>JAJTUV010000224.1:0-1462500 GCA_021653895.1 Mastomys natalensis | reverse complement strand
ATTCCCTGCTTTTATGAATTGTGTATGTATATGATTTTTCTAAGAGTCTAGACTCAATTCCAACATCCATTTATCTTCCTCATTCCAATACCTCTTTCAGTCTGAACTGGTAATTTGTTCAAGGTCAGGAACTTAAACCTCCTCTCTGACCCTGCTTCTTGCATTCTACTATATCACTGCCTAACTATGCCGACTCTGTTCTTGGCCTTTCTGAATAATTCCAGTTCCCTCCATTACTTTTTTTCTCTTCTTTTTTTCTCTTTTATATTCTTACCCCAAACCAAGTAATATATTTCAAAAATGTCTTGTTAGCATCCTTGACTTTTCTATTTGCTCCTTCTGTTAACTCTAGAAAACCAACTACCTGCTTTCTTTGCTTCTACTCACATCCTTTCAAAGTGATATTGCCTTTGCTTTGACTTCTGGCATGACTTTATATATATAATATATATATATATATCATAAATGCACTGTCATGGGATAATACATCTTGTCTATTTTGCTCAATGGCTTATCCCCAAACATTTGTCAATACACAGTACATTAAAAGCACTCAAATTTATAAAATGAATGTAGTGCTATGCATTGCCTGTTAGCTTCATACAAAATTCCCTAATGTGACTGTTGCAGGATGTTTGTTCACACTGTGAACCCCGAGATTATGTTATTTACTGGAAAAACCTGTTTCTACTTGTAGTATGGCTCAGCCCTTAGCATACACCTTTAATCCCAAACAATGAAGGTAAAGTTAGTTGTAGAAGAAATACCCATGCTTGAAAATTACATCTAAAAAAAAAAAGAAGAAAAAAGAAAAGAAAATTATATCTAATTGAGTGACAAAGTGACAAATCAGAGAAAGATTTGATATGAATAGGATATGTCCAACTCTCAGGAGAGAGAAAAGAGAGGCTACTTAACAGAGATCAGTACAGAAAGAGAAAAGAAGGAGAGTATTACCAGGAGAGTTTAACTGAGACAGGTTAAGAAAGAACAAGCTAGACACAGGGGAAGACAGAACAAGCCAGAGAATGAGAAGGAGCCAGAAGATTAGAACAGACTGCTAGTTAGTTTGAGGCCAAGCAGAGCCTTCGGAGACCACAATTACTTCAGGAGAATAAAAGTTACCGTTACATGTCCGTCACTGTTCCTTTCTGGTTTTTCCACCACAGCTGATATTTGCTCCTTTACAATGGGGCAATTCTTACCAAGAAAAACCCAAGTCTTCCCATGTGAATTAAGTCAGTTACTCTGTATTTTCATTCCTCTTATCCATCTTCCCTAATTTTTCCTTTTAGTAAAATTATTTTATCTCACAAAATGTCAACCACAAAGCAATCATTTAGCATTAAACACATCTGACTTTTTCTAAGATCCATTTTTTTCCTATTCTGTTTTGTTATAACCTTCCAGCATAAAAAAAAAAAAAAAAAAAAAAAACCAAAACACTGAGAACTGCAATTGAGATATAAATCAACTACCAGTCTGTAGTTCTGCATAACAGTCTCACTTCTGATCTTCATAAGGGAGTTTAAATATTTGTTTGCTTTCATAGAAAGCAAGAATAAATTAAACAATTATAAAAATAAGATTTCTAGCAGGTTATGGTGGCACACACCTGGAATCCTAGTGCTTAGGAGGTGGGCATAAATAAATCAAGGTCTTCCTCAACTACACACTAAATTTGAGTCCAGCCAGGGGGTATATGAGACCCTGTTTCAGACACAAAGAGTTTCTGGGCTAGTCCAGGTTTCATTCCCAGTACCCACATTTTGATCACAACCCTCTTTTACTCTAGTCCCGGGAAATCTGACACCTCATCTGAGTTCTGCTGGAACCAAGCAAAGAGATAGTGCATATACATACATGCAGACAAAATATACAAATAATATGTGTATGATTTTTTTTTCAAGATTGGGTCTAGCTACATAGGACAGGCTAGACCAAACTCCTGATCCTCCTGTCTCAGCTACCCAACTCCTGGGGACTACAGGTTTATGCCACTTGCCTGGCTTTTCTTAAAGCAACATGGGAGAAGGAACTTCAGATTTCTTCTGAAGATAGATGCATGCATGAATGCATACATACATACATACACACATACATATACAATAAAGATCAATTAACTTCTAAAATATTTTAAACAAAATCTCTCCTATTTCATCCTTTAAACATTTTATTTCTTGTATATTTTTATACAGCATTTTATACATCCCAGGCTTCATGAACTTGGCCAGCCAAAAATAATCTTGAACCTCCTACCTCTACTATCCCCAATGAGGGGATTTTTACAAGCATCCACCATCATTCCTGTTTATTTGGTGTTGGAGAGCAAATAATACATGCTAGGCAACTACTCTATCAATTAAGCTGGCCCTAGCCACTTATCTTCTACACAGTCATTCACAATTTCTTTTATCTTGAACTGAACTTATTATGTCCCAACACTAACTTCTATGCAGCAAGGCACTACCCCGACTAACGTTCAAGGTAATTTCAGATAACTGATGCCTGTCAGTTGTTGGTATAACAAATTTACGAAAGCAGAAAAAAAAAAAAAAATCAGGAAAGAAAGATAAAGTCAGATAAAAAATGTAGAAGGCCATAGCTTGAGAGAAAATGGATTTGGGAAGAGAGGCTACCCAAGTAGTTGTCAAATGACAATTCAAACTCAAATGAGATTTAAAAAAAAAAAAAAAAAATTGTAAAGACAAAGGAATTCCAGAATGTACTGTATAAATCATCTTTTTTTTTTTTGGTTTTTCGAGACAGGGTTTCTCTGTGTAGCCCTGGATGTCCTGGAACTCACTCTGTAGACCAGGCTGGCCTCGAACTCAGAAATCCGCCTGCCTCTGCCTCCCATGTGCTGGGATTAAAGGCGTGCGAAAACCACCGCCGGCCAATCATCTTCTTATTTAGGTAGTAGAAATGGCACAGCCCTTTTCTAGCAAGGGATGAAGATACACCAAAATGGCAGGTCAAAAGCCAGCACACACGAAGTGTTTGCTTACTAAGTAGACCCTTCAATCCTGCACCAGTTTTTAGATCGCATACCCCAGTATAAAGTGTTCCCAACTTTAATACATATGAAACAAACTAACATACTACAGTGTCCACCTGTTTAGAAACAAATTTTCCCCATTTCAGAAATACCTTTCTGTTCCACAGTTCAAAGCAATTGTCTGCTTATTTTTAAAAAAAGCCACCAGTGGCCAGGCAGTGGTGGTGCACACCTTTAATCCCAGCGCTTGGGAGGCAGAGGCAGGCGGATTTCTGAGTTCGAGGCCAGCCTGGTCTACAGAGTGAGTTCCAGGACAGCCCGGGCTACACAGAGAAACCCTGTCTCGAAAAACAAACAAACAAAAAAAAAAAGCCACCAGTAAATCCTTATGCTTTATACTGTGAAAACAAACACTAAATTTATGACCTAAATGTTTCAGATAATTAAAAATATGTAATTAATAAACAATTTTAAACTCAATTTACATTAACAAAGACATTTAGATACCCAAAGTCTCTAAGAGCCTTCCAAACAATTTGGATATAAGACACACTTAGGAATATAATGAAAATGGCCCCCAAGTGCCATTTAAAGACCCTTGAAGAAAATTTACTCTCCTGATTAAGGTCATTAAATCCCTGTTACTCAAAACTATTCAAGAACTTGTTACTCTCTATTTTAAAAAAAGTCTTATGCATAAGAATTTTTTTCACTACCTTTACCGAGGTGTACCTTCAACTGGGAAATTCAGTATTAACGACACCAGCCAGAGGCCCTGACCAGGAAGGTGATAGGGAAAAGGCAGAAGCAGGTGCACAAGAAGCTCTTTAACACCGGCTCTTAGTAACCAGAGAACACAGAAGGCGGGGCCTGGAAAGCGGTTATGGGGCGGGGGTGGGTGGTAGGGTCACCCAGAAAGCCCGCTTCTTCTAAGCGCCAAAACACGATCTGTTACCCGTAGTTCACAACAATACAAATCCTAAAACCGCCATGAAAGAATGGGGGGAAAAATGTTTTGTGTTTTGTTTGGTTTTTGGACAAGGCTAGCAAGCGGCAGAAGCGGGCCGCGAGAGGAAAAGTTGGTTCCAGCAGGCGACCCACAGGGGCCTAACACCTAACCCTTAACAGCAGTTTCTGCAAAGCAAGCCATGTTGCCCGAATCTCGTTGGACATCTCGTTTGCCTTCCCTCCCCTCGCTCCCCTACCCCGAGACCCCCCGATTCTAGACGTAAAGAAACTGGATCTTCACGAAGGGGTGGAGAAGAGGGCAGTGGGAGGAGCGCGGAGAAGGATTATTAAATTAACATTTTCTTAGCAAGAACCTACTAGCTGGAGTCAGGAACGCCTACCGGGGGCCTTTCTGCTCCAAGAAACTCCCCGGCCGCAGACGCTCCGCACCCAGGAGGATGCGGGCCGCCCGGGGGCCTCCCAGGATGGAATTTGGCGGGTGGGCTGGGAGGGAGGGCGATCACTGGGCCTCAGGCCGCCAAGGCCTGTTTCTTTCCGAACTCATCACCCAAACTACCAGCCAGCTTCCCCTCCACCCTGACGGGGGGACAGCTCGAGCACCGCGGGAGGGGTCCTCGGATCGCCACAGGATCCTGGAGGCGCCAGCGTATCCCCAGACGCTCACCAGAGAGCTATGGTGTCAGTCAGGGTCGAGAGGACCCGAGGTCAGCCTAAGACGGGTGGGGGTGGGGAGGAGACCGCGCAGCCAAGCGACCTCAGAAGTAAACGGGCAGGCGTGGCCCCAGGCCGCGTCCAGCACGGCGCCCGCCTTGCACCACCCGGCTCTTCAGCCCGCGGTTGCCAAGGGCCGCGGCCCTGCAGGCATTACCTGTAAACGAAGCCGCCCCTCCTGCCAAGGGCGGAGTGGCGGTCGGCTCCTCCAGGAGCCGCCACCAGCAGCGGTTCTTCCTCGAAGACCGCGTAAAGGGAGGCCCACGAGTTCCCTTGACTGCCCAAAGCCCAAATGGCCGCCTTCTCTACATTAGCTAACTAGGCGCCAACCGCCGCCGCAGCCACCGCCATCTTAGGACCTCATTGTGGTGGGAGACGAAGGGGGCGGGGGAACTGCAGAGAGAGTGGAGGGGGGGGGCGCAACGCTCCGCGAGACGAGCGCCGTCTCCTCGGCAACGGCCGCGCGGGGAGGGCGAGAACTCGCCCGGGCTGGAGCCGCAGTGCGAACTCAAGATGTGCAGGACTGAAGTCACGTGACGCTCAGGAGGCTGTGGAGTCGCTTACGGTCCCTCTAGTCAGGAACGGATTTACTCAAACGAACGACCTGAGAACTACACATCCCAGAATGCCCACTCAACCGGGTAGCAAAAGGATACGGAACTACAAATCCCAGTATGCCGTGCGCCTTCCAGATGGGCCCGCTGTGTTAAGGCTTGAGGCCTGTCCGAATTATAAGTGCTTTAGCTCACTCCAAGTATCTCGGCGCTTTCTAATTTTCTGTGGAGGCGTAAGCTTCCAGATAGAGACGGGAAGACCGTCGAATCTCTCTTGTAGTGCATTCCTACCCACATTCCTGTCATGAAGAATACTGATTGATGGGCCTTTACAATCTAACCCCTAATTTTAACAAGGAGATTAAACCAGTTTGTCCAGTGTCGTGTGTGGTTAGTCGGTAGAAGAATCATAAATAATTGTTAATGATCATTGCCACGGACGTTGTCCCGCTGCTTTGTTGGTAGAAACAAGTGGTTGTAGTGGTGTTTAATCTCGTCAACTTTTCTCTAAACCGATAGTCTTTGAAATCCTGTTTAATTTATATTCTTGCTAACAGCTGTGTTAAGGTTAGTAAATGGGTAAGTAGTGGCTTTGAAACAGCACAAAACAAACATTTTTTTAAAAGTCGCAAGTCTTTCAATATGCCAGGCTCCAAAGTTAGAGTGCCTGTCAATTTTAGTTGCATGCATTCACATTCTGTTTTTAGACAGTTTGTAATTATGGAATGGGGTTTTTTTGACGTAAGATAATGTAATTGGGGGCTGGAGAGATGGCTCAGCGGTTAAGAGCACTGACTGCTTTTCCAGAGGTCCTGAGTTCAATTCCCAGCAACCACATGGTGGCTCACAATCATCTGTAATGGGATCTGATGCCCTCTTCTGGTGTGTGTGTGTGTGAAGACAGCTACAGTGTATTCCTATACATTATATAAATAAAATTTATTCTTTAAAAAAAATGTAATTGGGAAAGAATAGGTTTCTGTGTCCCCACAATAAATTGCTCTGCACAATTACCAACAATTATTTACAAAACAAAATAGTACAACTCCCTCAGAGCACCACGGTTCATATAAACAAACCTCTTCCAGCCCACGGCAATTTACTACAGTGTTCATAGCTTTCTGTATTCGTTTTATTTTGTTTCTGAGGCAATGTCTCTTGTATTTCAGGCTGGCCTCAAATCTCTGACTTCAGCTCCTTCTGCCTCTGGAATGCTGGAACATTGCTGGAAATCAAACCCAGGGTTTCATGCATGCTAGCGCAAACGTCATATCAACCGAGCTACATATCCAGCCTGGTAGTGGATATTGAACCTAGGGCTTTTTGCCATGTTATGCAAGCACTCTACCATTGACCTATATCTTTAGGCCTCTTTTTATTTTTCATTTGGATCTGAGTCTCACTAAGTTGCTTACATAGAACTTGAATTGACTGTGTGTGTGTGTGTGGTGTGTGTGTGTGTGTATGTGTCTTTTAAGAGGATATGATTCTCCCATTTTGGGAGAAATGGAGGGTGGACCTTGGAGAACCTATCGAAAGGAGTTGAGGTATGTGAATATGATCAAAATATATGGCATGGCCGGGCAGTTGTGGCGCACGCCTTTCATCCTAGCACTTGGGAGGCAGAGGCAGGCGGATTTCTGAGTTCGAGGCCAGCCTGGTCTACAGAGTGAGTTCCAGGATAGCCAGAGCTACACAGAGAAATCCTGTCTCAAAAAACCAAAAAAAAGAAAAGAAAAGACAGAAAAGAAAAGAAAAATACATGGCATGAAACTCGCAAAGAATTAATAAAAAATACTGTATATTTTTTTAAACTAAATACCATACCAACATCACTGATCTTTGTGGGGAAATATGGGGAGTGGGGGGAGCCTGAGAAGCTGTAAAATTATCCTGACTCCCAAAAATTTAGTTTGTATATGTGAACACATACAATACCTTAAGGAAATTAATCAGTTTGGTATTAATAATATCTATTATGCTGAAATAAATGATATGAGCAGAAAGTGCTTTAGTAATTGGGGCAGAGGAGTAGGGCTATATTATCTCAAAAATAATAGTAGCTCTAGGATTTCTATGGAGGATGAAATATGGAGCAGCCATCTGTAAAAATGTGGGAAACAAAGAGGTTGGGTATTAAGATACACTTGGGAACTGGTTTTCAATATTTGACATTTATGAGAAGTATTGAACACATTTGTTGAAATATTCAGTAGTATAGATGGCAGGCAGAGTGGAAGGAAATGAGTTGTGACAGCAATACATAGTATATTCAGAATTAGCAATGGCCAACACAGAAACCAAACTGGTTGAAATAGAGATTCATGTGGGGTGAGGCACAGTGGAGGGTGGAGGTAAGACTGAACAACAGGTTGGGTCCAAAGTATAGAAAGTCTTAACTAACAATCTAAAGAGATCGGACTTTGTTCTCCAGGGACTGTGTGAAGTGCAAACTTAAGGGTTCTTTGGAAAGTCAGTTGGATGGAATTTTGCTGGGGCAAACATGTGAAGGAATGTCTCATTGAAGTGGACACATGTGAAAGACTAAGGCAGACTAGTGAAGGAACATTTTGTTGAAGCAGACACTGGAGAGAGGATGTTCCGCTAAAGCAAGCACGTGAAGGGACACGTGATGACAGATTCTTTGTTAATGACATGCATGTGTTAGTCTGCCTTATGTAGTTGAGATCTGTTTGTCTGAACTCCGTAGAGAGAAATGCACCAAAAATTTTCTTGTGGTGTGCTGTAGTATCTTGCCACTTCTGCAGACTTGAGTTGGTTGGACACATACTCGGAGGCAAGACCCATGTTGAGGAAAGACCCCTGGAGGACACATGATGTTTAGAAGGTATAAGTAAGACTCAGTGGAATGACAGAAATAGAACTTGGCTTGCTTATAGAGCTAGCTGTACAATGCTTATGGGTCTTAGTCTTTGCTGATCTTTGCTTCCCTGAGAAAGGCATAACCCAGAACTTCTCCTGATGTTCCTGTTGGTCCCTCCTGCTGACTCAAGCTGAGGCTGAGGCCTGGCTGTCTCTGCTAGGTCCTGCCATCACTGTTGCTACCCAGACTCTACCAAACTGGACTGCTGGTGTATCGGTAAAGCATTTGCAAGTGGATCAAGCTGCCACTGCCTGCTAACCTGTGAACTGAGCTGCCAATTTCCAGACAACACAGATGGGAGTTGCCCCAAAAAACCTTTCTGAACAGGTCCACTTCCCCCATATCCTTTCTTTTCCACTATCTCTGGTGGGTTGTAGGCTACAAGGAAGGTTAAAGCTTTTAAGAATCATCATTAAAAATAGGATTAAAAATTAAAGTTACACGTGAAACTATTTGAAACTTTGGAAGAAGTATTGCTGTTTGGCTGTTTTAGCAGTTCTGGAGAGAGAACTAGGGCTTTGCACATCCTAGGCAGTGCAGTTCTACAACTGTATCCTCAGTTCTTATTTTTCTTACCTTTTCTCCTCCTTTCTTCTTCATCAGACTGGCCTCAAACTTATGGTTGTCCTGTTCCGGAACTATCCTTTGTGTGTCAGGGGATTATAGGTATTGTCTTCTAGACTAAACATGAAATAGTTGGGAGTTTAACATGGTGGCCATGTTTAGCACAAACTAGGCAGAGAAGAAAAGGGGGTAATGACAAGAAAAGGTGGTATCTGGTTTAGTGTTAGGGTAACTAAATATATACAATCCAGTTTACTTGGGTTTCCAGTAACAAAGTTAGTCATCATGATGGGTAAAATATTACTTGTTAGGCTTCTGTCAGCAAGCATAACAAAGGATCTTTTTTGTTGTTGTTTTTCCAGACAGGGTTTCTCTGTGTAGCCCGGGCTGTCCTGGAACTCACTCTGCTGGCCTCGAACTCAGAAATCCACCTGCCTCTGCCTCCCAAGTGCTGGGATTAAAGGCATGCACCACCACCACCCGGCAGTAACAGAGGATCATTAATAGTGTCAAGGATAGGTGCTTGCCCATGGGATGGGTCTCAAGTTGGGCTAGTTGTTGGTTAGCCATTCCCTCAGACTCTGCTTCATCCCCTGTTCCTGCATTTCTTGTAGACAGGATAAATATTGAGTTGAAAGTTTTGTAGGTGGGTTGGAGCCTATCACTCCACTGGGGTTCCTGCCTGGCTACAGGAGGATTCAGGTTTCATATCCCCAGTATTGAGAGTCACAGCTAAGGTCACACCTCTATTGATTCTTGGTCTGTTCCTTATCCTAGGTCTCTGCCTCTTCCTGGAAATCCCCACCCCTGTCAGTTGCAGATTTTCATTCATTCTCATGGCCATCTCTCCTGTCCCTCCCCACACCTGATTCTGAGCATCCCCATTCCTCTTCTTTTCATCCCCTCTCCCTCCAAATTCCCTCCCTCCATCTGTCTCTAGCATGGCTGTCCTCTGAAAGGGTCCACTCAGCAGCTGACTCAGACAGATGCAGACACCCACAGCCAAACAGTGGATGGAGCTTGGGGACTCTTTTTTTTTTTTTGGTTTTCGAGACAGGGTTTCTCTGTATAGCTTTGGCTGTCCTGGAACTCACTCTGTAGACCAGGCTGGCCTCGAACTCAGAAATCCGCCTGTCTCTGCTCCAAGTGCTGGATTAAAGGCGTGCGCCACCACCGCCCGGCCGCTTGGGGACTCTTATGAAGAGTAGGAGGAAGGATTGCAGGCCCTGAAGAGAATAGGAACTCCACAGGAAGACCAACAGAGTCAACTAACCTGGACCCTTGGGGCTCTCAGAGACCGAACTACCAACCAAAGAACATTCACAGGCTAGACCTAGGCCTCCCCACACACATGTAGCAGATGTGCAGCTTGGTCTTCATGTGGGTCCTGAAAAACAGGAGCAGGGGCTATCCCACAAGCTGTTGCCTGTTCATGGGATGTTCTTCGAGCTGGGCTGCCTTGTCTGGCCTCAGTGGGAGAGGAAGCACCTAGCCTCACAGAGACTTGAAGTGTCAGGGAAGGGGCCCTCCACCTGCTGGGGGGGGGAAGGGAAGGATTATGGGAGGTGGGTAGCAGAAGGGGACAGTGAGTGGGATTTAAAGTGAATAAGTAAAAAATAAAATTAAATTTAAAAAAATACTACTTGTTTCTGTTTCTTGATATGTGGTTATGCGGTACTTACAAAATAACTTTGTGTTTATATTGTTTGTATTTTAAAATATATTTTTCATGTTTACTAATAACAGATTATGTCTATAACTGAAAACATGTCCTTTATACTTCTGTACATATTCTCAATTCCCTGTAGATTTTTTTTATTTTGGTGTCCTTAATTTATTTTTGTTTTTGTCTGAAAACAAACAATAATTTTCTGCAATAGCAAGATTAACCTGCAGATGGTGATAGAACCACCTTCAGTATCCAATAACCCATTATAACTGAAGCGTATTGTCATATTACTTGATTTTTTTTAGTACAACATAAAAAAATTACATAAAATATATGTGGTAATCTAAAATAATAAAATCCCTTAAGGATTCATTAAATAACCCAAAATAATTGATTTATTGTGTTTACGAACTCTCCATTCTTTACTACAAAAATCACTTCTCTTTTCAAACATAAATACTATCCTGAGTTGGCTATTATCATTTTTGCTGTCTATAAATAATTAGGTATGTTCATGAATAAATATTATTTTTTATTTTCAAATTTGATAAAAATGGTGTCACAGTGAATATATGTGTTGTTCATTAGCTGTTATCTTTCTGAGATTTATCCATGTTGATATATGTACACGCAAAGCCCAAGTAGAATGTAAAAGTAATTTTGAAATATACTTTAAAGCTATAACTCATTTTAAGTTAGCTTAGTGGATAACTTGATAAAAGAAGATATTGCTCATGCCAAGTAAGATGTTCACGGAAGACCTCTAAGCCAGTTCTTACGCTTTTGTTCCTTTTATGCACTGTTACATCTCTGATTTAGCTCCAAGTTTCTTAATTATGGCACCATTGACATATAGGGCTTAATGATTCTTGATGTTTGTTTTTTATTTATTTGTTTGTTTGTAACAGTGTATACACATGCAGATCAGAGGGCAACTTCTGAGTGTTCATTTTCTCCTTCCACCATGTGACTTCTAAGGAAGGAACTCAGGTTTTCAGGCTGGGAAACAGGGCTTTTATAGACTGAGCTATCTTGCTGGCCTGACTGGTTAGTGTGTGTGTGTGTGTGTGAGTATATGTGAGTGAGTGTGTGTGAGAGTGCATGCGTGTGTGTGTGTGTGTGTGTGTGTGTGTGTGTGTGTGTGTGAGAGTGAAATTATTTTTTATTCTCCTGTTGGTTGTTGTCTCTGAGTTTTACTGTCTCAGTCTGCTAAGTTAGGCCTAGTCCTGGAAACTTCTAGCCTTCTTACAATCTAACCTAGTCCTAGAGTTGTTTTCAGCCTCTGAGACTTACTGCTGAGTAAACTCACCCTCTCTACGTCTTTCTGAACCCTGGCTAGCTGGTCAACTCAGCTGTTCTTGCTTAAAACTCCTCTCCACACACACACTGATTCAAATTGGCTTCTTCTGAATTGCTCTGTTTGGCCTCAGACGAACTCTGGCCATTTGTTCTAATCTTCTGGCTCCTTCTGATTCTCTGACTCGTTCTGTCTTCATTTACATCTAGCTTGTTCTTTTTCTGCAACCCATCTCTGTACAACTGTCTCCTTTCCCTCTCTCTCTGCATTGCCCCCTCAAGTAGCTTCCCTTTCCACTCTCTCCTGGTGAGAGTTGAGCATATCTGATTCTGTCAAATCTTTCCCTGATTAGTCACCTTGTCTGTCACTCAATTAGACATCATTTTCCATCATGGATACTTCCTCTACAAACTAATTTTATCTTCATTGTTTGAGATTAAAGGTGTGTGCTAAGGGCTGAGTCACACAACTAGAAAGTATTTTTTTCCCAGCAAATAATACAACCTCAGGGTTCATAGTGTGATTAAATATCCCACAATGTGTGTTTCTATGTGTTATTTTGTCTTAGGGGTAGGACTGACTATTCTTTATACTGCAGAACATTTAGCAGCACTGATTAGTGTCTACTCACAAGATACCTAGAACAGCTATATTTCCAGTGATGGAAACCAAAGGTTCTTCTGACTTTGATTACCAAGTATCCCCCAGAGCAGAGAGATAGAGAAGAAAATCACTCTCAGCTGGGAAGCACTGGCTAGTCTCTGCTCAGAGAAAATCATATTCATGATGATTTTGTGTATCTCTTTTCGTGAACAAACTGTGTTAACATATATAATTGAATCAATCATGTGATTATATCTGATAACTCGATCTGATCCACATGTATAATTAATGTTTCCAAACCTCTGATACCCTTCTCTGGTTCCCTTCTATCACATTACTTTGGCATCTCCCATTACTGCACGGTTAGGATTCTTCCTCACCAAACTCAAAAATATCTAACTGCTGTTCTCAAAATGCAATATTAATGTTTATATTTGGGTTACTTGCTCACTTAATCATAACCAATTTTTCATCCGTTTCTCTCAAAAGCCCACTCCTTCCATAAATGTAATCCTTCTGATTCTAATCATTCCAGCCATGCGGGCTTCCTGCCCACCTTTCTCCAGCTTCGTTTCTATAGAGTTGTAACGACCACATATTTCCTATGTCTCCCTTGGGGTGAGGGTTTATAAGTCTTCACTCCACCTATTTATCCATTGCAATCCTGCTCAGGCCTGCAGCAGTGTAATCATATGTGGAATGTGCACCTCTTAGGATCAAATGAAAGGGACCCAAGCCACAGTAAACAAAAGACTACGCTGAAAGTACATTCTTGCCTAGTCTCTACCCATCCTTTCAGCATGAAAGTATGTGTATTATAACTAAATGTAGATTTTTCATTAAATGGAAAAATCTTTAGTATCCAATAGCCCATTGTAACGGAATCTTAATGTCATATTACTTGATTTTTTTTGGTACAACACAAAAAAATTATATAAATATATGTGATAAGCTAAAATAATAAAATCCCTTAAGGTTTCATTAAATAACCCAAAATAATTGATTTACTATGTTTATGAACTCCCCATTTTTTCCTTCAGAAGAAGGTTAAAAAAAAAAGAAAACATGGGACTAGAACTGATAGTTTGTCTTCGAAGAAAACGCCCCAAGGATATGAAAGCAGACCTTCTGCTTTTTACTACTGAACCCCTGTTGTTGAAAACAAAACTGCACGAAATAAGAACTCAAGTTTGCCATAGTTGGAAGAGTGTGGTTTGGTTTTAAAAAGATGGTAAATATGGTCTAGAAAAGCATCTTTTTCTAAATACATAAGATCATTAGGTTTGGTTGTGTTTTCATATAAAAACACATACAGAGCTATCAGAACTTTGTATATCAGCTGTGTATAGCTCAGTATATAGCTATCTGTATATCAGCTACACAGAGACATGAGATCTACCCCCTCCCCCGATCTTTTGTTAATTTTGACTGGTGGGGGAATCACTGTGGCAGCTCATGTGTGTGTGTGTGTGTACAATATCCATGACACTACACTGAGTCATGTGAGAGGCACTACAGTATTCAGGAATAGCTGTGTATACAAACCCAGGTCCTCTGGAAGAACAGTCTGTGCCTGAGGAAAAATAAATATTTGTGAGGCAGAAGGAAAAAAACTACGAGAAATCAATTAGAAATTGCCAAGGAGGTTCTACTGGGAGTGGTTATTGCAAAGCGGTCAAAGGTCATTGATTCTGGTTGAAGAATTTGTGGGGAGAGAGAGTGTGAGGCCAGTGAGTGTAGATAGCCACTTTTACAAAGCTTGGCTAAGGAAAGAAGAAAAAGTAGAAAAGTAGATAGCCACTTTTACAAAGCTTGGCTAAGGAAAGAAGAAAAAGTAGAAAAGTACCTGGAATATATACATCCCAACCGTAACAAAAGAGGACTTAATATGGTTGGTCCAGTGTCAAGTACAGTCGTGGGAGATGAGAGTATGTTTGCTAGGCATGGTTATTGAACCAAGCCATCTTCTATTTAACCAGATAGATTCCTCTTTCTCTTTTATTTAAGTTTTCTGGATGCATTAAAGGAGACACATACCAAGGAGACAGTCTTGCATACAGTGATTCCCCCCACCAGTCAAAATTAACAAAAGATCAGGGGGGTAGCTCTGATGTCTCTGTGTAGCTGATATACAGATAGCTATATACTGAGCTATACACAGATAGCTGATATACAAAGTTCTGATAGCTCTGTATGTCAGATTTACACTGACATGTAGGTTACTGGGCTAATTGGATGGATTTTTCTCCTCTTGAGACTTGAAGTTTGCATGGAAAAATACAGAGGCTAAATTTCCACTGAAATACAAACATTTTCAAGGTACTGTACAATTCAGACAAAGTCCCAAGAACTCCTTTTGGAGTCATCCTTACATGCTATATTTTTGCTTGTCTGTGTCAGCCTTTAATTGCATCTGCTATTTCTCTAGTGTGTCTCCAACAAATCTAATATAGTTTTACTCCAGATGTCAAGATGATGTCTGTCAGCTTATAACAAAAACAAAACAGTCCAAGTGGGTATCTCTGGAACTGACCCTAATATTTGAGAATCTCTCATTGCTGATGGTAGATGCAAAATGGATTTTGAATTATGAGTATTCTAGAATTTCCCCTTAGTGCCTCTACAGAGAAAGTAGGAAAACAAAACAAACAACAACGAAAAACAACTCAAAACACTTCCATTCTAGAGGAGTCATTCATATTGTGTATACTCTTGGTCCAGCACATGTGTAGTAGATAGCCTACCATGAGCCAGCCCCGGCAGAGTTAGATACTGAGATGGGACACAGCTTCAGAGGAAGACCAAAGGCTGATGACCTTTGGTTCTGTAACTTTCTCATACACTTCTGGGGGCCAGAAGCTGATTGCTTCTAGTAATTAAACTCTTACTATTCTAGGCCCAAAAGTTGCTGGCTTCTGGCAATTTAACTCCTGCTGATAGCAGCTGGGGATTAAGTGGGAAAAAAAAAAGCTTAGTTACTTGGGCTCTTTTCTCTTTGGCTTGAGGGCCCCTCACTGGCTAGGTTAGAGACTCAGAGTTCCTTAACTCTTTGTGAGCAAGAGAGAAAAGAAAAAGAAGGAAGTCAGACACTCATGCATGCGCTGGCACACATATGCACATGCAAACACACGCACTCTGGTTGAGTCTGACCACCTATTTTGTCAATTTCACAAGTGCACATGCATACTTATATACATACACATATACCTTCATACATTTGTATATACATGCATATAGAGAGACAGACATATATACATTTAGTGGATGAAGCACAACCCCAACAGCCATACTTTATTTTTTTCTCTCAGCCTTTTTATAGCTTCATAGACAAAAGTTCTTTATAAAATTACCTCATAGAGGGCTGGTGAGATGGCTCAGCGGTTAAGAGCACTGACTACTCTTCCAGAGGTCCTGAGTTCAATTCCCAGCAACCACTTGATGGCTCACAACCATCTATAATGAGATCTGATGCCCTCTTCTGGTGTGTCTAAAGACAGCTACAGTGTACTCATATACATAAAATAAATAAATAAATTTTTAAAAAATTTACCTCATAGATAAAATATTATAAAAAGGGGGATTTACAGAAGGGTATCAGTAGTAAGTTCAAAGCAGTGTTTTATTCCATAAGCTTATCATGAGTTCAAAGCATAGTGCACACCTGTGACTTCATCCTTGGACCTGACCTAGAATGAATGTTTTTCCTTGATCACAGATTTGTCCCAAGCCTATTTTTCTTCTTAGTGTAATTTATGAAAGCTCATTGCATTTCTTATTATACAGCCTTTACTTTCTATTCTATAAGGCAGAGGCACATTCTATCCCTGGTTCTAACTTTATTACATCTTTCTGGCAAAACAACTAAAACTATCTCCTTAAACTTTCTTCCTAAAATTACTTTAATCAAATCAGGAATGCTAGAAAATCATTAATTTATCTAAACAGCATTAATTCATGAGAGTTCATCTTCATGTTGATCTTCAGGAAATTTGCCCAATAAGGTAAGCTGCTGCCCAGGAATCATTAGGCTATGTAATAGTGACAGGAAAGGCATGTCAGCAGCAAGATGCAATCCTGGGATGAAGTCTCTGGGGCTGTGCCTCTCCACGGTGCCCATCACGGACATGCAGAACAGGAGACTCATTTGCTTGCCATGGCCTTTCCTAGATGGCTTTTGTCAGTAGCCTCTGACTTTCAGTGAGTTCTAGTTATTGGCAAAGCCACTTGAGCCTTTTGAAATGAGAACCTCATTTTGTTTTCGAAACAGAGTCTGTGTATCCCTGACTCGTCTGGAACTCTTTATAAAGATCAGGCTGGCCTTGAACTCACAGAGATCCCTCTGCCTCCGCCTCCTGAGTGCTGGGATTAAAGGCTTGCACCACCATAGCCAGCTACAAATTTATATGTGTGTGTGTACATATATTGCACACTACAGACAAATTCCAAGAACTCTTTTGGAGTCAACATTATGTGCTACATTTTTGCTTGTCGGTGAGTTTAATTGGATCTGTTATTTGTCTAGTGTCTCTCCAACAAATCTAATATATTTTTACTTCAAATGACAGTGTCTCCAGATGTTCTAGTTATTGGTAAAGCCACTTAAAGGCAAACATAACCTTTTGAAATGAGAACTTCATTTGTTTTTGAAACAGAGTATGTTTATCCCTGACTTGTCTAGACCTCACTATGTAGACCAGGCTGGCTTTGAACTCACAGAGACAAGACAGGGTTCCATTGCGTCTTGGAACTTAATCTGTAGACCAGACTGGCCTCGAACTCACAGAGACCTACCTGCCTCTGCCTCTTGAGTGTTGGAATCAAAGGAGTAAGTGAGCTCCCACAACCTGGCCACAAACTTATATTTTAATAAAACAGATGTATCATTATTGAGTACCATAAAAGCATATCCCGTGTGTTTTCTTCCATCTTCTTTGTTTCTATAGCTCTTCTCTCCTCTGCCCTGTTCCTGTTCCTGCCTCTCTGGCTCTATGTCTCTTTCTCTCACATACAAACATATATACACATACATAGACAGTTTAAAAAAATAGAGATAACCATAAGATAGTGATTTTCAGCTGAAGGCTGTTTGACCACTGATGGGCCCACTTGACAACGTCTGGGTTCATTTTGGTTAGCACAAAAGGGAAGAATGGGCAGAGGATATTAATAACAGGTAGGAGAGAGATGCCTGGAGGCTGTGAAGCATCCCGCCACACCCAAGACAACCACCACAGAAGAAACAGCAACCAAAAGTGAACCCAAAGTTAAACCCAAACTATCAATAATACCAAGATTAAGAACCCTTAATGAACAAGTAAACACAAAGCAGGTACATAGCAGTTTGGGCTTGTTTACTTTTTGTTCTTTTGGACCATTTCCTGACATATGGCAAGTATGGAAGTGTTTGATAATTCTTTATTATTTTTTGAAAGTGTATTTTAGAATGTGGTTTTATCTACCATGTGTGTTCCACCACCTCCTACCCTGCCTTCCCTTCTCTCTCTTGCTCTGGCCCTGCTTGCTCCTGCCCCGCCTATCATGTGTTCTTGTTTTCCTTTTCTCCCCACAGAATTTTTACACTGGAAAGGTGCATTTCTTTTTATGTGGTCTGTGTTTTAAAAAATTTATTTTTGATTAGAATTTAACCTTTAGTTGGTGGAAAAAAATGATGGCATCTGATCTTAGGAGGAGAAAGATGGTGCGGTTTGGAAGCATAAAATATACACAATTCTAGCCGGGCAGTGGTGGCACACGCCTTTCATCCCAGCACTTGGGAGGCAGAGGCAGATGGATTTCTGAGTTCGAGGCCAGCCTGGTCTACAGAGTGAGTTCCAGGACAGCCAGGGCTATATAGAGAAACCCTGTCTTGAAAAAACCAAAAAAAGAAAAAAGAAAAAAGAAATATACACAATTCCAAAGTCTCTTATACAGAGAAAGAAAAACAAACGTAAATTCCTTGGTTGGGGCTTTTTTTTTTTTTTTCAGCTTTTGTAAGAAAAAGATGGAATGAGAAAAGTTGTTTAAATGTTTTCCTGCTAGATAATTAATATACTCTTGGTTGTATAATCAGAGGTAAAACAAAAAGTTCAAATAAGTAAGAAACTAGAGTACCAAGTAATCATCTCACTGTATCTTAGCAAGAACGCTGGAGAGAACACAGGATTAATGGAACATGAAGTTATATTTCTTAGAAATCTGACAAATGTTTATCAACATTATTTTTATTTTATTTTTACATTCTTCTTGTACAAACCTACAAGGGGAACAAGGAAGATTTTTCTTCTTTTCTTTCTTTCCATTTATTTATTTATTTATTTATTTATTTTGAGACAGGGTCTCTAAAAGTTCTGAATCTGGCCAAGTAGGCAAACTGACTATCCAGCAAGTTTCAAGGATCCTCCAGTGCTAGGATTACAACTGCATGTCACCATGCCCTGTTTTTTTTTTTTTTTAATGTGTCACTATGCCTGTATTTTGGTCTGTTTTGTTTTTTTAATATACTTGGGTTTTGGGGTTCACTCTCTGGTACTTTGTGCATATAGGACAAGTACTTTGTGGACTGAACCCACTCTCCAGTCCTGGTTTCATTCTGTATTATGCATGTTTTCGTTTGTTTGTTTTTTCTGATCATGTCTTATTCCTTCCAGAGTCCCTGATATTCTTAAATGAAGATGCTTTCCTGATCATCTAAATTCTTTAGGTAATAAAATAAGAAGGGCCAAGGGTGAGCAGTGTATGATGAGGGTAGAAACTGCAGCTGAGGAGAAAGGAGTCTTGAAGTTGGACTACATACAGTATTTTCCCAGTCTTAGTTTCTACCTTGACTGTCATCTTTGATTTTTTTGTGACTTTTGAACCTTCTTCTAAAAAGCACTTGTATTCTTTTTATTTGTTTTTATTTCGTTTGCTTCATTCAGTAGTAAATAATAATACAATTATGTAAGTTGCAAGAAAATGGATAGAGCTGAAAACCATCATGTTAAGTAAAACAAGCCAGACTCAAAATACCAAATCTTCAAGTTTCTACTCCTATATGGAATGTGTATTGCAAATTCTATAGAGCAGACAACGATATAAAGAGGAGTCCATGATGAGGGGACTTAAAAGGAGGGGGTGAGAGAGTAATGAGGGAAAACATAAAGAAAAATGTTGCTCTTTTTTTCTTCACACACACAGACTTGGCTTTAGATACACACACATGGCATGAAAGCAGAAGAGAGATGCTTTGGGAGGAAGACTGGGGACAATAAGAAGTGGAAGGAGAGGAAGCGAAGGAAGAAGAGATGAATATGAGCAAAATACCACAAAAATATTACATTGAAGCTCGTTATTTCCTGTGCTAACTAAAACGAATTAGCAAAATTTTTTAAAAAGCACCATATACTGCGGAGGTGCACTACACAATAGACAGATGATCAATCGGTTACCTGGGTCTTGATGATGCGGCCGAAAGCCGACCTTCACTGTGGTAGTCGGGGCCAGCAGGAGATGGACAGACTGAAACAAAACCTTCACACTGGGATTTGCTTAAATATCACATACCAGGCAGGCCTCCACTCCAGCAGGCATGATGCATGGCCCGGCAGGTTCGGATGACAGCTGCCCTGGGTATAATGTGTACAACGAGGAGTTCTCCCTCCACTCTTCCCAACCTGCTCCCTTCCACTCCTCTCCCTCTATCTCCCCTTCCTTTGTTCAAAGCTCCCAAGAACTTATAAGAGTGACCCTAGCTAAGACTCCTAGAAATAGGACATATGGGATCTGAAATGACTACCTCCTGTAATCAGGCAAGACTTCTAATGGAGGGAGGGGGACACCAACCCACCCACAAAACCTTTGACCCATAATTTGTCCTGCCTATAAGATGTGCAGGGATAAAGATGGAGCAGAAATAGAGAAAATGGCAGACTGTGCCATGAGAGAGAGCCCATCTCTGATCTTTATGACCGTTCTTCTTCACTATCTTGCCATCCCCCACTTCACCCCCCAAAATCAAATTCCTAGAAATTGCAGTTTGGGGCATGCCTCCACAGGACGTTGACACTAAATTTTGTTCTTACTGTCTTGTTAGCTTTTCCCAAGTTTCTCCTAGGACAGTGTATTTGAACCAAGTCCTTGACAGCATAACCTAGTTTTCATGGTGAGGATCACAAAATTCAGTCTCATTGCCTTTGAGTTCTGGCTCCACCTCTTGCTAGCTGTGTGATCTTTTTAAGTCACTTAAACTTCTGTGCCTATTTCCCCACTGAAGTAGAGACAGTTGATAGCCTAGTAGGATGTTGAGGGCTGAGTTACTGCAGCTCTAACAGCTATGGTAGCGGGTCTATAGCCCACTGGTAAAGCAGGTTCTCAGTATGTGCTACGCTGTGCGTTTAATCCTCAGCGTCACCAAAAGGCAAAGAAAACCCTGTTCTTACTCTATTTGGCACATAGAGCATGTGGTGAATGTGGTGCTTCTTGCTGTTGTTACTATTGTGTCCCCTGCAGACCACCTGTGACCCTAGAGCTTATCGATTCTTTTTTTTTTTTTTTTTTTTTTTTAATGTAGAGGAAGCAAGAAAGATGCAAGAAAGATACATTCAAAATACTACACTTCACCATAGTGGCTATTACCACATTAGCTTTAAAATTCCATGCTTTCCTTTTAATATCAGCAGCTTGAATTCTCTACTATTTCAAAGACCATAATTTCATTCCTCCTATATGTGTAGATCACTTCAGCCTTAATGTCTCAGCTTTATTATTATTTTTTAAGACATCAGGACTGACTTTTCTATAAGAACTTCCAAATTTTCTAAGTCAATCATCAGAAAGTGTTTAATGGGAAGGTCAAATACAGGCAAAGCTTTCCGCTCAGTAGCAAAGGACAGAAAGAAAACACTCTACTTTTTTACCGGAATCTGAGTTAAGAAATCGGGGCAACAGAACAAATGTCAAACAAGTGCTTGAGTTACATCAGAACGAAGAGAAGCCATCACCTGGTTTCCAGTCTGAAATTGTTACACAACAAGATTAATAGAGCTGACAAAGTTACCTTTTACACATTAGACACTGCTCCAGAGGCTTTAGAACAGAGTACAGCTTACAGGAAGTAAGTGTCACAATCTTACACATCAGAGAACACTTGCTAATGGACAGTCCCATATCCATGCACATACCCGCTGCACTGATGGGAATAAGGGTGATATCAAAAAAAAAAAAAAAATGTGAAGTTAGGAGGGCAACGTGCTTTAGAGGACATGGGGAAACTTGGGAGGGGATGAGAGGTGGATATGGTCATATTTCATGTTTTCATGGCTGAATTTCTCAAGAAAAAAGAAAAGTTATAATAAAAAAGGGATCAAGTAAACTGACGGTTCCATCTTGTCCAGTATAAGCCTGAGGTGGTGGTGTTCTCCTACCTAAGAAAAATGCAGCTTCTGCCCCTGTCTTAGCCGAAATGATGCTTTAGTTTCCTTCTTTGCAGGTAGCAGTTTATTAACTTTTACTGTTTGTAACACAAAGCTTCAGATGCGCTTGGCTTTTAGGATAAAGTACAAACTTCTCTGGATGAACACAACTATGAAATGCTGAAATAAGGATATGTAATCCAATAAAATGTCCTGCAAGGAGGGGAAATTGAAAATATAAGAGTATTCGGCTTTGCCCTCCATTTATTTATTTATTTGTGTATTCCTTCCAGTTAAACTGGTTTCCTCATGCTGTCTCTGGATTAAAGCCAAAGTCAACTTTGCCTGCATCTAACCAAATAATGGGGAAAACCGTTCGTTAATTGTGACTTCAGTTAGAAGTTCCTGAGAGGCCCTGTGTGGACTGAGCCTTGCTGAGCACTGATTCATTTTGACTTTCGGTAAGTTATTATCTGGATTCCTGACTGGACTGTAATAATGGTGGCTTTTTTTTTTTTTTTTTTTTTCTTGACAGTGAATGGTAGTCACTAGGACTCAAAAAGTAACCTCAAAAAGGCTTTTGAGAGAGATTGGGATGATGGACCGTAAGGCAGAGCTGCAATACGGAGAGAGAGACTTAGAATTTAATTAGCGTCCAGTCTCTTTGTACTTTGAGTGAGTTGGATGGGGAGTTCACCATAGAACTTTCCATTTCAGCCTACAGAACTGAAAACAGAATAAACCACATTCTTGCTATTTGGGCTTCCTGAATGCTTTTCTTCAACTACTTGGGGATCAAATAGGTTTAGCTTTTTAGACCTCTTTAGAAAAATATAAATTCTTAGTATAAACAACAAGGATATAGTTATGGTCCATTTTCAGAAAATGTGGGCATGTGTGGGAAAGCAGCCTATCATGGCTCTCTCAGGCTGTGCTTACGGGTAATATTTTAACTGTCTGCATTAATGTCGTAGCTCATGTGTGACTGCTAGCTTAGAAAATATAGTGCTATCAATAATTTTTCTCTTTTAAATTTTTTCTTTTTCATTTTATCGAAAGGTTTCTCCTACCCCACCTCTACTCCTCCTGGGTCGTCCCAGTCTCCCCTCTCATCTAGATCTACTCCTTTCTGTCTCTCATTAGAAAACAAACAGGCTTCTAAGGGATCAATATAAAATAATGTGATATGAAAAAAAATTAAAAAAAAAACTAGCCCATTGCAGTTGGACAACACAGAAAGAAGGAAAAGAGCCCCAAGAGGAGGCACAGGAAACAGAGACCCACTTGTTTGCACACTCAGAAATCCCATAAAAACACTAACCCGAAGCTATAATATATATGCAAAGGACCTGTTGCAGACTTATGCAGGCTGTTTGCATGCTGCCTTAGTCTCTGAGTTCATAGGTAATCTGATCATATTGATTTGGGCTTATTTTCTTACTGTCATATATTCCCTTTGGTCTTTCACTTTTTCTGCCTCCTTTTCTGAAAGGGTCACTGAGCTTGAGACACACTGCTTAGTGCTGAGTGTTCTAAACTCTCTGACTCTGCATAATGTCTGGCTGTGGGTCTCTGTATTCTTTCCCATCTGCTGCAGGAGGAAGCTTTCCAGATGGTGGCTGGGTAAGGCACTGATTTGTGTCACTGGCAGGGTCCCTTCTTTTACATTTCTTTTATCTTCTGTCTTCTCATAATGGCCCATTCAAAACATATCATTTAAACAAGATTATATGCTACTAATATATTTTGTTTTGTGATTCTACTTATAAAAGGCACTTACCATAGCACTTTTCTAAAGTTAAATGCTTTTGCCTTTAAGATTAATGCAGTATAATTTGCTAAGTTCTGTTAGTCAGCAATGGGGCATGGTAACATAGTAACACAGCATTTGGGAAGCAGAAGCAAGAGGATTATCGCTTTGAGTCCAATCTGGTCAACACTAGAATTCCAGGCTAGCAGGAGTTATACTGTGAGACCCTACCACAAAAAGTCCCCCCACCACACACTTACTGAGTAATTATTTATTTAGGTTTGAGGCATATTCTGCCACTGAACTGCATGCCCCACCTCCTTAAAATAATTTATATTGAATAAGACAGCCTTTATAAGAGCAGATATTTGAAGATAATTTCAATGAATAATTTTATAATAATTTTAAAGTTTAATGATTTCTAATTCAAAATACCTAAAGCAAAAATACTATAAAGAAATACAACCAATCATAGTGAATGATAAGGGACTGGATGATGTTAGTATAAACTAGATGTGCAGAATATGGATGGTTTACTATCATGAATAATGAAGACTGGATTGTCAGTGCAGCTGTGTCCAATCGCAGAATGTTGTATTAATTTTTTAATCTCGATCAGGGATTTCTACCCTGCCTTTGAACATTCACTTCACAGATAATATATATTTATAATTATTTTATATTTATATAATTTTTTACATTTATAATAAGCCTTAAAAGCACTAGCGCTGAGCAGATATCTAGCCTCTATTTATATTTCCCTGCCAATAACACTGAGATATGACTTGCCATATTTCACCTTGGCCAGTCTTAACTGCAACTGGCCAACCCTCATGATCATTTCTCACAATCCCTTACCCAATGGCATCTTCTCTCTCTACCATATTTCCTCTTCTCCCCATCAGGGTCTCTCCTCCAACCCCAAGCCCAGAAACCGAACCTGACCTACTTCTCTTTTCCCCATCTATAGGTTGCCTGCATCTTTATTCAACCAATAGTTTTACATTAAAGAGCAAGGTCACATAGCATTACTTGGTGGTATACTTACGGCTTCTCTCATCCTGGAGACAACCAGGTTCAGATATATTCTTTACTTTTCTATTGCTGTGATAAAACACCATGACCTCAACAACCCATGGAAAGTTTTATTTGGGCTTATGGTTAGAGTACATGATTGTAAGACAGGTAAGAGGTAAAGCAGGAACAGTAAGCTGAGAGCTTACAGCTTGAGGCAGAGGCAAGAAGCAGGAAGCAGGAACAAACTGGGAATAGCTAGAAGCTTTGAAACCTCCAAGTTTGCCCCCAGTGACACATCTCCTCCAGCAAGGCCACACTTTCTAAACCTACCCAAACAATGCCATTAACTGGCAACCAACTACTCAAATGCCTGAGATTATAGGGCCATTGTTCACCTAAGTCACCACACAAGGCTTTTGTCTGGCAAGTCATTTCCTGGCCCAAACCAGATTTTCAAAGAAACCTTTGTAGTACCTCCTGCCTCTGTGTGAATGGGTGTAGGACCACATACTTGAGCACAGGTAGCCTCCCAGGGGCCACATCTCTAAAAGCTAACTCTCCCTCACTTCTGAGATTCTATGCATAAAGTTATTTCCTGTGCCAATGACCTCTTTGAGATTCAGGGTATTAGGTCTTGCTTTGAAGTCCTTGATCAATTTGGAATTCAGTTTTGTTCAGGGTAAGAGATAAGGACCCAATTTTTTTTTTTTTTTTTTTTTTTGGTTTTTTCGAGACAGGGTTTCTCTGTGTAGTCCGGGCTGTCCTGGAACTCGCTCGGTAGACCAGGCTGGCCTCGAACTCAGAAATCCGCCTGCCTATGCCTCCCAAGTGCTGGGATTAAAGGCGTGCGCCACCACCGCCCAGCTGAGATAAGGACCCAATTTTATCCCTCTATACTTAGCTATCTAGTTTGACGAGTATCGTTTTTTAGAAGATGGTGTCTTTTCTCAAATGTGTGTTGCTGTCCTCTTCATCAAAACTCAGGTGTCTACAGAAAGCTGAGTTTGTATATGAGTCCTCAAATCTATTTCATTGATCAATGCCCTTGACATTCTAGAACCACTTTTTTTTTGATGCCAGGGAACTGAGACCTTCCTAATTTGTAGGCGTGGACTTGAATAATCATTTAAAAGTAAAATCACCGTGCTCAAATTTTGCTATTCACTGGAATCACCTGGAAGTCTTCAACACAGTCTAGTGGCTCACACCTGTAGTCTTAGTTTAGTAGGAGGATTGCCCCCAAGTTCAAGGTTAGCCTGGGAAGCAGAGGGAGTTCCAGACCAGTCTCGGCTATAGACTTTTGTCTAAATAAATAAATGCAAAATAACAACAAACAAAACAGAATGGAACAAAATTCTAAAGTCTTACTACTTCTAGTACTACTACCTATAGACATTGAATTTAATCTTTGGACACTGAGATGTCTCATCCTGTGTCATATCTGTATTGTTATCTGTCATGTCCCCAACCCTCCCTGCAGATCCCAGTGAGTTATACAATTTAGGAACCATTTATTTTGCTACAAAAAGGTACATGAAGTAATTGGTGAAAATGAGTAGTAGTCTATCAACAAATACTTTTACTCCAGCAGGAATTGTGTATAAAAATTAAAACTGTGCAAACATTTTTTATCATTAGCTTCTAAAGTTTATGAAAAACTCAGCGTTGAGACAGCATCCAGAAGTTACCGAGTATGAGCAAATGTTTTCAATAGGAGTCACGACTTCAGGATTGATTTAAAGAGCTAGAGGTATAGCTTAGCAGGAGAGAACTTGCCTAGAATGCACAAGGCTCCTGGGGTTTGATCTTCAGCCCTAAAAAAGGCAACCTTGTGGAAGAGAAGCCAGGTATTCTATATAGGAGCAGGAGGGCCTTGAACTTGATGTCAGCCTGGGCTGCATAATGAGACCTTGGAGAAGAAGGACAGGATGGGAGAGGAGAGAGGAGGGAAGTGAGAGGGAAAAGAAACAGCAGCTGTAACATAAGCTTTCTCCCACAAATTTAATAAAGCAGGACTAAAGATCTTACATTGTTATGATTTCTTGCTTACATATTAAGATATCAAGACAGTATACAGCACTTGGGAAGTAGGTACAGACAGGTAGGTCTCTGTGAGTTCAAGGCTAACCTGGCATACACAGTGAGTTCCAGCGCAACCAGGAGACTACATAGTGAGAACCTGTCTCAGAAAAGACTAGTACTTCACGTCATTATCTGTTATTCATTTAGCACCTGCATGTCCAAATAAATGAAAAATATTATCTCAAAATTTCCTCAGGCTGGGCTAAAATATGGAACCAGGTCTCTCTGCAGAAGGAGCCTGTTCCTTTAGACTCTCTCATGAATTGGCACATTTGAGCCCTTGATGAAACCGAACCCTTTCGTGTGTCTGTGTTATTGAGCAGGTTCAATTCTTTCTAAGCTTTGATGGGGTTGATTCCCATCGTTTTGTGTGTCAGAAGGCTGGAAGGTAAGTAGGGGTAACCCTTGGGTGCTCTGGAACTTTATCTGGTCTCATGAGGAATTCTTTTTTTCTTGTAGTTCTCTCAGTGGGAAGAATGGGGGAGATTTGCAGCCTCATCCTAGTCACCATTGCTCTGATAATGGGAAGGGCAAGCTGGGTAAGTCTCTTGGGCAGACTGTTGTATCAGTACAGCCTGCTTTGAGATGGAGTTTCTTTTTAATTTCCAGAGAACCTATTGTTATCTTGCCACTACTAAAACCTAAGGGTTGGAGGAATGGGAGAGTTCTGTGGAAACATGTGGAACATAGTAACATTTAAACACTTAAAAAATAAAAATCAGGACCCACAGCAATCAGTGAAATGTTTTTAAGCCGGCTGTGTTATTTCCTCTTCACCTGATATGGGCATTGAAAACTGGCTATAGTAGTTAGTCTTGGACTTGGGCTAATATTGACCATCATTGGCATATACTACTAAGATTATCTAAAGGTAATTTCAATGAACTTGTGTCTCCATTTACAAGTCCCTAAAGACAAAGGACTAACTTATTCACAGTTCCTGGGAAAATAAAATTGGCTCCCTAGTTGAAATAGCATTCTGAAATAGGAGTGGGAGACGAAATTGCATCAAGGGTTATCTAGATTATTAGCAATGCGTCTATTCCAAGAACTTGAGATGCACATTGCCTTGCAGGCCCTCGAGAATGAGAACTGTTTGCGGGAGCAGGTGAGGCTCAGGGCTCAAGTGCACCAGCTTGAGACCCGGGTCAAACAACAACAGGCCATGATTACACAACTCTTGCATGAGAAGGAAGTCCAGTTCCTGGATAAAGGACAGGAGAACACTGCCATTGACCTTGGAGGCAAGAGGCAATATGCAGGTCAGAACCGGTTTTTCTTAAATGTTTCAACCATTTGTGTCACACATTCATAGGTAATGATGATACTAAACATTCAATGACTTTGGGATTTTTCTTTGTTTAGTTTTTTGTTTTCAACTCAGGATCTTAGTATCTATAGCTCCTGGTACTTAACTGTCTTCCTGCTTCTTCAAGTGCTGTTGTGGTGGTTTGAATATGTTTGGCCCAAGGGAAGTGGCACTATTAGGAGGTGTAGCCTTCTTAGAGGAAAAGTGTCACTGTGGGGGTGGGCTTGGAGGTCTGCTAGTGCTCCAGCTCTGCCCAGTGCAGAAAAGACCCTCCTCCTGGTTGCCTAGAGAAGACAGTCCCCCGCTCCTGGCTGCCTTTGGATTAAGATGTAGAACTCTCAGCTTCTTCAACACCATGTCTGCCTGCACATTGTTATGCTTCCCACCATGATGATAATGGACTGAATCTCTAAAACTGTAAGCCAGCTCCAATTAATTGTTGTCCTTTATAAGAGTTGCCTTGGCCATGGTATCTCTTCAGAACAATGAAACCCTAACTAAGACAGCTGGGATTTCAGGTGTGCCTCCCACTACCACCACCACCCCAGGTGACTTCACATCTTGCTAGAAAGCTGTGCCTATTCCAATGATAAGCAACATGACTCACTTCATCAATTTAAAATGTCTTCTTTTATATTTTACTCTAATCTCTCTAGTATGTGCCATAGAGTTTATGATATGAATACTAAGTATCTGATAATTCCTGTATCTTAATAAGAATTCAGGACAACATATTACAAAATATTCACCGTAAATGACAGATTATAATTGAGAATGTTTATATTTAAACTTTGTTTTTATTTTGTTTTTCCTCCTTACATGTGTATGTAGTTTTCCATTCTGATTATTTTGAACTGGGTCTCTCTGTGTTGTCTAGTCTAAGCTTGAACTTCTGATGAAAGCAGTCCTTCTACCTCAACTTCTTGAGTAGTTTGGAGCACTGGTGTGTGCTACCATACCTGGTTCCCCTCTGAAAATACACTGAAAAATAAATTAATAGAATGAAACGATGGAAAAAGAGAAAAAATCATTTTTAAGGAAAATAAGAGTAGATTTTAAATATGTTTATTTAATGGTTTGACATTTTTTCCTTTTGATTAAGCCAAAATTTATCTCCTAGAAATGAAATGATATTGAACTCTGAGCACAGTATAAACTACCACTGCCCACATCGCTATTCCCCAGAGAATAATGTCCCTTGATTTCTTGTAAATATGAATGGATTCTGTAGGAGTGAACAGTAATGGTTAGAAGCAAAGAGAAGCCTGTCTAGGGCTCTTTGTTCAGTCTTCTCTATGGCTGCACTGCAATTATGTGTTTTAATTTCTCTGCTTATGAATGTCAAGTCTAATTTGATCAAATAACTGATCGCTGGGTAGTATTTGGAAGGATATCCAATGTGGTTAAAGATGTTGTATTACTATCTTACATGTATGGATGTTTTGCCTGTTGTGTATGCCATGTACTGTTTGCGTGGAGGCCAGAAGAGGGAGTCATATCCCCTGGAACTGGAGTTAAAGACAGTTGTGAGCTGCCACATTGGCGTTGGGTATTGTACCCAGGTCCTTTGAAGAGCAGCCAGAGTTCTTAACCCTGAAGCATCTCTCTAACCTCAGTCAGTGCATTTTATCTCCCCATCAACTATCAGTGTTTTGAAACACAGTTGCCTTTCATGTTTACAGATGAAAGAAATGGGAATGGATGAGCAAATAAAAATTGAGAAATCTGACTATAATCAAAAATAGATGTCAAAGACATGTCATCTTACAGAAATAAAACTTTCCCAATTTGGGGGAGTACTTTTCATTGTTGAGGAAAATACCTGACTAGGAACAATTTAAGGAGAAAGGATCTATTTTTGTCTATAGTTTGAGGACATAACATTCCATCATGACAAGGAAGCATGACAGCAAGACCATGATGCTGGTCACAGCATCTGTAGCAGCAAGCAGAAAGTGAAGAGCAGTGCAGTGGGGGCATTAAACCTCAAACCCATCCCTAATGACCATCCATTTTCTCCAGCAGAGCTCTACCTCCTACAAAAGTCTCCAAAAGCAGGGCCACCCTCTAAGGACCAAGTGTTTAGATGCATGGTCTATGGAGACACTTTACATTTACACCACATGTGGGATTTAGAGTCCTGAGAACTATAGAGCATAGGCATCCGAAAACGCTCACTTTCCCTCCCTCAGATCTAAACTTTCTCTGTTCAAACTGAACTGCTTGCCCTGGATGCATCACCTTCTGCTGCCCTAGCTGACTTAGTTGAAAATTCTATTGGTGTGGTAGAAAAAAAAACAACTTGGGGGAAAAGGGCTATTTTACTTAACAGTTTCTACATTACAGTCCATCACTGAAAGAAATGAGGGCAGGAACTCAAGCAGGCAGAACCTAGAGGCAGGAGCTGACGTAGAAGCCATGAAATACTACTGCCTTACTGGCTCATCCCGCATGCTTTGCTCACCCTGCATGTATGTGTGTATGTGTGTGTGTATACATATATACATATATATACATATATATATATATAAAGCCCAGGACCATCTGTCCTAGAGGTAACACCACCCACAATAGGCGGGCCCTCCCATATTAATCATTAATCAAGGAAATGCACCACAGGCATGCCCGTTGGTCAACTGGTTGGGAACACTTTCTCAATTGAGGTTTCTTCTTTCCAAATGACTCTTGCTTGTGTCAAGTTGACATAAAAATAGCCATCACTGGAGCATCTTGATATTTAGGTATGTTTCACCCCCTGCAGTGTTTTCTGGGCTCCCCTTCAGAGAACAGAGAAGGTCTGAGCCGTTGGTTTGCAGTAGGTAGATATAGCACAAGGATAGCTGGGACTCTAGAACATGTAGCAGAACTGAGGATATTTCAGGCTAAAGGAGCCTGGGAATCAAAAAGGGATAGTTTGAAGGAGTTCCGTGAGCAAAAACAGAAATTGCATTCTAAGAAGAAACTACAAAGAATATAAGTTAAGACAATAAATAAAGGGTCAGGCAACATCTACAAGGAATCAGACTCTGTAAATATTCTTTAGAAGACAGTGATTATCTGCCATGGCCATTCATTCAAAGAAGTTGGTGACCTTCTAAAATGCTGGTGCTTATCAAAAACTAGTAGGGGGCCTGAGAATTCACTTTGTTTACAAACTAACAAACTGGCCTGCATGGATCTCTCAGAGAGCTACAGCTAATGGGTCAGAGGTATAAGTTCTATTTTGCATTAATGTCCCTTCTTCTCAATCCCAAGGACACATGTGAGCAGTTTATGGGGCATGTCACAACTGGACATTCTGGGATGAAGAAATGCCAGTATTTTATAGTGAGTTAAAGAGTGTCTAACCTTTGCCTCCAAGGTAGATGTTATCTTTATTTTAGTGTGCAGCAAAGAGAGCAACATCTGTCCAGAAGGAGATGTTATCTCAGTATCTGGCTGCCTGCCATACAAGTATGCTTTAAACATAGGCTAGAATATAAACTCTGTCAGAAAAAAATATGTACAAACATAAGTGACCTATAGGGAATTATCTACAAACATTGCCTCCATTATATGCCAGCTAATTAATGAAGTATCATTGCAGGTCAGGAAATAATTTGTAAATTTGCTATTGGATGTGGATGAAAATGTTTAAGAATCAGGTCAGGTTTCTTACCAAATTTCATTCCATGGCTGAGATGGGAGGAGAAAAGCTTGGGAAACTGAGGCACATAGGATCAAATTACACCACATAGGTGTATGAAATATGACAAAAGATGATTTTATATATATGTACATATATATGTATGGGTGTATATATCTATGTATAGGTATGTATATCTACACACACACACACACACACACACACACACACACACACACACACACACACTGGTTATAGGTACTGTGTAGCCAGTCAAGAAAAGACTGAGGCTTAGGTGCTAAAAAGAAATCCAGTCTCTATCTTGAGAGTGCTGGGCAGCTGATCTGAGAAATAATAGGTACTAAGGAATAAAGCAAGAAATCAGATCCTAGAAAATTAAAATTAAAATGCCAAGGTCAGAGCAAGATTGACTGTGCAAACAGGAGTAAGATTGATAAGTAATATATGATAGGGTGTGTGTGTGTGTGAGTGTGTGGTGTGTGTGTGTGTTGTTGTTATGATGATAAGATGAATAATGGTTATTCTAGATCACTGTTTCTGGATATAACACATAAAATAAATCTAGAAGTCAATATATTCGCATTTAATCGTCTTCATATGTGGTCCAGGCATGAAAGTAAAGAGGGAATAAAATCAGAAATATAGATATGGTTTGATTATCCTTTGGTTTTTAGCATAGTTGCAAAGACTAACACACAATCAATATATAATACAAATTTTAACAAAAATGTAATATAGGGTTTGGAAAGATGACTCAGTGATGAAAGACACTTTCTTTCACAGAGGATGTGGGTTCAATCCCGAACACTCACATGGTGGCTCATATCATAATTCCAATTCCAGGGGTCCAACACCCTCCATGGGCACCAAGAATGACCATGGTACACAAACATATCCATACACATTAAATCAAACTTTAAAAATTAATTAAAAACAAACTTGAAATGTAATATAATATAATAAAGTTTATATTCGGGTGTACTTAAATTTTAAAAAGTCTGTTCATGCATATGATTTGCATAAATTAGTTGTCTTTGTTTTAATTTTTAAGACACTATACTGTTAGTAAATTAGTTATTTCTCTGAACTATAATTCATCACATGCCAGCAAACATCTAATTACATACAACCTAGTAATTTTGGCAAATAACGTATAAACACATATGTTCATGGCGTATAATTAAACTATCTTTTTTAAATATGTGGGGGCTAATGACTTATGAATTAAAAGTTATTGTATCCAACTCACATTCAGTGGTGACAATCGCAACACATCTGTTTGGCTAATGACTTGGGCTGCTCTAAGATGGCTTCTACAGAAGCTTTTAGTTTGCATGGCAGTTTCCTGAGGCAGTATGGTTAGTGGCTAAGGTGGACTCTTAGACACCCAGTTCAAAGTCCCTTTGGCTGTCCATGGCCCCTGGACAAATTACTTAACCACCTGTGTGTTTCATGTCCCTCCTCATAAAATGGGAACAATAAGCCCTTTTATTTGTTGTAAGGATTGAATGAGTTGTATTTCTAATATAACACTTAGCCTAAAATAATGTCATATATTCATGCACATTGCCATCTCGTCTCCCTTTGCTCTTAGAGGTGACATCTCATTTACTCTGTGTCACGAGAACATTGCAATCTCCTGTAAGCCAGCATCTTTTTTTCTTCTCACTCTTCTTCTTCTGTCATCTGGGAATGAGGATAACTATGGTAAGGCTAATTCTGGCATGTCCCAGAATGCTCTGTAGACCAGTTGGCAACCCTGTTGCTAACATTTAGAAAGAAAACTAAGAATGCAAGCTATTGCAGGAATGATGGTACATGTCTGTGATCTCGGTGCTAAGGAAAGTAATGGAGGTTGAGAAGTTAAAGTTAACTGGACTAGTAAAAATAGGATAGCCTGGAATAGTCATACTCAAAAAGCAACCCAAAACATCAACATGGCTGGGGGCAAGGGAGAGTCTTTTTCAGTCTTAGATTCTCAACCTTCAGCTTCAGCCATCATTCTGGGGTAACAAGAAGAAAAAGATACCCTTGCTAAATTGGGATGTTACTTTATGAAGCTTAAACACAGTTTTCCTTCAGTGGCTTGCTTTCTGCACATCAGAGAAACTATTTATATACAGCCAGTGCAGTGCAGTGTTTATCAGAGAGAAGCTTGAGTGGGTTTTTTTTTCTCCTAGCCCATGAGCCTTCAAACATGTCCTATAAAGGGCTGGAAAGATGGCTCAGTGCTTAAGAGGACCTACTGTTCTTGGAAAGGACCTAAGTTCGATTCCCAGCACCAATGTTAGGCAACTCACAACAGTCTGTAACTCCAGCTCCAGAGGATCTGATACCTTCTTCTGGTCTATACTCATTCACTCATGCACAGACTATCCCTCCCCCCAACAGATATACACATGATTTTAAAAGTAGGTAAAACATTTTAAAAGTCCTATTGATTCACAGCCTTCTTCAACATGTTCTTGTCCCACCTGTGTACCAGTGTATGAAGTAGGTTGACATGCTTCAAACATAATATCTAGCTGATAGATTTTAAAATTAAAATTTTATTTTTAATTTGTGTGTGTATGTGTGTGTATCTGCCATGTGTGTGGGTTACCCCAGAAGGACAGAAGAGGGCGTCTTATCCCACGGAACCGGAGTTACAGAAGGTTGTGAGTTACCATATGGGTGTGGGGAACTGAACCTGCAAGAGCACCACGTGAGCCATCTCTCCAGCCCCTCTAATTGATACGTTAATCTCTAAATTGATCAAAATTTCTGGATTCCTGCTGTCACAGATTAAGCCATACCTCTCTCATGACAAGCTCCTTAAATTGTTTATTCTTTATAAGCAGTTGGATTTTTTTTAAATTTTGTTTTTGTTTCTTGTTTGTTTATTTTCTTCCTTAAAAGCTTTCCCTCGGGATTTGTGTGTGTGTGTGTGTGTGTGTGTGTGTGTGTGTGTGTGTGTTTGGTGTTTTCTTCTGAGGAGAAGGACATTAAAAAAAAAAACCAAACAACTAAAAACTGGCATGAAATAAAAATAAACAGAAAGTGTCGGCAGAATCCTGTATTCGTGAAGATTTTCTAAAGCAAGTTAGAGTTAATCATTTCCACATTTTCCTGGAAAAGAGTTTGAACTTTGTGAGTCTTTGTTGTTCAACTCTTTTGACAGGAGATCGACGATAAACAAGGAGCTCTTTCCTAACCCAGGAAAAATATACTTTAAAAAAAAAGTCTTATGCCGGGCGGTGGTGGCTCACGCCTTTAATCCCAGCACTTGGGAGGCAGAGGCAGGTGATTTCTGAGTTCGAGGCCAGCTTGGTCTACAGAGTGAGTTCCAGGACAGCCAGGGCTACAAGAGAACCCTGTCTCGAAAAATACCAAAAAAAAAAAAAAAAAAAAAAAAAAAAGTCTTCTACGATACGCTTGACCACAAGTCATAAGCTTTTAGATACCACTGAGTGGGCTGTACACAAGCATCTTCTCCTTGTTTAGTTACCTAACAGGATCCTTTTATAATTCATCACACATAAAGAACATTTGTGTTTTTGAATTTTGAAAATAAACATGAACAAAGTCTAAATCGCTAGAGAGCAAGAGCTCACAACGGCAGTGTGTGATTGAAGCCGGCCTTGTGAAGTCTATTTATTTTCTCTCCTGAGTCCCACAGCCCACTCAATTAATACGATATGTTTCATATTATTGACAATGTGGCATCAAAACAGTGAACTAAAGAAAGAATTTTAAAAACACCCTGTACGACTTATATAATTCAGTCTTAGAGAGTTTTAAAGAAGAAAGTAACAAAATGATAAAGTAAAATATGAAAGAGATTTCATATAATTGCTTTCAGAAGTCTGGGCCTGGCTATTCTTGAGACCACTTTTTTATAGTGGCCCCTGCTCCAATCATGTGTAAGCTGCCTGGGCATCTACGTAACACTTAGTCATCTGCTCAAATCAGCCTAGAACGGTGGCTCTCAACCTTCCTAATGCTGCAACTTTTTAATACAGTTCCTCACATGTGGTGAACCCCAGCCCTAAAATCATTTTGTTGCTACTTCATAACTGTAATTTTTCTACTGTTATGAATTATAATAAGAATAATTTTTGAGACTTACCTAAAGGGTCGCGACCCACAGGTTGAGAACTATTGGCCTAGAATGAGACCCAGTGGATATTAGCTTGTCTTACCTTAAGTGACTTTAAAAAACAAACAAACAAACAAACTAATACTACTTTTTTGGCGATTAACTGGTAGCTATTTAACCTCAAAAGACAAAGAAACACCATGGTAAAGAAAAATGCAAGAACGAGAAGAAGCTGAGAAGCTTGCAGTTTTTAACAAAAACATCCAAGAATATGTGGGTTATTTAAAAGAAATGTAGTGAAACTGAAACGTTATAAAAACTTAACAGTGTTATGTTTGGTGTTCAGTCCCAAATATTCAATAAGACTTTAAATCAAGATAACTCATATTACAGTATTTGTATGCTCTCACATTTATATTTTCATTGTTCAGTTCGTAGGGCAGGTAAGTTTTACTGCGCTGTCTCACTTAAGTACAAAGCAATGAACTAAGTACAAACGACTTGGTTTTTTAAATGTATTTATTAATTTATGTCTATGAGTGCTCTATCTGCATGTACACCCGCATGACAGAAGAGGGCAACAGACTACATAATAGATGGTCATGAGCCACCATGTAGTTTCTGGGAATTGAACCCAGGACGTCCGGAAGAAGAGTCAGTGCTCTTAACCCTGAGCCATCTCTCCAGCACCACAAGTGGTTTGTTTTTAACCTACTTTCTCCAAAAATAATAAATGCTCTTTATTGCATTCATCCCCCCTTATCATTCCAATCCATGATCAAGAAGTCAATGGTAATTAAATCACAGCAAAGAAAACACAATTTTCTGAATATCTATTAGAAGATGCACAAGAAGGCATTTTAAGAACTAATTATGCATTTTATTTGCTTTTATCTGTTTCCAGTGATACTGAATTTCAGGAATAAAGACATAATAAATGTTATATTATCTTGTTTTGTTAACAGATTGTTCAGAGATTTACAATGACGGATTTAAGCAGAGTGGATTTTACAAAATCAAACCTCTTCAAAGCCTGGCAGAATTCTCTGTTTATTGTGACATGTCTGATGGAGGAGGATGGACTGTAATTCAGAGACGATCTGATGGCAGCGAGAACTTTAACAGGTAACTGCCTTTTGTTTTGGGGGCTTTTTGGTGGAGAAGGCTGTGCATTTTTGCTTTTCGTTTTGTTTTGGTTTTGTCTCTTTTTTTTTTTTTTTTGCTTGTTTGTTTGTTTCTTTTGTTTTTGTTTAGTTTGTTTGTTTTGAGACAGGGTTTCTCTGTATAGTCCTGGTTGTCCTGGGACTCAGTCTGCAGACTGGACTGGCCTCCAACTCAGAGATCCACCTGCCTCTGTCTCCCAGGTGCTGGAATTAAAGGCATGCACTACCACTGCCTGGCCAACAGGTAATTGCTTTTAACAAGTAATTATTTTGGCATAGCATATGTGAGATTTGTGAGTTAAGCCTTCTTATTCCTCAGATTTTTTTTTTTTTTTTTGGTTTTTCGAGACAGGGTTTCTCTGTGTAGTCCTGGCTGTCCTGGAACTCACTCTGTAGACCAGGCTGGCCTCGAACTCCGAAATCCGCCTGCCTCTGCCTCCCAAGTGCTGGGATTAAAGACGTGTGCCACCACTGTCGGGCCCTCAGATTTATTCATGTGACAGAAACGTTCTCATTTTTAAGTAACTGAGAGTAAGTAAGCTACTCAAGAGAATATTGGAGATGAGAGGATGTGAGGGATACTTAGGCACTACAGGTGTCTGTATTTTGCTAAAACTAATGTCCAATGTCAACTTTTTAGGAGTTGGAATGACTATGAAAATGGCTTTGGAAACTTTATTCAAAACAACGGTGAATACTGGCTGGGTAACAAAAACATTAACTTGCTGACTATGCAAGGTAAGGTTTGCGATTGCGCGCAGGAGACAGATCTTAGACTCAATCCCCAGTACTATGAAACAAAACCCATGTAGTATTTTCCACTAAATCATAGGTAATAGAAAAAAAAAACCTCAGTATCTGTCATGATTTTTTTTTTTATATGTAATGATTCTTGCTGAGCCATAATCTCATTTGTAAAATGTTGCCTAAAACAAGAAAGAGCCAGGCGGTGGTGGCTCACGCCTTTAATCCCAGCACTTGGGAGGCAAAGGCAGGTGGATTTCTGAGTTCGAGGACAGCCTGGTCTACAGAGTGAGTTCCAGGACAGCCAGGGCTATATAGAAACCCTGTCTCGACAAACCAAAAAAAAAAAAAAAAAAAAACCCAAAAAGAAATGTATTGTCAAAATCGCTTTTAAAGACTGGAGAAATGACTCAGCGCTCAGGAGTTTAAATGGCTCCACCCAGCACCCACATTGGTAGGCCACGACTGCCCGTAACTCCAACTCCAGGGAATCCAGTGCTCACTTCTGGCCTCTGAAGGCACCCACACATGTGGCCTCACTCACACAGACACCTACATCCATAGATAGAAAAATAGATCTTGAAAATGTTATGTCTGGGCGGTAGTGGCACACACCTTTAATCCCAGCTCTTGGGAGCCAGAGACAGGCAGATTTCTGAGTTCGAGGCCAGCCTGGTCTACAGAGTAAATTCCAGGACAGCCAAGGCTATACAGAGAAACCCTGTCTCGAGAAAAAAAAAAAAAAGAAAAGAAAAAGAAAAAAAAAAGAAAAGAAAAGAAAATGTTGTGGTGTGACTCCCCTCCCCCAGCAGAGCTGTAGCCATTTTGTTCCATGCCTGCCAGTCATTGACACAGAGAAGTGACTTGGCTCAGAGCAAGGACATGCTTACCACATACCCTGTTTTGTTCTTTGTGTGATGAATGGTCTGTATGAGGTTTGCTAATCTTAAGAAAATTCTACAAAGCTTTATGTAAGGCCCATCAAATCAAAGGTCAGTATGAACTCTTATGATTTGAATCAGAGCTGACCACTGATTAGGTATCAGGGTGTGCATCCAATGAGCCATCCCTGTCTAACTACCAGTACTAGGGTGTGCTTTCAATGAACCGTCCCTGTCTAACTGAGATCAGTGTTCATATGGTTTGTGAAGTGACTCCTAGACCATAACATAAAATAGATAATTTAAAGTAAATTATGAACCTCTCTACAGTTCTCCCATACATATTCACTTGCTTTACTATAGAGTCCAATATTGTATACAATTTTATGTTCGATAACAACTCTTCAGTATCTCTTTTTTTATATTCTTTGTTCCCATCCATCCCCCTCCTTACCTTGCTTATAGCTTGAGGCTGTAGTCAGCCCCCTCCAGGTATAGTGCTCCGTGTCCTCACACTGGCAACACACGGGCTTACTGTTTCCAGCTGAGCCTAGGTAACCACTGGAAGTCTATATTTGAAGTAATCAGTAGGGTGCTGATTACAAGGGTAATTACAAGAGTGGCAGCTGAAGAGGTTGTACAGATCTGATGTGTCATACTTTCCCTTGTGGTCCATGCTCTCTAAATTTACAGAAGGCTTCTTTTCCCTCAAATTATAAATTATTCTAGTTTTAAGAGGTTTTTGTTTTGTTTGTCAAATACGTAATGTTTATCACTCAATTCTGTCTCTTTCATATATTAGTATTTTTGTGGTTCATTGTTTAAGCTATAGAAATCCCAGGCTGAAATCCTTGTGTCATTCCAAACAGATGAAATTCAATGTTATTTCTCAAGTAATATTTATGGGTATGTTTTGTTGGCCTGGGCATTTTCAACAAGTCTGATTGCCCTCCATCTTTTCTTGTTTGGTGTTGGGTGTTGAAACCAGGCCCTTACACATGGCAAGCATGTGTTCTATCATATATCTACGCCCCTATCCCTTTCATTTTCTCATTTGGTGTTCAAACTGGTTACTCTTTGGTAGTATAGAGAAATGGGTGTATCAGTTCCATATATTGCAACATATCATAGCGCAAACAATAGAAAATTCCTTTGTCCTTATATTCTTTAATTTTGATAGCAGTTAATTGCCTCTGAAAATAGCTTTATTCCCATTACATAAAGCTCCCCCTATATTGGAACTGTCCGTAATCATCATAATTATTTAGATAATTGTTATAATCTAATAATTTATTATTGGATTTTATAATATATTTTATATAAATATGTATTTATATATTAGTATATTATATAAAATACATTATGTATAAATACAATTATAATTTATAATAATAAATAATAAATAAATTTATAATAATAATAAGTTTAGAAATGTTCTCTAATTGTGAGTTTATTCACTTATTGGCAAAACATTCAGACAGTTATCTTTTTAAGAATGCAGAGTATTTTCTCTCCCCTAACACATACTTTTGGGGACAATTGGCATTTGCTATCCTACTGTGCCTATCCATGTCACTGACTTGGTTCTATGAGGTAAATGCACACTTTCAGAGTGCTCCATCTGGAGGAAACCACCCCTTCCATACTTGTCCCAGAAAGGAGAACCTAGAGTTCTCAGCCAAACAGCTTTGAAGTTTGTTCCTAAGACCCATCCAATGTGTTTCTTTCTCTGCCCTTGTGTTGCTGAGCCTGAGGGAAAGGTAAGGAACAGCTTTTTACAGTAGGTGTAGATAGGGGTAGGATGCACGGAATGGGTGTCCACAAGGTCAAAGGCCCTTTACTATCATTGGAGATGGAGATGGACATCAACCATAGACTGGGCTGAAGAGCTCTTAACAATAATAGTTCTGCTTCAGTAGGAAGATCAGCCTGTCATTTACAAACAGGGACAATGGAAGAAAGGAAGTGGGTGACTTGTAGCAACTCCTTCACTAATTTGGTTTTATAAAATTTTTATCATCTAGAATATTTAGTCATCACAGTACCTCTTCTTATATTTAGAAATTTTCTTTCTACAGTATAAATTTTAGCATACATAAACAAGAATGTATGCCAAATAAATTAAATTTGTTTTAACTATTTCCCCTTTGGATAGAAATCCTAGAAAATCCTGTTGACTCAGAGTCACTGATATCTGTGACTTCTGCACCATCAAGTGTAGTAGAGATTCTCTAGAATGTTTCTCTGCTCTGCCTGATACCTTCTTCCAATGACATCTGTTCCAAAAGCTTTGATTCTATCAAAAAAGGAGGTTTTCATAAAACAATCTGGAATCTTATTTCTTCTTCAAATAGTTCTGAGACAGTTTGCTAGAGTTTGCTAGCTGATCTTTTATTCTACCAGGAAAAACAAGCAAGTTTATGCATAAGCAAGTACTAATAACTATATTAAGAAACACAGCTGACTATTAGAGATTAAAAAAATGTCATTAATAGTAATTATTCTTAAGAACAAGATTCTTCTTGAAATTAAGAAAAAAAAAGAATAAAACTTATTCTTTTATATATATATTAATTTTACAGTTGTTGGTGTTTTTACCTGTGTGTATGTCTGTGTGAGAGTGTCAGAGCCCTGGAACTGGAGTAAAAGATACACATGAGCTGTCATGTTGGTGCTAGGAATTGAACTTGGGTCCTCCAGAAGAGCAGCCAGTGCTCTTAAACCTCTGAGCCCCCAATGAGGAATCTTCATTTTTGTTGTTGTTGTTGTTTTATGACAGGGTTTCTCTGTGTATAGTCCTAACTGTCCTAGAACTCCATCTGTAGACCAGGCTGGCCTTGAACTCATGGAGATCCTCCTACCCCTAGCTTCTGAGTCTAGGATTAAAGGCATGAGCCACTATTTCCTGCTTCAAACTAGTATTTCTTAAGACTACTATTTTCATCAGATCTTTCCCTTTCCTTCTTCCTTTTTTGAGTATTTCAAGACAGGGTTTCTCTGTGTAGCCCTGGCTGTCCTGCTACTCACTCTATAAAACCAAGCTGGCTTCAAACTCACTGTCTCTGCCTTCCAAGTGCTGGTATTAAAGGTGTATGCCACCAAAGCCAGGCTAGATTTCTTACTCTATTAACTAAAAATGCCATCTCTGTTTTTTTTTTTTTCAAAGTGACTCATACCATTATTTTTTTTTATTCTTTATTTAGTAGATTTTTTTCCACTTTACTATCCTGCTGTCATTGTTTTCAAGTAAAATAAACAATAACATGTTCACATTGTATCACAGTGGAGTCACTGTTTATTCTTTGAAAACTGATTCTTGGCAGAAGTAAAACAAACCCGCCATTTATTTTAAGCCTAGTCAGTGTCGTATCATGCATTAAAAACCAAACAAACAGAACTACATTTTCTTACTGTTTCTATTGGCTTTGTTTGTTTGTTTGTTTTAGGAGACTACACTTTAAAAATCGACCTAACAGATTTTGAGAAAAACAGCCGCTTCGCACAATACAAAAGTTTTAAAGTTGGCGATAAAAAGGTACTAAAAATTTTGTATAGGTAGTGTCTTGAGTTAATGTTGAAAATACACAACCAAGCCCTGAAGTCTGTGGAAATAAAAATATATGATATAAACTGTTTTGTTTATTGAACGTGTTTTCAAAACATTTCCCACTGATAGTAAAAAAAAAATATATATATATATGGCTCTTTTTTCCTTTAGTCTTCTTATGAACTGAATATTGGAGAATATTCTGGCACAGCTGGAGACTCACTGTCGGGAACTTTTCACCCTGAAGTGCAGTGGTGGGCTAGTCACCAAGGAATGAAGTTCAGCACAAGGGACAAGATAACGACAACTACAAAGGGAACTGTGCTGAGGAAGAGCAGTCTGGCTGGTGGTTTAACAGGTTGGACGCTTTGCACACACGGTTGTAATGGCGCTAATGATACTTCGCTGACGGGGGGGGGGGGGGGCTTAATATAACAAGTGACGTAATGTTGACCTTATTTGTGATATTGTTAAGTAATTCTGCTGCCTAGAATTCTTCAGCTTTTGAAGGTGCTTCTGAAGACATGCTCACTGTGTATGTTAGTGAAGCTCGAACAATGTGGCAGAGAAGCCGGGTGTGTGCGGCATTCTTGCAATCCTAGCACCTGGAGGCAGAGACAGGAGCATCACCAAAAATTCGACACCTGTCTGGTTCACACACCAACTTCAAGGCTAGCCTGAACCACTTAACAAGATCCTGTCTTTTTTTTTTTTTTTTTTAGGTTGAAATTTTTTATTTATTATTTTTCTTTTTTTAATTGGATATTTTATTTATTTACATTTCAGATGTCATCACCTTTCCCCATTTCCCCTCCTTAGAACCCCCTATCCCATCCCCCCTCCTCCTTTATGCTTTTATACCATTTTGATTCCATGCAAGTATTAAGGTCAGTTCTAGTTTGAGGAACTAGCAATACAACAAATACAAATAGTCAAGGAATAAGCAAAACAATAAACACAAATAGTCAAAGAACAAGCAAGGCATTAAACCCACTTACGTGAATACTCCCAGGATCACTGTTTTTAAAAGCTTATCAGGATGACCAAAATATGAGCCAACTTCCCTGTCCTAGCCCAAAGTCATTTTCATGTCTGAAGCCTACTTCCTTGTTCTAGCCTAAAATTTAGATTCCTGCCTGAAGCCCACTTCCTTGTCCTTGGCCAATGTCATATTTTTGCCAAGCAGCTCATTTCCTTGTCCTTGGCCCATGTCAGATTCTTGCCAAGCAGCCCCAAAAGCTCTCCACCTCTCCCCCTTTTTAATTTCATAAACAAGATTGAGCCTGTCTTTAGGTTGTTCTGACAAGAATGCCTTCCTTACTCATCATGGAATATGCATTAAGATCCTGTCTTGAAAACAAGCAAACAATTACATAAGATAAGAAGAAAAAAACTGGCTGGGTGGTGGTGGTGCACACCTTTAATCCCAGCACTTGGGAGGCAGAGGCAGGCAGATTTCTGAGTTTGAGGACAGCCTGGTCTACAGAGTGAGTTCCAGGACAGCCAGGGCTATACAGAGAAACCCTGTCTCGAAAAACCAAAAGAAGAAGAAGAAGAAGAAGAAGAAGAAGAAGAAGAAGAAGAAGAGAAGAAGAAGAAGAAGAAGAAGAAGAAGAAGAAACAAATTCTCCAATAATATGGCATGGAAATAGATCAAATTTCTACTTCTTTTTAAATTATTTATTTTATGTATGTGAGTACACTGTAGCTGACTTTAGACACACCAGAAGAGGATATCAGATCCCATTACAGATGGTTGTGAGCCACCATGTGGTGGCTGGACCTCTGGAAGAACAGTCAGTGCTCTTAATCACTGAGCCATTTCTCCAGCCCTCTACTTCTTCTTAAATTTATTTTTATTCTATGTACATTGGTGTTTGGACTGCACGTATATCTGTGTTAGGTTGTCAGAAGCTCTGGAACTAGTTACAGACAGGTGTGAGCTGCCATGTGGGTGCTAGGAATTGAACCTAGATCTTTGGAAGAGCAGCTAGTTCTCTTAACTGCTGAGCCATCTCTCCGGCCCTCAGATTGCAACTTTTACAAGGATGTTTTTGCAAACTGGTTACTATTGAGTTATAAGCAGAATGCCACAAGTTGACAGGAGGAAGTAGAGAGCATGCATATAGTAAAGTTTAAAATATTATTATAATACAGTTAAATGTTAAAGAGAAAAGAAGGAAGGGAGGAAGAATTTGTGACACTCTATTAATAATCACCTACCACTTCACTGTCTCATATCTTATAAGATAACCACTGTTACTGCTGTAATATTAATGCTACTTTTCTTTCATATTAACATTTTTTAGTTCATTGTATGCAAGCCTTCACAATCTAGAGAAGATTGCTACAATAGTCTTGAAACTGAATCCTACCCCTGCTGCTGTTTGAACACCTCTACATTATCATCAAGCTCATTTATTTGAGTGTGGAGAAGCTAGGGGGACTGGGTTCTGAGCCTCAAATCTAGGGCCTTGTGGATCATAGGCAAGCACTCTACAACTGAGTGTACAGCCTGGCTTCTGATACAAATTTCTTCATATTATGAACCTGAGATATGATGATGATGATGATGATGATGGTGATGATGATGATGATGGTGATGATGATGATTCTCTGCCCTCTTGCCCATTGAGATAGAAACTTATGTAGCCCAGGTTGGCAGAATTACAGGCAAAAGCATCCATGCCTGGCAGACTTTAGAGTTCTTAGGAAAATAAACACAAAATGTGAAAAGGCAGAGAAGGAAAATCATTTTCTCCTACTGTGAAAACTTGAAAAAAAGTGATAATCTTCCCTCGTGGCTTTCTTGTTCTTAAAAAATGCTCTAAGCAAGCATTATTTAAGACTTACCTACAGTTAACAGTGTCATCTGTGAACATTCACTAATGTCTGCTTTTGAATAGACTGCAAGAAGTAATCGTTAACGTTACTGAGATCTAACTCACGTACATTACCCATTCGGTTGATTGTTCTGTGCCCGAATGGCAGCTGCACACACATTGAGAAAGACAAATAAGTGTTATAGTTGACTTTAGAAATAAGGGTTGAGGAGAACAAAACAATCCAGTAGCAGGAAGCACCCAAGAACAACAGGTCAACCTAGAGAGAAAGTAAATTATTCCAGAAACCTCATCTTTACTCTTGGTCTTCTGTGTCACATCTAATCTACATGATGTGACTTGTTGGCACTTATCAGTGTCTCTTGCTACAGAGGCTGGAATTGCAGCCCCACTCCACCCCAGGTTTATGTATGTATAGTCCAGCCGCACTACAGGCAGGAGCCTAGTCACAGTCACTTAAAAATCACATGCTGAATGTTTCTGCCCCCTGATGCCTATGCCCTGTGCCTTTTCTACCAGGAAAGACTCCAACCCCCTGAATCATTTATCAACATAAGTTCTTTCTCCCTTAAGTTGTTTTTGTATGGTATTTAGACATAATAGAAAAGTAACTAAAGCACTCGTTGCTGCCTCTTCTGCCTTGTGGGCCTCCTGCTTAATGCAAATGTAACCCCCCGCCCCCACCCCTGCAAGCTGCCAGCTGCTTCTTTACCACAGAGTATCAATCTCCGATAACTAGTGTCAAGTCCAGGCTAGAAACTGAAGCCTACTGAAACAACAGTCTCAGAATACTAAATAGTGGGCCCTACAGCCTATTTCTCAAAAGGCTCCAAATCAGACCAGATATAAAAGTTTATGTAGCAGACATCTCAATATAAAGATATGCCCAAGTGTTTATTCTGGAGGTTTTTCTTTTTAAATGTTACTTCTCATGGTACTTTGAAACCACAGTGGATACTGAATCCCTGCAGATTTAGTATGCATGGTTCCAATTAGTCCTAACTATTCAAATTAGGATGGCTGCCAGTGTGGCCAATAAAAATGAATCACAACCTTAGTGATGACCCAGGCCTGCTACTTCGCATCCATGAATGAATTATAGGCTTTTCTGATTCAATGCTTTTTTTCCCAGAGTTTTTTTTTTTTTTTTTTTCCCAGAACTGCTTCTGAATATTCTTTTCATAGCCTACAGGCTGATATATTTTCATTCGTTATAGCAATAAATAAATATATGGTGGTTAATATTATAAGAGGAAAATTAGTATAAACTGTAACATGAAATTTTTGTATGCCGAGGACAGATGAGTGTACTCCAAAGGAGGAAGAAGGAAACGTTTGAGTTTTATGATAATCAAACAAACCTATCTAGATTGGAGCAGTATGTGTAAAAAATTAACTTGGCAACCCAGACAAAAGATTATTTACGGATAGCTAAGAAAGTTTTAAAAGGAGGTTTGGGTCCTGTTTGCTTACCTTGAAGATTAAAATATTTGATATGCTAACAATTCAAAACAGGAATTTGAATTGTGAAAGCCACATCTGACCAAGCCAGCTCAGTCAGTCAACAGGGTCTCTAGGGACAGAGGGAGGATTGAAAAGAAAAAGACGATTAGACAACATTATAACATGACTCCAGCCAGTGTTGAGGGTGAAGTGGGTTTATTTTTTTTTTCCAGTCTGTTTTTATATCATTCTAGCTACATATAGAGAATGTGGTCAGTCCTAAGGTATAAACAAAGTAATCACTGAACAAACAAAGCAATAATCAAAGTCCATGGACACTGTGCCTAAGGGTTTATCAGGATGACCAAAATATAAGGAATACAATACATTCCTGGGCTGTATTTACCTTGAGCCTACTTCCTAGTCCTAGCCCAATGTCAAATTCCTGCCAAACTCCTAGAAGCGGCCTCCATAGTTCTCGACACACATTTTGGCTGTAATTGGAGAAACTGCAACCTAAGTAGCTGCAGCAGAGCCCCTCCCCTCAATCTTACTTTGCTAATCAGCCTTCCTGGCCAACTACAAGGTTAACACTGTTCATCCAGGAGGATGTAAGTGAAGCTTACAAAGAAGTTTTTCTTTGCTTTCTCCCCCCCTTTTTGTTTAAAAGCTACTAAGAACTGAGATACTAAACAAAGCCGTAGTGGTGCACGCCTTTGATCCCAGTACTTGGGAGGCAGAGGCAGGAGGATCTCTGAGTTTGAGCCGAAGCTGGTCTACAGATCCAGTTCCAGGACAGCCAGGGCTACACAGAGAAACCTTGCTTCAAAGAAAAAAACAAAGAACTGAGATACTTATTTTTCAACACACTCCAAGAAGTTTGTTTGGGATGGTCCTCACATTTACTATGGGACCAAAACTCACCTGTTTAAATAACAACATTTGTTGGTAGAAAGTCTCAGGTTTGGGAATATCATACTTTTGTGAGAAATGGGAGAATTCATTACTAAAAGTTCTTATCGTTTCTTTGCAAGATAGTTTCTCAAGTGTACTTTCCTTCTGATTGCTCTGTTTTCTTCTATTCTCCCACTAGGTGTCACTCTTCAAACCTGAACGGTGTATACTATCCTGGTCCCTACACAGCAGCAACAGATAACGGTGTTGTCTGGTACACCTGGCGTGGGTGGTGGTATTCTTTGAAATCTGTAGCTATGAAAATTAGGCCAAATGATTTTATTCCAAATATCATTTAGTTGTCCCCATTGGGATTCCTTTCTGTAATTAATCTTGGTTTTAAATATTTGAAAAATATACGATTCTGAATAATGGCGATGGTAATTGTGTGTGACTTCTCATTCTTCATACTGCTTTTATTATTTAATGTACTTTAAGTTCATCAGATACACAATACCCACCAAATAAATGTAGATTATTTGTTTACTGAATTCCTATGAGATGAGAAGAGTTCAAACTGTACAGAAAACACCATAGGCTAATTAAATAATAACTCCAAGCTTAAGTTTGTAATAATAAATCATGTCTTTCCAGGGTGTATTAGTGCATGCCTTTTAATCCATGCACTTGGAAGGCAGAGACAGGTGCATCTCTTAGTTCAAGGTTGGCCTAGTTTACAAAGGGAGTTTCAGGATCAAAATAAACCAATAAATCATATATGGATGACGACTGACAGAGCATGAGACAAAACATGGCAAGTTATGATATTTTGCCCAAATCAAAAATACATAGGAAAGTATTACAAGTTGGGCTTCGGATTAAAGTCTCTGGTTTACAGAGTTAAAACTGTTAAGCACAATCCAGGCTCTTCAATTGGTGTAAATACTACTCAAATCTTCAGGATATTTCTGTAGTTTACACCTTCTTCATAGGCCTTACTTTACACATGATGTTAGCTGATGATGGAGAAGTAGCCAGAAGCCTCATCTTACTTCATAGGTCAGCCCTGGGAAGGTGTTGTGGGAGGTATTAAAAAAGAGGCGTCCAGCTGGCTCCTGGCACAGCCGCCATGTTCCGCACTAAGCTTAACACTGGCTGGCAGTCTGGCCCCAGCCAGATGTCCTCGTCACGGCCCCTTCGTGGCCACGCCAGCCCCATGCAACGATCGTCCACCCATGATCGGCTACCCCATTACCCATCACCCGGCAAAATCAAAACTCTTAATGCTTATAGTTAACCATCAGATTTATATAGCAACAAATACTCAAATCCCAAGATGCCCTACACAATGCTTTCAAAGCCAAATGAATAATGGTAAGATGCCAACACAGAATAGACAATTTACCCCAATTATCCTAACCTTTACATATCATCTCTGCATATGGCTAATTAAGGCCACGCTGGTCTCAAGTCCACTTACATATTCGATCTCCTCTTCCCTGCGTCTCCCTCTCTGTCCACCCTTAGCTCCGCCTCCCTTTCCCCTGTCCAATCACAAGCCTCCCGCTGCAAATAGATTGGACAGGGAAATTTCTGACACAGGGAGGTGTTGCTGCTGCTGTTTAACTGAGCTGAGAATTTCTGCATCTGAGTTCTGGTTACAAGGTTAGTAAAAAACAAACAAACAAACAACAACTCAAATCCAAGTTGTTCAGTACTAAGTAAAATTATTTGCCACTGTCCTGTGGCAATGAATGGTTCTTCTTGAATGACTCTGGGTTGGTGTTTTTAAGTGAGGATAAAGAAAGATCTTCCAAAAACGATTTGCATAACCCTGTGCAAGACCCAGAAGACGCAGCTTGAGTCCATACAGCAAGTTAAGGGAGAAAGACACACAGCAATCACATAAACACAAAATATTGTAAGTATTTTTTTTTTTAGCCAGAGTCTATCATAGACAGGGCAGCAAGATGGCAGCCTCCTGCTGGTGCAGAGAGAACCACTTTTGTAATCTTACTTCGCTGGGTAACTTGACATCTTCGCCCTATTGTAACTGTGACAAAAATTCCTATCTTCACTCTGTTCCATGCACCATTCATTTTAGGCATATTCAGACAGCAGTCATTTCCTCAGCTCTCAGACTTGTCACTTCTGTCTAAAACCCAACGTGCAGACACCACGGCAACAGTCCATTACACAGTGACCCCTTGGATGCCAGTCAGAACTGTAACATACGAACCTGACATGAAACGACAAGAGAAATATGGTAAAATAGGTCACCTATCAGTTCCTTCGCCTTCATTCTGGCCTTTGACTAAGGAGAAAGGCTAGTTATAAGAAAAATCATAGAAAATGTCACCTTCGTGAAGGAAGTACTTGAGCGTATTTTGCAACAAGACCCACAGTAAATTCAGAGATGAAATGATTTTTTTTGGAAGAGGGGCAACTAGTCTGCTGACGATCCTTATTAGACGTACTTTGATCTAACGAATCTGAAGGTGTAGTTGAGAACTTTTACCGTTTCCAAGTTGTAGACTGTGGCTATGTGTATACATGATGTTCTTGCAAAAGTGATATGTGTTAAACTTGGTATAAATTGTACCAACTGATAGGTAAACAAAATATTGACACTGTATCTTATAAAGGTCTTAAAAATTTTTTCCTTTTTTTTTTTTTTTTGTTGTTTGTTTTTTTTTTTTCAAGACAGGGTTTCTCTGTGTAGCCCTGGCTGTCCTGGAACTCACTCTGTAGACCAGGCTGTCCTCAAACTCAGAAATCTGCCTGCCTCTGCCTCCCAAGTGCTGGGATTAAAGGTATGCGCCACCACTGCCTGGTTCTTTTTCTTTTCTTTCTTTTCTTTTCTTTTCTTTTCTTTTCTTTTTTTCTTTTCTTTTCTTTTCTTTTTTTCTTTTATTGAAGGGCAGAGAATTTTAGAGACAGTGTTTCTTTGTGTAGCTTTGGCTATCCTGGAACTCTGTGTAGATTATGCGGCCTTGATCTCACAGAGATTCACCTGACTCTGCTCTCTAGTGCTGAAATTAAAAATGTATGCCACCACCATCCAGTTTAAAAGTAAAGATTTCAAAAGCTGATGAGTAAAAAGGAGAGATGTGTGCTCTGATGGGTGTGATGTGAAGCAGGATCCTGCCCTGACTGCGGTGGTAGATGGGGTGGAGGTGGGTTGGAAATCAGAGAGATTTCTTACAATTTTTGAGCTGAGGCCGAAACTAGGTATATTAGCAGAAATCATAGCAGGTAAAGGAACCCCAGTGCAAAAACACATAAAACAAGGATATGCATAGAAAAAATGAAGACTATGAAGGGAATATAGTTTACTGATCCTTAATTCCACATGTTATAGCTGGTTTACAGCTCCACTCTACAGCAGAGTGACCTTGGATAGGCACTAACTTCTCTGAGCCTTATTTGCTTCATCTATAAAACAGTGTGCCTCACGGGGTTGTTTATAGGGCTATACAAGGGGAACAGCATAATAGAAAGCCCAGTGTCAGCATTCAGTAAGAGCTGGTGGTGGTAATAGTGAAGGAGGCATTGAAGAACAATGCTAGATGTTTTTGAAAGATGCTAAGGTCATGACATGTATCCTCTAAACTAGTGTTTCTCAAACTGCCTGATGCTGAGAACCTTTAATACAGCTCCTCATGGTTTACCTCAACATAATTATCTCCTCTCTTCATAACTGAATTTGTTACTGTTATGATTTATGAAATATCTGATGCAGGTATCTGACGTAACCCCTCCCAAAGGGGGCAACGGAGGAGCCATTTTCTAAGTTCCAAAGGCCTTTACCTCAATGTATTCAGACACCAGGGCCTTAACAGTAAATTCTGATCAGGGCAAGCTAAGATTTTGATTTTCCAGCCCATGCTTGTTTTCCAGCCTGGAAAGCTTAAGAGAAATTCTATTGGAAATTCTGTTTTTTTCTGACAAGCTTCAGAAGCTGTAGATGCTATTGATCTAGGAATGAAGTTCTAAGAAGAAAGGGTATAGGGAAATTGTAGTTTCTTGGGATGTTCATGCCTAGTACAAAGAGTTACTGGAGAAAATTTAGGAGATGAAAACTCGACAGACTTCTCAGATCCTTAAAGATGCTAATGTACATTCCAAAGTTCTAGTTTAGAGTACTTTAGCTTCAGGATATAAGTTAATTGATTATAGATGTCCAAGAAATAGGAAATCTATTCTTCTTACTGAACAAGACCGCAGAGATAGTTGTTTGCTAGCTGAGTTCAAAGGACTGTAGGACAGAGGCTGACATCTCTGCCTTGGATCTACCCATCTTCAAAACCAATTTGTCCACTTTAGTTCTGCCTTTGACTGTTAAAAATAATCAGAATGGGTCAACATGTTCAATTTATGTCGTAATGGCAGACTTGAGCCATACTGTTGAGAATAGTCTAGGTGTGGTGCAAAGGTATACATGAACAAACCAAAAGTAATTTGGCAAGATGATTTCTTTTTATTAAAAAGGTTATTCCAGAACCCAAACTGGGCTAGTGAACACACTTGCCAGAATGGCTTCTGTCTTTTATCCCTGATATAGGCTCAATGTGATGTGATTGACTAATCCAAGCAAAAGAAATAGGGTGAGGTTCAGCAAGTATGGGCCCTCAGGCTAAGTACCTTTGATATAAACAAACAAACAAACAAACAAAACAAACAAACACCATTTCTCACATTATGTTCATTCCATCTCGAAGTAAAGACCATGGTCAAGTCAACTACAACTGTACCTCATGTTCCTAGAACCACAGTTTGAGTTGATAAGGGTTCTCTAAAGAAAGAGAACCAAGTAGACCTTCCTATTTTGAACGAGAAGAAGCAAACAAACAAACAAGCAAGCCAAGGCCTTAGCAATAAACAATCACTACAAGCCAAAATCAAATCCAGCCAAGAAAATTCCAAATCTTGCAGCTCTAATGACCAGCCTCATAAATTTGGAATGCAGTCTTCTAGGCTACAACAAGCTTGTTGGAGCAACATCCTTAGAATGTTTCATCTTCCAATATCCATAGCTTAAATATGATAATAAAGATAATACACTTGACTTCTAATGTTATGTCAATTGAGATTACATTAAATAAAACCATGGATATTTACTTTATGCATGCACAAGCATATCCTTAACACACAGAACACAACCTCTCATGTTAATTATAATCCTCATTGCTGCAACTAGTTCTGTGGCTTTATCAGGTATAACTAACTGCCTTTCTCCTATTAACCATTTTCTTTTATTTCCTCCACCCTCATCAAGCACTTCAGTCGTCTTTACAGGAGATGTTGGAGGGTCTTGGTTATTTATCATCCTGCCTAGATTGGGTTTGTTGTTTCCTGGAATCATGGCAACACCATGAGATGTCCTTAAGGTGCTCCCACGTGCTAGATACACTCTTTACCTCTGTTGTGGAGAAACAATCAATGCCTCCTGGTAAACTGGATCAACCACACCTCCTAACATTGTTACTCTCTTGTTTAGCCAGTTACTTCAAGGATATCAGGAACCCCATGGAGCCAGGAGGGAGTCTTAACTTCCAACTCAATGGGATATTTGCTAGGCCCACTGGCAAAATGACTCCTCCTTCTAGAACTAAAACTTTTTAGGCCAGAAGAACACAAGGCCGCAGGAATAGAAAAGATTTTTTTTTTTCCCTAGAGGGTCAGTAGGGGTGAGAGTGAATGGTTCTAAATATTTATTTCTTTAATTTAGAACATAAAAAATGTTCCATAGGATACACTTGGTAAGACATAAAGAACCGAGGTTTGGCTAAATTTGAATAGATCATAAATTGTTCAAGTAGTAGCCTGAAGAACTCATCCAATTAGGAGATCAAAAGAGGAAAAGCTTTTAGGAAAAAAAAAAAAAGATAATTCCGCAGAGAAGAGGAAGGCAGACTAACAAAGAGTATTACATAAATCTCCTTAGAATAGTCTTCTGTGCAGAAGGGATGAGCAAAAGGATTAAGATGTCACAAAGGACTAAGGAAAGAAGGTTGGTGAAAGTCTGTGGGACTTAGTGAGAATTATCTGTGTTAAGTCCACTCCGTCGAAGTGAGAGGGAACCAGAGTACGTAGAACAGATACGTCATTTGGGAACATGCAGGTAAAAGAAACAGGGCTGCTTTGATCCCAAACCTGCAAATTAGAAAGACCCACACACTAAAACTCCTCAGATGGGCGTGTACAGTGAGCCACGCCTCTTATTTCAACACTTAGGAGCTGAAGCCTGAGGGGAAGAGTCAGAAGCTAGTCTGAATGGTGTTAGACTTCAAATAGAACAATTGTTATGAAAAAGAAGTAAAATAGTTCAATGTTACCATAAGAGAGTCATTTACTAGACTGTACCACTTCTTGTGTGTTTGTGTATATGTTTGTACAATGTGTGTGTGTGTGTGTGTGTGTGGGTGCGCGCGCGCGCGGCGCTCACATGTTTGGACAAGTCTATATGTGCATGTATTGGGGGTTTAAAATTGAAATTGTGAGCCAGGCAGTGGTGGTGCACGCCTTTAATCCCAGCATTGGGTGGCAGAGGCAGAGCAGAGGCAGAGGTAGGCGGATTTCTGAGTTCGGGGCCAGCCTGGTCTACAGAGTGAGTTCCAGGACAGCCAGGACTCTAAAGAGAAACCCTGTCTCGAAAAACCAAAAAAAAAAAAAAAAAAAAAAATTGAAAATTGTGGGTACTTCTTAATTGTTATACACTATATTCGTTTATACAGGGTCTCTCAATTGAATCCAGAGATTATTAGTGTCTGCACACATACACAAATGCCAAGCACATGCACATATGCATGCATATGTAACGTATAAACATACACACACTCTCCCAACACACTCACATATGTTTTTTGATCCAAGGTTTCTCTGTGTAACTCTGGCTGCTTTGGAACTCATTGTCTAGACAAGGCTGGCTTAGAACTCAGAGATCCACTTGCTTCTGCCTCCCAAGTGCTGGGATTAAAGGTGTGAGCCTCCACTTCCCAGTAATTTTTAGCATTTCTTACCAGGACTAAAGAAATCGACCAGGCCCTTGTTTATATTTTTAAAAAGAGCAATATATAGATCTATATGTGTAGAAAAATATGTACATATCCAAGACCGTAGCTCCTCAGGTAATGGGGCATGGAGATGGGCAGAAGGACATACTTCTTTTGTGTGAAGGCATGCTTTTCTTTTCTCAATAACATAATGCTGTGTTTACTTATATTTTTCTACTAGCAAAATAAAAAAAGAGACTGCCAATCCTAAGGAAATATCAACTGGTTTGGAGGACACCATGTACTGAGGCATAGGTATACATGTTTAGCAGTTTGGCTTGTGTTTGTTATGTTTTGTTTCTTTGAGATATGGTCCAGGCTAGCCTCCAATGTGGTATGTAGCCCAGTCAGCCCCAAACTCTTGACGACAATCCACCTGCCTCATCTTCTCATTTACTGGCATTATATTTATTGCAATCATACAGAGATTGGCTCATTTGGAAAAAGAAATCTAGCCAGGCAGTGGTGGCGCACGCCTTTAATCCCAGCACTTGGGAGGCAGAGGCAGGCGGATTTCTGAGTTTGAGGCCAGCCTGGTCTACAGAGTGAGTTCCAGGACAGCCCGGGCTACACAGAGAAACCCTGTCTCTAAAAACCTAGAAAAAAAAAAAAAAAGAAAAGGAAAATAAAATATAGTGAAGTTGCTTTCAAAAAAAAGAAAGAAAGAAAAGAGAGTAAGCTAGGGTTCAGAGGTGTGATCCTTCCTAGTTCAATTCGTTTTGGAGGGCTCTGAGTTCAGGTCTTCCGCAGGGAAGAATATTTTATCATGACAGAGCTAGACAATTTATCTTATTCAAAAAATGAAAATCCAACAAAATAACATTTAAAAATTTTAAAGAATACCAAGCCTGGTGGCACGTGACTGTTACCTTAGCAATGACAAGGTGGAGGCAGGTGACAGAACAAGATTCTTTCTCTAAACAGACAGGCAGACAAATAAACAAATAAAAACAATAAAAACCCGAAATAACAATGAAAACTATTCTCTACTTTCTGATTTATAATGATCCTATGGCTTAGTAATTAGGGGAAAAAAAAACTTTTAAAAATGTTTTGTATTAGTTTTTCATCTCTGTTCTATCAGTTATTTCTATGGTATTTGATGAGTACCCTCACAGTAATGTCAGAACACATAATACTGTCTTATGTTGCCATGCACATGATAAGGCTCTTTTAAATCTCTTTAAATCTGTTATAAAAATAAGCAAATATAGACAAAACATGTACAGAAAAAAAGTTGTAATTTCATTTAACCAAAGCCATTGTTAGTATGTCTTGAAGCCAAACCAGGGAGCAGGGAAAGAGAGAGGTTGGGGGAGAGGTCTTTCTTTCCAGCGATTCCTGGAACTCTTACTCATTGATAGAATATGTCCATTAACATACATGAAGTGGCAGGTTCAATCCCAGAGTACAGATATAAGCAATAATAACTCTACACTAAGAACTGTGGTGTTATTTAAATTAATAAGTAGATAGGTAGATAATAGATAGATAGATAGATAGAAATAGAAAATGAGAAGCTGGTGTGGCAGCTTATGAGTGCAATCCTAATCAAGAGGATCACGGCGGGCGGTGGTGGCGCACGCTTTAATCCCAGCACTTGGAGGCAGAGGCAGGTGGATTTCTGAGTTCAAGGCCAGCCTGGTCTACAGAGTGAGTTCCAGGACGCCGGCTACACAGAAAACCCTGTCTCGAAAAACCAAAAAAAAAAAGAGGATCACGGGCTTGAGGCCAGTCTGGGTTACATAGAAAGAGCCTTTTTCAAAATAAATAAATAACCATTGAAATAAGTAAATTTTAATCCTAAATGTCTCTTTTTGAGATGCATGTAAGCTGAAAAGAGATTTAACCATTCTTTTTTCTTTTAAAACTGGCAAACCAACTTAAACTTAGCATGCTACTGTGAACTGAAGTTGCCTTAAGAAGCATCCACCTGTGAAGATTCAGCTAACCGACTGACTGATTAAAACTTCATGAGTGCGAAGAGTTGGTATGCTGATGATCAAGAGCCAATCCCCTTAGACTATCCTAACAGTCATTGACCACCAAGTTCTGTAGGCAGAAAGCATCTAAACCCTAGAGCAGCGATATGTTCGCTTCACAGTAACCTGCCTACCTGATGTTCCCACCAGCGTGTTTGGGAAATGCATTGATTCCTGACTGCTTTATTGTTGTTGTCATTGTCATCATTGTCACTGTTTTGCAACTACAAGAGAACTTGAATCTATGTTCCCAGGCCATTGTCACTCATACATGGCTTAGAACCAATTATCTCTTGTTCACTTTGACACAAGAGCCCTGATTTACATTGACATAATAGGTTCCCAACAGTCTCAGGATTGTCCCATAGGTTTAATTGTGCTGAAAAAAAAATTAGTAAACATTGTCCCTATAGACTGAGATTCTCTAAGTCAGACATAGGTACATATAAAAGTTCCCACTGTTTCCACTGTGTCTGTGATAGACCTCAGAAAATGGCTACATAGCCTCACACCTCTTGCTCCCCGCTGCTCCTTCCTCCTCCCTCCTCCTTTCCCATCTTCTCTTTCTCTTTTTTTTTGAAGCTATGTCTCATCATGTAGCCTAGACTAACCTTGAACTTCAAGCCTTCTGAGTTCTGGAACTCTTATCGCTTAACAGTATAGCTTAATGGGGGTTTAGATTAGATTTCCTTTTTTTTTTTTTTTTTTTAGGTTTTGCGAGACAGGGTTTCTCTGTGTAGCCCTGGCTGTCCTGGAACTCACTCTGTAGACCAGGCTGGCCTCGAACTCGGAAATCCACCTGCCTCTGCCTCCCAAGTGCTGGGATTAAAGGCATGCGCCACCACCGCCCGCTTTCCTTTTTCAATGTGTACTTTTCTTTGTATTCCTATGTGCATGGGTGTTTCTCTCGTGTGTGTACACCACCTTTGTATAGGTCCTTGCAGTCCAGAAGCAGGCATAGAGCCCTTAGAGCTGAAGTTATGGGCAGGTGTGGAGCGTGTGATGTAGGAATGAGAATCTGAACTCATATCCTTTAGAGGAGCAGCAACCTCTTATAACCATTGAGCCATTTCTGCAACCCCCGAATCATTACTTTCTTTACGTGTCAGGTATGGACAGTGAGGCAGTCTTGAAAACCTTGTGAGAATTGGGTAAGAAGCAGAAAAAAAAATGTGTGGGATAAATTACTCGTGAGTCTAACTTAAATGACAAAACTATGAGCCGTAAGACATGTATTTGATAGGGTCATGAGCCCACACACTTATCTCACCATCTGAACTTATCACCTTCAGTATTAGGACAAACCACTGTAGGACAAAGCAAGGGCCACGTAGATATTACATATACTTTTGTTTGAAGGTGTACGTTGTCCCAACTCCTGGCACATGAAAGAAGAGTTTGGTTTGGTTTAGTTTTTCTGAGACAGGGTTTCTCTGTGTAGCCCTGGATGTCCTAAAACTTGCTCTGTAGACCAGGTTGGCCTTGAACTCAGAAATTCACCTGCCCCTGCCTCTGGAGTGTTGGGATTAAAGGCATGTGCCTCCATGGCCCAGTTGTAGGAAAGGGTTTGTGAGTGGCCCAGCACACTTCTGCACCAACAATCAATGTCAAAAGAAGCAAGCTTGTTCTCTTAGAGTCTTCATTTTTGAAGTTTTCTCAACTTAATACTTAGTCTAGCCGCTTTATGCTTATGGCTTTAGTTGGCATTCCTTAAATAATAGTTTTTTTTTTAATTGTTTTTATGGGGGTGGGGAAACAACAAAAGCAAGTTTGCTTGAAAACTGCCATAATAAAATTTTATTCTTTGTAAGCTCATAAAAAATAAAGCTGAAAGAAATTCCCATAAAGTTGTTCTTAATTTTTATTTGATAAGAAAGTAAACCAGTAGTAAAAAAAAAAAAAAAAATTAATGCATGGAAATAAGGAAAGAGAAGATTGGAGGTTAGCTCGGTGTACGGTGCTTGCCTGCTTGCAAGTAAGACCCTGCTTTGATTTCTAGCATCAGAAGAAGACAATGATGGAAGAGGAGAGGGATGGGGAGGGAGAGTGCACACACACACACACACACACACACACACAACACGAACACCCCCCCCCAATATACAACCATAAATTCCTTGACTTTGTTCTGCTTAGACATCATGGCTTAGACATCATGGATAGATGAGAACTGTGCTTTTTTCCCCTTTGGTTAATATTGTATTCTAAGTACATCTTCATGGTTGTTAAAATGTTTTACCACACAAAATTTTGAAAGGAGTACAAAAACATCAACTACTTTTAGTCCCATAATTTTTAACTAACCTATCATTCAGAATACGTAGGCTGTTTCCAGTCTGTTGCAGTAGTGGCATTGTGACATTTCCACACAAAGGTTTTGTTTGTTCATTTTGCTTTTGAATTATTTCCCAAGATAACTGGCCGAAGCAGAATTACTGCATTCCTTTTCCAGAGTCCCCTTTATCACTGAAACGTAGCTTTGACCATAAGGGTAGCTTCATCCTGAAGGCTAAGGGTTAATGGCAATTATGTAGTTTACCACATGAAATTATTGACTCTTATGATTATATCTACTCTCGAATAAACTGAGAGTTTACTTTGGGAACATGCTGTCTTGCTACATGCAGTCAATACCTACTCTTCGAATAAACATATGGAAGTTGTTTAACTTTTGGAATAGCAGTGCTGCCTTGCCCTACATGCCATCAAGTCGACATAAACATGTAGTTTCCAGTAAGCAATATGTCAAGTTTATGCCGCAATGAGTCATGGTACAATATGCATGGCTCCTTGCCTGAAGAACGAGCATGTTCTTATAGGGAGAACAAGTAAACCTGTATAGTCTTTTCCTGGAAATTACCAGCACCACAATCGAAAGCTGTTTTGCCGGCCAAGTTATAGTCAAAGGTTTGGGTTTGTCGTCCGTGATATACAGAGTTTCTTTACATATCCCTGCCTGTGGTTTCCATTTGAAAACATATTGACATTTGTTTTTATCTATTAAAGCATCGTGAGGCTGCAATGAGTAACACTGTGTGCTTGCACCACACCATAGGCACGCTGGGAATACTGCTGTGATGATGAGGATGGCAATGGAGAAGGTGAGGACATAGGTCATAGTGAATTGCTGTGCTGTCCTCGCCAGGACTTAAAATGTCAGAAGACGGGAGATGGAAGAGAGCATATAAAATGAAACCGAATCTGGGTAAACGATATTGACAAGAGCCCCGAGGCAGCCTAGGACTTTAATGTCACTGACATCTAGAATACTCAATGGTTTGATGATGAAATGTGCTTTAGAGATTATCTGGTACAGTGGTCAAGGATCCTTGGGATAGGCCACTGTAGGTCCGTAAGGGATCAGAAAAACTCCCTTTCCCTCTTACTCATCACAGCTCCGTTTTTATCTCTTTTATGTACTTTGGTTTCACATGACCTTTTGTGTTTTGTTTGAGGGAAAACACAAAGCCTTTATCTCTGAAAGAAGCCATTATGTACTCTATCTTATACAACAAGAACGTATCTGCACTTTTTGAATACAGGCATCTGGGCATGGGATTTCTTACTCACTTGACTCCTATCAATTAACCAACATTGCAAACCTAAAGCTATCTGTGCTCTGTGTTCTGACGCATGCCGGCTCTTCATTTTAAACTCTGGCTGGAAAAGCACATCCAACCAGTAAAAACTACACTCCACCATAGGCAAGTCCAAGACAAGCTTCAACTTTTCAAGGGAGATAAAAGAGGGAATTAAGTATTCAGTCATAACAAAAAGCTGACTGAGTCCCAGGGAGAAAATGACACAGAGTATCGCCTTCCAAAAATTTAACTCGGAGGGTTTTGGCACCAGTTGAAGTTTCTAGGTCTTTCTAATTATAGATGTGCACTATAACATTGCTTCCACCTGCACCTATAACAATAATATTCAACACTTAGCATTATCAAAGGCCTTTCCAGCCTGGACTAATTAATTCATACATTTTCAGCCACCTGGGATGGATAGTATTGTAACTCAGGCTTTGCAGATACAGAAGACTTCAAAAGAGATTCCTTGGAGGTCACACAGTGACTGGACCTGAGCCAGGAGTGGATCATAGAAGGACTAGATTTTTTTTTTTTTAAAGTTCATTGGAAAATGACAGCTTTTCACAGACTGTTTGGATTTAGGGGTGACTTCGTTTCTTTTCCTTCAGCATGCTAAACAGATGCCCTTTGTTGGGACCAGTGTATGCTGTGTTTCAGCTGTGGCTCCTTTCCAGAGGAGTAAGCCCATGGATTTGCCACACGTGTCCTAATGCTTTGGGATACCAGTGATTTGGGAGCTTTTTTTTTTTTTTTTTTTTTTCTTTTGTTTTTTTGAAGACAGAGTTTCTCTGTGTAGCCCTGGCTGTCCTGGAACTCACTTGTAGACCAGGCTAGGCCTCAAACTCAGAAATCTGCCTGCCTCTGCCTCCCAAGTGCTGGGATTAAAGGCGTGCGCCACCACGCCCGGATTTGGGAGCCTTTCAAGCTGGATAACATACACCAACTGTTTCATTTCTCCTAGTTGCCCCTTCATTGTACCTATGGTGTCTCCTTTTAGTTGAGAGATATTTGAACACAGAGCTCTTGGATTGTAAAGTGAAATCTTAGATAGTCAGCTAGTTACAAAGTTTCCCCTGTCCCTTTCTGATGATCTAGTAATTGAGATTCCTAGGGACCACATAGACTCTCGGAGAAGGTTCTTAATAGGGAATACCAGCCTTTTTATCATTTAAAAAATGATTTAAAATGGCTCTTATTGTTCTAGCTTTAAGAAAGTTACATTTGAAATGCTATTAAGTGGCTCACTGGTAGACAATCTGGATTCCCCTTTGACTTTTGTCCTATTCCAGGGCTTGTGGTTTGATATGCTTATATCCTTATGTTTTCACTCATATGGAGCCCTCAAACAAAACAACCCCTTTTTTATCATCCTGTTTGTCCAAAGCAAAAAAGACTTTTATGTAGGCAATAATGGTGCAGAATGAAACAATGCCAAATTAAAATGAATTATTCACAAAGACGTCCATGTTGACTCAGAGACCAGTAGAACCAGGCAAAAAAAGATAATTTGGAAAATGCGCAACAAGAAAAGGAATACTCATTTGGTGAGTATGATTAAGAACTTTTCAAAAACACGGCTCTTTTGAAACTGAAGTTCAAAAAGCATCCCTCTGTTCCCTATTCTCTGTGTCTGAGTCACGGGTGGAAGTGAGCGACTGCAGGAAGGAAGAACTCAAGGAGAGGCAGTGTGATGGATCTCAAGGCTAAGGTTTTTGTTTTATTTTTTTGTTTAAATATCAAGTTTAGGCCTGACTTGCTTTGTTTCACAAGATAGATCTCCTCACCCTAAGGTTTAAGATCCTTGGTGTTGTTTCTGCAAAGCACTTCTAAATCAGAGAAGTTGAGTTGTTGTTGTTGTTTCCAGTTCAAGGGCAACCCGATGAACCTGGTAGTGACAGACACCTTGTGTCTATATGGGGAGCAATGCAGTAGGGACTTGAGCTTGCGGACGGCTATGGTCCAGCCCAAATGCTTCATCAGCTTTTGAGTATCAGTTACCCACCGCAGATGCTCAGGCAGCTGGTGAGTGTGTCCCAAACCCATTCCCTCAGTCAGCAAGCCTGGATTACCCTGCTTGCCAAGAGGGTGTGTGTGTGCCAACTGTTTCATAATTTAATAAAAGGCTAATCCTTCGAGCTGCTCCAGTCTTCATAGGAAAATATTCATCAAGCTCAAGTTAGGACAACACCCCATCTTTATTCTGTCTTCACTGGCATCCAAAACTTCCCGAAGAGGTCTTTTGGAGCCTAGAACTTTTCCATGCTGGATTCTGACCTGGCATTTAAGAAAGAAAAGGGAGGGCTTGGGGGCGGGTGGTGGGGAAGATTTCCGGAGCTTTTCTGTAAAGTGACAACAGTCTATCTATTTGGCCATTTCTAGTTACTGTTTTCCTAGATCCATAAATAAAACCTGCCAAAACACCAAGTCCTCAATACTAAGGTGACCAGTGCTCACACCCTTTGTGGCCCAGAGAGCATTTAAAAATATTAATATTTTCAAATAAATATTTGTGTATTTTACTGGAAAAAAATTTTTTTTCAGCCAGGCATGGTGGTTTATGCTTGTAGTCCCAACACTCAGGGGGCTGAGGCAGGAGGATTGCCTTGAGTGTGAGGCCAGCATGGGTACAGAGCAAGACTGTCTGAAAACAAAAACAAAAAAAAACAAAAAACAAGTGAAAGTTTCAAGTTTCCAGAAGGAGCAGAGAGGAGATGACAGAAATTTTCCTCCGTGCGAGGAGATAGCTCTAGGAGATAGTTGACCCAAAAAAGTTTAAGCAGGGGCAGGCAGGATGTGAAGACATACTTGTAAACTTTTGCCAGCACTGGTGTTTACGTTGGGCAAAGAGGGTGCCAAACAAGAGGCCCTACCCAGGGCAGACTGCGAGCTCTGTAGAGTCGCTGTAGTAGGAAGACACGGAATTCACTGTCTGCAGAGCCAGCTGCTGTCTGTACACTTCCTGCAGTACGGCCGGGTCTCCAGGAGTGAGACAGTTCCACAGCTGGCAGCCGCGGGGCTCCTCCCACTCCTCCAGGGCAGGACCTGAAAGTGAAGTCTTAGCCTTGCCCTGGCAAAGCTAGAATTCCAAAGGATGCTGTATTATTCCCCGTGGATCTAATTCAAGTGTGTAGGGCCATGGGTCCTCTCCTTCTTTTTGTCCTTAATTTCAATGTAGGCTGGCAAATGCCCTCGGGTTCCCTTGACCTTGGTGTATGTCCTTTACACCCTCACTCTCCTCCTGCCCCCCCACATGTGTCCCACTTGGTGCTCAGTGTCACCCTGCTCACCATGGGACCTGGGGAGCCAAACTTAGCCACCTGAAGCACTTTCTCTCTGGAAAGTCATGGTCAGAGATTTAACCTCAGGAGGTGAATTATCTCCTGTACTTTTCAGGTGCTCACAGAGTTAGAGCGCCACTCCTTCTACGTAGTGGAAAGGTCTCTATGATAAAGTATCAACTTTGTTCTTTTTGTTGTTTTGAGACAAGACCTCATGTAGCCCAGGCAGATCTTGAACTCCTGGTCTCCCTGACACTGTCTCCTCAGGGCTGGGATTACAAGTGTGCATTGCCACACCCGACTACCTTTATTCTCCCTAGCTCGACTTCCCCAATCCTCAACGAGAATTGTTGACAGGAAGGAAAAGAGCCATGAATAACCTGGTACAACAGCAATAATTCCAGCACTGAGGGAGTGAGGCAGGAGGACCAGGAGGCCAAGTCTAGCAACATAGTGTGACTCAGTCTACATTAAGAAGAGGTAGGAGGAGGAAGAGGAAGAGGAGGTGGGAAGGAAGAGGAGGGGGAGGAGGAGCTATAATTGGATGACCTAGAAAATCATGTGCTGATTTGAAAGGATGTTCATATTTCAGGTGCTCCGTGTCACCTAGTACCCAGGACCTCTTTGTGTGTCAGAAGGACTCACTGTGACATTTTCTATCACTTGGAAGTATAGATGTTAAGGCTGAGCTCGAAATTGAGTATCAACCATGCAAAAATCCAGGTGACTGAAAATCCCCAAATATCTCAACATTGCGGCTGTTAGCAAAGAAGACGGAGTAACCAAAGACCAATTAAGGAAGGCTCTGCACCACATCTCAAACACGAGCAACAAAAATAGGAGCATAATCTTCGAGGCCCCTAGTTTAAGGTCAGGCTCACTACACTCTCCTGAAAGGCATGCTTGTTCTGTAAATAAGTGCTCTTGTTCCAGGCTGCTGGATGGCGTGTGACTGCCAGGGCAGCAGAATTCCCTGACCGTTTCCAGTGTCAGGTTTCCTTTGGACCTGGCTTGCATGTGGCTACCGTCTTCTAAAGCTTTCTGCTTTGCTGTGGTGGTGCTGACTTTGCATGGTAACCTAGCCCTTCTCTTGCACAACATTTCCAAAGGTTTGGCTGGAGGTGAATGGAGCTAACATGCTTACTGAGCTCATGGGTTTAGTAATCCCTTCTTCTGATGGTTGTTAGGCTCCACTCCTTCAGCTGGATGGTTTAAATATAAGCAGGTGCTACAGAAGGAGATGGGTGGATTCATCTCCGTGGGCTTGGTATGTGTGTGTGTGGGGTTATGTTTGTGTGCATGTGGATGTGTGCATGTGTAGGGGCCAGAGATCAACACTGGGTGTCTTCCTTGATCAATTTAAATCTTGTATTTTTGAGACAGAGTCTGTATTAGAGTTCTTTAAAAGAATATAACTGATAGAAATATATATATATGTGTGTGTGTGTAATTTATGAGAATGGCTTATAGGCTGAAGCCCAAATACTGTAACCATGGCTGTCTTCTGATGGAAAGGCCAAAGATCTAGTAGTTGTCCAGTCACAAGACTGCATGTCTAAACTGCCCCAATCTAGTACTGGAAGTCCCAGGGAAGTCCTAGAGACATGCCAGGCTTCCGTCTACAGAACCCTGGATAAGTACGTTCTAACACTAGTGAAGCAATACCTCAGGAACAAACAGGTGGACTTGTCAGGAGAGTGAGGGCCTGCAGGCAAAAAGCAAAAGTTTCCTTTTGTAGTGTTCTTTTATGTAGGTACCACAGAAGGTGTGGTCCAGATTTGGGGGGGGGGTTCCTCACCACCTCAAAAATTTAATCAACAAATATCTCACACAGCTCTGCTCAGCTGCTTGGTTTTGAGTTTATATCAGGTATAGTCAAGTTGACAACTAAGATTAGGTATCATAGCATGGGTCTCATCAAACCTGGAACTCATGTATTCAACTAGATTTGCTTGTTAGCGAGCTTCAAGGATGCGCTTGTCTCCCTCAACATGTGGGGGTTGTAGACTACACTGCTATCCCCAGCTGTTACATGAGTGCTGGAATCTGAACTCAGGTCCTCATGATTTCACGGTAGGCAGTTACTGGCTGAGACATCTCTCCAGCCCCTATGTAGGACTTTGATATTGGTATTTTCATGTGTTGTTTAGTATAGTGGCAGTTGCTAGCTAGTGCCACTTTTAAGACAGTCAATGAATTAATTCTATGTTTATTCAACAAAATCCTTTAAACTTCCTTTATAATTATAGTGTGTGTGTGTATGAGTGTGTGTATAGGCACATGTGTGATAATGCATAGATGGTGGTCAAGGGACAACTTTGCTGTTGGTTTTCTCCTTTCATCTTTATGTGGGTTCCATGAATCCAACTCATGTCATCAGACAAACATCTTTAACCACTGGGAAACCCTACCAGCACCCAACAAACATATTTTAAGGAAGAGGTGAGTTATTAATCATTACAAAGAAATATTGGAAAACCCAGCAATATTCATAGTCAAATGCAAGGATAGATAACTTATGACGTTAAGTTAGAAGTCAACTGGATAGAATATTATAAAAAATATTCGAAGCTGATGCAGTTGCCCCCAAAAAGCTAATGTAGCCTCAGGGTCCACTAACAGAAGTGTACTGTCTAGGAGCTGGAATCAGATATAGGCGGTCATACTAACTTCTATGTAGAATATGGGCTTAACTTCAAAACCAACCTTAGAAGCACATTAGTAAACTCTGAGTTCATTCTGGAAACCATACACTGAAGACCATCATCATTGGAGAAGGTAAGAAGTATTTAGCTCAGCTAGAATATCCAGAGAAAACTCTAGGAAAACTATGTTAGCAGCCAGCAAATGTCTGAAGGGTTTTGCTGGAAAGGTGTGTTTGATTTAGTTCTAAGACCCCATGATTGAAATAAATAAGTTGGATAAATAAATAAATAACATAATGGGTGGCAACTCCATGTATGCTAATTTTTACTTATGCAAAAAGAGAACCTTCCAAGAATCATGGCTACGGAAAGACAGAATAAGACTGCCCTCGCCCCCATAGGGTTTCTTTGTGTAGCCCTGGCTGTCCTAGAACTCAATTTGTAGACCAGGCTGGCCTCAACTTACAGCAATCTGTCTGCCTCTGCCTTTCCAGTACTGGGATTAAAAGCATTCACCACCATGCCTGGCTTAAACTGCCTCTTAAAGTATTAAGATTATCTTGTCAGAATTTGCTTAAATGAGCCAGCCTCAAATTCACTCTGTAGTGGAGAATGATCTTCAACTTCTGATCCTTTGCTTCCACTTCCAATGTCCTGGAATTACAGGTGATTGCCAGCATGTCCTGTATATTCAGGGTTGGGGTCTAGCCTGTGCTTCCAGCACATTCGAAAACACTTTACCAATTGAGCTCCAGCATCAGCTCAGGGCTGCAACTTGTGCAATCTGCAGATGCTCATAAAAAAGCACTCAAGGGTTAGAATGTTTGCTCTTCTAATTCTTTCCAATGTGGGTTTTTAATTGGGAGGGGGGTCTGATTTTAATATTTTATATTATTTTCAAAACAGAATGAAAATAGATGTTCTACCCTGACCGTTAAGGGAACTCAAAACCTCAGAGAGAAAGAAAGAGAGAGAAAGAGAGAGAGAGAGACAGAGACAGAGAGACAGAGAGACAGAGAGACAGAGAGAGAGAGAGTGAGACAGAGAGAGAGACAGAGACAGGACAGAGAGACAGAGAGAGAGGGGATGGATCTGAGCACATAGGTAATACCACGTTTGGTGAAAGTGTTAACATGGGAGAACTGATCTTTAGTCAGAGAGCTTTCTGAAGCCGCTGAGGAGATCCTAGGGCAGCCTATCCAGTGTTGTCAGGGCTGCAGCTGCTAATGGCCACCACCTCGTGACATCATGGAGAACATCCATGGTAGTTCAGTGGAATTCCCAGCTAATTAAGAAGAACAAACATTTCAGTAAGGGATCATCAAACAACCAAAAATAATTGCAAATAAGTAGATGATAGTCCTTTTCATCTTTGCCTTTTAATCGTCTTATGATCTGAGAGGAGTGCAAGGTGGCAGTCTTAGTCCTTTGCTTCTTTTAAAAATTAATCTGTTTTAATGAGCATAAAAATGAAGGTTCCATTGTGGCACTTTACGCACACGCACACACGCATTATCTATCTATCTATCTATCTATCTTATCTATCTATCTATCTATCTATCTATCTATCATCTCTCTGTATGTATATGTATGTGTATGTTCATGTGCATATGTATGTATTTGGGGCTGAGAGAGAGAGGCATTGAGACAGGGTTTCACTATGTAGCCTTGACTGGCCTGGAACTCACTGCATACACCCGACTGGCCTCAGATTCATAGCAATCCTCCTGTATTTTCATCTCCAGTGATAGGATTAACAATAAGCACCATCATGCTTGGCCCTTCAATTATACCCATTTGTCCCCAACTCTCCTCTATGGTCCCTCCTACTACATCTTTTCTCTCTGAATGTGTGTATGTGTTTGTGTGGTGGACATGTATGTATATGGGCACATGGGCATGTTAGCGTGCCTGTGTGCATGCATGCTGGGAGTTGGTATTGGATGCTTTTTTCTTTGGTCCTTTGCTGTCCATCCTTCTTTTTTTTTTTTTTTTTTTTTTTTTTTTTTTTGAGTCAGGTTCTTTGGTTCTTCTGCTATCTCTGGAGCTCATAGACTGGCTAGACTAGCTGGTCAATGGGCTCCAGGGATTCTCCTGCTGACATGACAGACTCCTCTCTCTTCCTCTCTCTCTTTCTCTCTTCTCTCTCTCTCTCTTTCTCTCTCTCTCTCTCTCTCTCTCTCTCTCTCTCTCTCTCTCTTCACACACACAACACACACACACACACACACACACACAATGTGGTGTGATGGTTTCTATATGCTCAGTCCAGGGAATGGAACTATTAGAGGATGTGGCCCTGTTGGAGTAGGTGTGGCCTATTGGAGTAGGTGTGTCACTGTGGGTGTGTGCTTTGTTCTAGCTTCCTGGGAGCCAGTATTCTGCTAGCAGCCTTCAGATGAAGATGTAGAACTCTCAGCTCCTCCTGCACCATGCCTGTCTGGATGCTGCCATGTTCCTGCCTTGATGATAATGGACTGAACCTCTGAACCTGTAAGCCAGCCCCAATTAAATGTTGGTCTTATAAGAGTAGCCTTGGTCATGGTGTCTGTTCATAGCAGTAAAACCCTAAGATGCATGGATACTAAAAATCCAGACTCACCTTTGGCTCTTATTTTCATCAAGTTCAAATGACTCATGCTTGCTCCAAAATCACTTTACAGCCGGAGCCATCTCCCAGCCACTTTCTACTTACTTTACTGGTCCTTTCATCCGAAGTATGGTATGCTCTTTGCTTCCATGCCTCATATTTGTACTATTCTCTCTCGTCTCCCTCTCTACACTCCCTTTGGACCTCTTCCTTCCATCTCTACCCTCATTACATGTGTGTGCACATGGAAACACACACACACACAGATGTACATATAAAAGTAGCAGATTCTGCTGGGTTTTTTTTCCTCAAATGACAGTCTAACATACTAAGGTGTCTTCATAGTTACATAATGAGTCTCAATAAGAGTGTCTTCTTGCCGGGCGGTGGTGGCGCACGCCTTTAATCCCAGCACTTGGGAGGCAGAGGCAGGCGGATTTCTGAGTTCGAGGCCAGCCTGGTCTACAGAGTGAGTTCCAGGATAGCCCGGGCTACACAGAGAAACCCTGTCTTGAAAAACCAAAAAAAAAAAAAAGAGTGTCTTCTTTTTCTACCTGGTGGAGAATTTTACCATTCATAAATAAACAAATACCAAAATACAATCAAATCAAGAATGTTAATGTAGCATAAGATCTACAGTTAAAGTTGAAAGAGAAACTACATCAAAAAGAAGCCATTCTGCAGGCAAAATGTACCAGGAATTACCACAGTAACACCACACTCCTGATGCTTAAGATGTTTGTAGTGATTTGAATAGGTATGACTCCTTAGACTCATGTGTTTGAATGCTTTCCCCATAGGAAGTGGTAGGAGGCTTGGCCTTGTTGGAGTAGATATGGCCTTTTATTGGAGAAGTATGTCATTGTTGGGCAGGCTTTGAGGTCCCCTATGCTTATGCCTACTGTGGCACATAGTCTCTCCTTGCTGTCTGTGGATCAAGATGTACAACTCTCAGCGCCATCTCCAGCACTATGCCTGCATGCTGTCATGTTTCCCCGCTATGAGGATAATGGACTAAACCTCTGAAACTGTAAGCCACCCTCAATTAAAACCCAAACTAAGACAGTGAGTAATGACGGACCTATTCTGTGAACTGTGTCTCTGCTTAGCTATTCTCTCAACAACCCTGTGGTCTACATTTTGTATAATCATTCCCTATGATGAATGAAGAAATGTTAGCACAAAATACTGAAGTAACTGCTCAGGATCAAAGAGACAGTAGATGGGATTCAAACTTACATAACTAAGGATGGCCTTGAACTTCTAACCAGAATAGGCCTGTTTCCAGAACCCAGGCTAGTTGTGGGGAGGGAATGACGAAAGGACAGACATTTGGACACATGTACAATAATGCAGGGATGAAGTGGGGTTCTGTTACTGCTACTTCTGAAACCTGTAACTTCAAAGTGCTTTTTAGGTACGGTAGCAAGTTGTGGGGGAGATACAGGGGAGTGATGATTTGAATAGGAATAGCCCCATAGAGTTCATGTGTTTGAGCTTGGCCACAGGGAGTGGCACTCTTAGGAGGTATAGCCTTACTGGAGTAGATATGGCCTTGTTGGAGGAAGTTTATCACCATGGAGGTGGCTTTGAGGTCTTCTATGCTCAAGCTACACCCATTGTGGCTTAGTCTTCCTCTGCTGCCTGTGGATCATGATGTAGAACTCTCAGCTCCTTCTCGAGCACCATGTTTGCCTGCATGCCACCATGTTTTCTGCCATAACCCTCTTGAAGTATAAGCCAGCCCCAATTAAGTGTTTTCTTTTAAAAACTTGCCACGGTCATGGAATTCTTCACATCAATAAAACCCTAACTAAGACAAGGGTTAACTAATCTTGGTAGGAGGAAGTCTTTGTAGGTGAGCACACTCAGGCTGTAAACAGCCAGGAGTAAGAAGCCACAGTTGCTAGTCTTCCCACATACTGGTCATTTGTCTAAAACATAGGTTGGTTGACCTAAGATAATGGCTGTGCTCATATCAATATATATATATATATAATATATATATATTTAGGACTTCATTTACCCAGAGCTTCTGCTGCTCACTTCCTGATCCTCCTGGGATTATAGTCAGGCTCTATCATGACAGCATTTGTGGTACTAGTGACTGAACCCAGGACTCTGTGCATACAAGACAAGTATTGCACCGACTGCGACATTCCTGAACTTCAAGTCCATTTTAAAAAGAAAGGTGAATAACTACAGTACTTTGAAATTGTATGTGAAACAAGAAAAACATAGCAAGAAAGATTGTAAGTACAAACTCCATTCTCTGTTAAAAATCATTTTAACAAATTCCTGGGTTAATTCTCTTCAGACCCTAGGCATTTGTTCCTCATAGGCCTGACCTAACTGTGCAATGATCAAATTGGACCTTTTGTAACCTGTAGGAACAAATTAAGGAAACCTCTTTTCATCATTGTCCTTGGACCAAAGTCCACACTCAGGTACAGGTGGACAAAGCCTCAAATGTCTACAGACTCAAAAGAATTAGAAAATATAAGCAGGTGTTGTGGCACACACCTTTGATCCCAGTAATCAGAAGGCAGAGGCAGACAGATCTCTGAGTTCTGAGTTTGAGCCCAGCCTGGTCTACAGAATGAGTTCCAGGACACACAGGGGAAACCCTGTCTCAAAAAACAAAACAAAACAAAACAAACAAACAAACAAAAAAAAAAACCCTTAAAAAAAATAAAATAAATAAAAATAAAAAGAAGAATTAGGAAACAATCCCACCTGTGACTGGTGGTAAGCCCAGAGAAATATTTACAATCTCAAAAGCAATGTCTAATGTGTAAGCATTAATTTGCATTAGTTGATGTAGGTCACAACAGTACAAGGCTCAGTCCTTTTCCAGGATCCTAAATATTTCTGTCCTCTAATCTGGTATAGTCATGTTGAGTGATGGAGGAACTTAGGGACTATCCTTTCTGTGGAGTTTGTCATGAGCTAGCCTTACAGAAACCTTGCACAGAGCCCCTCTGCAGATATTTTAACTGTTCCCTCGCCCAGACAGCAGGAAGTGTCCTTGAACTGAGGTAGGCAGTGACTGAATGCCCCAGTTGTATATGTTATAGCTTAGTTAGACAGAATGCAGCATGAGATACGCTAGTTAATAGTTAACAGATATGGAGATTAATGCACACAAAAGAATTCTTTTTCTGTTTCTAAGTGTGCTGGTGTGTGGCAGGTCACATTGCAGTTTTCTGCTACTACAGAAAGGGCCCAAGATGCTGTGTCCCCATGCCAAGAAACTGTGAGCCAAAATAAAGCTCCCTTCCTTAAAATTTTTCTTGTTTATGGTGGCTTTATTCAGAATAGCAAAGAATTGGAACCAACTAATTTGTGTGTGTGTGTATGTGTGTGTGTGTGTATGACTATTACTCAGCTTGAAAGAAAAATTAAATTAAAAATTTCAGGAAATGAGTAGATAAGAATATCCTTTTCTGGCCGGGGGTGGTGGGCATGCCTTTAATCCCAGTACTTGGGAGGCAGAGGGAGGTGGATTTCTGATTTCAGGCCAGCCTGGTCTACAGATTTGAGCTCCAGGATATGCAGGTTATCACAGAAAACCCTATCTCGAAAAAACCAAATAATATAAAAAATAAATAAATAAATAAATAAATAAATAAAAGAATATTCTTTTCTACATGATAATCTAACAATATAACATGTCTATATGTAAACAATGTACATAGGGGTACAATATATTTTGAAGAAAAGAAAACAAGAATGATTGCAGGTAACAGACAGAAGCATGAAAGGGGATATAAAGTAATTGCTTTTCTAGTCCTAATTCTGTTATGGATTTTTGTTTTGTTTTTGGTGGTGGATAAGTGCGCAAAATATTAGACACTGAATGTGTAAAATTTAGTGTGAAGCTCTGTGGCTTCCATTCCAAATGCCTATTCTAACTTTATGGAAGTTTACCGATGCTGGGGTGGGGGTGGCATATGTCTTTAATACGAGAACTTGGGAAGCAGAGGCAGGTGGATCTCTGTGAGTTCAAGGCCAGCTTGGTCAATGGAGTGAATTCCAGAACAGCTAGGGCTACACAGATAAACCCTGTCTCTAAAAACCAAAACAACAGCAACAGAAAGAAGTTCATTCACATTGTGGAGACTTTGGATCTACTGGATTTGGGTGTGTGATATTTTTATTTATTTGCATGTAATAAAGTTTGTAAAATAATTTTTCTTTAAAATAATATTTTTTATTTAAAATGTATCTAATATTTTTAAAACTTTAAATTTATACATATATATGTGTGTGTGTGTGTTTATAATGTATCTTAATCATATCTCTCTCTTCTAACTGCCCTGGGGCCTCCCCAACACAACTTTCTCCCAACTTTAATGATGTTTCAGTTTCTAAAAGTTTATTAATATAGTCCTGTGGGATGTACCATAACCAAACCCCACCTAGAAACACTGTAACCACAGATAAATCAAAGTTGAAAGTAAACATTTCAACTGCTTGCCTATTCATTCAAGTCCAAATGCCTGATCTGTGTTACATTATGGATGGAGAGATCTGAGCATCAGAAAGGTGCAGAACTCGCCCCACAGGGAAATCTGAGGAACATCTGAATTCATCTGAGGTCTGAAGCATGTGTCATCTTTTTATACAACTTGCATTTTAGAATTTGGAAAACATAAAATCTGACCGAAACCCTCAATAAGCATCAAAGGGTTTGTGGTCAGTAAGGGAGTTGGGTGGGAGAGCAGGGGAATGGTTCCACACCCTCTTCCTTTAGGTTCTGACTCACAGATTTAAAGCCACCAGAAACAAGTATTTTTTAAGAGACAGAGGATCCAGTGTATAAAGTTATTAATTATTCTCCCAAATGTTCCACTGAAGCATCTGTGGCACATATGCTCTGAGTAAAGTGTAATTTTACCATGTCAGTTCCTCATTTAGCAAAGTCCGCGGACTCCCTGTGACTAGACTGATGCTCAGTAGTCCTTTATTTGTTTTTAATCTAGTTGAACTTGGAATTCATAAAGTATACATATCACATATTAATCAGAAATATTTCTTTGCCTTTATTTTTATTAAGGCAACACACACACACACACACACACCACACACACTAAGTACTAAATCGCAACTATATACCTGAATGTGTACCCACTTGTGTAACTCCCTAAAACAAGAAGTAGAACATCCAGCACCCTGGAGACTCTGTCACGCCCTTTCCCAGATAGCTAATTGCTCTGGGTAACTTGGAGGAGTTCTATCCCTCCATTCACCAATGTTTGTTTGTTCTTTTTTTTTTTTTTTTTTTTTTTTTTTTTTTCTTTTGGCTTTCGAGACAGGGTTTCTCTGTGTAGCCCGGCTGTCCTGGAATCACTCTGAGACCAGGCTGGCCTCAATCTCAGAAATCCTCCTGTTTTTCTGCCTCCCAAGTGTTGGGATTAAAGGCGTTGCCACCACCGCCGGCTGTTTGTTCTTATAAATGGCATAAGGAGAAGATGGTGGATGAATGGATGGATGGATAGATAGATGATAGATGATAGATAAATAGATAGATAGATCAATACATAGATGATAGATAAATCATGCCTTTTGCTCCTGTTGTAACTAATACAGATCTAACAATTCAACAAAGTATTGAAATTACTTTTCAAAATCATGTAGTACTAAAACACAAGACCATTTTAATCATTGTCTCCAGCCAATATGGAGTAATGACTATTTACATGGCACTAACGTTGGTTGTGCATAATGAGAATTCAGGATGACAGAAGGACACGGAGATGCAGAGATGGGGATCTGCTTGAGTTCCCTGCTAAACTCTTTGTCAGTGAGATCCATGTACTTTATTACATGGAGCCTGGTACATGTCCACTCCTGTTGTTGCTTATAGCATAGTTCATCCATGTAAATAATCCTGACCCATTTAACTCTTTTATCTTATATTCTATATCCCTAAGAGTGAAAGTCAAGGCCCCACCACCATAGGCAAGTGCCATTAGTACTGAGGTACAGCCTCAGCTTCTAGACCTCTTTGATATATACTTGGGCTGTTTTCACTTTTGTTTTACCATGAATATGGCTGCTTTGAATATTTTTGGAACATTCTTCTGCATGCTTTTTGATGGATAAAAGCATTATTCTTGTAATATGAACATGGGCCCCAGGATAGGTATATCTGTGGCTTTAATAAACTCTGTCAAACAGGTTTTCAGTGTGTTTATACAAATTTATACTCTCATTAGCTATGTAGGAGAGTGCCAGTCACTGTACATCATTGCCAACATTTTTTGTGTCATTTGGATTTTTTTGTTTTCCTGTTTTCATTTTGTCTTTTGAGAGAAGGTGTGTAGCCCTAGCTGGTGTGAATCTCACTACATAGATCAGATTGGTCTAGAACTAATGGAGATCGCCCAGCGTCTGCCTCCCAAGTGCTGGGATTAAAAGGCACACACCATCATGCCCAGATCTTTTGTTTATGTATAATTTGTCCTTTTGTTAAGTATATACTCGTATTCAGTGTGCCTCTCTTGGGCATTTCTCTGATGACTGAGCATCTGTGATGTACTTATACCACTGTGGCCATTAGGTAGCTTCTTTTAGGAAACATCACCCCCTCACCTCTCTCTGCTGCTACCACTTTCACTTTTTTCTTTCTTAACTATTTTATTTTATGTGTATGGGAGTTTTGCTTACATCTATACATGCAGTATCTTTAAAGGCCAGAAGGCTTCAGAGTCCCTGGAACTGGAATTCCACACACTTGTGAGCTGCTGTGTGGGTGCTCTTAACCACTGAGCCACATCCATCTCTCTCACTCTCAGAGGTGGAGTCTTTCTTTATAAATTCTCCATGTATCCTCTTTGGTGTGCAGTGTGTGTGTATGTGCATGTTTAAGTGTGTGTGCGTATATGTATACATGCACATGTGTGCTCATTATGTGGAAAGCAGAAGTCAGAATGGAGTGGAGTGTCTTCCTCAGACACAATCCACCTTGTATGTTTGAGACAGTGTCTCTCTCACTGACATGAAGCTCACCCATTCAGCTAGACTGGCTAGTCAGTAAACTCCAGGAATTCCTTTAGTTAAATTCTTAGACCTGTGTCTAACAGTTCAATAGTTATTTCCATGTCTACTAGACAAACACCTATAACTATACCATATTATTTGGAAAAAGCTGTTTTCTTTCTTCTTTCTTTTTTCTTTTTTTTTTTTTTTTAAATTTTGGTTTTTCGAGACAGGGTTTCTCTGTGTAGCCCTGGCCATCCTGGAACTCACTCTGTAGACCAGGCTGGCCTCGAACTCAGAAATCCGCCTGCTCTGCCTCCCAAGTGCTAGGATTAAAGGCGAGCGCCACCACTGCCCAGCAGCTGTTTTCTTTCTTATGTATCAGTTTTTATAATAAACATAAAATAGGGTAAGGAAAAGGAATGGACGAATAGACAGTCCAGAGATCTTTTAGGGTAATGAAATCATTCTGTCCACTACAATGCTACATGTCATTGTACATTTGTCAAAACTTAGTGTCCAAAATAATAGTGACTCGTAAAGTATGGGCATTGGGTGATGTACTGGCTGATTTTGTGTGTCCACTTGACACAAGCTGGAGTTATCACAGAGAAAGGAGTCTCCCTTGAGGAAATGCCTCCATGAGATCCAGCTGTAAGGCATTTTCTCAATTAGTGGTCAAGGGAGAGGGCCCATTCCACTGTGGGTGGTGCCATCCCTGGACTGGTAGTCTTCAGTTCTATAAAAAAGCAAGCTGAGTATGCCAGGGAAGCAAGCTAGTAAGCAACATTCTTTCATGGTTTCTGGATCCACTCCTGCCTTCAAGTTCCTGCGCTGTGTGAGTTCCTGTCCTGACTTCCTTTGTTGATGAACAGCAATGTGGAAGTTTCCTCCCCAACTTGGTTCTTGGTCATGATGTTTTGTTCAGTAGTAGAAACCCTAAGACAGGTGATAACGGTGTTTCAGTGTAGGTTTAATACATCACTGAGTATAACAGATGCATGCGATCATTTAGTGGTTAATCACACGGAAGGAGTATATGGTAACTGTACTTTCTGGTTCATTTTGCTCTGAATCTGAAAATTCTCTGAAAACCCAAGATCTACTTTTTAAAAATGGCAGCAAGGGCAGGTTGTGATGGTACATACCTTTAATCTCAGCACTCAGGAGGCAGAGTCAGCAGATCTTTGTAAATTTGAAGCAGTGTGGTCTACCTAGGAAGTTTCAGGACAGTAAGGACTACTTAAAAAGACCCTGACTTTAAAAAAAAAAAAAGGTCAGTATTAGAAAAGAGCAAAAGATGTTCAATATATACCTAGTGTTTACCTAGGTTGTGACAGCCTTCTGTATTAGGGTGTAAGTCCTGCACTACACATGTTGTAGTGTACAATCAGATAAATACATTGTTTCTCTAGATGTATCACTTATGTGGTGTTTGGTTGATATCCCTAGGAAGCCCACTCTGTTTTTGAAGGGAAATGGGGGAGATGTGGATCTAGGAGGTGCAGGAGAACTGAGCAGAGTGGAGGCAGGCTAACAGGGCTCAAGATGTAGTGTATGAGAAAAGAATTAAAAAAAAAAAAAGGTGTATCGGGTACCAGCTTGCAAGCCCCCAGGGTTAGTTTATGCATCTAGCAGCAAATTCATGGCTTCTTTCATTGCCTTCTTTTTTACACAAATTACATCGTCCACTATGCCCTTCACAAATGTAGCCATCTTTAGTTAGATTGAAATACATATGACTACGATTTTTAGTTTTGTGGTCTTTTCCATGTTTTGAAAAAAAAAAAAATTTCTAGAAACTTCTTAAGATCTATTTTTGCGTTTAAAGTCTTTAATTAAACAAATATTAGTACTGTATATGATTGATGCATTTTCTTTTTAGTTGTGTTTCAAATTTCATTGAGTAATCAAATACATAGATCTATCATCACCAGGCTTACAGCCCCTACATTAGCAAGGTCAAACTCACAGATACCACACCTCCTTCTTATAAAACTGATTTAGCTTTCTAATACTTGAACCATGTGGTAGTAACTCAATAATGGTGAGATTTACCCTAAATTGTGCTTTTGCCACTTGCTTCCAGCCTTCCATGTAGGCTCATATTGAAGCTCCTTTTGGAATTTGCTTGGTCTTTCCCAAATCTGGCATAGTGCCAACTCATTTTCAACTAAAAACATACAATCATATTTTCCTTCTTTCCTCTGTTAGCAACATTACCACCCTGACACTTGATCTCTGCAAGCAATTATCTTGTTTCTCTCCAAGTCTCCCTTTAACATCCTTTAAAGGAGTTGAAGCTTTTAAATGGCCCTTTAGTCTGTAGCAAAATGTTCCCAGCTGCCTCAGAATATAAACCAAGTTATTCCAGGGGACTTATCTTTTTAAAGTAAACTCACAGAAGTGATTCTAGCTCCCCTAACTAGAACGAGGTCAAGGTCCATAGTATTCTGTTCTATGGAACAAAACCTCCTTTAGTTGGACTTTCTACTTCAGAAAATGACTTGATTTAGCATCCTGTTTCTTTGTGATATACATATATATATATATATATCACTACATATATATATATTCTACTATGACTTTAGGATAACCAATCCTAATGCTCATCTGTCAGTTCATTTCCTACCTGTATCTTGAGGTTCTTGAATATGGTTAAAACTTCTCTCATCTCTTAATAAAAGTTAGTACTCATTTGTATGTGGACACATTTTATCTTAGGGTGTCATAACCATGCTGTGAGAAAAAACACGAGTATTGTTTGTTGGGGGCTGTGGAGTCCCCATCATTCTGAATTCTTTTTTATTGGATATTTTATTTATTTACATTTCAGATTTCATCCCCTTTCCCCATCCCCCCCCAAACCCCCATCCCATCCTCCTCCTCCATTTTGCTTTTATACCATTTTAATTACATGCAAGTGTTATGGTCAGTTTTAGGTTGAAGAACTAGAAATACAATGGATGCAAATAGTCAAAGAACAAGCAAGGCAATAAGCAAAGTTCCATGATCACTCCCATTATCACTATTTCTAAGGGCTTATCAGGATGACCAAAATATTTGAACCTACTTCCCTTCCTAGCCCAAAGTCATTTTCATGTCTGAAGCCTACTTCTTTGTTCTAGCCTAAGATTAAATTCCTTCCTGAAATTACTTCTTTGTTCTAGCCTAATGTCATATTCCTGTCTGAAGCCCACTTCCTTGTCCTTGCCAATGTCAGATTCTCGCCAAGCAGCCACAAAAGCTCTCTGCTCCTCCCCGTTTTTTATTTCATAAACAAGACTGAGTCTGTCTTAGGTCATTCTGCCAAGAATACCTTCCTACCCATCATGGAATATGCATTATCAAAAGCAATGCATTTATGTCTTAGGTTGGTAAGGCTCTGTGCAGAATCTTACCCGTCCTTGACTTGCCAACCTGTTAATTTAATAACTCTGTCTGGGGATCCATTTTCAGGTTCAAGCCATGTACTTTGGCTGCCAACATGTTGATGTTGTTTAAGACAAGTTTTAACAGGATGGTCAGGAATAAAATATTTCCAGGACAAAAAGGGCTAGCATGATCAAGCTATCTATGCCATTCTTGAAGCTTGACCAAAATAGAAATACTGACCTCATGCCATGGGTAATTTTATCAGCAGTATCTGCCACATCAATGCTCAGCAGAGCCAAATTCTTTAAAAATTCATAAGCTGACTATGCAAAGTTAAAACATCCAGAGAGGTGTTAGAATTGTGTTATGAACTATGAATTATGCCAAATAAACTGCAAATGTCTTTAAACCTTTTCCTAATTATAATGACTATCATTGTAAATTTAGAAGTAACACAAATCCAATGGTATTTGGCATGACACTCGAGATGGCTCCTTACTCTTAAACTCTGAACCTCCTTTCAATAATTTTAATAGGATAAAGAGCATCAATCCATAGTTCCAAATGCCTATCTAAATCCTCATGTATACTCAATACATTAGTAAAATTTTTTGCTAAATGATTAATAAAAGTAGCTGTCTTAACTTCTTGTGTCAAAGCAATTGCAGAAGCAGTGGTGCTAGCAATTAATGTAATTAAAGCTGTTATACCAGCAATAATCCAGCCCACTACCCTCTTGTTTCTGCTTAAAGCCTGACTCACTTCTTCCAGTACTTGCAAGCTTTTTTCAGAATACCAAGGTTATGTAACACTCAGGGAAATAAAACAAAAGCTGGCTGATAGACCTCCGTAACAGACATGCCAGGTTTCAACACACTAACACAATTAGAAAGTATACAATCAATGGAACTCTTACAAGCTGCTCTACTTAGCCCATTCTCTATTCTATCTCCTAACTGTTCTTACATGTGTGACTTGTGACAATCTGTCTGTTTTACTTGGTTTTCTTGTTGCTTTGACAACATATCGAAGCAACTGGCTTACAGTTTGAGAAGGACACTATTCATCTGATGTGGTGGTAGGAACAGCAAGCTGCTGCTTCTAGGTGGACCAGGGAGCAGACAGAGATGAATGCTGGTTCTCAGTTATCTTTCTTTATTTCCTTTTTCATTCAGACCTGTGGGATGGGTGCCACTTGCATTCAGGATGTGTCTCCCTTCCTCAGTTAAACTTACCTGGAAATATCTGTACAGGTACAGCCAGGAGGGTGTCTCCTAGGTGATGTTACATCCTGTCAACTGACAATGAAGATTAATCATTACCTACTTCCTTCCTTCCTTCCTTCCTTCCTTCCTTCCTTCCTTCCTTCTTTCCTTCCTTCTCCTTCCTCCTTTTGTTCCTGTGCTAAGAATCAAAATCTGGGCTTTTCACTCTATAGGCAAGTATTCAGCACAGAGCTATATACCTTCAAACCACAAGTCAGTTTCCTTAAAGGCAGACAGACAGTTTACCTTGGTATTCCTTATATTGAAATACGGCTTAAATATTAACTGTCTGACTTGTAAAATGAAAGAATCATAATACATTTTGCTAAAAGGGAGACTAGATTATTCAGTGAATCCTTGTTGTTCTCAAACAGATTTGAAGGTTGGGTAGTCTAGAGATTGTAGATACAATTCTGTTAATTTTTTTTTATTAAAATGAGATAAAAATTACTCTAATATTACATAAATACTAAGTATGCAATATTAAATAAAAAAGACAATAGCATGAGATGCAAAATTTAAGCTTTAAAGATAAGCCACATTACAATTTTTCTTAAAAGATGAAGCATGACTCTTGAAAGAGACACCATAGAAGTATAAGCATGGTAAGGAGCCACCTAGATTTCAGGTGTAGGGGGACTGTAGGAAGGAATGCATTTTGCGACAACAAAAGTCAGTGCTGCTTCTATGGCAGGAGCTGAAAAGCTGGAGCAAATCGGCCCACATCCCATGTTAATTTAATCTGTATTGACACACACCTGGTATTAACTGTGCAAACACTGGGGTCACAGTGATCAGCCACACAGACAAAGTCATTGACCTCAGCAAACTGTCTGTAAGTAACAGAGAGCAGAGTCATTAAAGGAATATGCAGTATGCAGACATCATAAATCAGCTACTCTCTTGGCTAGTCCATCATAAAAAAAAAAAACCTAAGGAACAGACATGAAAATTGTGATTGCACATTTCCAGTAAACACCCCCAGAGATTCTGTTCTGATTACGGCACAGAAGAACTTTAACATCTTTTTCTTCTGCGTTTTACATTTCAGAGCTTCTCTCAGAAGCTATTAACTGCTAACTGCTTTCCTAAAGTTCTGACTGGCTTATGGCTGAGAAGCTCTTAGCTCTTTCTTAACCTCTTACTCATTTTTTCTTGCTTTTACCTAATTTTATTTACTTTAAATTTTTCAATTGGATTTTTTTGACCTTTGTTTTGCTTTTAATAACAAGCCTTCCACCCTTGTCTCACTCACAGCTGTAAATGTCCCTTTTAGAGTTGCTTTTTATTATATTTTAATATATTTTAATCTATTATATTATTTATCCACTTTTACATGAAGGTCTTCCTAGGGAACCTTGTGCTGTGAGGTTTATCCCTTGTTCTGCACAGAGATGGGAAAACAAATAAAGCAACAGCCATGGATTAGAAACAGTAACTAAACTACCAATAACAATAAAAAAGGAAGGGGCAAAAATCATGGAGATAAACTAAAATGTTAAATATCGTTAAAGGTAAAATTCATAAACATGAGATAATAAAAAAAGGAGGCATAAGAAGGAAAAATGGAAAAGCTGAAAATGAAATAAAGGATCAAAACTGAAAAAGAAGAAATGAATGAAAGAGGAAGCGATTGAGAATGGGAAAGGAGAAGAGATAAAAATTTAATTAAAGAATAAAAATAAGTATGTAGCAGTATGTAAGACAAAATCGAGTAAGAATTTCTCCTAGCTCCAGCATTGAATAAAGGAGTTTCTTATCCTGTCATCTGACACTAGGTTCTGCCAAATGTATCAGGGAGGAAGTGGGTCAAAGCTGAAACCTGTTGCAATTTTTCCCTTAGCTCCCAGCAAACAGGTTGGTACTGTACTTTGGCCGTCTTGCCCTTGTTCACCTGGCAGTCCAGGTGGGTTAAGGGTATATTGTCTGGGGCAAGGCTTTATTGACTCCAGAAATTTTTACATTACAGAATAGAATAGTTGGGTGAGACGTGGGAGGTTCTCTCTCCTTTTGTCTGGAGGATTTCGTAAAATTTACAGCCACCGTGAGCTCAGATGAGTTTTGGCTCTAAGCAGGCTGGCTGGGCAAGACTCCAGGGGCCCTTGTAACCAGAATCCGTGATGTGACAAATACCCTAGCCAGAGAGTGACTCAGAGAGCAGAGGGAAGCAAACAAACAGATCACTGAATCCTGTCCTGTCGAATAGGAGTCATGCTCAAGGAGCGATCCACAGGCCTTAGTCTTCTGCTCTCACACACCACCCCAGCACCAAACCATTTGGAGTTTGTCTCTCTCCTCACCATGGGTGACAAGATGACTGGCCACCATACTTTTTTGGCTCATGTTCCTTCTTGCTTCATTTCTAAGTGAGTTTGTAATAGACCCTCTTTCTATTTAGGACGTTCAGGGGGCAGCCCCACTCTCATGAAATCATTGTAGTGGGATATCCTCAGGGCCTCTGAAGTGTTATTGATCTACATTTCCTAATCCCCAAAGTAGTTTAGTCCCTGGAAGCAGCACCCTGACAAATCTTGAGTAATGTAAAGGATTTCTTCCCTGAGGTTTGTATTTTGTCAAAGAATCAAAGAAAAGAGACAGGACCAAAAGGATTGTAAGCCCAGAAGTCTTGCACATTTCTGTCAAATTTGTTCCTAAGCTGGCTGGGGAGATGGCTCAGTGGTTAAGAACACTGACTGTGCTTCCAGAGGTCCTGAGTTCAATTCCTAGCAACCACATGGTGGCTCACAACCATCTGTAATGGGATCTGATGCCCTCTTCTGGTGTGTCTGAAGACAGTGACAATACATAAAATAAATAAATACTCACATATATAAAATAAATAAATCTTAATTTAAAAAATGTTCCTAAGTATTTTACTTTTGATTCTGGGTCTCACCATGATCTCTTGTAATCAAATTATCTTCCTGCCTTATGAGAGGTTGGAACTATAGTCAAGCTCCTTTAAAATTGTAATACTATTATTAATTTCTTATTAACATATTACTGTACATTTATCTATTTTTAATTAATTAATTAAAATCCAGGACTCAGGTAGAGCAGGCTGGCATTAAGCTTGCTATATAGGCAAAGATGACCCTGAGCTTCTCATCTTCCTGTCTCTACCTCCCAAGTACTGAGATTACAGCCATGTAGCACCACACCTAGCAATAATTATTTGATTTGAAAGATTACCACCACTTTTAAGCTCTGAAATCTTGCTAAATTCAGATTAGTTCTTATGCTGTTTAGTTTAGTTTTAGTGGGGTTTTTTTTGGTTTGTTTGTTTGTTTTTTCAACACAAGCTAGTGTCATCTGGGAAGAAATAATCTCAATTGAAAAAGTGCCTCCATCAAATTGGCTTGTGGACAAGACTTTGAGGACATTCTCTTGATTAATGATTGATATGGGAAGTCCCAGCCCCTGTGGGTGGTGCCCTGGTCAGGTGGTGTTGGGTGCTATAAGAAAGCAGGTTTAGCCATCCATGAACAATCCAGTAAACAGCATTCCTCAACGGCCTCCATGAGTTCCTGCTTCCAGGTTCCTGCCTTGAGCTCCTGACCTGATTTCCCTTCAAGATGGGCTATGATCTGGGATATGCAAGCCAAATAAACTCTTTCCTTCTGAGCTTGCTTTTGGCCATAGCCTTCATTGCACCAACAGCAAAGTAGAATAATTCTAATGATTTGTTTGTAGGGGGTGGTTCTGATGCTTTGATTGGGAATCTGCTTGTGAATGCTGAAGATCCTGTTCACCAATTGGTTCTTGATTGATCAATAAAGATGTTAGTGGCCAATGGCTGGGTGGAAGAGGCAGGACTTCCAGGTTCCAACAGACAGACTAAGAGACACAGGAGGAGGAGGAAAGAAAATTTATCACACTTCAGAGGGAGAGAGAGCTATCAACCATGTGAAATCTTGAGTGGAGTAGCCATTGGCCACTTCCCTTACTAGGCCTGGGGCAGCAAATGGTAGAGTAGAAATGCAACTAAGCTGAGGACATATTCAGGGTGCTGATCGAGGAGAATGTAATGGGGCAACTAAGTTGAGGGAAGACTTAGAGATGTTGCACTATGAGTGGAGATAAGGGCATATTAGCCACAGGTGGCTTAGAAGAGCCTGGCCATTGAGCTAAAAAGCATATTAAAAATAAGCTAATGTGTGTGTGTCTCTTTATCCATGAATCCAAGGGAACCAGGCAGTGGCTGGTAACACGGTCTACCGGGAGCTTAGAGCAGGGTAGTAGAAAATACACGCAATATACATTCCTAAATATTTTCTATAAAAATTAATAGTGTTACATTTAGAGTATTAGGCAAAGTTATTTAGAGAATTTAACCTGAAAAAACGTGTGTGTGTATATTATGTATCATATATCATCTTACAAATATCATATATATTATATATTATACATTTATGTTATATGTTTGTTATATGTTATGTGTTATGTATTATGGTTGTTATATGTTATATGATATATGATATTATACTAATATATATATATTAGTATATACTATATACTAATTATATAAGAGAGGATTCACTAGGCTTACTTGCATTGTTGGACCATTAGGGAACAATGATGTCTAATATGATAGAGAGAGGTCTGAGATACTAATAGCTGCTCAGGCTAAGACGCCAGATGCTTCAGTAGTCTTCATCTGGTTCTAAAGGCCTAGAAAATTCCTGGAGTGTTTCTGTATTCAAGTTGCATCTGAAGGTAAATAGCTAGAGTCTGATGTCAGTGGAGGACTGCAGTAGCAGCAGCAGACAGGCAGGAGAGGAGGAGGAGGAGGAGAGGAGGAGGAGGAGAGGAGAGAAAAGGATCAGTCACCAGCATGAAGCAAAGACAGGCAGGCAAGACTACTTTCTCTTCAGGCCATTTGTATCTGGGACATCTGCTGAAAGGAGCTGCCTGTTATGGGGTGAATCTTCTCCCCTCAGCTAATCCTTCCTGGAAACATCTTCATAGACATCCTCATAGACATCATCACACATCGTGCATTTCTTAGTTCAGTGGTTCTCAACCTTCCTAGTACTGTGACCCTTTCATACAGTTCCTCATGTGGTGAACCCCAACCATAAAATTGTTTTGTTGCTTACTTCACAACTATAATTTTGATACTATTATAAATTGTAATAAATCTGTGCTTTTCCAATGATCTTAGGCAAACTCTGTGAAAGGATTGTTTGACCTTTTAAAGGGGTTGCAATCCACAGGTTGGGAATCACTGTCTTAGTTGATCCAAGCTAATAAGATTTAAACACTCATTCCCATTTCTTTTTTGGTTTGTTTGCTTTTCCCTGTTTGTTTGTTTTTGAGACAGGGTTTAGCCTGGCTGGCCTGGGACTCACTGAGATTCTCCTGTCTCTGCCTCCTGAGTGCTGAATTAAATACATGAGCCATCTTCCCTTGCCAATTTTCAATCTTATCTCACTGGTTCAGAACTTTGTACCCTGTAGTAAATAAATACCCAAGGAACAACTTATAAAGAAGAAATGCTTATTCTGGCTCACAGGTTTGGAGGCCTCAATCTGAGGTCACACATGTCTCGTTTGTGAGCCGTGTGTCGAGGCAGAATGTCATGAAGGAGGAAGGACTGTGTCCAGCAGAGCTGCTCACCTCATGGCAGATGAGAGGCAGGGAGCAAGGCCATAAGGAGGGGACCCAGAACAAACCATGGGCATGAAGGATGGCCCACCGAGGACAGACTTCCTCCAGCTGTGCCTGCCTCTGAAAGTTCCCACCACCTCTTACTAAAGCCATCAAATTGTGAAGCCATCAATGGTTTAACTCATAGGTGTGAGCTCTCACAGGCTAGCACTTCTCAATAGGTTATCATGGCAAGACCAAGCACGTGAACCTTTTGGAGAACACATCCTAATCAAATCTCAACATCTACAAACAGAACTCGGTGACTTCTTTCTTCTGAATACATTTCTTCTCATTTCTTGTCTTTATAATCCACTTTGGACTACCAGCCGTCTAGCGTAGGCAAGTACATCCACTGAACTTGGTGTCAGTGTTACCAAGTGCTGCTTCTCTCTCTATAGAACACCGATGAGTCTCTTGATTCGATTGAGGGTACTTGTTTGTATTTATTAGGTGGGTTTTTATTCTAAGTCCATCTACTGAAATTAGCCTATGGATTTTTCTTTGTTCTCTTCATATGGTAAATCATACAAACTGGTTTTCAGTCTAGCACACTTGCCATCTTAGGAAGAATTCTATTTACCATGATGAATTTTAATGTGTTGCTAAGTCAATTGATGAATACGGAGCTCAGGAAACACCACTTAAATATCCAATGTGTACTGCTTTCTTCCTCTCTTCATTTTTATTTTTTAATTTAGGTTTTCTGAATTTCTTAGATATGGATATTTATGTTTTGGAGAAATTGGTGATTGTTTTTTCCAAAAAAAAATTTCTAACTTCTATCCCTCTTAGACTCTAAGAATATCTGTTTTAATGTACAGAACTGTTTCAATATATTGAACTGTTTTAAAGGGTCCTCAAAGTTTTAGTTCTCAACTTTACTGTCTTCCATGTTCTTCAGATTGGGTTTCTGTCTGTCTATCTCTCCTCAGACCCCTGAGTTTTTCTCAGGCAGTTTCTACTCTTCTATTAGACCCTCTTAAAAATGTTAATTTCTTGTAATTTTTCATTCCAAGTTTGCATTTGTTTCTTTTTATTGAATCCTATCTATATTTATGATACCATCTTTTCAATTCTTACATATATTTATAGAACGTCTGCTTTCAGAAAGTTTTCTTCTAGTTCCAACATCTGCCACATATTTGGGCTAGCTTCTATAAGTGAATCTGGGCCTGAGACGATGTGCAATTTCTTTGTCTGAATGCATTATAGTTCCTGATTACATACTCTGATGAAACTCATAAAGAACCGGCTACTTCATACTTATCTGCCTAGGTTTTTTCCTAGTAGACAGTCTGGCTACATTCAAACTATAAACTGTCTAGTCATTGTCTGAAATTTCTATTCATTTTTTTTTCAGCCTTCAAGTTGGGCTCCTTGGAGGACCTCCCCAACGTCCACCACACACACACACACACACACATACACACACACACACACACACACACACACACACACAGAGAGTTCAGAAGTCTGGGGAAATGAGTAGAATTTATACATACAGGTCTGAAGGCTCCTATCCTGTGGCTATCTTTTCCAGGAATGTCTCTCTCCTTTAAATCCAGCTGTTTTAACAATCTGAAACTGTATTTTCTACTCCAACTAGGATTGTGTTTTCCTGCCAGAGCGTCAGTTTCTTGTCCCACAGGGCTGGGCAGTCTGCTCAATTGAGAAACCATCCATAGGTTGTTCTTTCAAGTGTTGACTCCCTTCCAGTTCTGGTCTGCTTTTGGTCACTCTCCAGGGCCTTCAAGTAGACATTGTTTGTATTCTCTTCATAGTGAATAATTATTTTCTGCAGGACCTTTAATCAAATACCAATCACCCTGCACTAACAAAATCAAAACTTAGGGCTGGAGAAAAGGCTTAGTGGTTCAGAGTACTTGTTTTGTAGAGGACATGGGTTCAACTCTCAGGAACCACATGATGGCTCACACCATTCGTAACTCCAGTTCCAGGGGCTCTTCTCATCTCCATAGACACCATGAGTTCACATGATAACACAGACATACATGCAGCCAAAACATTCATACACATAAAATAAATCTAAACACATTAAAAAAACACATCGAAACTCCAGATGACCACACCATAAAGTCCTCTTTTGTATTGAGTACAATTGATAAAATACTGAAAATATGGTTTGTTTCATTGGTGAATGACACTCTAATTTTCATTAATATAATTTAATTTAATTAATGTCCATTATTTGAGGGGAGCGAGGGGGCTTGCCTAGAATTTTGGGTGACTACATAGAAATAATTTAAATTACTATGACATTCTCTTTGTTTGTTTGGTTTGTTTTTTGTTGTTTGTTTGTTTGGAGACAGGGATTCTTTATGTGGCCCTGGCTCCCTTTGTAGACCAGGCCGACCTTGAATTCACAGAGATCTTCAGCCTCCTGAGTGCTGGAATTAAAGGTGTATGCCGCCAGGCCTGCTTTGACCATGACATTCTTGAGTGATTAACCAGGAGAATGTTTATAAAGGTCAATGTTTTTAATTCAAATAAATTTGTTGGAGTTCTTAAAGGGAATGTAGCAATTAAGGAAAAATGAAGACTGCTTAAAGTTAATTGCTGTCAGATTACAGTTCTGGGAAGAAAATGCTTATGGCTTCTAGATAACATGACACATTGAAAATAAAGTAGAACCGTGTATACAACAAGATCTTGATATATAGCCTGCAGTTCACAATCCTCCTGTTTTAGCCTCCCGGAAAAAACATTTCAGACAAAATTTTAAAAATTATCTCTTAGCCCTTCAGGGCAGAAATTGTATTTTACACTTTATATCATGAATTTCTTGAGGTACTTCTCATGTTGAAGAGGCATAGTAGGGAAAGACAAGATTCACCTAGTAAATATCTTATTGGTTATAATAAGTAAGTGAATATCATGTGTTACGATATATCAGCACACCATATCTGTAACTAATATACCTGAGATTGCAAGGTACAAGGTTTTATTTAGATATGTTTAAGGAAAGGTAAGAAATATCAGATACTTGCACCAAAGGCAGCTCTCAGCAGCTGGAAGGGCTGGGTGAATAAGTGTACTGATGCTCTGTCAGCGACCTGGGTTAGGATCCCAGCACCCACATGGCGGCTCACAACAGTGTATAACCTAGTTCCAGTGGTTTCAGAGGATCGAGTGCTCTCTCCCAGACTCTCATGGTATCAGGCACATTTGTGGTGCTGGAAAAAATACTTATATTCGTAAGACTTTAAAAAAAAAAAGAAAAAAGAAAAAAACAGACAAAGAAGAAGGGAAGAAAGAAAGGAAGGAAGGAAGGAAGGAAGGAAGGAAGGAAGAAAAGAGAAAGAAAAGAGACACATTTTAAACGCAGTCACTCTGTGATAAGGTTCCTTGGAGAGTCTGTCAGTCACGGCCTCAAGCTTAAAACACTGGTAGTAAATCTTGTCAGAGATTATTATATTTTTTAATATTATCATCACTATTAAACAAAATGATCCAGTTATTTCTCTCATAAGACAAAAGTATGCCTGGCACCTTTAGCTTTAGGCTACTCTAATCGATGCCATTCATTAGCTGAATTATAGACCTTCCTTTCAGGGGAATTAAAATCATGTCTGGTAAAAGCACTCGAGAAAACATGTAAAACACTCCATGTTTTCTCTTCTAATATTCCTCTAAAGAAATGTGGTACAATTGAGAACAAGTGTTACCTTGAGGCCTTCACTGATAATGATAGTACAGAGCTGGTAAAAAATAAAAATTCAGATCTACGTTCTATTATCCTAGGACAGAAATGTTATTTGCTAATCACACAATAAGCCTGTGTTATTAAAGGAAGCACACTTCCTAAAGCTTTTTTGAAGGCAGCCCGGAATCAATACAAAACAGTAAGGGGCTACTCTGTCTGCGTTTCAAACAGCACTGTAAACAATAAATATTTAATGGCAGACACACCAGTATGCTGAATGTAAGGACTAATGGCCTGGGAAAGTAGCTGGTGGATTCTGTTACATCGAGGGATCAAGTGAATTACAATTAGTCTAATGATGAAAGCTTTTAAGTCTTTGCTTCAAGGCTGTTGTCCTGGGCTTGTCATTAATCCCATGTTCACTGGCCCACAGGACTGTCACATAGTGCAGAATCACTTACCCGTCATTGTCATGCTGGGACCCAGAGCCCAAGGTGGGATTTAACTGGATTTTCCTTGGCTTGCCACAGAAGGACACAGAAGGCGCACTGGCAGTCCTCTGGGTTTTACTTGGTTTCTTATTCATTGAGTTCTTAGAATAGGAGTTAAGAACAATCAGGTCAGGCATCAACAAAGGAACCTGACCAGTCACAGTAACTTGGAACAACTGACCTAAAGAAGGATTGGAGTTATTCCAGCTGAGAACATTTTCTCCTTTACGGTCAATAGATTAGTCAATCATTTTTTGAAATGAAGTGGCCATTTTTTTCTATTTCTTGAGAATTTCCCCCCTAAGAATCCTTACCAAAAATAAAAACAAAAACACTCCTCAGTTATTTATGTATTTTATTGGGTGCAGGCACACACACCATGTGTGTGGAGGTCAGAGGACACCTTGTGGGGATTGGTTATTGCCTTTTGGAACCTGACCTTAGGTTGTTGGCAGCAAGCACCTTTACTGACTGAGCCATCTTATAGGCCCAAGAGTGCTAACCCTTTTATGAAAGGAAACAACTTGGTATTGTTGAGGTTCAATACTAATATTGTTGAGGCCCAGGACTTACGTGTGTGTGTGTGTGTGTGTGTGTGTGTGTGTGTGTGTGTGAGCGCGCGCGCATGCTCTTAAACTAGTGTGCTTGCCCATGCATGTACACATGGAGGTCAGAGGCCTTCCTTTATCATTCTTTTTATCTTTTTTGTTTGTTTGTTTGTTTGTTTTTTCTAGACAGGGTTTAGCCCAGGCTGTCCTGGAATTCACTCTGTAGACCAGGCTGGCCTTGAACTCAGAAATCACTACTGCCTCCAGCTGCCTCTGCCTCCCAGTGCTTGGATTAAAGGCGTGCCACCCCCACTGCCCGGCTCTACCTTGTTTTTTAATCTGAGTCTATATTGAATGTGGGACTCGCTGATTGGCTAGGTGCCTGGCCAGCTGCCAATGAGCTTCAGGAATCTGTGTGACTCCACTCCCCAGTGCTGGGATATCCCACATCTAGCTTTTACTTGAGTGTTGGGGATCCAAACTCAGGTTCTCACAATTAATTGCACATTGAATCGTTCTGACAACTGAGTCATCTTCCTTCCCTGCCTCCTAAAGACCATATTTCTTTAGAGGAGGTTTTGGTTAACAGCAAAATTGAGAGGAAGATTCCGTGACTTTCCATGTATCACCCATCTCCATAAACACAGCCTCTCCTGGGTCACTGCCCGTCACTTTTGTATTTCTCTCCCCAAACAAACATGTTTTGCTTTTTGCTATTTGCTTTCAAGTTTTCTATGTAATAATTCATTTCTTGATTTCTGGGGATTCCTTTTGAATCCTCCCGCCCCACCCCCCCACCAGGAGAAGAGAAATGAATGACAGTGTAGACAGAAGATGTAAGATGAAGAATCTAGGGGTCAAAGTAAACAATCACCTAGTGGAAACATCTATTTTAAATTTTTTAAAAAAATTTATTATTACTATTTTTATGTGTGTATGTAGGACAGAATAAGGTATCAGAGCCTTTGGCGCTAGTGTTGCAGATTCGGCTTTGGATCTCCTGATGCGGATGCTGGGAGCTGAGTTTAGGTCCTATGGAGAAGTAGTGTTAGCTCCTAACTACCCAGTCACCTCTCGAGTCCTCATCTACACCATTCTTCAGAAAGATCCTGCATCTTAGGAAAGAACCATCTCTCCAGCCCCTCACCACCTGCTCCCCAAACTTACATTTCTATTGTTAACATAAAATGTAGTTTTCTCTCTCCAAAATTTGTCAAGGTTTGCTTTGACAACTTTTAAATTTTTTTTTTTTTTTAATATTACATACCTGCAATGGGAGGCTTCACATATGTGAATTTACCTATGCTTTAATTTTCAATAAAACTGTGACCTTTACTAACACAATTACTTAATGCAAACTTTCTTGCCTGTAAGTCTTTGCCTATTCATCAGATAGAAGGGAGCTACTGCTTAGCAACTGTTTATTTTCTTGTGTTCCTGGGAAAACTTGGTTATCAGGTTATACCTGTAATAAATCTAGTCTATACTCAAAATGATTTTTTCTGTATAATTTTTTATTTTCCATTTTGCTGTATGGTAGTTAAAATGTAAATATATTTAGTTAATCTCTCGCATTTGATAAAAACCTCCATCAACTTTAGTGCTTTTTGTCTTCAGTCTTTCTAAAACAAAGAACATAACATTGTACTTCTGTAGTGTTTAATCATTAGAATTTTGTCATAAAAATTATGTTTCAGCCGGGTGGTGGTGGCTCACGCCTTTAATCCCAGCACTTGGGAGGCAGAGGCAGGCGGATTTCTGAGTTCGAGGCCAGCCTGGTCTACAGAGTGAGTTCCAGGACAGTCTGGGCTACACAGAGAAACCCTGTCTCAAACAAAACAAACAAAAAAATTATGTTTCAAGTTAAGTTTATCCTCTGGTATCTAATGCTTGGATTTCAATCCTCGTTCTGTTATTTATTATCTATGTGACTTGAACAAGTACTTATTTATTTTTGAAATAAGGTCTGTATAGCTAAGGTTGGCCTTGGACTTGCCATTCTCACCTTAGGTTCTCAAATAATGAGAATACAAACCTGTGTCACCATAGCCTTTGTGAAGTTACAGCCAGAGTGGCTTTCAATTTTATAGTTTATTAAATGAGTCTAACATTACCTAATCAGGTTGTTTTGAATACTTGGACATTTAATATATTAAAGTATAAAATGCTTCAAAAGTGCATGGTGCTCAACCAAGGTTTGATAATTATCTTTGTCAGCATAATTAACCTTTATAACTAAAATTGTAACCAAGAACTTCTGATTCCATGATACTTGTCAAAATACTATTTACTGTTGTCTAACCAGTAACTTGTTACTGTTCAAAACTGCCTGCTTTGATATTACCATCTCTACCATTAAATTCATTCCTTCTACAGTTTAATGTATTTTTCTATGCCTTTATTTTTAACCTATATTTCTTTCCCATTTTGAATGATTTTCATAAGCTTTCAAGTTCAAACCAAACAACACTGAGAGAGAGAGAGAGAGAGAGAGAGAGAGAGAGAGAGAGAGCGCACTTCCTGGTCTTTCTCGTGCTGAAGTAGTTAGCTCTACTCTGTTGCACTTTAACAAGAGTCCCGTGCTTTTTACAGAGAGCAAACTCCAAGCCAAGTAAGCACAAGTCTTAAGAAAACCCAGGCTTAATTTCTAATCAAGAAGCTTAAGTCAAACCAAGTAACATATGTGGAAACTATCAGCAAAAGTATGTGTATGCTGTGGTAGACCTTGAATAAAAGCTGGAAGCCTTCTGCTCTCTGTTCTTCCGCCTTCGTGGCTCCTGTCTTGTAGCATCCACACAGAGTTTCCGATAACTATTCTGAACTCTATTGTATGTGCCCATCATACAGGGGTTTGTGGCCAAGATCTTTCATTTGCTAATCATTTGTATCCAGGGGTTGTTGTTTCTGAACCTCCAAGTTTCTATAACATAGACAGAGGACCGAAGATTGAAAGCCTGGAGACAGGGTTGGAGAGATGCTCCGCCATTAAGAACCCTGGCTGTTCTTCCAGAGGTCCTGAGTTCAATTCCCAACAACATGGTGGCTCACAATCGTCTGTAACAGGATCCGATGCCCTCCTCTGGCATGTTCTAGGAAAATGACAATGCACATAAAATAAATCTTAAAAGAAAAAGAAATCGAAAGCCTGTGGACAACATTTGTAACATAATTAGATGATGCAGTCCCTGTATAAATAATGGAAGAAAGCCATAGGAAGGTTCAAGAGCTCTGGAGACCTCCAACTAGTCCAGAATCTCAAAACCAGCCAAGTTTGATGCTCACCAGAAAGCTTGAAGACAGCTGTCAAAGTGAAAGGAGCCTTGCACATTCTAGCGTCTATGAAGCGTGTGGAGGATGCAGTGGCTGTTCAAAACTAACCGTTCAAATTTCTACTCTCAGACAAGCACCGCACCAAGAGGAAACTTCTAGAAGAATGCTCAATAAAACCAAACCAACAACCAAACCAAAAAAACCAGAAACAATGAGACAAAAGGGAAAGAGAAGGTCCCAATAGAAGTAACAAGGACAAACAGAAGCAGAAACTCCCAGGAGTGAAGCAATGTTTTCACTTTCCACACATACAACAAAAAGGAGAAAAGAAAAGCTATGCCAAATTCTGTCTCCTTTCAGAAATCTAGGAAAATTATTTCACATTTAAAAATGTCAGAGCTGGTGGTGGTGGCGCATGCCTTTAATCCCAGCACTTGGGAGCAGAGGCAGGTGAATTTCTGAGTTTGAGGCCAGCCTGGTCTACAGAGTGAGTTCCAGGACAGCCCAGGCTACACAGAGAAACCCTGTCTCGAAAAACCAAAAACTGTCTACGTGTTGGATGTAGTGACTCAAGCCTGCAATCTCTGAAGGTGGGTGTCTTGAGGCAGGAGGAGTCTCATGAGTTCAAGAGCAGTCTGGGATATGTAATGAGTTTAGTCTATCTAGCTTGGGCTGGATTGTGATACCTCAAGCAGAAATATGATCAAGATATTACCAAAACTAAGTCCCACATAAAATTACAGCCTTGAAGGGTTGGAGATGTAGTTCAGTATGCCTAGCATGTGTAAGGATCTGAGTTTTATTCCCAGAACTGATGAATGAATGAGTAAAATGAATGAATGAATGAATGAATGAATAGAGAAACTGAGCCGGGCGGTGGTGGCGCACGCCTTTAATCCCAGCACTTGGGAGGCAGAGGCAGGCGGATTTCTGAGTTCGAGGCCAGCCTGGTCTACAGAGTGAGTTCCAGGACAGCCCGGACTACACAGAGAAACCCTGTCTTGAAAAACACAAAAAAAAAAAAAAAAAAAAAAAAAAAGAAACTGAATATTATCTCTACAGACATGAGGAAAAATGCCCAAGGACATTTATAGAATAGATGAAAATAGTTACTTTTGATTTCACTTTATCCTATCTATTAGGCTATAAATTTACTTCATGAAGTTTTTCATATAAATGTTGTATTTTACAATTACCAAGGATGAAAACAATCACCCCATCTCTCTGGAAGGGCTGCTCTAAGTTACATGCATTTTAACAGAAGCCTATGGAGAAGTAATCTGGAACACTGAAACTGTTAAGATAAAGACCTCTGGGTATTTACACCAAAAGTTATTTTTTCATCAACAGAAAATTCTTCTAAGGGCTGGAAAAATGGCTCTTCAGAGGTCCTGAGTTCAATTCCTAGCAACCACATTGTGCCTCACAACCATCTGCAATGGGGCCTGATGCCCTCTTCTGGTGTGTCTGAAGAGAGCAATGGTGAACATATATATATATGTGTGTGTGTGTGTGTGTGTGTGTGTGTGTGTGTTGTATGTGTATATGTATATATGTAAGTCATTTTTTAAAAAAAAATTCTTTTATACTAAAGATTGTTAGGAAATGGAATTGTGTCTTGCTTCCAGAAGGCAGCAGGTAAGATATGAGAAGAAAATATAAGATCCATTTACTTACCCATCTATTTGAAAAAAAAAAATACTATTTTCTATCTTGGTTCATTTACAGTATACCTAGTACACAAAATTTCAATGCCACAAACACTTTTTACTAGTGAATGATTTTTACAGATAAGGAAGTATAAATGGAGGGACTTAGAGGCCACCCGTTTGCTCAGTTGACTCAGGACATGAACTGGACATAAGGAGGGAGGCAGACTGGCATGTTTAGTAGGCTGCGAGGAATGCTGTCTTGGATAAATGTGAATTGTTCCATAGCCTCAGGCTTATAGACCAATGAGAATGAAAGTGAATGAATCAGTAATTCAAAACCTGAGCTAATACACAAACTATATAAAATGAATATAATACCTGTATCTCACCCTCATGGTGATCCATGAGAGCTAAAGAATATACAAGAGAAATGGCATCTAAGCCAGCAAGTCAGTTGCCATATATGCAGGTAGCAAAACTAAATTTTTGATTTCCCGTGTGGGTCCTTAAGAATGATAATACTTTTCTATTTGATTCTTCTGTGTAAGATTTATGGATAATTGTCTTGCAAATGAATAGGGATTAGTCATAATTTCATAGGTATTTAAAAAGATATTCACAAGTATATGTTTCCAAAAGAGATAAATGTTTGGTGGGGTTCAGTTTCTGCACTGGATTAACACCCAGACTTCCCAGTGTCCTAGAATCTCAAAGCTAGATCAACTTACTTTCTGGTAACTTGTTTCTGGTAACTAATTTACAAAGTAGGCTCACTGCATTTTAATTTAGACAAACATAATGCACACACACACACACACACACACACACAAAGAGAGAGAGAGAAGAGAGAGGAGAGAGAGAGAGAGAGAGAGAGAGAATAATGAGATATTATAATGATGATATTGTGGAGGTTTGGATGAGAATGGTCCCAAAAGGCTCCTATGTTTGAATGCTTGGTCTCCAGTTAGTGGAATTGTTTGGGAAGGACTAGGGGTGTGGCCTTGCTGCACTATAGGGGGTCTTTGAGGTTTCAAAAGCCTTCACACCTAACTCAGTCTAGTTCTCTCTACCTCCTTTCTGGGATCAGATGTAAGCTCTCAGTTACTGCTTCAGCACTCTGCCTGTCTGCCTGTTTCCACATTCCCTGCTATGATGATCATGAACTACCTCTTTAACTACAAAGAATCAAATACTCTTTATATGTTGCCTTGGTCATGGTATTTTGTCATAACAACAGGAGGAAACAAAGATAGATTTTTTTTGTTTGTTTGTTTTTTGAGACAGGGTTTCTCTGGTAGCCAGGCTGTCCTGGAACTCACTCTGTAGCCCAGGCTGTCCTGGAACTCACTCTGTAGACCAGACTGGCCTCGAACTCAGAAATCCTCCTGCCTCTGCCTCCCAAGTGCTGGGATTAAAGGCATGCGCCACCACCACCCGGCTAAGATAGATGTTTTCAGTGGCTCTTATGAACTGCCTGCCTAAGTTTGGGAGTGATTAAATTTTGAGGAACGCTAGGTAAGAGTAATTGCTGCTCATTGCTGTTTCGGGCTCTTCCTATATGATTTACTGAGATATAGAGCATTTTGGTCCATCTGACTAAATACCACTTGCATAGGGAGAGGATTTCAGAGTCAATAATGTATCAAGAGCCATGAATCCTCCGGGCCATCATTGTACAGGAGATGATCCTGCGCTCACTACAGAGAAGCAAAGTTGAACGCCCTGGGCTTCATGGTTGTTTATACTATTTTCAAGTGATCACTGATCCAGCAATAGGCTTAAGGAAGTGCTTCTCAACATGTGGGTTGAGACCCCTCTGAGAATTCGAATGAATCTTTCACAGGGGCCACCTAAGACCATTGGAAAACATATAAACTCACGTCATGATTCATAACAGTAGAAAAATTATAGGTATAAAGAAGCAACAGAAATAATTTTATAGTTAGGGGTCACCACAACATGAGAAATTGTATTAAAGGCTTACATCGTTAGGAAGGCTGAGAACCATTGGCTTAAGGGTTTAGAGGCAAGTTGAAGAGTGACCCTTAGCTCTCTGAGGACTTACATTTGGGTGAAGGGAACGAGAGAAGATTACATGTTAATCAAATTCAGCACGTTTAGTTGGATGGGAATAACCTGGAAGGTATGAGACTTCAACAGCATAGATTTCCTATATTATTATTGGTCATAAAGCAGAAAGTACAGAGAAACTGAAAATAAAGCCTCTTTTTAAGAGAACAGTCCACCCAGTTGTAGGAAGCTGAACAGGCTCCAATGTGACATAGTTATGACTCATGGTCAGGAGTGGGTTATACAGAGCCGTGTTTTCTTAGTCATGACGTTTTAAGCACTCAAAGTAAACATTTTCAAACTGTTTGCAGAACAAACAGTAGTGCTATGTTTTTCTTAATTTCTTCCTAATATGACAAGACCTGCAGCAGAACTACGGAATAACTTGTGTGTGAACTAAAATAATTTTGGCAACTTGTTAGAGGGACATTTCTTTCTACAGGGTTTATAAATGGCAACCCATGGTTGGGGGACATGAAAGAGATTCTGAGATGGTCTCAGATCATCTTGATAAAAGGAAACATATTCTCTCAGTGTTAATGTGGCTGTGGTGAGCCTGCAAAAACCCTTCCCTTGAGATGTTTCATTTACAAACTGGCAGGTTTTGCAGGAGAAGTGATAGGCCCCGTTGTAGAACATGCAGAAGAGAATCTGGCTGAATTTGAAAGCCCAAATAACAATACGTGAGTAGAAACCTAAGACTTGTTAGTAAGTCAGAACATTTCTTGGACTGGTCAGTTTATATGCCAGACCATATAGCTTACCATCTTAAGACACAGAAATTAGACAATTCTCTAGGCCGCTAGTACTATAATAGAATCCAAACATACTTGAGTTTTTGTTTGTTTTTGTTTGTTGTATTTTTTTGCAATTTCTACAACTAACATTCTTCAGGCCCTATGAAATGCCTGGCTGGCAGTCTGTGCAATGTTATAGAAAGCTAGTTTCTTTGAGGCAAGCCGTTTTGGGGATGTGATCTTTTATCTGAGCATGTCGAACTTCTGAGGTCTACGTGAAGAGCTGCTGTCCTATTCATATCTATTTATAGCCTAACTCTGATCTTCTATGCTGCTCTTAGACTGAATGAAATTAGCCTGGTCCTGACTGGGAAGCTATCTTTGTCCTGTGTCCATGTTCTGGGATCGAACTCAGGACCTAGGGCCTCATACTCTGTAGGTAAGTGCTCTACCACTGGGCCACAATATGTTGTCTTTACTTTTTTCCCCTGCCACGTCCCATTCATCAATCTTTATTTGAAAAATGAAAGTCTATTTTTTTTCTTGTCCTTCAGGGCTTGGCAGAGTTTTCCTTCCTTTAAGTAACATCTTTTGAAAATGACAATTATAAACTGCTTGGGACACTTGGATACCTTAATTCGTTGCTCAACATTCTATTTACTGTTTTTCCTGCTGTATGTTAAACATATGTATCCTTCCCAATGGGCAATTTTAAGAATTTGCTTTCTTTGTCTTTTAGAGATGTTCAAATCTCTATTCAATGAGGTGATGGAAATAAGTTTAAGAAAGTAACAAAAAAAAGTGAATTGGAATAAAGTCAAAAGGACTCCAAGGGATTCCGTGCCAGTACTTCCTTACTGCTGAGATCCACTCCCGGAGTTCCCCCTGGAGAATTAACCCTGGGCTCCTCTTCCCCTTCTGATTTAGTGTGACCCAGGAAAGCAGACTCAAGCCTTACCCTAGAAGATATCAATGCTAGGAAAACGAATTCGCAGTCTCACCATTGTCAACAGGATCACAGGACATTTGCTTGACTTCGAGAGTGGAAGTCTTCTTATTTAAATGAACTAGAGAAGAAGCAAAGTTTTTTTTGAGACAGGGTTTCTCTGTGTAGCCCTGGCTGTCCTGGAACTCACTCTGTAGACCAGGCTGGCCTGGAACTCAGAAATCCGCCTGCCTCTGCCTCCCAAGTGCTGGGATTAAAGGCGTGCGCCAAAACGCTCGGCTAGAAGCAAAGTTAAAAGCAACAATTGAACATTTCTCCTTCCGCTTATTAGAGTACTAGAAATGTGATCATTTATCTTGTTTACAGAAAAACATAGTCCTTCTTTATGGCAGATCTCAGGTGGGGAAGCATCTATTCTTGACTGTCTACTATTATTGACATGGATCAAAACGCAAAATATGTGAAATTATATTAAGTTAAAACTTTCTCTTCAAAATTAACCCTTCAGTGTCTGAATTTCCCCTTTCAAGATACAACCAGTCATATCAGTTTCTGGAAGTTTATTTTGGAAATGTATTTTTACATATTATTTTGTTTATAGGAATATAATATGTATACAATATAAGTATATGGGTTTTCTCTGGTTAATAGAAATGGCAGCATGCTAGTAGATAATTCTTTTGCATTTAAAAATATGTGCACAATGTATCTTAGATCATTTAATAATAGTAAAAGATCTGTCTCATTCTTTTTCAAGTCTTTATAGGATTTGTTTTATGGTTATGCCATAACTTTTAGTTAACAAACTCCTTATTAATGAGTTCTTCATTAATTAGTAAGTTGTTTTTCAATATGTTGTTATTAGACATAAGGCTGAAATAAACAAGGCTTTATTACATGAATCTCAGAATTTAGAAAACTTCACTTATTTAGTAAATAATCTTCATTGTAATTGTAAGTTTGAATTCGCGGGCATGGTGGCCAGCTTTATCACATTGGAGGCAAGGAGGATTTGAGTCACTCTCAATGTCGAGGGTTTCAGTGAAAAATCTGTGCATCGAAACTCGTTAAGATTTTGAATTCCTCTATGTTGTTCACTGTTACATGTACATCTGTATTCTGCCTGCCTGCTTCTCTTCACATATGCTAACACCCAGTGGCTATCACATGTTCTAATCTTTGGCATTCTGCCAAGTGAAGCAGTTTTTTTTTTTTTTTTTTTTTTTTTTTTTTTTAATATAGTCGTTAACTTTCATTTTTCTCCCAGAGGAAAAGAACCATGCTAACTTTTCTTTAGAACATAAGACCACAAAGTTATGCAGAGTGTCTTCTCATCCTTAATCCTGGACTCTGTACCGGGTCAGCATTAAAGTTCAGAGGTCAGGAACATGGCTACATGCCCAGAACCAAGAGGGATAGAGAAGTCAATAGGCCTTATTTCTTGACTATTTGCCTGGAGGAGAGTCTCTGAAGATGTCCCTAGATCACTTCTGATGATGTGAATGCAATTAGAAGCTAAGGTTCTGATTTTTACACCCACAAAGATTTACATTAATATCTGCACCGGGACTGCATCCAAACTGTGAAGTATCTCCAATTGCTTCATAGTGTTTTTTGTTTTTGTTTTTTTTAAATTTTGTTTTCTTTTCTCAATTTATCTTACAGAAATAAAAAGTAAAACTGATTCCATATTCATAGAACTAAGTCAAACAATGGAATGAAGTGGTAGTGGGAATTCCGGTATGTGTAGATTATATTGGGCCGAATCATCTGGGGCACACGTGCTTATAAAGGCTTAAATAATATGTTTAACACAAGGAAGATTGCTTAGGGAGGAGGCATGTTGCTAATTAGCATAATTATCTCATGACTTGCCAGAAAAAACATCCGTGGCGGTTTTTTGTTTGTTTGTTTGTTTTGTTTGTCGATACCTTTTGCACAAGGGAGAATTAGCCAATGGTTTTAAATGCTGTATCACTTTAAAAATCACTCACATGATTTTTCCTAAGGTCAGACACAGATCATATTACAGCAGGTATTTCAAAGATAAGCAAGAGTTGTTATCTACTGGAATATGGAGGGAAAAAAAAAAAGGGAGTTGGCTTGCTCTGCTGGGTTTGTGCCTGCCTTGCCTTCCTTCACAGTGTGACTCTATGCAAGTGTCTTGGCTTTTCTGAGCTTTGGTTTCCTCACTTGAATAATAGAGATAATAATCTAACCTATTTACAGCAGGGTCTACTTGTGAGCAAAGAATGGGTCATTGTCCACGTGAAAGCACTTAAAGCTATAAACAGCAAAGCTATTAGTTCATCCAGCATTCCAGCATTCACAGTATAGGAAACCTCCGACATGCTTCTACCTCCCACCCTCAACCTCTCCCCGCGCCCCAAGAAATGTACCGAAAATGCTTTTTCAGCATCCCAGGCCATGTAGTTTTATATATGTATACAAACATGCATACATTAAACTTGAGCTCTGGTTGTCTGACATGTTAAGAATGTTTTTATCTGTCACAGGCAGACTATCAATCTTTAGGAAAACCTTATATTAAAATATGCTTAGTTGATGCTGACATTTCCTTAGTTTGATTCAAGAACAAGGACTTTGGCTTTAAAGTGGTCAGACATAGCTTCTCTTCCCAGCTTATCCCACTACCCACCCTTCTACCCTCCTACCCCTTCCCTATCTAAACTTCTAACAGCTGGAGTGCTGGTTTCTTTAATCTTTAATAGGTGCTCGCAAATAATCTGCTCGGAAGTCTGAAGACAATATAGAGCGCAGGTGGGACTCCATCGAGAGCAATCAGTGCCGCTTCCTTACAAACTCTTGCGCTGATAAGTCTGCAACTTTCCCACCTTCCAACCCCAAAGCATTCAGCCCTTCGCGGGACAGGAAACTCAGGCTGCGAGAGGACCCAGGAGGAGCCAATCTTCGCCTATGGTTAGCCTGTCCGACGGTCCGGGCCCCAAAGTTGGGCTCCGGTAGAGCTTAGCTTTCCCACCGGGACGGAATGGCTTGGGGTCGCGCGGGGCAGCCAGCCAGGAGCACAGTCCAGCAGCGGTGGCTTCGCGACACACGTGGCAACAGGTGCAGCGCGGTCCAGGACGTACGCCTGGGGCTTGTGGCTTGTTGACGTTTAGCCAGGGAGCCGGACCGGACGGGTGATCACAGTGGAGCTCCGCGGGAGTCACCGTGCCTCACGGAACCCCGGCACCTCTCCCGGGTTAGTCCTTGAGGGCGCTGCCCCTTCGGTCCCCACCTAGCTTTTGTCTGGGCTCTTGGAGCCGCCGCGGGCGAGGGGCGAGGCCACCCAGCCCCGGATTCTCCGCCTTCGCTCCTCCCACTGGCGGCTAGGGCGGGGAGGCTGGGACGCCCGGGCTCCGGGCTCCCGGTTCCCTGTTCCCGCCTGGCCGCCAGGGTGCTGGTGCGGGTTGGGGTCGAGTTGCAAGCCCCAGGTACAGACGCCTCCTAGGCGGGACACGCCGAGGGTGCGGATCGCCGTGGCTCCGGGGAGGGCGGGCTCCCCGGCTCTGCGGGCAAGTGCGGAGTGGATCCCATTCCGCTGCCCATCCCGGCCGCGGTGGGGACCTCCGGAGAACGAGGAGCTGGGGCGAGGCGACTGCAACGCGCACTCACGGTGACCCGACTGGCTTTCCGGGGAGGGGGCGGGTGTCCTAGTGTTTCAAAGTTGGAGGAGTAGGGAGGCTGAGGTCACGTGGGGCCGCGGGGCTCCTGCAGGACAGCAGGCTGCAGTGGCTGTCACCTTGAAAGTGACCGAGGCGGTGGGTTTACTGTAGATAAGTCAAGTTTGCAACCTCCGTGGAAAGCCGCCCACCAAGAGCTGGACCCTAGTTCTGGACCTGGCAGCCTCAGGCTTCCGGCTGGGCGACTTTCCGGGGCCCATGAGCAGGCAGGGCAGAAAATTGGGAGAAAGGGAATTACTGCAGTTCCCCAGGTCCTCATGCGGGTTTTACTCCCTGCAGCCTGCGTGCTCTTACAAACTCTATAGGAAAGTCCACGTTTCGGGTCTTATTGATTACTCAGTAGTGGACTTAGAATTTGCGCAAGTCTTTGCTCCCTGAACTAGGGTTATCTGTTCACTTTTCACCTGTAAAGTGACAAATTTATTTGTTTTAAACATAGCTTGCGTACTGGCAACCATTCTGCAAAAATATACTTTTAAATTGTCTGTGTTCTACAAAAGGAAGTCCAGTGTATTTTGTTTGTCTAAAACCAGAGTCTTAAGCAAAACAGGAGGAAAAGAGCTTTCATGTTTTGCCAGGTGATTGGAGTTCAATCATGGTATCAAATCACAGCGCGGTGGGGGTGGGGGATTCCAGGGATGCGGAGACAACCTCTAGGAGGACAAAAAAGAGGTGGGGTCCTGCTCCCCTGAACCTCCATAAGGAATGTTTTACAAATAGGTTATTAGTTTAAACACTTCAGCTTCCGTCCCTCCAGCAATTCCTTTGGGGCATCAGTCCTCTGTTGTGTGGGAGTGTTTAAACTCTTTGTTTACAGATTCATTTCTCAAGAACTTTATCCATAAAATCCATAAAATCCTACTCCTACCCTGTTTAAAAAAAAAAAAAAAGGCATAGAACTTAGTTTAAAATACGTTTAAAAATGTAAGTTTTATTGCTCTTCACCTGTACCCTCCCCAACTGCCTCACCCAGTGCACCCACTCGTTGTGCAAAGGATGGAGCCAAGAGTTTTGTGTATATATATATACCAAACACCTGGACTGTCATTGATGGCGGCCTCAACCCCTCACCTGTTCCTTTTAAAGCTATTTATGTGGGAAAAAATGTGTTTGGGAGAGGTCTGTACCTTTTAATTAACCGTTAGGAATTCAAGGATAATGTTTGTAGTGCTTAACCAGGATTGTGAAATTCTGGATAAATTTCATGTAGAATTTTTGGAAACTAAACTTGAGTTGCAAGAATTATGCTTTTAAGAAGCATGTCGCTTAGTAACCCTGAGAGCTCCGACTTCAACAGGAATGAATAGCTGATGTATACAGTTTGGTACATTCAGAAAGTAAGAGTCAATCCCACCATCTATTTTTTTTTTCTTTGTAAAATATAAAAATTCCCCCATTGAATAAAGCCTTCAAAATCTTAATTTAGTGTTACAGATTATATTCTATAGATGTGGCCATTTACTTAACCTTGTTTTACAAGCTGAACTTTTCTTTTGCAGTTACTATAATTAGATATGCTATTGCAACATTTATCTCTTTTAAAATTGTGTCTGGAAGGTAGGTTTCCTTAGGATAAAGCTGTTCTTTTAAAAACATTGAACTTTGGTTTCCAAAAGTATTTAGCAAACTAAACAGAGCAGAACTGGGCTCGTGTTATTTTTTTTTTTTTTTTAAACACAGGTAATTACTCCACCCTTAAAAGGAAGTATTATTGCCAGCTTTATAGGTGAACAGTGCAATCTTGGTATTTAAGTTTCCATTTCTTTGATTGCAAATGTTACCAAGTACTCCACCTATGTTTCCAGTTTCTTTTCATTTTGAGACAGGGTTTCTCTGTCTTCGAACTAGTCCTTTGTCCTTTGAATTAGACTGGCCTTGAACTCAGAGATCTGCTTGCCTCTGGCTCCCAAGTGCTGGGACTAAAGGCTTGCACTACTATGTAGTGATAGTTTTTAGTGTAGCATCACCTTCTCCTCTTGGGATATTGGCATTTTTCTACTTATAAAAGCCTCTTTCAGGCCGTTGGCATATATCTGTTCATATTGCAAATATTTTCCTCGATTTGTGTTTGCCCTATAAACACATTTCTAGATGTGTTAACTTCCAAAAGTATACTTCAGTGTTGTCAAACATGTTGGTTTTTCCAAAAATGGATTTTTAGTAGTTCTGAATCATGTTTAAGAACCACATGTGGCTGTCACTTCTGGAATTCCGAGTTAGATCCTTTTTACATCTATGACTACATCGTCTGTGTTCTGCAGTAGCTGCTGTTATGTAATTTTTTCTTTTGCACGTGTTAATGACAAATTGTCAAGAGTGGTGTATGTCATTAGGATGTTCATAGGGCTGGAGAAATGGCACAGTCTGCTTCTTCCAGAAGATCTGGGTTTAGTTTCCAGCACCCACACCAGGAAGCACACAACTGCCTGTAACTCCAGCTTCCTGGGGAACTAGTGTCCTTTTTGGGCCCTTTGTAAGCATCTGCACTCAATCAGATCAGAACATTTAGAGAGACTGTACATATTATATATATTGGGTGAGAATCTTCCTGGTTCTTTGGGTCCTGAAGAATCTTGAAATCAACTACTTAATCTTTAGGACATTTTTCATATGTTTTTCTGTCCTGGAAGCCCTGCAATTACTCTAAAACCTTGAGTTGAACACATCCATAGAATGTATCAGTAAGCTGATCATGTCTTGCTTTGTCCTACCCTAAAGCTGAGAAAATGATCAACACAATCTAGGCGTTTTCAGTGCTGTGAACCTATCAGATGATCCCACTTTGTATCTTTTCAGTGGTAACAGTCAACATAGATCTGTGTGTGCTTCCTATTATTCTGGGGAAAGCCTTTTTAACTCCTTGACTATCTTATCAGTATGACTGTGTAGTCTGTGAGCTTTTGAAGTCATCGATGGGTATTGTAATGTGTTCTGTGCTACAAAAAAATAGAGTCAACAATTCAAAACTGGGAGATGTCTTTGAAGAAAGTTTTTAACTGGCAACAAATTGCTCGAAATTTATTTTATGTGTTTGAATGTTTAGCTTGAATGTGTATATGTGTACTACATGCATGTCTGATGTTCGTGGAGGTCAGAACAGGGTGTCACATCCCCTGGAATTGGAGTTACAGATGGTTGTGAGCCAGCATGTCATTCATACTGGCTGACCAATGTCTTACAACTGTTAACCACTGAGTCTTCTCTCTAGTCCCTTACCTGGCATTTTTATGGTATCCAAAGAGGTGACATTGTGTGTATGATCCAAAATCAAGTATCTGTAATAGCAATTGACTTGGAAAGAGAGTAGCATTCTCCTCATTATCCCATAGCTGTGTAGCAATGGATCATGTATGTTTGGTTAAACATGACCACAGCCAGGTCTCATGATGTAGCCTGCAGTCATAGCACTGGGGAGGTAGATGCAGTAAAATCAAGACCAATGTTGCCTACAAAATAAGAAAATATTCCTAGCTGGGGTTACATGAGTCTCTCTCTCAAAAAAATAAATTGTCAAAGTCTACAGATTTCACATATGATGGACCATTCTCATGGACTATTCAGAGAACATATCTTTAAAGATTTCTAACAGCTCAAATGGTTAGAGTTTCAGATGGCCAGCAAATGTGTATTCTTTGGATTTTTGTCTCTTGTCCAAGTGAATTTATTAATGCAGTTGAAATCTTGTACTTAACCAAGAAACTTAGGTGCTCTACAATCAAAACAAATTCTGAGAAAAAAAATGAAATCCCTAGCCTTGAAAGTCTTTGGAATTTAGGGCTCTGGGGATTATGAAGTCTATGTCTCTTATAATCCATTTGAAAATTTTGCCATATTTTTTTTTCCAGTTTTTGAGACAAGGTTTCTCTGTGTAGCTCTGTAAACCAGTCTGGACTCCATCTCACAGAGATCCTTAAGACTCTGCCTCCAGCGTGTTGGAATCCAAGGTGTGTGCTACCACCACCTGGTCCAGATTTTTAAAAAAATATTCATTATTGTGCTTATATTCATATTATGCTTTGACAGCATGCAGACTTTTGGTAAGGTCTCCATCTTTTACTTAGTATGGTTTAGTATAATTAGGCACTGAATGTGACTTTCTTCTTCAAATTTGTTTCTAAGCCAAGTTTCATAAAAGATTGTTTTGATGGCAGTTACAGGTTTTGAAATGACTTCAGTGTTTCTTGAAATCACCCTCCTTTCCTTGTGGGTATTTTCCCCATGGGGACACAAAGATAAAGAAAAAAAATGTGCATTTTGGAATCGTATATTTGGGGTTTTATCTTTACTTTGTAGAAAAATACAGCAACATTTTTTTTTCTATACAGTGAGCTAATTTGCTCTTGATTGAGTCTAAAGTGCTTTACCTAATATCCTCCATACTCCAGAAGTATAAATATACATATGAATCTTTAACACAACAAACTTTTTGTTTATTAAGGCCAGTCAGTTTACCTGGGATTAACTTAGAAACAATTTGGGGGCTGGAGAGATGGTTCAGTGGCTAAGAGCACTGACTGCTCTTCCAGACATTCTGAGTTCAATTCCCAGAAACCATATTGTGGCTCACAACCATCTGCAATGGGGTCTGATGCTCTCTTCTTGTGGTTGTGAGGAGTACAATGATGATTACATTAAATAAATAAATCTTAAAAAAAAAAAAATTTTGTTTTGAGGTTTTGAAACTAAATATAATCTTAAAGTCATTTTAAGTTTCTCTAAAGATACCATTGCTTGCTTAAAAGTGTGCCATTGCATATGTGTGTGTGTGTGTGTGTGTGTGTGTGTGTGTGTAGACTAACTGGAAAGAAGAAAGGAGTCTGTAGGGACATCTCTGAGTTCTTGTTAGGGAGAAGGGCTGAGAGTCAGGGCAGGCTGGTGAGCCCCAGTGAGCTGCTTTGGAAAAGATTTCTAGGCCACTGTATACTTTAGTGTGCTTTTAATACAGATTTGCACCTTGAAAAGAAATTGTGTTTTAAGCTTGATGTTGAACTTTTACTTGATGTATTAGTCTGAGAGCAGATTGATCACAGTTACCCTGAAACTGTGAAAGCATGTCAGGAAATTTTGTGTACTGCATTGGCCTTGAGAAAGGCATTTTTTCTCCACTGGGGAGTATCTATACTTCAAATAACTAGAAGTAGGAGGACTAAGGGTAAAGACACATTCTTTTGTAAATAACCATGTAGCTTAAAAATGTCTGCCAGTGATTGCTAAGTCTGGACTGGTGGGAGTTAGCTTATCTTCTATGCCTTTTACACTTTGCTAACTTGGTAATATTTAACTTGGATGTTATTTACACATACACCAATTTGGAAGAAAAATCAACATTTCCTCCACTTTATTTCAGATAAGCAGTTTATAGAAGATGTTAAACAGTATTTGCTGTCACACAAGGAGTTAATTTTCATTTTGTTCATCTAGTACAATAAAAAAAACATGAGATTCTAATTATTTTTATCTTATGAATATGAATGTTTGCCTGAATTTGCACAGATGCCAAAGGATGATGTCAGATCCCCAGAGACGGAGTTACAGATGGTTGTAAGTTACCATATGGGTGCTGGAAATCAAACCCTGGTCCTCTGGAAGAACAGCTAGTGCTCTTAATTCTTGAGCCATTGCTCCAGTCCCTTGTAAATTTTTTTTGACGATTGTTAATGATTAATGACATTGCATGGATACCTTGTGTCTATTTAAAACATAACTCAGCTAGCTTTGCAGAATAAAAATAGTAGCCAGTATAGACCTAAGCAATGTAAGAGATGTCATTCAAACATAGACCCACCTTCTTTCCTACCTCTCTGTCAAGCTGATTGAGTTGTATTTACTAGGATCCTAGCTAAACTTGTACTATATATGTCTTACCTTTTATTATATAGTAGACTCCTACGTTGACATCATCTTATTCTTAGGCATGTTTCATAGTTGAAATTTGTTTCCCTTGCCGGGCAGTGGTGGCGCACGCCTTTAATCCCAGCACTTGGGAGGCGAGGCAGGCGATTTCTGATTCGAGGCCAGCCTGGTCACCGACGAGTTCAGACAGCCCGGACTACACAGAGAAACCCTGTCTCGAAAAAAAAAAAGAAAAAAAAAAAAAGGAAAAAAAAAAAAAAAAAGAAAGAAATTTGTTTCCCTACCACCTCTAACTAATCCTATAGATTTGAACTCAGGATTGCAGAAGGTCCAGCTTGCTGTTGAGTTGCAAGGACTGGAGACTTGGAAAAAAAAATGGGTTAGAAATGGCTGAGTCTCTCAGGTTCTCTTGACTATGAAATATGAACTTGCTTTCATTAGATGCTCAGTCTACAGTCCACATGTAGAATCATGCCACTTATACATGCAGTTGTAATTATTCTTCCATGCTGTATTCTAGAGAAAAAGGAATGAAGAAATCCCTTGCTGTTAAAATGTTGTATTTAGTTTTGATCGGTTTCAAGCCCTATTTGGAACTCATCCTGTGGCCAGAACATTGCAAAGTAGAGAGACAGAGATTCAGAAGGAATTTAGCTTCAGTTCTCACAGGGTGTCAGTATTTATGTTGCTAGAAATACTCTTGTTCTCATAAATTGTTAACACGTAATTTATTATAGTCTCCACTATGTTGGAAACTATGTCTGTTGTCTTGACCGAGGCTTGGTAAGAAATTTGGTATCTAAAGAATCCTTGCTGGGCTTAGTCACCCAGTTACTCGGGAGCCTTCGACTTGAGGATTATAAATTCAAGGCCAGACTATGCAAGTGAGTGAGCCCCTGCCTTGAAGTAAAAAGATAAAGGTGAGGTGAGGTGGGGTTATTTATGGCTCAGTGGAAGAGCAGTTGCCTAGTAGGCTTGAGATCCTGGGTTCAATCCCAAGGTCCTGCCCCCTGAAAAATAGTTCTTTCTTTTATTTATTTTTATTTATTTATTTTATTTATTTATTTATTTTGAGATAAGAGTATCACTGTGTAAACTTGACTGGCCTGGAACTTGCTATGGAGACCAAGCTTGGCCTTGACCTCACAGAGAACCTCCTGATTTTGCCTCTCCACCACTGCTGGGATTAAAGCCATATGCCACCACCTGCGGCATACATAGTTCTTTTTCCTTAGTCGCCAGTACAGTTTTCCTCATTAGACATTTACTGGCACTGTGGCTACCCTTCCTTCTCCCAGTAGTGTTCTACATTACCTTTTGTAAGCATTTTGACAATAGAGTTGAAACCTTATGGTGCTGGGTGTGTTTGTTCTCTGTGACCGCTGATGCAGCCTGGGATAATAGGTCTTCTAGTTGGCATGGGAATTTGCGGGTGCTTTCCCCAGTTCCAGATGCTAGAAGCCTTTAAGTCAGATATTTATTTCCTTGGCATTTTTCTCCATTTTCTTCACTTACTTCTCTGGCCCTCCTGACTCCTTCATTCAGTGTTATTCACCAGGCAAAGATGGAAGGCAGCGCAGCCTGTCCCGGGGTTTTGGGAAAGGATGCATGAGGAGAGCTGGAAGACGCAGAGATTCCTATTAAAAGTTCCTACATAGTTACGAGGAGTCACTCTCGGAACATCTGGCACACCCATGTGCAAATACTTTTACAGAATTAATTCCACCTGTGATAATTTATCGTCTCCATGTGCGCAGAGAGTCACAAATTGACCATTTTCTTGAATAGAGATTTGGGGTTTTTTTTTTTTTTCCTCTTTAGAGAGCTAGGTATTTACAACTTACAGAGGAATGTAGATGACTTTGCAGTCTGAGAATGCTCTCCCTCATATTACACCTAAGATTTGTGTGTCGTTTTTCCACTCCTATAGGACATTCTGTAGCTCATTAGGATCTCTCATTATTGAACTTGATTTAAAACTTTTTTAAAACTTTTCATGTTCAAGAAATATTTCTGTTGCTTTTTGGTGTTGCCTGATGAAGGTCCTACTATAATTATGGGTAGGGTTTACTGAGTTTTAAAATTCAGTATTTTTAAATGAATATAAAGATCCAGCCAATGAAAAGGGAATGAAGGCAGGAAGAACCTTATATTAATATTTTTAAAAGTATTAGGCTATTCTATATTAAAGAAGTGATTGTTAAAAATGCACTATGAGCTAGACATGGCGGTGCACGCCTTTCATCCCATCACTCAGGAAGCAGAGCCAGGTGGATCTCTATGAATTCGAGGCCAGCCTGGTCTACAGAGAGAGTACAAAGAAAGTTCTAGGAGAGTGAAGTCTACACAGAGAAACCCTATCTCAAAAAAACCAAACCCAAAAACAAAAAAAGAAAACAAGCAAGAAAGAACAAGCTTCATTACATTTTAAATCTCATAACATTATAGTTTTTTTTTTTTCAGGGGTGGGGGAAGGGTTTGTTGTTGTGTTTGGTTTTGGTTTCACTCGTTTGTCTTTTGGAATTCACTGTCTAGTCCAGGCTGGCCTTGAACTCTGAGACCTGCCTGCCTCTGCCTCCCAAGTGTGGGGCTTAAAGGTTTGTGCCACTACACCCGGTTTAACATTGTAGATTTTTAATTGAGGAAAAAAAAAAATCCCTTTTCACTTAGCCTTTGTTTTGGGGCAGGGTCTTGGGTGGTCCAGGCTAACCTCAAACTTCCCATGAACTTCCACTGTTTATCTCTGCCTCAGCTTTCCGATTTCTGGGTTTACAAGTGTGCTATCCCCTCCAGGTTTGACACAACTCTTTTTTTTTAAATCTTGAGTGATGCACCTTCTTAGCCACTCTTAAGTGGCAAATATTGCTTTTCTTCTTGTTCTGTATGAATTAGCAATAATGAAACAAGTTATTTCAGCTGCTAGCTAGGTTTTGCTCTCTTCGACATCAGCCTTAAAACCTTGGAGAGGCATATTTTGTTATAGAGTTGGTAAAAAATGTTATGGGAACCGGAACACTTGGAACAGGCACTTATCATAGGAACTGACTGTCACATAAAGCTGGGTCCTAGCTCCTCTCCTCTGTGTTACCAGGGTGATTTTTAGTAAGTTATCTCTTTCCTGCTGTCCTCTAGGTGCCAATCAGGATCTGACGGATAGTACGGATAGTACATGTCTTTTGGGGTTTTGCTCTACAGTGACAGGTATTTAGAACATGATCAATAGTGCTATTAAACCTACCTTAGTCCATCTTAAATCTGCTGACTCATAGGTGGATGTGTAATTACCCTGACTAAGCTTTGGTGAAGGTGTTGCCTGGATCTGCTGGTGCATTTGTCGAAATTAAACCCTAAGTCCAAGAACCTAATACCTTTCTCCCTTTCTTGAAAATAATTGGTTTCCATAGGAATATTTGACTTTATTTATTCTTGGACGCTAGTTTTTATCGCCTCTTGGTTTTCTTTTATGTGTTGAACTTGGGGAACTCCTGATGTTTTCTTTCATTTGAACTGAACCTTTTCAATCAAAACAGTTACTTCCTTCTTTCATACAGTCTGTAAACCATGTTGTTCATTTGCTACTTGCACATTCTAAAAGTACTTAAATTAGAGTCTTCACTTTGAACTCATGATATGTGTTGACTTGAAAGTACTGAAGACCCATCATCTCATTTTAACCTTTAACTTAGTCCAAAATGTTCATATTGAAGACTTTCAATCGCAAATGCCAGTATTTAGGTACACATATACTAAAGTGAACTTTTTTTGGGGAGGGGGGGACACATGCCTTGCTTCCATGTTCTTGGAAAATACTTTGTGTCCAAAGCATGTTAAGAACATTTCTATTTAGCTAGCACATCAGCCCTGTGTGTTGGACATAACCAGTCATAAGAGCTATTTTGTATATAAGGAAATTGGGGACCAGAGCTCTTTGGATAACTTTTGTCTTCCAGCAAGTTAAGGTGGCATTTGTCCATTTGGCCTTCCTTCCAGTGCAAGACTGCTATTTCCCAGTAATAAATTACTGGTGCTAGCACATTCGATATATTGGCATCTAGGTGAGAGATCAAAGTTATATGATTATGTGGATATGTGAAAGTTTAGACAGCCTAAGGTAACTTATTTATAACTATTTTCCTATTCTTTCTGCACAGAATGTAAAACAGAATGTCCAGTGTTTAAGCTATGTCCACGGGGCTATTTTTGTAGGGAGAGAGGCCTTCTGACAGTAGAAGGAAAGACTATCAAAAATAAAGAGAAAATACTCTCCCTACTAAGAGATCTATGGGGTCCTAAGAAGCTGGCCATCATTCACTACTTTAGACACCAGAAAAGAAAGAACCCAGTTTCAGAGGGCAACAATAGGGCAGATCAAACAGTCCATTACGCTGCTCTAGAAATCGGACCTCTTTTGCCCCTGACTTCCCTGGATCTGGGGATCCTATACTACCTGATCACCCTAAATATTCAAAAGATAATATAATCTGGAATAGAAGTTTGCTCATGCCCTGATGTTATGACAGATAGTAGAGAACAGCAGACTCCAAACCCCTGTGGCAGAAGAAATGGGAATACACATACTTCAGAAGATCCACTGCTCTTCCCACATGGGCGTCTGGAGAATATAGGATTTGCTAATATCAGGATTAGAAGATGCCAATTCGAAGATAGCTGAGATTGTCAAGAACTGTAAAGCCTGCCAGCTAACTAATTCAGTGACTAATGAGAAGAGCCCCAGTAATAGGTTCAGAGGCACAAAGCCCAGAGTCTACTGAGAGACAGGATTCATAAAGGTAAAACCAGAAAAATTTAGATATAAGTATTTACTGATGTTTATAGATACCTTTTCAGGTTGGACTGAGACTTTCCCCACCAAACATAAAACTACATCCATGGTGACAAAGACACTCTTAGAGGACATACTGCCAAGGTATGGGTTTCCCCAGATGACAGGGTCAGAAAATGGACCAGTTTTTGTGTCCCAGATAAGTCTGAGACTAGTCAATTTTCTAGAGATTGATTAGAAACTTTATTGTGCATATAGACTCCAGAGTTCAGGATAGGTAGAGAGAATAAACAAAATCCTAATAGAGACTGTAACTAAATTGACCTAAGAGACTGGCAATGACTGAGTTAACTTTCCTTCACTCTCTACCAGGTATGAAACTCCCTTACCAGATGGGACTTACCCCTTTTGAAACCATGTTGGGGATACCACCTCCCATTGTTCTTAACATACAGGCAGAGGTCATTGCTGAGTTCAAAGATCGCCAATTGCTAGACGATCTCAAAGGTGTTCAATTGGCTCATAAACATGTTTGGCCTAAACTTTGTATTCTCTATAAAAACAGGTTCCTCTCCAGTCAGGAGTCATTAGAGCCTCATTAGAAAGGTCCTTCCCTTTCTAATCCACTTGTCAGTTTTACAATAGACATTCAGTTAGGAACTTGCCAGGATTGTACTGGAGGTTGAAGGGATTACAACATGGAATCACAGACCCATTTGCAATTGAAGACAACCCAGACCAGCAGGAGGAAACTCAGCCTCAGGACTTCCCCCTGTCTCTCACTGATGGGGCCCCTATCCAAGCCCCTGGGAAACCAAAGGGACTGAACAGTGACAACCCTCACCCCGTCTAAAATATGATGTCCCAGTCCTTCCCAGTCACCAATACATCTAGGCCTGAGTTAACTGAGTCATAAAGACGTAGCCCTGTTACTGTTTTCATGAGATTATCTAATCTTCAGGAAGACCCATGAATGGATGGATCTTCTAGTTACCAGAGAAAGATGGGTTGAGAGGCCAATCCTACTCTGTCTTGGGACTGGCCTCCATCTTAAAAAAAAAAAAAAAAACCAAAAACAACAACAACAACAACAAAAAAACGCCTGAAAACTTGGCGTGCAGCTGATCCCAAGCTGTACTTACATACCAGGAAGGACCCCACAGCTTGTCCTTGGCCAGAGTTCCTCTTTAGCTACTTCCTAGCAACAGTTAATCAAAGATTAGTCTGATTGTTTCAGATGTACTTTCAGATAGTTTGTGATTGTATAAGTTCTTGCTTCAGAGCATCTACCTGTCAGCTTACAATGGACATTCAGTTGGGTACTTGCCAGGATAAACCCCTCACCACCACCTCAGTTACTTCCATTTTCTATAAAACCTTGTCCTGTTCGGGGTTCAAGGCTGCTCTACCTTCCCTTCCTGTCCTTCTGTGTCAGGGTTGGGTTGGAGGAGAGCCCAAGCTGGAGCTTGTAATAAAGACACTCTAATGCTATTACATCGGAAACTGTTCCTTGGTGGTCTTTTGGGGTTCACGAACGCTTCCTGGCACAGCACTGACAGTTGTAGCTCATAACAATATATTGCATTCCTTTAAAAAAAAATTTTCCCCTGGCATTCAGGAACCATAGGCAGATAGATCTCTCTGCATTTGAGGCTAGCCTGGTCTACATAGTGAGTTCCAGGTCTGCTTGAGCTACATGGTGAGACCCTGTCTCAAAACCAAACAAAACAACAAATTTACCTGCTTCCCTCTTTTCTGCCTCGTCCAGTGCTGGGGATAAGGCTCTGCTATGTAGACTAGGGTGATCGGGAGCTCTGATCCTTCTCTTTCAGCCTTATGTGTGTTGGGCAATAGATTCCATTTCTATAAGATTTTGTAGTTTTCAGATTGCTTTTTCAAAAAGACATGTTACAGTTCCAGAAGAATGGTAATCTGAATCACTTAATTGTCTCCCATTTTGCAGATTAGCCTTGGATGTTAACTAAAGGCTAACAGTAAAGGCTAACAGGTAGACTTTCCTGGACTGTTTTTTTTTTTTTTCTACAAAGCCTCTGAATCCTTTTATTTTTGAGCTGTGCAGAGACAGGACAATTGTGCCAAGGAGGTACTCCTGGGTAAAAATTTAACTAGGAGGTGAGGCCTCGTGCCAGCTGGACAAGGCAATCATCCCAATAGCCTCAGCTACATCTGAGCCTCAGGCATGTCTTCTGGCCATAAAGATGATCATGTCTTTCAAATGGCCGCTAAGGAATGTACAGTGTTGAGAGTTTCAAAGTAGGCCCTTTATAGAGAGGGACTCTAACTTTGGCTGCACCGTGAGTTAGCCGTGTGCCTACGTTGCCCTTCTGCCCAAGATGTTTTATGGCCAATGGAAAGTCTGACCAGTAATCATTTTCAAGAAAAGGGTACAGGAAGTTGATGTTTAATAAAGGTTGGGAGGTATAAGGTGAGGTGCTGGTTTGCGTAACTACACATACATAAATGACATTTTTCAATTGGTCTTGGCATGGTTTAGATGGAAAATTATTTCCTTTTAGCCAAGTGGAGTTTGAAAAGCCGTGACAACTGCCCAAACCTCCTGACTGAGAAGTTATTCACAGTCATTTTAGCACAATCAGGAAGAGATTTTACTTTAGCCTTAAGCCCTGCTGCCCCTTCTCTCATGGACCTTAATGAGCCTCTAGGTAATTTCTTTAATGAAGTGAATATCACTGACAAAAAGCAAGCAGATTTTACGGGAGTCATTTCCGAGCCTAACTGTGTAGACTTTGACCATACATGATAAGCACTGGGTACGACTGGCTTGATTTTAATTATTTACTTTGGTAAGTACAGTCCTGTCTGTATTGGCTCAGTATTGTTTTGGAACTTGATGTGTTTTGAACTGCAGGTGTTTTTCTGATTTTCATGTAAAACGTCCTGCTTTGATGAAATTGTGAGATTGTTTATCATGCTATGGCCCAAAGAATAAGAACGCAAACTTGTTGATGTGTTTTTACCAGAGTATTTGGGTGTTTCACATGTATAGTTGCTCAATAGACTGTTGCAGAATGTTGTTGACTTAGATTCCCAGAAGTCTATTGGCTGGTGTTTCTGGTTTGCTTTGATTTAGATTCTGGCTACAGGGACGGGTCAAGGTAGAAATATCCAGGCTGGATCAGTAAAGCTTAGAATTTCGACTAAGTAGAACAGTGGCAGTTCTTCAAGTGTGTCACATGGGTAAGAAGGAATAGCTGAAAAGTAGATTATGGATAACGAGAACTAAGAGGAAAAAAAGAAATTTGTTGGCCCCCAAATGAAGTAGTTGGTATGTTCAAGAAAAATAAAACTGATCCTTATTGGTTAAATGTGATTTGAAAAAACTAAGATAAAATCAAATCCTGGGAGATAAGATGGGCGTGGTGGGTGTGGCGGTATACATCTATAATCTCTTCACTCCAGAGGCTGAGGCAGAAGGATCTGACTTTGATTTCAGGTCCAGCCTGGACTTCCTAGCAAGACTCTGTCTCTCAGTTTTGTTAAATACATACTTGTGTAACCAATGCAGCAATTAGGACTTAAAATACCTTCTTTACTCTGGAATGTTTTGCTGGCCAGAGAAACAAGTTGTCAGCCTTTGGTCCTGAGAAATGTGAGGTTAGTAAGTTTGTCATACAAGGTTGTTAAAGTTATAGCAGTAGCCAACAGTGGTCAGGAGGTTTCCAAACACTTCTTTTAGCTCTAGAACAGTGCGGAGGTGGATTGATACTGTTTCATAGGTAAGGAAACTGAGGCAGAGAGCAGTTTGGCTTCTGAGCATAGTGCAGGCACACAGTCAGTTTGGTAGCGTCATGAGTAACAACAGCTGCCCGCATGTCCAGGTGGCTTTGGGGCCTGTGGCCATGTACATAGATTCATCAAACGTTACATGAGGTTAAGGTAAGAGGGGTGTGGAAAGAGATCATTACTTTTAAGGTGGGCATAGTGGTTAATTGCCGTAGTTCCAGCTACTCGGGAAGCTGAGGTAGGAGGACGATTTGAGCCCAGCAGTAGTTCAAGGCCATCCTAGACAGTAAGAAGACCCCTTTACAAGCGTCACACATTTGAACTCACTTTACTGCCTATGGCTTCCATGTATTACCTCTGTCCTCCTGAATTAATATTTCTTAGATGGGAGGAGTTACGAGGACAGCGACTGCCATGTGGTTTGTCTAAGGGACCGTCAGCAGTGAGAATGCTTTCCTGACTTGTGGCTGTCCTTAGCTTTGTGGAAGAGATAGCTGCTGCTGTCCCCGTCCCTGTCCCACATGCTACTGCCTTTGGGCTGAGGAGTGGATTGACAACGTGTCAGTCCCCTGGTGTGCTGGACACTGTATATACGAAACGTTTTCTCGGTGCTTCTGACATTCAAAAACTTCCCATCCTATTTCAGTCCCATTCCACAACACTTGTGAGCTGAAGTAGAATCTTTTTTTTTTTTTTTTAAATGTTTTTATTTTGTTTATGAAAAAAAAATATCCTGATTCAAAACAGTGTATATGAGGTGGGTGACTTCCTAAGGGATCCCAAAACTGGTGTTGCTGAGTTCTGGGCCTGCATGGAATTATTTTGCACATGCCCCACTAAATTCCCAAAGGCAGGTCTCTTTGTATGGTCCACTCTGTCTGTGTTTTTCTAGAGGGTGGGAGATTGCACTCATGGCCCTCTATTACCTTTTTACTTGAGCTCAGAGGTTCCAAAGGCAGATCTATGAGCCAAGGGTGTTTGGCAGCAAAATGTTTTCCAGGATGACTGACTGCATTCACCACATGCTAAGGTTTTCTTAAGTCAGTGTTTATAGATCCCAAGCTAAATGAATCCTTTGTATCTGTAGTTGGACACTCCATTTTGTGCCATCATTATGTGGCAGTGGTTAATGACATGCTCTCCATGGTGGTATTCCCATGTTGCCTCTCCTACAAGAGATGAGAAAGGCTGCGAAGGGCTCATTGGGCTTCTGCATCCTTAGGGAGCTGGCTACCCTGCCACTGTCCTCTCCATATGCACAGCCAGGACATCCTCTGAGGCAGCTAGGTGCTGGTCACTTCCAGGCTTCTAGTCTCTGTAATTTTTTCCTTGTACTCTCTTGCTTTTCTTACTGAAATGATGTTTTGCTCCTTGAAGGTGTCTCACTCACCGCTGTGTCTCCAGTCCTGGCCAAACAGCACGTAGAAAAATCACGAAAATGTTTTTGACCGAACAAAAGCTTCCGTATGGAGAAGCCCCTCTGTTCCAGGGATGAGGAGACGGACAGAACTGGCGCGTAAAGGAACTTTGTGAGTCCAGAAGCCGTTAGTCTTTCCAGGGCCGTTCTGAGTGCTGTTGTGTAGCTTCCGGATTGGAGGCTCTCTAGTGTGACAAAGTGACATTTCTCTCTTGGAAATCCCTTTTATCAAGAGAATAGTTCTAGAGAAATAGGTTTGGATTTCGAAGATTAATATATTTATACGGTAGTGGGGAATGAAGCCAGTGTGTTGGGACACACATATAATCCCAGCTCTTAGGCTGGGCCAGGAGGATAACACATTAAGATCCAGACCAGTCTGGGCTGTATATTAGAAGCAAACAAGTGGAGAAGGGTTTTACTCTCAACAAGTCCACATGGCTCTCCCCACCAGCTCTCCTCTTGACAGCTAAGTTAGAAAATTAGTGTCCTAAAGGAGAAATGTTAGTTTACTTCTGATGTAAAATCTTTTTACAGGATCAGAGTCATTCTGAGAAAGACATGTGTGGATTGTTTATTTAAAAGGGGAGGGATGATCCAGGTGGTGGTGGTCCACACCTTTGATCCCAGCACTCAGGAGGCAGAGGTAGGGGGATCTCTGAGTTTGAAGCTAGCATGGTCTACATGGTGAGTTCCAGGATAGTCAGTGATACATGGATAATTGCTGTCTTAATGGCAGAAGGGAGGTAGGTGATGGTGGTTAGGTGTACAAGGATTAAAATATTAGATAGCTGGTGACTTAGTGTGTGTGTAGCTCATTTTTATCCTATTTTTTAGCGAGGGTCCTTGCTTCCTTCCTCATCTTTGAATTCTGAGCTGACCTCTCATGTCCCTAGGTCCCCCAGATGTGTGAGACTCGGGATGATGTGGCCCTGGCCTTGGTGGTTTCCGAATTCAATGGCCACAACCGAGATTGCCTTTCAGCATCCCGCTGAGTTGTTTCTGTTGAGGATTTATTTCTCGCCAAGAGTAGTTGTTGAGTTTTATGTTTTGATTGACTTCCACTTGTCAAGTGGCATTAAAGGCTGTCACATAACTAAGAGCTAAACTCAGAACATTTAATGGTGCTAAAGGCTTTGAGTTAAACCCTTAGAAATAGGTGTCATGCCAATAAAATCCATTCCAAATTGTTCTCATATCCCTACGGCATACCCATTGAATACGTGTTTGCTTTATAAATTATTCTCTCATCTATTCCTCCATGTTTCTCAAGGCCTAATTCTAAGATAGCAGTTATTTCCTTCTTCCTGCTCCGATTTAAGAGATACAAAAAGTAGCCACTACTGAGGCAGTGAGAAGGGAGTGGACTTGGCTGGATGTGTTGCTTCCTGAGGGCCATGATTCCTTTGTTCTTCTAGAATACTCACAGGGTTAGCAGTCTGAAGGAAACCTCCGCATCAGAGGCAGTGGAGCACACCAGACAAGGGAGAGTAGAGGTGTGCTGATGTCAGTGCCAGACTCTCAGAAGCAAAGGCTAAATCCCAGGGCCAGTAACGGCGCTGAGCACATATTTCTTTGAACTTTGTTTTTTTCAATATCCCTTTCCTAGACTATAATGGCAACATTGATAAAAGACCTGCCTCTCAAAAACAACAGTATCTCCGGCAGTGGTGGCACACACCTTTAATCCCAGCACTTGGGAGGCAGAGGCAGGTGGATTTCTGAGTTCAAGGCCAGCCTGGTTTACAGAGTGAGTTGTAGGACAGCCAGGGCTACACAGAGAAACCCTGTCTCAAAAAACAAAACAAAACCCTAAACCAAAAACCCGGTACCACATCGATGAGGTCGAAACTTCCTGGCGTATAGTTATGGAATCTCTATCCAAGAGCAATGACTCTTTGATTTGTGTTTGATGAAATTCTAGGCACTGTTTGCACATTTGAAATGGAGGCCCAGCCTCAGGTTTGGCTGGCTGAGGGCAGAGGGAGGTTAGATATGGCTGTCATCCAAGCTGGCTGACCTCAGAGTGTTCTCCCTCCTCTGGAGCTTGTAGGAGAATCTTCTGTTAGCTGGGGTTTCTCTCAGTAGACTGCCTCAGAATTATCTAAGAGGGCAGCTCAGGAATCAGAGGAGCCACTGGGCTAGAAATAACCCCTGCTTACAACCAACATCTTTCTGGCACAGATCCACCTGCTGCCACAGAGCATTTGCACTGGGAAAGGAAGCAAACGTGGACTGGTGTGCAGAGGGCGGAGCCTCGGTATTCCCTTCCCAGTTTGTGAAGGAGAGGTGAAAGTTTGAATGGTCTACTTTGAAAAGAACTTAGAAGTAGTAAATATTTAGATAATTTTATGGTAGTAGGCTTAAACTGAGATATAGTTCTAAATGATTCTTATTTACAAGAAATTCTTTTGTATTTCAAGTTAATCCCAGTATAAGTCTGAGGACTTGAAACAGTAACTTGTCTTTTTTGCTTACATTGCCCGGGAGCACAGTGAAGCATTGTTTGAGCCATACAGACAATTGGATGTTAAGACAAAGGTCCACCCATGTGCTGGTGGTGGAAGATTCTGAGGAGATTATTGAACTTCTTTCTCAGAATCTTTGGGTGCCATGTGGTACACATTTTCTTTTGAACGCATATGAGTTTCAGAACAGATTAAACAGGGCTGTCTCCTAGCTGTCAGAGTAACTGGAAGTCTGACTAGGTGACAGAGGGGAGGCTTTAGCAATGGATGATTGGTGATGGGGAATTCTGCCATGGATGTCAGGGCCCTGTGTGGGCAGTAGGAGTTTACTTGAGGATGACCCAGTAGTGCCTAGCCTTTGGCAGTATTTGTCACCTGTAGTATGGAGGTTAATTATTGTTTGTGTTAGTCAACTTTTCATCACTATAACGAAATGCTTCAGGCAGTAAATCTAGTTTTTGCTCAGAGTTTTGAAGTTTCCAGCTCAAGAACAGGTGACCCTTATTTTGCCTGTGGCTCGCATAGGGATACATCCATAGTTGTGGCATTAGCTCATGGCAGGGCAAATAGTGCACAAGCCATGAAGTACAGAGAAATGAGATGGGATCCATAATCCCTTTAGAGACATGCTCCTATAACAGAATGCCTTCCCCCTAGGTCCCAACTCTTGAAGGGCATAGCTCCTCCCAATAGTGTTCTCTGGGGACTAAGTTTTGATACGTGGGGCAGTGGGGTGAAGGACACTCATCCAAACCATGTTTTAAATCAGCTGGTTCCTTTTTATTGTGAGTGTGATGGGAGGCCATGAGTATGCTTAAAGGCATTGCAATCAAAAGGATCGGTTGAGTTATGTGGTGGAGGGCGTATTTTGTAAGAAGAACAAGGAGATAAAAGCTTGACAACTCTGTCTAGGAGACAGACAGTGGCGGTTTGTGCCAGAGGAGGTGAGACATAGTTACAACTAGAATATATGTTTTTAAAATTTTCCTTGGGGATGTATTTTGATTGCTTTGGGGTAAAAGGAAGAGAGGTGATTTAATGCTGCCTCCTGTGGTTTTGGCCTTGCCTATCTGGGTCATCTGATCTACCTTGACACTGAGAGCACTTGTGGTCAGAGCAGAGGACCATTTAGTTGGATGACTGTTCAACTGCAAACTTACATGTTAAGTCAGTATTCAAGATTCTAAGAGGTCAGGGCTGCAAACTTACATGTTAAGTCACAGTATTCAAGAGTTCTAAGGGAGGGTCAGGGCTCCAGATACGTGTATAGGACTCCTTACGGAACAAGCATATTTAAAATAAGATGTGAGGGGAAGGAGAGAGGAAGATGAAGGGATGACGCTTGCCATATTGCCAACCCTGAAGATCGGTTTGAGAAGAGTCTCTGGCAGTTATTTGCCAAAGACAAATGTCTGTATTTTGGAGAGAAACAGTAGCAAACCTGAGGCCAGGCGAAGATGTCTTGAGCTTGGTCTCCATAGTGTAAAGGGAGCTTAGTTAGCCAACTGTGGTAACCGTCTGAGGGTTATCTGAATATGTTCCTTTAGAACCTTGGACAAGCATAGAAAAGTCATGGTCAATTCAGCCAAAGTAAGCAGTACAGTAAATCTTTGAAAAGAAGCAGAGCATGAGATATAGTTATGTTTAGGCAATCTTATGTTAGGGAACTAAATATAATCATTGTTTTGAAATTAGCAGTGTGTGCAGGCACTACAAATTGTTTAGTACCTAAGAGCCAAAACTTCTTTGAATTCCTAGGTTGGTTATAATACAGTTAAGGATGTCAATTCACAAGGACTCCTCCTTAGACTGCCTCATGCCCCAGGCAATGGCTTTTCTTGGTCTGTCAACTTGCAATATCTGGAATTAAACTTAAAAACCCAACCTCCTGGGCACACCCATGGGATTTTTAGTTACTCAGTCATTTGAGGCATGAAGACCCACCTTTAGTTCATTTCTCTAGAGGTAGGACAAAGCCCCACCTTTAGTCTGGGCCTCACCTTCTTGTGGCAGCCTATGTAAAGGACAGGAAAGGAAGAAGATGGCTACCAAGTTTATTTCTTCACCAAGACCGACTGAGACACCCATCTTGGGGAATGAGCAGTTACTTGATTCTTGACTTTCCACCCAGAGACAACCATTACTGGAATAGTTGGAACATAACCTGTAAGTCAGTTTATTATATATTAGACTAATAAACCCTGTGTGTGTGTTTTATTAGTTTTATCTCTCTAGAGAACCCTGGCTAATGTACGGCACTATTCCAGAGTATTTAACTATAGCCTCAGATAAGCATCATGTAGGTAGTGACTGTTGACGATGTATACTTTTGGAAACCTTGATTTGCTGTCTGTTTCTCAGGTCTAAGGTAAGTATATGGCTTGCAGAGTGGCCTTCCCTGTCTTTCACATCTGTGCTGTGGTCAGGGCACATGTTTTCCTGCTATAACCATAATCTATGCAGTGGGGATTATTTCTGTCCATCTGTTTTCCCTTATACTGATTTCTGATGGAATGTTTGCCCAAAGATTGGTGCTTAATATATTTCATAAGAAAATATCATGCAGTATTAAAAAAAATATCTTAGAGGTACCCAAGTAGTCTTGGTTTGGGTTCTAACTAAGCTCAATGTCATCTTTAAGTCTTATTTATTGATACATAATTGACATGCAACAAAATTTGCACCCCTTTTTTTGGCATACATTATTATCCTTGGATTTCAGTTCTCTCCTTTTTTCTCCCTTCATTCCTTCTTTCCTCCCCTCTTTCCTTTGTTCTTACCTTTCAATGTGGTCTTTGTCTTAGTTAGGGTTTTACTGCTGTGAACAGACACCATGACCAGGCAACTCTATGTTTTAATTACTGCAAATGATGCTTTTGTGAACATGGGTATCTGTATCTCCCCAAACTCTGCTTCGGATGTTGGAATGGCATGTCAGATCATATGGTGTTGCTGTGTGGCTTTCTGGACAACCACAAGATTGTTTTTTCATGACACTGAACCATTTCCCATTCTCACTGAGAACACAAGAGCTGTGTAGTTTCTCCTAATAGCATGGTGTAGGAGGAGCTGAGAGTCTTGTCTTGTAGACAACAAGGCCACACCTCCTAATTGTGCCACTCCCTGGGCCAAACATATGCAAACCATCACAGTTTTCTGTACAGCCTAGGCTAGCTCAGACAGGGATTATATGTCAACCTTCTGAGTGCTGAGAATATAGACCTATACCACATATACCAAATATATATATATATGTAATCACACAAATGCACATGCACATGTGCACATGCAGACAGACAGACAGACACATAAAGATATTTCCATCATAGTAGAAAGTTTCTTTGTGTTTCTTCATTCTTCTTTTTTCCCCCAATTCCCAAACAAACATTGATTCTGTTCCTTTAGTTTTCCTTTCCTATAGTTCATAAATGGCATTATATAGCACATAGCCTTTTGTATATAGCATTTTCAACTTGGCATATATTTTAGATATTATGTATCAGTACTTTGTTTTTTATTGACTGGCATTTCATTATATGGATGTAACTTAGTTTAATTGTTCAACAATGATGGGTATTTGGTCCACTCCCTCCCCTTTGCAAATTGGTTTTCTCGTCCTGTTTTAACTCAGTATACACAAGAAATTAAAGCATCAGTGTCATATTGGTCCCGATTCACATGAGGTTGCTTCCATTTCCCACGTACTGTGCCTGTAAGCATTTTATATGATGATAATTGTAGGCCACATTGTTTTTTCAGTTGTCTCATGAATTGTATAGTTATTAAGTAGTTGCATTTCATTGAGTTTCAGTATTAAAAAATTTAAAACTATTTTTTAATCACTTAATTTTTAAAAATCTTTGCAGCTGTCCAAAACTATGTTCCAAGTCCTTTGTTCAAAGTTTTTCTTATGATAAATTCCTAACAGTTTGCTTAAGAGTTACTGAAGCAATAGAAATCAATTCAAGTGACTGGTTAAAGCATGGTTAAGTGACACAGGGGTGTGTGCTGTTTCTTAGAACTCCATGTCCACAACTTAGTCAGGAGCCAAGTCAGTTAAGCAATCATCCCTTCATTGATTTCATCTTTCAGTACATTGGTCCCATTCTTATCTTTCCTTTTCTGCTTCTGGGCACATTCAGAAAGGTGGTCATGCACAGGGGATCAAACTTGTATGTTCTTCAGCTCCTTGGGCATACTGTGCCTGACCAAATGTTTCTAATCCAAATGTTACTGTGAGAAAGATCTGATTTGAGGTAGTGAAGGACAAATTTACTAGATTGTGGCTTACTGAACCCACATTCGGAAGTTTTTCATATTAAATAAAACTCCACTTTCTTTTCTGGTTATTGAATTTGCTTTCCAAAATGGGGGTTACAATTTGACTCTGTCCTTAATGATTACTATAGTTTTGAGAAAGGATATCTCTATGCTGTCCCTTGAACTCCTGTGCTCAGGCAAACTCATGCCTTAGTGTGCTGCTTAGCTCTAGTGATTAAGATGTATGTATGCATCTATTTGTCTATTTATCTAATCCATCTCATATATTACATACCTACCACAGTTTTCCTTCCCGCCTCTCCTCCAGTCCTGCCCCCCAACCCTCTTCTCTCTCCTAGATCCATTTTTCCTCCATTTCCCTTCAGAAACAAACAGGTCTTCCAGGGATATTATGGCATAGCAAGTTAGAATAAGGCTAGGCACAAACCCTGATATCAAGGCTAGATGAAGGCCAGCAGCTCTGAAGGAGGAACAGGGTCCCAAGAACAGGCCAGTCAGAGACACTCCTCCTATTCCCACTGTTAGGAGTCCCACAAGAACACTCAGCTACACAACTATAGCACATGCACAAGACCTAGGTCATACTCATACAGGCTCCCTGGTTCTTGCTTCAGTCTGTGTGTGCTTATGAGCACTGGATGGTTAATTTTGGGCTAGGTTCTTATGGTACCCTTGACCCCTCTGACTCCTATGTACCTCTCCCCCTCTTCCTCAGGAGTCCATGAATTCCACCTGATGTTTGGCTGTGGGTCTCTTCATCTGCTCCTATCACTTGCTGGATGAAACCTCTCTCATGACTATTATGCTAGGCTCTGGTCTAAAAGTTAGCAGAAGAACATTAGAATTCTTTTTTTTTTTTTCCCAGTCATGTTTGGTTCTATCCCCAGTCTCTGGACTATCCAGCCTCTGGTCCTGGCCCTGCAGGCAGTGTCAGGCATGGGGTTCCACTGTCGATTCTAGGAGGTTTCCACTGCACTAGGTTTCTATTTTATCCCCAAAATGTGCATTCCCCAAATTCCAATCATCTCTCCAAGTACTCTCTTCCCCCTTTCCCCATCCCTTTCCTTATCACCACCTGTTCCCAGTCCCCCCATGAAATGTATCCTATTTCCCTTTCTCAGAACTGTGGTTTCCCTTTGATCCCTCCTTTTTACTTAGCTTCTCTGGGTCTGTGGATGTAACATAATTATCCTTTATTTAACAGCTAATATGCACTTATAAGTGAGTACATAGCATGTTTGTCTTTCTGGGTCTAGGTTATCTCACTCAGTATTTTTTCCATTTGCTTACAGATTTCATGATGTCATTTTTTTAAACAACTGCATAATACTCCATTTTGCAAATGAACCATGTTTTCTTTAGCTATTCTTCAGTTGAGGGATATCTCGGTTGTTTCCAGTTTCCGGCTATTATGAATAAAGCTGCTATGAAGATAGTTGAGCACGTGTTCTTGTGGTATGGTGAACCCTCTTTGGGGTATATTCCCAGGAATGATATAGCTCTGTCTTGAAGTAGATCAATTCCCAACTTTCTGAAAAGCTACCATATTGATTTTCATAGTGGCTGTACAAGTTTGCACTTCCACCAGCAATGGAGGCGTGTTCTTCCTCCACATCCTCACCACATGAGCTATCACTTGTGTCATTGATCTTAGCCATTCTGACAGGTATATAAGATAGAATCTCAAATAGTTTTGACTTGCATTTCCCTAGTGGCTAAGGATGTTGAACATTTAAGTGTTTCTCATCTATTTGAGATTTTTTATTATTTTATATTATTATTATTATTTTTTTTGGTTTTTCAAGACAGGGTTTCTCTGTGTAGCCGGGGTGTCCTGGAACTCACTCTGTAGACCAGGCTGGCCTTGAACTCAGAAATCTGCCTGCCTCTGCCTCCCAAGTGCTGGGATTAAAGGCTGTGCCCACCACTATCGCGATGTCTAGTTTCTTGAGTTCTTTATGTATTTTGGTTATTAGCCCTGTCAGATGTGGAGTTGGAGAAGATCTTCCCCATTCCGTAGGTTGCTGTTTTGTATATCTTTCTATCAACTCGACACAAGCATGGGTCTTCTGGGAGGAAGGAGCGTATATTGAGAAAATGCCCCCATCAGATTGAACCTTCAGACAAGCCTGGGAATAGGCTAGCCTATCTTCTTGATTAATGATTGCGGTGGGTGGGCCACCCATGGGCAGGAGGTCCTGAGCTGTATGAGAAGTGGAGCTAAGGAAGCCATGGAGAGCAAGCCATGAAGCAGCTTTCTGAGGTCTCTGCTTCAGGTCTGGCCTTTCTGTTTCTCCTTAAGGTTCTGCCCTAGCTTTCCTCCATGATGGGCGTGTAAGCCAAATAGCTCTTTCCTCCCCAGCTTGCTTTTGGTCATGTTGTTTACCACAGCAGTAGAAAGCAAACTAGAACAGTCTCCAGAGTCATGGACTTCTGTTTGCAACCATGCCCAGCTGCTATTAGGTCTTAAGAGAGAGTCTATGTCTGTTTTATTGTGTTGAGATACTTGTCTATCATTCTGAATTTTTGCTAAGTGATATTTAATGAGTAGTCAGGAAACCTTAATGTATAGTCTTGTTAATTGAAAACTGACTTGTGTGAAAATCATGTTCTGGACCTCTGTGAACAAATATAAACATGCTCATAAGACAACTCTTACACACAGAAAAACACACATTCTCACCCAGTCTACTTAACTGTGGATAAGATGTTCTTAGGTCAAGTGGGCTGTGGATGGGAATTTTCAACAAAGGGGAGTTAGTTCTTTTGTTGGAAAAGTGTCAGGACTGGGTTGCTTCTTGGGGTTTAGCATGAGCTTTGCCAGAGTTTAATCCGTTCTAAATGTGAGTAATATGGAGTGTGTTTCTTATGGCCACCTTGATTGATTCTAAGTTCTCTGAGTAGTCCCTGTATCACAGGTGTTCTACACCTATGGTCTACTCTTAACACACCACTACTAATCACAAATCCACAGCAACTCTCTTGTCAATACTCTTCCTCATGTCTGGATGTTTTCTAAAACAAAAGGAAAACACACAGACCCCACTTTCCCTAAGAAACTTTATGCAAACTTGCTCTGTTACTATTAATTTTTTTCTTAACAAAGAATTACTATCAGATGACTCACATTTCACGAGATATATGAACATAAATATTGGCTTAGAATTTAAATTCTTGCAGTGATGGTTCGCACACTATTTAGCCTATCTATATAGAGAGATGAAGCGATTCTGATTGGCTAAGCCTGTTTAAATTAGAGACCGTGTGAGAACCATAAAATCAAAAGAATTGTTAAATTCGGCAGTATTTGGCCTGCGTTACCTACAATTGGTCCAGAGTGGTTATCCAGAGACCCTGTCTCGTTAAAAACCAAAAGAAAAAAACCGAACTTTAAATCTAGGAAAGCTATTGTGGCACATGTCATTAAAAACCGGATTTGGGAGTCAGATGGGATATATAAATCTCTAGTCTGAACCATGCCTGGTTAAAAGCAGTTCCTGGTCAGCTCAAGCTAAACAGAGAGAAATCCTTCTTGAAACCAAGAGAAAAAAAGATTTTGAAGTTCTGACATGGAAAAATTTGGAAATTTATTCATGAGTCGATAATGCATATGAAAGGATTTCAGTCAAGGTCTTAAAATAGGAAAGTTGTGTAACAAACCTTTAATCAATGCACAAAAGGAAGCGATGCATTACAAATTTTTGAGTTTCCTAGGCATCTGGTCTATAGCTTCCATGAGTAATTCTGAGCTTAAAAAACATGGTCTTAAAATGAAACTTTAGTAAACTTAAAGATTTCCTCTTTCACTTTTTCCAAGATTTCGTTCTAGGCGTCGACCAAGAAGCTTCAAGATGGATATGTAGCTGTTCAATGGTCAGTCACAATGGCGAGTGTATAGCACTGTAGTTTAACATTTGATGGTGTAGGTGTAATAGCAGCTTAATTTCTTGGATGTTGGTTGTTGACTGTGTGGACTTGAAAAGGTTGATGTTGAAACCGCTAGTTCTGACAGTTGATGTGAATCTGTGTGATTGTTTGCTTGTGAGAAAAGCTATGGATATGCAAGGATGAGTGATACTTGGTTGTACCCAGCATTGGGATGCATAGACAGTGGATTGTGAGTTTAGGGTGCCTGATTGTAGTATTAGAAGCAGTAGAAACATGCATAATAAAAGGCTAACCATTTATAAAGCCATTTTAGAACACGCAGTTTGGCGGCCTATTTGATTTGCAGTATTGTGTATCATCTCCATTGGCTCCAGAACTTTCTCACTCCCAAACATTCTCTTCAAGCTAAACGTCTCACGACTCTGTCCTCTTTCGACACCTCTATTTTGCTTCTCTGCCTGTACAGAGTTGACTAAGAACCATATGAAAATGAAATCTACTTGCCTTGGTTGGCTCATGCCAGATTTGTTGGTTGTCTACCTCTCAATGGACATTTATGTGACATCTACTTTTTAATTACTGGGAGTGATGCTTTTGTGAACATGGGTATCTGTATCTCCCCAAATCTCTGCTTTGGTGTTGAATGGCATGTCAGATCATATGGTGATGCTGTGTGGCTTTCTGGGCAACCACAAGATTGTTTTTCAGACAGCACACCATTTCCCATTCTTACTGGGAACATAAGAGCTGTATAGTTTCTCCACATTGACACCCATGTAGTACTATTAGCTTTCCTAATGCTTATAGCATGATATCATATTATGATATTATTATGATTTTGATTTGTGTTTCCTTTAAATTAATGCTCAGTGTCTTTTCATGACATTTTCCCTGGTCTTTGGTAGAACTGATTCTTCCTCTCTTCTGATGTGTCTTTGGAAGAAGGGAAAAAATATTCATTTCACATTCTGGATTCCTGGGACTAAGGTGGTGGTAACCAGAGTCACGTAGGAATGTCTTTCTCCCTCCACCCTCCATTCCACTGAAGTAATGGTAGAAATATTAAGGGATGGGTAGGTGTGTTAGCTAATTTTCTGTTGCTGTGATGAAATAGCATGGCCAGAAGCAACTTAGAGATGGAAGTGTTTATTCTGAATTGTAGTTCCAGGGGGGTAAAGGTCCATTATGGCAGGAGCAGGAAGCTGAGGGATCACACCTCAGTCCCCCAAACAGGGAACTCAGAGAGAGTGTGTGAGCCGGGAGTGAGGTATGTCTGTAACCACTCATTCCTGCCCCCAGCAACAGACTTCTTTCTGCAAGGCTTGGCATTCTAAAAGTTCTATATCCTCCCTAAACCACCAACTAGGGATCAAGTGTTAAATATGTGGTGAGCTTCTGTAGGACATTTCTCTCTCAAACTACCACATCCCAACTCCTGGCCCTCAGAGTGGTTACCACCTCATGAGAAGTCCATTGGGTTTGCATGCACATTGAAGTAAGGAATCATTTTGCCCTTGTGTAGGAAAGTGTTGAAGACACAGGGCTCTTAGACTGCTTCAGATAATCCCAGAGAATCCTTGGACTATACTGAAGGACAGTGTGACCAGCATTGACCCATGAAGCCTATTTCCCTGCTGCCCAATCTGGGCTTTGTGATGGGAGAATTGCAAACTGATGTAAAAGCTTCAGGGCTGAATTGTATGTAGCTCAGTGGTTAGACCACTTACTTAGCATTCACAAGGCTTAGATTCCATTGAAGGGACACATTGACTACTTTCTTTGGTTTTGATTCCTAAATTCTTCTCCTTTTAATCTCCCTCCTCTGGATTCCTACTGGCAAATCAGGAGTGGGGGATGGGTAAATACAAGAAGTACTTCTTTAGCCAAATTGAACTTTTAAAATAATCTTTGTGGAATCAGGGGAAGGGATCTCTCTCCTTCTCTTCTCTTTCTCTTGCATAAATTTATTTTGTTTGTAGGAGATTTTCTTAAAAATCTGCCTCTTGCTTCTCTAAGATAGATTAATTAGCCCTGTTACCTAATCTTAAATTGGTTCTGTGCCAGTGTTCTCTCAAGGGTGCCTTGTGTCCATTTTGCTTGTCTCTGATTTTTATCCCTTTGTGTTTCTTTGCTGTGATGAGTCTTGGGTGGCTGTGCATTGTCAGAAACTGGAAGAACTACTCTAGCTGTTCAGAGCAAGGTCTGAAGTGTTTTTACATAGGGCTCAGGGTGTTTTTTTATCCTTGAGTGATACTGTTCTATCAAAGAGGTTGGATATACTTTTCTTGTATTTTGGTCTAGCTTTTCTTTGCAGAAAAATTTACACTGTTTTGTGACCCAGAAGAGTACTGAATGTGCTGGTTTCTTATCGTAATTGCTATCAAGGATTGTAGCCAACAGTGCTCCTTTGGTATGACATCAATACGGAAGAAGCTGGCTTCTACGAGGAAGCAAGAGTACTAATTTTTGTTTTAGAGGACACAGCATGACAGTCATAATTATGAGTCCCTTTGTTTAAATCTCCTGTGGTATAATCAGTACCAGCTATTCCAAACAATAGGGATTCTAGTCTGTATTTACAAAGTGTCTTAGTCAGGGTTACTCTTGCTGTGATGAAACACCATGACCAAAGCAACTTGGAGAGGAAGGGGTTTATTTGGCTTACACTTCCACATCATTGGTCATCATTGAAGGAAGTCAGGATGAACAGGTAGGATCCTGGATGGAGGAGCTGATGCAGAGGCCATGGAGGGGGGCTGCTTACTGACCTGATCCTTCTGGCTTGCTCACGCTGACATTCTTACAGAACCCAGGACCACCAGCCCAGGGATAGCCCTACCACAATTGACTGGACCATCCGCCATCAATCACTAATTAAGCAAATTCCGTATAGCTGGATCTTATGGATATATTTTCTTAATTGATGTTCCTTTATTTCAGATGACTGACCTTTTTTTGCATGTGTCAAATTCACACAAAAACTAGCTGGCAATAACTTGTTTGAAGTCTGTACCTTTGAGCCACAGAACATTTATTATGTATATTGATATGGGATGGGAACACCTTTAAGGATTTTTGTTATTGTTATTGTTTAGTTTTTTGTTTTGTTTTTGAGACAAAAATTTTTTTTAACTCAAGCAGGCCTTAAACTCATGAATCTCCTGCCTCGGTTTCCTGAGTGCTTGGATTATAGATAGCATCAACATGCCTGGCTATTTTTCAAAGTTGTTTTGCTTTGCAGCCTTGGCTCTAGCATCTGGTTTTCCTTGTAATGAATATGGCATTCTCCATGCTGTACTACTGTATGAACTCATGTCACCTCACCTAATGTAGTTGTAAGGTCACAGTTAAAGGAGATAAAAATTAGCACTTTGTTCTAAATGCGCGGTTTGAAATTTTGTTCTCATCCTCAACAGGAGATGTCAAAGGAAGATTCTAATCTGACTTTATCCATAATGCAAAGGGGCAGCATTACAGTATGTAGGAATCCCCCTGTATTGTCTACAGACGCTGGGTAGCTGATTTCGAGTAACCTGACTCGAGTACTACTGGAAACCTCAATTCCCGCAGGGTTTTCTTTCGCTGCAGAATAAGTTGATCAGATTAAATGAACACACACTCTAGCCAGAAAATGACTCATCTGTAAATCAGCCTGTCTCTGTGAGTGGACCCTGTTTGCTACTATGAAGACATTATTTCAGCTCAAGAACTATTCCTCTGTGGTAGTGTCTGGTTTGTATGTACACTCCTCCTGCAAAATTCCTTGGCATGCATTTCAGGTGTCTGAATGAATCACTAATTGTATTATTGAAATTTGGAAGCATTTTTTTTAACTGCATTTTCTGTTTTGTGCAAAACATTAGCTCTGAAGACACTAGTTATTCAACTAGAGAAGAAGAGCATACGCTGGCCTATCTCTGAACCAAGAGTTCCGGATCTTTTAACTCAGTTTCTCTGAAAGACATGATGATAAAGAAATACAATCTACACAGGTGTTTTGGTGAGAGCTGCAGTATTCTTTTTTTTTTTTTGGTTTTAGACAGGTTTTTACCTTCTGAAACTGAGACAGTGGCCTCAACTAAATCCGCCTCCTTTCCAAGTCATAAACTGCCACACAGCCCCATTTTTTTTTTTTTTTTTAAATTTTCAAAGAAAGTAGAAGTATGTAAGTCAACCAGAATGTGAAAGAACACTTAAGTCTTCCTGCCTGAGAGTAAACCATTGTCAGTGGATACTACACATCATGAGAGACGTTTCACTTTATAATATTCTATCATTAATACTATAATATTAATGTTGTTAAATATAATTATTTATTAATTTGAATGTAAAGATTGAGAAAATCTAAGTTTAAAAGATACGAAATGTTTAAGAATAAACATAAGAAATGAGAAGTTAAAATGTAGGCAGGTTAAGAAAGACTTTATAACTGTTTGTTTTTATTTTTTGAGACGAGGTTTTGGTTTTGGGACAAGCAATTCCAACTGGTCCAGAGTGTAATTTTCCTGCCTCTACCTTGACAAATTCTGGGATTACAGAAAACATTATAGCTTTACGTCTATATTTCCACATTGACCATGGAGACATACTGAACTTTCAACTCTGTTTTTCAACTCTTTATGATTACCCAAGTCCTTGGAGCAATCCTATTTCTTTATGCAAGAAGCAATCACCTAGTACCAGTAAATGCTTAGTTAACCTGTCAAAGAACCAAAGAGCTTACTGTACAGAAGTCATCATTGCTTTTGCTTTTATGACTTCTGCTGCAGTTGATGTGTTACAGTGTCACCAAGAAACATCTGCATGTTCTCTGCCTGGGAAACCTCAGAGAAGTTACAATGTTTCATTGGCACAGAGTCGGAGGAAAATTTGTAGTTGTGTGTGTATGTGTTTGTGTTTGTCACACTCAGTTCTGTTAGTACTGGATAGCTGTGTTGGTCTTTGAATAACCATGATCTACAGGGAGGGTTCATCATATGGACTGATGGGATTTCTTGTGGTCTGGTTGTAATTTCTGCCTTGATATAAAAAGAGATTATTTTAGGTACAGTCAAAAAGTTATATCTTTCTTCTTTTTTTGGGCAAATAACTCAATAAGATATTTTGCTTAATTTGATAGCTGCTGACTTGGCCATTCTGACATGGGTCTTGCTCTGTAGCTCAGGCTAAGCTAGAACTCACCATATGGCTTTAGCTGGCCCGAACCTATGACAGTCCTCGTACTTTGGACTCCCAAGGGCTGGAATTAAAAGTGGGAGCCACTGTGTTATGGCTCAGAGGTGACTGTGAACAAATAATACCTGCTTGTTGAGAAGGATAGTTGTCATATGAGGTCATGTGATAGAACTCTTCTATCTGTTCTGATCATCTGAATAATACAGGACCATTTAGAGAGTGTATAGTACCCTGAAGCATAGTTACTGTAAAAGGCCCATATTAAACATGATCAGACAGCTAAGCTCCTGGGAGTGTGGTTTGAAGAGTGAGTGTGGGTCCTCACATGCTGGTTTGGAAGTTCCAGGAAGTTCCTGAGCCAGAAAATTTTGGACAGAAAGTATATTTTTGAACGAGCTGTAGGAATCAATTGTTGAGCCTCAGTAGGCCAGCTGACTGGCTGTGTGGTAACTCTTAATTTCTAGCAGGTGTTTGCGAGGAGGAGTTTTTCTCAGTGGTGGTATCCTTAGCATAATCACCTGGGTCTTCAGTCTTCCCAGGTCCCCCCTCCTCCAAAGGCTTTTGTTTTATTGAGACAAGAGTTTCCCAATATAGCCCTGGCTGTCCTAGGACTCTTAGATCAGGTTGACTTCAATTTACCTGGATCTACCTGCCTCCTCCTCCAGAGTAATTGGTCAGACCCCAAGGCTTTTGATTGTATACCATGAATTATCTAAGGTCTTCTGGCTATACTGATTGTAACAGAGGAAGTCAGTTCCTAGTACTGATGTTCATTTAGTTTACATTTTTACCTTAAGAGCTGGACTCAGTGTCTCAGCCTGTCATTTCAGCTACTGTGTAGGTAGAGACAGGAGGCCTGCCTACAACTACAAAGTGTTCAAGATCGACCTGGCAAACAAAGTGAAATCTTGTCTCTAAATAAGTGAATGAATGAATGAATGAAGAATAGAATTAAAATCTATTTTAAAAAAAAGGTGCTATAGCTTACTGGCAGAGTGCCTGCCTAGCATGTGTAAAGTTGTAGATTCTATCCCCAATACCTTAAAAAAAAGCAACCCCCCCAAAAAAAAATCAAAAGTTTCTCTCTCCCCCCTCCACCAAAAAAACAAACAAACAAAACCCTTTATACATGAAATTTAAACTGAACATGAGTGATGTGTTACCACTCTGTTTATTGCTGTGAAATGGTTGCTTTTCTTTGATTGGTTGCTGGTTTGATTCTCCTGGGGTGTGTGATGGCAGCTTTGGAAGCTCTGGTGTACTTGGGTTCACCAGGGCTCCGTCTCTGCTGGGTTTGCAGTGATTCTCTTTGTGCGGGTGATAAATATGTATCTGTTTCTTAGATACTTGTTAATACTTTAGTATCCTTATAAGGTATTCTAATTAAAATTAGAATCTTTAAGATATTTTTATGTATTTTTAATAATTTATACACACACAACACACACACACACACACACACAAAAACATATGTGTACTCCTGGGACTCACTATGTAGACCAGGCTGGTCTCCAACTCAGTGATTTGTTTGCTTCTACACTAGGATTTAATTCTGAGCACTAGGTTTAAAGGCATGCCCTGCCAGCGTTAAATGTATCTTAAATGCAAATCTTACAGTTTTTGAGTGAGAGTGAGAGATGAATATATCTTTGTTGAGGTGGTTTTAGTGTTTTTCTTTTAAAAAAAAACATGGTATAAAAGAGTTTCTCTGACATTCTTTGCTACATTTTCTACTTAAAAATTCTTAAATTTGTGTTTTAAAAAGAAGCAAATTGTTCTTCTTTGGATGATTAAATAGTATCATTCTCAGTGTTTTAATAAATTATTCATTTTAACCCAGATCTCTCTGGCACTCTTTAAGCTTTATCTGAAATGGGTAGTAAACCTTTCTGCCCTTATTGTTACATAGTCGGGTCCTAAACCTGTATATTAGTTTCTATAAAGAAAAGGGAACATCATGTTTCCTCTAGTTTAAACTAAAGCTTGAAATCCTTTCTGTACCAACAAAGAACGTGATGGATTATTTATGCAGAGCTTCCCACACTATCTTCTGTGGCTTTCTTCTTTAAATATTAATTTAAGTGAAGTAATCCTTTTAAATTATGTTTAATTGAACAGACGTTTATTGAGCACTTGCTGTGTGCCACACTGCCTCCTGTGTGGTGCAGATTACACAGTGCCGGTCCTTGGGAGCATGTCTGGGTTTTCTCTGGATTTCCTCCCCACCAACTCTATCAGCTCATCTTGGTCCTAACATTAGCTCAGCTTGGTCCTAACAGTTTCCTGCCTCCTGCTTTTCTCCAGTAGAACGTGATCAACATCTCAGCCAAAGCAGTCGTCAACATCTATCTTCTCTGCTCCGGCAGACTCCAGAACATATAAATAGAATCTGAGCTGACCCTACTGCCTACCCCACTTTATTCCCCGCCTCATGAAGCAGTCTTCCTCGAGACATTCCAGCCTCCCCTGCACTTTGGATCCTATCCTATGTCATTCCTCTGCCTGCACTGCCTGGCTCTCTGTTGGACAAAGCCCTCTATATTTTCCTCTGACTTTGTCGAGATCAGCATCCCCTCAGATGTCCTGTTCATTACTCCTGTGGCATGTGGGTGTTTTCACTCCAAAGCATCATTGTTAATTGTAGCTATGTTTGATTTATTGCCAATCCAGAGTGTATGTAGTCTCTCTGGAACGAATCATGGTCAGCACATAGCAACTATGAAGTGCATGCTTTAAAGAGTGTCTGTAATTGTATTGTTAGAATACAGTAGACCATATTATCACTTCACAGTTTTGATTGGATAATATTTTGTCCAAGATCCAAAAGCAAAGTACCATTAATCACCTTAGGAAATGGACTGAAGAGTCCACAGCCTCCCGAAATAGTGTCACATGCTGGAGACCAAGTGCAAATTTGAACCTATCAGACATAAACCTTAAGAAGATTGGAGTACAAAGGCCGATCTCCCGGCAGATGCTCTCTGGGTAGAGAACTAGGCCTGAGGCAGCAAGGAGAGACAAATATCAGTTTCTATTGTCTCCTCATCTTTGATTATACAGAATCTTCTGCTGGATACACAGCCAGCCAGGATTGCTAGCCAGTTTGCCTTCCCGGCAAGTATAACCACTGCTGTTAGGGTCAGGTGTTAGAAAGCAGGTCCCATGCCTGCTACTACCCTGCCCAGCAGAACACGGTTAATGCTACTCTGAGCCTTGGATCCAAGGTCATGCATTGCTGGAGGAAGGGGAGAAGTGGAGCCTGGCTTCTGAGGGCTGATTGGAAAACCCATGCAAACATCAGCAGTCCTGGATAACCTATGCAAACTCATGCAGGACCGAGAATTTGTATCTTTCACTGCTTACCAGACAGTTTTCTGTACTTAAATCTAACTAGAATTTACATATTAAGTTCAGTACATGTTTTATGACTCTGGACATAAAACTATCATAGATATCTCTGGTGTGGGCAGGGATTTGTTTGCTTATGGACTAAAAGAGCATTAATGTGTTGGGTAACTGTTAGAATTCCATAGATAAGTTTTGAGTTCTTTTCTAACCCTTAGAGTCTTTGGCTTTGAAATATTGAACTATGTTTCAATGTTGATTGCTTTTTTTTTTTTTTTTTTTAAGTCATTTCTTGGCTACGGGTACAGTTTAACAGTAACATGCCTGGCAAACAAGCATGAGTCCTGGGTTTGGTCTCTTCATGAATGCATACACACGCACACGCACACACACACCTAAAATGGAAATTTTTAAAAATAAGAAGATGAATATGAGCCTTATTTGGTATGATAATTCACCAGGTGGAAGTGGTATACACCTTTAATCCTAGCACTCAAGTGGCAGAGGCAAGTGGATCTCTGTCAGTTCAAGGCCAGCCTGGTCTAGAGAGTAAGTTTCAGGACAGCCAGGGCTACACAGAAAAACCCTGTCTTAACAAACAGAAAACAAAAAAGGAGGGGAGAGGAGGATAATTCTAAATAGAGAAAATAGGAGTGAGCAAATGTTCTGTGTTGCTGTTTAACATAATTTAAAATTCTTTTCTATTGTAAGTACAAAATTTAGGAAGATAAGCAGTAGTTGTCTGTTTGTCTACTAGGGTTTCATTCTAAGACTTCTGGGACATAACTAAAGCCTGTGAGTGGCTCCCAGCTGTCTGGATGTTGTTTTATTTCCTACACATATAAAGTTATGATAAAGGTCACTTTATTGTAGGTGTGACAAGAGCTTGATAGTAAAAGCAGACCAGTTAAAACCATACACTGTGGTTAAAGTTACCTAGCACTTATGAATTGTATATTTCTGGGATTTTCCATGTAGGCTTTTTTTCGATCAAGGCTGACCATGGGTAATTGAAGCCACGAAAATGAAACCACAGATAAGGAAAGAAAGGACCACTTTGTTTTTAAGAGACTTCTACTCGAGTGGCCCGCTGCTCAGTGCTTTGAAGCGATTCCTTTCTGTCCTTCCTCTGTCGTGTATTTCGTTTTCCCTGTGTTGAAAACAATACATTTATTTCTGTCCATCAACACCAAAGTCCATCACTAGTACATGTTTTCATTTCTTGAGCTTTGCTTTTTGAGACTGTCTCCCGACATAGCCCAGCCTAGTCTTCACCCTTCAATGTTTCTGCTCAGCTTCCCTGAGGCTCGATTACAAGTCAAAATTTGGTGTTGGCTGTCTTCCTAAACTGCTTCTATTTTTTTGAGGTAGGGTTTCTCATGAGCCTGCACTCACTGGTTTCAGGTAGACTCTCTGGCCAATAAGTCCCTGTGATCTGTTTTTCTCTCTAGCTCTGGGGTTTTAGGTGTGCACCCATCATGTCTAGATTTTATTTTTATATGAGCCTGTCCCCACAGAGACACTCACTTTCTCCAACAAGGCCTCGCCTCCTAATAATGCCCATGGCTAAGCATTCAAATGCTGGAGTCTATGTGGGCCATACCCTATTCAATCCACCACGCCTCTGTAGTTTAGATAACAGGCACCTGCCTGTTCTGCTTGCTTCTGAACTGGGAAGACTGCTCCTGGTCTTCCAGCCTTAGAGACATGCCTTTGATACTTGATCCTTTGTCTTTGTTGCTGGAGTGCTCAGCAGTTAAAAAAATGGAGCACAAAGCAAGAGTGCTTAACTTTACTCCAGTCTGGGCAGCTTTACCAGGGCTTTCTTTAATGTGTAATTATCCTTCCTCCTCTGTCCCTCATCCCTGAAACAGGGTATCGCTATTTAGCTTTGGCTGGTCTCATATTTGCTGTGTAGCTCAAGTTGTCCCCAGATTCATGGCTTCTACCTCCTGAGTACTGGGATGTCCATCTAGACCATCACTGTTGATGCTGAAAACTTGTTTGTGAATGATGGAGAATTTCATAGAAGTACTTAAAATAGCTCTTTGAGCCACATATTGACTGATACTGTGTATTCTTTTTATTGTGTTTTATAGCATCATAATGACAGGCCTTCGAGTCCACCAGGCACAATTTAAGATTTCATGATTTATATCAGAATTTAAGCTGGGGACAGAATCTTTTCCTAAATTAAATGGAATGACAAGAGCATCTGTCTATGCTTAGGAAGAAAGGGTGGAATAGTAGACCACTAGGTATCTAATGTATCCAATATAAGATTGTGAGCTATGGGACTTGAAGACCCAGCTGGGGCATCACAAGACATTAATGGAGGATTGGACTTACATGTAGCCATTGAGATGGTTAGGCGGATACTCTTCTCTATGGTGAAGGACAGTCTTCTTTGGTCCTGGTGTTCTCCCAATGGTACTTTACAGAGATTTACCCATCATCAACTGTAAGTTGGGTTCTTGCCCTTAACTGCATGGCTATTGAGAGTTTTTCTTTTGAGTGAGCTTTCAGTTCTATGGTCTTTGGCACCTGTGCCAAACTTGAACAGGTCAACACATCTCAGTAAACAGTGTCTTAATTCTCATGCTTAAAACATAGGTCTTTCAATATAGGGTTTACACAGAAAGTTAGTTCTGGAACTCATTCTGTAGAATGGTCTGGCCTCAACCTCAGTCAGATCTGCCTGCCTGTACTTCTGAGTGTTGGATTAAAGCATACTTTACCCCCATTGGGGTAGTTTATTTTTAAAAATATCAACTAGAATTATATTTTGAAGTTGTGTATAATTAGCAGGCTTAATGAAAACTTAGGTGATACGTCGCAAAAATATAACAGATTTTTGAGTTGATATTTAATGAAGTAAATATTATGATAAGAGAACTGAGCCCATGCTGAGGTGCACTGTAATAGTAACTTCTCTGAGTCAAGAAATAGGAACTAAACCTGAAGAATTGTGCGTTTGATGATTGTGAAGTGTAGCGTGTGGCTGGTGCTGATGTATGACCCATTATGCCAGTCCAGGGTTATGTAAGCTGTGTTTTTGGTGCCCACACACCCACTGTCCTTTTGGTAAGTTGTTTTAGTGGGACACTCAGGCACATTCACTTAGATATTATCTTACTATCTACAGCTATTTTTATTCTACAAGAGCAGAGTTGAGTAAACACATTTCAGATTGTGTATTTTATAAAACCTAAAAATACTTACAGTTTGTCTTTATAGAACTTGTTTGCCAACTTTTGCACTAGTTAACATGTGGAGATTTCTCAGAAGAAAATCCAGGGAAGATTTAATAACAGAAAAGGAATAGGAGGTGGTTCAGCATGTAGGGACTCACTTTGATAAGCTTCTGCCATCTGGTGAGAACTGTTTTCGTCCTTTGTGATGAAAAATACATAAAAATTCCTTTTTTTTTGGTAGGCTACCTTAGAAGCTCTTTGCTTGACTGGACATCTTCTGTGTTCACAAACAGGAAAGTTAGACTCTTCTGTCATTCAGTCAACCCCCAAAGAATTACTGATCCAATGAGTGTTTCCTATTAGGCAAGTGTTAGTTTATGAAGTCTTCATCTAGGAAAAAAAATGATTAGAGCGACCTAGTTAACTATCTCTCTTCCAAAGCAACGATATTATCAGAATATAATCTATGGTAGCCATGCCTATAAAATAACTGCAAATACACATACATATATACACACTCACATCACACATCCTACAAATACACAATATCACACAACATACTATACACACAAACACACACACTCACACAAGTACATACACATTCACACACAGACATACACACACTCATATACAAACACACTCACATAAACAACACATACACTCATACACCTACACACTCGCATGCATACATTCACATACACTCATATACAAAATTCACATACATACAAACATACATCACTCACAATCATGCATAAACTCTCATTCAAACATTCACACACACATATGCACACACACACACACAGAAAAGTCATTTTCTTTTTTTAAAATTTTATTTATTTATTTATTTTTAGTATTTTTCAAGACAGGGTTTCTCTGTGTAGTCCTGACTGTCCTGGAACTCACTCTGTAGACCAGGCTGGCCTCGAACGCAGAAATCCACTGCCTCTGCCTCCCAAGTGCTGGGATTAAAGGTGCGCACCACCACCGCCGTAAGTGTCATTTTCAAATACAGAATTACTTGTTTGCTCTCTCACTGAGATACTTTGAGGTTTTGTGATTAGTTAGCAATCTTCCAGTCACTGAAGTGAGAATCTAGGTCTCTTCCATCCATAGTCCCAGCATCTTAACATGCTGACACATGAAGGCCACACTTTGTTCATCTGTGTCAAGCCCTGTAGAGAGAGAATATGAAGGATTATGAATTGTATGGCATAAGCCTAGAGGGGTGGGGTATGTAATGTCCACTTAGTTCTTGTGTAGAATGTATAACATTTACCACAAGACATGGAGGACAATAAGGAAGAGGAAATGGGCTAAGTACCCAGCCAGCCAGCCCCATTAGTCATGAAATCCACTTTGTTTTGGAGTGACAAGCAGGAGCCTGCCCTCCCTTCCCATTCGGCTTTCCTTTTATTCTCAGAAAGCTCTGAATTGCTGAATGACATTGGCTGAAAGGCTGTCATTTAGCCAGAAGAAAGATAGTGTCCATCTTAATTTGGTATCATGTGCTATGTACACGACATAGTTTGTAAGAGAAATCTTCCCTTATTCCCTTAAGTCTTTGGACAACTGTTTCTAGTTCTTCATTCCTGTGTAAAAGGGAAGTTTGTCCCTCCTGACTTGCCTGAGACTGGCTATGGCTCCATGGTGAGCTGTTAGCAGAAGTGTCCTGTCAGACGTAGGCCACCGCTTTACCTGTAAGCACATATTTTGTGGAGTTGAGTTACTGCCGTGACTTGTGTGTTGTTCAAAAGTAGTCAGGAAAAGATGTATGGGAAAGGCAGAGGGGAGCATGCTGCCTCCTAGGTATGGTGGAGGAGGTTTAATTAGAGATATCCGGGAGAGCATAGCCAGAGACAGGGTCTGCTGGGAGAGCCCAGAGTGCCCGTGACCCTGAGCTGTGCCATCCTGTGAGAAGAGGAAGAGGGGAGAGCAAGGGATGAGGTGCAGCAGCCAGGAAACTCAAAGTACAAGGAGAACAGGTAACCAAAATGGTTGAATTATGTAGGGAAGGGCAGCCCAGGCCCATGTGTTGGGATTAAGGGTTGGGGGCCTGCTTATGCCAGCCAGGAGGGCCCTGTAACAGTTAGGGCTGAGGGATGCTGGAGAACCTGTTGGCCAGCATCTGCTTTGATATGTTAAGTAGGCACCTGAACCATTTGTCCTGGTTTGAAACTTAACAAAAAGCTTTTAAGGTGACCAATTTTGTGATTTATATAAACTATAATTCTTAACCATATTTGTATTTATATACATTAAAATATAGCAGCTCATACCTAAATAGCTATAAAATTAAGTCCTGTATGGTCATAAACTAGTGAAGCTAGCCTTTGTTTGACCTATACAAACACATTTTATTTCATAATTGTCGCATGTTGAATTAAATTGGAATGGTAGAATAGACTTGATGGCAAGAGGAATAGAAATGTGGGCTGATACAAAAGCATCCCCTGGGCTTGTAGGCTAGTTAGTGAAATACAGCACACAGCCAAGAGTTGTCTAACCCGATAGAGATCTGCTCTTGGCTGATTAGCAGTGTTGGCATTGGGGGCGGGGATTTCTCAGTGGTCATCTTTGCATTTGTAAGATTAACCAGTTTGAGTTTGGATCTCTAAAATTCCTTCCAGGATTAAGAATGTCAGCAGTCATTAATTCAATTACATGATGGTGGTTCAAGTTTTGGGGCAGTTTTACTCTTAAGTATGTTTGCATGTTCCATGTCTGAGTGTAGCCACATCTGTACCTCAGTGTGCACATTGGACATTGGAGGACAACCTGAATGTTAGTGCTTGTCTTCTACTTTGGGACAGGGTCTCTTCTTCTCCAACGTGTATATCAGGGTAGCTGACCTGCCAGCATCCAGGGATTCTCCCAGCCGTGCCTTCACTGTGCCTTTAGAAGGACTGGGAATATAGACGTGCTTCTGTGTCTTGTTGACATGGCTTCTGGGGATCTGAACTCTACCATTGAGCTGAGTTAACCATTTTAAAGCTGAGGTTTCGAGTATAATTATTGCTATTTTTCCATTCTTGATTGTCTTGTTGTTATTTGCAAGACAAGATCACAGTATGTAGTCATACTTGAACGCACAATCTTCTGCCTGGTGGCTAGTTTGTCAACTCTTGACCTTAAAAGTTTTGAGAGTGTGTATTTATTTTTTTTAAAAAAAATTCTGGATGAACTGCCTATTGTATTCCCAAATCGTAATGAGTGAGGAATTTGTTTTGTCTTGCCCAAGTCGTGCTCAGAGAAGATCTCTCCTTCCAGATAATTCTCTTTTAAAAGGGAACTTGATCATTGTGCTTTGCTCTGCTAGACAGAGCTACTGAATGAACTAGAGACCATTCCCCTGGAGTAAGAATTACTTGCTCCCAAGCCCCCCACTCCACTTTCTTTTCTGTTTTAATTCTGTTAAATTTCATTTTGATTTAAAAAAAAATGTTTTCAAGACAGTAACTTTGGGGCTTCTTTAAAATTGAGGCAAATTATATTGCAATGGTAGAAATATGCAGGCTGTTTGAGTCAGGTGAGCTGAAATCATAGAATATGTGACTAGCACATAGTGGGTGACCTTTAGGTAGAATTCCTAAAAGTCTGGGGCATGAAATTGGTCCTGAGACAGTATGCCTGTGTGCATGCACACGAGTGTTAAGTGTGCTTTTGTGCCTGTGTGCCTGCGTGCATGCATGTGTGAATGCCAGTGTGTGTAAATGTGCCTGCGTGCATCTGTATTGTGAAGCCAGAGGATATACTTGCGTGTTTTTCCTAGTCATTTTTACTTTTGTCTGTTTGGTGGTGGTGGTTTTTAAACTCAAAACAAGCTGGGGTTCTTACTTTGCTTGGAACTCCTTCTATTAGGCCAAACTGGCCAGACATTTAATGGATCCACCCCCCTTCCTTTCCAGAGCCACACCTTGCCCTCCCTTCCCTTCCCTTGCCTTCCCCCAGCCTCTCCCCACCACTACCTTTTTTTTTTTTTTTTTTTTAAATGACTAGGATTCAATCTAGGATTGAACTCGGTCCCTGCACTTTTTGGACTGAACTGCCTTCCACTTTTAACTACCTCCTGAGGGAAGGATGGTTAACCTTTTCCTGTCCATGGCTTTTTCTTCACAGTCAAGTCACTTCACGAGCATTGTGTCCTATAGTGAATAGCATCAGACAAACAAAATGCACAAGTCAGAGCATATGCCTGCTTTTTATACATATTAATATGTGTATTGTAAAGAATACTGATACCGGGTGGTAGTGGCAACGCCTTTAATCCCAGAACTGGGAAGGCAGAGGCAAGTAGATCTCTGAGTTTGAGGGTAACCTGGTCTACAGAACAAGCTCCAAGATGGCCAGGGGTACACAGAGAAACCCTGTCTTGAAAAAACAAAACAACACCCACCCCCAAAAAAAAACCAAAAAAGTGACACCCCCCCCCCGAAGCTGACTCACCATGTCTAGTCTTACATTATAGCCTTTTCTTTGACTTTAATATTACTTTTTTTCCAGAAAATATTTCCAGAGGAGTTGATGAGAAGTCATCTAATTTAGTGACATGCCTAGAAGAGAAAAACTGGCAACGTTTAAATAATACACAACGTGAGACTGGTGCCCTAACTTCTCCGTAATGGATCTTTTCAGAATAACTTAATTTTGCAATTTAAACCATTAATTAAGTATATAGCTTTTAAAAATATTTTTTATGAAATCATCTTTTATGTACTCTGGAAAAGAACGATTGGGTAATAAAAATTCATTAACTCAATTTAGTGACCCTGTTCACATAGGCACATAATTCTATCATCATGCTAATGAGGCTTATCGCTAGCAGAGCAGTTTTGTTTACATGTACATATTACGGATTCTCTCCGTCCCTCAGTGTCCCTTACCTTCCTACCCCTGCCCAGGCAGGCATTTCTTTTTTTTTTTTTTCTTTGTTCTTTCTTTTCTTGTTAGCATACAAAATAATGGGTTTTAGTGTGGGATTTCATACATCTGTATCCTATTCTTACTTGCCTCCGTTATCACCCCCTCATCCCCTACTTTCTCTTTAACGCTGATGATTTGAATGAAATGTCCCCTATAGATTTAAATATTTGAACACTTGGTCCCCACGTGGTGGCACTGTTTGGAGGAAGTTAATGAACTCTAAGGAGGTGTTGGAGGTGTCACAGGTGGAGGAGAGTGGTGATTTTGAGAATTTGTGTCCTCACCCCACTTCAGTTGACTCTCTGCTTCCTCTGTGTGACAAAATGTTATCTCTCAGTTTCCAACTCTAGCTGCCCGCTGCGCTGCCATGCCCTCCCAGCCATTATGGACCCTCCCTGTAGAATTTAAGCCATAATAAACCTCCTTTAAGTTGTTTTTGGTTATGGTATTTTATCACAGCAACAAAAAAGTAAATGACAGAAAATGACCCCTCATGTCACATTTTTTAAACAATCACTACCCTCCAAGAAGCGGAAAGGTACATCGTTTGGTGCTCCTTAAAATGGGTAAAAGTTCTTGATTTTAAAATTTAGCTTGAATGTATTTTATAATGGGTTAAAAATGCTAATCTCTGTGATTAGCAAGATAACTGGCCACCAAGCCTGGTGGCTTGAGTTTGAAACCTGGACCACACTGTAGAAGGAGAGAAGCAACTGTCATAAGTTGTCCTCTGACCTCCAGGAAGTGCTGTGGCATACACTCCAGCCCACACGCATACACAGTAAATCCATGTCATAAAATGATAATTTGTACTTCATAAAAACTTTAAAGATCTTTAAAATCTTTTTAGCGATCTCTTTTAACTAAGGGTTAGCGAAGGACTTGACTAATTTACAGTAAATATATAAATTATGCAGCTCTCATTGTAGGATTCAGAACCTGAGCATGTGAGTTTAGGGTATGTGTGTCTATGTGGATGCATACATATGTGCACACATGCTGTCAATCCATACATAATGTGCACACATACTGTGAAGGTAAATATTCCACCCTGTCTTTGCACCAGTAGATGCTAATTTCAGGGTGCATGATCAGAACACACAAAACTGTTAGTTTGTGTGTTCAATACCGGAGCCATTGGGTACTCCGTGGTTCCTATTGTGACTTTAAATCGAGTCACTGGAGTTTGCATATGGAGCAATAAAGATTTCAAAGTGGGGAGATCAGATCTGCTCTTAATTCAGAATTTTATAGATCGCACACTCAGTGTCATCGTCCCCATCAGATATTTCACTCAGAACTCAGCACCATGACATCAGAAGGTTTATTGTGGTTTACAGTTCTAGACAGAGAGCCTATAATGGCCGGGAAGCATGGCAGCGGACACTTAGAGTTGGAAACAGAGAACATTTTGTCACACACTGAAGTAGAGAGAGTGAACTAGAAGTGGGGTGAGGACATACATTCTCAAAGTTTCCAAATTAGACTTTTAATCAATTTTATTTGTTAAAAAACAGTGGATTTTAAATCTTTAAATTTTAAAAGAGAGAGAGAGAGAGAGGAGAGAGAGGGGGTATGAAGGTGAGGAGAGAGATTCAGAGTGTGTGCCCCCGTGAACCGTGGCATGCGTGTGAGCACTGCACTCCTAAGGACAGCTTGTGGGGTCAGCTCTCTCCTTCCACCTTAATGTGGGCTCTGGGCCCTGGCTGCAGTTCCACAGCAAACACCTTTACCTTCTTAGCCATCTCCACAGCCCAGATTTGAGATCTTTCTGGAAGTTTTCTAAAAGTTTGCTGTTAATTACACAATTGAGTTATTTTGAGTTTGTTTATGGCAGTGTAAAACTAGTTAGTTTAGAACATTTTACTACCCCCTAAAACATTGTCCTCCTTTCTCACATAAATTCCAGTGTACTTTGTCTATAGTTTTGCATTTCGGGACATTTTTGTAAAGATAGTTATCTTAACAGATAGTCTTTTGAATAACTTCTTTCTCTTAGTGTAATATTTTCCTGTTGCAAACTGTATCCATGTATCTAATGAAACTGTTTTTCATTTTTTTTGTGCTAAAGAGGATTCTGAATATAAATGTACAATTTTTTTTTAACCATTTATCAGTTGATGGGCGTGGGTTTCCCCCACCCTTACTCTTCAGCTATTGTAAATAGTGCTTCTGTGAAGATCTGAGTGCCTTTGTTTTTAGGGTGTCCTAAGGGGAAAGGGGAAGACCTTCAGGTATCTCTTCTCAGGAGGGTAGCAATTCTGGTGGATAAGTCCTCCTCTCTTATGCTGTTATTTAAGCATTTCTCACCTCCTTAAAGACCTGTCTTCAGACTTAGTCTCCATTATATAGTCGACATGAGGAATGGGATTGGCTTCAATGTATCCATTTATTTGGAAACAGTTCAGCACATAGTGACTTTGTTCACATTTTGAGGAACCTCTAACAGAGGCTATTTGTGGGGCCTGATGGTCTCTCTGGTAATCATGCAGAGTAGGAGCCCCTCTGGCAGTGAGAGAGACACTTAGGAATTATGCTGGGACAGTGGACATAAATTGGGACTGCCAAGGGAAACTAGAATGAATGGTTTCACTGTTGACCAGTAAGAAGGAAAGACTGTTGCACACGAGTTAGTTCATTCTCTCTGAGAAGTCTCTGGGAGTCAGGAAGGGAGATGTCAGCCATGACATCAGTAGGAAACTTTATCTGCATTTCCATATCATCATGCTCCATTCCTTTACACATCAAAAGGTTTCTTTGAAAGCGAGTGATAGATCAGTGGATGTAGTAAGTCCACTTCTCCCCTCTCACTGTCATGAGTTGTTAGTGTGGAAACAGTGATCTAAACTAATTAAGGGTGAGCTGTTAATTTTTCTAACATTTATTCGAGTTTACTGTTTTGTTTCTTCCAGGGACCAACAAATCATTTCAACTTCAGAGCATCTAAGACTACAGTGTGGAAGTGGGCTTAAAGCAATAGAAAGAGGAGGAGCTGGACCATCTTTCATTTACTCTCATTTAAAAGGAATTTGAAGAGAAGATAAAATGGCAGAGCTTTAAGGTTAATATTCAGGATGAATGATGATAATTTAGATAGATCAGAAGGATCGCATTATGTATTTATCTGTGATAAAAACTCGAATCCATCTGAATACTACTACAAAACATCACCATCCACCCAGCGCCCTTCAGTGAGTCACAGGGATTGGAACTCTGCCAATCCAGATGACATGGTGGTCGATTATGAAATGGATCCTGCTGTGGACAGTAGTGAAAGTGTCTCCTTAAGCTATCAGTGTGTTGAAGCACTTGCTTACCCAGAGCCTTCAAGTGATTTCTTGGAGAGGCATGAATTTGCAATGTATAGTGAACTTACCTGCCAGTCTCCTGCACTTGTGAACACAGGGAAACCCCCAGACCCACACAATAACTTTGATTCCCTAGAGGCAATCCAGGATGAGAGGTTTGATCCCTCTAAGCCCTGTGTGTGCGAGTCTGACAACCATTATGCTTGTGGAGATTCTCCCAAAACTTTGGAGCTAAAACAAACATATGATATGAGCGTGGACACAGTTGACAACACCTTTATAGCACACCAAGCTATTGAACAGGGTCAGCCTTTACTGCTCCTGTAGGTCTGCAGCCAACAGTGAGAGACAGAAATGCATTGTCTTGCTCCAATCTGACACCACCCCATTCATCTAAGATATGTGTGAGAAAGATTAATTATAATAAAGAGCAATTTGAAAACTGTCAAGCCACACCATCAAAGACCCTAAACACAGCCTATACAGTGATTTCTGATGTCCTGATGCAAACTGAGAGTCCAGACCTTGGAATTCAGTGTCAGTATTCTTCAGGAAATGTCACCAAAGAGTACACAGATGGGACGGGGCAAGGACTGGTTGGAGAAAAAGAGATACAAGCTGTGACACTGGTTTCTGATGGCATGGAGGTCCCCAATGGGTCTGTATTACAGGAGTTCTATTGTGTATCTGAAGATGACCCAAACAGTGAGACACATTCACACAGCTCGTATGCTCAACAGGAAATGGGCCAAAATCTAAGAGGAACACTGTCTGACTGTCATGTTGATAGTGAATGCCCAGTACTGGTGCCAGCTTTTGATAAGAGTAAAACCAGAGTCCTGGACTCTGAGTGTAGAGTCACTGTGGCCGAAGACCCACACATTGATTCCCATGACAACGACTCAGACATCCAAAGTAGTACTGAAGAGCTGACCCAGAGAAGTCCAGGGCAGAGGACTTCGTATGAAATGGGTTGGGATGACGATGGTGGAACCATTAGCACAGATAATCCAGCTTGTGTGTCAGCATCAGTTGAGAAACCCCTCGATGTGAGCTTCACACTTTCACATGTCGAAGTGACGAAGAAGTACAATAATGTGGAGAAACGGACCAAGAAATGCTAGAAGTGCACCAAACTTGAAAGGAGAACCAACAAATATGTCAAAACCTAATCTGGGAAAATCAGCTACCAAAACAAATACCGCTGTAGGCAGTAAAGTTAGGAAGACAGAAATTATAAGTTATCCCAGACCAAACTTCAAAAATATTAAAGCCAAAGTTATATCCAGATCAGTGTTGCAACCCAAAGACACTTCCCTAATGAAGGACACACCCAACCCTCAGGTTCCAGGGGGCTCCTCACCCTCAACAGTGACTTCTAAACAGTTGACAATTATGAACAAGACACCACGATCTGACTTTAAAGCAGACAAAAAAGCAGAAATCCCAATTAACAAGACACACAAGCAACAGTTTAATAAACTCATTACCAGTCAGGCTGCGCAAGTTACAACTCATTCTAAAAATGCTTCGCTCAGGGTTCCAAGAACAACATCTGTCACGAAATCGAACCGGGAGGATGTTGACAAGACAGGTTCTCCTCATGCAGGGAGTGAGACCGGGTCTGTAGCTGCCTTCTTCCAGAAGATCAAAGGCATTCTCCCCGTTAAAATGAAAAGCTCAGAGTGTTTGGAGGTAACTTGTGTTTCCCACATCGATCAGATTAGCCCTGAAAAGGGTGAGCAGGACTGTGAGGCTCCAATGGAAAAACAAGAGCTGGGGAAGCAAGGCATGAATGAGACTTTTGAATCCAAGCCTCTGTTTGTGGTAAGTGAACTCTACTCTGCTTTTAGGAACAGTGAAGAAAACTGATGTATTCACAATGAGTGGCCTGTAATTGCTAATAATATCGCTGAACTTGGTTCGTAATTTGTAGTCAGCTATTCTCTGTCCTGCCGAGCAGTATAGAGTGTGAATGAGTCAAAATACAACCAACTTGCATATTAAAAAAACCTCAGATTCGGTATCTTGCTGAACGTGAGTATTCCTTTTGAGAGGGATTTTAAAAAGTAAATATTTTTTTAATATATTTTGATATTTGAAGTGAAATAACTGATGTAGTCAGGTTCTGTGTTGTTTTTCTGAAATAAAGAAAACAAAAGCAAAGGAGCTTTAAGCATTCAAACATACCACGACACATTTAAGAAATGGAAGTAGAGCTGGTAAACACAGCAACATAGAAATCCAGGAAGCCGAGCCTCTTTTTAAGACTTGAGTCTACTTCTGACCAGCTCTGTGACATGGGTCAGGTAACTTGGCCACAGCCAGAAGGGAAAGGATTGGGCAGTGGGTCCTAAGGTCATCTGTAGGTCACATGCATTGGTTTCTGATGCATGAAAGAAACAGAAGTCCTCACATAGGAAACAAAGCAGTGTGTCTGCAACAGTACCTGACAAATCCTGAGGAGAGACTAGATAGTCACTTTAAAAAAAAATGACGAATTGTGTAAAGTTCATGGGTTATTTTTCATTATAAAAAGCACATTTTTTTTGACAATTGTGTAATAGTAAGTAGTTTTCAAAAACGTTCGCTGGGCTGCTGTTGGGGCTGCCTATGTGTCCTCAGCTCTATTTTTGGCAGTGGAGACTAAGGTGTATTTTCAGCCTTACACAGACTGCCCTTGAAATGCTTGTCCTCTGGACCAGAATGGATCTGAGTGCAGAGGAGGAAGGCAGATGTAACACACAGCCTGACTTTGGGGGACTCTTGTGTAGGAAGAATGAAACAGCGCGGTCAGGTACATGAGGCCATTTTTTTTTTTTTCCAGGTTACATAGTAGGTCATGAAGATATCTTCTCAATGATAAGAAAATGACCTGGGTCAGCTTACAGATGTTTTGGCTTTAGGGATTTCTAAATTAATGGGCTTGTATAATTTGTTTCATGACACAGATCTCTCAAGTTCTCTTTGTGACTAACTGGGGAAGCTGATCATTTAGAATCTTAATATTTTACCAAATAAAATTACAATAAACTCTTAATTGTAATCAATAGCCTTAGGTGTTTATAGACCTACATAGAATCAAGATTTTTTTTTTCATTGCTTTATGGAAAATTTGTTGTTGCTGTGAGACAGAATATCCATATGCAGCCATACTTGGCTTTGAAGTCAGCACACAGTAGCCCAGGCTGGCTTTGAAGCTGAGGTCTTCTCGATTAGCATCCCTAGTGCTAAGATTAATTATGCACCACCATGTCTAGTTTTATGAGAGATGTTTCCTAGCTGTCACCCTCGAGTATCAGAAAAACTAGCATGACCTTCCTTGAACGTTGATCTTGAATATAATTGCTCCTGTAGTTCTGAAACCTGGAGAGTTTTGGTTTTATTTTGTTTCCGTATATTTTCCAACTTGGTAGCTCTGGTACTAAGATGTGTGGTATTGAAGTAAGACAAGAAGTCGTCGGGTAAGACGGATTCCAACATGCACCTGGCAGTGTTGCATCGAGAGCTCAGAGTCAGATATGAGGTGCTTTGTAAGGCTGTAAGACCGTCCCTTGGGCCCCACAGTGTCATCACTGGCGATTTTACTTATCTAGAATGTAGACAATGCTTCTGTGACCGTGTCTTAAAATACAGCAGAGTATTTGTTTAATTCAACTCCCATGCTGTTTTTTTTTTTCCTATCTTAAAAGGGTGGTGAAGAGGCTAGACCAACCATCATAGCCACAGGTTGTGGCTTCTTGTTAATGCTAAACAGGGGTGAGCTCACATTGCATTTTCTGTTGGTCACTTGAGTAGTACCTAAGAGCTCTATCTGCCACAGAAGAATGGTTTTTGTTTTTTGCTTTTTCTTTGTTTTCTTGTGTACTCTGTAGATTTTAGTCCTTAGTTAAATTAATTTGTACAAGACTGCCTACCACCTTATGGGTGGTCCAGTTCACCTGAAACTTTAAGAAAGGTTTATACTGGGGAGAAGTGATTTGATTTGGACTGCAATCAGGGTGAAAAGTAACTGCCCACTGCAGAGGTTATGTGGTCAAGATAGCTCTATGAAGGAGCTGTACTGAAAGGAATCATGGCTCAGTTGTCTTCCTTATAGGCTGGTATTTAATGTCTCGTAAGGATCAGGGCTTATATACATTGTATTTGTTTTTGTTGTTTGTTTGCCATAGCAAGGCAATTGTTATCCAAATGTTCATGCTTCAGAGGGTTTATTTGAAAACTCACACAGGGGCTGGAGAGATGGCTCAGGAGTTAAGAGCAATCAGGTCCTGAGTTCAATCCCCAGCAACCACATAGTGGCTCACAACTATCCATAATAGGATCTGATGCACTCTTCTGGCATGCAAATGTACATGCAGATAGAGCACTCATAAATAAAATACATCTTTAAAAAAAAAAACACACAACCTCACACAGCTGTTGGATGTTCAAACTCAGGTCCCATATGTTTCACAGAGTTCGAAAATTTTCAGAATATGGCCTTGAAGGTAAAACAAGTGATTTGAGGTTGAGGTTTGGTTTCCTTTTACAAGAAAGTTTTTCTAGAAGATTCTGTCTTGCTTTAGTGTCAATGTGACCTGCAGCTGTTCTCTTGGAACACTAGCTATTGGATTAGTATTGATTTCCACTTAGTATATGAATTTAACAGATACTGGTTTAGGAATATATCTATATATCTATATATCTAGATAGATCTAGATCTATCTATCTATCTATCTATCTATCTATCTATCTATCGAGAATAATACATAAAACAATAACCTATAACTAAACGAAGAGGAGGGGCACACGGAAGGGAATATCCAAGCCTGAGCATAGATTTGGGGTAACCTTAAATTTGTGGCTCTAACATTCACTGCAAAGTGGCTTCTCTATCAGGTAATTGTAGTTTGTAGTGTTAGAATTTGTACGGGGAGTAAGATTCAGGCTCCTGTTTCCTTATGTCTACAGTGGAAACACTTGTTGGGCATATACTGCATATACCATATATGGTAGCACTTGTTAGGGTATCAAGAAGACAGCTATGGTCCGATGTCTTATCTAATGCAGTGGGACTGTCAGAAAACAGGTCATAGGGCCAGGCTAAGGACTGAACTATGAGTGAATGGCTTGCTGTGTTGCCGGAGAGGGAAGGGTAGTAGCAATTGGGAGGATTATCAAGGGAAGCTTGTGATGGCAATGCCATTTAGTCTCTAGCCATAGCTTACAGGGCTTGCATTCTGGACTACGAAAACACCAAGTATAAAAACGAAGAACATAGGGATATATTCTGATGCAGGGCATGCCAGGTAAAGGTAGAGGTTGTAGTGGACACAGTGACAGTCTCAATGAATTTGAGGAAGGTTTTTGTACTAGGAGAGTATAAGAAGGAGCGGAGGCTGGGGAGACCAGACAAGCCCTAAAGTCATGAGTTCAATGATCATTTTGAGAAAGGAGGCTGGCTTTTATAAGAAGGCAGGTAGAAAAATGGGATTAAGAGGCAAGAAAAGCAGCAAAGACACACAATCGCTTTCCTTATTTAAGATGGGCAGCTGGGTATGTTAATAGAAGACAGGTATATTGTGATATAGACAGGTAAAACTGTCTTAATTTCTTAAAAAGTGTTCTCATGTTATTCCTGAAAATGGGGTATGACAGATAAGCTTACTGGGCTATTAGACAGATTTAAATTAGTTGATACACATATTTAGATTTTAGAATGGAGAGCCACAACAGACCTACCTATTCTTCTCCTGGAGTGACAGTTGAAGGAATCCAAGTCAGCCTTCCCACAGAGGTAGCCAGACCATGTTTACTGCTTCAGTAGCCACAGTGTCCAGATAGGGAACAAGCCCAGGTGCTGGTCAGCAGATGAGCTGATTAAAGCAGTGGTACAGATACACAGAGAAACTTGATTAATCTGTAAAAATGAATGAAATGATGTCATTTATAGGACAACCGATGGAACTAGAAAATCATGTTAAGTAAGTCAGACTCAAACACGTCATTTCTTTCATAACGCAGAATCAGTCTGTGTTTCTGCCTGTCATTTGTGTATGTGTGTGTATGTGTATACACATATAAATATGTGTATGTTCATGAAAATAGAAAATGGAGAAGAAGAGGTCTAAGAAAAGGAAAAATCAGGAACAAAAGGGATGATAAAAAAGACCCCCAAAAAATCGTTTGTCTCATGTATGCTAGATTAAGTATCTATATGGAGGCATATGTATAGATGTGACATAAAAGTAGAAGGCATATTTCGGTGTAGGAAGAAAGAGTTGGGAAGATGGATAAAGGGTACTGAAGGGTTGAATATAAAGAAAATAAAGCTATATATGTGTAAAACTGCCATATTTTGTATGACCTATGACATCATTATTTTGTAAGTTAGCTAAAAATCAAAATTTAAAATGGTCTTTTCTGTAGTGTAAGGGCTCTGAGTTTGTGAATGCCAACAATAACAGGATAGTTGTTATTGAATAGAAAGATCTCAGTGGGGAGATGCAGGGGCAGCCAAATTGGGGAGAGTGTTGGCTTGGAAATAAGGATTTGGGGTGCATCATTTATGGTTGAAACAGCAAGGAAAGCTATGTAGGGTGAGCTCATGGTCACAGAAGATAACAAGACCAAGTTGAAGCCCTGGTTAGGACTAACCTTGAAAGGTATCAAAGAATGAGCCCCAGGGAAGGAATAACCAGACAGCTAGAGGGGCAACTAGCTGAGTGCCCACTTCGGAGGACTGAATGGTATTGCTGACGTCAGCTCAGGCACTGGAGATCTGTCAGGGCCATTGAAGTCAGCTTAAAGGAATCTTAATTGTTCATAGTAAGAATGGTAAATATTACATTGGTACAACCACCAAGACAGAGGGTTTCTCTCATAGAGCTGATGCCTCAGGGATGGAATGGGGCAAAGCATGGTGAGACTGAAATCTTAACTGGTTTTCTCACAGGGCTCAGCACCCAAAACTTCCACCACCTCAGGAAGGAGCAGTTCCAAGCCAGACTCCTGCAGCCTGAGAAAGCACCAGGTCTGAAAGCCAAAGTGGGGCCTGCTGCTTCCTGCCTGAGGAGGAAGAATGACAGTAGAACCCTAGGCTCCGACCGGGCCTCATCGCCTCAGAGGATCAGGCGTGTGTCCGGCTCTGGTAAGAATAACTACTCTCGCCGGGCGTGGTGGCGAACAGCCTGTTTTATCCCAGTCACTATGGAAGGGCAGAGGAGGCAGATTTCTGAGTTCGAGGCCAGCCTGGTCTTACAGAGTGAGTTCCAGACAGCCAGGCTACACAGAGAAACCCTGTCTCGAAAAACCAAAAAAAAAAAAAAAAAAAAAAAAAAAAAGATAACTACTCAACTACACTCTTTATGTAGTGCTTGACGAAGGTTTTGCGATTAAAATTAGGCTTGGCAGAAAGCAGAAGACCATCTGGTTTTATAACTAATGCCTTATGTCACTAATGCAGATAGCTTTTTGTGGTCCAACAGGAGAGATGGGGAGTCTGAGGAGACGGCACAGCCCTTACCGTTGAGCAGTGCCAAGCGTCTTTGGGGAGTGGCTGATGTGCCTAAATATCCAGGCTATCCCAAAGCCTGTGTGACTGTGCAATGGGCTAGCTGTAGTACACGCTGTGCTAATCTTGATTGTCAGTTTGACACACCTGGGAAGGAGGAGCCTCAATTAAGCAATTGCCTCTATCCGTTGGCTTGAGGATATGTCTAGAGCGTTTTCTTGGCTGCTAGTTGATGTGGAGGGACCAGTGCCACACTGAGGCAGGTAGGCCTGCTGGAAAAGAAGGTAGCTGAACATCAACCTGGAGCAGACCAGAAAGCAGCCTCCTTTCAGTCCCTCTGCCTGACTTCCTGCCTTGGGTTCTTGTCTTGACTTTCCTCAGTTCCAGACTAGGACTTGGAAGTTTAAGAGGAAATACATCTTTTCCTCCTCAAGTTGATTTTAGTCATGGTGTTTATCATAGCTACAGGAAGCAAGCAGGAACACAAGAGTTGTTTTACTAATTTTTTTAACTAAGTGTGGTGGGGTACCTGTAATCTATTTGGAAGGTAGAGGCAGGAGGATTGCATGGTCAAGCCCCACCTGGGAGACATCTGTCATTATCCATCCATCATCCATTCCATCCATCCATCCATCTAGCTATGTGTACATATACGTATATGTGTATTTGTATATGCATGTGTGTGTGTATATTTGTGTTATATGTACATACATTATATATGTATACACACACACACACACATGTAAGATAACTCAGGGTGTTGGTTGCCAAGCCTGATGACCTGAGTATAGAAAGAGAACTCCCACAAGTTATCTTCTGACTGCCACACATACACACTGGCATGTGTGTTCTTTCTCTCACACACACACAATAAATAAATAAGTTTAATAAAACTTCAACAAATTGCTAAGTACTTAGTATACTGTATTTTTTTTTTTTTTGAAGGTTCACAATGTGCCCCCATCAAAGAGGAAGGGATTTCTTTTTTCTTTTGAATTTTCTTTTGAAAGATAGTTTACGGGTAGAACAGCAACTAAAATGTTAAAACTTTTCTAATGTGAACTTTCGTTTACCTTGGCTTGGATTTCAGACATTCTAGTTTTAAAGTCGCATCAGGCTGAAATTTGATAGCACCAAGAATGGCTGTTAAGGGCCTTACTCAGTTTGGCAGATGTGCACATTGCTTTTGTTATGAGCCGGAACAGCAAGTGCGAAATTCATCCATTTCATGGACTAAGACGAAAAGCCTGCTTAGTCACCCCAGTGAACCGAGAGCACTCCGCAGGGAACACCCCTTATTTCTGCAGGTACAGCCTTGAGCAAATTAAAGGCATATTGGATAGATTCCTTGTTAAAAAAAAAAGTAGTGATTACTATTGAATGTTTAAAAAAATGTGCCTCTAAAAGTGATATGTTCACATGTGAGAACACTTCGTAGAGAGTCGGTAAAGCCAGCTGGATCCCGGAGGACCTCTTTACTGCACTACAGTTAGCGTTGTTTTAGGTTTGTTTTGCAGAGTTCTATCTCAAAGCTGCTGGCATGAGGAAGCCACTATGCCCAAGCACATGCTATTTAGATTCTTGGTTAATATCAGGCTCATAAGGGCGGACCCCAGGTGATGTGTAAGAAGGATTGGTACCTAATGTCCATCCCCAGGGGAACTGAATGGACAGAGAAGCGTGTCATCATTTGGGAGGAAAATAGAAGAGATGTGTCTGGAAGCAATAGTCCTTTTTTTTTTTCCATATTGCCACCACTGGGCGTCTACCAGGAGGGAGATCCGAGTTCTGGTCCTCATTGCTGCTGCCTGGTAGGGCTCTTGGCAGTTGCCAGGGCCGGAGAGCTCTCTTCCTGCTTTGACCGAACACCTGGGCCCAGGTTCCATGTGGAGTTGGTGGTCACTGGCACCCTGGCCTGAAGTTAGGGGCCTTGTGTTCTGGTTTCATTCTGGCACCAATGAGCTGCCAGGCCTGGCAAGTATTTTTCCTCCATTAGTTAGCACAGGCACTTACCAAGAGGAAGGGGTTCAGAATCTTGGGATCCAATAGCTTTTGCAGGCTTGTTTTTACTAGGGATGATATGGAATTAATTCACCTAGTTGGTTTTTTGATTTTTTTTTTTTTTGAGAAATGGCTGCTACTCAAATAATTATCCAAGTAATATGATGCTTGCACACTTACACACACATGGTTGTGTGTCCCTGCCCGAGATCAATTTAAGCAGATGGAATTTTTTTATGGAGGCGATCAGTTCCTTTTAAAAGTCCCTTTACCATGTGTTATATATATTGTGTCTTAAGAGAGATATGGATCTGTTAGTTTAAAATTTTGTTTATTTATATTTTATATTGGCTCTGGAAATTGAATCCAGGTGACCTTGGTCACTTACTATGTATTTAAATTTTCAGTCTGACTTTATAAAACAAAATCATATTTTACTTGTTTTGTTGTTGTTGTTGAGACACAGTATTACTCTGTTTCACTGGCTCATCTGGAACTTGCTGCGTAGCCTAGGCTTTCCCTGAATTTGCAGCAATCCTCCTGCCTCTGCCTTCTGAGTGCTTTGGATACAGGCATGTGCTGCCATGCCTATCTACACATAGTTTTCTACATGTGAATAGAAGAAAATGTAACTGCCACCATTATGGGTTTGAATTTAAGTTTTATTTTTGTGTGGTTAGAAGACTTTTGTGGACTGGAGGCTTGTATTGCCCCAAATTTAAAAGTGGCAGCCCTAACTTTGGAGCTAGGGCCTGTGAGGAGGTCTCACAATTAAGATAAAGATACGACCCTAGGCCAAACTGACTTACAGGAAGAGTAAGAAATGCCAGAGCTGCATCTCAGCTTTGTGAGATGCAGGAGCAAGGGACCTTCTTGAAACCAGGAAGAGGCTCTTGTTGGCAAGAAACTTAGCTGACATCTTGGTCTTGAACACTTCAGCGACTAGAAATAAGAGGAAATAAGTTCCTGATGCTTGCGCTGTCCAGTCTGTAGTGTTTGTGGTGGCTAGCTGAGGTAAGACAGAAGACTAATTGAGCCATGCAGTGTTATGTTTAAAAATTAGCAACTGGAACTCATTTGGAGAGTCTCCATAAGTCGGGAGGTGTTTGGTGAGGGTGGATAGGAAACGTAACACTGCTGAGTTAAAGGGAGGAGAGAACCTCAGGAGCCTTTGGGTCCTCAGCTGTACAATGAAGCATTTGTGTATTTGCAAACTGAAACCGAATGGATGCCACTGTCACCTCCCATTCTTGCTACGGAAAGGTACCTGACAGCAGCCTTCCAGCTGATGCGGGGTTTTCAATAAATCCTTTTAGAAAACCAAACAGAAAGTCAGACCCAGAGTCAAAATAACATTTAAAAAAAAAAACACAAACTTTAAACTGAATATCAGAATACAGTTAAACCATTGGGGTACTTCCATTTCACTTGTCAAATATGGAAATTTATATATGATTCCAGAATATAAAGTAAGTCAAACCCAAGTACGGTGGTTCCTTCAGAGTATGGGTGGTGGTGGTGTTGACAGCAGTAAGGATTGAACTCCGGAACACCAGCCTGGCTGTGAGCACGCTAGGCCAGTGCTCTACCGCCTGACTAGATCCCCAGCTCTGTTGTGTTTTGTTAATGAACTCAATTAAATATGATTAGATAATGATGGGAATTTTCCTGACTATTATTACAACGCTGATGATATCAGCTCGCTCAATTAAATGATATCAGCTCACTCAATTAAATGTATGTATACCAGTTTCTAGGCTCTAACCTAATCATCTGACCTCTGAGTTTACGAAACCCTCGCTCTGATTTTTCTGAGGCTTATTTCCAACATGTGAACTAGGAAATCAACACAGGCGAGTTCAGTGTCGTGCTGAGTTTTGCCGTTGGGAACGGCAGAGGTGGGATTCAAGGCAGGCTGTGAAGCTCTGAGTCTAAGCTCTGATGTTATCACTCAGAAAGAAGCACCATTCACTGGACATATAAAGAAGCTTTGAACATATTAGAAAGTGTTTTGTCCCCAGCTAGATGTTTGGGAGACATTTTAGGTCCTGGACTTTAAGCTGTCTTCTCAGCTTTCTATGACATAAATACTTCTATAGGATTATTGAAGTCTACTGGTACACAGTAAGTGTTGAGCCAGGAGGCCCATTGTGCAGTGGTCAGTCCTGGCCACTGTGTCTACAAAGATTCACTGGCCAGTCCTCTCAGTTTGGACTGCTTTGGGCCGCTATGATTGGGCTTCTCTGGGTAGAGTAAACTGTCCCCTTGGAGACCAGTGTGAAGCACAGGGTGACCAAAGCAGGATAGATCACCTTCTCTTCCCTAGCACATTTATCTGTGCTGGAAAGCCTGATCCACCCATTTGCCCCAACCAGAAAGCTACCCAAAGCTCTGTGAAGGGATGAGTAAGGGCTGCTTGCAGGAGATAGTTTTGGTTTTACTCTAGAGAAAGAGCATTTGAGGGTGAGCAAACCATCATATTTATTTGGTTTATTGTGGGTTAAGAAATCCCTTCCTAGTACATCTAGAACGTGTAATGACTTGTCTGTTGTTTTGGGTTTTTCTTCTCATTCAGTTGTGCGGCTTCTTGGTTTGTACAAACCTACTTTTCTTTTTTTTTTTTTTTTTTTTACTTCATTTATTCAGCATTTGAAATAGTTTAAAGGCTGGGTGGTGGTGGCGCATGCCTTTAATCCTAGCACTTGGGAGGCAGAGGCAGGCGGATTTCTGAGTTCGAGGCCAGCCTGGTCTATAGAGTGAGTTCCAGGACAGCCCGGGCTACACAGAGAAACCCTGTCTCGAAAAACAAAGAACAAAAAACAAACAAACAAAAAAAGACATAGTTTAAAATATTTAAAAATTGTATAGTTTTCTCTACATTTGAGGGAGGTAGTAAAAGTACACATTTCCTCATTTATGCCCGTTAAGTCATTAAAAACTAGAAATTATCAGCGTGCTAGTACATCTTTCAGAGTTAGTAACAGATATTCCTGGAAGTGTAACTACTTACAACACGTGTTAGTGCGTGTCTGGGGACATCTACTGCAATCTTAATAGGAACTGATGGGCTTGGAAGGGTTTTAGTGTGGCAGGCAGTATATCCCAAGCTTTCTTGTGTGTGCCGTCACAGCCGATGAGGGTTAAGTGCAATGGTTATCCCTGGTCTCCACTGGTCTCCACATGAGGCACCTGAAGGTTTGCAAGCTCAAGTAACTACCAAAGTCACACAGCTGATGAATGGAGTCTGGGAATAGGGCTGCACTGATCACCTAAATTTTGTCACTAGGCCTTGACAGTACACATGTTCATTACCAAACAGGACTGCATTAAAGGGTGTATAAATTTGATGATGGCCTAGTGACTGCTTATTCATGCTAGCATCTGTGCTTGGTATTAGAGATAAAGAACTCCAAAAGAAAAAAATATCCCCACAATCAGGTGGAGTTGAACACACCTATAATTCTGGCACTCAGAGGCTAGTTAGTAGAATCTATTAGCTCTAGGCTAGCCCGGGCTATCATGTGAGATCCGGTCCTAAACCTCACTACCCCTCCTTCCATATATACACAGGAAAGAGACAGGCAACTTCTGCCCCGCAGATACTTACACTCAAATGAGGGAAACTAGAACACAAGTGAGTGAAATGTTCAGTACATAAACTAGTGAGTGATAAGTGCTTAGGAGAGAGAACAGCGCCGAGCTAGATTATATACTGATGTCAAGAAAGACCACGCGCTCTCTCGAGAACTGAGCAAACAGTTGGAAATGAGGAGGAAAGCACATTCGTGATGGACTTCCTAGGCAGAGTGATCAGGGAGTTCAGTGACGCTTGTGTGTGGGTCCCAGGGTGCCAGGCATTAACAACTATTTATGGAGGGGGCTGGGAACTGGACGGGAGAGGCTGAAGATGGAGCAAGTAGAGCTTGTAGGCAATGGAAAGCATGTGTCTTCCTCCCCATCAAATCACAGTGAATTTAGTCTTTCTTGACATGTCCCACAATTCTCAGAAGTAATTCGGAAAAGATTGCTTAGAGAGGGGCGTGTGACACGTCGCTGTGCAGTCTGTTAGCCACTAAGCGTACCTGTTATGTGTTTGGCAGTCCACTAGATTCTGAGACTACAAATGTGATTAAGTCAATATCCTTTAAGAATTGGGGATGGGGACTGGAGAGAGGAGCGTCCAAGCCAAGCATTCTCAGCTAATGTCCTGGCCACCTAGACTGCGTGCTATGCTGTGTGGTGATTTTCTTACGTGCCTGTCTCCTACCAAACTCACATCCACAGGACACAGTCCAGGGATGAGTTATTTTTATATTTTCCAGTACTCAGCACAGTGTACCTGTTACATAACAGGCATTTAAAGTGTCCTTTGCTTGCTTTCATTGGGGACTTAGACAAAGCACCGAGAAGCTATAGTACAGAGGGGAAACCAGCTCAGCCTAAGGGAAGACTGGAGGAGAGTGGGGTTATTTTCAGCTAATCCTACTGTGTATCCACGGCAGTGTCAGTAGACAAGGTTGCTGGTATCAGCAGGGCTTCTAAAAGGCTGTGGTATGTCTGGCCAATGATGTGGCCAGGTTCTAGACTAGACCGTGTGTTGAGATCAGTGAGAGTTGAGCTTCTGTTTCAAGGGAGCTGGAGTCAGATGATTTAGACGCCTAGATGCAAATCCTGAGACTCTTCCAGTGTTCAGGGAATAGGAAATAGAACATATACTTAAAATATCATGGACATCCTGATCTGCTCTGCTTACTTGGCAGAGAGTGGTCTCAAGGGTATGCCCAGGGATGTGTTTTTGAGATGGTTAGATGTATTTGGGAAGACGCTATAAGTCAAAATTGGGAAGAGAGAGGGCAAGAAAATGTTTTTAGAAAATACATGCTGTGATAGTTTGTATATGCTTGGCCCAGAGAGCAACACTATTAAGAGGTCTGAACCTGTAAGCCAGCCCCAAATATATGTTGTCCTTTATAAGACTTGCCTTGGTCATGGTGTCTGTTCACAGCAGTAAAACCCTAACCAAGACACATGGCTACAAAGTACTTCCTAAGGTAGATGCATGTTTCTGACTTAAGATGATGCCATGTACAGAGGTTAAGCAAGCCTATGCCAAAAGAGCTGACAATGCTGAGACCAACAGCTAATCGCCAACAGTCAGGCAATGAAAGAGTCACAGTGGGGCAGCATTTGGGAGAGCTTAATCTTTGAGATACAGGGGATAAAGAAAGGATATTAGATTAGTGAGACTAAATAGAGGTTAGAAAAGTGGAAGTGAGGGGGATAGCTTTGCTCCATTTTCCAGCTCACTTTGATGGGCAGAGATGATTCACCCCAAGAGTTTCCAGAGATTTCAGTTGACTTGTTCATTTTCATAACCCTAGGAAAGGGAATAAACTCAGGATGGTGATCAATGTTGATGTCTTAGTAAGCTGCCTGTTCAAAGGAGTTCTGTTGTGAACTTGGCTTCTAATGAGGCTGGAAGCTGTCTTTGGTGGTTGTGGTTTTGGCGCTGGGGTTGTCCCTAAGACCTTGTGTGTGCTAATTGAACGGTTGCCCTGAGTCACACCCTAGCCTCTTTCTCCATTCCTTTCTGGATCCTCAGTGTAAGTGCCAGATACTAAACACATTCTCCGGTAAATGTAGAAAGACCCCATCTGCTTTTTTTCTGGAAAACTAGGGAAGGATACACTCATACCCTCACAAGTCTTTTTTTTTTTACACTGAATTTTGAATTCAGTTAAACTCAGGTTCTCAGGCCCATGAGTAAGGAAGTTATTTTTGCTTAATCCCCACTCTAAAACAGACGATCCTTGTGAAAGTATTCGCAGAGACAGGTACTGACAGCGCTACCATCAACACCACGCTTCTGTGGGATTCAAGTCATCATCGTGAGAAAGTTGCTTTGTGGATGTTCTTGTTTCTCTGTCAAATTACCCCTCTTGGAACTGGGAGTGTTTGTTTGTGACTCACCGGTTCAGCTGTGGCTTCGTGATGTCAGCTTACCCTCGAATCTAAGCAAGCAGTGGTGGTTGCACCAAGGGTAGTTTCTTACGCCCTGCCTACTAGGAGAACATTATTGTGGCTAAATCCTGAAGTCACTTTTTGCAGGGTATAAGCATAGAGTGGAGCTGAAACCTTGTGTTCTGGAAGGTAGTTTGTTGAGTTAACATCTGGCTGGAGAGTGCCTGGTCATATGTCATCCAAACCTAAAAATGGTGGGGTGGACACCATGGTTCTTAACAGCCCAGTTGGGGAGGTAAGTGGGGGTGGTTCTTCTCATTTCATTTGCTCTTCCAACAGAAAAAAAGGTAACTAGCAGCACTTGCACAAATAACAATGTGGAAATTGAGACATTGGCTTGCACCCTTAACTTGGGTTAAAGGTCAGTCTTAATTGATGTTGTTGCTTTCTGATGCTTAAAACCCCCAGTAGGGTAGCTGTGGTGATTTACACCAGTAACTGAAGCTCTTGGTAGGTAGAGGCAGGAGATTGCCCTAACTTTGAGCTACAGAGACACCATCTCAAAAACCAAACCTAGCAAACAACCAGAACCCAGAAATAAAAATGAGGCCACACACGGATTTGAAGATGAGACAGAAGAGAATGTAAAGGCTGGGGACAAGGTCAGGGCAGAGAGGCTGAAAGCACCGAGGAAGGTGGATGGTCAGTGAATGTTCTGGTGTTATGTGGACTGCTGTTCTGGCAGCCAACTGGAGAAGTTGGGACACACAGAAGCCAGGTCTGTAATAAACAACACAGGGGAAGCGTTCAAGCCTAGCTAGCCAGTCTGGTTTGATTTCCTTAATGCTTTGAATTTTAGTTGGTTGAGTTAGGAAGTTTTCAGTCTTCTACTCTTCCCATTTTTAGTAGGTTATTGTAAAGGTGGATGGCATTTTGAATGAAAAGTCAGGAGGGGAAAGAGAAACTCTTTCAGCGTCCTACCACTAATAATAACCTCTAGTGTCTGAATAGATGGCTAGTATTCCTATGCATTGCATAGAAATATTTACAGGGGCAGTATCTACCATCTACTTCTAGAAATTCCTTTCTGAAGGATCAACAGTCACCCAATTAATTGATGACAGTTCTTGTTTACAAGGTACCTGAAATGCCTACTGATTTAATTATTTGCATATTTTGTATATTTGAATACTCTATCTGCATGTACACTGCATCCCATTACAGATGGCTGTGAGCCACCATGTGGGTGCTAGGAATTGAACGCTGGTCCTCTGGGAAAGCGACCAGCGCTCTTAACCGAGGATGCATTTCTCCAGCCCCGTGTTTTATTAATACTATGGTTTCCAGTGACTACATTTTCTGCAGGTGCTGTTGTCTATTTGTAGTATGGTGCTAATATGTAGTATAGTGTAAGAGAATACCACAGGATGTGTAATTTGTAAACAATAGAAATCAATTTGGCAAGTAGTCTGAAGGATAGGAAGGATAAGAATATGGTACTGGTGTTATCCCATGCAAAAGACACAGAGCCAGGGAGTATGGGAGAATAAACATGCAAGAGGGGATTAAACTCACCTGCAGGAAGAACCTGCTGTCCATTCACTAGCAGAAGAGCATTATTCTATTATTGAGGCAAATTTCAACCTATGAGTCGTGACTCCTTTGGGGGTTGCATATCGGATATTCTGTATTAAGATTCATATTGGATATTTACATTACCATTCATCACAGTAGCAAAATGACAGTTATGAAGCAGCAATGAGAAATAATTTTATGGTTGGGGGTCACCACAACACGAGGAGCTATATTAGAAGGTCACAGCATCAGGAAGATTGAGACCCACTACATTATTGAGTCCAGAATTCTCCCAGCCCCATCTCCTCATAGGCCCTGCCTCCCAACACTGCTGAATTAAATTTTTTTTTAACACATGTTCTGGGAGATATGTTCAATCTATAGCAGCTATGTTCTATGTCTTTAGGTTGGTTTTGACCATTTAGGGAGGTCTCCAGATCTCTTCTATTCTGCTCCATTAAACAGCCCTACACAGAACTTTGTATAGGCATACCTACTCTGGTCAGACATTTCTGGACACATTCCTCTGGTGGACTCAAAGGGTGAGGACATTGTTAACGCTTTGGGTACACTTTATTGAGTTGCCATTCAGAAAAAGCATGCAAGTCCATGCAGCACTTCTGATGACAGAAGAATTTTTTCCGAAGCTCTTGCCAGTATTTTGTTGTTTCTGAAGTTCTTTCCAGAGATTCATCTTTAGGAAGGGTGTAAGATGGTATCTTAATTGGCCTATAACTTGGTACTTAAATATTTATTGAGTACATGTAGATTCACTTATGTGCTAGAGATCAAAACAGGCCCTGAATATTCTGTCATGCTGTGTAACATGGGCTGTGTATGAATAAAGTGTAAAGTATGTTTGCTACTGATAACTAAGAAGATAGAAAAACTGCTAAAAGAGAGACATGAGGATATGAGGGGTCTGTGTGCATGTGTGTGTGTGTGTGTGTGTGTGTATGTGTTGTGTGTGTTTGTGTGTGTGAGAGAGAGAAGCATGTGCAGCATCTGCACACATATGTATGCATGTGTGTGCATGCACATGAATATTTAGTGTAGTAGGGAGTGGGGTGTGAGTTCTGGCCAGAAAGAGCCAGCCCTCTGAATAACAGATAAAAACTGACTGAACAGCAGGAGGCACTTGGGATCTGTGCTCTAGAAATCGAGGGCAAGTAGGGGCAAGAAACTGAGAAGGCAGAGCTGAGTTGTATGTCGTCTTAAAGTTCATAAGGACGCTGTCTTTGACTCTGAGTGACTTATGCATTTACAGGATCAGTGTGTTGAGAAGAGACTGAACGCAAGTGAGGTTGGGAACTGGAGGGGAAGTGGTACTGATGTAATTGCAGCAGAAGCTGTTCTTTTACCACCAGGATTGTGGCTGGTTCAGGCTGTGTGCCCATACATGGATATTAGAAGGAAAGCTCATGGAGTTGAATGAGGGATGAGGAACAGGGGGGTGGCGCCTTTTAACTGAGGTAGAGGGATGAAGGGGTAGAGGTTAGGAGCTCGTTATAGAGATACTAAGTTGAGTAGATGTAAGACAGTGTGGAATAGTTCGGTCTAGGATTACAAATTTCGATTTAGCAGCCTGTAGGTACCTGAGGACACCAAGGCACAACACGTGGAAACGTGGTCAAGGGCACCTGTCTGGAACTTCCAAGCTGAAAGGAGGATGAGGAGAAGTCCTAGAGAGCATCAAGAAGGGACAATGAGAGATAGAGGAGGGAAGGCAGTCAGGAGAGACAACAGAAGAATCTGTTACCTACATCAAACACTACAGACAAGTTAATAGAGCCAGTACGAGCAATTTGAAGCAGGTGGCAATTGCCTTAAAACCCAAAGCTGTGCATCTAATTTAAAGGAGGCCTGGAGGAAGGCCACTTCATGTTTGGTGATTCAATAATGTCACCTCCTGCTTTACTGCCCGCCACCCTTCCTGCTCAGCCTATTGTCTTAATGGCAGAAATCAGTTAAAACATGGTCGCTGAAAGTTCCACCCACCACAAACTCTTGCTACTGTTCTCAAAGGCTGGAAGCCAAGGACAGCAGTGTCCTAGGTAGCGGCTCTGTTTTCATATGCCTGACTGTGTTTCTCGGAAGAAACATAGTTCTCCACAGCACTCTTCTTCTCAGATCTTCTTGGCCCCCAGCAGAGATGATGCTCACTCCTTATATCAGAAGAGGTCAGGAAGCAAGTATTCCGCTTTAATTTTTTTCTCCCTGGGAGTATTGGAGATAGAGAGTAAAAATGGCTTCTGGGTAGCCAAAAAAGGTATTAGAGACAGGAGCAGAACCTTAAAATGTTGTTATTGACTTTGCTTACCCATTAGGGCTTTTGTTGACTTGTGTTTTGGAACAAATGATTTGAGTTGACACTGCCATTTGTCCCATTTTTACTACATGACTGTTAATTTTGTAGCCAGTGATTATTATTAATTTTTTTTCATTGTCTAAAGTTTCCTTTTCCTACTTCTATATATAATGGGACCACCTTACATAGGAATGTGACATATACTCAGTTATTTATTTTATGGTTTCATTTCAAATTTTTAATTTGTATAAAAATCTCAATACAAGCCTGGCAATAGTATCGCACACCTTTAATCCCAGCACTTGGGAGCAGAGGCAGGCAGATTTCTGAGTTCGAGGCCAGCCTGGTCTACAGAGTGAGTTCTAGGACAGCCAGGGCTACACAGAGAAACCCTGTCTTGCAAAACAAAACAAAACAAAATCTCAATTCAAATGGGTATTTTTCGATTGAAATTCCCTCCCTTATCCTATCCTGAATTTACTTTCTGATACTCATAGACAAGTTTATTATTCTGTCTGTATAGCTGTGTGTCAATTACAACAGAAAGCTTTGGTTTTAATGCTAGATAGATTCTGTAGTGTTGAGTGCATTCGCATTGTAGAGCCGTCATTCCCATTTCTCAGACATTTACCTGCTCTAATTAGTCCATTAAAAATTTAAACCTTAATTCCTAAGTCTCCCTTTCTCCCGCCCTTTGGCAATTGTCCTGATTCTTTCTGTTCCTATGAATTTACATGTTCCAGGAAGCTCACAGAAGACAAATCACGTGACAACTTTCCTTTGTGATGGACTTAATGTGACTTAGCTTCATGTCTTCGACCTAATTCACATTGTGGCCATGTCAACATTTCCTTGCTTTCTAAGGCTGAATGATAATCCCTCATATATCTGTCTACACTAGGCTTGATTTATCGGCCAATGAATACTTTAGTGGCTTCCACATTTGGGTTACTAAGAGTATTGCTGCTGTTAATTAACATGGGTGTTCACATGTGCTGAATCCCCTGCTTTCACCTCTTCTGGTAGACATCTAGACATGGGGTTGCATAGTAAATAGATTTAATTTTTTGAAGAACTCTCATGCTGTTGTGCACAGTGGCCACTCCCTAGTTTGTATTCACAAAGGTAAGCACTCTACATGCTCAACAGGGTTTGGTGGTTTATCCTGCTTATCCTAGTGGGTGTGAGGCGGTTTCTCGTGGTTTGGATTTGGGTTTCCCCAGTGGAAAGGGATGCTAAGCTGTTTGCATCCTGGCATGTGTGCATTGACCACCCGTGTATCTTCTTTTCTTCTAAGTTCTTTGCCTATTTTCAAATCTAATTGCTTGGATGGTTTTGCAGTTGAGCCATGGTCTTCTCATGTTTTTTTTTTTTCTCCCAGAATTTTATAACTATTTGGATCTTAATTATTAAAATTAAAAAAAAAGAATTCTCAACACCATCTTAAAAGCAGATCACTTTAAAATAGCATTAGATTATAATGTTAATTTGAGGGAAGTTATCGCGTATTCACATTCAAATCTATGTTTGGGTGAATTTGGGAGGGACGGGGTATATGTATACATTTCTCCATGTGTATAACCTTTGTTGCTAAAAGACTATTTTTTAAAAAAATTTCCCAGGCCGGGTAGTGGTGGCGCATGTCTTTAATCTCAGCACTTGGGAGGCAGAGGCAGGCAGATTTCTGAGTTCGAGGCCAGCCTGGTCTACAGAGTGAGTTCCAGGACAACCCGGGCTACACAGAGAAACCCTGTCTCGAAAAGAAAAAAAAAACAAACAAAACAACAACAACAAAATTTCCCAACATACACAAAAGCTGTTGCTTAGTTTGTATTCATAGCAGCTTATTGGTTTTATTTGAAGAACATTTAATATTACAGTACTGTCCAATGAAACGAACTTATTAGATGTACATTGCTAATGGAAGCATCTGACCCATTTGAGTTAGTTGCAACTGAATATATGGCCGTCGGTTTGAGAATATGTAACTTATTTCTATTATAACTTGCTGTTTGTTATTATTGCTCAGCAAAAACAAACAGGGTTTTACTTTAATTTTCTAATTCCTAGTTACTGCAGATAATTACTAGAAAGGTCTTTTTATGTAGCTGCACGGAAAGAACTGAAATTATAACCACAGCAATAAAGACATTATCTTTTGTGTTCGAACCCCATATCCATTTAGCATCTTATCTTCCTAAGTATCCATGCTGATTGCCTGTCTTATTAATGTTTAAATGTTACCAAGTGATCTCAGTCATCTCCTCATGGTCTAGAGAAAATTCCCATACCCTTTGCTCAGGCAAGTATGTCTGCCTCCTAGTCTATACTCTATATTGCTACTCTTCCCTTTGGACAGGCCTGTCTTCCACCATGTAATCAAATTCTGATTGAACTATGGAGAGTCTTCCATGCCCCTTTCTCCACCTCTCTCCTATATTCACTACCAAGATCCAGGTTTAAAGTTCCTGTCTGGTGTTTAATGGCGTCTCTCTCCCAGTTGTGAAATAGCCATATCTCTGACATCGTTGCTCTTTTCTTTACTCTGTCATCTGCGTTTCCACTAAGAATGGACACTCCAGAGAACCAGGTACTGTGTCATGGACCACAGTGACATTCCTAGTTGACACTTTTCTTTGCACACTTTTGACTTCGGTAGTAAGGTGTCAGATGTTTCTGGTATACACACCTGTGCTTTGTGGTTATGTGCAGTTACCTTCCTGGCTAATCAAGTAAACACTTGTGTAATAGACACTCCCATGAGATTCCATTGCCCAGATCTTTTAAAGAGTGGTCTGTGTGGCCTACTATAGGTAACAGTGTAGTTGATTCTCATTCTCTTTCTCCCTCTCCAATCTCTTTCTCTCCTTTATCAAATATGAACTGTGACATGCTCTTCAATGCTGAACTGTCTCTCACTGTTGTGTTAAGTCTCTGCTCATGTCTGGTTGATAGTTCAGAGATGGGAGATCACTTTGGCTGGTAGATGTTTTGTGGCTCTGGGAATTGCTGTCATTCCTTTGAGGGAGTTCTTGCAGTGTGGACTCACCTACCTTTCCCAGCCCTTTCCTTAGAGTAGGCTGGGTCAGCGCTGGGAGACTGGCAATGCACCTTCAACGGCCCTGGGGCTTTCTCTTGGAGAATAAAGTATTTCATAGAAGTGGAGGACAAAGGAGGGCGATTGGGGAGCTCATTCTTTGGCTTTTGTTTCAAGCCCTAGGAAACATATCTATTAGGAAATCATGACATTCCAGTAGTAAAGTGGCTGTCTTCATAATTACCATATACAAGCTATGAATGAAGGCATTGACTTAGTGTCCTCCTTTAGTGAAATAAAGAGGGGAGATGACCAGCTACTGCTTGCGGATGGAGCCCAGTAAAACAGTTGCTGGAATTTACCTTGTCCTTCCAGTTTCTTCTTTCTTGGTTGCTGGATCCACTTTGTCCTAGGTGTCATGTGTTTGAATGTGGCCCAATTGACTTCAGCGTTCATGACTTTTCATTGTTAACTGTGCTCGCCATCCAGAGAAAATCCATACCTATAAATATTTAAACACTAAGGATGAGGAAATGGAAATCTTCTCAGCCCTGTCTTTTTCTAGCACACTCCATCTTGTCCCCACGATAGTCCCATTATCCTGCAGTATGTTTTTCTGCAGGATATTGTAGAAATTATAAATTTAAACTTTGTGTGTGATTGTTTTCCCTTCTTTCACACTCCTGAACTTCAATTAATATTGTGAAAATGGTTATAATTACAAAAATGAATCTACACATGTATTGTAATATCCACCAAAATCCCAATGTCCTATTTCACAGGCTAAGAATTAAACAGTCATAATTCATATAGAACTAAAAAAAAAAAAAAAAAAAGACGTGAATTGGTTAAAGCAATTCAAAGGAGTAAGGAGCATGGCTGGAGGTGTCATGATATTTAACCTCAAATTATAAAGAGAAGATAGAATGACAAAGACAGCGTGGTATGAGACCACGCCCTTAAACCAATGGAGTAGAACAGAGGATCTGTAAATAAGCAAGGAGGGCGGAACCTAATTTTTGTCAAAGGAGTCAAAAAGCCATGCAGGGAAAAAAAAGCCTTTTCAACTAAAGGTGCTGACAAGTCTTGGGTACCCACCTGCAGGAGAGTGAAATTCGATCCGTATCACTCAGCCTGTACAAAAATCAACTCAAAGTAGATCAAAAGATCGTAATTCATAAAGCGAAGCTGCAAGAGGAAAGCAGCAAATATCCCAGCAGCACACTTCTGAACAGAGCTCAGTGACACAGGAACTAGGTCCAAGAATCAGCAAGTGGGACTTCTTGCAATCAACAAGTTGATGCACAGCGAAAGACGCCATCAACTGTGTGCCATAAAGGCTCACAAAATGGGAGAATATCTTTCCTTCCTACACTTCAGACCGGAGGCTTATCTCTAACGAACTGCAAAAATTAAACCCTAGGGAAATAATACCGCTAATCTGGCAGAATGAACACTTCTTAGCAAATACACAGAAGACTATTTTTTAAGTATTCAATATCCCTAATCACCAGAAAAATGTAAATTAGGACGAGTTTGAGATAGACCCTTACTCCAGTCAGAATGGCTGTCATGAAGAAGTCTGATAAGTGCTGGTGGGGATTTGGAGAAAGAAGCGGCCCTTACTTATTTCCGGTTGGAATGCAAATCAATGCTTTATTTGGAAATCAGTTTGGAAGTTCTTAAAAATAAAATTAGAACTACCCAGTGTCCCAGCTATTCCACTCCTGGGCACATACTTGGAGAATTTACTAGAGAGACCATGTTTTCTTGCTGCTGTATTCACAGCAGCGAGGAAGGTGAACCAACCTAGATGGCCATCAACAGGTAAATAGATAATAAAATGTGGTACATATACACAATAGAATATGACTCAGCTGTAAAGAAAAGTGAAATCTTGATGCTTCCAGAAAATGGGTGGAGTTATAAAATATACTGAGGTCACCCAAACTCAGAAAAGAATCACATTGTCCCTCATGTGCAGATCCCAGCCTGCAGTGTATTCATATGTATATGGAAACAGCATAAGTGTGTATAGTTATAGCATTTAGAAAGGAGACCGGGGAGGCCTTAGGTGGTGAAGGTCATGACTCAGGCATATGAACACACAGAGAACATAAAGCTATTTTTCCCAGTTTCATTGTTTTTTTCTTTTTTCATGGTGGACCTGTCTATAGCAGTAATTGGTAGTGAAAGTGAAAAATGCTGAGTGGAGCTCCATTGTTTCTGCATGGCTGATCTGGGTGTAGAAGTCCACAGGGGTGTATAGCGTTTGGGACCAGGCCAAGTGCTTAAGTGACTACCTTAAACCAGCTCTTTTTGTGATTAACTAGAATAAAGTGATTTTGATATGAAATTGTAAAAAGTTTGGTACTTGGGCAGTACACCTCCCATTTTATGCAGTGTTACCAGGGGCCTTTCTGTAGCGTCCAGGACTTGCATGCGGTTTACTTACATAACCACCTTAGCTTGCGCTTAGCCCCAAGGGAAACAACGGGAGTCTTGGTGAAACACTGCCAGTGAGACATTCACTGCTTTGTGTGGGTGACTTCTCCTAGTAGCTCAGGCTCAGATTTGAACTTGGCTACCTCAGTCTCTGGTCCTTTCTCCTCTAACTGGGATCCTGCTTTCCCATGGCACAGCAGAGAGATGATGGTTAGGCATCAGTGTCACTGACCCAGTCAGACATGTGGTCCAAGAAAGCTTTTACTCATCTAAGTGCTTTTGTAACATAACAACATGTCTAATAATTACTAGGATTAGTCTCAGCATTAAAGCGTGAGGAGGGAGGGAGGGAGGGGGAGGAGGGAGGGAGGAGAGATACCTCAATTGGTAATGCATTTGCCATGCAAGCATGAAGACCTGTGTTCATATCTAACATCTATTAAAAAAGCCAGTTGGCGAAGCAGAGACAGGTAATAAATACCCTAGGGCTCGCTGATCAAATCGACAAACTTCAAGCATGAAGACTCTGTCTCAAAAATAGTCAAGGCAAGTAGTCCTATAGAATGATATCCTGCTAACCTCTTGCCTCCATGTGCATGCATAGCTGTGTACAGGCACCTCTGCTCACATGGTATCCACATGAGCACACACATACTACAAACTGGTATAGAGCCAAGTGTCTGTTGTCCAAGTGCCTTGGAGGCTGAAGCAGGAGGATTACTTGAGCCCAGGAAGCTGGACAACAGAGCAAGACTCTACTTTCAAAGTTAAGCTTTTGGGAAATAGGTGGAGGGAGAGGGGGGTGGGAGTATCAATTAAAGGTTCCCTTGGAACTTCTAAGGACCGGGCTGGGCAGTAGGGATGGTGACTGAGTATGGGGAGTGTGCTTTTGGCAGACGTGTGCATTAGTGAGCACGGTGTAGGTCTCCGAGGCACACTGGGAAAGGTCTGTAAGTCATAGTGCTTCCAGAGGCAGTACTGGGAGGCACACTTTCCTGATATCTTCTGGGCTTTAGGTTTTGATGACATTGTCGCTGTAGCTCAGAAAATTTGATCTGTTTGCTCAACCAGAGCTCTGCTTCAGGAGATGACTCCATCTGGATGTTTTTGCCCACAGGGTAGCAGTTTGATACATTTGTATTCTAAAAATCTGCTTTTCCATTCCTCTGAAAGCAAGCGGAAAACGGTTGGCACAAGAAGTGAAAGTGGAACAGGTGTTTGAATGTGTAACACTTGCTGTAACTGTTAGTAAGGAATTTTATTTAATTAATAGACTTAAGAGTCAAATTGCCTTGTAGAATGGGTGTTTGGATGTCAGTGTAGATGGCGAAGAGTGTATTAACAAAATTAAGTCATTTACTCCGGCATGGGAAGAAAATTGATTTCAGCAGACACCTGTTGCAGCTCGCTCTATACTGCTTGCTTTGTAAAGTCGAAGGGACAGAGTTGAATTGGGAATGCCTCCAGTCTCAGAGACCTTAGTGACTAATCCAGAATGTGCTCATGAAGCAAGTCGGAGGAGGTATAAGCATAAGTCAGAACAGTGTGGGGACTGACCTGCCAGGAGTGACTTGTGGAGAAGCCAGAATTCTTAACAGTTCAGCTTAGATTTAATGGATTTTTTTTTTTTTTTAAAGTAGCTAGCCTTGAACTCAGGGCCTCATGCATGCTCGGCGAGTGCTCTGTCATGTGCTGGGACAAACAAGTGGACATAACCTCTTGCCACCATCACCTTATTTATAATGCCATTGGCAAAATGTGACACCGTCATTTTTGTCAAAGGTCTTTCCAACCCTTGATGCACTTTAGGGCTGGGATGCTACCAGCATAGATGGCCTGGAGATACTCAGTGCCGGGATATATGGAGAAAGCATGATTCCGATTGTCTAACGAAAGGGGAGCATGTGTAAGCAAGAGAGTGTCCAAGTTGAAACAGTAAGAAATTCAGTGGATCTGGTCTTCAGAAGGAGGATGGGGCTAAGCTTGAGAATTTGAGGTTCAGTCCCAAGCAAGTCCTTGAGTAGAACACCAAGCATATCAGATAGACTTCTCAAGAGAAGGAGAGCGTGTTTAAAGAGTTCTGACAAAACAAAACAAAACAAAACAAAACAAAACAAAACAAAACAAACCCCTTGTTTGGCAAGTACGCAAGCGCTAAGTGTGAGCATCCAGTTTTGTTCCTAAGACATCAGATGTTAAGAAACATATACACATGGAAGCCTTTTTTTCCCCCTGCAACACAGTGTTTGAAATCTGAGTTAAAAGCTTCCTCACATTAAGTTTGGAAAATAAACTGTAAAGATGAAAAGAGGAGGCAAGGGAGAGAGAAAAAGAGTAAGCGCAGCGCCACCTGCTGTTCAGCTTTAAGCATTTTTATTTACTGATAGATTTCTCCCAACCACATTTTTGCTTTTAGTGCTTTTAAATTTTCATTTATTTCTTTTTAAATATGGCTGCCTCATGTGGCGCATGGAACAACCTGCTTATTTTAATGTTAAAATGAAAGGTGACACATCAGATTTTTTTCTGCTTTGATGATGATTTTACCAAAAGCTGCTTTTTTAAATGCTTTTTTTTTTTCTGATCCTTCTTGCACATCAGAGAAGATGTGTGAGTTAATTACTTCAGGCTCGAGGGTTTATAGCCATACTTCCTGGAGTCTAATTGCTTCATTGTTTCTGCTCTTCTGCTTCTGAATTATTCAAAGCAAGTAAGTGTGTATGCAGCTTCTGTCTCATCTGAAGCATCATGGTATTGAGCATTAATTTTGCATTCTGACTCAGGAGTCAGCATAGAAGTTTGACTGTATCAGTTTAAAGACAAGTTTTCACGATGGATAGAAACTTTTTTTTTTTTTTTTTTTTAATCCCAAGGAAAGCCTCCGTGCTTGAAAGCTGCACAGCCTTCTTGGGTGAATTTGCCTAGACCACTTCCTATATCTGAAGCATCCTTGATATGCAGAACAGGAAGCACCCGGTCAGTGGCCAGCACCCACAGTGATCTGAGCACCTACAGCAGTGATTATAAGTCAGACTAACGTCACATTTTGTGGGTTGTTGAGATAGCAGTCATAGGCAAAGCCAATGGTCCACAAATAATTTTGTCTCTGTATCTTAGTGGGAATTTTACACATTGCTTATTTGTAATTACTCAGAATGTTTGACAGGGAAACAAGTTTTTAGGAGTAGATCTCTTTGGACGAACATCCAGGTGATATTACATCCATGTAATAATGGCACCTGCTGTATCAAGGCGCTTAAAGTACATTATTCGACCTGATGTGTTTGTGGGACTATTTGGAGAAGAACAGCAGCCGAGGCTCTTGTAATCCAGCTGGAGGTCGGGAAAACCGTCCCTGTGGTTTTGTTTGGTTTGTTTTCAAGTAAGTGTCTTGTAGAAGTGCATTGTAATCTTTTACTTTACATGCCAGATGCAGGCGGTACAAATTATACAGCTTTAAACCTAATCATAAATAATTTAAAGTCAGGGTAATGAATACTCTGAAAGTTTTTGTAAATTCCATTTTTGGCACGTCGAGTGGGCAAAGAAGCTAAGCTCTTTTTTTTTTTTTTTTTTAACACCAAAAGACTTCTCCCTTTTATTCAAAAGATGTATTCAGAAAAGTGCTTTTTGTTTTGTTTTTCCTTTTTCTCCTTAAATTTTCTCACAAAATAATCCATGAATGAGTTAAGACAAACAACCTTGGAGGGCCTGCTGGGCCTGGGATCATAATAGGTACAGGGAGGGATGCGGGACACAGAAAATATCCTGAATAAAAAACAAGTGAGGAGAAAGATACAGATTGTATATTTGTGAGGAAGAGTTAGAGATGTGAGCTCTTTGCTTTAACAACAAAACAAATCCATGTCTCTGTGTGTGTGCGTGCGTGTGTGAAAAGTAGGTGGGGTCCGAGTTGTCAAACTCTTTGGGTGCAGAACACCCGGCTACCATACATGTGCACTATCCACTACACCACTGCCTCCACCTCAATACCTTGGTTATTACCTTGGACTTTTAGGAGACTTAACCGAGGCTCAGAGACTTTACTGGTTCAAAGTCACACAGCAATTATATGACAGAATGGATTATAGACAATAGGCATTGAAATAATGACAAAGGACTCATTTCAAGCAGGTCGCTGAATGCAGCGCCTGGTCTCATAGGCACATAAGTAGCTGCATAGTGGCACTTGACAAATACTAGACTTAAATGTTACTTAAAATTAAAGAGGGTTATTATTTTTGTATGTATTTATTGTTTGAAATTTAAAGGGATGGGGAAAACCCCAGAGGGTTTACGATAACAAGTAATTCTCTGTGAATATGAAAATATGACTTGCATGTGTTATTATTCTGAATTCGTCTCCCATCTAGACTTCTTTGTCCTACTGTGTGAATTTAAAAAAAAAGAAAACTGCCCAGAGAGAATCACCAGCAAACCCTCAAAGCCATAATGATGGACTTTGTGACCCTCGGAGCAGACACGTTCCATAATATCACACCCTGGGTTTTCGATCGAACAGCCATGTTGATCTGGCCACTGCTCGAGTAGCCTATCTGACCCTGCCAAGGAGGTTTCAAAACGCTTTTGTCCTTCCTTTTTGTCTGTTAACAAAAGGGTTTACCGTGTACCCACGGAGCCTGTCTAGTGGCTGTGTGTCCCTCTTACCAACGAAGCATGCATGCACATCCGTGAGTCTCTTTCTTAGTCTGGTTTGCAGCCGGTTTGATGTGTTCCGTGTAGTGCCTGGCAGCTTACAGTTCTCCCCCTCCCCATTCTAATTGACTGGGAGCAAGCATGAGGGATGCGAGCGTGAACATGGCTGCAGTTTTTCCTGCCTGAGCTTGCTTTGTTCCTTTTTAAATGACTATACCAGGAGGATTTCGCAGTTGTACAGAAACTGATATTTCTTCAAAGATCTTTATCAATTCTACACTCACACCCCGGCTGGCTCAGAAAGGCAGTACGATGCTACCTTATTGGCACTGCTGGTCGTGGGATCCTACAGCCTTTGTATTATCCCTTTGTTAGCCACGCTCACTAGGAAAAGAAGTAGGTCGATGGTTTCTCATTTGATTCTTTGCTTTGTAAACATGCTTAAATTTTCATTAAATAAATTGATTTTTTAGGACTTCTTGGATATTGGTTTTGTTGTTGCTTGTAATTGATCTTGACTGTGGTGTTTTGTGGTTGTGTTTGTATATATTTAAGATGCGAATGGATCTGTCGGGAACAAATTTTATTGTGTGCTTTCTGTGTTTAGGGGCTTAAACAAATTATAATTCAGCTTATCAGTGTTCTTGCTATGATGTTATCCTATTACCAAAGACCATTTGATGGTTTAATTTCTCATTAAAAGACTGTTTGATGATTCAATTTCTGATTAAATACTAAGTTTTGAGTGTGTGACTGGCAGATGTAGAAAAATAATTCCTTAGAATTTAAATGAGAGGATCAGACTTTTTGTTGTCTTCAGTTACAATTAATATATGACTCACATAAAAGTATTAAATGTGTATGTGTTTTTTTAAAAAACTACCTTAAAATATGAAAAAAAATAATTTTGAGCCAAAATCATTCTGCCGCTGTTTCACGTTGGGAAACAAGTTAATCTTTAGCTGAGCTATCACGACTCTGACCAGCGTCAGCACTGGGGTCTCTCTGAGGAGCGATGGTTGCTTCCTTTGCCTCCTTTTGCTTTGTGATATTATATTGCTATTGGTATCAATTAAGAACTTCATAGCATAGTGCTGTTGGGAAATTGGCACCTGGTCCTTGGTACTGGGGGATCCTTAGAAACAATGTTACTGAGTTGTAAGTTGGTTGGAAGATGATGTATAAGGCAATTTTTTTTTTTTTTTTGTATCTGAGGGTTTAGTAGGTTTTATTTTTTAATGAGTACATAGGAAAAATTAAAGTTAAAATAACTTGTATATTAGTATAAAGATTGTGCAGTGGTCTTCTATACCAAATGAGACAGATCGTTGTGCAATTTGGAAACAGGTCTTGAGAAAGGTCTTGCCACACTAGCAGGACTGTAAAGACTAGAGATTTCCTTCCTCTTTTTCTTTGGCCACAAAAGCATGTTTATTTTTGAGAGACAGATGGTGTGGGGCAATGGCAGAGATGCAAACCAAAGCTGTTTGCACTCTATCAACAATAGGAGATCTGAAACACTAAATAGAGAAATGGTCCATCCTCTCTTGTACTTGGTGGCAGCCTGACTGGAAAGGACACTACTCACCTGGGGCTTGTTCTGGTTTCTATTAACTCACAGTGAGTTGGACAGTCATCTCTTAGCATCAGTTCTTCAGTCTGATGAACGGGAACCGAGACCTGGACCATGTTCAGCATCCTCCCAGCTGTATGCCTCTGACTGCCTTTCTTCACTGCAGTACCATGATGCCTTGTCATTTGGAAGGAAGGCACTTCTGTTTGCCCAATGACTAAGTGGGCAAGAAGGATGAGTCTTCCTGATCCTCAGTTTTGTTTGTCTTGTGGCAAAAATGGTTAGTGAGTATGGTCATATCTGTCAACACAAGGCAGTTGATAAGAACCAATCATTTCTTTCTCAGGCTGCCTCCAGGTTCAGAGGAAAAGGTTTGACTAGTGATGTCTGACATAGGCAAAGAATAGAGAGAGGTGGGCAGTGTGTAGTGCTGTCTCCATGTTATAAGGCATGTTAGAGTGCACATCCTTCTGAATGGATTACTTCATGAGGAAATATTGATAACTATTAGTCTTGTTTGTTCTCTTTTAGCATCTCTATGTGGGGTATATGAGGCGTTCTTATAGTGGTAAAGTTGAGTGATTTTTGCTTTTGAACTTTAGACTTCAATGATTTGATTTGAAGCCAGGTAAGAAGATAAATTGGGGCAGAATGTTAAGCTGACTACAAAGAGTTCCAGAAATGAATAGAGTTTTGTTTCTGTGCAGATACAGAGTTTAATAAAACAAAAACTCATCTAACTAGATGCCAGAATGTAGTAAGACACGCAAGTCACAAGCCAACGTTGACACCGAGGAGAAGCACTTGGGAGCAGGGGAAGTTTCTTCTTCTGCTTAGATTTTTCTAAGCAGCAACGGTCAATGCATGCGCGCTCTCTCTCCACGTCCTGCCTTCCTATTCTGCTTGCAGCATTCTCTGGGCTGGGGATATGAAAATACAGATTTTAGAAAAATCTGCTGTAGCATAACCAGTTATGACTAAAGAGGACATTGTAATAGGATAGCTCTGGGTGAGGAAACAGAAATCAACAGGATTCTGGGCCAGCCATCATGCTAAGAGCTGAGTAGAAGGAAGGAGAAGGAGTGCAAGGGCCTCCTTGCTTCACAGTAATAGTCAACCTTCAAGTTGGAATGTATTGAAAAGCACTGTGCCAGCCAAGAGGAGGGTGCTTAGAAAAGGGAGACAATACTTAAGTGTTAGGTCATAAAAGTGTGTTCAGCTTATTACAGCTGGTAAAGTTGGATGCTCATACAATGGCTATCATGGAGTACGGATATTTAACACACATATTTCTTAAATCTGTACTTATGTCTAAGAATGGAAATACACACACACACACACACACACACACACACACACACACACTCTTGTATCTGAGACCAGTGCTATCTTTTTGTGGTAACACACAATTTCTTTTTATTTTGTAAAGGTTTATTTAATTTACTTATGTGAGTACACTGTCGCTGTCTTCAGACACACCAGAAAGAGGGCATTGGATCCCATTACAGATGGTTGTGAGCCACTATGTGGTTGCTGGGGATTGAACTCAGGACCTCTGGAAGAGTAGTCAGTGCTCTTAACCACTGAATCATCTCTCCAGCCAGTGCCGTCTTCTATCCTTGAGATATGGACATTGCCTCTGGTGTGTTCAAAAGCTGATGGAATCTGGTGCTAGATCTGTTGCTATAATGAGCCCTCAAGAGAACCACTTAGGTAGATTATTTCCAGGGCAGTGCCTACTGGTTATGAGGCCAGTAGCTGAGGGTCTCCTTTGCGGCAGTGAGAAATTCTCTCACTAAGTTCTTTATAAGCGAGAGTCCTTTGTGACTAAGGCTCAGAAAAGCAAAGCGTACATCCAGAGTTATGGGCAATCTTATATCCTGTTCATAAAATGAACTGGATTTAATTTTTCAAAATTAGAACAAGTGACTTAACTTGCTGCTGAGTGTAACTCTTGCTTCAAGAGAAGCAAGTCTGAAATCCAACTGTTATAACGTAAGGAACTCCCTTGGATTGGATTCACGACAGTTAAGCACCTACTGAAATCCAATGCCCATATTTCATGGCTGTCTTAAAATCCATGCTCTGAAAGGTTGGTGCTGTTCTCTCCCGTGATGTCGAACGTGAGACCACCACGTCCACTAATATCCTGCTAAGGTTGTCAAGCCCTACTCCCTAAGTTCTAAGCAAGGTGAGAATTGGAAATCGGGACACGAAACTAGGCAGAAGCTTGCCGGCAGGAGGGTGGATTTGTGTTGGTCTAATTTTAGGAATGCTGTCCGGGTTTTAAGGGGAGTTAACAGATGGCTCAGTGCATAGATGTTGAATGAGGACCAAGAGAGCATGTGTATGTGTGTGGACACTGTTGGTGGGGGTGCTGAGGTCATTTAGCCTAGTGACATTTTGTGTTTACATTGGTAATTTGTGAGCAAGAGAAATGTATGAAGTTAGTAATTTACACTCTTGCTTCACAGTGCATTTACTAAAATCAAAATGATACAGAGATGGCTTCTGAACCAGTATGGCACGTAATTCATGTGGAACATTCTATACCAGAAGGAAATTATGACTTATTTATTATATGGTGGAATAGAAGTGGATGCCTAGAATTACATGTTGACAGTGTCTTAGAGAAAATAGGTCAGGTTCTTTAGTGTTTTTAGGAAATTTTGTGTTTTCTTATGGGTGGTTTCCACGACTTAGGCAAGAAAAAATATTTTATATTTTTTCAGTTTGAGGTTTGTAACAGTGGATTTTGGCCATCTAGTTTCAAAATACAGCTTCTCTGGAGACAAGATCTTATTCTTAAAGCCACTGAGGATTTTTTCTGATTGTTTTTCTTTCTTTCTTTTTTTTTTTTTTTTTTTTTTTAACTTCGTTAGCATCAGCTGCTTACAGTCCGTATTGTGTTCCTTGAGAGGCATGCTTACCTGTGTATGTACTGGGAATGTTTGTTACGCAGCATGGGTGGTCATTTATCTTCCACCTCTCTGGGATAAAGGTCAAGTTGGAAATGTGCATAAATTTGGACTATGCCCAGAAACAAAATGTATTTTTTTTTGTTTGCTTTTGCATTTGGGAACCTTTATTTTGCATACTTGAGGCTAGAAACTGCCCCTCTGCATTCTTGACATTCAGTAATTGTTATCAAATTGTAGTCTCCTTGGAACAAATACTGGGGACTGCTATTGTAGTTTTATACTAAATAAGATGTACTTTTCTGTTTTGTTATAGGTAGTAATGCTGCCATAAACAAATATGAAGAGAAACCTCCAAAACAAGCATTTCAGAATGGGTCAGGACCCTTATATCTGAAGCCTTTGGTACCCAGAACTCATGCACACTTGCTCAAAACTTCTCCAAAAGGTATTGTCTTCATTGTGATTAGAAGGAAATAATTTTAAAGTGCTTGGCTTTTAGGAGGGTAAAATTTGACAAGTAGGTTTATGGTGCATTTAACAATGATATATTTAAACACCAGGTGAGTAAGAAAATAAAATAAATGTTAACAGTGAGTTGTTCTTGTTCCCCAAGAGTCTTCCAAATTCTATAGATAAATGGAGTCCAATAGTAAAAGTCAACAGGTAGCGGCTAGAGAGATGACTCAGTGGTGAAGAACATTGGCTGGTCTCGCAAAGGACTCAGGTTCAATTCCCAGCACTCAAATAGTGGCTAACAACCATCTGTCATTCTAGATGCAGGGGATCTGATGCTCTTTCTGCTGGGCTGCACAGGCACCACACACACAGGCACACAGACATGATGTGGAGGCCAAACACGCATCACATAAAATAAGAAATAAAACAAATCTCAGAAAAAGCAGGTAGGTAGAGCGGAGATGTCCGGGGACACTAACAAGTAAATCTAGTGTTCAGTCCTTCTAGGATGAGAGAGAGAAACAAGGAGCATGGCTACTTCCTCTCCATGCCCGCGGTTCATACCTGTTACCTGCTTGCCTTGTTCAAAACCATGGTCTTGCTCTGCTTTGCTCCCAGCCGTTTGTGTCTGATCCTTCTCTGTCCTTCACCTGGCAATTGCTGTGGCTGCTAAGAGGACAGGCAGTGTGTAACGTATACTTGACCTGCAGTGTGTCCACGAAGCCTTGTCACCGCCAAGAGTGTGGCAAAGCTCTGCTCATAGGTCCTTGAAAGCTGGCTTTTCTGGAAGAACAACTGAGACCCATTTTTATATCAGAAAATCGGAAAAGCAGCCACCAGCCACCTCAGCCTTCTCCTCTGTGTTCTTTCTCTTTTGTATGGATGGACGTTGGCATAAATGTTAAGGACCACGTGGAAACGTGAGACTGCTGACCTAGTCTACATTCAGTGGGTCTTTTTTCTTTCTACTGCGTTGAAAGAGAAAAAAGCCCTGTTTGTGGGTAGATTATTCACCGTGCCGTCAGGGTCTGAGGCATCAGATCGTCGCCTGCTACGATGGCAGTAATATCTGAAACTGGTTTTTAATCATGATTTTTTTTAAAAAAAAAACCCATACTACCCCAAGAGTAACTAAAAATAAACTCTGTTCATGAAGCTTTGATCCTGAAGTGATTTTTCAGAGAGTTAGAGATCCCACTGATGACTGCAAACCAGCACATGCCAATCCTCTGAAAGCCCTACAGTTGAATCTAGGTGCATCTTGTGAGGGGTCTATGTATGATGGCCACATACTTTTAAAAGGGAGATGATCTTCTCTTTAAAATTCCACAGACGGACTCTGGCAGTTCCAACCAGTCGTCTACAGACTGTTAATCACTTGATGAGTATTTGATGTCAAGCTTGGGTGCTTGTAGCTCTCCGAGTGGCTTATAGCTCCGAGTGGCTTATAGCTCCCCGAGCGTCTACCTGTGTGGTTCCTGGCTGCATTTTATACTGCATCAGTTTGGAGAAACATCTCCAGTGTATTCTTCTTCACAGATGAATAGAAGTCAGGCCCTTGGGAGGGCACACACCAGCATCCCTCTTTCACAAAGTATAGCCTGTTTCCTGTGTGCAGTAGAACAGAGAAGGCACAAGCTCAGTGCTAAGAGATGAGCCTTCTTTTACCTGGAGTATAGTTTGCTGGTGGAGTGCTCTCCCAATCTGTGGGCCTTGGATTCAGACACTAGGATAAAGAATAAATAAATTAGTTAAAATTTAAATGAACTTTAATTGTCCTTGACTACAGTATACCATGCTTTGTCCTTTTAAAATTGATACTGTGTTTTTGAGGATTAATTCAGATCATTCTCACTACTAACAAATTAGATACTATATTTTCTATACTTGAAAAAGTGTACTTGATCAAGTTATTTGCATCTTGGAATTTTTTTAGTGGATAGCTGGAACCTAAAATTTACAGGTTTTCAAAAAGAGGGCTCGTGGAAAATGAAACCACTGTTATTTACAAGATGGCTAGAGATTTCTGTAGCATTTCCAATAAAGCATGTGTTTATGTTTCTATCCTGTTCTAGGTCCTTCAAGGAAGAGTCTGTTTACAGCTTTTAATTCAGGTAAGTGACCATTTTATGAATACATCAAAAATATTTCCATCTGATCAAATATATTGAATGATTAAATATTGAAATTTATTTGTAATTACTTTTGCTGGTGTAGTTCTAAGTAAAAATTCAGGCTTTAAGGTGTAACTAACTGCTTATGACATGGACATTTGGGGAGCATGAATTGATGACTTGATAACACAGAAGATGACATTTTATTATACAGATCAATTGAGCTTAAAGTGATTTTTTTTTAAAAAATATGGTTCATGTGAAATAAAACTGGACACTTCTCCAAATATAAATGTTGTTTTAAATTGGATCACCTTCAATTGTAAAATGGTCTTTAGATATTTTTTTTTTTAACTCATTGCACTAACTCAACAGCTTTCTATGTTTCTGGCTTCCCCTCTATGTACATTCCTGGTTGGACATACATTTCTAAGGCAGCCTATAACTTAAAGGCATTCAACTACATTGAGGGTCTAATACATCTTTTAAGGATCTAGTGATCTTATAAGTCGCACTCATCAAAGTTTGTATTTATGACTCGGAGGACTGAGTGCAGTCAGCCATGCATAGGCTCTCATCTTTTTTATTGCAGCGAGAGAACAGTCACATGGCTTCTCAGCCTGTTGCACATGAGAACAGAAAGCCAGAAAGAAGAAAGGCCATGTTACAGCATGTGAAGTAGCTGTTATAGAGGATCTCACATTGTCAGTACAGAGTTCAACCGTGACCCGTGGGTTCCCCCAGCTGTAAGCATGGTGGATCGTTAGTTTCACAACTCAAGGCTGGCCTGGAGTTAGTTTGAGCCTAATGAGAGATCCTTGCCCTGTGTGGCTTTTGAAGCAAAACTACTTGTAATCAGGTTTAATGGGTCACCCAGTATAAGTGTGATTACAATGTACTTCTTGGATATCTGAGTTGGTTCTCTATCCCATTCACAGTGATCATATTATGAACTGTTTTACAATCATCTTTGTCAACGTTTGGGGACTTTTCTTATGACAGATACTTCAAAGTGGAATTAAAAAAACTAAAGCACATGCATTTTATAGTCGCTTGGATAATCATATTATTTTCAAAAAAAGCTTCATACTAGTTTCTGATATGATTCACAATATAAAATTGTGCTCTACTCTGGTCAATCTCGGATTTTGTTTGTTTGTTTGTTTATAAATTACTTTATGTACTTTATTTAATGTTGTGAAGTTGTTTTTTTAATGTGCTTTTTTGCCTGAATGTATGTCAGTGTACCCCATGCATTTAGTGCCCAGGAAGGCCAAAGAATGTTGTCAGATCCCCTGGATCTGTAGTTACAGTTGTGAGCTGCCATGTAGGTTCTGGGAAATGAACCCTGTTCCTTAGTAATGTTCTAAATCTCTGAGCCATCTCTCCAGCCCCTAGTTAGTTTTTTTTTGGGGGGGGGGTGGTAAAATAATATTTGAAATTTCCACCGTTATTTTAGTGTAACAGTTACTTTAAAGAAATTCTGTTACCTCTGAAGACAATAAAGAAGCTATGACCTTGTGAGGCTCGGACATTGGTGTAAATCTTGGTTCTCCTCCTTTCTATTTCCGTCCCGACCTCTGGCTACTTGCTAAGCCTCTCCCGGGCTTGAGTTTCTCGGCTGGCTGCATGGGAATGTTCAGCAGATAAATCCCAGTGTGGGAATGGTTTTGGCCATGTAGGCTATTTTCATCGCAGGCTCTCACACGGTAGCTGCCACTGCTGCTAGGGCTGACAAGGTTAATAGTGCTCCTTGTCGTTCACTTGTCATGGCTTTACATTGGAGGGGATCCTCACCCCCACCCTGGGGTATAGAGTTCTAGGATACCTCAGGCATCCCAGGTTGTGTTTACCCGCTTCATTGACTGGTTCCTGTCAGGTGCCATGGTGTCTGTCCTGGAAGTGGGAACACCTCCTCCTCCTGTGCCATTTCATAAACATTCGCTGGGGTCATGTGGCTTTCTGCATCTCCTTTCTCCAATGTTGGGAGGTGGTTGAGAGCTGCAGACCTACTCTGGAGAGAGGATGAGATGCTGCCACACTGTGCACCTGCCGTCTTTCCTTATTACGTGTTTGTGATCTCAACTTTGCTCTCATGTTGAAAAGGGCAGATGCCGTTTGGATACATAGAAGGAAAATTTGGTGCTTCGTGTTAGGAAGAGTGGATCACTTAGTGAATCCCACTGCAACAGTGGCTACCTTTTTAGCTGGGAACTAGATCTCTTCACCCAGGGCACATGAATATATTCTACACAGAAAGGTTTTAAGTGTAGAAACGAATAAAAGCACCATAAATATAGACCTGAGTATAGAAGGCCTTTCCAGTAACATGTGTAGAACAATAGAGATTAATAATTGTGACAGCACATGATTTGAGCTTCGTTTTGTCAGATCATTACAAACAGTAGTAAGAACAAAGCCAGACAATGTTACCACGTGTGCTCTGTGTAGCACTCTCAAGAGCTAGCAAGACAGAGCCAGCCTCACAGTAGATGCTAAAGGTCCTATTGTCTTAAGACACCTCTGTCAAAATCCTTATTGCACTTTTTAATTGAAAAAGAAAAGTCACTACGTGAAATTCATGGGGAACCAATTCATGGGGGAAAACAAAGAAAGGTGAGGGTACCATAATTCTTACTTTCAAATCTATAATTAAAATGATCTGAAATGGGGACAAAGGTAGACCAATGCAATGGGACAGTCCAGAAATAAACCCGAGGACTCACAGTCCACTGAAGCTTTTTGGCAAGACTGCCAAAAACACCAAGCAGAGGAGCCATCCTCTCTCTAAGAGATGTGTGAGAAGAATTAGATGTCTGTGGGTGAAGTGAACTCAAACCTTTATCTCACCTCATACACAGAAAACAACTCAAAATGAATTAAAATAAGACTCAAAACTGAAAAAACTCAGGAGGAGATGGAAGGGGATTGCTTCATGGCTTTGTCGTTGTCCATGATTTCTTAGATGGAAACCAGAAGCATGCGGCAAAACAAAATTGGACAAGTGGGACTCTACGGAACCCCAACCAACTCTTCTGCTTAGCGAATGGGACAGTTGGTAGCATGACAGGTGGTCTATGAGATGAAGGGACTGCCTGCAAGCCATATTCCCAATAAGGGCTGATTTACCACAGTGAAATCAGGGTATGGAAGGGAGATTTGATCTGCCATGTTCTTTGCAGCATTATCGTCAGTAACTGGGAATTACTTACTGGTGGAATAGCTTACGTGTCTGTGTAGATAAAGAAAATGTGGTGTATCCATACAATGGAATATTAGTCACAGTACTATACAAACGAAGGAAATGGGGCTGAAGAGATGGCTAGGTGGTAAAAGTACTTGATGTGAAAGCATAGTACTTGTACTGTGAGTATCTGTAATCTGGGTACTCCTGATTGGTAGTTGAGGGGTAGAGGTTGGGAGGGGAGACACAGAGTCTCTGCATACTCATGGCCCAGGTACCCTAGTGAACACAGCCAAAAGGCGGACGAACTATTCCAAACAATAGATGTCAAAAGACTGACACCTGATGGTCATCCCCTGACCTCTCTATGCAGTGTGGCACATGTGTCATTCACAGGCATGATTGCATGGGCCTACAACGCACAGAAGGGAGAAGGGAGTCTTGCTGACTCCGATTACATTCGGTATCTAAAGCTGTCAGGATCATAGCAGCATAGTGTGTAATGGCTTCTCGGCACTGGTGGTGCTGGCCAAGAAATGGGAAGTTGCTGTTAGATTCAGTTTTGCAAGATCAGGACATTGTTACAACACTGTTAAAATAGATACAGTTACGGCATAGTTAACAGTAAGTAGCATAGGCTTAAAATTTGTTGAGGGCAGATTTTGTGTTCTTGCTACAATAACAGAGATGAACACACACAAAAACTGAAAAAAAAATATGTATGACTGAGAAACACGAAAAAGAACTATTAACTGATTTAAGTGTACACTCTACATTTGAACTTTTTTTTTTTTTTCTTTAGGCAGGTACCTAGTGGGTTAAACAGGAGCTTACACACTGCACCAGAGTGTAAATTTCAGAGCCATTGCATAGGGAATAGCTTTCAACCCAAGTCGTACATGATAAGAATGAGCCCAGGACGAGATTGTCTTTTTTTCTTTAATTACTTTTCAGACTTTAAAATATGAGGTAATGAAGACTTAGATGGATGGCTCAGTAGTTAATAGTTTTACTATTCAGAAAATAAACAAACAAAAAATTAACAACAACAAAAACAAGAAACCAAAAGACCCACCACCACCAAAAACCAACTGAAGTCTAAACCTTATGAAGTACTCCATCTTAAGTACCAAACTTTGCTTCATTGGTTTTTCCTCATCTTTGCCTGATGCTGACTTTACAAAGTAACAGCAGACGCCTTGCTTCTTTATTGCAGTCATGCCAGATGACCACCAGGGGGCATTTGTTGTTTGGGAAAGAATTGAAATGAGCAGTTTGAGGCTTGTATCTAAGCATATTTTGGGGGTGGTGGTGGGGAGCTTTGTACAAACAGGAGCTACATTTGGCTTTCCTTTACACTGATAATATATTTGTATTATTTCAGCTTCTTTCTGAATTTAGGAGAAAAGATTAATATTTAACATGCACGAGATAGGTAATGATAGTGCAGTTCAAATAAATTTTTGTCATTTTAAATTTATTTTTTATTTTAAATTTATTTATTTTTATGTGTGTGGGTGTTTTGCTTACATGCATGTCTGTTCATCACATGTATGCATTGTGCCTGAGAGCCGAGTAGTGGGCATCAGAGGATCTCTTGGGACTGGGGATGATTGTGAGTGGTCATGTGGGTGCTGGGAACTGAACATGCGTCCTCTGGAAGTCTAGCCATTAACTGCCAAGTCTTCATGTAAGCCCTTTAAAATTAAATTTTTAGTAAACTTACCTAATGGGCGAGTGGGTTCGTATATTTCTTCCTTTGGATAGTGTAAGCTAATGGATTTCTCTGTGTCAGAATAGTTTACTATTAACAAAACAGCCCCAATCCCTGAGAAGGATCCCACCCAGAAACCAAAAATTGACTGTATGGACAGTGGTGTGTCTACTTGTGACACTAATTTTATGTCTTGTTCAGTTCATAACTTTGATTCTCACTGATAACCTTTTAAAATTGTTTTTGGTAGCATTGGAGGAGCTTGTGGGTTTTGTTTTTATTTTTAATATTCAGAATTTGGGGAAAGGTGTTTAAAGGTTTTTAAAAACAACAACCTGTGATTTAATAGAGGAAAACAAAGTCCAAAGGTCTGTTTCTTTGACTCTAATTCAGTGGTAGGACGCTTTCACAGGGATTGCCAAAGACCATAGGAAAACATAGATGTTTCCATTACGATTTGTAACAGTAGCAAAATTCCAGTTATCAAGTAGCAACAGAAACAATTTCATGATTGGAAGGGCCCAGCATGAGGAGAATTGTATTAGGTTGCAGCATTAGGAAGGGTGAGAACCACTGCTGCAATCCATTGTTGTTGCTGGTTCTGTTGCCATGGATGTGTTCATTTAGGAGATTCATTGTGTGTGGGTGTGTTCCGTCAGCCCCACAGTGACCCTCCGTGGGTTGCTGGTGGATTGTCATCCTCTGACATGGGGCATGGGGTGTGAGCGAGGGGATGAGTTACTGCAGTCTTCCTTTTCTCCTATCCTCGCCGATTCTCAGATGCTGCGTAGGATTTCTGAAAGAATAACTGCTTTCTCTGGGTTTTAACGTTTAGCGAGTTGTTGATGGTGTGGGCTTTGTCTGTCGTATGGTTTGTTGACTGAGTCTCAGAAGCAGTCCTGATAGAAGTCTAACTTCCCGTTTTCATTGTGGTTCTCAACATATGAGAGTCAGTCAGAGCTGGGAATCTGACAACCTGCCATTAATTAAGCACAGTAAAAAAAAAAAATTGTTTATTTTAAAGATTGGGAGTATTTGTTGCTTGAAAGTTTTGATCTGTTTGCTTATTTTTAATCCAAGTGGTTAGGTTTGCATATAACTAGGTAAAATACCTGGGGAAATGCCTGGTGATGATAGTGTGAACCTGTGCAGTTAAAAAGAAGTGGAATCCATTCACAGATTGCTCTAATGAAATCTTATCGGGTTTTTTTGCCTAGCTAATAAACAGACATTAGGCACGTGAGGTGGTTAATTTCCTTTCACCCTGTTCCAAGTAGTGACAGGATCTGCAACATCATTGGCTGTTACATAAAGCTCCTGAGACCACCCACTTTCTCCTCCCCTCTCCATCCCTGCTGGGAACCACAACAACCCATGGCATGTACAGTGTGATGTAACTCGGGCTGCTTGCTTGCTTCCGGACCTGCTCCTCACAGCTCTTGCTCAGACGAAGGGCATTGTTTTTTTTAGCAACATCTGGGAGTACAAACGGAAGCCTGGAGCCCTAGGATAGCTAGCTCTGGCTTTTTTTTTTTTTTCTTTTTTCATTCCCACCTCTGAGTGGCCTGGCATTAGCTATGTAAGCTTGTTTTTCTCTGGCTGTATCTCTTGGCCTGGGAGAACCCTGAGTTGCAAAGAGACAGTATGTGATGGTCCCTGGAAAAGCTGCTTCCCCTGCGAAGTTCTCCCACTGGCTTCGAAGACATGCTGTTGTCTCCCAAATTCTCCTTATCCACCATCCACGTCCGCCTAACCGCCAAAGGACTGCTTCGAAACCTCCGGCTTCCTTCGGGGCTCAGGAAAAACACTGTCATTTTCCACACAGGTTGGTCATGCACAGATCTCTCTGCTCCGCACGCATAGGGAAGGGCTATACTGATGAACTTACAAATACTTCTCAGATTTCTATGGAACAGATAGTTGGGAAACAAAGCCCTCTTTAATGAGAGGCTTGACTGGTGGCAAGGAGCAGTTTTCTCTCTGTTGGGCAGGACGATACTTTGGTTGTGTGCCTTTTGGTTGTGTATTTTGGTTGGGCAGCTGTAGGCTTGTTTGTGTTTATGGATACAGGATTGTTGCCTCGGAACTTTCTGGCGCTCTCCTCTGCCACCAAATCTGTAAAAAAACAAAACAAAACAAAACACCTGTTAGTTCACATCCATCTTCAAATGATATTTGGAAATAGGATGTGAGCCTACTGAGACGATTTCTCTTTGCACTGAGAAAGGAGACGGTTTCTGTGGTTTTGTTTTGCAGCTTTGCAGTCTCTCACTAAGGTGGATAGGGCATGTGGAAAGACCCACACTCCAATATCACCCTGATGCTTGTGGAGGGCCAGTAAGTGGACCACACATTTAGTTTTCTAGTCTTCCTAGCACAAACGGCTGTGCTCATAGAATATTGCTGCTGCTGTTTGTGTATGCGCTGCCTTTCATTCTGCTGTGCCCAACATGGAATTCTCAGGCATCTGTAAACCTGTCTGCTGACACTCAGGTGCTAACAATTGCAATGGTGGTAATTAAGTTAATGTCATGGTGTAACAGCCTAAGTTTCCTTATGCATGGTTGGGGCTGCTGTGTGTTGTCTCTCACAGGCTTGCTTCACGGGCATGCCATGTGTGCCATGTGTGTGTTTCCTGTGTACCTCTTGTTTTTCACTTGACTCTTCACTGTCCCTGGTGATTATTTTTTTGTTAGTTGTTATTTTTTTTTTTTTTTCTGCTGACAGCTTTTTATTTTCCCAGAGGCATCTGCCTTCCCTGTGGGATAATCTTGATTTTTTTTTTTTCCTCAGCTTCCTCTCCTTGTTTCATAACTCCCCTTGGCCTGGCATTTGAGATGGCTGGCCTTTTCTTCTAGGTCTGATGGCTGAAGGTAAATGAAGAGAGCTGGGGCCATGCCCAGCCCAAATACCACTGTGATTCTTCTCAGCCTTAAAATAAAAGGTGGGGGCCAGTGGGGGGGGGGGCTCGGTGACTGCTGAGGCCTTGGCTTTAATTGCCTGCACCTCCAAAATAAAAATATATTACAAATTTATAAAAAAGGTAAAAAATACAGCTGTGCACTGTTATTATTACTATTACTGTTACTGTTAATTTTTTCTTAAAATTTTCCCTACTTTTTCTCCCCCCCCTTTCCAGTTCATCCCACCCCCTATGCATACAAACACATGTGCTTTATGTTAACAAAGTTTCATGTTTCAAAGTCAAGCACTTTCAATACTATTTTTTAACGAATGCAGGATGTCTAGGGTTTAAAAGAGTGTAGCAGAGGAGATATAAAATGCATTCATATATATTGGTGTGAAGTTTCTAAAGAAAATTCACTAATAAAAATTAGAAAAAAAGAAGGTCTGAGGCACTGTGCATCAAAGTGCCTCTTTCTGACCCTGACTCTGCCCTCTACACTTCATGTGTACATTCCTCAGTAGTAGCCAGACACATACAACACACAGACACCACACACACAGACACCACACACACACAGACACACAACACACAGACACACACAACACACACACACACAGAACACAACACACAACCACACTCAGACACACACTCAGACACATACACACACACACAGAGACACACACACACAGACACAGACACACACACAGACACAGACACACACACAAACACACACTCAGACACACACACACACAAAGACACACACAGACACAGACAACACACACATAGCCTCTTGTTATGCAGACTTGGAAGCTTGGTGTCTGTTTTAATTGCTTGCCTTTGTAAGGTTAATACTTTAAGAGTTTCATGGCTCCCTACTTCCCTCTTCTTTGGGTGGAGGAGGTGCTGGGGGTGGAACTGGATCTGGTACGCGTTTGGCAGGTGCTCTACCACTGAGTCGCACACCCAGCTTTATTCCAGTCCTTTTAATAGCTGAGTGAACAGTGGTTTATTTGTTCCACTAGCTGACGGCTTAAGGTTTGTTTGTAGTGTTTTTGTGAAGCAGGTAGTTTGAGCAAAAGACATAAGGCCTTAAAGACCAGAATTTAGACAATAGTGGTGTTTTCATCACATATTATTTTCTGAGTTTACATGAGAGTCATCACTTTTAGACTAGAATGCACACACGCAGCAGTGAGTGTGCACCGTATTTTACACAGGGAAGTCTGAGGCCCGGGCACATGAACTAGCTTGCCCAAGAGCACATAGTAAGTAAAGATGGAAACCAAACCTGTGAGCTCTGTTTAGGTTTTTTTACCTTAAATTTTTTTTTTTCTCCAGCTTTGAATGTTGTTCTGACTCTCAGCACCAGGAACTAGGGATGAAGGAGCGCTTTCCATGTGAAGAAAGCTCGTTAAGTTCCTATAAAGAATCCGAGGCTGAGGAATGGACTCAGCTCATGCAGTGTTCCCTACACAAACATAAAGACCAGACTCCCGTCCCTGGGGCCCAAGTAAAAGTTAGGTGTAGTGGGATAGCCTGTGCTCCCAGTGCTGGGTTAGCAGAGGGAGAAGGATTCCTGGGGTTGGCTGGTCAGCCAGTCGATCGAAATTGGTGAGCTTTAACCTCAGGAAGAGACCCTGTTTACAAAACCAAGATGGAGAGGTAATGCCGAAACCTCATGAGGTTGACATCTGGCTGCTCACCACAAAGCTCGAAAGTGCATGCATGCACAATATGGCACGGACTAGAACAAAGTATTGTAAAAACAATAATTGTTATTTATAAAAATTACATTTAATTCTAATAATTTTAGTTATCCCTAGTAAGACTCTTTGGAGAGTTCATCTGTATCATATCATTTTTAAGGTCAGAGACATTTTCTAGAAATTGGCTGACATCATTGTGCTTGGTTTTATCTAATTAGACTGACTCGTTTAGATCTTAGGAAAGGAAGTTTCACTGGTTGCCTTAGTGATGGGGCTACTGAACTGGATTCCAAGAGTACCAGGATAAGATGACGTTGGCTCTACCAGAACTTAGTTTATATTGTCGTCACTTCAAGGGCCATAAACCGGTAGCCACATGTTCTGCTTTCCAAGTGTCTGGGCCTCAGATACCATGAACTTCCCAGCACTGGGCTTTTAAACACTGACTGCACTACCACACTTGGAAATTCATCTTAACTACCTCCCAATTCCCCTTAATCCTCCTGGCTTTTTTCTCTTTATGACATCATGTTCTTATCTGGCCATCAAACATGACTCGTTTTATTATTCATCCTTACTGAGCCACAACAATTGGTTATAAAAACTCAAGACTCCACCCTTGGAGGTGATCCTTGTTTTCATTCCAACCGCCCTCCTTCAGGAACTTAGGGTGAAGCTTGCTTCTTGTGCGGGTGAGGGGCTGGGGATGGCACCTAGGACCACCTGCATCCTAGGCAGTTGCTTCACCATGGAGCCACAATCCCACGCCAGCTCCTGTTAGTGAGACAGGTAACAAAATACCGACAGGGACCGGGTCTGTGCAGCTAACAAGTGGTCAGAGCTTTCTGGAAGGCTTCATACTGGCTTATGCTGCCAGCTTTTCCTCCGACTCTAACCCGCTTTGTAAGATCAATTCATTCATGTCTCATATAAGTATCTGTTGGGCAGGTGCCATATGCCAGACACAAGACTTGGTGCTGAGAAAATAGCCAGGACTAGGTCCCACCATAGCTTGTGCCTTCCTCAAACCCATAATTGGGCAGGAGGCAGGTAATCACTCAGGGTGTGGCCTGGGCCCCCAGACAGTTCTTGGCACCTTCATCCAGGTGTTTCATGAGTGCCTTTTAAGTGTGGTCCTTAGGAGAAATGGAACCACTGAGATAAAAAGCATTGTGTATAAAGAGAATAACGTGAAAAGCCTAGAGAGGTGAGGACAGTGGCTCCTTCAAAGGAAGTAAAGTGCAATATTTCTGAGCAAACAGTGTGGTGAGAGAGGGAGGCTGGGAAAGGACCCCTGGTCAGAGCCTGGGACAAGGGCACAGGCCACTATGCCTTGTGGTACATTGTTACTGACAGGTGTGTCACTGAATTGAGATGTCACAATTTTCTGTAAGGAAGAACTTGAAGAAGGAAGGCCTTCCTGTGGGGATCTTGGGTGATCATGAAGGATGTCAGGATCAGGAAGGACTCCTGAGAGTCTGGAATGACCTCGTAATTGTCTCAAGTTTCTGTCAAGAGTTATTTCTTGACAAGAGTATTAAGCTAAGTTTTTATCACATACACCAGTCAGTCCCGGTTTGGTTTTATGGTGGCTCAGAGAGGGTAAGGGAAATACACTTCTAATACTCCTTCCCTGTCAGTTCAACTTTACCTCCAAGCTGGAAGTAAAAGTAAAGAACCATTTTGACTACACAGCATGTGAATGAAATCTATTCAATTACAGTAAAATTCATCAGATTATGTTCTTCTTATATTTGCTGGTTACTTTTTAGACTTCTTTTAGAATTGCTCTAGGCCTGGAAAACCAGACAGTGTAAGAAGTGACACACTTCCTCCTGAGACAGAGCTGTGCTGACTATGGCTCTGAAGCCAGGATGGGCGTCTCTGTTGTTTCCTTAGCTCCCTTCCTTATGGGTGGGTGTCTGCCTCAGGCTGAAAGCAAAGGAAACAGGGAAGGAGGCAGGGGCAGATCCCTTAAGCGCCAGTCTCAGTTACGTGGCTAAGATCTTAAAAAGAGAGAGGCTGAGAAGCTGAGTGTTTGATTTCTGTAGTTTCTGAAGTACACATAGGTGTGTCTCTCCTCCAAAGGCAGGGCAGTTCTGCCTCAGAGGCTGTCACTGGCCACTTATGAGTGAAGGAGACAGTATTATTTAACAGACCTTGCAGTTTGGTTTTTTTTGTTTTTTGTTTTTAAATCTGAAATAAGACAAATTAGTTTTGGTGCTGATTATAAATATTTGTAATGATTCCACTTGTTTTAGTTTGCTTTACTGTTGTTGTAATAAAACTGATCAAAAATCAACCTAGGGAGGAAATGATTTGCTGGCTTACAAGCTACAGTCCACCATTAAGGGAAGCCATGGCAGATGCCTGGAGGCAAGAACTGAAGCAGATGCCATGGAGGAACACTGCTGACTTGCTTCCCCTGCACCCACCCCATATGCTCAGCTATCTGTCTTACCAGGCCAACTTGCCAAGGGATGACACTGCTGACAGTGGACTGGGCTCCTTATACCAATTAGCGATTAAGAAAATGCACCTAGGCCAATCTGCTGGAGGTAATTCCTCAATTAAGGGGCCTTCTTCCCAGGTATCTCTAGTTTGTGCCAAGTTGGCCAAAACTAGTTTCAACTTTCAAGCTAGTTTATTATTAGACAAAATATTAATACTTGACTATAGTTACTTAAAATACTTTTAACTTTCCATTTAAAAAAAAAAAAACGCATTGGGGAAGGTATTCTGTACTTTAGATCTGTCTTTTATAACCTCAGTATTTTATTAGTAGAACGTTTATGGTGTTTACTCATGTGCTGTTAAGATAAATGCGTTTTCTCAAACAGTAACATAACGCGTGTCAATGAAGCCATTATAGCTTATTTCTATAATATATACATGTATATTATGATATGTGTATATATGTATACACGCATCAATTTATATGTAAAAAGAGAGTTGGTTGTTTGTAGAATACATAAAGGGCCAGATTGAAGGATAACAGATCAGTGATATATCTCTACCACATTGTACTGTCTTAATGTTTATTTACAACCTTTTTGCTTCCTTGAAGAAGCCATCTTGATTACCTCAATGGCCTCTGACCCCATTGATGGTAGTTACTTACCAAGAGCGTTGAGAATCACCATAACTAAAATAAACACATATTATGGCCAGGTGTTGTGGTACATAACGTTTATCCTAGCATTCAGCAGACAGAAGCAGGTAGGAAATTCAAGGTCACCTTGTCTGTATAGCAAGGTCCAGAATACCCAGAGAAACAGTGAAAACACCCCAACAATATGTATTGTGACACTTTGGGTTAGCTTTCAAGATGTCTTAGAGCTAGCAGTGTGTGCAGAGCTAAGCATCGTGTCAGACATCTGTAATCTTAGCACTAGGGATGCTGAGGCACTGTAGAGAGATAAAGGTCAGCTATGCTGTACCAAGACCTTATCTCTTGCACCCCAAATAAGAACAGTGTATGCACATTGCTTGCCATCTTAGGTAGAAAGGCAGCAGCTGGGGTTTCTGATGCCCTTTTCTACATTCCCCTTAGCTGTACCTTCAATTATTTTAGAAGTACTTTTTGAGAGAGAGAGAGAGAGAGAGAGAGAGAGAGAGAGAGAGCACTTTTATCAGTGATCATCTTTTTTACTAAATGATAAGATTTTTACCTAAATAATTCCTTTTAATGTTCACAAGAGTCTCCTGAAGTAGAATCTTGTTTACATTTAGCAAACTTAATAGAAAAGCCTAGATATATGAATTTACCTGGCCAACCTCAGACAACCAATAAACAGTAGAGAAATAGTCCTGACAAGGCAGCCAGCCCCAAGCCCTCATTCCTAATCACAATATGGTCTCCCTTTAAACTTCTGTAAATGTGTCTGAATATGGCTACATGGAGCCACAAATGTCAGGAAATACATAATATTTGTCTTTCTAAAAAAAAAAAAAAAAAAAAAGAAGTACTTTTTTCTTTGATTTTGTAGCTCTGGGGAAAAGTAAGACTAAAGAAATGTTTTAGGGGCTGTATTAATTATGTTTTTATTGCTGTGATAAAATACCATCACCAAGGCAAACTTTTACTTGAAAGTTCATCTCCTTTATTCATTGTTCTACAAGTTCAGTGGCTCTGAATTCAGCTGGTTGCATCACAGACAAGAAAATAACTGATTTTTAAAACTATTAAGACTTCATACTACAGTGTTCATCATCCTAAGGTCTTATGAAAATGTAGGAATATCAAAAGTTTTGAAATTCAGAATTTTTTTATTTGATTTTTTTTTTTTTTTACTTATTCACTTCACATATTGATATTTACATATCGATGACCCTCTCCTGGTCACTCCCTCCCACAATCCTTCCCCATCCTCCCTTTCCTTCTCTGAGTGAGTGAGGATCCCCCTGGGTTATTCCCCAACCCTGGCAATTCAAGTCTCTTCAAGGCTAGGTGCTTCCTCTCCCATTGAGGCTAGGCAGGGCAGTCCAGCTAGAAGAACATATTCCAAGTACCGGCAACAGCTTTGACCAAGGCAACTGTTAAAGAAAAGGTTTTGTTGGGATTATGGCTGCAGAGGATTAGAGTCTACAGTGGGCTGAGCATTGACATTGTGGCTGGTGGCTGAGCAACAGAGAAGAGTTCACTTCTTTCTTGTTCCACAGGTGGGAAGCAGAGAGTCCTAACTACAAGTCTTTTGAAACTTCAAAGTCCACCCCTATTGACAGACCTACTAACTCTCCCAATGCAGCCAACTAGGGACCAAGTAGCCAAGACTAATGGCAAATATCTCATTCAAACCATCATGGGGTTGAGAAATTTGCCCTTTCCCCCATGACCTTATAACCTGGTTCTAGGTGCCTCACACACCAAGGGCTAATATTCTGAGAATGGCATTCTCTTGTCCTTTATTGTTTACGTACATACGTATTCCTAATGTCGAATGTTTTACCTGGCTATTTGAGTTTCAGTTTCTTCTATAGGAAAATTTACTGTGCTTCATCATAATAATGAGGTTTGTTGGGTTTTGGGGTTTTTGTTTTGGTTTTTAACAACTTTGATACATTTTGGAGACCCAGCTACCTCTCAGTGTGTTATATCCACAAGTGTCTATACTCAGCAGTTGGTTTTCAGAAGTATCCTTCTATGATAAACACAACTTGCAACATGATCCAAGGACTGGAGGTGCCATCTGTGGCTACACAGCACCCACCCACAGGGCTTCTTAGAGGCAGAAGTGGCATTTGAGTTGGCTATGCTCAGAATGTAAAAAATCACAGGAGACATGGTATTTACAAGTTTTAAATCTTAATTACTTTAGTAGAAGAGTAACTACAAGAAGGCCTTGGCAAGCTGCTACAGCTTGTTTGGGAGATCAGTTCCTAGTGGTGACAGGACATTTCCTTCCATGTATTTAATTTGAAAGGGCACATTGTTGGTACATGTTGTCATTGGCAAAAATTAAAAGACACCACTGGTGTAAGCAGGCTTTATGTTATTGAGCAGTTTTTTAGGTCTCTAGTAAGATGGGCAAAAACAACCCAAAAGGCCCATAAAAAAACTACCGTTAAGATAGAGATGTAAGCTGGTCATCATGACACATGCTTTAATCCCAGCAGTGGGGATGCTGAAACAGGTATATGTCTGTGAGTTCAAGGCCAGCCTGGTATACATAGCAAATTCTAGGATAGTTAAAGCTATGTACAGAGATACTGTCTCAGAACCAACAGCAACAACAATGCCAACAAATAAGATTGAGATATACCTCTGTTGGTTGCCTGACAGCCTAGACTATAAGGAGCACACTGGATTCAGTCCCCGGCACGATATAAACCATGCATGGTACCACATGCCTGCCATCCTAGAGCTTTGGAAGTAGAGGCAGAAGGATTAGAAACTCAAACTCATCCTTGAACACACAGAGAGCTTTATGTTTAAGCTAACGTTTGCTGACATAATGATAATTTTTTTTATAAGGTTGTATAGATTACCACCACTGTTAAGTTGACAGAACTAGAATGTGTGTGTCCAGACTCTTGCATGTTGCAGGCAATCTTTAGGTTTGATTGCACCTCAAGAAAATTAAAAGGCAGGTGACTAATCTGAGGAGCAGGTGAGTATAGGATGAGCTATTCTTGGAGACTCGGAAGCAGAGTGTGAGAGAAGGTTCTAACACTTTCCTCACATGGCCACTCCAAACTCCTCCTCACACCCTGCCCTTGCCCTCTTTGTGCCTGTCAATCTGATAGCTCCCAGCTGGAAGCCTGCGTTGCACCAGGACCTCTTAATCTAACTGGCTATGTGGGCCTCCTGTTCTGTCCTGCTCTTCTCCTGCTTGTTCTCACAGTCTTGGGCCCCAGATTTGGTGTCGCTGGGCCTCCCTTCCGACCTCTCTGCCTCGGTTTTGCCCCTTTAGATCTTCCTTCCCTTCACAGGGCCCAGCTCGGCATCATTCTGTTTCCTACAAGATAAAATCTTGCACAGTGCACATGTCTTGCTCCTGCTTATGTTCCCAGCAGCTTTATTTTACTTTGGGATGGATGGTTGTGTTGAGAGACACAGGCTTTGTGTTTTCTGGCTCTGTCTTCAGTTCCTGGTTACCTCCTTTACTTATCTGTCTGCCACACGGGCAAATTCAGTCAAGACTCTGTCCCTATACTTAGGAAATTCTCTGCCTACACTCCACTCCCACTGTGTACATGACTCCAGTATCTGATTATAATACCATTTCATACTCCCAAGACTGGTGACATCCTTCTGTCTGCTGCACAAGTTTCTTCTTGAAAAAAACCAGGACCAATCATTTCCACTGATTCTCATCTTAATACTTTAGTTTCATTGAGTGTTGCCTGACCAACATCCCATCATCCAACGCAAAGGAGACACCGACTGCAAAAGCAAGTACATGGTGCTGTTAAGAACTTTCAGATGTGGGATTGATAATACTGCAGAAGATGGGACTCATCTGGCTGTCTAGGCCAGTGGAGGTTCAGGTTGTCTTTCTGTATCACAGAGCAATGCTATCCTCCGAGACGATCCCTGCTGGGCCCCCAGTGTCTCTCTCCTTGGTTTCCCCTGTTATGGTAGATTGTCATGAAGTAGTTGTATGTGTAGTGAGTAGGCCAATACGTGTAGGAAAATAGATGCATCAAACACAAGACACTCTCACTGGTCTTTTCTCCAATGAGGTTTTAATAACTAGGGAAACAAGCAGATTGTATAAATGGATGGCTTGTTTGGCCAGAAGGTGTTTTTTTTCCTAAGATGTTCTATGTCACGGTTGGGCTTTAAGTCAGAAGTGGGCGGGGCAATGGTTAAACTTCTCTCTAAAGATGTTTAGTAATGAGATGGGCACCCATCTAATAGAGACTTACTTTCTGTAAGATAATAAATTAACCCATTGAACTAGTTATTTAGCTATTTTTCAGGTGATCAGATTATTATTATTATTATTATTATTATTATTATTATTATTTTGCATGTTTTCCTTTCATTGAAAATCTTTTTCTCCTGATTATAGTCTCTCCCAACTCCCCTCCCCTCAAGATCCACTCCCTTTTTGTCTCTCATTAGAAAATAACAGGCTCCTAATAGATAAGAAAGAAAATTGACAAAATAAAATATAGTACGAAGTGAAAACTCTCATATCAAAGTTGGACATGACAACCCAACAGGAGAAAACGAGTCACAAGAGCAGGCACCAGCATCAGAGATCCACTTATCCTTACAGTGAGGAATCCCATGAAAATCCTAAGCTAACAGCTATAATCTAAACGCTGAGACCCTACTGTAGACTCTTGTTGCTTCCATCTCTGTGAGCCCCTTTGTGCCTTGCTTAGTTGATTTAGACAGCCTTCTTCCTCTGGTGTCTTCCAGCCCCTCTGGCTCTTACACTCTTTCTGGCTCCTCTTCCTCCAGGTTCCCTGAGTTTTGAGGGGAGGGATTTGATGCAGAGATCCCATTTAGGTTATCACATAATGTCTGACTGTGGGTCTCTGCGTTGTTTTCACCTCCTGCCAGAGGAAGCGTCTCTAATGATGACTGGATAAAACACTCATCATTGAGTGTAGAAGAATATCATTAGGAATCATTGTATTGATACTTTTTTTATTTTAAAGACGAGTCATGTTTGATTTTACCATAGGTTTCTGGACCATCTACTCCTTGGTCCCTTTCCTTGAGTAACCTTCAAGTCATATCAGATATTGGTTGGTTACTCCCCAAAGTTCTGTGGCACCATTGCCTAGCATATTTTGCAGGCAGAACGGATGGTAAGTCAAAGGTTAGTATCCATGTTTATCTTTCAGTAGTCTTCAGAGTACCTTTCTTCCCCTAAGACACTAGAATGTAGGGGCAAAGGATCCGTGTAAGCACTAGCTTTACATCTCTATGTTCATCTCTATGTACATCTCTATGGTTTTGTCCTTGGTAATGGGGCCCCACCTTTGGTATTTGGAGAGCAACCATTTGTCTTACCAATAGCCTGTGTTGACTTGGAATTTCCACAGAATCCCCTTCAGCAACAACTCAACTGAATGCAACCCAGCCCTACCACTGGCAACTGCGACTCCATATTCTCTATTACAAGGAGTCCTAATTAAGATTACCTTCTTACATCTCAGGAAGTTTCCACTGCACTGGGTTTCCAAATGCCCCCCAGTTCCAAGCATCTCTCTCCCATCACTCCATCTCCATTCTCCTGTCCTCAATCAGCCCTCAATTTGCCAGAAAAATCCATTCTACTTCCCCCTCCCAGGGAAATCTATGCACCTCCCAACCCCCACTTTCATGCCTCTGCTCTTTACCTAACCTGATTCTACAGATTGAAGCTTGGTTATTATCTACTTAATGTCTAATATCCATTTATAAGCAAGTTCATACCATATTTATCTTTGTGGGTCCGGATGATCTCTAGGTGATTTTCTCTGGTTTATTAGCCTGCAAATTTTATGATGTCATTTTTAATAGCTGAGTAATTCTTCATTGTGCAAATGTACCTCATTTTCTTTATTTATTCTTTTGAGGGGCATCTAGGTTGTTTCAGTTTATGGCTGTTATAAATAAAGCCACTATGAGCATAGTTGAGCAAGTGTCCTTGTGGTAGGATGGAGTGTCCTTTGAGTATATGCCCAAGAGTGGTCTAACTGGACCCTGATGTAGATTAATTCCCAACTTTCTGAGAAACTAGCATGTTGATTTCTGAAGTGTCTGTATAAGTTTGCACTTTAACCAGCAATGGAGGAGTGTTCCCCTTGCTCCACATCCTCGCTGGAAGCAGCAGCTGTCATTTGTGTTATTGTGACAGATGTAAGATGGAATCTCATAGTTTTGATTTGCATTTCCCATGTTAATCCTACTAGTCTATGATTATGGGGAACCTTTTCATCTACTAATATTTTCTTTAGCTAAAGACATGAAGGTTTTATTATACACGTCTTTCACTTGGCTTAGAGTTAGCCCAAGGTATTTTATACTATTTGAGGCTGTTGTGAAAGGTGTTGTTTCCCTGATTTTTTTCTAAGTTCATTTGTCATTTGTATATATATTTTTTGTATGTAGCCACTTTGCTGCAAGTGTGTTTCAGCTGAGTTCCCTTGTGGGATTTTTAGGGCCACTTATGTATACCATCAAATCATCTGCAAAGATGATTTTGACTTCTTCCTTTCCAATGTGTATCCTCTTGATCTCCTTCAGATCTGTCTTATTGCTCTAGCTAAAACTCCAAGTACTATATTGAATAGATATGAACAGAGTGAAGAACCTTGTCCTGTCCGTGTTGTAGTGGAATTGTGAGCAGATATTTTTGGGTAAAACTTTCTGGAGGCCTGCAAGGTGGCTCAGCAGGTATAAGCACCTGCCACCAAGCCTGAAGACCTGGGTTTAATTCCAGGATTTGCATCTTGTTCAAATTTGTGCAGAAACAGTTTTGCTTTCTGGTCTGTGCTTTACCGTACTGGCCCAGAAGTGACAGTGCTAGTTATTTTGTTGATCATTTATTTTTTCTTTAATTTTTAATCCTTTATTTTTATAGTTCAAAAATTTTAAACACAATCTTTGTTCAAATTTAGATTACATTTTTGCATTTCGATGGCATACCTTTAGCATTTACATACAACTATTTCTTAATAGGAAAGTGAGCTTGGCAACTGAATGTACAGTGATGTCTTTAGGAAAAGTTAATCAGTGAACGTTGAACTGATAGATTTATGCACTAGATAAGCACCAAGCACAGATGACAACACTAATATAATGCTTATATAACTAAGTATGCAAAAATGAAAATGCAAGAAGTACTTTCCTAAATATATATATTGCCATTTCTCAGCTTAGTTGAGTTACCATTGTAAGTACATTATTTTATCAATGCCTTCATATAGCAAATACCCTGGCTAGACGAGAAATCAAATAAGCCAGGCAAGAAATAGTTTTAATAATTCACAAAGTTCATAATATAATGTTTCTCAACTCAGATAACTATTCAGTTCTTTATTATTATTATTATTATTATTAATTTATTTCTTTTACAGTCCAGATTTTATCCCCATCCTGCTCCACCCTCTGACTGTTCCACATCCCATACCTTCTCCCCCAGCCCCCCTGACCCCATCTCCACAAGGATGATCCCACCCCCCCATCCCACCATACCTTCCCACTCCCTTGGACCTCCAGTCTCTTGAGGGTTAGGTGCATCTTCTCTGACTGAGTCCAGAGCCGGCAGTCCTCTGCTGTATATGTATTAAAGGTGTCATATCAGCTGGTGTATGCTGTCTGGTTGATGACACAGTATCTGAGAGATCTTGGGGTCCGGATTACTTGAGACTGCTGGTCCTCCTACAGGGTCACCCTCCTCCTCAGTTTCTTCCAGCTTTTCTCTAATTCAACCACAGGTGTCACCAGCTTCTGTCCATTGGTCGGGGTTAAATATCTGCATCTGACTCCATTTTGGGCCTCTCACTAGACCTCCTTTTCTGCAGGCCCTTCTCCATTTTTGTCCCTGCAGTTCTTTCAGACAGGAACGCTTATGGGTCAGAGTTTTTGACTGTGGGATGGCAACTCCATCCCTCACTTGATGCCCTGTCTTTCTGCTGGAGGTGGGCTCCAGAAGTTCCTTCTCCCCACTGTAGGGCATTTCATCTAAGGCCCCTCCCTTTGAGTTTAATGTCTCAGATTAAATGGATTCAATGAAGTCAGATCTTGTTCTGTTAGTAGATTACATAGATATGATAAACAAAAAAGTTTATCTTTTTAAATACAGCCACGCTATCAAAACAATAACATCCTTACCCTGATAAACTTGTAAGGGCTCCTAAGGAGAGATAGCCAAAGTTTACTTCATATTATAATTTCATGTAAATAGTCAATCCCACAGGGCTCAGGGGGAAACCCTTGGCTTTTCATGTTACAAAGTAACACATCTCTATGAGCCTGGGGCTTTGAGCATCACCGGAGACTTTCCTGTTCTCTCTGGTCCCCAGGAATGGGGACAGGGAAGGACGTGTGAACTGGGTCATCAGCTGATGTGCAGGATTGTTCTCCTGAGGGAGTACAGTATGTGGAGCGAAGATTGAGGTCACCGTGTGCTTGTCCAGCCCCAGACACAGGGCACCCGGAGCAATGGAAAGTGTGTGCTCTGGGAAGATATGTCGGCGTGTTGTTTCCTCCTTAGTTGTAAATTTTGTTCAAGCCCTTAACAAGACCTGTGTTTAAACTCTGGTCTAGATTGCTCTGGGAAAGACTCTGAGGAGCTTGTATTTTCTTGCTGGCTAAGTGTTGAGTAAAGATATAAGTGCTTAAAGTTCATTTTAATGATTTTGAAAATTAATTTTCTCTACTTGTTTTATATTAAAATTTGTATAGGTAATAGTTACCCTCCTATCATTTTAAATGATAAAAGTGGGTGCTGGGGAGACAGCTTTGTGGGTAAGAGTATTCCTACGTAGGTATGAAAATTCCAGTTTGAACCTTCAGCACTGAACATTAGGATCTGGCATGCATGCCTGTACCCCAACATTAGTGGGGCGTAGGGAGAGGCAGATCCCAAGAGCTCCCAAGGCAAAGCCCAAGCCCAGCCATCCTAGCTGAACCCACAAGCATAAAGGTCAGTGAGAAATGCTGTCTCAAGGAAATGAAGTGGAAAAAAAGACACTGGGTGTTCTCCTCTGGCTTCCATAGGCCTATGCATGGGCACACAAACCCACAAGCACACGTATACACATATCCCATCAGTACACGGCGCTTACACAGGTACATATTTAAAGAGCAAAACATACAAGTGACTTGAACTGTCTTACTATGTACCTTCTAGTCCTTAGAAGTCAAGAAGGTAAACACTGTTCGTAGTTTTACATGTACTCTTCATGAGGTATTTGTAAGTCCCCAGGAATATTAAGGGACATTTTTCTGTAAAATGTTAACATAAAAGATTGGCCTCAGGCTGGAGATGTCGCTTAGTGGTGGAGTGCCGAGTATGCATAAGGTCCCAGTCTGATCCCCGACACTGGGAGGGTGAGGGGGTGCGGGTGAGAGCTACCCTTCAAGCTAACAGTCATTTGTTAGTTTCAAAAGTCTGGTAAGTCTGCTGCATACATTTTGTTTCTGTGTATGTCATAGTTTACATTTCTAGTCAGTCCGATTTCCAGATTGTGTGGGGATAGCAGGCTGTCAGTGGCCTGGATTCTAAACGAGTGTGTCCAGAGAAGCAGTTTACACCTGAGAAGTCTTTTCACCTGCACTAGCTTTACCTTCCCTACAAAGGTACTAGAAGGATCAGGAAAAGGGGTAGCCTGGGTGACATGTGCCCGTAGTCATGGCTGCTCTGGAGGCTATGGCAGGGCACCAGTCATTTGAAGCTAACCTGGGCTACAGAGAGTTCGAATCTCAAAGAAGAGAGGAAATGAGGAAGTTCTCTGAACTGTAAACACTGCTATTGTTCTTACCTATTGTGTGGCAAATATAATTTCTTAGAACATTATACTGGCTAATTTTATGTCAACTTGACACAGGCTGGAGCATCTGAGACACAGAAGCCTCAACTGAGAAAATGCCTCCATATAAGATCAGGCATTTTTAAAATTAATTCTTAATTAGTGGGAGGGCCCAGGCCATTGTGGGTGGTGCCATCCCTGGGCTTATAGCATCCTGGAAGCTGTAAGAAAGCAGGCTGAGCAAGCCAAAGGCATGACATTCAGGCTTCTGCCCTATTTGAGTTCCTATCCTGACTTCCCTCAGTGATGAACTGTTACATGGGGGTCTAAGCTGAAATAAACCCTTTCCTCCCCAAGTTGCTTTGGCCAGGGTATTTCATCACAGGAATAGAAACTCTAAAAGGCAACTGTTAAGGAATTGATGTATGGAAAATGTAGATATGCTGTTATATTTTTGTCATTAATATAGTAAATGATTCATAATTTATTTTTCTGGATGATTTTATTATGGCAATATCAAGCTGAATATGATTTGCATCTAGGGAAGTGGCAGTTAGTGGCAAGCAACCTAAAAACTCCATCCCATAACAAATGAACGATATTTTCCTGGTCTCTGAGTACTATAAGACACAATGGAAATCTTAGTCAATTTAAAAGTGAGGTTATCAAATCTTAGGAACTGTTTGACCACCTAAAGCCACAGGAAAACAAGGCATGTTTATCAAATACTTAAAATATTGTTTTGAATGTAACTTATATTTAAATATAATTTTTAGTGTAAGCAAGAGCCATTGGCTATTGGAACACAATCCAGATGTCTCTTTCCTGTCTTCCAAGCTCTCTTGGATGATAGTTTGTGGGTCCTTGAAAACTGGGAAGAAAACCTTGCTGCATAAAAAGTTCTGTCAAATTTGTCAGGGCAGAATGCAGATGGCGCCATAGGGACTACTTGTCATAATAAGGAAATATTCATTTTACTTTTTTTGTTTTTTTTAGTTTCATGTTCCTTTTTTTTTTTCCATATTTATATTTGTTTTGATTGTTGGGCCTGTTTATTTCCAGACACTAAGCAGTATGCTTCCTGTTTTATCCAGAGAAACTTGACATTTGGAATGCTTCCAAAACTGAAAGAAAGATTTTTCATTTAAAACAAGTTATTCCCAGAACACAGCATGGAAAGTGAACAATCTCTTCAAACTTAGATGAATCTGCAAGAGTAGCATGTGTTTGAGAACATTTTTACACTCATTTTTACTACTTGGGGAACAAAATTTGCACTTAATGTAAAATGAAGCAATGTATTCAGGCACACAGTGCCTTTTACAGTAACCTCAGAGGAGCAAAGTGCGGGATCTCCAGTGTAGTTATGCTGGTTCATGAGATTCGGAGTGACATCTGCAGTGTAGACTGTGGCAATGACCAGAAAGACAGCAAGGAAGGCAGCTGTGGGAGGCATTTGTGGAAAGTACACGGGAGGACATGAGGGAAAGGCTCCTGGGGAAGTGGGAGGATTTTAGGGTGGGGGAGGAGAATCAGCAAGCAACTGTGAAGAACTTATTAAAATTTAAACAAATCATCTATGAAATACTATAATGAAGCTTATTACTTAGCATGCTAACAAACAAAAATAACAAATGTACTCATTCATTTGGAGGCAGAGACTCAGCGTGCATCCTCAGTTGGCCTGCAAAACCTCTGTAGACCAGGCTGTCTTGGAACTCAGAGATGCATCTGCCTCTGTCCCACAAGTGCTGGGATTAAAGTGTGTGCCACCATGCCCAGGCTAATGAATTTTTTAAAAAGGAAAATGCGGGAGGAAAGAAAAACATTTTGAGTTCAATAATCTGAATTTTTCCTCGGTGCTTATCCTATGATTTCTTTTTTAAAAAAAACCTCTGCGTTTTAATCATACCCTTTCACCTTCTGTTTGAAAGCACAAGGGGATTTAAACTGCATCCTGGACTTAAATGCACTACCGTCTAGTTTCAGCATTTGCTATTTTTCCAAAATGGAAAACCATTTGAATAGTGTGTCTTAGTTCTACCTACTATAAAATTGTCTTGTACTTTATTCAGCCTGTGTCATAAGTACGATGCCACTCTTATTTCTTTCATCTCCCAGTATAATTTACTGCATCACTGTGATACCAGATTCACATTCATTCTCTCTCTCTTTCCCTTCCCCCGCTCATATGCACACGCACATGCACATGGGCACACAGACACAGGAAAAACAAAAAAAGGTTACAAGTCAATCTCTTTATGAACGTAGATGCAGAAATCCCCAATTGAAATACTGGCCAACTGAATCCAAGATCGTATCAAAAAACGTCATTCATTCTGATCAAGTTTTCACCCCAGAGATTTAGGGATGGCTCAGCATACAAGAATCAATAAATGCAATTCATCTCACAAATGAACTCACAGACAGAAATCTCAGGATGGCCCCAACAGACACAGGAAAAGGCCTTTGACTTTCAGATTTCTTTGTCAGTTTAACTGGAAGAGTAAAAACTGGGAAGTAGAGTTGGAGGGATGGCTCATCAGGTAAAAATGCTTGCCACACAAGCTGGTGACCTGAGTTTGATTCTGGAATCCATAGTAAAAGGAAACCAGCTCTAGGAGGTAGTTCTCTGACGTCACAGGACTACAGTGATGTTTGAGAACCTGTACGCGCATGCACATAACATCATGAACACAGACAGTAGTGATGAATTAAAAATAAAGGCCAGGAAATCACTATTTTACCCCCGCCCCTGTTTTATTGTGTTTTAGTGTTGGTAACTCTATTTGGCTCATGTGCATAACTCCACATGGATCTTCACGGTGAGAACTAAAGCCATTGGCCATGTTTATTAATTCCACCCACCCTGATCCCTGATCAATTCCAGCCTGCCTCCGTGTTCACATCCCAACGTCGTCAACCTGCCTCAGATGCTCTCCTGTGGCTGGCGTAGTAGTAGGCTGGTTTTGAACCCATGTGGTGGTGATTATAAAAATCAACCTCACACATCTTTGTGCTTTCTTTCCTTTCCTCTTGCAGTTGAAAAGGGCAGGCAGAAGAATCCCAGAAGCCTGTGCATCCAGACCCAGACAGCTCCAGATGTGCTGTCCCCCGAAAGAACGCTTGAGTTGGCTCAATACAAAGCAAAATGTGAAAACCAAAGTGGATTTATCCTGCACCTCAAGCAGCTTCTTTCCTGTGGTAATACCAAGTTTGAAGCGCTAACAGTTGTGATCCAGCACCTCCTGTCTGAGGTAAGGATATCTATCAACCCTGAATGGCGGGGAGGAGGATTCTCAGACTTGTCCTACAAATATGTTTAAGTTAATGACTGGAAGACCTGGCTCTCCTTCTCTTTTCTCTTTTCTTCTCTCCTCTCCCCTCCCCTTCCCTCTCTTCTTCTCTCTGTCTCCCTCCCTCCCTCTCTCCTTCCCTCCAAATCCCTCTGTGTGTGTGTGTGTGTGTGTGTGTATGTGTGTGCACGTGCTCGGGTATGCATGTGTTTATGGTCGCAACTAGAGAAGGATCTCATGATTAATTTTCCGGGAGCCATCTACCTTCATTTCGAGACAGGGTTTCTCACTGGCATGAAGCTCTCCTTGTTGGTCTTGCTGGCTAGCGAGCAAATCCCAGAAATCTGCCTGTCCCCATATCCCCAGTACTCCAGCATACACAACTGTGCCTGGCTTTTTAAAAATGGAGGGATCCTAAAAACTGAGGGATCCTAGAGATTAAACTGAGGAATTTGTGCTTATGACTGAGCTATCCCCACATCCCAAACTATACTTTCATTACTCACTTTGTACTTGTGGCAGTCTCAGAATTTGGGGTTACAATAGTTTTCTGTTATCTTCCCTCCCTCCTTTTCCTGTGTGTGGTGTACAAGCGTGTGCACATGTGGGTGCAGGCACCATGCATGCAGAGGCTAGAGCAGACCAGTGGTCCTCTAGTGCTCTCCACCTTACTTTTTGAGACACAGTTTCTCCCTGAACCTTTAACTGGAAGTTTCAGCCAGGCTGGCTGCTGGACTAGGATTCCCAGGATCCACCTGTCTTCATCTCCAAAGGCTACAGTTACAGGCACTCACTACCATGCCTTTATACAAGGACATTGAGGATTTGAACTCAGGTCTGCTTGCTTTGACAGCAAGCACTCCTAATTGCTGAGCCATTTCCTGAGCCTTCAGATATTTTCTTAATACCCCCCTTTCCCTCCCGGGGTCTTTTCACTGGAACAATGGTAGCAAGAAGATAATTCCCTGTGCTATTTTATAAAACTCCAGACTTATGATAGTATGAAAGTTTCATTCTACTCACTTATTTTGGTCTAAATCATATATACTTTCCCACATAGTTAGTGCTTTAGAAAATGAAGTTGCTCTTCCTTCAAAAGTCATCGTGTTCCAACCCGGCTGATCACTGGGTTCATAGCTCCTTCTCTCTGCAGTCCATCCCACTGCTAACAGTTATATCTCGGACCTGTTGTCTGTCCTCTAGGGTTCTCCACTGTCCACAGATGATCTGATGTGGTCAGCAGGACTCTCAGAAGGACACTGAGCATCTATAAAATAATCAGTGTGAATTGAGCAAATAAGTGTCTAAGTTTCCAAAAACATGCTCTTAAAAGATTTAGAATAAAAAAATATATGTTATTGGTATTTTATACTGATTACATTGTATGTATTTGAGCTGGGTAAAATAACTATTAAAATTAGCTTTAAGCCGGGCGGTGGTGGCGCACGCCTTTAATCCCAGCACTCGGGAGGCAGAGGCAGGCGGATTTCTGAGTTCGAGGCCAGCCTGGGCTACAGAGTGAGTTCCAGGACAGCCCGGGCTACACAGAGAAACCCTGTCTCGAAAAACCAAAAAAAAAAAAAAAAAAAAAAAAAAAAAAAAATTAGCTTTAAAAAAAAAAAGATGGGCTTGCTAGGAAATATTAAATTATGTATATTTCTTAGGAATGATTCTGATTCATCAACTTGGACTATAAGGTTTTATAATTTGACATTAGTGTCTTTTTAAATGTGACCCTCACTGCCAAATGCTCAGCTGTGTAGTGGAGGTGTGAAGGAACAGCAGGAGGGAGTTAACAGTTTTTAGTAACACCCGGCACTTAGAGTAAGACCCGGCACTTAGAGTAAGGACTGATTTGTTGTTTTAAATGCTTACCCTGTCAACAATGAATGAGAATTTACAAATCAAATCAAGGCACAGAGTTTGGAGACTCCAGACAGCGAGCAGTATCAGTGTTGACCATGCTTTCCCCGGATGCCTGCATGTTCAGACCCCCATAAGTAAGCATCCGTGCACCACGACCTGCACCCGATATACCCAGACTGATTCTACAGACAGTGAAGGTCCAGTGCTAGTTGAATAAAGTAGGCAGTCCTGCCTTCTCTGGTCCTCGGTGGGCAAAGGAATGCACTTGAGAAGGAAGTAGGAATTTCCCATCTGATTCTCTTACTCTTTCCAAAAGAGGTCCTTAGAGAGACTATCCTACAGAAAATGCAAATGTAGTGTTAATAAGAGACTTTTTGGCCCAGACGAAGTGGTTCCTAAACCAAATCCATATAGTTCATCAGGTGCCCAGTTGAGGAATGAATAGATATAGCACTTAATTAAAATGGCCCTGGGTTTGGAATACTGAGTGATACACGATATACCCTTAATGAGTTTCAAGGACATTTTGGTAAAGATCCATGGTTATTGGGATCCATTGCTATTAGGAGAAGCAGAACATCCCGGCAGAAAGCAAGTGATGGAGCTAGTGGCTCATGCTATCATAGACAAGAGGAAGAAGAGGAGGAGGATAGGGCGGGGAGGAAGAAACCAGGCACAAATTATACCCTTTAAAGGCCCACTTAAGTACCTTACTTGCAATCAGTTTCTGCCTGCTAACAGCCCATTCAGCCCTGACTTCTAACCCACTGACGAAGTCAGCATCCTCACGATCCATGTGTGTCTCAACAGGACCAGCATGCGTGGGTGTCAAGCCTTCAGCTTTGGAGACTGTTTTTCTCCAAAGCACAGCAGAATGGCTATGTAACAGTGACCTTAATGAATATCAAGCTCAGGAACCCCCTCCTTAAGGAGACTCCTGGGGCTTCTAGCTCTACCTTTTACTCACCCTCTGGACTCCAGGATTTTGTATACTTCTCTTTTTGTTTTCTATATGGTAACTCCTCACTCCGTGTTTGTTTCTGCCTTCTAAAACAATAGTATATTTTATTATTTTAGGTGTTTACTATGTGTACATCTTTGCACCACTCATATGCAGGGCCCACAGAAGCCAGAAAAGGGTTCTGGAATTACAGGCAGTTGTAAGTTGCCCTTATTAGTTGCTGAGAATTGAACCCAGGGTTCTCTAGAAGAGCAAGCCAGTGCCCTTAACCACTGAGCCATTTCTCCAGCCCCTGTTTTGGCTCTTTAAGATGGAAGTTCATTGAGAGAAGAGTCTGCCCCCAGTTCTTCTTGTAAAACACCTCAAGAATTGTAGTATACAATTCAGACAATACCTGTGTGGACAGGCGAAGGGTGAGGGAGGAACTGCAGGTCTGTCTTACAAATGCACACAGAGTCCCCACATTAGATGCTCTTCACTCCTTCTCTGTTTTATAATCTACCAGTGAATGTTTGCTAGTTGACTAGTGTGTTACAAGGCACTGTTATGAAACAGCTGAAAGGGAAAGATATGGACGGGAAAAGTTGAGCAATTAAAATCCCCTTAACCGCTACTTCTCTTGCACCCACTTTTGAAACATTTGGACACCATTGGCAAGCATTGCTGTTAGTAACTCTAGAGTCCTCATCAAAGGGTCTCTAGGCATATTTCTTGGTAAGGTAAAACAAGTTCAGACAGGGTTTTTTTGTTTGTTTGTTTGTTTGCATATAGAAACTATAGGCTAGTACCTCCAAAAAGAAAAAGGTTGTGTTTTAAATGATGCTGATAGTCTACATCTCAGATTTAAAGGGGGAAAAGGTGTCTACTTTTTGATCAAAGTACTGTGTGGATGATATGAGGAAATTAGACCTAGCCACGTCTGAATTGTCTGATGCAGCTCTTTCCTGTAGAATTTCCTGTGTTGTTGATGCCATTCAGTAGCCAGCAGAAGTCAGGCACACTGGTGGGACGACAGCCAGCCACTAAGTGCTTGCATCCCAGCGACCCTAATTAAATTACGGAGAATCCCATTTTTTTTCCTTCGAGCGCTTCAGATATTTAATGCATGAGTATGAAATCGTCTTTGTGTGGATTCCCACCTTCCTTCCCAGTCTCATTGTGTGGGGGGGGTGGGGGGGCAGCTGCACATTATAGTGCAAAGATAATCATATAAACCTCTTCTCTGAATTATAAATGGTTTATCATCTATGACAGAGACACTAACCTTAGCAGCTGAAAAAAAAAAATCTGTCTCTAACTGCCAGAATGTATTTTATCATCTGGGAGTAAATAATAAGTACATTTAAAGGGCAAGCAACCCAGACAGTCATGCGGAAACCAACTATGTCTGTCGGAGTCTAGACTTTATGGTCCGAATTTTTGAGTAGATCATATTAAAGCACTGGGTTTCCCATAGTCTGTCCTGCTTCGCCTCAGATGATGTCATCTGCTTTGATTGATGACCAAAGAATTGGTCCTGGGCACTGCCCTCCCCTCCTAAGTACCAGGCTCCTTGAAGGCAGGAGCTATGTCTTAATTTTCTTACATATCATTATATATAGTATATGGTATAGAATGTGCTTAGTTATATGAGTAATAACTCATAATTCAGAAAGATAAATGTCCCTTCTGGGAATTTGGGGGAGGGGATGTTGTCTCTGATACTTGGCTTTCCAGAAAGTGCATAAAATGAGTCAGTTTAAGAAGCCAGTCATCTGAAGAGGGTAATATAGAGAAGATCCTGGAGGAAGGATAGCTTTTGACTTGAATAGAAGATCTCAGGATGCTGAATATGAGCTAGACAATTCTAGTCCATGGGAGCACACACAGGCAACCACCCGCTCATGCTTGCCACACACGTGTATGTTGTGGTCGCTGGAAGAACTCAGACTCATGTACAGGTACTACCTGAGCTCTGCCTTCAGTCCCGTTGTTTGTGATATACTTAATAGGAGGCTCCTTTGAGAAGGGAGTTTATACACAAAAAATAACGAATAGCAGCCCTCTAGGGTGTAAAGAAATCCCTTCTATGGTTGAGTACTGGGCTCTAAAGAACCAGGACTAGAGCAAAGGTGACAGTAAGAGCAAAAGCCATTGTGAAGGAAGAGTGGGCTGGCTTCTCCCCGTCCCGGCCATTGAGACACAGTGACAACTGACCTTGATGTCCTCTTGCTGAATGGAGCTGGAGAAGGGTGACAGTGGTTAAGGGAAGTGAGTGAGGACAGATATCCACACTCACTGAAGTCCACTAATGAGCAAACCGCCGCCCCTCATGTATTTATGGAGGTAGGCGTGGCGTTTCCAGAGTCCTTTGAAGATAAGCATCCGTAGCGTCAGTTTTTGCCATCTTCCTTTCAGTTTTCATGTGTAAGCGATAAGATTTTCTTGCCTTTCCCCCCTACTTTTGTTTGCAACTTGGCTGCTGTGGGAAAAGAGACTCTGAAGCATGGTCACAGTGTCAGACTTACTGCGCATGTCTATGGGAAAGGGGACTGAAGCATGGTCACAGTTTCAGACTTACTGCGCATGTCTAACAGAGCTGTCCTCTGCTTTTTTTTCCCTCGCTTCCGTGACAAAAATCTGCCATTTACCCAAAGTGTTTGAATAAAATTAAGGCTTGACATGATAGTACTAGAATAGTCAGTCAGGCTGTAGTGGCACGTGCCTGTAATCCAAGAACTTGGGGAGGGGGGGGCAAAGGAAAGCAAGTATGAGACCCGTTAGAAGAGGAGAAAAGGGAAGAACATTATATCTGTGGGTTATTATTTTATTGTCCTCAAACTTTAGTTTTTGCATTACAAAAGCAATTGTTTATTTTTGAAAATTAGAATTCCTGACTGGTGATTTCAAATATATGTGATCTCTAATACCCATGTCAGCACTTCCAGTTTATAAAAAAAAAAAAAAAAAAAAAAAAAAAAAAAGTCAATGAACTATATACTCTATTGCAATGTCATTTAAAATTGTAAATCACAACAGGGCCCTCTGATTGCCCTTCACCTAGTTCATCATGCCTTTAGTATATGGGTTCTGAAGAACAAGTTTCCCTTTTCTATTAGTAAGTGCGATAATCTAATGACCTCAATTAGAGAGGGGAGTAAAAAGGCTCATGCATCTAAAAATAGCTCCATTATCCACGCAGAGAGGGTCCCGTTTCTGTTTCCTCTGCCCCAGCTGATATTAAGTAAGTGGCAATCGATCACGGTAATGTCTGGCTCTCGTTTCTCATAAATGAAGGGCTGTGGCTTTAAGTAATCATCCGCTGCTTGTGCCAGAGACAGAAGCTGCAGTATCAGCTTCAGAGAGGAGAGAGAGGAGTCTGAGGCAGTAACCTGCGGGCCAGGAGGGAAGGCCACCAGGGCCGATGGCGCTCCTCCCTGTGGAGGTTTGAAAGTAGGCAGACCCAGATGGGTGGGAGGCGTGGCCACCTGTGCACTTCTTGGACAGTGCAGGGGGTGGGGGAGTTGGAGAGACCGGAGCTGGAAAATGGGCTGCCCCAGCAGCAAAATGTGCCTCTCTCCTCCCTGTGCAGCAACAAGGGTAATTAGTATTTGTTTACAGTGCTTTTCTAGAAGGGTGTCAGGGACGAAGGCAGACCCTGTCTGGAACCAGGGGAAAGTGCTTTGAATGAGGAGCAACTCTATAGACTGCAGAGGCCAGTCTCACACGGGTCTCTGCCATACTGTGATCCAGAAGCCGGAGCCCCACATCTAAGGTGATCTCGAGAAGGACACTTACTGAGAGCTGGGAAATTCTCTCACTTCCTTAGTTGTCACCCTGGCGCCAGGGAATCTCCGTCTGGAGGAACTGTGTCTGATGATTGTGTTTGTATAAGTATGTGTGGATGTGTGCCTGCTACAGACCTGGAGGTAACGTGAAAATTATTCCTTACCGCAAGAGTGTTATTTGTTAGTTTTTAAACACCGAAACTCCCTCCTGATTTCCTTTACTTCACTTATTTCAAATGTATTTGGGATTGTCGTTGCTTCATAATGTGATAATCCTTGGAAACTGCTCTATAGCTGGGTAAAATCAACTTGATTTCATCCTTAAGAGATTAAATTTTTTTTTTGTCCTAGCTTAAAAGCAAACTTTTTTTTTTTTTTTTTTTTTTTTTTTTTTTTTTTTGGCTTGTTTAGAATATAGGATTGGCCTTGTTACAAAACTTTATTTGCAGACATGGGACAAAGTCCATATAAATGCCTATGTTTAGAACATTAAATATTTATCTTGAACTGATTAGGCCTTTATTGCCCTTGGAGGGGAGAGTGCATTGCATCTTAAGTACAGTATGGATTAGTGTAAAGAGTCTATGGATCTGCAGTAAGTACAAGGCTCAAAGCAAATACTTTTAAATAGTCATTTTGTTCCTCAAAGGAAAGTTTCCATAGGACCTGGGAAAATACAGCTTTTTTTTTTTTTTTTTTTTTTTGAAACATGAAATTCCTTCACGGTACATTGTGTTTTGCTTTGTTTTTAACAACACAAACTGTTAGCTTAAGTGATTCAGTGATTCGTATCTCGGCCTCTCAGCCCTGGGTCTCACTTTCCTGGCAATGGCAAATGTGTACCTTACTGAAAAGGGACCCTCTTTAAAAACGTGTTAGTAACTTGGTGTGTGTTTTCTGCAGCGGGAGGAAGCACTGAAGCAACACAAAACCCTCTCTCAAGAACTTGTCAGCCTCCGGGGAGAGCTAGGTAAGAGCCTGTTTTCCTGCCCCTGCCCTAGGTAAAGTTTACTGAAATTGATAAATGTGCTCTTCCCTCCTGCTCTGTGGCTGGAAGAACGCTGGCGGCTGTTTTTTCTCTCTCTCTCTCTCTCTCTCTCTCTCTCTCTCTCTCTCCTCTCTCTCTCTCTCTCTCTCATATCTGTACAAACACTCACTATCGACATTACTTTTAAATCTTGGCAGTGTGACCTCAAGCTCACAGAATTCCTGGCACTGATCTGAGTAAGCTAACACAGCTTTCTGATGACCAAGGCATAAAGCATTGCTTCGTACTGAGTAGACAGGGACAGAATGGTTTTTGTAATTGTGAGCATCCCCATTGAATAATTATGTTGTCTGTCTTTCTCTTCCTTTCTTCTTTCCTTCCTTCCTTCCTTCCTTCCTTCCTTCCTTCCTTCCTTCCTTCCTTCCTTCTTTCCTTTCTTTTTTCTAGAACCACTTTTTATATTAAAGAGTGTTAAGAAAAGTTATTCTCTGATAAAAGTGACTACATTACACATCCCCATTGAGGTACAGCGTACCCGTGAGTGTACAGTGAGTCTACAATTAAACGGATACTGCTTGTTAGGGCCACCCATCTGAGCGAGGCATGCTCTGTGTTACTTAAATAGTCAGGATGAGCTGGGGAAGAATGTCTACCGACTCCAGGAGCAGTGTGCTCTGTAGCATTCTCTAGGAAGTCCTGCTGTTTGATATTTTGAGTTCTTGGTGCTTCTGAGGATCCCTAGATTTGAAGGACAAAGACAGTTGCCCTTTCTACCTCAGTTACCTGTAGTAGAGAACTGACTGCTTTCTGCCCCTCCCTTTGCCCTGTCTGTGGGGACCCCTTACCCTAAGAATTGGCTACCTGATTTAGCTTCAACTAGATCTGGAGTTGTTCATCGAGTGTCACCTGCCTTGTCCTTGGCTTTTCTTGCTGCTAGGCTGCATTGGAAGCATGGGTAGCGTATGTCCTTCAAAGGGAAACAGCTAGAGATAGAACAAATCTTATTTGTTTAATTCTCAAAGAATCCTGCTTTTCTCTGAGAACCGGACCATAGTTTAAACACAGCCATTCTAATTTGCTAGCCTAGAATATGTGTCAGCAACTACACTGGCCCAGCCAAGGCAAAGGTCAAGGGCCAGTGCATGTGGAGTCAAGACCTTGCCCTTCCCTACTCCTTGTGTCTGCCAGTTGAAATCGAGGCCAATTCCTAGCTAACCCTTGAGATTCACAATAGTAGAGAAGCCACCAGTGCTGGCTGGCTGGCTGGCTGGCTGTGGTAACAGAAAGGAAGGACCCTTGTGGAAAACTAATTTTAAGGCAGGTGAATGTACAGAAGCCCAGTGATGGGTGAGCTCTTTCAAACCAGGACAGAAGCCACAGCATGGGTGGCCCTGATCCCAGACACCATGAAGACCTCCTGCTTCTCTTTCAATCTGGCTGCCTCCCTTTTGGTTACCCAATGACCAGGTTGATTTGTTTGTCTGTGCCTTAAGTACTGTAATGGATACAGAATAAGGAGATGAGGGAAGAGGGCCTTTTTGTGTGTATGTGTGTGTGAGTTTCAGTGTTCAAAACACAGTGGAAGTGGAGATGAGCCTGCCTAATGATTCAGGTTTCTACTCTCTGAGAGAAGGCAGGACCAAGACAGAAGGGGACACTGGGCTCATTGACTCTGATTGAATGGTGATCCTCTTCAGCATTAAGCAGTTTAAATTGGAGCCCAGGCCCACAGCTCTTGCCGCTATCATGCAGCCTGTCAGGAAACAGCCATCCTTTGTTCTCTCACCTCTGTCTGTGATAAGGAGAATGTGGCCTGGTGTGCTTTTCCTGCCACTGTCAAAGTGTCAGGATGTTATGGGTGGCCTGTCCATATTGTTTTGTCACCCTAGGCTGGACTTGGGAAATGGTGTCATTTCTGTCAGCTACTGACTCAGACAAGGCTTGCTCAAGAACCAGTGCTTGCTCAAGGACCAGTGAAGGCATTTGGGAAAAGGTTGGTTTGGCCAGCGAAGAGAAGAGAAACCTTCAAACAAGTGTAATGAAGCTGGCTCAAAAGAAAGTTCTTGAAGCTTTCAACTGGATTTGTGTATTGAAAATACACAGTGGAAAATACAGAGTAGAAAAAAGATAAAAGTTTATATGCCAAAGCTGAGATCTGTTTTCCAACTTGAGGCAATAAAAGGTGTAGCACTGTGGTGTCGCAGTCTCCAGGTTCCAATCCTTGGGTTGGGAGGTGGGTGGCTCATTGTGCATCATGTCACCTCTCTTCTGCCCCAGTTTTATTCTCTCTAAAGTGGCAGTGTACATGTGTGCCCAGAGGATGATCATAAGGGTCACACGAGGTAAGATATTGCAAAGCACTCATGCCAGGGGTTAACTGCTATTAGCCATAAATACATGAATGTATGCAGTTTTAAGTTAATGTCATGGCAGGCATCTGTAATCCCAGTAACTCCAGAGGCCAAGACAAAAGGATTGCTATCAGTCTTAGGCCAGCATAGTGAGTGAAAGGCCAGTCTGACTGAGAGCCTGTGCCAAACATAGACGCATATGCTCACGGACACACATACAAACAGATTCAGTTATATCTGTGTAGTGATTGGTGGCATTGAAAGCATAAACCATACCATAGGAAGGACTAGTCAGCAGATGGAATACTATTAGAAATTCCCAGGTCAGGGAGACCTACCAGTCCTTTGCTGCTATTTAATGTTGGCATTTAATGTTGCGTTAGTGGATTAGGGGGTTTGTTTTGGTTAGTTTGGTTTGGTCTGGTCTGGTCTGGTCTGGTCTTTCAAGACAGAGTTTCTCTGTGTTGCCCTGGCTGTCCTGGAACTCAATCTGTACACCAGGCTGGCCTCAAACTGGAAGATCCTCCTGCCTCTGCCTCTTATGGCATTAGTGCTGGGATTAAAGATGTGCACCCTCACTGCCTAGATGAAGGTATAGGGTTTTTATTCATATACTCCCAGTTAGGAGTTACTTAACAATTTTAAGTACACAGAGTTTTCCCTTTGGTGATACGTCTGTGTATTCTTCTGGATTAGTGTGGCATATAAACAGAGTAGTAAAGTATATGAGGTGGTGAGGCCTAGACCCTGATGTTTTATAGGTGACTTAGTGATTGCTGCTGTCTTCTGACCTTCCATCCCTCACTTCCACCGTCCAAGTATTCACCTTGTCCCTTGGAATAACCAGGAGCTGCCAGAGTCACTGGTCAACTGTGTGATCTTTCCTTATCGTCTGCCTGAAAACTGGGACAAGAGTCTCACACTTGAAGGAGTGAAAGAAACTCCTGAACCTGGGAGCCCTGCAACTGCAATTGTCTGTGCTTTTGCCCTTCACAATCTAATGGCTTCCATCCATCTTCCCCATTGGCAGACTTTCTGGATGCCTTCTCATTTCATCCTCTGATAGTCTCTTCCTGAGTCAAGCCTTTTCACCTGGTATGTAACCAGCATGTATCTCCTATCCGACCCACATCCCTTCATGGAAAGCCCTTTGCTTGGAAAAACCTCTTCAAGAAACCCCTCTATCTACACAGAACCAAACCATGAGGCACTCCCCCTATGCCAGTGACCTTTGGACCTTGCACTAATGTATTTCATGTATCTTGTGTTCTTCTGTTATCTCCAGTCTGTATGGTCTTCAATGAGGAAAGTCTTTCCTCTGCAGGGAAAATCATAATGAACTCTCCATTTGCATAGCTTAGTGGCTTATGTTTATTGGCATTTGAGAGTTTACATTTTAAAGACCAGTGTAGAAATAAGAAATACTCTATAGTCCTACTATCCTGATATGCTTTTGCATAGTCCCTTGCCTTTGTTTATAGAACACGTATAACTTTGTACCATCATTATTTCAGGACAGCATATTTTATATACTGTTAGATATACAGTACTATCTATTGTGCCATCACATTTTTGTTTGTTTGAGACAGGCTAGCAATATATAGACTAGGCTGACTCTAAACTAGATCTTTGCTCCTCTGTCTGTCCCATAATATTTTTTTTAACCACATTTATTTGTATGTGTCACCCACGTGTGTGTGCCACAGCGAATGTGTGGAAGTCAGAGGACAGCTTTCAGGATTGGGTTCTTCCCTTCCCCCCTGTGGGTTCCATCCATGAACTCTGGTTCTTAGGTTTGGTGGAAAGCCTTGGATCCTCCCTGAGCTATCTAGCCAGTCCATCAGTTTTATATAATCAGATTTATATAATCTCCACTTGCATTGAGCATTTCAAAAAAACTCCCTTAAGCAAAAAGTGATCTGGGTTTCATGACTAAAGTACCAGTGTTGTCTCTTCTTGAGATTCATATAAATGAAAGTGTAGCCTGTCGTCTCATTCACATCTGGTATCTTCGGCAGAGGGCCCTGCTTCTGGGTGTTTTAATCAGTCTTTGGATTCTTTTAACAAGCCCAGTACTTTTCCAGGGCACCTTGCCGCCTTCACTGAAGACGTTTTTAATGATTGTGGAGCATCTATAGAGTGCTATCGCAATGAGACCATCTGATCGTGACTTACAGGTGTATGTTTTAAGCCCTTCCCTCCTGAGCTGCAGATGGGTGTTTCCTTAAAGGCCCTGCCTCTAGGTGAGCTGGCCCAGTGAGATGACACTTTCTACTGCATGGTCCCTTGCTCCCAGAGTTCTCTGCATCTTTGCACAGCTCTCTCCACCATGTTACCCCTCTTCTCTCGACTCTCAGATTCTTTATTAATTCATTCTTTTAAGTTCTGTTTAAAACATTTTGTCTTCAGTTGAATTTCACTCAAATCTCTCAGACAAGTTAATTTTACTTTTTTCTACCCTTCTGGTTACTGGGTACACATTAAGACTTTTCATTTAGAGCTATTTGCTTGTGTACCTCTTCCAGCCATTTAGAACTATGAGATCTTCAAAGGCAAAGCCACTCAGTACCTCTGTCAGGTGTGTAGGCCTGGGCACACGAATGCATAGAGAGCAAGAAAAGAGTAGATCTTTCATCCTAAGATGGAGGGAGACAGGGAAGGTGGGCTTCTCCCTGCAGTGTGCAAACGTTTGAAGAGTTCTGTGCACAAACATTTCCTAATAACTTCCTTAAAAAGTAATAAATGGTGACATAATTCTGTTGGGAGTGCTAGGTTTCACCATGACAGCAGTTCACCAGAGAATCTTGAAGTCTTTGCAAGTAGTTGACTGTTGCATGTCATGGTCAACATCCAAAGCAACCTTTCGCCACTGAGAAAGACATTGTGAATAAAACGTGTTTGTATGTATGGACGCCTCTCACTGTAATCTTTGAGATTTCTGGTGTCCTTAAAATTACATTTTTCTTGTATATAAAAAGAAAGATTTGTTTGTTGTGGTGTTGGGGATTAAACTCACGGCATTGTATATATTGTACGTGCTAGACAAATTCTCTACCACTGAACCATAACTCTAGCCCCAAGGAAACAGTCCTCTCTCTCTCTCTCTCTCTCTCTCTCTCTCTCTCTCTCTCTCTCTCTCTCAATGTGAACACAGTGACCACAAAGATAGAAAAAGTAACCTTAGCTTGTTTGAAAGTTGGGTGAAACTCATCTAAAGACAAGATGTGTTATATATGTATATATATGTATATGTGCATATATAGGTATATACTATTGTCACAAGAAGTTAGAGCTAACTCATACATCTTTTTTATTAAGTAGCCGCAGTTGCTTGCTATTTCATTGAACAAAATGAGATTTTTGTCCCTTAATACACTAAACATTGCTAAAATGTCTAGGATAAGTATGTAAAACCTCATTACTTTCCTCTCGACATATAGAAATTCACACAGATGTTGGGGACATTCTCTGGGATCTGTTCATTCCTAAACAGAACAGTATTCAGCTCTAAGTAGTTGATATTGTATAAAAGGAAAGAAATTGGGGTTCAAGACCTAGCATGCTTTCCTACTGCTAGCCAGCTCAGGAGCCAAAGGGTTTGGATAAAAACCCAAAGTGGCCAAGCTACCAGATTTGTCAGTCCTGGCAGAAAGTACTTAAGTGTGATTTCATAAAACAGTGGAAAATCATTTGACAGCACTGTAAGCATGCATCGGCCACTAACAACTCATGGGAACCCTTTCTAATCAAGCAGGGAGGAAGATGCATGCTATTGCTAAATCGGAATATCTTCTTACCTACTTTAAAAACATACAAGTTGTCAAAAGCAGACTATGAGCCACTGATGAGTACTTACCCAGTGAACCCTGCGTAGGCTGGCTCACACCTCAGGGAATGTGTGAATTCGTCCACCATCCAGCTCGCATTATAATTCTGGTGTAACAAAGCCTAAAGAGATTTAGACACTCTGTATAGCTGATTTCAAGACAGTCTTTCTTTCTTTCTTTTTCTTTTTTTTCTTTCTTTCCTCCTTCCTTCCTTCTTTCCTTCCTTCCTTCTTTCCTATAGAAGCTAATGAAATAACATGAGGAAACCCCACCTAAAGCTTTTTATCTTGGTGAGGTGTTTGAAGGACGAGTCGATAGCTACCTCAGACTTGGGTCATTCTCTTGTTATCGGTGTCTTTCCTAAATTTGGACTTTGGCTGACTCTACTGATATCCAAAAGTCCATGTTCTTTTACCCACAGATAAGTAAAATACTGCCAACAGCAGCTGGTTCTCAGAGTCCATGAGATTTCTTTCTTGTCCTGGTCTCTTCCTGACTCTAAATTTCCAAATGTCCCTAACCCTGGGTCACTTGTCTAGAACACGGATTCACAAACGTCACTGTGAGATGAAACAGATTTCCTGTTCTCACACCCACCAGTTCCAACTCATTCAAGTTTGGGGTGGAGTCCAGAAATCTGCACTTTTCATATCATCCAGGTGATGCGCACACCAGAGTACCTGGGACTACACCCAGATACCGCACTATTTAGGATGTTCCTTATGTGTGAAAAAGTGTGTGTGTGTCTAAAGTTTATGCATGCCTGAGGACTTGTACCAGCACTTTCTGATTGTTGTGCCCTAAAAGCAACTGACCTGGAAGGAGGCATGGCAGAATAGTTAATAGACTTGGGGGGTGGGAGGGGGAGGCACTGCATTGTTTTGATTGAAACCTGGCACTTTACAAGGGGACTCCTATTTCTCAGGCCACACTTGTGTCTCTGACCCACCTTCATTGCTAGATTGCTTTTTTCCACGTATGTATGGAGTGTGTACTGTTATGACAAGGTGAGCAGATGTTCTGCAGCCTGTCATGGGCTAGTGCATAAGATGGAAACAGCCAAAACACCTTTTCAAACACCTTCCTCTGCAGTGGGAGGAAGGACATTGTCTAGGGGAACCTGGCCACTCCCTGGAGGCCCAACTGGCCACCTCTGTCCGGAAGGTAGAAGATAGGCCGGTGGGGCCAGATTACAAACTACCTAATCAGCGCAGGAAAGAGAGAGACCAGGCAGGGAAGCATTGTTCACTTATCTTTCAGTTTCCGTGGCTCCAGAGAATTGAGCCAGAGCATTCCTTGGTGCCCACTGGGTGACTAAACTAACTAACTTCTCCCTTTGGCTCCCAAATCACGAACGTAGCCATTGAGATCCAGTTTGGAGTACAGGGGCTGGATTCAGGTCTGCCCTCCCAGTTCCATTTGGTCAAATGAGACTTATGGTAGCACCTACTTGTCAGCTCAGAGTCCTGCATGGAAAAAAAAAAATGAACTTGAGAGCCTTTTGCAAGGTCTGCAGCAAGTGTTACAGGTGGGGTGGTATTATTTATGGGAAAGTCGATTCAATGGTGCCAACAGTTTTATAAAAAGTCAGTTCCCCAAAAGTTTGTGCTTCATGGGAGCTTTTAAAATGGTTCACATAGACTCAAGGGCATCATGCACAAGAGCAATCAAAGTCACTTAGAGCTGATTTTTGAGATTTAGAGGAGACCCTTGTCTACCATGTGCCTCCCAGGTTACTTGGCTCTGTGAAAGGTTACATTTAAAGAAACAAACTCTGAAGGCCGTAATGCTAGCTGATCACATTCCTGCATGCCCCTACCCTCTGGTGCACTTAGGGCCCATCTGCCCTGACTTTCTGTACAGTCAACTCCGTATTGGCCTTTATCTACCATCCCTTAACTGAGAGGCCATCAGAACACAGAGCTGTTTTCTCACTTTACAAATCAGGACTTAGAGGCCCAGAAAGTTAGAAATGCCTTTTAGTCAGACAGTCTGGGCTCTACATTTCTGGGTTAGTTTTCTCATTGACACCGTTGGTTTTTAAAACAGATTAGACCCACACTTGCCCTGGAAGTGTATCATGATAGGATCTCATGGAGTAATAGTTTAGAGTAATGATGGGGGAAGGCCCTGTCCTGTGTGGTATGGTTCCGGAGTGGGGAACCAGGAGAAGTGAGAGAAAGTTCTCAATAACGTGTTGAAGAAAGTCATGAAGGAGCCAGAAGGACAAGCAGGTGATGAGAGAGAGAGAGACAGAGACAGAGACTAGGAAGAGGAACCAAGACAGGCAAGGCAAGGTGGACGCAAAGGCTCCCCCATTTTCCTCTACGTGACACAGCAGAGGGGAGCTCCGAAGGTTCCCACAGCTGTCCCCAGAAGCCTGTCAGGAGAGTCACATGACTAGGGAATGCAGTGCTCCCGGTTTCCAGTTTGTCCCTTTTTGTCACTGTCTCTTACCTGGCACCAAACGTGCATCACTTTGCATGTGACCTCGCCTCTCACGCTCTCCCTTGTCATTCTGTATTGCATTTAGGACTGACAAATCTCCAGGGAGCCAGGGAAGTTCTGTGGTCTAGAATATAAAGAACAGTAGCAGTACTAGATTTAAAGAGGAGACTCCAGTAGTGCCCTGCTCTGTGTGTGTGTGTGTATGTGTGTGTGTGTGTATGTATATACAGATAGTGTGTGGGAATCGTGGGTGCTGGAGCTTAAACTCAATAACCATTAGACTGTGTTGAACTTCTAGCATGTCTCCAAGGAAACCACAATCAGGTTTGATCCCTTTGGTAATAACAACAGTAACACACATCGCACATTTAAATGGTCGGGCACAGGACCGGGAGCTTCCTGTGCATTATCATTAACTCCGTAGGGAAAGTACCAGTGTGGTCTCTATTTTAGAGATGAGGAAGTGTGAGCACTGATTGCTAGTCTCCTGTGAAGCCCGCTATTCACACATTAAAATGAAAGAAGGCAGCTCCGTATCACTTCCAAGAACACTGACATTTTTTTTCAGACCATGGTGTGTGGTGTTTTCTTCCATAACAGAACATTCATTAGTCAGCGAGCAAAGGGGAATTTATCTCTATGAGATGGAAACAATCAGCCCAACTGTCCCCCCACCTTACAAAACACCCCTGGGGACTAATTAAGTAATGGCTTCACTTCCTCTCCGTTTCTAACTGCCAAAGGGCCTGAGACTAATATGATTGTGTTTTCCCAAGGTCAGATTGGACTGCACAGTGGAGCCCTTTCTAGACATCATCCAAATGATTGTTTGAAAAACAAAATCAGCCATCCTTCTTGTGCAGTGACTTTTCCTTGATCAAATAGCTGTGATTTAGACTGTCAAGGCTCCCTGGTTTTCCTGCTCTGGCCTTGACCTCATAGTCTCGGGATGCTGGTGCGTCTCTGAATAATATCTTTAACATGACTTAGACTTTAGAGATACTTTTGTAAATGAGTCTATGCTTTTAAGTCTAAAGGCTTTTTCTCCCGTTTTTGTGATGCTAAGGATTGAACCCAAGCACTTGTGTATGCTGCATATGTTCTCTACCCCTCAGCTACATCTGTAGCCCATGGTTTTGGGGGGGAAAAGACTCTTGTTGTGTAGCTCGGGCTAGCTTTGTGCTCCCATTTAGCCCAGGCTGGTTTTGAACTCTTCTCCTACCACAGATCCCTGAATATCAGTATATCATGTGTCCACCACCGTATCTAGCCTTCTTTTCCTTTCTTTTTAACAAGGTCTCACTCTGTAGCTCTGGTTATCCTGGAACTCACTGTACAGTGAGGCTGGCCTTGAACTCAAAGTTCTGCCTGTCTCTGCCGCCCAAGTGCTTGGGATTAAAGGCATGCACCACTATGCCAGGCTCTAGCTGTATTAAACTAGATTGCTGGAACTAGCTTTTCAAGCTCGAAAGTATTTTATGCATACTTAATCATGCACAAGCTTTTAAACTGGGCTAATGGAATGTTTAAAAACAAAGACTTAAACTGATAGTAGCTGTGTACGCCTTTAATCCCATCGCTCCAGAGGTGGGGCGGATCTCTGTGAGTCTATGAACAGCCAGAGCTACATAGTGAAAACTTGTTTTGGGGATGAGGGTGGCGGCGAGTTTTTCTATACATGTAGTAACTCCTGTAAACCAACTACACCTCGAAGCATGGGGAAACTCCACAGTCACTCATTCTTAATCCTGGATGACCTTCTGTTTTTGTTTCGGCTTTGTTGGTTGTCAGATGAACTGACAACAGTGGACTTCAGGCAAAGAAGCGAGAAGGCCAACTAAGGATAGGCAGGAACCAGCACAGGTGGTCCGGTAGGCTCTCCATGCTATGAGAAGCCAGGGAAAGTCTATAGCCTACAATCGTGGGATGAAGTCCTTTTTCCCTCCCGCCATAAACACGTATGTCCCATCAGATAGGAAGCACTCTGAAAGCCCTTAATACAATGTTTACATTCTAAGAAAGTATTCAGGGGGGTCTCTACCAAATCGAAGCCTGCTTAAGAGCCCAGACCAGTAGATCCAAACTAAAGCCATCTGTGAGGGTGAGAAGCATAGCCCAGCTGTGGTACACAGCACTGTAAACAGCAGAAAGTCCCTTGTACAGCTGTAGGCTGATGTCACCTTCTGGAGCCTGGCCTGCCCTTTGGTTGTTGGAAGTAACAGCAGTAAGCCATCCGATCCCCCATCTGATGGCCCTTTTCCCTTCCCGTCTATTCCCTCTTCGCCGAGCTCACAGTAGCCAGCCAAGCTGCACACTGTTTGGGCTACTGGCTTTTGTGTGTATAAACAAAACAAACAGCCCTACCCAGTGGTTAATGGGAGAAGATTTCTGTGTATCCTATTTGATTTGAAACACTGACGTACTGTAATTATATATCCAGTTTGACAATAGTTTGATTATAAGCAGATGTGTAAAAATCTGGCAGGTGTAGACAGAGTTAGCCTGCACTTAGAAGCCCTTTGTGCCCACAGTGCATGCTGACTCTCTGTTTATTCCTGAGTGACAGGTTTGTTGAGATGTTTTTGTACCAGGTGCCTATGTACAAGATGCTTCTGTACAGAGATGTTTGGGTCTGGTGTGGGTTTGCCCACATAAAGGTCTAATTTGGGGCACACAGGGGACCTTATGGGACCATGACTACTGTTCTCATATTTACAGGTTGAAAAGTCAGTTGGTAGAGGCTAATGTTGTTTGTTACTTAGAGTCCCACTGGATGTCTTGGGCCTCCTTTTCTTCCTTATGAGCAGTGTAAGAGGATGTTTGTTAGCAATTAAAAAGGCCTTTCATTATGTTTTATTAGATACTTTGAAAGAAAGAAAAAACCTTGTAGTAGTTAACCCCAAATGATTTTTGGATGGCCCCTGTCATTTGGCTCTTACCTGCCATTTCAGTTCTCCCCTTCAACATCTCTGCTTTGTGAATTGGTTTGTTCATGACTTTTGTCTGTCTGTTCATAGTGGTTTTGTTTGCTTTGAGATATAGAATCTTGCTATGTAGCCCAGGATAGATTCAAACTCAAAGATCCTCCTGCGTTGGCCTCCACATTACTGGGACTACAGGCATGCAGCACATACCACAGAACTTGCCTCTTCTTTGTGGATCTTTTTAGTAGCTAAGGAATACTGTTAGATATGGATTGTATGGAAAAAAATTTCAATCTTCATACTAGAATTTTATTAATGTATTTGTAAGTGACTCTACTTAAAAATCCATTGCTCAAACCAAGATTATAATGTATCACCTCATGTGCATTAAGATTAACATAACTTTATCATTTCTCTCTTCCCTTTCCTCCTCCCAAACCTTCCTGTATACCCCTCCTTGTATTGTGGTTTGTTTGCCTGTTTTTAATTAAGTATGTTTTGGTAAGGATGTGGAGAAATGGAATCTTGCCTATTACATTGTAAAAGCATTTTAACTAAACGCAGAATTGCTACATGAAACAGCAATTCCTCTTTCAGATACATACACAAGAAAGTTGAAGGCAGGGTCATACCCATGTTCATGGCAGCATTGTTCAGGGTAGACCAGTGGTAGAAACAACACGTGCCGCCTGTGGATCAGTCCGTGATATGTACGGTCCATGGAGTTGTAGTCAACCTGAAAGGGAAGGCAGATCCAGTTCCAGCACAAGCCAAGGTGCAGAGGAACACTGAGAACATCATGCTAAGTGAAAAAACACAAGTGCTGTATGGATGAAGGATGCTTACCGAGACGGGAGATATGGGGTGTGTGTGTGTGTGTGTGTGTGTGTGTGTGTGTGTGTGTGTAATTACAGAGAGAAAATATTTATCTTGGCTCACAGTTTTGGGCGTCTCAGACCAGGCTCTGTTGGCCCTGTTCCTTTGTGCCAAGGTGCGCATCATGGCAGGGAGAGCACAAGATTTAGGAAACAGTTTCCCTCATGCCTGGGAAATTAAAGCGAGGAAGGGAAAGATAGCATCATGGTGTCCCTCTCCAAGGTATGCCCCAGTGACCTAAGGTCCCCCACCATCCACTGGCCCTGGGGGCCTCTAGCACACAGGCCTTGGACAGACACTTGAACTGCAATGCTGGTGAAACAGTGCTGTGTTTCTGCCTCCAGAGTTATCACGGCGGTGTGTAAATGTGTGTTGCAGACACCGAGCAAATGTAAAAGTCTCTCTCCCTTTCTTTACGCCCCTTTCAGTTGCTGCTTCAAGCGCCTGTGAGAAGCTCGAAAAGGCTAGGAATGACTTACAAACAGCGTATGAAGGATATGTCCAGAAACTAAACCAGCAACATCAGACAGACCGCACGGAACTGGAGAACCATCTGAAGGAGTTATACACCGCAGAGTGTGAGAAGATTCAGAGCATTTACTTTGAGGAGGCAGAAAAATATAAAACTCAACTGCAAGAGCAGGTCTGTGCAGCTGGGCTGCTCCGGCGTGGCCGTCTGCTGGAGTTCTAGATGTCGTCTACATTCTTAATACGTTATCCTTTGCCTTTTAGCTTAGTTGGAGAAAGCTTTGGGGATTGATTTGTTTTTCTTAGGATGAAGCAATGTTTAGTTAGAGAATGGACAGTGGTGGTACACACCCATAATCCCAACACTTGGAAAGCTGAAGCAGAAGAATCATAGTTGAGCCTAGCCTTGGATGCAGAGAGGGCTCAAGGCCAACATGGGTAACTTAGTCCCTGGCTCACAGTAAAATCTGCCCACATGACCAAATATGTGCTCAGTGATACAAAGGCTTGTGAGTGTCTGGATTCAATCCCCAGTGCAGGCAGACAGACAAATAAAAATAAGTCCTGTGACCCCACCAGCTAGCTACTTAGAGAGGCTGTCTTATGTTAGGGTTTTACTGCTGTGAACAGACACCATGACCAAGGCAAGTCTTCTAAGGACAGCATTTAATTAGAGCTGGCTTATAGGTTCAGAGTTCAGCCCATTATCATCAAGGTGGGAACATGGCATCGTCTAGGCAGGCATGGTGCAGGAGAAGTCTGAGAGTTTTACATCTTCATCTGAAGGCCGCTAGGAGAAGACTGGATCCGAGGCAGCTAGGACAAGAGTCTTAAAAAGCCCATGCCCACAAAGACAGACCTACTCCAACAAGGCTACACCCCCTAATAGTGCCATCCCTGGGCCAACATATTCAAACCATCACTTTCCCACCCTGCCCAATTAAACCATCACTACACTCCCTGGCCCCCATATTCAAACCATCACAGAGGCTGAGGCAACTTTATAAGACTGTCTCAAAATAAAAAGTAAAGGTGGTTCAGAGCTATAGCTTAGAGGTACAGCGAGGTTTGCAAACCATGTCCACAGTTCTGGTCAATCCCCTAGGAGTACCAGAAAATATTTTTTAAGGGTTAGAAATATCCCCCCAAACAATCCACTTGGAAGCATCCTGGTATTTGGCTTTTAAACCATTGGTCTGTAGGGTTTTTTTAATGCCTTTTTAATAACCCGTTTTTCCCATTAGTATCATAGTTAGTATCATAAACTAATTTCCCTGTTCTCTATTTCCCTTCCTTTTAAGTTTAGTATCTGCTTAGTCTCTACCATATGCCAGGCATGTGCTAGGGGCTGAGAGACAGTGGTCAGCGTGACAAGTGTGGGGCTGAGGTGGACCTGTGCACGGCAGCCCTATGCCTTGAGGTAGCCTCGGCCATTACCATCAGTGAACCCCACAGTGCCTGGACCATCTTTGTTCCTGAGGAGGATGGGTTGGAGCTGTGGGAGGGGCAAGGCCAAAGTGGGTCACTCTACACTCCCGTTAGTTAGATGGGTGAGAATGGATGATGGAGGTCCCTAGTGTGTGCTCCTTTATTTGACTTAGCACTTTTGTTCTTGCGAGTAAATTATCATCTGTTTGTTCCTCACAGTTTGACAGCTTAAATGCCGCCCATGAAACCACGAAGCTGGAGATCGAAGCTAGCCACTCAGAGAAAGTGGAATTACTGAAGAAGACCTATGAAACCTCCCTTTCAGGCAAGGGTGCTTTTCCTGCTTTAGGAGACGGGCAATAGAAATGGCGTGGCATTTACTAAAAACAAAACTGACTCGTGATTCTCCCTTGCACAGAATACCCTATGGCATTCGCTTGGCAGACCTCTTGGTTTCCTTGTGCATTGTTCTTTGTTAGTGGATGCTGTTTTCCCTTAAGGATGCAAATAATGGTTGGTTATTCATGCCAAGCCATTAGGAAACAGGATGAACTTCCAAAGATTCTACAGACCTTTTTGGTGGTTGGTTGGGGTTGGCGGTAGTTGCTACTTTAGGTCCCGGGAAAGTCAAGATGTCAGTTCTGGCATGGTGCTGTACAGAATCCACATGTAAACACTCATGCATTCATGACTGTGGTAAAGAACAGTAGGAGTTGATGGACAAGGGCAGGCTATGCTGTTGTGAACTCACCAGCGCTGGAAAGCTTGATATCAAAAGGAAGGAAGGAGGAGAAGCCACTTCCTTGAGAACAAAGGCAGCAGTGCAGTGGGGTTCCCCTTGAGTCAGCTGCGGCTCACAGAGTAGCAGGGGGATGTGTGCTTAAAATGGCTGTGTGACCTTTGGGAGAGACTTGCTGGGGAGTCAGAGGTGACAGCAAACATTGTCGTCTTCCTGCTAGGAAAGGGCTTAGTTTTAGATTCCTGTCGTCTTCTGGAAAAGCACATTGAAAGGAAGACAGGGCCTCCCAATCCAGGAATCAGAAACCTGTCTTTTGAGGCCCTACCCTTCATTTTGAGATTTTGAAAGTTTCCTTGGCCTCTGTGGGCATTAGGGTTTCTGGTCATTGTACCATAAATCTCTGCCCTACCTCATAAAGCTATTCTGAGAAGATGCTGCTTAATTTAAAGAATTGCATCTCATGAATGGAAAGTAACATACGTCATACTTCATCAGCTCCTGCGTCTATATATGCCGGGTTGTGGAGTGGTGATCTCATAGGGTGTTAGTACCATAAAAGAAAAAAAAAAACCCACAACAAAACCCCCTGCTTTCCAGAAATCAAGAAAAGCCATGAAATGGAAAAGAAGTCACTGGAGAATATGCTTAATGAGAAGCAGGAATCACTGGAGGTGAGTGGCCCACTCCTGGCACCGTCAGATGGTATGGACGAGGCCCTGTGTGCCTCTGTGTGCCTCTGGTCCTTTCCTAGCATCTGATGCTCCACATGTTACTGTTTGTATTTTAGAAACAAATCAATGATCTGAAGAGTGAAAACGATGCTTTAAATGAAAGGTTTGAAATCAGAGGAACAAAAGCAACTTTCAAGAGAGAAGGCGAATTCAGTAAGTTGTGTATTCCTGCTGATACTGGCTTTTCCTTCTGCTTGTTTGCCTTTTCCAGTTAATTAAGTCTTTGGCAGCTAGAGAGCTAATAGTGGCTAGGAATCTTCTTCATGATGGCAGTGTTATAATTGTATGAAACAATTTTGTTCACTGATGGTATTTTTACATCTCCAAAAATGATTTGCAGATCAAAATCCAGAGATCTGAGCAAATACCCATGAGAAACTGAGAAAAATCTAAAACTGGGAATATTTTCACAATAACAGTGACAAAAAGTCACCCTAGTGTGGTGTGGCTACATAACCATAAGCCTTATAGCATATTGTGACATTGTGTGTTAGACACTAGTATCTAACTTCCAGAATGTTCTTATCTCCCTGAGAGAGACACACGTATGCACCAACAGCCCCATTCCATTCCTCAAGAGCCTCCTGCCTTGAGCTAACCACTGCTCTACTTCCCATTTCCATGGGTTTACTTGCTCTGAACCTTCCACATATAACCATGCAATACATACACAGCCTTTCATAATTCTCTTCTCTACTTAGCCGATGTTGTCAGATTTATCCCTGTGCCAGGGTGTGGCTACACACATCATTCTTTTTACAGAAGGGTAACATACATACATACATGCATACATACATGCATACATACATGTATACATAATAGGCAAGCACTCATATATATAAAATACAAGTAATTTTTAGAGGTTGATGTCAAATTATGAGATTGCCCTCAAATGAATATGAAGGGATTCATCTTAAGTTCCCCCCAAACACTATTTAAAGGGACCACATGGAATTTTATTCAGTGAGCCTGGAATTAAAGTTACATGTGTGATCTCTGTTTTGGACCCTTCCTGGCCGTTACAAACAGGTTATTTGACTGAGAAACATTTTCTCCTTTTTGTGAAGTAAAGAATCTGAAGAGGAGGGATAAAGCAAATCCAAGTCTCCCTCAGGATTCCTTCTCAGAAGGGAAGGTAGTTTTTGATCCAGGAGGTACTTTACTGTATCTAAACCATTTTGACTCCTGTTGGAGAAACTTTCACTCAACATCTGGCCAATATGTCATACATACATACATACATGCATCTGCACACTATGTATATATACTGATATATACATATATATATATGTATGTGTGTGTATATATACATATATATGTGTGTGTGTGTGTATATATATACATACACACACATACAGAAAGAGAGACAGAGCTGAGCTGATGTATATCAAACTGTTGGGTGGTTCAGTTGAATTTCCATCAGAGCAGGAGTGGGTTGTTGGGGTACTTCACAGTAGTGGTATCACGAGTGTGCATTTGGGAAATTGTATGTGTTCTGTGGTAGTGTTATGGCTGCCCGAGAGCTATGGCCAAGCCAATGTAACCATGAAGAAAGCCCAGAGGCTCAGGACATTATCGCTGTATGTCATTTCCCAGAGTCCTGCATATGGCACTGTCTTTGCCTGTGTTTCTCCTCAGGTACTGACTTTGCTTAGAGAAAACTACTCCTTTTCCTTTCTCCCTTTCCTTTTCTCCCTCCAGAGACCAGTTTAGGACTGGAGAAAGCTCTCTATCCTGAGCTCTGTCTTTACATTGTAAGCAATGGTTTCTTGTTTCTAATAAGAGATCTGATGGAAGCAGTATCTACCGTACTAAATAACTAGGGGAAAGTAAGTTTGTTTTCAGTACTATGACCAAAGTCTTTGAGGTTAAAAGGATCCTAATTCTTTTTTACTTCTTTGAAACTGCTATAAGAAGTTAAGCCAGGCATGGTGATTTATCTTTATAATTTTGGCACTTGGGAACCTGAGACAAGAGGACAATCACAAATTAAAGGCCAGACTGAGCTGAATGAGTCCCAGGTCAGCCTGGACTATAAGATGAGACCTTGTATCAAAAAAGACAAAAAAGGAAAAGAAACTTACATTTAGCTGGCCATGTCAGGGAATGCTTATAATCCCAGCAATGGGAAGCTGAGGCAGGAGGATTACTGTCAAAATCAAGTCAGTCTAGGTTTCAAAGCATGACCCTGTGTTTAAAAAAAGCAAACAAAAACACTCCCCCCCAAAAAAAACCCCAAACAAATAACAACCCCCCCCCAAAAAAAAAAAAAAAACCAAAGGGAGTAAGCCATTTAGTGCTTGTTTCTCTAAGTCTAATGAGAGAATGAGTATATCAAGAGGTTAGACTGTGTACTATGTGAAATTAGTCAGGGCAGTTATGTTAGTGTGTTTCTTCCAGAAAAACCCTCAGGTCATGTATCTGGAGCAAGAACTAGAAAGCCTGAAAGCGGTGTTAGAGATCAAGAATGAGAAGCTGCATCAGCAGGATATGAAACTAATGAAGATGGAAAAGCTGGTATGTCTCTGGGATGACGGCGTTGAGCGCCTCCTGCGCATGCGTGCGGCGCGCGGCCATGCGTGGTGGTGTTGCCTGGGAAATAGGACCGCAGAGCTTAGAGCTTTAGAACTGTGGCGTTGAGCTAACTTGTACTTGATGGTATTTGCAAAGTACACAAAGGGTCAGAGTTGCATTTTCTTTCCCAGATTTATTAAGACCTGATTCATTGCTGCTTTCTAGAACGTTTATTTATTTATTTTTTTTTATAGAGTGCATGCAAAGTAGCATCTAGTTTTGGAGAAACTATTAACAAATCAGGTTCACATTTCAATAGTCTGTGGACCTTCACTTACCTAATGAAAAAACTAATCATTCTAAAACCAGTATGTTAATATAGCACCCACTCTGGACAGAAGGACAGTTGGATATTATCAGTTAATTTCAGTGGTACCACAGAATCTATTAGCATTCCATATCTTTTTAAGAATTTGAAATATGATAAAAGAATTGTGTGTTTATTAGCCCAGTTGGAAAACAACAAGCATTGCTGAAAACCATAATCAGAATTTGAGCCTACTCCATGCTGTGTTTGAGGGGTGTGCCCGATGTGTACTGTCAGCCTTGGTCCAGCCCTGAAACTCAGAATCTGCTAGCCTGGACATGAACCAAGCTGAAAGGATTTCTCAGCAGCTTAAGTGACCCTAGCTGTTGCTTGCTGTACTTTGCTCCCAACTGCCAGCCACCCAGGGCTGCGTGCATCTCCTCCTCCGGGTTGTGGGTGACTCACTACACTTTGAAGAAAAGTCTCATTCAAAGTTGGGCTAGCCTTGAACAATAGGGAGCATAGAGGTTACTCTTATCTGTTTAGCTTTTTTGTTTTGGGGGTATTTGGCTTAGTTTGGTGTTTTGTTTCTCCTAGAGATAATTAACTGCTTTTTTGAGGGAGGCAATGCTTAAGGAAACATGCAGGCATTACTTCACTTTGTCAGGAAATGTGGGAGGGGGGTGGGTGGTGTCCGGTTTTTTTTTATACACAGCAGACTTTGTATCTGCCATAATGAAGAATGAAATTATGTCATTTGCAGCAATAATTGGAGTCAGAGATTATCCTATTAAGTGAAAAAAGCCAGACCCAGAAAGACTAATATCATTTTCTCTCATATGTGGAACCAAGATGATAAACGTGCATACACTGCAGTCTAGTCTGTTGACAAACACGTGAAGGCAAGGGCTCGCTGGAGTTGATTTGAGTGCAGTCACAGTAAAGACCCCCCAGATGTCAGTGGCGTGAGTGTAGACCAGGCCGACACCTCGACCACTGTTTCTGTGAATGGAACCAGAGAGTGGCTTGGCGTGAGTTCATCCTTCTGCCTTTTGGTAGTCACGACTTGCCTGGGTTCGTGACTGCTTTCTTGCCCACCATGAAGCATATTGTCTCCCAAGCCACTAAGGAACTCTCCCAACTGACATTTTAAGTCCAGCCCAGTTCCAGTTTGAGAGACTACATCCCATCTCTCTTGTGGGGGTCAGAAGGGTAGCAGATTCATACAGCTGGGACCCTTCACCTCTGCCCATCTTGGAGGTACCAGAAGTACAGGAAGTGGATTTTTTTTTTTTTCAAGGAATGCAGGAAACTCCTAGTTGTTAATAGGCCCAACCCATGCACACAGCAGGTCTTGGCAAAGGTCAGCCTGTGACATCTGCTCAGCAGGCCTGCAGTGATGACTCAGGAACCCCTGTTAACAATGTGTTGCTCCATCTCCCGTTCATATACTTGAACTTGTCAGAAGATCTCAAGTGATACAAGACCCTGCTGTAAAAGTACAAACACGTTTTAATTTCTGTTGAGCCATGATAGCTCTGTTTTGTGCCCCAACCGAAGAGGCATCATAACAGTGCCAATTGGCATCACCCTCCTGTTTTTACAGGAAGAAAGGTTGCTGTGACGATGGGTTGCCTCTGCTGTGTTGTGTACTTAGCAGCTCCAGGCCTTTAGAGAAGATAGAACACTTAGTATGTTAGGGTTCTCTAAAGGAACAGAGCTGACCCGGTGATATAGTTAAGGAAGATTGGCTTACATGATGAGCTTAGAGTGGACCAACGATGGCTGCCAGAGAGGCTGAGAACCTGGTAATTGTTCAACCCACAAGGTTGGGTGCCTCTGCAGTTCCCATCTGGTGCCAAAGGCCAGTGGGACTTCTGGGGAGCCTCTTGATCATCAGTCCACCCTGGAAGCCCAGAGATGCGCCGGTTCTAATATCAGAGACAGAATCGGCAGCGGCAGCAGCAGCATAGGCGCATAGACTCCCCAGTGAGAATTAGGGCCAAGCAAGGGAGGCACAGAGTCAAAAGCTCCTTTCTTCTACACCCTTGTGGCTGAGTCACTACCAGATGGTGCTGTTCACATTTAGGCAATCAAGCTGATTCCCGGAGGCATGCCCACAGGCCAGCCTGATAAATAGACAGTCTTTCATTGGCTTTCTTCTCAGGTAATTCTAAGGTCGAGTCAAGTTGGCTAATTAACCATCTCGCTCAGCATGAGGAAACTGTCTAAGGAAGTCAGGTTGGCTCGGAGAGCTAGCTCTGCCAGTGGTAAGCTCTGTGACATTAAAGATTGAGTTTTTACCTCTGTAGAGCAAAGCTTTGGTAGAATAATGTTTTTGAGGCCGATTGCCACTGATTTTTTTTTTTTTTTTTATTCCAAGTTTTCCCAGGTTGTGTTTTTACTTTGAAAAGCATTTCGAGATGTTTCTCCCTGTCCTTCCTTTTTCAATTCATTTTTTTCGTTCTGTAGATTTTTTTTTTTTTTTTTTTTTTTTTTTTTTAAAGAAAGTTATTTCATCTGACTGGCTTGTCATGAGGATTTTCTGGACTCGAAGATGTCTTAAAAACAAGAATTCCACCCGGGTGCTGTAATTCAAGCCAATGAGCCATAGCAGGCCACTATGGCAGGGACTGGGGGGGGGGAGGGTAATTTTGACCTCACGTTAAGTTCATTCTGAGCTCTGATGTTGCCTCCTAAAGGAGCAATGAACCATTCCTCAGGAAAGGGAGCCAGGCTGGCATTGGCTCACCACCGCGTTCAGTGACTTGAAATGCCTTTAATCTCTCCACTGATCAGTTTGCGAAAGTTAAGGCTGGAAAGACCAGCGGGACGCAAGTGCCCCTTGACCTGAGCCGAGCAGGGAAGCTTGCTTTCTGCAGTTAACTTCTTCACCTAACCTTGGTGCACTGCATCTCCATATGGCCATGTGGAGGTAAATGCCAAAACTAACCTGGAATAAGTTTAAGGTGTTCTTCAGTATGGCCAAGACCTATAGGCTCCCTCCGACAGGTCCCTCCTTTCCTCTGCTCCTTCCTTCCTCGCTTCCACCATCCCTCTGTCTCTAGGTCTCCCCATCCCTCCCCACTCTCCATTCCCTTCCTTTCTGTGTATGTGTACAAGACTGCTGTAGATACAGGGGATGTAGTAGTGAACTGAGATGGTTAAACTGCAGCCTGTGCTTTACCACCTTGGGAAGAGGCCCGGCACCCATGGTCACCTAGGCAGGACACCAGCTCCCAGAGGGACATTCTGAAAGTGTCACCTGGAAGAAAGACATTACGACCTAGCGATAGCGATTTTTATGTGGCTTGATGAACACCACATGTCCTAGATATCCCGTTTCCTGCTCGATTTTCCATCCGCCACTGGACTGTGTACAAAGACATCAGCGTGCGACCACGGTTCCTACAACTTGTTGACGGCCTCTTTGTATCAGGATTATGCTTGAGAAGCCAGAGAGTTTGTTTACTTGTGACTACAAACCTTGTTTATACCTAGGTGGACAACAACACAGCGTTGGTTGACAAGCTGAAGCGATTCCAGCAGGAAAACGAGGAGTTAAAAGCTCGCATGGACAAACACATGGCAATTTCAAGGTAAAACTACAAGAGTCTATTTCCCCTTCCTTCATCCTTGAATGTCTACTGTCCCTTCTGGCTACGCTCCACTGGGTACCTCCCGGGGACGATGACAGTTCATACTTTGACCAAGGTGCCCTCTACCCTCTCACCTACCTGGAGGTCACTGTGGCTCTGTCAGAGACGGGGTAACCACACACGTGAACAGAAATAAAACAGGCCTTGTGCAAGTGCCCCATTGCCTACTGGGAAAATCTCCCAAACACTAGAACTGCCAGCAATTACGCAGAGGATTATTTATTTGGGTCAGGCTTTGAGGTTCTGGTATTTGGGAGTTTTGTTTTCCTTTCTGTGTTGCACAGGCCTGAGCCAGGGCCTCACACACACTAGGCAAGTCCTCTCCCACCCAACTATATGCCTCCCTGTAGTATTTGGGTTTTTCAGCTTAAAAATCCATGACCCTTATGCCAGTGGCGGCACATGTCCTGTTTAAGGCCAGCCTGGTCATCCGAGTGGGTTCCAGGGCAGCCAGAGCTACACAGAGAAACCCTGTCTCAATCCAAAAACCAAACCAAAAAACCCAACCAGGACCCTGTGTTTGGTTGATAGCTCCAGGAGGCCTGCCCTTTTCTGAAGGGAAATGGGAGGAGTGGAGATACGCATGGGAAGAGAGGAGGGAGGAGCAAACTGTGGTGAGAATGAACTATATATATATAGGGAGAAGAATTAGGAAAAAAAAATCGATGACCCTGGACAAGATCCTGTTTATTCCCCCAGAGGAAGCTTCTTGAACCTTCGGATATAAACAGTAGTACTTACTTTTTGACTTGGATTCCACGTGATCTCTGGGTTTTGTTTTCAAGGCAACTTTCCACAGAGCAGGCAGCTCTGCAGGAGTCCCTTGAGAAGGAGTCAAAGGTCAACAAGAGACTGTCCATGGAGAACGAGGAGCTTCTGTGGAAACTGCACAACGGAGACCTCTGCAGCCCCAAGAGATCCCCTACCTCCTCAGCCATCCCTTTCCAGTCCCCCAGGAATTCTGGTTCCTTCTCCAGCCCCAGCATCTCACCCAGATGACGGTTTCTGAACACAGGAGACTCTCTGAAGGCACTGAGGTGCAGCTCTGCAGGACTGACCGTCTCATAGGAACTCGAGCTGCGTTAGCTTTCTGGAATGTCCACAGGATAACCAGAGAGCAGCCACCAACGGTATCAGCTCCTTAAGAATTGAGAGCTCCAGAGGAAGACTTTTAACTTGGTCCAAAAGCCTCCTCCGAAAACAGATTTTGGACCTGATGTGGACATAGTTGCACAAAGCACTTACGGAACGAGGGAACCTTGTTCTTTGCCTTCCTTCACCTAAGCATACGGGGAAAACTCTCAGGGGCCTATTAAGATAAAGATTTATAACCTTTATAATGTTCTTCACCAGAGACACCTTCTTGTGATTTTTATTTTGGTCTGACTGTGGGCAGGGGTTGTGTGTGAGTGAAATGGGTGTACTGGTGTGTCACGTGACTGTCCTAGCCCTTCCTCTGCTGTGTATTAAAAGTCAACAGTTGTATTAATCAAGTCATAATCAGCACACACGTGTCAACAAAAGCCATAGAAGAGAAAGCAATAGTGCTTGAATTTCTCCCAACTTGTCTCAGCACTGTGACACGGCAGGGCTAGGGCAAGACAGGAAAAGCCTTTGGTTTATTGATGTCTGTACATTTCCCTGTTGTTAGTTTTTCCGTGTTCAGCATTATCCATTGATATGTTTGATTTGTTTTTCCTGTAGAATTTTTAGGAGCCTAATTACTATACTCTGATTCATTTTCTAAGGCTATAAGCAAATGTAGTACCCTAGTTTTTCTAAACACCAATCTGTATAAAGAATAAGGGGGCAGTACCAATGGATGTTTCTGACTTATTTTCCCCTTGAGTCCAAGCTATCTTCACAGAGGTAACCCTCTGTCTTCCCTCCTGCTATTCTAACCTCCACCTTTCCTTCGTCCTCCATGTAGAGCCACAGAGGCAAACCTACCTCCTTCCTAACTACTGAATGTGCTTTTCCAGGGCCAGTTTATCTTTGAGGTGCTGAACCTATTTCGCAAATAAGCTAAGCTCTGGTTCAGACATTACAAAGTTTTGGAAACCCCTGGGGGAAATCAGTAAAGGCATTTAGCATGTACTCCTCCACACAAGCACCGAGTTTAGCCAACAATTCCCTGTTGAATCGACCAAGAGAGTCTGAGCGGTAATGCTGACTTGGGCCCCTCTGAGCATTCTTCCTGCCACTGGAATGCAACAGGCCAGCCAGAGAGTGAGAAGTACGGCTTATGCAACTCCTTCACATTTCAGATGTTCACTTACCATCTCCCCAGACTCCAAGACTTTCAGTTAGAAGGATAGCTGTGGCTCCCCACCACTTGACCCACGAGCTTCCCTGTGCATGTCAGCATTTCAATGCCAGTATTTATTAATCCATGGTCAATGCTGGTCAAATAACCCATATAGCAAGGACAGATGCAGTACACTAGAGGTGGTTATTTGAGTCATCTTAGACCTCTACACTACAGAGCTAATTGATATTCATGATGCATGCTTTTTATTAGCGGTTGGTTGTGTTTGAAGTCTCTTATGTCTAATAGTTTATGATATATGTAACCTTCCATGTTTGCTCCTGATAAATAGGAATGTAGCCTCACTGCCATGTCCTGGAATATCTCTGCTCCTGGTCCCAAGTTGTTCTCAATGACTTTAGCCAAAGTCAGGTTTGTCATTTATCCCCTAGTTATGGTCAAGTTCATGCGATTACCTGCCACCCCTCATACCACTTAGATGTCTGGGAAGTCAAAACTTACAGCAATTAAAACGCCTAAAGAGCATAGAAGACGAGAGAAGGTAGAAAGCATTTAAAGTTTGTTGTTTTTTTTTTTTTTAAATCAAACATTTTATGTAGAATACAAAATTGTTGACACATCGTAAAAAAAAATGTGAGTGTGTGGACAACTGTGGTTTATAGCAATGGAAAGTGTATTTTACTTTGATCAAATAAATAGTGCTGGAATATTCAATGTAAGAATGGCAGCCTGACATACCTTACTCTTCAAAGTTATGTGTACCCCTTCTCATCCCTCCTTAGGTAAGGCAGACAGGCCCCCCCCCCCCCCCGCTATGCTATTTTATGGAAATTAGAACCCAATGTCAAAATTTGTTGTGGCCAGCTTAAGGTCCAGCTTTTCAAAATTCAAATACATGTATCAGAGAACTAAACTTTGACTAGATTAAGACAAGTTCTTCAAGGCATAAGGAAATCGGAAGAGCTATGGTCTAAGTATTTTTGAAGACGGGTCTTAGCCAAAGCTGAATCTTCTTCAGTCTGTCATCTGTGTTATGTTAAAGGCTAAACTGTTAACAGTGAACATGCAGTTATTTTGAATAGAGGAACTGAAAGTCAGTACTCTGAGTGTGGCAATTTAATGTAAAGAGATGTGATTTTTGATACCTTTATAAATGAACCCACGTTAGCTTTGATAAAGTGACCTATCCAAGCATTTGAATCTTGAGTCGTTGCTTGTGAGTAAGTAGTTGAACTTGGTTCAAACATCAAACAGAATACTAAGCACCAACACAAAGATGGCTGTCAAGTCCTTTTGGATATACACTCGAAATGAGACAAAAAAATACTTAGCTCATTTTTTTTTTTTTTTTTTTTTTATAAAATCTTGCTCATTTAATAGAAATGATCGATACAAAGTTGTTGACATGTTTTCTTGGTATAAAAAGTAGAAACATGGCTGAATCGAAATACATACTTTGTTAGAAAAGTTTATACTAGACTAATGACTTCCTTTTAATTTGGATGTCTGTCTGACCCACTGGCAGGGGTTGGCCCTTGGCCTTCAATAAAGCACCTCGAAGCTGTGCGTGCAGATGGGGATCCCATTGATCCACTCCTCACTTTCCAAATCAGGAAAACTCAACAGTAGTAGCTACTGTGGTCTGTCCTCGGAGATTCTGAGCTGTGCATATGTAATAGCCCGCATCAATGGTCTCAAAGTCTTCAATGGTAATGACACTCTGGGAGATTCTTGTGGTGTGTCCCAGGCCTCTGTGAATCAGTCTCCAGGTGTCTTGAATGGTCGCGGGTCTTTCGTCCTGTTTAAAGATGGCACACAGACTGAAACCGGATTGACAGCTGCTTCCCTCAGCTCCCATCCACCCGATCCATTCAGCACAGCTCACTGAAGGCTGGCTGGTACGTTGAGCTCATCAGCTATTTTTCTTTTTAATTCCATAATTACTCAACACTGCCTTTTTTTTTTTCCCAAGTGAGGTCTTGAATTTCACGATGCTGTTTTTGTGATTTCTTTTTTTGCTTTTCATATATGTAAAATGAATTATTTTGGGCCTCTATGGGGGACCAGCTTAAGCATAAATGCATAGGCAGAATCTTTTTCCATTGTATCACCCTCCCACTGCTAACTTCCACTGCCAAGTGGTTCTTGTTTATGGAATTTAAGGTCAAAAGCCCCAAAGCACTGGCTCTGTAAGTGAAGAAGAGACTCCAATTTGGGAGAGGCAGGAAAGCAATTAGGCTAATGTTCCTTGAGACTACAGATGGGGCAAGTTGTACCAAGGAAGGCTAAGAGAATGCCCTAGACAGCATGAGCATCTATTCTAGAAGATGGTGACTTGTAAGATCTATTTCAGGCCGTTGCAGCAATGAGAACACATTCTGTTTTCTAAATTTCACACGATAAGGGTAATTATAATATCACTTAGTGCTTTTTTCGATTTCCCCCCTAATAATAGCAATGTAAAAGGTCATCCTATCCAAAAGCAAGAATGTCTTAAGTGTAACCATGTAAAACAACAAACCTAGCATCTAGATGCTGGAAAGTTCTGCCCTCTGGGGAATCATTTTCCACCCATCACAGACTTCGAAGAGCACTGGCTACCTAGAGTGTCTTGGGAGTGTCTCCTTTGGCAACAAAATTGGTAGCAGAGCTGTTTATTTCAGTGAGCAGACCATGCACACAGACCAAGGACTTCTTTTATAGAAGTCTATAAAGACGACTTCTATTTTTAAATGGATGCTGACCTCATATCACCTTGTGAACAGGGTCTATGTTTAAATGCCCCCTTGGAGAATGTCTGCTCCAAAGCCCTGCACAGGCTTTGCGTGGGGATCCATGGCCTGCGGGTGCCTACCTGTCTCTCACTCATATCTTTGAAGTTTTGTGCATTGCGAAAGATTCCTGGAAGAGGTTAGAACAGCCTAGAGTGGACCTAGAAGATGATGATTGAAAGCTGAAGTTGAGATAAGTAACTTTGCCCCCTTCGTGCTGTGATTCCTAAGGAGGAGCAATGAACATTGCACATGAAGGCATCTTGAGCCATTGCCTGATACAGCCACCTGCTCTGTTTCCTCCTTTTCTCTAAAACAAGGTATTTTGAAGTGGACTGAAATATCTTATCATAAACCTTGTAGGGTCTCTCCCACTGAGAGAGCTAGCCGAGGCTGGAGTGTGGCGCTTACCTTCTGCCCAGGAAAAATCCATCTGAATTCTACCTCAACATCAGGCTCCCCTAGGACAGTGCAGAGCACGCTGATGTCATCCCCGCCTCTCACTTTGTTGGAGGAGGCCAAGATGGTTGTTGATGGAGGGCCACTGGGCACTGGGAACAAGCAGGAGACAGAGTAATGAGATCCATAACTGATGGTAAAGACCAACATATGTTCTCTGTGGGGAGAGGAAACCTTTTCTATAGCTTCATGAGGCCAAGGCTGGACACCTGTTTTGATGACTGCCATAGGACATTGGTTCTTATCCTTCCCAATGCTGTGACCTCATGCTGTGGTCACTTCTAACCCTAAAATTATTTTTGCTACTACTTCCTAACTTTAATTTTGCATCTGTTACAAATCATAATTTATATAGCCGTGTTTTCTGATGGTCTTAGGTGACCCTGTGAAAGGGTTGTTTAATCCCAATGGGGTTACAACGTACGGGTTATGAAATGCTGCCTCTGCCTCTCTACCTTGGTAATCCAGAAGTGGGTAGTCATCCAGAATTCAAGCTCCCCACTCCCATGCCTGTGGTCAGGGGAGGAGCTAACAAGTTGACCAGGGTTGTGTGAAAACAGAAGAGGTTTGGTAGCGGATGATACTAGGGAAAGAGTAAGTGAAAGCAGCCGAGCTGGGCAAACATGTATGTGACATCATCAGAAGAGGCTCAAATATGCAAATGAGAAAAATGTTTGCTTGCAGGACAGCACAAGTGCTACCTGTGTGTCTAGTACAGTACCCTTACACCATAACATTTTAGAAACATGTCTTTATCACGGTCAGGCTACTCGATGGGTGATTTTGATGGCGGCCTTGAGCAAGGAGATAGATGTGCTAAGAACTGGGACTACAGGAGCAAGCCAGACAGATGGTGGATTGAACACTTACAGCCTGCACTCTAGCAGAGTGAGCAGCCACTAAGTGGGCAACTGTAATGCTTCATTTGAACTTGGAAGAAGGCCAGAGTGTGCCTCAAGTTAACGTAGACTGAGAATCAGGCAAGCGGCTAAACTGAAGTCTCAGTACTGAGCTTAGGAGACACAGAAGGGTTCCTGAGCAGTCTGTGACCTAATATGAGGTGACTCAGAGGAGAGGACAGCAAGGCCAGAGCAGTGGCGCCAGCCACGCAAGGCCTGTCAGGACGTTGTGTTTCTATAGGTAAGGACTTGGCTGAATGTATTGATTGGAACTGTAGTCGGCAACCATGCAGAACATGGTTTGGAAAATGAAGTGGGCATTATTATGGGAGGAAGGTATTCTTAGTAGTAGTAGTAGCCAGAAATGATGATAGCATGAGTGATTGGATCAGGGATTAGAAACAGATCTGAAACTAATGTAATGAAGTTTAAGGGGTTGATTTCTGGTGTGGCCATTCACACAAGGTGACAAACAACCATCCCTGAGGTAGATGGCATGGGTGAGGCCTTCAGGGTAATACTGAGTTTACTGATGGGCATGGGACTGGGAGCATTGAGGGTCTTCTGGAGCGTGTGAGTACAGATGCTACTTGGCCACATGTTCCTTACCTTACTGACATGGGCTGTAGATGCACATGTAGGAAATTTTTAATTCACAGCTATGGGTAGAAAGAGATCAAGGCACAAAGAAAGAAGGGTACCTTAGGTGCTTCCACATAAAATCTTAAAGAAAATGCTAGAGTGTTTTTTTAGTTTTCATGAGGCTCCAGGTTCAACCCCCAGTTCTGCACCCAAAAAAAAAAAAACAAAAAAACAAAAAACAAAAAAAAACAAACAAAAAAAAAACAATGGAAGTGCAAAGGGAGGCTGTAAAGATGGATTAGCGGTTAAGAGCCCTTGCTGCTTTTCTAGAGGACCTGGCTTTGATTCTTAGTGCCCAAGCCACTCCAGTCCCAAGTGATCCATTGCCCTCTTCTGGCCTCTTTGGGAACTGCACACATTTGACCTCTACACATATATGCAGGCAAAACATCCATGCATATACAATTTTTCTACTTTTTCAAATGATTAATAATCTGTTAATAAAACTTAAAAGAACTGGAAATCAAAAGGGGCTAAGATGAAAGGGATTTCACTGGAGAAGTGAAGTCTAGTAGGAAGATGACACATGCTGGATGTTATGACGCAACTCCTGAGGTCTCTGGCAAAGGTTGTTTTTGTAATGTACAGAGGGAATAGCCAATCACACGGGGATGAAGGGAGGGAGAGATGAGTCAGGGAATACAGAAGTTTTCAGAGTATTCGGCTATGGTGGGGAAAGAAATGACCTCTGTGGGGCGTTGGGGGCTGCCAAATAGGATTATTAGAATTATTTAGAATATTAGAAATTCTGGCTTACCAAATAAGTCCTCAGCAGAGAATGGAAGAAATTACTGACCCAAATTCTGTCTTTAAAAGCAGCTAACTTGGGAGACAGACTTCTGTCCACAGGGAAGCACCTTGCTGCAGAGAAGTTTACTACACCCCTCTCATTCCTTCATAAGTGCAAGAGTTCTCAGGAGACACAAAGGTTATACTAGAGGGGCTACAGCATAAAAGGGATCACTTCCTATCCTCAATTTCAGGGAACAGGGCAGGGCACACTCTCCAGCAAGTCGGGGGAAGGAGGGAGCCAGGTTCAGGAGAATGTTGTCAGGGAAGAGAAGTATTACGAAGTTCTGTAGAAAGATATGCTCATTAGCCCATCCCTGTGCCATCAACCCAGTGCCGAAAAGCCTTGGAACAATTGTGAGTGGTGGGCTGTAAAGAGGAGAGCCTGAGGTTGGAGCTGGGGGAGCGAAGGATGCAACCTACATCCGACCAGTGTTTGTCAGCCTGTTCAAATTGTGGGTAGAACGGAGGCGGCTGATAAACAGGCCAATGGGTTCAGGGAGACCCTGAGATCATCCTGAATGTAATGGCAAGAAAGACAACTGTCCAGTGACGGCAGGGGGTGACAGGAAATAAGAAGGCTAGTGGAACCACAGCTCGCAGCAGAGGTTCCTAATGGAGAGTGACAAAACACGGGCCGGAAGTAGGAGTGGGCACAGCCAGGATGCCAGCCCCACCGTGGGAAGTGGATGCTAAGAGAGACTGACGAAGGGTAGACTGAGGACATAAAGAGACTTGCCAATCAAACAGGTAGAATGAGAGAAGGATGTGGAGTAGAGGATACAGCTGTTAGACCATCGTCACTCCCCCTACCCCCCAACAAGCAGGCAGTGGAAATCTAGGTTGGGGGACAAAGGCGGACTCACCCTCTACATAGAGCAGCTGATACTTGACAGAGATCTGAGACTTGCCCCCGGCTTCAGCTTTGCAATAGACCACACCCTGGTGGTCAGAATGAGGCTGAAGGTACACGAAGCCTCTCTTCATGTCATACACAATGTCCGTTCCGTTGGCAGGGATTTCTTTGGCAGGAAACTCCCTGTGGAGCGTGACTTTGGCTGCCGGTGCTGTCACTCGACAAGGAACCACGGCCTGTCTGTCCGGGTTCAGGTAGACAACATCAAAGTAACTGGGAGAAGGCACAAACAGCTCTCCTTTCTCTGCAGAGGAGAAGACACAGGCTTAATAACTAGAAAAAAATGAAGAGAGGGTGTCTTGATCATTCGTAAAACCAGCACAAAGATGAGACAATACTGACAAGCACACTGGATCTCTAAGAGAAGGTTGGCTTAAAAAAAAAAAAAAAAAGAGTAGGGAATTGTTCTGTGTCCTATTATTTAGCTATAATTTAGATGCTGACTGGCCCCTAGAGTTTCCTGAGTTAAAGGCTTAGCTATTGGAAGTTACTCTGGTTTGGGGGGAGGACTTTAGGTCACTAGATATGTGCTCTTCAAGGTACTTGTAAGATACTAGCCTTCTTTTCTCTCTCTCTCTGATTCCTGACAATGATACCTGACTCAACACACGAGGTCAATTGATCATGGACATGAACCTCCAGAACTTTCCTCATGGGACATTAATTCTCTTAAGTACTTTTATCATAGCTTTGGAAGGGTTACTTACCTATTTCCCCTATCTCCTTAAAGGAAAAACCATAAGGATGTTATTTCAACTTAGAACCATGGATCACACCGACTGAAGCAAGGAAGGAGACAGATTCCCTTAAGTTAAAAATAAAAAAAAAAAAAAAATTTAAAAGAGTTTGATTTTAGTGTGTGTGTGTGCACGCGTGCACACGCGTTTGTGGGAGCCAAAAGAAAATATTGGATCCCCCTGTAGCTGTAGTTACCAGGCCCTATGAAAGAACAGTAAATGTTCTTCCCTGCTGAGCCGTCTTTCCAGCCCCATGAGAAGCAGTCATAAGACCTTGAACTGTTCTGTGTTTCTGTGTAGAGAATGATCCTCATAGACAAAAGCCAGAAACTGCTATTCAGAAGGGCATCTCTTATACAGTCTAGGTCCCCAGGAAGGGTCACATAATGACATTACTCTCCTCACACCCAACACAGAAAATAGAGTATATACCAAGGCTAATGGAAGGGGCTGGGATAGGGGCAGAGGGAAACCTGTGGGTCTCAGGGATGACTTCTGCTTGGCTACCATGCAGTTGAAGATTTTCACCCAGTATCAGACAGACAGACACAGGCACAGACACGCACACACACAACCACCACACCCCACACCACTCCCTTCTGCAGTGCAGCCTGTCAGATTTTAAACCCTAGATGACACTCCTGTCTCACAGACAGGAAACAGGTGAGAACTGTCTTACAACAACCCTAGGACAGCAAAGGGATTTGGGGGTTGGGCTTTGGGGGCACGTGCTTATGTTGTTTGTTTGGTTTGGTGTGACACGTTAAATTCTTTGTTTTCTGGATTGTTCTGTAAAGGGATATTATAGTAATTGCTGAGAGAACTCTCTGGAGCTAATCACAGAACACTTGTTAAATTGTTTCCTAGGTTTCCCTTTCAATGTTCTCAAGCAAGCAATTATTCTTGACTTTCTCTCTCGCCTGCCTTCCATGGTCCCACTGTTTGATAATTCAGGATGTGCATAGGATTCCTGGAGACAACATCAAGGGTCTTCAAGGGCAGGAGTTCTTTGGTTCCCTGGACCAAGTTCAGGAACACAGAAGTGCTTCTTTGGGGGAAAGCTTAAAGGTCCTCATCGCCAAGTTCTATACTAACCAAATGAGGTGATTGTGTCACTTTGTAAATTGACTTGCCACCAGTGCTTTTCTGATGTGTCCAAAATCCCTGTTCAGACAGAGAAAATCTGTGTAGCCTTGGGTGTGTTACTCTCACTGTGCTTTAAAACCTCCGTTTGTTGGAGCAGAGACTGAAGGAAGGGCCATCTGGGACTGCCCCACCTGGGGATCCATCCTATCTGCAGACACCAAACCCTGACAACTGTTGCTGTTTCCATGAGGCGCTTGCTGAGAGAAACCTGGTGTGGCTGTTCCCTGGAGGTTCTGCCAGCATCTGAGCAATGCAGATGTGGATGCTTGGTTCCAACCATCAGACTGAGCTCGGGAACCCCCCCCCCCCCGTTAGAGAGCTTGCAGAAGGACTGGAGGAGTAGAGGGGATTGCAACCCCATAGGAAGAACTAATGTTGGTTGGCTGGACCACCCAGTGCTCCCAGGGATTAGACCACCAACCAAGAAGTGTACAGGGAGGGATCCATGACTTCAGATACATATGTAGCAGAGGATGGCCTTGTCTGACATCAAAGGGAGGGGAGGCCCTTGGCCGTGTGGAGGTTTGATGCCCCAGTATAGCGGAAGTGGGCAGATGAGGGAGCACCCTCATAGAGGCAAAGAGGAGGGGGGGAGAGGGTGGATTTGGATTTGGGATTGGGGGTTTGTGGAAGAGTAACTAGGAAGGGGGATATCATTTGAGATGTAAATGAATGGAATGATTAATAAAGAACAAAACAAAAAACAAAAAAATTACTACTAAAATAAAACCTCCATTTGTAAAGAGTAAATAATACTAAAGCCACATCTTTTGAGTGGCTGAGAGTGTGGCTCTGTGATAGGGCACTTGCCTGGGATGTAGAAGGCCTACATTCAGTCCCTACCACTTCAAGGAAATAAAAGAACAAAACAAAAAAATGAAAGAAAGAAAGAAAAGAAACCAGAATTCTAGGACTGTAAGATTGTAGAGGCGACTTTGGTTGTGAAGTTTGATGAGTAAGTTATCTGCCCCACTTAGCAAAGCCAGTAGATTCAGAGAACAGCTTGAATTTCAGAATGCAAAAATACTCTTATTTTCTGTTGTACAATGCATGCTTTGGGGGAAAACATGAATCTGTATCAATTGCCTTAAAGTATTTGGATAGCAGGGGTATGGCTCAATGGTAGAGAACTCTCCTAACATGTGAAAGGCCCTGGGTTCATTCAATACTCAGTATTACATATAAACACACACACACAAACAAACACACACACACACACTCACCTCTCCCCATCTTCTCTTTCCCTGTCATCCTCTCTACCCCACCTCCCCCCACAGCAGTAACTTCCATCTTTAAAAAGATATGTGTTGAGGTTCCTTTAAAAAATTATAGGTTACACGCCCCCGACAAATGTGCTCGTATCTATTCATGTATCATATTGCTTTATAAACTTATAAACTAACACTTGGAGTTTTATACTTTTAAAAGTCAAAGCTAATAGCCTATAAACTAAAATACAAATTGCAGCACACTCGGTGTCTAGTGAAGTACTTATGAGTGTGGTCTCCCCACATATGAAAATCATTGCCTAAGTATTTCCCGTTGAGAAGGACCTCCCATTGGAATACTGTTCCTCCTTGATCTGTCTGTGTGGTGGTTACACATGTCTGTTCCTTTGAGGGCAGTTTATTGAGCTATATACTCAGGTTCTGAAGCTTTTCTTTATGTATGTTATACCTCAGTGTCGAGAGAGAAAGAGAGAGAGAGAACATGAGACTGTGTCCTAGGTAAGAGGACAAAGATGTGGCAGTCACTTATCAAGCATTACAGATTAACAACAGGCAGCACCCCCAAGGAAAATGTGCAGTGTTTTCCCTCAAACTCTAGGAAACACACAAACATAACACACGGCAGATGCTTCTCCATGTGGGTAGTGGAGAACCATATGTTCTGAAGAAATCCTGAGCCAGCAGCCAGAACCTCAGCTTCTGTAGCAGCCCATGTTGTTTTCTGAAAACCATTCACACTTCAAAAGACAAAGTACCAAATCCTGTACTTAAAGTCTACCTGGACTCAGGGTGTGTTGCATAAAACATCAAAATAGTATCATCTCTGTGTCTATCTGTCTGTCTGTTCCCTCCCTCATTCTTTCTGTCGTCTTTGCTTCCCCCCTTCCCCCGGTTTTCTTTTTAGGCAGCTTCTTATGTAAGCCAAGGCTGGTCCTTGAACTCACTATGTAGTAGCTAAGGTTGATGCTGACCTTCTGGTCCTCCCACTTTTTTCTCCTGAGAGCTGGGATAAAAGGCATGTACCACTATAACCTGGCTTTATATGATGCTGGGGTAGAAAAGAACCCAGGTTTTTGTGTGTACTAGGCAAACACTCTACCAACTGAGCTATATACCCAGCCTGGTCTTCCAAAGAACTGGAGCAGGGTCTATCCCCAAAGTTGTTGACTGTACGTGGGATATATTGCTCTAGCTGAGCTACCTTGTCTGGGCTGAGTGGGATAAGATGGGTCTAGCCTATTGGAGACATGATATGCCAGGGTGGGGTGGGGGGGGATACCCAAAGAGACTTCAGAGAAGTGGAGGGAAGAAGGATTGTGGTAGGGGGGCAATGAGTGGAAATAAGTATTAAATAAATGAATAATTAAAAAATAAATAAAAATAAAGTTCACTTTTCCTTAGCAAAAAAAGTTTCCTGAAAGTTGAAATCCACATGTTTTTATCCCTCATTTGGTCCACTTTAGGAAGTAAAGAGAGAGGAGCCACCTACAAAACTTACAGAGCATCCATGAACCCTAACCTACCAGCCTGTAACAGCTCCAATGCCATCTTCAGATCAAAACCTAACGCTTTGGGAAGACACTGTAGTGTCAACCTTGGGAAAGAATCTCCAGCCTGCAGTTTGAATACGAAATCCATCCTTATCTAGAATAGCAAGCTGTTAGGCATCTTAATTGTTTGCCTTTCTTGCACTTTGCCATGTAGCATAATACAAAGGGCTCACAGATAATTCTGTGTAGCATATCCCGAGATGAAAATCTTTCAGGACTTCCCATGAATGACTGTTAGAAATTCTCACAGAGTTGCAACTGTGCTAGTCGAGTGTCTCTCTGTCCAGCAATCAGACCACCTACTATGTTGTCCTAGGAAGGTCTCAAGGCATGATCGATAGCACTGGAGTGTGGGTCAGAAGAATGAGTTTGGCTCCTTAACATGCTATTACAAGCCCTAGATCACTAGAAGAGTCATCCTCCCCTTTTAAGTCTCAGCATCCATATTTTTCTAAAACAAAGATAATGAAATAGAGTTAATTCGTGTCCTTGGGATATCATAGGAGGGAAATGAGGAATGCACTGGAGAATCGGCCCTGCTAATGTATCTTCTTATCATGGAGGAACTATTTGAGCAGGAAGGGTACTATTGCTAATGCATGGTTAATGGCTGAGGAATAAGACCACTGGGTCATACACATATTTCAGTACAGACCTGCCAGGCAGATCGACTCAGGATTTAGACAAATCTCATGAGAGCCTCTGCACAGATACCAAAAAAAGGCTTCTGACTTCTTCTGAGACAACAGCACCAGGAGACAGTTTGCAAGATTCCTAAAAGTTGTCCCTGACCTTTGAGCCTTGTTGAAGAACCCCGTCCCCCAATGTTGGAGCTCTCTGAGGTCCAAGGTGGAAGAAGGCTTAGAGTCAGCCTGCAACAAAAGTGTAGGCTTTGCCTTGCCAAGAAATCCTGGCAGCCTAGGGAAGGAGGGGCTCTCCACTGTGCTGCACAGGTTTTTCTGCTCCTAGTCTCAGAGGAGATAGAAGCTACGAGGATTATATACTTCAGGAATCCTGCTCTGAAGCGTCAGTTCCAGGAACTCATACGAACAAATAGGAGGAGACTTTAGTGACCCACCCCGTTACTATGGAGGTTCCAGCAGGAGCTGGTCTCAGGTCTGAGTACAGGGATGAGCAGCCAACAGCCACACCATGCAACTGTGGAACTTGTCACGACAGAAATTTTCCTTCCTATGCAGCCCACTATGAGAATACTTCAATTCCAGTGTCATAATTGAGCACTCAAACTGAGGGAAGGCAAGCGTGACTGAAGAAATGAATGTTATATTTCATTTTAATATGTAATTGTTGATTAATATGTATGATATTGATATTTGCATATAACTGCATGGTGCTATGTATTTGTTAATATGCAATTATAACTTATTAATAATGCATACTAATTATACAGTTAAATGCATATAAATGGCATTTACTATGCAATTTAAGTTGCTACATGTGTTAAGTAGCTGCCCCATTGGGCACTATAGGCATAGACCCTGAATCAGATAGTCCTGTGTTCAAATCCTTGCACATCTATATGGGACTTTGAGAATTTTCTTAATTTCTCTAAACCTTCAAGTTTCCATAGAACATCTGGAAAAGGAACTCTGGAAGTAATACATGTATTTATCTTGAAAGACTGTCATAATACCTGAAGTACTCCACACATAAAATCACTTAGCCCCGAGCCTGAACAATAAAGGCCTTCCCACCCCACCCTCACCTTTACTTGGGGTTCTTGTGCAGTGGGAACCCCAGTTTGGCGGTAACCTCAGCAGTTCAAAGAGTTCTGCCGTGAACCAAACTCATACCTGTGAAGAAGATGTAGGTGGAGCCTGTTCTGGCTTCGTCCCGTCTGCAGATGTAGCCATTGCACAGTCGCTCCCAGCAGCTGAACTCACCCGTGTCGGCTGCGGTGGAGTTGACCAGAGTCAACTGCCCGTAGCGTTCATTCTGCTTCACGCTGTAATTTCAAAAGGTTGGGCATCAGAGCAGGTCAGAACCCAGCCGGGGGCCTTCTAGTCACGTCATGTGATTTCTGCTTCCAAATGTAAATACCCGCTGACCCGATGTGACCTCTTAAATGGCAATGAGTCTGTTTAGTGGGTGGAGGAAATAGAGTGGTGGGGGGCACAGAAAGAAAGCCTTTCCTAAAAGGAAATAATAAATGACAATTGTGTTTTTCCAACAGAGGAAACTCTCTTTGACCTGGGAGCTGGAGTTTCTAGAAGTAAGATCATTGGGGGCCTTAGCATGCGGCCTTACAGATTTGGCCAAAAAAAAAAAAAAAAAAAAACCAAAAAACCAAAAATCCAAAGCCTGGACTGCTGCTTGCTTTTTAAAAGAAAGGGGCATAGAACACAACAATATGGAATGTGGAGAGAGTACACAGAATTAACCATTAACTGGAGCTCCAAGGTTAAGCTTGGGATCTTAGAGACATTGTATTGTTAATGTGAAAAGTAGACCCCGTTTTCTCTGCTAAGAAGTGAGCTCCAGGCATCGTAGGACACCTCTGAAGTGCTCATGGCCATTGGCATTTCTGGCTTTTGCTGTGGTCTCATCCTGCTAGCCTGTGTTTATTTTTTTATTTTTTCCACTGTGGTTTTATCTAGTTGACTGATAAGAGGGTCTAGAAATCTCCAATTTCTCCCTGAAATAAAAGAAAGGCATAATTATGGACTAGTAACATCAGCAAACTGTCCTGATAACTGTATCGTCACAAAAAAAATCCAGAAGCACGGTCTTCATAACGGATGTTCCCTCATGGTTCAGGAGTCCCAGTGTGCAATACCAAAATAAACGCTTTTAATCCAAGCACTCATCTCAGATATCCGAATGCTTCAGCTCTCTGGGGTCCACATAGCTTTCAGATGGAGTGGAAGGCCTCTTTGTCATCTTGCCACAGGATCAGTATGAACACAATGTTAAATTTAGCACATACGAAACGTCTGGGTGTGTGGCCCTTGCTCCTGCTAGATGGCTTATTGCGCCCACCAGGCCTGCCGAGAGGAGGCTGCCCACTCTCACCCCTTCGCCCATCTCCTTTAAACTGGACGGAAATCTCTCCTCCCTCAGGAAGCTTCTAATTACAAGGGACTCAGGCATCTCCCCCACTTTCTCCTAATGAAGTAGTTGGCCCCTTGTTTTCCTGCCCCTCTGACACCCCTGGCTTCCTGTTATGACACTGGATGCTGACAGGGAAAGGGACTGTGCCTCGTTTGTTTCATATTCTCAGAGGGGGAAAAAAATCTGTGCACAATGTGGATTCCTGAAATACAAATGAATTAAAACTGAAGCAACACACAATACTATGAAACGTGCCAAAAAGCAGGTGCCCAGCCCCCTATTCTGCAGACAGTTTAGATACAGAATGCCCGAAGCCCATGAGACCCCAGCTCATGAGGTTTACCCCTAAGCAGTAAGACCCAGTGGGAACTTTCTTTTCTGGTCACTGGTGCCTGAGAAGAGTGAGACCTTCACCCCCTTTCTTTGTCATTTTTATGACTTCCTAGACATGGGGAAAATGGTTTTGTCCCACGGTGTACTGCCACCAAGATGTATCACCATGACTACTATGATACGTCACCACGAGACCAAAGCAACGGGGTCAAACAGTCATGAACTCAAAGTTAAAAAGCTGTAAGTCAAAATAATGAACCTATTCTTCCCATAAGTATTGTTAGAGTAACAAACATAATAGCAGATTAGAACGCAGGGGCTCAGAAAAGTGACATCCCCAAGATACACAGCTGGTGACCAGCTAAACAAGGCAATGCAGTGTGAGTTAGTGTGTACTTAGCATGTACTTAGATAACAAAGTGCATACAAAGCATTCCATGCAAGGCCTTGTTCACTGTTTTTCCAATTATTCCTAATCACACATAATTGTTAGGTTCAGGCTAGCTATTGTGAATGTAGCCACAGCAACGACGAACAAGACACACCCAGCACTGGAGAGCGTTAGCACAGGCAAATAAAAACCAGTGGACTTTAAGGAGATTGCATTATGATTCAAGAGTTAAGGCTAACAGTCATGGAAAGGCCCAGGAGTAACTAACCAGGTTCTCACAAAAAACTGAAATTCTCAAAGGGTGAGGTGAAGAGGTCAAAGGTAGCCTTGAAGAGGAGGCCAGACAAATGGGGCTCATTTAGCTAGAGGAAGGGGGCGGTAGGGACCTGATAGAGAACAAGCAGTGAGCTTGCTCGGGAACTGTACACCACCAGGGCTGCTGAGAATGTGCTCTGCTGAATTCACTGTAGTGACCCGAGTATGCGGTACAAGGGGAGAAGCTGACAGTGTCTTGGAGATTTCATTCATTGTTTGCAGAAGGAGACAGGAGCAGGGAGTGGGGAGTCACAGACAACATACATTGAGAACAGTGACACAGCATGGTAAGCAGTGGGAACCAACCTTCACTCTGTGGAGTGGGAGGACATGGGACCACCATCATCAGGACACAAGCAGACAGAACCAGGAAGGGAGAGGTAGAAAGAAAAGAGAGAACCTGAGACTTGGCTGCTGTTAATATAGTGAAGAGGGGCTAGGCTTGGGCACTGGGGGATGTGGAAATCTCCAGGGAGGCAGGGATTTGACTGGATAAGAGCAGCACAATGAGATGTTATCAGGAATGGCCTCACAACTCCAAACTCTGTGGTAGAAGGGATAGAAAAAATCTGTGATTGAAACAAATTGAGGAAGATACCTATGTCAATCTCTGGCCCCTGTATACATACACAGCTAGGTACACACACATGTACACACACACACACACACACACACACACACACACACACACAGGAGATATGAAACAGAAACAAGACTCATCATAGAGGTCCAAAGAGAAAGCTTCAAGAATGCTTAAGAGGATCCAATGTCTTTAAGAGAGACTCTTAAGCAAACACACGCATGCAATTTCGTTTGGCAGTGTGAAACTCTTGGGCAACCTTCAGAAGATTAATTTCAGGAGCTGGAGAGATGGCTTAGTGATTGGCGTACTTGTTTTTCTTGCAGAACGCCCAGTTTTAGTTCTCAGCACCCACATGGCAGCTGACTACCATCTGTACTGCAGTTACAGGGGATCCAATCCCCTCTTCTGACCTCCGAAGGCACCAGACACGCATACATGCAGGTAAAAACACTTGTACACATAAGATAAGTAAATTTTAAAAGAAAAAGAAGGAGAAGGAGGAGGGGGAGGGGGGGGAGGGAGGGGAGGAGGAGAGGGAAGAGGAAGAAGAGGAGGAGGAAGGGGAGGAAGAGGAACAGCAGAAGAAGGAAGAGGAGGAGAAGGAGGGGAAGGGAGAGATGAGGAAGAGCAGCGGCAGCAGAAGAAGAAGGAGGAGAAGAAGAGGGGAGAAGAAGGGAATATGATTAATTTCAGAGGTTAAAAAATGTCAAAAGAAAATGGAGGTTGAGGTCTCCTCAGGAGCCCTGGCCACATGACATCCGGCCACACGAGCTCTGTGCTCAGAACCAGCTAAAATGCCAAGCACCTTTTCTGGGCCCAGCATTTGTTTGCACGGTAGTGGCAGAAAGGGTAAGAGGTCATTCCTACCAGGGAGCTAAGCAGGCACATAAAAGCTAGCACAGGAGGATAACCTAGCCTCCACCGTAATCACATGCTGTATCTTTAGCAGACTGGGGGCAGAAGGAAGGAAATGCCCTGGAAAACATTTCTGCATATTTCCACCCCCTCTTCTATGCAAACCTCATCAAACAGGAAACGAATTATTTAAAAGGATTAAAGTTTAAATGCCTGGATTTAAAATGTCCATTTCTACCAGTGGTTTTGCATAGTCTAAGCATCAGACTGCCCAGAGAGTAGGATCTGGTCAAACCTGCGGGGTGCTGAGCCTATGTCGTTACATGGTGAAAGGCAGAGGCTGAGCCCTGAGAAACACTGTCATAGTGGAGATGCTGCAGCCAAAGGTTTCTCTTGTAACCACTGAGCCTCTCTGGTGGAACAGGAAGAAGGCAGGCATGGGAGGTAGGAGATAAAAACAATTGTCATGACAAAAGTACCATTAAAAGGTGGGGACAGGAACTTCAGGATGAACTTGGCCGTAGCAGCTCTCAGCATCCTAACACATTAGCTTACTTCAGTTTTGTTTTGTTTTCTTCTTTCAAACTGACACTTCTGACCTGGTGAGTAATGGAAAAGGCCAGGATTCAAGGGGCACTTGAATGTTCAATGTTCAAAATGTTTTGATAGAGCACTCATTCAATATTTCTGACCTCTTCCCATGAGTGTGAGTGTAGTGTGAGTGTGAGTGTGAGTGTGTGTGTGTGTGTGAGTGTGAGTGTGAGTGTGAGTGTGAGTGTGAGTGTGTGTGTGTGTGTGTTTCTGTTCCAGTTAGCGGAAGGCTGAAACTTTCTGTATTGGGGCCAGCTTACTCTCTTTTAGAGTCATGGATATGGACACAAAGAAAGGTGCTAGTACCTCCTAAAATGAAACACCAGGATATCCCCAAAACAGGAACCTCTTACCCGAGTCAGCGACCAGGTAACAATGGTGAGCCCTCTATAAGTCACAGGCAAGGTGTAAGCTGTGGTTTATAATTGTTCATTGTAAGTCTATAAGTACTTATGACTATAAACTAACTTGAAGACACTAGAGTGGAGATGATGCAGCGATTCTAGAGAGTTCCTTCACTCAACTTCTGTAGAGAATCAAGGGAGTTTAGAGGAGGGTAGCCAGTAAAAAGCCTCAAGGCCTGAGGGGGTCTGAGGAGCAGGGAAGGATGCTAACCAGTCCAAGCAGGGACTGGAAGCAAGGCATTCCAAGAAGGAAAAGTCCTGAGAGGATAAAAAAAGGAAGCCGCGTGCCTCTCCCCCAGGGAGAAACATGACTGGGACACGGGTGGCCCCTTTGTGAAAGAGTCCATGCCCCAGGAAACTATCATGAACTGCAGAGCTACATGAACCAGATTCAAACCCCTGCCCCATAATGACTTTAAGACGTCAGAGATGGAGTTCTCCTCTTCCACATGCCGTGCACCGGACCCCTGCAGATCAGTACTGAGAACACTCAATAGCTGACCCTTAGGGCATGTACTATGCTGTTCAGATGAGTCACAGACGGTACAGCCTCAGCTCAGAGGACAACCCTAAGCCTTTTAGACTGAATCATCATCATGAGGCCCCGTGCTCCTTATCATCCTCACAGTCACATCAGCATGAAGGTGCCAACATTTCCTTTTACTGACGAGAACCCTGAAACGTGGCGAATCAGCCCCTCCCAAGCCCTCCAGCCGGTCCTTCTTGTCTCACCTAGCGTCTGTCACAGACTTGATCATAAATGTTCAAAAGCGAAAGACGTGACTTCATGCTCCCAAACCAAGACAAACTGATGCAAATCTAAGAAATAGTGCCTCTAAATGTGGCTACCCCATCCACAACCCCCTCATGCGCACACACACACACACACACACACACACACACACACTCATTTGCACACACCCATGACAAAGAAAAACTTGCATGATCTCATGAAATCAGTTTATCAGTAGAAATCAAGTTAAGAGACACAAGGCCATTTGTTCTACTGAAAGCCATACTAAACCATTTAATAACTACTGGAAGGCAACTAACCATAGGAGAATTATCAGTCGTTAAGCATCTATAACATGTATGATAGATAGTACAGGAAGCACATGTCACCATTTCTATAAACCATGATTCTCATACTCTGCTATAATCCTCTACCTCCTCTGCCTTAGTTTTCTTGAGGCCCCATGAGGCAAACACTATTGCTATCCTGTTTTGTAGGCAAACAGCCCAAGGCCAGAATGGTTAGGATACTACCCGAATGCTATCAAGAAAGGGCTGGAGCCTCACGATAATTGGAAGCTCCATTTAATTCATTTTTCCCAGGGTCACTCATCCATCTAAACTCAGACTTCCAGTCTTGGACACTATTTTAAGATGGCATAAAATCAAAGATGCATTAAACATCCGCATTCAACCTTCACGTCAAGAATTAATTGGTTGCTTTCTACCACATGCAAGGAACTGTGCCAAGTATCAGCAGGGATAAAGACTCAGTGTCCTGCTAGTCTGCATTTCAAGTGTTTGCAGAGGGCCTGTGTTTACTCTGAGTCTCAGTTTAAGAATGTGTCAGAAAAGAATTACTCTGTGGTATGCTGGGAACGGTTTCATATGACAGAGCTCAAATGCTTAGAAATAGACAGCTGGGGAAGACATGTTGAAGCTGTCAGCCACAGTTACATTTATTTTAAAGGAAGAAAGAAGTTATATATGCATGAAAACTCACAGAGAACCAAGTATACAAACTAAGGAACCTTAAACGAAATATAATTCCTTCTTTCCTTCCTTCCTTCCTTCCTTCCTTCCTTCCTTCCTTCCTTCCTTCCTTCCTTCCTTCCTTCCTTCCTTCCTTCCTTCCTTTCTCTTCTCTCTCTTTCTCTTTGTTTCTTTCTTTCTTTTTGACACAGGGTTTACTTTGTATAGTCCTCGCCATCCTGGAACTCTCTCTCTGTAGATCAGGCTGGCCTCAAACTCACAGAGATCTCCTGAGTTTTGAGATCAAAGGTATGAGCTACCACTGCCTAGCTTGTCAATACAGTTCTAACATCTGGAATCGGGCTGGAAGAGAGCTGGTAAGGTGCTTGGCTTGCAAGCTCAAAGGCCCAAGTTCATCCCTGGAACCCATGTTTACAAAACAAACAAAAACAAAAAACAACAACAAAAGTATCTGTGATGGCAGGTGGTCCAGCAGTGGGGAGGCAGAGGCAGAAGGACAGACGGACAGATGGACAGACGGATTCCTGAGGGCCAACGTTGGTAAAGTCTAAGTCAGTAAGAGATTCTTTCTTAGAAATATCAAGATGAAGGTGGATGGCTCTTGAAGGCCACTACCGAGGTACACACACACACACACACACACACACACACACACGTATGTGTGTGCACATGCATGCATGTTTGCAGAGTCACACTCATTCATATTTTCTTACACTCACACACTCACATACACTCACGTCCACACTCTTACAACTCTCCTCACACACAAGCACACACACACATCACTCACACATACATTCACACTGCCTCACACTCACATTCTCTCGCACACAGGAAATCAGGTTGAGATATTTCAACTGTTATTCATCATCCACTCCCCTATCACCTTTGAGTCCATATACTTTTTAATCCATATCCATAACTACTGATTATCTACCAACAGATTATCATGTATCTATCCATCAACGAATCATCTATCTGCATGTCTGGTACTATCCAATAAACAATCCCAAACCCTTTCATGTAACTACAATATTTAGGTTCCTACAATGGGCTATGGTAATGCATGTGAAATGTGTTGTTGAGCTTTCTGTTACAGTAACTTATGCCTGAGTCTTTCTGTTACTCAGAAATGGCACCGCAGGACAATATGCATGACATCTCTCTGGCTCTGCAGCCTGTCTGTCTGTCCATCCGTCTGTCAGTCAGTCTGTCTGTCTGTCTCTCACTCTCAAGTTCTCTCCACAGCACTGACTGGACCCTGAGCACTGGTCCAGCATTTTCACCCGTCACCCCACTATCCTGCTTTATCACCCATGGTCCTCTTTGCCTTTCAATCCAGGGTATGTGCTTTGTCACCATAAACCAAAACAAGGCCTCCTAGGATGATGCCTTAAAGATGCAGTTAGCTCTCCACTGCCTCCAAAAGAAGAGGGCGTCAACTCTTCCTCCATAGAAACGGTATGGCTGCCTCCGACTACACTAGTCAAAAAAAGGTGTTGAGTTCTGAAAAACTTAGCTAACCCTTCTATGATATCACCCTGTAACACAGAAAGGTATTCAAGATACATAAGTTTTATTCCTGAAACATTTACATATACGTAAAAGCAAACCTGTAAGATTCTATACTATAGAGTTAACAGTGGACTTTCCACAGCCCCTTCAATTTGCTTTTCATAGTGTTTAAGTTGATGTTTATTTCTTTGAGATAGACTCACATGTGTCCCAGGCTGGCCACCCATGGAGCGCAAGCCTGAGAATGACCTTGAATTTTGAATCCTCTTGCCTCTACCTCTTGAGTGCCAGTGTCACAGCATGGGCCAGACACCTAGTTTTATGCAGTGCCAGGGATGGAGCTGGGGTTTTGTGTACATCAGGGAAATGTTCTTTCCACTGAGTGACATCTCCCAGCTTCTAAGTTCATTAATTGTACGAGCATGTGCTGATGTGTAGTAAGAAAAACTACCACAAAAGCAGACTGAGTTAAACCTCACGAAACCGCTGAGCAGACACTCTAGAGACACTGGAGCGTGTGTACTTTAAATATCTGGAAGTGACCTCACATCACCTTTTTAGAATATAAGTTTCCAACTGGCAGGGCCAGCAGGAATTCCTTTGGAGGCCTAAAAAACCCAGAATGTCATACATGCTGGTTACAAAAATAATGCCCATCGGTGTGCAAAAAGTGTTCAGCCTTGAGTTGTTTTCAGTCTTTGTACTTCTCTGAAGCTTAACCCAGCCCCCTACCCGCCAAGCTTCTTAGGTACTGGGCCTTCCGGACTCACCACGTAGAATAAGCTCATTAGCATTTAGATAAACAGGGAGAAAAAGCTCTACTCATTATTCTAGAAAGAATAGTTCTGGAAGACAAAAAACAATGGAGCAAGCCTCTGCCACCCTTGGTAGAAAAACAAGCTGAGGATTCCTAGTGTGCGGGGCCACAGCCACAGTAAGTGTATTATGGCCCAGCTAGAATAGTGAGCAGAAGCCATGGGCTTGGGTCCATTTGTATACCACACAGAGAGCTCACCTTGGAACAGGTCTCCCCAAACTCTCTTAAGAACATCTCAAGTATGCCACATTGCTGGTGAATCTCCTGAGCTAACTGGAAACAGGAAGACACAGAGAGGAGTATTGAAAATTGGGCTTAAAACCCAATTCTTAATGATTGATTTATGAAGCATATAAATTTATTTATTTATTTTAGTTTTTCCGAGACAGGGTTTCTCTGTATAGCCCTGGCTGTCCTGGAACTCACTCTGTAGACCAGGCTGGCCTGGAACTCAGAAATCCACCTGCCTCTGCCTCCCAAGTGCTGGGATTAAAGGCATGCGCCACCACCGCCTGGCTTATAAATTTATTAAGTATAATAGGCTTCACATGCTTTGGTCACATTCGTCTCCTGTTCTCTCTTGCCTCTCCTCCTCTCATATTGCCACTCCAAAATTCTGTGTCTGGTACATGTTTCATGTCATTTAGTTCAGGAGTTGTTTCTGGCTGGAGCCTATTCTGTTTTTCTTCTCGTGTATGTGTGTGTGTGTGTGTGTGTGTGTGTGTGTGTGTGTGTGTGTGGTGTGATATGCAGTGTATATGGGTGTGTGGTATGTTGCATGTGTGTGGTGTATATGTGTAGTAGTGGTGTGTGTGTGTGTGTGTGTGTGTGTGTGTGTGTGTGTATAATCTAGGAGATTCCTTATTCATAGGCTATTGCACTCCATTCAGCTGAGCACATAGTAATCTCAACTCAAGATACACTTGTGGGAGTCACCCCTTGTGATCTCTCACATAGATAATTGCCTCGTTCTTTTTCTTTACCCAAATGCCTACCTGCTGGATGTGCTACACGTAAATACAGGAGAATACACTCTTTTATCAGCTTTGGTCGCTAACACAGGGTTCTGTACCTTGGGTCACCTTGCCTGTCTCAGCTACTGACTGGAGTTCATAAAGAGCGTAAATGATATCACAGGGACAGTGGAGCTGGCGATGGCATTGATCTCCTTTCCAAGTCACATGAGACACCTGATTTCCCCATGTCCTACGAGAAAGGGAGAGAGTAGGGCAAGGCCTTAGGCAGCAGGATTGACCCACAGGGAAGTCAGGATAGAGTCTAAAAGGCGACAGGCACATGACAGGGCAGACAAGCCAGGAATCCAGGAGAAGTGGAGTCTCTGGGCAGGCAAAGGCAGGGAGAATCTACAGTCAATGCAGGGCAGGTGGATGGAGCTGTCAGAGAAGCTGAGTCCAGACAACAGAGGCAAAGCTCTGACATCTTGGTTCATTCCTTCTTTGTGGCATGCCCTCTAAACAGGTACTTACCACAGGACATAAAATTCTCCATTTTATAACCTATCCCTTATCCCCTTTCCCACCTTCCTCATTTGACAACCCTTTTAAAGGGTTTTACTCAGACTTTGTATATTGAAATTCTTGGCAAAAATGTTCATATCTCAACAACACCAATTTTTATATTTGCAAATAAAACCCCAGACCTCACCCACATGCAGACATATTTGTCAAAGCAGGATCGCATTAGGAAAGTAGGCAGAGTTGCTCAGTGACATCCTAAACCATTTCCATTGAACGACAGTCTCCAAGATTGTCATCTGCCCGAGTTTTGTCATATCCCTAGCCTGTCTGACTTGGCATATGGACTTCATCGTTCTTTTTATATTTTAATACCATGCAGCACATCTGGGGAAAATCACATAAAGACTTTTCGTAATGTTCAAGAAATGAGAGGAGTTGTTTAACATACTTTTAAAATAAAAGTTAACAGAAAGCATTTCTTCCTTCCTTCAAAAGTATGTGGAGACATGGAGGGGGATGTGGGGGGGAGACACAGGGGGTAGGGGTGGGGGTGGGGGGCGTTGGATCTCTGGATCTCACAGTTCCCTAGGAAAGTAGTATGAATCTTTCAACACTTTGTGGTGCTGTGGACTGTGTTAGTCAGCCTTCCCTAGTGCAGTAAAATACCCACGAGAATCAACTTTCAATGGGGAAGGGTTTAGTTTGGCTGGCGATTTAGGGTGTTTCCATCTATAATGGCTTGGTGGTCTCAGTGAAGAATGTCACTGTGGGAATATACGGCCAAAAAAAAAAAAATGTCATGGAATCTAAGGAGTTGAGAAAGAGAGAGACAGAGAGACAGAATCAGTGTGAACATATATATATACACATGTACACACACACACACACACACACACACACACACACACACACACAGAGGCTGGAGAGGGACCAGTGTCTCAATAGTCCCTTCAAAGATACATTTCTAATGGCCTAATTCCCATCCCCTAGGCCCCACTTATAAAGATCCCAACAGGACCATTAGCTGGATACCAGGTTTCGGGTCATACTCCAGACCCAGACTACAGCGAGGGACATCTAGTTTGTAGGAGACTGTGATAGGAGACTGAAGCCTTTTGCTGAAAACCAAACTCATGACAGACTGGCCATTTCCCCGTGCTTTGCCTCTTTGGGATACAATAGAATGAATAAAAATAGCTCAGCTTCACGGAGAGGCTTACTCTATACGCCAAGTGCTTGTCACGTATGACCTCATTCTGTGCTCATAACTCGAGAGGAGACGGATGCTATTATTACCCTCCCCCACCCATGCCCCAAAAGGAACATAGCTGTGCTTTGTTTCTGCACCATTAACACCATCAGAACATTCAGTACACCCAGAGAAGACTTGTACCCTGCCTTTCCACCAGTCTATCTCTAGGGACATGTAGGGGCCTGTTCTGGTGCCATAGAATGTCCTACCTTTAGGGTGGGGTGAGTTCTTTATTTTTAATTTCCAGAGTGGAAATTTCCTTGAAGATAGGTATCAGAGGTTGGCTACAGCATACCCTTTTGATTTCTTGCCACACTGAGGACTTAATCCAGCATCTTGGTATAACTAGACAAGGACTCTGCTGCTGCCACACTGAGGACTTAGTCCAGTACCTTGGTATAACTAGGCCAGGACTCTGCTGCTGAGGTCCACTTCTGGCTTGCTACTGCTCTGTTCCTGTGACCCAAGGCAACTTCAGGAGTGGGAAGGGCTTTATTTTAGCATATGGTCTACAGTCTAGTGTAGAGAGAAGCCAGGTCAGGAACCTGAAGCAGAAAGCATGGAGAAGCACTGCTTGCTGGATCTCTCCCTTCGCTGTTTTCTTATACAGCCTACCATGACCATATGTCCTAAGGATGCTACCACTCACAGTGGGGCAGGGCTTCTACTAAGAGTCAACACAATCTCCCTCAGAAATGATCTCTGGCCGAGGCAATTCCTCAATAGAGGCTTTCCTCTCAGGTGACTCAGTCAAGATGCTAACTAGGACAGCGACTTGTACATGGACTCAACCTGCAGCTCCGCTTAAGGAGAAAGAGAAGCAGAATCCACGCCATTTTTATTTGTTCTGCCAGGAAAATTCAGCTTTGAAGGAAAATGAGTTTGAATTTGAAACAAGTCCACCTAACAAAACGAATTTGCTTATGTGTACCAAGGTGTATACGTAAGTGCAGTTAAAATGATGTTAGTGCTGTTTTATGTATATTTTACCACAACGAGTTAGCCAGGGAAGAAAGATGCTTTCCTCTCCGCATACCAGCAGTGGGTGTTCACATTATGCAGTTTCTTCTCTCTCAATAGTGAGTTCTGTCTGGTCATAAATACTCCCTCACATTCCTTTCATTGAAAATGCCCTTCGGATGGATTCCTTACCCCATGTAAGCTGGGAGCCAGGCTGCTTAGGAGACTGGCATGCAGCCCACTGTCTGCTTCCCTGGCCCACCCTCCTTTGTGTAGTCTGTGGGTGGAGTGAGCTGTGGCCCAGTGCAGCCAAGTGGAAATACAGATGCCTTCGCTTCTCCTAAAAGCTATTTATTGTTCTCAGAGGAACCAGCCATCAAAGAGAGCTGAGCCCCACCCACTCCTCCCAGCTTCCAGTTCTTGACTGAAAAAATGTTAACATCCTACACCACACACCACAGACACATCCTGAAAGATAATGTTTGGACCCTTTTTATTTTTTTCTTATTTATCCTGTGGTGCAGCTCTAGGGTACGCCGCCTTGTTAGTTGTTTAAAAATTGTCTCCTCACTGTGAGGGTACACAGCTTACCTCCTCCCTTCCAGCAATGATTTACTTAACCCTTTGGCTGGGCCATACATCCCAAATTTCTTACTTTGTTTTCTGACTCAGCAGAGTGCCAAGAATTCCCCTGTTCCCTCCACCTGAAGTGTGTGGACGGCAGAACTGAAGAAGGGGGATGTTTGCAGAATGGATGGAAATGACTGATGCACCAGTGGGAGTTTATCATACGATCTGGACCATTTTACTACAATGTTTCACTGTGGCAGGTTGGGAAGAGACATTGTGGCTGATATTCTGCACTCAACATTTGTCTTTCTCTCTTTCTCTCTCTCTCTCTCTCTCTTTCTTTCTCTCTTTTGTTCCTGTCTTTTGCATTTTCTTTCCTTTCTTTTTTCTTTCTTTCCTTTCTTTTGTTTTTTTCTTTCCTTTCTTTTGCTTTTTCTTTCCTTTCTTTTGCTTCTTTCTTTCTTTCTTTTTTTTTTTTTGGTTTTTCGAAACAGGGTTTCTCTGTGTAGTCCTGGCTGTCCTGGAACTCACTCTGTAGACCAGGCTGGCCTCAAATTCAGAAATCCACCTGCCTCTGCCTCCCAAATGCTGGGATTAAAGGCGTGCACTACCATTGCCCAGCTTCTTTCTTTCTTTCTTTCTTTCTTTCTTTCTTTCTTTCTTTCTTTCATTTTTTTTTCAAGACAGTTTTTCTGTGTATCCTAGGCTGTCATGGAACTTGCTCTTAGACCAGGCTGGCCTCAAGCTCAGAGATCTGTCTGGCAAAATATATATATATATATACACATACACATCACACACACACACACACACACACACACACACACAATTATATATATATATATAATAAAGATCTCACTATGCCTGCTACCTGAAATGTAACCAGGCTGGACTTGAACTCATAGAACTTGCTTCTGCCTTTCCAGTGCTGGGACTAAAGGCATGGACCAAGAATATACATGTGTGTGTACACACATATGCATGCACACACACACACAATTAGTAAGGTTTATAATCACCTTAGATGTTGCTCTAAATTTCTCCACGTGGCTGAGAAAGGCTGGATGGGATGCTTCCTGCCTGCCTTCTGGCATAGTCATCACCTTCTAGGTAAATCCCTTTATAACTTCCATTGCCTCTGATATCTTGCCTTCAATACACCCCCTCAGTTACAGGTGCGCTACTCTAGGTGGTTCCTGCAGTCTTTCCCCTTTCTAGAACTTTCTTACCCTCTTCTCGACCTCCTTTACCTGGTTAACTCAATTTTCAGATATCAGCTTGAGTTTTTGCCTCCTGATTTCCATCAGCCTTTTGTACACCAGCTGTATTAAACTGCTTATTTAATAGTCTATCTTCCTCTGAGATGATAAGTTCCACGGCCACGTGCCTCCACAGGACTTTGCACATTAGCAGAGACTTTTAAAAAGCATTGGAAGCTGGGAAGGGTGCAGAGAGATCAGGAAATGGAACACGTGGTGAATTACAATGCACGCTGCTTGTTTTTCAAGTACCTTGTGGCCCCCTACCCCCACCCCCTTTCTGGTCTCAAAGAGGTGGGATGTCCACGCAACTGGAAATGATCCAGTGTGGAAGTGATACCCCAGTCTACCACAGCACCCGAAAACGTAGCCCCTGCAACGTGTTTGTGCTCTGTTTAGCCACGCCTCATTTACAATCTTTTACTGAAGACAATTGTAATGCCGATAAAGCCTGCCACCTAGTGGGGATTCTGATTATGACATGATTTGAAAATGACCCACTTAGAAGCTATTCAGGAAGGCAAATTACATTTCACTTACTAGTTTTCAATCTTAAACTTGAAACTAGATGTGTTAATATAGTCTATCCCAGGATGTAGTGAGTATATCTCTCCTGAAACTGGCTTTCCCAGGCCGAAGTGACTTGGCTCCAAGTTTATTCCACGGGACCTATCACAGATGGCAAGTAGCTCCAGCCAAACCCAGGGGACCAGCCCAAGTTTTTGGACTCCTTCTGCGGCTCAGCAGCTCCAGCCATCTATCTCTGCGCGTCATTTGCCTCATGGGAGTGGTTATTAGACACTGGAAGAGCTGAAGACCGAGGAGAAAGGAAAAGAATGGTCAGTGGGTACGAAGTTCCAATAGGCAGGGGAATTTGGTCCTTCTGTGTAGTGCTGGTAAGGTGACTGTGGCGATAACATTTTTAGATATTTCACAATAGGTAGAAGAGATAATTGTGAATGTCCTCAGCACAAAGAAATGAAAAATTATATGAGGTAATGAATATGTTAAATAGTCTAATTTGATTAATACATATTATGTGCATGTATAAATCATTCCACTGCACCTTCGCTAACATACACAATCACTCTCTGTCAAAGAAAACAAAAAGGCTGTCATCTGGAGGAGCAGGGTTCAATTCTCAGTACCCACATGGCTGCTCACTCCAGTTAGGATTTCCAGGGAGATTTGCTACCTCTGGCTTCTGGTTTCTGTGGGCACAAGGTACATGGTATATATGAAGGCAAAACCCCCATACACATCAAATAAAGGAAACAAACATAAAGAAGGCAAAATTTTAAAAACAACAGAAGCCAAGGATGGTAGTCATACCTATTATTCTCAGTACTTAGGGTACTGAGGCAGGAGGATTGCCATGAGTATGAAGACAACTTGGGTTACAAAGTAAGGACATGTCTCAACTTTCTCCCCAAAAAGAATAAGCAAGAAAAAAAGGGAAGGGGACCTTAAGTAAAAACACTACTTAAGTTTTTGGTTTTGGTTTTGCTTTTTTTTTTTTTTTTTTTTTTTCAGCTTGAAAGTTCCATGACGGAGCTGGTTAGGAGTGCTTTCTCCACAGCCAAGAGGACTTGAGTTCAGATCCTGGTGCCCAGGGAACACGCAGAGATTCTACAAACCCTATAGCTGCAGCTCTCAGGGACTGAATGCCTCTTTTTGGCTTTTGTGTGGACACATACAAGAACAAACAAGTAAATAAAGTCTCTAAAAAGTGAAGAAATTAAAGCTCAAATAGACCTTGTTCCCAGGTCACAGGTCATATCATGCTACCTAACTCTTGACCAGCTCTCAGCCCCTGTTGACAGCATCACTTGCTCTCTGACAACCTGCATTGGCCAGAAGGCATTGTACCAGGTGCCAGGGAACACCAGGGCAAAGGCCTTCTTCATCTCTGGTAAGAGACAAGACCTTTGATTGGATGTGGATGTGAAGGACGCAAACATCCAAGGTGATTCCCTCCTTCTGGTTATGTAAGAGCAGGGGAGGAAGAAGCAGGAGAAAGGGACTCTCTGGCTCCAATTTCTCCAGGAATTAGGTAACGACCTTAATAGCCTAAAGAGAAGGAAGTTAACTGTTTAAGGACCAAAAAAGTTGGGCTTTGGTGGTGAATGCCTATAATCTCAGCACTGGGGTGGCTGAGGCAAGAGAATCATGCATTCAAGGTCAGCCTGGTTACAGAGAGAGATCCTATCTATGAAAATAGGAAGAAAATAAAAGAGAGAAAGAGAGAGAGAAAAAAAAACCATAAATTTGCTAGAGACCTGTATTCACCATAGTCAGGAGGGATGGAGACAAGCTATCTGTCTTTCCTTCCTTCCTTTTGCTACACACAGTGCATACATACAGTGCACACATATAGGACATACATGCAGTGCACACATATAGGACATACATGCAGTACACACATATGGTGCACACATAGCACATACATGCAGTGCACACATATAGCACATACACACAATGCATACACTTAGTGCACACACACAGTGCACACAAGGCTCTAAGTACCTTTCAATGTTGTGTGAGCAGGCAAGTGACTGTAACTGACTTCTGAGACTATGAGGACACCAGAGGTATTTCCTGATTCCTGGCATGAGGCAGAGAACCATCCTAGGTGCTAGGAATCTGAGCAGCAACCAGCTGTGGCATTTGCCATGAAGGGGTTCTTTCTTTACTCGAGGAGATGGGTACAGACCTCAGACTACAGAAGCGTTAGTCAATTAAGTGAGCTCACATACACTGCCAAGAAAGCAGATGTACTTAGATCTACATCAGCAGATTGGCTTTGCCGAGTTCTCTTGCTTATGTTAGTAGTCCTTGTCATAACTGCAGAAGATGAACACCACAGACATAAATCAACATATGGCTAATGAACAGCTTTCAATGCAAGAAACACAAATGGCTTGGAATTATTTGTTTCAATGTATTCAACAGCCTTAGTTATCAGGGAAATGCAAATTAAAACTACTCTGAGATACTGTCTCATGTTAGTTTAAATGGTTCCCATCGGGAAATCTGACGAATAAATATTGGCAAGGATATGGGGAAAGAACTCTTATTCACTGTTGGAGGGAGTGCAATTAATACAGCCATTGTAGAATTCACTACATAGGTAGCAGATGTACAGCTTGGTCTTCATGTGGGTCCCGAACAACTGGAACAGGGGCTATCCCTACAGCTGTTGCCTGTACATGGGATATGTTCTTCTAGCTGGGCTGCCTTGTCTGGCCTCAGTAGGAGAGGAAGGGCCTAGGCTTGAAGAGACTTGAAGTGCCAGGCTTGGGGGGATACCCAGAAGGGGCCGCACCTGCTCAGCAGAGAAAGAGATGGGGGATGGGAGGAGGATTGTGGGAGGGGGTGACTGGGAGGGAAGCAGTGAGTGGGATGTAAAGTGAATAAGTAAAAAATTAATTAATTCATTAAAAAAATAAGTAAAGAAACCTAGTTCAATGGATAATGAAAATGTGGTAAATGTACAGAAAGGAATATTATTTAACTGTTAAGAAAAATAAAGTCATGAAGTTTGCAGTTGTGTGGATGGACTTAGAATGTAGGTGGCTCTTAAATGAGGTCACCAAAACATGAAAAGAAAAAAAAAAAACCCTTGTATACTCTCCCTCATCTGTGATCCTAGCCTATAATGTATACATGCATTTATGTATGTATATGTGGGTATACAATAATATCTAGAAAGGAGTCCAAGGAAGGGTCATATTAACTCATTAGGAAGGACAGAGTGCAGGCAAAAGGGCACATGAACCATGACAGGGATATAAAGGTTTCTCTAGTTTCCACTCTCACAGTTCTTTCTGTGGTGCCCAAGAGTGTAATTGATGGTGAAATCATAAAACCCTGAATGAAGGTCCATGGCTTCAGAGCGGCCGTCCTAACCATATGGAAGGTCCATGGGATATGGCCGTCCTAACCACAGAGAAATTCACTAAGGTATGTCATGTGTGGGACTGGGCAAATGTGTGAGTGGCTACCTCAGTCTAGCTGTGTGATGTTCTGATTTGTGAGTTCATTACAACACCGTAATTTTTCTTTTGAAAAGCATCCATGCTGGGTCAGAACTTATATTTGTGAGTTCATTACAATACTGTGATTTTTTTTCTTCTTGGAAGTGCCCACTTCCCGTCAGACCTTATATTGGCGACACCTGTTCGTAGTAACGCTGTCTCCATCTCCATGTCCTGGACGAGGAAACGGAGTCTCAGGAGGTGACTAACCAAGGATCACTTTGCTGGTTCCTGGTTAGGGCAGGTCTCAGAGCCAGCTGTGCCCTGTGCCCTTCCCACAACTCTCTCCACTACTGTTCTCACAGCAGGAAAGATACAGGATAAAACGTTATACTTAGGACCCAAACGCATCTCTCATTGGAGACAAATAAACAATCTTAGTAGCTTGTGCAGAGTGTGTGTACACTAAGAGTTAAGCCTGCCAAACTGCCACACACTAGAGTCAGGTTAAAAAAAAAAACGACACTACACTTTATCAGGTAACACTCTTTTGCTATTGTATCAAAACATAGGTAGACTGTGAAGTCGAAAATGTAAAACCATTGCTGGCTAAAACTCATTGTGACAATATATTGAAATGTTGACTTTAAAACTAACTTTCTCAAATTCCAGACTCATTGTTGAGAAGAAAGTCCTTATAGACCACACTTTGTTCTATGGAAAACAAGCAAACAGAAACAGGCAATATCCATGCTAAAACCAAAACCTTTTGAAAAACCAGTGGGCAGCAACGGACTTTGTAGCCTCTGGTACTAAATAAATAAAAACTAAATTATATCTGGGTGGGTTTTTTTTTTCCTATTGGCATTACGTTTTATCCTTTGTAGGAAATGCTGTGTCTCAATGAGTATAACCAGACATACTGTGATGGTTTGTATATGTTCAGCCCAGGGAGTGGCACTATTAGAAGATGAGGCCTTGTTGGAGTAGGTGTGTCACTGTGGGCATGGGCTTTAAGACCCTCATCCTAGCTGCCTGGAAGTCAGTATTCTGCTAGCAGCCTTCAGATGAAAATGTAGAACTCTCAGCTCTGCCTGCACCATGCCTGCCTGGATGCTGCCATGCTCCTGCCTTGATGATAATGGACTGAACCTCTGAACCTGTAAGCCAGCCCCAATTAAATGTTGTCCTTTTTAAGAGTTGCCTTGGTCATGGTATCTGTTCACAGCAGTAAAACCCGAACGAAGACACCTACCAACTCGATTCATATGTAATGAGTGACCTGTGACACTCACAGCAACTGGGAACAACAAATGTGTGTAGAGTTTCCACTTGGGTTCTGTGTCACATAGTCAGGCCCTGCACGTTAGACTCCTGTCTTCTTCTTAATTTCCCACATTTACAATTAGTGACAAGGAACAGCCCACTATTCGGTGGAAAGAAACAGAGTGGTCAGAAGATTAACCGTAGACAAAAATGTGAACATGGGTAACTTTGTTTCAAAAAGTTTCTGATATTTGTTACAAGTACCCAGCTCCACAGGAAGCACACCTGGGGGACACCTCACCCCACAGCTGTAGAAGGCTGGGAAGAACTTTCACCATAGGAAGGAGAACACAGCCTGAGTGTTCTACTGTCTGCAGGTGCCAGGTTCTGAGGAAGACGTCAAGAGTCTTATAACTCGTGACAAATAAATTACAGTTTTTTTATGGTTGTTTGTTACAGAATTCTGCCTGAATGTTTCTATGTTTTTCATGTTTCATAGGTCCCTGGGGGCCACATCTGGGTTTTTTTCGTTTGTTTGTTTGAAGAAGGTCCCCACTGTTCATGAAACAAATGTTATTTAATGGTGAAAAGTCAACCCCCGTCCTGATTCTGGATGTTCCTCTTTGATTCAGTCTCAGGCTCACCTATTTTTGAGTCTTCAAAGCTCTGTGTCTACAGGGCAGAAAGGTAGGTGTACTGGGATGATGGGCGTTGTTAAGTAGATAATGTTATATGCCAAGCATTTAGCCAAGTGAAAAGTGCAGACTTCAAAGAAAAGCAAGCACGTACCAATATGCAGAGAGGTGCATAGAGGAAGCAGAGGAACCACCGGAATGCACCCCCCAGCAAGGCCTGCCATGGTTTTCCCAGAGAACATGCCTAAGTAGGCTTAAGTGAGCAGGTATTTAGGGACCAGGGCTCCAGGCAACGAAAGGAGAAAGCTCTAAGTCCCAGGAGGCTGGTGCTTCTGGGAGCATCTCTTAGAACTTCAGCCTGGGAGAACAGAAGTGCTACGGTAGGCATCAGAGACCTCTGCAGATGGTGCAGATCAGAGGCTTATCCCTGCTGAGAAGGTTGACCTCTGTTCAAAGTGGAAATCTTCTGAATATTGAGCAAGGGAGACACATTTCTGCTTTCTTCAACATTACGAGAAGGAAACTGGGGGAGGCTCAGCTAGGATCTGGTTGGCTGGGTTGGGGGTGGGGCAGAGAGAAAGAGGGAGGAAGAAAGTGAAGTTGCTCTCCAATTTTCGGTTTGAGTGCTGGTGGGGCTCTTGAAAAGGTGAATTTCTGTGAAAGTGGAGTTTCTGTGGAAAAATGAATCTGCGGGTGGACATGTAGAGTTTACGATGACCACCTCCCTCGTTACTCCTCCCATTACCGTCACCCCTAAGAGGTAGCACTTTACAGTTCCCCACTGAAACATAGACAATAAGACCTGACAGATGGTATTAGCCAGTGTTCTCTAGAAGAACAGACCTTAAATACATTAAATATATGTGTAATATATGTTATATAGTATATTATATGAGATTATATGAAATATAGTATATGAGATTATATGAGATTAGTATATTGAATATGAATATCATGTTTGTACAAATGCATATATAATGTGTGTATATATATAGTGTATATATATATACACATATATATACATATATATATACACATATATATATACATATATATAAAATATATATATATATATATACACATATATATATACATATATATAAAATATATATATATATATATATATATATATATATATAGAGATGAGAGAGAGAGAGAGAGAGAGAGAGAGAGGGGGTTAACAGACAGTGGTCCAGCTACTCCAACAATGACTGTCTACCAACAGAAGGTCCAAGAATCCGGTAGTTGCTCAGTTTCGGAGGCTGGATGTCTCAGCTGGTCTCCAGTCTGCGCTGGAATCCAGTGAAATGGGCTCTCTAATGCCAGCAAAGGAATAGTCTTGCCAGCGAGAGCAAGAGCAAGCAGGCAAAAAGTTAAAGCTTTTCTCTTCCATGTCCTTTATTTAGGCTGCTAGCAGAAGGTGTGGCCCAGATTAAAGGAGGATCTCCCCACCTCAGAAGATCTGGGCAAAAGGTTTATCTTCCCACCACAAAAGATTCAGATTAAAAGTATGTCTTTCCACTTCAGATGATTTAAGGAAAAAACAATCTCTCAAGTATGCCAAGTGGCTTGGGCTTTAGTCAATCCCAGATATAGTTGACAACCAAGAATAGCCATTACAAGTCCACCCCTTGTCAACCTGACACACAACCAACATTACTTTATGCCATGGTTCATTTCTAAATGACACAATAACCAGGTCATAATTATCCCTAACGTGATATAGCTATCATATGAACAATGCAAGTGCATTATATCCTTAACCAGATCATAATTATGCCCAACATGATATACTATCACTTGTAAGACTACAAACACATTATAGATTTTAGAATGGGTATCCGTGTCCCTTGAGGAATATTCTTTTAGTATCTCAAATTTAAGTATGATAACCGCTGGTGTGCTCTTAAGTGATGTTACATTATATGATAAACAAATGGAGGAAAGAAAACACAAATGTCTGCACAAATGCATTCTTAACAAGACATGACAAAAACATTCATGTCAATTATAATCCCTGTTTCTGCGTCTGGTCATGGGGCCTTAGCTGGCATTCATAGCTACCTTCCTCTACTACCCATTCTGTATTTCCTCCACCCTCAGCAAGAACCTCTTGACTCTTTTCCTGGAGGTGTGACCCATACCTGCATTTTTAAAGGGTCTGTGCCCTTTGTCATCCTGCCTGGATTAGGCTATCATAATTCCCAATTGACTTTAATCACAGACATGATAGCACCAAGAGACTCCCTAAAGGATCTACTACACTCCAGACATAATAAACTTTCTTATCTTCACTGTGGAGAAGCAATTCAATTTCCCCTTGGTAATCTAGATCCATCACCCCTCCTAACACTGCTATTTTTTTCTTAGCCTGTTGGTTTAAGGGCATCAGAAGCCCAAAGCATCCAAGGGGAAATCAGAGATTCCAACTCAATAGCATGTTTGTTGTGGTTCCTGGCAGAGAGCGCTCCCGTATCCGGTAATAAACCTTCTAAGCCAGCAGAGCTTAAGGTTGCAAGAACAGGAAGCAAAAATTTTCCTAGTCACTAGAGGCTATAGTATGAAGCTATTCCCTTTTCTACCTCTTGAATCCTGGACTTATGGATCCTGGCTGTGGGAGAAACATATTGTGACACCTATTGGATGCTGATTCAAAGCATATACCATCTTCTGGACAACACTGCCCCAGATCTTCAGGCTGCTGCTACCTAAACTGGTGCTGTAACTGTGTCTTCAGAAGGCCATTCCATCTTTCTATCAGGCCAGCTGTTTCAGGTTGATGGGAAACGTGGTGAGACCTTTGTCACTCATGTCAGTTAAAAATCCTCATTCTTGCAACTGGTCATGTGGCCTTGGCTGGTTTTTAATGGCTCCATGATCGTGGGCCCACTGTCACACTTCTCTGGCTATGAAGTGAGTTCCTTGGTCAGAAACGATGCCACATGGAATGCCATCGTGATGAATAAAGCATCCTGTAAGTCCATCATGATAGTTTTGGCAGAAGCATTATGTATGAGAAAAGCAAATTCATAACCAGGGTGTATCTGCCCCAGTAAGGACAAAGTGTTGCCCTTTACATGGAGAAAGTAGTCCAATGTAGTCAACCTGCTACCAGGTCTCTGGCTGGCCCTCCCAGGGAATGGTGCCATATCTACCACTGTTGAGTATTGGTTTAGACTTTTGGCAGACCTGGCACCCAGCAGCACCTGTAGCTGTGTCGGCCTTGGTGAGTGGAACTCCATGTATTTGAGTCTATGCATAAGCCCCATCTCTGTCAGCATGGCCACTTTATTCACGAACTCATTTGGCAATGACAGGGATGTCTGGGAAAAGAGACTGACTGTCCACAGAACGAGTCATCCAATATACTTGATTATCAATATTCTCCTCTGCTGAAGCCACCTTTTGATGAACATTTACATGGGACGAAAGTATCTTCATGTCCTTCCCCATTTGGAGAGATGTACCCATATACTTCTTCCCCAAATGTCTTTCTCATCAGTTTTCTCATTGTGTTCTTTCCAAGTCCCTGAGCATACAGCTAACCATTGGCTATAGCCCATCGGTGAACAATCACACATCTGGCCATTTCTCCTCCAAATTACACGTATGACTATGTGAACTGCCAGAAGCTCTGTCCACTGTGAAGACTTTCCTTCACTGGTGTCTTTCAGGGTTGCTGCAGAAAGAGGTTGTAACATTGTAGCTGTCCACTTCTGGCCTGTGCCTGCATAACATGCAGCAAACCAAGTTCCAGTCCTCTCTTCCTCAGTCAACCAATCACAGGGAATACACTGTATGCTGTAGGTGCATGCTTGCCAGTAGATGGCATTGTAATAGGTGTAGAAACCTATGGCATTTGGGTAACTTCTTCATGTAACTTTCTGTGCCTTCCTGATCAACTCAGGACCAACCACGTAGACACTACTTCAGTTTGAATAGATTGCTACTGTGCACATTCTACTTTATGAATTGCTAGATCAGATAACACCTAGCTCATGATGGGCAGTTCAGGTTGCATGGCAACTTGGTGGCCCATTGTCAAATATTCAGTTTCCTCCCTCAAAGGGAGAATAATTGTCTGCAGATGAGAGTAGAGCCTTGCTCCAAAATCCCAAAGGTCTCTTCTGTGATTTGCCCATAGGGGCCTGCAAGAGGCTCCAGACAGCATCCCTATCTGCCACTGCCACCTCAAGTGGTACCACCGGGTCTGCTGGGTCATTTGGTCCAAGTGGTAGAACACAGCAGCCTGGACTTGAAGAGTTTTATCCTATTCCAGGCCCCACTCAAAGCTAGCAGTTTTCTAAGTCATTTGGTATATAGGCCAGACTAACACATCCAAATGAGGAATATGCTGTCTCTAGAATCCAAATAGGCCCACTAAACATGTGTGAGAAGCCATGTGCAATAACTTATCCTTCACCTTAAAAGGAATGTCTCACACCATTGGACTCCCAAGAATTTCACTTAAGGTAGAAGGCCCTTGAATTTTGGTTGGATTTATTTCTCATCCTCTGATATGTACATGTGTACATATCCAAAGTACTTGCTGCTTCTGCTTACTTGGTTCAGTCAGCATAATGTCATCAATGTAATGTACCAATGTGATATTTTGTAGAAGAGATAAATGATCGAGATCCCTTCTAACTAAGTTATGACACAGGGCAGGGGAGTTAATATATCCTTGAGGTAAAAATGAAAAGGTATATTGCTGGCCTTGTCATCTGAAAGCAAATTGTTTCTAGTGGTCCTTATTGACAAGTACTGAGAAAAACACATTTGCTAGATCAATAGGTGTATATTGTGTGCCAGGAGATGTGTTAATCTGATCAGGGAAAGATACCACATCTGGTACAGTAGCTGCAATTGGAGTCACTACTTGACTGAGTTTCAATAGCCAATTCTTATTCTCCATGATCCATCTGTCTCCTGCACTGGCCAGATAGGAGAGTTAAAGGGAGATATGGTGGAAACCACCACCTCTGCATCTTTCAAGTCCTCGATGGTGGCACTAATTTCTGCAGTTCTTCCAGGGATACGATATTGTTTTTGATTGACTATTTTCCTTGGCAGGGACAACTCTAAAGGCTTCCATTTAGACTTTCCAACCATAATATCCCCAACTCAGGGAATCAGTGTGAGAATTCGGCCAATTTCTAAGCATATATATCTCAAATATACATCCTCAGGCTGGGGAAAGAATCACAGGATGATTTTGGGGACCCATTGGACCTACTATGAATCAGACTTTAGCCAAAACTCAATTAATCACTTGACCTTCATATGCATCTACTTTAACAGGAAGGCCACGATGTTTCTTGAGTTCTCCCAGAATCAGCATCAATTCAGAACCATGATCCAATAGACTCTGGAAAGTCTGATTGTTTCTTTTCCCCCAGTGTAAGTTACCCTTATAAAAGGCCATAGGTCCTTCTGGGGAAGAACTGGTAACTATAAAACTCGCAAGTATTTTACCAAGGGGAAACATTCCTTCACTTAAGGGATTCTGGGTCTACAAACTGACTCAAGTCTGGAAGTTTGTTTATGGGCTGAGATTCTTTTCTTGCCACAATCCAGTGTGGCCTTACATTGGAGAATTTTCCCACTTAATACAGACCAAACAAAAATCCACTAGGCTTCTCATCTATTCCATTCCTGGAAACACTCTGATTGATTAGCTGGTCCCAAAGGTCTTTATGAGTCATGCATCATCAAATTCACTTTGCCTGTGCTGGCTACTATGAGTTAGGCCATTATTGACATTGCTTTGCCTGCGCTGCTCGTTAGGATAACAACAATCGCCTTGCCTTTGGAGACTCACTGCTACCACCTGCTACTTTGGGGTCCAGCTAAGCTCATTGCATTTCATTCATCCGATGAGAAGCAGTATCTCCAACCCTAAGGTTCAGCACAAGGAAAAAGGCAACAGTGAAGTTCTTCAAATGTGTTAGTGCTCTCTCACTGATTTGTGTCTTGCAGGGTTAATGCAGGGCATGTCGCCTGGGTCTTCCCTTTGTGGAGCATTAGGTTTTACACAGCATACCCACTCTAGCATGGCAATTTCCCTGGGCCTTAAAATTCCTTCATCAACGCTAAGCCAAGGGATATCAGGCATCTCCAACCCCTTTTCAGTAGGCCATCTTTTGACAACTGCTTCGGCCAACCAATCAACAAACATTTAAACCATTCAAACAATTCAAAAAAACTATTGACACTGTCTTTAACCCTGTGACTTATTATTATATTAAATATAATATATTAAACCTAGAATCTTCACTCAGTGAACCTGTATCAATAAACTCAGCCTGATCCAATGTTATGTTCCTTCCACATTATCCCATACTCTTAAAATCCATCCCCACCCATATTCCCCAGACTTCTACATGAATGCATTAGCAAACTCATTAAGTTCTTTAGTAGTCTAGCACAACTCCTCATGGACTATACTTTTAATCTCTCCTCTAGGAGCCTGCTTTGCCTTAAGCCTGGCTATATGTCTAGAGGCAACTATTGGTGGGACTTGTGGGAGATCAGTATTGTCTTGCCTAATCTCCTTCAGAGAAGGTCATTGATGGTAGGGTTAACTTCCTCAGTCAAAGGAGGGAGAGGAAATTGTCTTAATTAGAGTTACTATTGCTGTGATGAAACAACATGACCAAAAGCAAGTTTGGGAGGAAAGGGTTTAATTCACTCACAGTTCCATAGAACAGTTCATCATCAAAAGCAGTGAGGGCCGAAACCTGGAGCAGGAGCTGATGCAGAGGCTGTGGAGGAATGCTGCTTACCGGCTTGCTCTCCATGGTTTGTTCAGCCTGCTTTCTAATTGAACCCAGGAGCACCAGGCCAGCGGTGGCCCTATCTACAATGGGCTGGGCACTCATCAGTCAATCATAAAGTAAGAATATGCCGTATAGGCTTGCCTATAGCCTCATCTTATGGAGCCATTTCTTTAAATTGAGGTTCCTTCCTCTTAGATGATGTCTTAGTTAGGGTTTTACTGCTGTGAACAGACATCATGACCAAAGCAAGTCTTATAGAGGACAACATATATTTGGGACTGGCTTACAGGTTCAGAGGTTCAGTCCATTATCATCAAGGTGGGAGCATGGCAGCATGTAGGCAGGCATGGTGCAGGCAGACCTGAGAGTTCTACATCTTCATCTGAAGGCTATTAGTGGAAGACTCACTTCTAAGCAGCTAGACTCACTTCTTAAGCTCACACTCACAGTGACACACCAACTCCAGAAAGGCCTCACTTCCTAATAGTGCCACTCCTTGGGCCAACCTTATACAAACCATCACAGATGCCTTTAGCTTGTGTCAAGTTGACATAAAACCAGCACATCACAGAAGTATTTCAGAGGGTTGGGGTGTAAGTACATCCCTTGCTGGGATAGACAGGCTGCTTCCTTGGGTGAGAGCTTGAGGGTTCCAAGTTTTCAGTGTCAGTAGGGTCCTCCCACACATCTCCATTCCAAGTTACAAATCCCATTCTTTACCAATGAAAGCCCTTACTTTAACTGCTGACACCTTCTAAGGCTGGGACTTGAATTTTGACTATAATTTATCCAATCCTATGATAGTGGGGCTTTGTTTTGATTTTCCTTAAGCTCTGTGGCTTCTGGAGAAAAGATTCTCTTCCAGGGCACACTTTTAAAACTTTGAAAGTTAGCACGTGGAACAGATCGTTTCTATCACTGAGGTCACTGTTATCCTTTATCCCATCCTGAGATTCTACAGGTTGGTTAGTTTGTATCACAGAACACGTTCTTTTTCTTTGTCATTTTTATCCACAGATGCTAGGAGCAAGCAACCAGCAGCACCTTGTTTTTTCGAAATTGTCATAAGTTTTATATACAGACTCACCAAATCCTTCGCTCCAGTATAGTCAGATGCATTGATATTCTTAAGTTCATAAGGAGTTCACAACATGAGTTTTTAATACTCTTTTAGACTTCTAGATGAGGCTCTCATAACTCCAGAAACTAAAGAAACACACTTTAATAACTGTAGACATTGGTAAATTGGAAAGTCTATTTCAAACACAAAATTCATTCTTAAACTTCTGTTGCTCTAGAACCACTTCTGGCGGCAACATCTGTATTAGTCAGTGCCCTTTAAGGGGATAGAACTTACAAAGTGAATCTAAGGGATTCTAGAGTCTCTCACCGGTGTACCCTGCTGCTTGGGTTTCAGTTAATTCCATAGTAACAGAACAAGTCGATTTGACAACCCAGAAAGAATAGCCATCATACAGCCTATTATGACATCCTACACACTTTTGTCCCCGAAGAAACCAAGACCCAGATAATGTAGATGACTTCCTTCAAGATACACAGAGTTTTAACTCCAAGCACATTCCTGCATCCTGTAGCTGGCACTCAGGGGTCGCTCGCGGTATCGTCTGAAGCAGGCTCTCCATTCTAGCTTTTCAGAGCTGTGTGTGTGCGTGTGTGTATGCACACGCACACACACATACACGTGTGTTCTCGACCCCAGTACCTTGCACACACCAGATGAGATCTCTACCACTGAGCATCAGCCCTTACCTTCCATTTCCTTACCCACTATTCCTGCAGAAGCTCCGCCCCCAGAAGATAGCCACTCAGACAGAAGGAATCTTTGGTCTTTGTACCAATCATACATTCATAAGAGTAAAACTAATCAGATACAGCTGAGAGGTTTTGAAGCAATTAAAATTGGTCTCTAGGCAGTGTGTTCATAGGAACCCACCTGGCCATTTTGGTGTCCCTATGATAGATTAAAAAAAAAAACCAGAAAACATTGAATACATTATTATTTTCACTAAATGAACTCTTAAATATTCATTCCTGTGCATTACATTTTCTTTTAAAAGTTCGGTTTTCTATTCACTTTTTTGTCACATGGTTTCCTATAAAACTCTCTCCTCCAAGGAACGCTGTGGGATGAGTGTCAATGTTTTAACTGTGGGAAGAATTTCACTAATTTCTGCTAAAATCATAAAACAACCATTTTTTTCTTCATCCATTCTTTGGTTTTAAGACAATACGTTAAAAAGAAATCTATTTCAGCTTCAAAGATCTCATTCAAAAATGAGAAAAATATGAACTAAAATTTGTCCTTATGAAACCAGAATACAAAAAGAGAGACTTTGGGACTCTGTCCTAAATGAGATGTCTCCATCAAACTCCTCCCCTCAGAGCTCAGGGAACACGGAGGACCAAGAGGTGGGAAGGAATGTGAGAGCCAGAGGGCATGGGGGACACCAGAGGACGAGTCCCTCTGAGTCAACATGAACAAAGCTCATATGAACTCACGGAGATGGGATCAGCAAGCACAGCCTGCACGGGGGCTGCACCTCGTCCTCTGCACATATAGTATGGCTTCCAGTTTACTGTTTTTATGGGATTGCTGAGTGTGCAAATGAGTGGATCTTTGATTCCTGTGCCTTCTCTTGGGCTCTTTTCCTTCTGCTGATTTGTCTTGTCTAACTCTGAAGTGACAGGTTTTTTTTTTTTTTTGTTTCATCTTATTATAGTTTATTCTTACCTCTTGGAAGCCTGTTATTTCCTGATGAGAGACAAAAAGATAATGGACTCAGATAGGAAGGGAAGTGTGGGAGAAACTGGGAGGAGTAGAGGGACGGGAGACAGTAATGTAGTTATATTATGTGAGAAATTAATCCACTTTTAATAAAAGGTGAAAAGTCCTTTAAAAGAATAATATAAAACCAGAACATTATTCTTTTGTCAATACTCCATCTCCCAATGGTGGTCACCTGGGAGGGTGACAATGAGGACACTTATTCTATTTTATACTCATGTGGAGTGTGATGGTGGATGTTAGAGGTAAGACATCAGATGATGGAAATAAAAACCAAACCCTTGGCCCAGCACAGTGGCCAGGAAGCCGGTGATGCTTACGTGAGACGGGAGTCCTTGAAGGTGTCCAGGTAGGCGGGGTAACTCCATTCCACCCTGCTTCCCTTACATCGGAGCTCTACAGTTTGCCCTGCCGTGAGACTCACTGTGGCAGCAGGCCTCTGGAAGCGACCGTTGTCCATTGCTTGCACCATGATGGACTGACTCTTTGCAGTTGAGTCACCTGAGTCCCTGTCCTTTATCTTAGGAATCTTGGGTTTGGCCTTTTTGTTGGTTGGTTTGATTCTGTTTTCTCCTTGCTCCTTTGGACGCTTGTTCTTAGGAGGATGTTGGCCAGCAACTGCAAAGATGTAAGAGGGATACACTGAGCAAAATTTCCCGAGTGTAAGAAACTCACAGCAGGTGACTTCAATGTTCCCTGGCCTATGCCCAAATCCTTTTAAGCCATAATCATAAGCAACAATGCAACCATTTTTCTTCATCCATTCTTTAGTTTTAAGACAATAACAAAGGAAATATATTTCAGTTTCAAGGATATTATTCAAAATCAGCAAAATATAAATTACAATTTGCCCTTATAAAACCAGAACATTTTCTTCTTCTGTTCATATTCCATCTCACAAAGGTGGTCATCTAAGAGGCTGCATTGAAGACACCCAGAATCTGTTTTAGGTCTCACCAATCACTTTTCCTGGTGCTCACTCTAAGGTGACTCCTTAAATGCAAAGATGCTAATCTCTAAGGATGAGAGACACAAGTTGCATTAGAAATTTACTTGAGTAACTTAAAACCTCTCTCAAAATGGAAATGGAGAGTGGGCTCCATATTTATTGGGGATGCAGAATACAAAGTTTTAGGGCTGGGAATATAGCATAGATGGTACAGTGCTTGTTTAGTATGCAACTAAGCCTTTAGTTCAATCCCTAGCACTGTGTAAGACAGGATATTGTGGTATGTGTCTGTAAACTGAACACTCATAATGTAGAGGCAGGAGAATCAGAAATCCAAAATTCTCCTCAGCTATAAAGCAAACTCAAGGTTGACTTGGGCTATGTGCAACCCTGTCTTTTAAAAAGGTATATCAAACATATTCCAGCTTAAAGCTTCACAAGCAAGTTATTGAAAATTGAAGACTGGGAAGATGGCTCGGGTGGTAGAATGCCTGTAAGGGAACCATGAGGTCATGAGTTGAATCCCCAGCAACTACATAAAGCTGGTGTGTAACCCTAGTGCTGAGACTGAGGAAGAGGATGGGGAGAGTCATGGAGATGGGTGGATTCCTAGAGCTCACTGGCCATCTAGTCAACCCAATAGGTTCAATTTGGGCTCGATGAGGGAGGGACTGTCTTAAAAATCACCATGAGAAACAAAATCAACCAAGACTTTCAACTGTAGTTTGGCTAATGGACTATTTTTGGAGGCATGTTTTCATCAACATTGTTGAGAGTTGCCAGCAAACAGTGATAACACAGAGCTGTTCTGCTTTAAGTTGGCTGTTTGTTTTCTGTACTAGGCATCCATTACTGTTTTCACTCAGGCAAAGTTCTTTCTACTCTCTGGACCTTCTGGAGGCCACTGGGTTGCAGAAATCTCAACCTAGTCCCTTTCAGCTGTGATACTGTGTCCTCCCTGGAAAGGTGAAAATGTAGTTGTATGGCTGGGCTTTGGATGAACTATCTATACCTATGGCAAAGAGTATCATTTTATGGCCATAGAATTACGTAAGTGCCCAGACTCATAGAGTCTTCAGAAGTCCTTTAGGTAAAGTCCTCATGCTATAGATGAAAATAAAGCATGCTCTAAAAGGTTTTAAATATGTTATACAAAGTCACTCTGTTGATCAGTAGCAAAATACTAGAATAGAACTCAGGTCGCCCTAACCTATTCCAGCATGCTCAGTTCATCGCATGGAGATTAACATGTTGTATGTATTTTAAATAAGAGATTACAAACCCTGGTCTGTAGAGGGACTCACAGAATATTTGTACCAAATGGGGACATGTGATGTCAGGAGAAAAATCATTGTCAAAGCTTAACCTTATATGCTTCCCTGTTTGCTGCTCCTTGAGTTTTGTGATGGGAGTTATTTAGCCTCCACTCTCTGTTGAGCCTCATTCAGACCTTGGAACTAATTTGCTGTTTGAACTCTTAACTCAGTATCCACAGTCAATCCTACCAAACTCCTTCTGGCCTGTATACCTCGTTCCCTGTGACAGCATTCTTTTCTGCAGCCTCAGAGGCCATCATAATTAGACTCCTAGACTCAAGTCTCTCTTATTTTTCTTCCTTCTTCTATTCAGTTCTACTAGGCACATGAGATGCTGACCTTTCCAAGGAGTAGAGTTGTGTCCTTGGGCTCTACCCTCCAAGGTAGAGTCCCCAATACCTGCTGTTTGCCCACCCCTGCCAAGCCTACACATTTGCTTTATCCACCCCTGGTTATAATGATGAACTAGACACAGTGGCTCTCATGTGCAGGCTCTTTCTCACAGTTCATCTTGGTTGTCTCTTCAGCTTGATGCCAGTAGGATTTAGAGTCAGCTAGGAGACCCAGCTCTTGGTGTGTCTGTGAGAGTGTTTCCAGAGAGGCTCAGCTGAGGATGGAAAGCCCAAGTTGCATACTGAATTCACAAAAGAGAAATCAAATTCAAAATTCAAATTCAAATTCAAAAGAGAAATCATCTATCTTTTCCCTGCTTCTTGACTGTAGGCATACATGGCCAACTGCTTTATGCTCCTCCCACTATGCCTTCCTGCCATGATGAACTGTATTACTTCAAACCACAACCCCACACAAACTCTTTCCTAAGTTTTTTGTGTGCTCTTGTTACTTTGTTACTGTGTTATATTGGTGAGAAGCATGAGTAACACGTGACCTAACCTCCTAGAGGGAGAATCACTGTAGCCACTGGGACAAGATCAGATGGGCAGAAACCCACTAATTCAACATCACCATGTGCGAGGAACAAACCTCCACTTTGTATTATGTCGGAAGTCCTATTTCCCTCTGCCAAAGATAGAAAATAAAAGCCTACTATACTGATGTCCAAACATTCTGTGTCCCGTAAGTATTTTAGTCATGCCTTGTCTATGAGACTGGCTAAGCTTTTGGTTGAAGCTCTTAATTTGGCATTTCTACTTTAAGTAACATCACAAGAGAACGTTGTATATATCCTATGGAATTTACCCAACCAGTGCTATCTATTTAACTTCTTGAGTTATCACATCCTGTGTGGCTACACAGCTTGACAACAGAAGTTTACTCTGGTTATTACCTATCCAAATATTTGTTATTCTACATGGAAAATAACTCCATCTTTTTGAGCAATAGTCTTCAGTTGCTCTAATTGTATTATTGATCTAACAAAATATGAAATGATCCATAGTTCAATGGTACAAACTTAAAGAAAACCAAGGAGTTGTAGAAGATGTAATTCAGTAATAAAACACATACTTAGTGTGTATGAGACTCTCATTTCAACCTCTAGCAACTTCTTTATCAGAAAGCCATTTTAATAGTTTCACAGGTACCCAGCATTCTGGGGCTGAATGACAAGTCCCATGTTTAATTCTAAAAGAATACTTCTCACAACCCACCTGCACTACAGCCAAATTCTAGGCTTCTTACAGAACCTTCCCTACTGGTAACAACTCACACAGGTCCTTTCTGAGCTGCCCCCAACCACCCAGCTCAGTATTGAGACTTCACGGGTCCTCTGTCAGTGAGTCTCTCTGACACCCATCCATGCCTTTTCCTAAAACCCACCAGTCCATAATCAGTGCACCTCCCCTACCTGCAATGAAGAAAAGCTCTAATCTTTGGCCAGGACCATTTATTTCTATCTCCTAACCTACAGGATCCCCATGCCATATCCAACCTTTCCACCCAGCTGGATTTACCCCACACTCCAGGCTTGGAAACGAGAGCATATCCTGTAGACCATGCTCGTCCCCTCTGTCCACCTGAGTTCATTCCAGCCAACTCATTACCAACCTGGAGACCCAACCTATTCACACATCCAACCTGTTCTGTTGATAACAGACTTAGCACAAAAGAAGTTCACATGCCCTCCCCCCCATTTCATTGTAAAAATACCAAAACTATGAAGGATCAGGCCACTATCTTCTATCTAAAACCTACCAGCCCTATAGAAATGTTTGCCAAACCTAGATGAACTCCAGGACACAGACTTTTTTTTTTTTGACACAGACTTTTAAAAGAACAATCAAACGTAAAATAATTTAAAACCTAAAGAAGACACACACACACCCCTTAATGAAATTAAGGAGAAAGTGCATATATAGAATAAATGTCTGAACAATGCCCAGGAAAACACAAAGTTGATGGAAATGACAAAGACAATCCAGATCTTGAAAACAGAATTCAATAAGGAGATAAAAACATTGAAAGAAATTAAGGTGAAATCAGGATGGAATTGTAAACCCCAATAACTTAACCATAAACTCAAAGGAAAGCCTTAAAGTGCAGTGGATCAAGCAGAACTTACAACATCAGGTTTTGAAGATAAAGTAGAGGATCTATACCAAATAAGCAAGGAATATGAAAATTTGGGGGAAAAAACAAGAAACAAATAAACAAACAAACAAGGAACCCACAGGGTAAGGGACACACAGAAAATGTGGGACACTATTCAAACTGAATTCAAATTATAGGTATAAATACAGGAGAAGAATCCCAAGTCAGTGGCATAGACCAGATCTTCAAGATCACAGAAAACTTCCCCAAACTTAGGAATGATTCCCATACAAATACAGGAAGTCCACGGCGCAACAAATAGACAAGACCATGATAAAAAAAAAAAAAATCCCATGGCATATCACAGTTAAAACACTATGTATACATAACAAAGAAAGTGTATTGAAAGCTTCGAGAGTCACATATAGAGAAAAGCCCATTAGAATAACAGCTGATTTCTCAATAGAAACTTTCAAACCTAGAAGAGCCTGGGACCATGCATTCCAAGTCCTAAAAGGCTATGGTAGCCCAGCTAGATTAATATACCCAGCAAAACTATCTGCCACAGTCCAAGGAAAAAGAAAACTTTGCACAGCATAAATGGCCTAAAAACTAGAACCCCACAAGCCAAACCTAAATAAAATACAGGAAGCATTATTTCAGGTTGAAGAGTGGAATGAACATAGCAGAGAGTGTCTGGAAAAAAAATACATAGGTATAATTATTAAAACACACAATGCCACTGGGAACACAAACAATAGCCAAACGCAACAGCACTATAACACCAACACTTCAGTAATAACCTTAAATTTCACTGGCCTTGATTCTCTAACTAAAAGACACCAGTTGACTGAATGGATCAAGAAACAAAATCCACTTATATGCTGCCTCCAAGAAACGTATCTTATTTTTAAAGATAGGAGCTACTTTAAGGAAAAGATTGAACAAAAGCATTCTAAACAAATGGGAACAGGAAGCAAACAGTAACCTAATATCTAACAGAATAGGCTTCAAACCAAAACTACACAGAAGAGATGAAGAAGGGTGCTTTATTCTAATCAAGGGAACAGTTAACTGAGAAGAAGTTCACTCATTCTGTTCATTACTCTCCTAAACACATATGAACCAAATTCAGGAGTTTCAAATTTCATTTAAAAAGTACCATATTTAAAGACAATGATTAACATCAATCCATGAATAGCAGTTGATTTCAATATCTCACTTTTTCCAATGGACAGGAAATCTGGATGAATAATAAAGAGAAATAATAAAGAGAAACATCAGTTTTAACTGACATCATACATCCAATGTACTTAACAGATGTCTACAGAATAATACACCCAAACACCAAAGAAAACATATTCTACTTAGCAGCACATGGAGGCTTTTCTAAAATAGATCATATCCTGGGGCATTAACAAATCCTTAGTAATTCAAAAAGATTGAAATCATTCTTTGTATCCAATCTGACCACAATGCAATAAAACTTAGAATCAATAGTGAACAAACGCCTAGAAAATGTACAGTCTCATGGAGACTCATTACTGAATGGCAAATGGGTCAAAGCAGATCTCAAAATAAGAAAAATTTCCAGGCCTAACTGAAAATGAAAACATATTACGATAAACCCTCTGGGACACATTGAAAGCTGTCCTCTGAGGGAAATTTATAGCTCTAAGTGCCTATGTTAAAAATCAGAAAGAGCACAAACAAATGGTTTAATGATGCAAGTCAAAAAGTTGGAAAAACAAGAACAAACCAAATCCAAAACCAGTTGATGGCAAGAAATAATGAATATTAGTAAAATAGAAACAAAACAATACAAAGAATCAACAAATCGAAGAGCTGGTAGTTTGAGAAGGCAAACCAAATTGACAAATCCTTGGCCCATTAATCACAAGAAAGAAAGAGAGGTCCCCAAATAAACAGAATCAGAAATGAACAGGGAAACATTTCAACAGACACCAAAGAAAGTCAGAATATTATATGCAGATATTTATAAAAACCTATACTCCATTAAGCTGAAAGACCTAACCAAATGGATGAATTTCCAGATTCAGCCAAACCATCGAGATTAAACCAAGAAGAAGTCTTAATAAAACAGTAATAAAATGTCTACTAGATGAAAAGTCTAGGGTCATATGGGTTCACAGCAGAATTCTACCAGACATTCAAAGATCTACAGCCAATCCTTCTTTATTCAAAAAATTGAAATATGGGTGGTGGTTCATGCCTTTAATTCCAACACCTGGGAGACAGAGGCAGGTAAATCTCTGTGAGTTTGAGGCCAGCCTGGTCTACAGAGCTAGTTGTAGAACAGCCAGAGCTACAGAGAGACTCTGTATTGAAAATCAAAACAAAATAAACAAAGAAAGAAAACATAGAAAGGAACAAAGAAAAAAGCAAAACAAAAGGAACACCCCAAACTCCTTCTTCAAGGCCAGCATCATTCTAACATTCAAATGTTGGGGATGGGTTCTAACGCTTTGTTTTAATTCTGCTTCCCAATCATGTGGGAATCTGTGTGTCCAAATGCTGAGGGTCCCTGCCCACAGCTATCTTTGATTGGTAATAAAGAGTTGCGTACAGCCAATGGCTGGGCATGGAGACGGAGGTGGGCCTTTTAGATTGCAGTTGGCAAAGGACAGAGTGAGAACAACCAAGAATTGCCTTGACATGCAGAGAGATCAGATTTAAATCCTGCAGGAGAGAAATTATCCAGCAGTGTAGGTGTAAAGGGGAAGTGGCCCTATGGGAGGCTGCCCAGAGGTAACATGGCAGCAAAGATAAAATAACGATTTAGAAGGTGGTAACTCGGGAATAATAGAGGGATGTGCTAGCTGAGGGGAGGTTTGGAAGTGCCCAGGCATTGAGCAAGTTAGGCATATCAAAATGTGTGTGTGTGTGTGTGTGTGTGTGTGTGTATGTGTATGTCTTTTGTGTGTCTTTCATTTGTGAATCCAGAGAACTCTGGTGGGTGGTGGGAGCTCAGAGTGGATTAACTATTCACTGCTACGTTCAAACCAGTTAAATACAACAGGAAAAGAAAATCACAGCCAACATCTCTGATAAACATAGACTCAAAATATTTAATAAAATACTTGCAAATAGAATACAGACATCTAAGGAAAAGATGATCCATCATGATCAAATTAGCTTTATCCCTGAAATTCTGGAATGCTTCAGCATGCATAAGTCAATAAATATAATAAGCCATATAAATGGACTTAAAGACAAAAAAAAAATCATCTGCTCATGGCAATAGATGCAGAAAAAAAAACTTGACAAAATCCAATATGCCTTCATGATAAAGGTCCTAGAATGTAGGGCTAGAGGGAACATACCTCAACACAATAAAAGCAAAATATGAGAAGCCCACAGTCAACATCACCATAAATGAAGAAAAACTTAAGGCAACCACACTGAAGTCAGGGATAACAGAGATGTCCACTCTCCCCACTCCTTTCCCGTGTCATTCTGTGAATACTAGCTGGGGCAATAAGGCATGAGAAGGAAATTAAAGGGATACAAATGGGGAAGAATTGAAACTATCCCTATTTGCAGATGATGTAACAGTATACATCAGAGACCACAAAAATTCTACCATAAAATTTCTACAAATGACAAATTCAGAACCATGGCAGGATACACAATCAACTTGCACAAATGGAGAGCGTTTCTGTCCACCACCAACAAACACAGAAGAGACCATAGACACTCCCATTTATGGTAGCCTCAAATGAAAACATCTAGGAATGAACCAAACCAGGGTTTGAAGGACTTCTACAATGGAAACTTAGACCTAGGAACAAAAAGATACAGAAAGACACTAGAAAATGGAAAGACATCCCATGTTCGTGGGAATTAGCATTGTGAAAATGACCATTTTACAAAGCTATTTACATACTCAATTCAATCACCATCAAAATTCCCATCTAGATCTTCACAGAAAGAGAAAAACATGTCCTTAACACAAACAGAACCACAAACAGCTCAGATAGCTGTAACAATCCCAAACAGAAAGAACAATGCCAGAGGAATTACAACTCCAGATCTTAAGATGTATTACCAAGCCAGAGTAATATAAACAATGCTAACCACAAAACAGAAGAATAGAGCAATGAAACAAAATCAAATACTCAAACATAATAGATATACCCTCAGCCACTTGATGTTTGACAAAGATGCCAAAAACATTGCTGGAAAAAGAAAGCATCTTCAACAGATGGTGCTGAGAAAACGCTGTGTCTACATATTAGCCACAGGTTCATCACCTTGCACAAACACTAACTCTAAATGGACCTAACATCTAAACATGGACCCTGAAACACTCAACCTGCTAGACGAAAACAGGCTCTACAGGTGTAGGAAATGACTTTCAGAAAAAAAAAAAAAAAAAAGAGGTCATAAATTTGAAAGAGCAAAAGGGTATATGGGAGGTTTGGGAGTGAGGAAAAAAAAAAAAGGGAGAAATGTAATTATCTTATAATCTCAAAGAGAGAAAAGGTATGACTTTTGACGACCTATGTAAATAGTTATATTCCAAATGCCTTAAAGATGTAAAGATGGCTCAGCGGTGAAGAGCACTGGGTGCTCTTCCAGAGGTCCTGAGTTCAATGCCCAGCAACCGCATGGTGGCTCACAACCATCTGTAATGGGTGCCCTCTTCTGGTGTGTCTAAAGAAAGCAATGGTGTCCTCACATACATAAAATAAGTAAATAAATCTTTAAAAAAAGAATTTATATTTTAAGTAATTAAAGTGGAGTTCATCGTCATTGCATTATAGAGGTTGTTGTAGAATATATTGTACAGAAATATGGGTGGTAAATACTTCAGACTATGACGTATTATTGACATCAGATCCTATTTAGTAGCTGACCAGCCCAGGGAAGTCATTCATGTGTGTCTTAGCTTTCTTATATACATGTAGTGTGACAGTGATGAGAATAACCTCGATATTTGTTTTTATTTCATGTGCACAAGTGCTTTGCCTGCATGTATGTAAGTGTGTGTGAGTATAAGTGCACTGTATACATGCCTGATGCCTGTGGAGGCTAGAAGAGGGGACTATAACCCCTGGAACTGGAGTGTTAGTCACTATGTGGGTGCTGGGAACTGAACCCAGGTCTTCTGCATGAGCAGCTAGTGCTTTTAACTGCCAAGTCATCTTTCCAGCCCCCATCTCATGGATTTCTGTGGTAATCGAGTTAACATATTCTATATGTTGAGAGCAGCGTCTGACCACTCATAAAGTGCCCACTAAGCGCTCCTTACTTTATACCTATCTCATGTACGCCGGATGAACTGCTGACGGAGGCAAAGCAGACTATTTTTTTTTTTTTTTTTTTTTTTTTTTAATTTCCAGGTGCCATGTAGCTCACTCCAGGCTATCAGGAAGATAGGGAAACAGCTCCATCCTGTGCCTCCAAATCCGGAGCTTTTTCTGCTCCACACCATCGTCCCTCCTCCCACTTAGAGATTAGCATAGTTGATGGTTTAAAAACCTTTAATCCTGTAGAGGCATTGATGCCCCAGGGAAGGGGGATGCCTGAGTGGGGTGGGGAGTGGGGAGCATCCTCTCAGAGACAAAGAGGATGGGGAAGGGGGTGAAGAACTCTGGGAGGGGGGACTGGTAGGGGGGAATATTTGGAATATAAATAAATAAAATAATTAATTTTAAAAGCTCTTTATTCTCTTCACCTCCCCCCCACCCCCCAGGGCACTGTACTGTTTGGGTCTTCTAGCTCCTAACAACTCTATAGTCTCCTCAGGAGCTTTTCCTTTTCTTCTCAAGTCTGTTCTGAGCTCCAGGGCCTTAGCCATGACTGTTCTACCAAAATTTGGCTTTATCAAATTTGTGTGCCCAAAGCTAACTCATGCCTCACTCCCATCCTGCCCTTGCCTCAAAATTCCTGGTCGGAATATTCTGTTTCTTACTCAGCCCTGTCACTCGGAAGACTAGCAGGCATCTTAAATTTAATGGCCCCAAAGTGAACTCTGAAAGCCACTCAGACCTGTTCCTTCCCCAGAGTACCCCGCTCTCTATAAGCAGGAAGTTCCTCCACCTGGTTGCTCAAGACAGATATCCTAGTCTTGCTTCCTAGGCAGCAGCAAACCCCTTTGGTTCCATCTTTACAGAGCATTCTGAAGTCAGTCTTCCTCCATCTGTTGTCACTACACATGACATACCTGCTTTCTTCTAGATTGTTAATGTCTCCTTAAGTAGGCAGTTGGCTTTCACTCTGGTGCTTTTAACTTTAAAAAAATGTAAGTCAGATCAGGGGTTCTTCTCTACTGAGAACCATTCATTGATCTTCATTTAATTCAAAAGAAAGCATTGTCCTCCCTCCCTCTACGGGGACCTGCACTCCTCTGGGTCACATTTTCGGTTACCCAAGCCTCCTAGGTACTGGAAAAAGCTCTCAGGCAGCCTGAGCTCTTCCTTTAGTGGCACCTGTAGGTGTCGCCTCCGTATCTCAGGCAGGCTTCTAACTCTTTATCCAGCAAACACCCCCAATCCACTCTCCTATTCCACCCTGAGCAGTTTGTGGGTTTGTGTTCCTCAAGGAGATACATTGAAGTCCTGTCCTAGGTACTTGTAAATAATTCTCTGTACAGATATAATCCTGTTGAGATGAAGAGAGATGTCTTCAGGAGAAGAGTCACACAGAAAGGAAAATGCCATATGGAGAGACACACAGAAGACAGACAGACATGTGACAGCAAAAGCAGAGACTGGAGTCATGTTGCTCAGGCCACAGGTCTTAGTTGGGGTTAACATTGCTATGACGAAACCTCATGATCAAAAGCAACTTGGGGAGGAAAGGGTATTTGGGAGGCACTTTCTCGAATGCTGCTAGTTCAGATGACAGTAGCTTGTATCAAGTTGACATAGAAACTAGCCAGGACAGTTGACCCCTTGTCAGCTCGACATACCAAATACAGCGCTATTTAACAATAAATAACCTTTCCATTGTTTGCTCATGCTCAAGATTTCATCTAAATAAATATCACACGATAAAAACATATTACAAATGTAAAGGTTCCCAGAGCCTTTATAAATTCAAACACTTCAAAAGTTCAGTCTCCCTGTCTCCTTTAAAAATATATATAAGACTCCAAAATCTCTTTAAAACTTCAAAGTCTCTCAACTGCGAGCTCCTGTAAAATAAAAAGTAAGTTAAATGCTTTCTTACTTCAAGAGGGAAGAAGCAAGACACAATCACCATCTGAGTAAGGCCAAACCACACTCCAACAGTGTAAACAAATCGATGTCCAATGTCTGGGCTCCTTCAGATAGTTTTCCACAGTCTATAGCTTTTCTTCTAGGCTCAGGCCCACATTCCATGGCTGCTTCTGTCCTGAGTGGCCTTTTTATGATACTGGTGTCTCTAAAAATCTTTCAGTCTCCTGCTGTAACTGAGCGGCACTTTCACCAATAGCTTCTGGGCTCTCTTCAGGGACTCCAGCCCAGCCGCAAAATGCCAGGCCTCAGGTGCTCTCTATGACTCCTTACTGCCTTCAAAACTAGCACCACCTGGGTGACTGCTACACTGCCGAGTTTAGCTGACAGCACAAAGTACAACCTCGGCTGCTTCTGGGAATTTAATGATGGCGGTATCTTTTTAATCACTGATTTCTCAGCTCCATTGGACCAGCATCAATTGTGTGGACAAAGCGGTGGTTTTACCTCAGAGACGCAGAGTTGATTCTTCAGCCCCAGCTGACCAGAACTGTAGATTTTTAATTCAAAACAGCAAATAGCCCCTGATAGTATCTTTAAAACTTCCCTTTGGACTTTGTAAGCCAGGCGTCCACCATCTGCACGGCTCTCAGCGCTATCTTCCAAGATGCACAGAACAGCCCACTGAGCTGTCAAAACTCAACGGCTTTTCTAACTCCAAGTTCCAAAGTCCTTCCACCCCGACTTTGAGAAAGAAAAAAACAAACAAAAACAACAAAAAAACGTTTGCCCATCCTGCTTTCTTAAAGAACACAAGACCAATAGACAGGATGGCCACGCCTACAATGAGCTAAGCCCACCCACATCAATCACTAATTAAGAAAATGCCCTCAGCTGGATACTATGGAGGCACTTCCTCAACTGAGGGTCCCTTCTCTTAGATGACACTAGTTTGGGCCAACTTGATATGAAAACTAGCCAAGATACCAAGGAATACCAGAGTATCTAGGACACTTATAAAAACTAACAAGAGACTGTGGAGTTCTTTCTAGAGCCTTTGGGACAACAAGGCCCTAATGACACCTTAATTTGTAGGTTTTTGACCTACAGAACTGTAAAGAACAGACTTCCATTGCTTTAAGCCACCTTATTCCTAGTGTAGATTGAGTATTCCTAATCTGGGGAAACAATAACAGAAGCTTTCAAATCCAAAACATTTCGAATACCCCACAAGTGGAAAATGCCACAGCCAACTGTGGGTGCACAAAAATATTGTTTAAAATAACCTTCAGATTATATATGCATAGGAGATTCACAAAACATACTCATGCTTAGACTCCAGTCCCACATCCAAGAAACTTGGTTATGCTTATGCAAACGCGCCACAAATCTGAAAAAAAAAAAAAAAATGCTGGCCTGGCACATGTCTGTTCCCAAGAATTTTTGAGAGTGATTGTCAGCTTGTTCTCGGTCACAGCTGCTCTACGAAGCTGACATGCTTTGGTTAATGAGATCCATGATGTTCGTCAGCTTCTAAAATGATGTTGTCGTCACACTTGTTTGTTGCCTGTCCCCTTTGTTTGATCATGAAGACCAGGAAGGACCTTACAGCCTTGGTCACAGAAAACCACCCTCCCTCTGAACTTTCTTCATCCCTCTGACAGCTCTCTCTCTCTCTCTCTCTCTCTCTCTCTCTCTCTCTCTCTCTCTCTGTCTTGCTCTCAGACTAACTTCTTGATTGGCACTAAGTATGGAAGACAGTTTTATATGTTAAACACACAGGCCAAGACCCTACATGCTCTGAAACATCCGGTAATTGCACTTGTAAACAAGATGTATTTTATGATTACTCATTTATGTATATTCAGGTTTCTGATCTACTGTCTGTTTCCAAGGAGCAAACTAACACAAGAAAGTGATACATGGTTCTTTCTGGAGGGTCACGGTCACTATATCATTCTCCTAAGCTTCTTCCAGACCCGGTTTTTTCCTCTTGATAGATCTCTTTTGAGTTTTAGAAGCTTTCAGATTATGTAAATCTAAATTCTCTGAAGACTGCAATGGGGCTTGTGTAGGTAAATGAAGAAGCATTAATGGGTCAATATGCATACATCAGCACTTGCTTGTTACATTAAATGTACATATAGGTAATGGGAAGTCAGTAGGTGACTGTAGCTTTATACTTTCAAATGTGAACTTAACAGCGCACCATTGGACCTGGGAGCAGGTCCTGGGAGCTAACTGGGGTCTTGGCCTATTTATTCACTATTTTCAAGCCTTCATTTCATGAAATGGGTAGACATGGTCTTCCAGCTCTTCCCATTATGAAGAGAAATAGCATTATTTCTCAAAAACTTTACAATTGGGCAAGCCAAATGGCATTGCTAGGACAAAAGTTCACTGCATGGATGCTTACAGGGAAGGCTCTTCCTCTGAGGCTGTCTCCCGAATGTGATCACAAAATGGACAGGCTCGGGACAGTTCCAGTCATAGCTTGTGCCTATAGGTGGTGCTGGAAGAGGGGTAGCAACCTGACCTGCCAATCAGATTGCAGCACCTAAAGAACTATGAATATTCGCTGCCTTCCGTTGTTCCTGCGCCCTTCCTGTCACCATGTCAGGATTCAAAACAAATGACAAAAATCCTTAATAGGGCTAGGAAAACAGTTAAATAATTTAATGAAGTAAATTTGCTTTTCAGAAGGTATGTTTAACATTTTGTCAGTGGAATATTAGATCATATATATATATATATATATATATATATATATATATATCTGTAAGTATAAAGGCAAGACCCACAGTTTACCCATTATTAATTATTGAATATTTGAACTGTACTCCACTTTCTCCATCTTAAAAATGTTTCTTGCTTGTAGGAGTAGATGTTTATTTAAATAGTTGCTAATTCATTTAGACAGATGTCTGCTGTACTTCACACACTCTGATCTATGTTGACTCTCCAGCTGGTATTGTAGGCATTCACAAAGTGAACGGAGTATTTGGAGTTATTTTGTCTGGTCGTCTTCTGCCCTATTCAAAAATGACACCAAATACTGCATTTCCACCATTTTAGCAGTCAGATACAAGGACCTGCCAGGAACATTTGAATACTGTGCTGTGTAAATTGAGCTCAGGGCAGCGTTCCTCCGGGCAAAGGGGAATTGCTGTCCCCTCCCCCAAAGGCTCTGCTTTTTATTTACTAAGTCGGGGTCTGTCCTTAAGGAGCCTCGAGCACAGTGTCATGAGCCACCATCTTGAACTTCTTCAAACCTGTAGCTATAGGGCATGGAGGATGGGTCGGGACTGACAAGTAGATCAATCACCAGCCAGGTTGAGCCTGCTCCAGCACAGGATTGCATAACAGCAAAAGACACTTCTCAGTGGCAGTAACTGAGGAATTTTAAGGAAGCCTTGAGGTCCATTGCCAGAAGAAAGATGTACTATGCAAACAGCAACAATTAAATAAATGATGCAGGAAATAAAATAATTAGCAGTGATATGTATACATGTACTTTTAAAATGTATAGTGTATAAAACACACACACACACACACACACACACACATACACACACACACCATACACACATACACACAGAGTGTGTAATAAATCCTGATCCTACAGTCATATGTCTATACAACAGGATGGACCTAGGACAGGTACACGTCTCAAAAAAAAAAAATTTAAAAAGTGATCCAATGGCTGGTGAAATTGCTCACACAGTAAGAATGCATACCAGCTCGAGTTCAGTCCCTGTAATTAGCATAGCGTAAGGAGGAAGCTCACCCCTGCAATGTGCCTTTTGATCTCAATGTCTGCTGTAGCATACACAAGCCCGAATACACACAAATACAATAAATGCAACTTAAAAAATTAAATGATGCAAGGCCCTCCTCTGTGGCACAAAAAAAAGTTTTTTTTCATCCATCCTCTCATTTATATGGAAAATATAACTACGAGCCTGTTACATTTTTTAAAAATATTTTAAAAATTTATTTTTGGTTTAATGCAGCAATTTTTTTTTTGTTGTTAAAGACCTAGGCTAATCTAGCAGAATTTTAGTTCAGATTGGTATACAACGACAACAACAAGCAAAAACAGGACTGTAACAGGGAAGGAAGCCCCAGGGAGTCACCCCCCCACCCCCCACCCCACCCGCAAGAATCGCTTTGCTTAGGTGGCACCGGCTGCAGTAGTCCAGGGCGAGGACCCGCGGTATGAAGGTGGAAGCGAGCCACTGCGGGCGGGCGTGCCATCAGATCGACACGTTGACATAGGGAGCTGGACCAGGCTCTGACTGGAATGATGGGTTTGATCGCCTGTGGTTTTCTGATAAGGCTAGAGAAGTCTTGGTGGGCTCTTAAGGTCACTGTAACCGCTGCCTTCCCAGGAGTTCCAGGGAGATGGGGGAAAGGAAGAAAGGGGATCTTTCTAGGAGGGACCAGGTACGCCGGATGGTGATCAGTGCCAGGGACGATCCCTAAGGCCAAAAGTTAGAAGAGTAGCTGAGAGAATCTCGGGGACTGTGTCATGGGCGAAGGCGGTCAGAGGCCAGAGTCACTCACCATCTTCAAGCGCTTCATGTAGCAATAGAAGTCCGAGCAGCAGCCAAAACTTCATCTTCAGGGCTGGTGACCTGCAGAATAGTTCAGGACTGCAGACGGCGCGACAGGCTGCTCAGGGCCGGGCAGGGGCACAGAGGGAGGCGGCGCCTGGGACACCACAGCTGAAGGATTCGGTTTCACTGGGAAAACACAATTTTGGGGAAAAAGTAGACGATTAAAAAAAAAATTCCCCGAGTAATATGATCTCTCCTGCCCCTGGTGGACTGGTGAAGAATAGCGCAATTACTATGCACTGGGGAGACGAAATGACTAGGAAGGCCTAAGGTGACCCTGATGACAGAGCCATAGGACCTGACGAACTTGTGAGTCTTACTGCAGGTGAAGGAGCTGTGGTAGTGGTGGAGGGACGGGGCTGTCTGTCTGCAGTCAGAGGGGCTCACAGCCTGCCTGTTCCCTCCACCCCACATTTGCTTTCCACAGATTCTCTTAGATCCATGAGACGAACAACCAGGGTAGCACACCTCACACCTCACAGGATCCAGCTCCTTCCGTGTGTCTGCACACAGCACAAGTTGAAACACACGGAGAGAGCTTGTAGAAACTTGTCAGAGAGCCACCAGTACTCTTGAGGAGACAGTTATTTGCCTGAATGGGTTCATCTTTCTCAGAAGAGCAGTACAGCGACTTCTTTTTATTTATTCTTCTCATACAATATATCCCGACTGCAGCCGCCCTCTCCCACTCCTCCCAGTTCTTTCCCATACCCCTCTTCTCTCCCAGATCCACTATTCTTCTGTTTCCCTTCAGAAAAGAGCAGGCCTCCCAGGGATATCAACTGAAGATAGCGTAACAAGTTACGAGGAGACTAGGCACAAACCCTTGTAAAAAGACTGGGTGAGGCAACCCTGTAGGAGGGAAAGGGTCCCGAGATCAGACAAAAGAGTCAGAGACATTCCCTCTATCCACTGTTTGAGTCCCACCAAACCCCAAGCGACAAAACCACAGTATGTATGCAGAGGACCTAGCACGGACTCAAGCAGGTTCTGTGATTGTTACTTGAGTCTCCGTGAACTTCTTTGGGCCCCGCTTAGTTGATTGCATGGACTGTTTTCATGGTGTCCTCTAGCTCCTACAATCCTTCCCTCTTCTCTTCTGTTTGCCCAAGCTCCACCTAATGTTTGTGGGTGTGGTCTCTGCATCTGCTCCCATCAGCTGCGGGAGAAACCTATCTGATGGCTGTTGGGAGACCACAGCAGCTGCTTATGAGCTTAATAAATGAAGAGCTAGAGAGAAGACAGAAGGGAGGAACGAAGAAGCATAGAGTGGGAACAGTACCGGGAAAGAACTGGACATGGGGCTGAGGTAGATGGGCTGTCAGTGTGGGCGTGAGCCTAGAAAGGCATATTCCTTCTCAGAACCCCTCAGAGTACGCTGGGAGGAAATAGGTGCCCAGTGAAGGGGAAGCAGCATTATCAGCAGTCCCGGGCCATCAACGGTCATCGTGAAACTTTAGTCCTTCTCTTATGGCCTATGGATTGTTTTCCATCTAAATAGAATCAAAAAAAAATTTTTTTTTTAAAGTCAGACATTTCTTGTTTGTTTGAGGTCTCTCTACATTGTCCTTGCTGTCCTTGAACTCACCATATATAGGCCTCCAAGTCACAGAGATCCACCTGCCTTTGTCCCACTAAAGGTGCTGGTGAGGGCCACCATGCCTGTCAAAATGGACACCTTTGACATTCCCAAACCTAGTCATCAAAGGTAACATAGGGTAAGACAAGGATCCCAGCTACATAATTTCCTTGAGGCAAAAAGAAATGACCTTCTCAATGGCAGGAAGCATCAGATGATAAAGATGCACATTATCTACTATGCACTTGCAGCAAAAGCCTTACAATGCAAGGGAAAGAAAAAAAATCTGGTTTAAGATTCCCTGTTGCTGCCTCTCCTACCTTTGCTCCAGAGTGTCTTTGATTTATGTTCTCCTGCTTATCCAAAGTGTGCCTCTTATGTGTCATTTATATACCTTCATGCCAATTTAAGTCAATTCAGGAACATTTGCATGCAAGCCTGATTTCTCTTGGGCCTTGAAACTCATGGTGCTTACATGTGAGGAGGTTGGGGAAGATTCTGGCATGTTGGAGAATCACCAATTAGAGGATAATAGAATCCTGAGCCATGACAATTTCTCTTTGATTTGGACCAATAGGTAGCCCTGGGTTTGCCTGGATAGCCTTTGTCTTCCAGTTGGCTGCTCCTGTCTTAAGTACAACAAAATGTTTTGGTACCTGCAAGTATTGACATAGTGTCTATAAGTTTCTAAAAGTGTTGACATAGTGTCTATAAGTTATTACGAGAAAGCTTCACATAGCAAGACAGTGTTTCTGAATACTTCTCTACTTTGATCTACATTAAAAGACAAATGGAGGTAATGGGAAGATGGGAGTTATTTCTGTGCATTTTGGAGAGATCTTTATGTTACTTTATGAAATATGTCATCTCAAACGGAGATGTAGCAGAATCCCCCAGCAACACAGACTTTGAAGCCTTAGACGCAGAAGGGCACACATCTACAGACTAACTATTCAGGAGGCAGGAAATAAAAGGGTCTCTTGGGCCCAAGTTCAAGGCCACCCTTGGCGACATAGTGAGACAATCAAGAACAAAACCAAGCCCCTCTGAAGAGACTTGATCCCCATCTGTATAATGTCACTTGTGTATTTTGAGGGCTATTTGATAACCAGTTGTTGTCCTCCTCCCTGGGGGAGACTCAATAGCAACTAGTGAGCTACACAAAAGAACTTCCCAATTAAACAAGGTATCCCAAGAGACCTATAGTTTAGATGACTTAGAATCATGTTAAGAAGCTCTGGGGCATTCCCTTCCCTTTGATAGGTAGAGTTATTATTGGGAAATGTTTATCTACTAGGCTGAAAAAAATGAATAAATGTTCCATTTCCATTACTAACCATCAATTATTGTAAGCTGTTATTCTTTGGATATTACATGGCCCCAAATGTTCATGCACTCAAGGCTTGGTCTCTAAGTATTGGTACTATTGAGACTGACTGGATCACCAGGGTACTGCCTTTAGCAATGGATTAATCCATTGAGAAATTAATAGGTGAACAGGCTATTAGGAGGTGGAGCCTGGTAAAGGAAGTGGGTCAACTGTGGATGTCTTTGCTTGCTTCTGCCTTGTTCTGTCTCTTAGCTTCCTGGCTGCCTGTAATAGCTTTTCCTCCTCCACACCGTTCTTCCATGATGTACAGACCCAGAAATGTAGTCAAGAGAGCATGGATTGAAACCTCAGATACCATGGGCTCAAATGACTCTCTTTTCCTATAGCATACATTGTGTGCATGGGCATGTATTCTATAGAAGGGCACACACCTGTGCACATGCATTTGGAAGACAGATGAACATAGCTTTCTTCCCTCTCCTCACCTTATTTTTGAGATAGTTTCTCATGGAAGCTAAGATTACCATTTAGGTTAGATTAGTGACTTCTTAAGATCTGCCTGTCTTCACTCAGAACACTACGTCCAGTTCTGGGATTATAAGCACATGTGGCCATGTCTAGTCACATGAGTGCTGGAAATTACTACTTAGGGCCTCACGGAAGTGCTCTTAACCACCAAACTATCTCCACATTTGCTTATCAAGTATTTTCTAGTGATAAGATAGACAGAGGAACTTTCAGAAGATCAATGTCAAAGTGACTAGTCTATGTAATAGCAGTTGAAATGATAATCTGAGACATGCGATCTCGTGGTGGCAAGCTTCATTATGTGTCAGGAGGACTAAAGTTTTGTGTATATTTCTCTTCTATCTCATAAGACTTGGTAGCCACAGTATTGGCCCTTGGAGCATAATAAAATAACAGTGAAGTAGACTGTATTATGATTCTGAGCTTTGAAAGGCCCTTAGATTCAGAAAACAAAGACACACAAAAGCTCCCCAAATTTAAGTAAGTATGTAATGTGTCTTTGTTTTGTGTGATACATAGGCACACTAAATCATTATCAGTCATAATAAGGTTTATTTAAAAACATGTGGTTACATTATAAAGCATATATTACAACAGTTAAAGCAGCGAAAGTTTTTATTTACAAAGTCTAAAAAAGAGTCCAACTTTGCATATAAAAAGGAACATCAATTGTCATTAAAAACATCAAAATTAGCTACTAAACAACACATTCTTTACATTTGCACAAATACTTGCAATAGTGTACTTGTAGGATTTTGTAGACGTAGAAGTTCTAGATAGTTTTAGGCCTCAATGCACAACTACTATTAAATATAACAATAACAAAATAAAGCTATGAAGCAATTTGGCACTGCCAGTGGACATGAAAGGGAGGGGCCTATTGACGAGGTGTGGGTACAGGAGCCCGCCCTGCAGGCAGCACAAGGCTTTTTGCCATCAGGGTCTTGGTGATGTGCTTCTCACCTTGAGCCTATGTACTTGCAGGAAATACAGAAGGTCAGGCCCTACCATGTCAGTCCCAAGACATAGCCACCCCCTTCATGAGTCACAGATATTCCTTGGTCCTTATTCATCTTAACACACTCAGGAGCTATTTGGAACTCAAGTTAAGGATCTCAGATGACCTTATACTCATTACTTCCTACTCTACCTTACTATGTAAGACACCACCAGAGTGTAACAGCAGACACCCACATACTGCAGGCTGCCTAGCTGTGGCATCAAATGGGGTCTTAGATAATCTCTATGGTCTGTCAGTGGTCAGAAAGGCTGTTTAGAGTTCAGAAATCGTGGCAGTGGCTTCAGCGGTGGATAAAAACAGACAGGTATAGAGCTCCTGGCCAGTAGTTGTAAATTTAGTTATGCTTACATAACAGAATACATCTGAAACCAGTAAGACTAAACTGTGTAAGTATAAACAATCACGAATACTACAAAAGCCAACACCTACACCAGGAATACAACAGTAGAAGCAGGCCTCTTAAAAATCCACAAAGCTATCTTAAATTCTTTAAATATAAGTATACAAGGAAAACAAAGTCTTAGCTAAACAATAAAGTCTAGAAGCCTTATTTTCACATCTAGAGCTAAGATGATCTTGGCTGGCATTAGTGACTACATGAATTTCAGCACTTTTCCTTGATATATAAAATAGAAAATGTACAGAAGGCACTTCCAGTAGAAGGCACTGCTTTGGTACTAGAAAAAGGACAGTTAATGTCACTATCTAACCAGCCCCAAGCCCTGCACATTAGGTGAATGTGAATCATTTATGAAGAACACTCTAAACCCATCCTTTTAAAGTGCTGTTGACAGTGTACTTTGAAGACTATCACTTAAAGTGTATCTGGAGAAGTCCTTAGCAGTATTGCCAGAAAGCAAGAGCTGGGGTTTCAGTGCAACTTCATCATCTAGGTGGCAATTTGGGGATATACTCTGATTTATTTTTACACCATCACCATCAACACACACACACACACACACACACACACACACACACACACACACGCCCACACACTCGCATTCCAGATATAAGAAAGGAGAAGGTAAGTGCTGGTATTCCTTCTGAATCCTTAGCACTGTAAGGTAAGCCAATCACATTCCTTCTTCACCTGGGCTAAATGTTCACCCTTATAAAGCAATTTAGTGACAATTCTGACTCACAGTGTTTTATCAGAGAACATTTTTAAACAACTACTTGCAAACATTCAGGACTTGAAATAAATACCTTCTAAAAACTAAAATTAGATAACTTTTAGGTTATTTAATCATTCTTTAGGGAGATGATTCAGAAGCTGGGGTTGTTTTTAAATCAATTTCAGATAGTACTAAAGTTAACTAACATTAACAATAGTTTCAATGTTGATTTTACATATTAATGTTGACATATACAGTTATATTATTATGGTTATTTAGTTTTATTGATTTTTTTTTATCACTAAGGAAAACAAGATTAGGATATTTAAGAACACCTCACGGGTTCTAGTAAGTTTTTCTCAGGAGTTTCTAAACTTGAGTTCTCATAACCACCTTTTTAAATGGTGGTTGGCATGAAGTTTATGTGCTAGCTCACAGGCCAGTCTCTTTTGGAAAGAGCTGTTATGAGACAATCTCACTGAAAGTACCAACAGCACGGTTCTTAGTGTAAGAAAAAGAAAGAAGGGAGGGAAGGAAGGAAGGAAGGAAGGAAGGAAGGAAGGAAGGAAGGAAGGAAGGAAGGAAGAAATCAAACTTGCTTTTGCTCATCCTGATAAATAGAATGTGTAACCAGCTGAGATTCTGGGTGTTCGCTCACTAGTCAAACCTACACAAAATATTTTGGTGATCCCAAGACACAGACTAGGACATTTTGTACAAAATGTACTGGACTCAAGTGTAGGAGGACAGGTTGGCAAAGAGCTGGTTGTGCTGGCATTCATGTGTGTCAGAAACAGTGCTACAGAAACAAACAAACAAGAACATCTCAAGGCCTTGGCTCCTACTCCACTCAGATTCCAAAGCACCTGTCACAGTACACTAGAGTTTAGTGACTTCATATTAGAAACATGATAAATAGGTCTTAAAGAATCTATCTATAGAAAACATATATAATATAAAATTGTATATCTTAAAATAGCTTAAATCTAAATTATCTATCAGTATAAAACATTAATCTCTCCCCACATCAATTGGGTTTTTCTTAATCTATGTAACAATATCATATCCAAAGCTCATCATAAACTCAACTTACTTACCCACTGATAACCAATCTCCCCCAACACACACATATAGACATCACACATACATATGTTAATGTGTTTATCAACATTATACACACAGAGATATGCATCTCCATTCGGTTCTTCACAGGAAAGAAAGGGCGCGTGTCACTGAGAAAGCATCTCTTCACAGACATTCATGTTTCCAACGTGTTCTGGTGTGAACTAGATTCTGCACCTGACTGAACACAGTGGGCACAATAATTCAGGTTGCCTTTCACAGTCTGAATGAACCTGTTTTTGTTACAGTAAGAAATCCAGGGACTCATAAATGAAACTGCCTCACATTTCCTGTGTGAAGGGCACTGCTCTTAACAGTAAGGATTTTTATTTAAATTAATTTTTTGAGAATATTATACATGAATAAAGTATCCTGATAATTTCTACCTTCCCCTTTCCTCTCCAGTCCCCCGACTCCTTATGAAATCCATAACCTCTTCTTTATTATTGTTACATAGTGTGTGCGTGTGTGTGTGTGTGTGTGTGTGTGACCTGTTGGGTCCATTTAGTACTGCTTGTATGTACAAGTGTTTAATGTTGACTATTTGGGATTAGGTAACCTATCATCCCTGACTCTCCCTCTCTGAGCAGCGACTGATGACATCAAGAATTCCTGATCATGCCTACATTCCTTCCCAAACTACTTTAGCCCTTGCTTATCCTCTTCCTCCTCTGTAAAGCAAGCAGTTAGAAAGAGTGTCTGGCCTTCAGATTTTGTCACATGCACCCTAGAAAATTTGGAATGTCAGCCCTAAGTTCCAGGTCAGGGATGCATCCCTGACAACTGGGAACCTAGAACCTTCACCTGCCTGTCTGAGAGCTAATCACAACGGACTCCTGCTTACGTCGAAAGGATGACAACTTGTTTTTAAACAGCACCAGGGAGATAAATGATCTCTTAGAAGAACTATGGCAAAGCAACCATCTTCCTTGTCTCTGGATTCTGCAGGGCAACTAGCATTCGTGGTCTCCTGGGAGTGCCACACCTGTATAAGTGTCTAGCTCTAGATTTATCCAACAATCCATTTAATTATTTATACAAAATTAATTCATGAGGAATAAGAATGGCTGGAGGTTTATAATCCACGATCAGAAAACCTATAAAGTAAAAGTGTAGCAATCAGAGAATCTTAAATTTAAAAGTTTATTTAATCATATACAAAGGTGCTTTTAATTCAGTTTGGTTATTTAGCTCAAAGTTTTATATAATTGTGTTCTGAAAGTAGTTGATGATTTATTGTTAAGAGGCTTTGTGTGGTCCTTTAAAAGCAAATGAAATAAAAACTGCTAAATGATCAGGCAGTGGTGGTGCATGTCTTTAATCCTAGCACTTGGGAGGCAGAGGCAGGTGGATTTCTGTGAGTTCAAGGTTCAAGGCTAGCCTGGTCTAGAGAGTAAGTTCCAGGGCTACATAGAAAGACCCTGTCTTGAAAAACAAACAAACAAACAAACAAACAAACAAAAAGGGAGAAAACAAAATTAAAAAGTGCCAAACAATAGGATAGGGTGGGAGGTGGGGGAATCTCTAAACATTTCTAAAAGAAATTATCAGGGTAAATTAGGTCTAAAATCCTGAAACTGGGCTCAAATGCCCTGTGATACTGGACTAAGGGTATTTTCCTATACCACTTCATCTGTGTCTTTTTTGTACACTGTAAAAATAGAACGTGCTACCACATTCATTGCCATCCAGATCAGAGGAAATATGAGAAGTAAAGACTGAGTTCTGCATTTGATGAAGGAGCTGATGTTGAGCTATGATTAGGTATAAAGTAATGGGAAACAGCCCGAACCATTCTACCAAATGTGTGATATGGAGGCCTATTCTGTCTTCAGTCTCTTTTGAAAACAGGAAACCTATCCAGGCATCTGTGTAAGTCTCTGATCTTTGGAGGCCACAGGGACAACTTTCATTCTCTGGCTTAAAGGGTCCCAAGTAGGCCATGGTACCTTTCCTGAGACCTTCATGGGGTTGAAGGGTTTATCACTTACAGCAGGTGGAGGTGTTATATTTAAGGACCAAGGCTCTCAAAACCATGATTGGCCGTCTCATCTCACAGACTACCTCTCCATCTTGTCATACAGAGGAAACAAACACTCTCCCTGGCCATTTAAGAAAACTGTCTTAGCAAGTAGGAGAAGAATACAGTGTTAAAATGTACAGAAAAGGCCCATTCCTTATCCCTTCCCATCCCTGACCACTGTTAAACATCATGGCAGGTGGTGGCATTCTCAGTATGTCCAAACTGACGGTCATATACCTAATAAGGAAAACCACTACTATTCTCCAACCACATAGGACATGTACAGGATACGTCTCTATTCAGCAATATACTGTTTACTAGTATGAGCAGTACATACCACCAATTACCACGCTGGAATTATGTCACAGAGTAATAACCGACAACATGGAACACTAACATTCCCAAACATCCATGTACACACACGGACATACTGTTTTGGGGATACTGAGGAGTGCACTCAGGCAGTCTCCCCAGACACATAAACCACCATCTGAAGAGAAGCTGTCTGGAGGAGGAAGTATAAGTTAGGCGAGCCATGTTCGCAGCAGACTCATGATAACCCAGCATGATGGTGGCATCCTACCATAGTGTGATCATTGTTAAGGTACGTGTGGTAAGACCGTGGGGCCAGCATCAACATTCACTTGTCTTTTCATGAAGTATGAAAGGTAAGCTGAGGTTTCTTTGGTGATGGTCATTTGCTTGCATGGCAGATTTTTCTTCTGTTGCCGCATTGATGTTGTCTGAATAAACACCTTCATCGTCTTCTTCATCCCTGGGGTTACCCTCCAAGCTGTGTCTAATGCCATAGGCAAAGTAAATCAGAAAGCCTATGGGGAGAGAAAGTGCATCAGTGTGTTAGGAGATGTTTTAATGTGGACGATTTAATACGGTAAGTCTTCCCTTTTCTGTGCAGTCTTAGAAAAATAGAATGTCTGCATATAGAATATATAAATACAACCTGCTCAGCCTGATTTTGTTGTCCATGCAGAGATGGTTCCAGGGCCGACCACTCTGCACTGGACAAACAATAAGGGTGCTCATCTCTGGGAGAGGCTAACTCTCTTCCCAGCAGCCACTAGTTGTCACCTATAATTGTAGAGGCTATCAACTTGAGAGTAGTGTGGGAGGAGTTAGAGGGAGGAAATAGAGGAGGGAAAGTAATGTTATATTTCAATTTAAAATATATTTATATAAAAATATAAAAATCTTCAAAAAAGAAAAGTAGAATGTGAAAGACAGAGAGAAAGCATCTCTTCATTTGTGACACCCCAACCCTATGGAATATATTTTTCTCTCAACAAGTTTTTTCAGACAACAATTATGTGAAGATTTTCGACTTACATTCTCAAAACTCAATAGATTAACTCTAAGTCCAATGATAGGCAAGGCAGAGGCTCACATTACACCTGAAACGCTAGCACTGGATTAGTACAGTCATGGTCAGGTAGTCTGGAAAGTATGCCCTGTGTTTACAGTGGACACAGATATCCTTCTGTCTGTTACTGTCAAATGGAACCCTGAGGCCCAAGCACAAAGGACTCAATAGCCATGCTAACTGTGGGGTAAAGGAGGCAATGTTTCAAATGTCCTTAGAAGATAATCACTTATAAATATGTTTTTTTCCCCCATACTTCAGTTCCATTTTAGAAAGCCAGATAAAACTTTGGCATTGTTATGGTGACTTTTTGAGGGCTTCCTTTTCTCATTCATAAGTTGGAGAAAATAAAATCTGTGTGAACCCTAGGGTTACTGAGAGATTTGAAATAAAAACGGCATCTGGAGGGCTGCTGCTCAGTGGATTCCCATTGGCTCAGAGGCCTGAGATAGCATGTGTGGGGTCTGGGTTGAGTTCTCAACACAAAAGGAAAGAAAGAAGAAAGGAAAGAAAAATAAAGACAGTCCGTCTGAAAACATAAGGAAACAAAATGTGGAGATGTTCTCTGTAGTCGGGATGGAAGGAAATTAACAGAGCATTTAGTTTTAGGGAAGGAGATGGCACATTCCTATATCCACAGCCCATAAAGCAAGGTGAACCGAAGTCCGGGAGTATGAGGCACTGCATGACCTACCAAGTGCCATCCAGATGCTGAATCTGACCCAAGTGTCTGCACTTAACTGGACCATCAAGTAAATGTTGACCAGGATGCTGAAGGCCGGCAAGAACGGTAAGAATGGGACCTATGGGAAGAAACATCCTTTGAATACAGAGTTACAGAGAGAGTGTATTCTCCAAGTTATTTTGAAGCAGTGCCAATATCTGACACATAGTCATACTGTGTCACTAAGCTTATAGACTCATAAAAAGGACAACCCAAATAAACACCATTCCTGTAGAAAGTAGTGAAAGGAAATTTACTTTCATAGTACTTGCTGAAACTGCTAGAAACGGGGACACCTGCAGATACCATCAAGACAACCCAGGGTTAAGGGATCAGTGTAGCTCAGAGTTCAGAGGTCTCTTTTGGCCATCCACAGCAAGTGCCTCAGGAACTCTAGGTACATATCGCATCCTGGGGACTCTTTGAGGAAGTGCTGTTCACATTCAAGCCTCCTCCTAGTTTCAGTGGGGCAGGATAATTTAGTTTGCAAAGGAAGACACTTGGTGGGAATAAATCCTCATAAGAGGGTCCCAATTTTCTGAAGTAAAATCCTCAAATTATCTTCCTTCATTCTATTATTTAATTTTAATATTTATTATTTGGGAATAACCCAGAATTTCATAAATCATTTTCCTAATACTATAGACTGTTCAACAGAAAATCTGTTCACTCTATGTACATGTGTGTATGTATCTATTATTTATGTATATATGTATGCATGCTCAAGTTTTTGATAAGGGGTAAGACAGTTCATGTACTGTGACTAAAAGGAATTCATCAAAGAACTCTGACTCTTATTCACTGCTTGGTCTTGTTTAGACAAATGAAACACACAGAGAAAACATACAGAAGAAGTGTACATAGCAATTAGGATTTTAATTATCATTTTACATACCATGAAGGCCACTTTTTGCTGATTCTGTGGTTGCTTCCAAATGGTCAGAATGACAGCAGCACAGAGGACAAGAAACAGGGCGAGAAGAGCCAGGCTCCAGGCTTCTAGTCTGGCAATGGCCTGGACTCCATACGTGGTTAGAATACTCAAGCCCAAGATGAGGAAAGCTGTGGTGGTCAGGACAGAAAGCAGAGTGGGTACACACCCTTTCCTTCTGATTCTCAGTTCTAGTGGGTTGTCCCAGTATAACCACAAGTTCTTCATAATCTTCTTTGCCATACAGAAGTCCCGTTTCTTTTTCCATTGGGAAAAAGAGATAGTCCACTTCACCCATCTAAGGATCATGTACAAGTTCTCATTTCTGATTTCTATGAAGTCAACCTCCCCATCTGGCACGAAGGCCTTGCTTTATCTGTCATGTGACCAGGGCTCCTCATGTCCTATAAACAGACTGTATGGATAGTATGCTCTTGGTGGTGTACAGCTTCCAGTTTTTTCAAATGAGAAATAGCAACTTTACTTATGTTAAGCTATTATAAAGATTATTTGTTAATGCAAGCAAATGACACCACACGATCTGAATCTTTCTCACATTCTAGGCTTCTTCTGACCATCAACTACACAATAAAAACCCCCTGCTACTTATTCTCAGAGAAACCTTCGCTGGCCTGCCATGAGCTTACTGCAGAATCGTGAAGAACAAGGAGAGTCTCCCACTAGCCTGAATGTCCAGAATAGCACTGGGCACACAGATAACACCCGTAGATGTCACTCAACATATGGATAATTAGGCAACTTCAGCTGACAAATTTTTTCCTATTCTGCTTCCCAACACCATCAGGATTCAGGTTTGTTACTTGGCCTGATTCTTTAACACAGGGAATACCCTAAGCCAATGAAATGTGTCAGTTTGTAATTCCGCTACTTTTACTGTAGGGATTTCTTGCTTTCGTATGCATGTGTGGGACTGTGTGCCACAGTGTGTATGTACAGATCCAAAGATAACCTCAGATGCTGGCTGCCACCTTCCACCTTGTTTGAAGTAGAGTCCCTTATCTGTCACCGTCTATAGCAAGCTTGCTGGCATGCAAGCTAGTGGGGGATTCTTTTTCTACCTCCCATCTGGCTACAGCCACGCTGCTCTTACAGGCAAGCCCTTCCTCATCCAGTTTCACATGGGTCTTGGAGATCTTAACCCAGAGCCTCACATTTGAACAGCATGTGCTTTACCTACAGAGCCATCTCTCCAGTTCACAGATCTTCCTACGCAATATAACATGATCCCAGGGCAATGAGAGGCTAGGTCCTTCTCCTCCCACAAGCACTGGCTCTCCATATCCACATCTGTTGAGCCTTTCAACATCTGTGGTGAAGACTTACCCAGGAATCCCACCAGAAAGCTCACGAGGGAGGCCGACTGCCTTGTGGGCAGAGCAGAGGGGTTGAAGAGGGTTCGTAGGCTGAAACCCTGTCCTTGCAGCATGGTGACCTGGGACTCGCTCTTCGAAGTTGCATTGGTACATGATTCCAAAATTTCTTTCTCAGGGGTGTATTTGGGCTGCTCATAACACAAGCCAGGTTGGTACCTATCCCCAAATAAATACTGGTTGGTATTTTTAATTTCATTGGCCCAAATGAACCTATCACCTAAAACTCTCCAGTGAGACAGTTTACAAAGTCACCATGTGTACAGTCGGGTGACACTTCTTATGACTCCAACACACAGTGTGCTGAACCAGGCTGCAAACCTCTTCCATAAAATACCTACAACGACTCTGAACTCATTGCTACTTAATTAGAACGCTGTACACTAGATGCCAAAAAATAATAATGTTAAATTAAAGGGGAAGCAATTACGGCAATAGGGTGATATTGGAAGGTTCTGATGCCCAGTGGAATTACGATTATGGGAAGAGCACAGAGACAGCCACCAGCTACGGTGTCATGTCAGTCCCTCTGGCCATGTTTCTTTATTTCCAGCCTGATTTACCTAGCTTCACCCAGATAAGCTCACACAGCTACTTGGCCACCTAACTACCCCGGGGAACCAGTTTCCTCTGTTATTTGCCCTGTTCCTCTACAGCTCACCAGCATAGCGCCTGCTTCACTTCCTAGTACCCTCAGCCCTCGCTTACTTCCTAAACACTTCCCCTCCGTGTAAAGGAGTACATTCACTAAGGAAAATGCACAAAGGGATACAGAAGGAAGTAACAACCACCCCCAACAGCACCTTCTTTAACTCTTAGCATTTCAGTACGAGTTCATCCTGGATTGTACGCATACATAAACATTTATCCTTTCTGAATGTAGATTTATAATGCTATTTAAACAAATTCAAATGCTACAGCTTCGTATCTTAAATGTTTACTGTCAAAGAAGCCACTGAACGAATGTCCCTTCATGTGTGTCACTGTTCGCCTATTGATACTCAAGCCAGCTGTGCTTTCTTCACGCTTGGCAATCTACCTTTTTGTGAGCATCCCTTACATCTGTTTGTCGGTGTCTCCTTGAGAGGGTCTTTGTCATACATATTGGGAATAAGTACACACACATTAAGTAGATGTACATTTACTGACTTGGAAGAACACTCAGGATATTTTCCCAGTATAACAAAGACTATCATGTAGTAGTCAAGAATTGGGCTCTATTGGTCACTCTGTTAGTACGTAGAATTATAAAAATAGAACATGTTTCTGTAGCTGCACATATTTTAATAAACTCCTTTGTAGATGAGCCAAGCTCTTGTAGGAATCAAACTGTACTTGGTTCTTTGCTAAAGGACTAGTCTGCTCCCATACTCCATATTACTGATGGATTAATGGCATGGCCTCCCACTTTGGTGAAACTTCTGCCTTTTGGAGTTCTCACTGTCTCTCCTCCACACATCCCACATGGTACACACTCTTTAGAACCAACAGAGACTCACCTGAGTATAAGCACACAGGCTGCGACCAGAGAGTAGGCCATGAGGGTGCCAATGGACATCATGTCCACGAGAGCCTTCAGGTCAAAAAGAAAGGCCATCACAGCTATTGGGAAACAGACAAGGAAGTGAAACCAAGGCCTCTGGTGACATTTCTTACAGTTGTTCACTTAGTCAGGGACAACTGACTGACACTTTTCTGTTTTGGTACCAATGACAGATCATGTTACATTATGAGATGTTTTCTGGGACATACAAACTGTTAATACTAAGACTTCAAAGCCCCTACCTAGTTCTTTAGGAAACACTAAACACATCAGCTTTGATTATTTAAAACCTGGCTTGACCAAGAGTCAAAATATTATATGACAGAACACTGTGTTTTGAGGTCTTGCAAGGTAAACAAACACTGCCAAGAAATGCCAGAAACTGCATCATAAGGAAAGTTAGGCTTCTGTATACAAGTTAGGTAAGTCCTTTAAATTTCAACTGTACTGTGTCATCTATAACTCAAAATATTTTAAATAATCTTTACAAAATAATACTCATTTTCAATGAAATTACATCTTGGACCTAGAATAAACTCTAACCAAGTTAAAACCACACAATCTGGAAGGCTGATTATATGTGATGGATCAACTTATGACCCTGCACACAAGATCTCCGCAATGCCACAAAGTAAAAATACCTTAATATTATGGAATTTACAACGAAGTACTCCCGATCTTTGTAAACAGATAACACCACACTCAATATATATGATGTTCTAGATGTATTTACAAGTTTTATAGTCTATGAGTCACTTTAACTTCAAGTCAAGGATGCTAGGAGGCAGAGGATTTTTAGTTACATAAAATGGACAGTATTTGACTACTTATTTACTTCTTTATTATTTTTACTAAATCCAGCAACTTCTTATGGTTTGCCTTGATAGAATTATCCCTGTCTTACAGACAGACTGAGTTAAGGTTTTAATGGTTAGGGCTTTCTTGGCCCTACAACCCTATAGTATCTCATTCTCTCTGACTCTGCAAGCACTTCATCACTAACATACTTATGTAGTGGATTATTAAAACTTCAGCATATTTGTAATGACCACAGATAGCCAAATACTAATTCTTCATATAAACTCTCTGGCCTAAGTTTAAAAATGCAAATATGGGTGCAAGAATGTAAAATATAAATACAGTATTCTAGAAAGCACTCTACTATTGTAATACTTTTAATTATTACCTTCGTTTCTTACTATATTGCTAAATTACATTTTTCCAAATGAAAGAGAAAGTTAAATTATCTTTACATTTCTAGACTCAAAGTAGAATCATCAATGGGAAAGATTGTTTCTTTATGAGGAAGTATTTATTATGACACGAGTTATCTTTACCATCATAGCAAACTGTATAAGATGGACTTTAGAGTACCTATAGTAGGGGTTCCCAGACTTTCCTAATGCTGTGACTCTTTAATGTCATGGTGACTCCTAGGAATGAAATCATTTCATTGCTACATCATAACGGTAATGTTGCTACTGTTATGAATCATATGTTATGCAGGATATGTGATATGTGACCCTGTTGGGATGCAACCCTCATGTTGAGAACTGCTGCCCTAGGAAAAAAAATCTCATTTTTCTGGGGGCAAACATTTAAGCCTAAGAAAAATAAGTAATTTGACCTTCCAATGCATGTCTCAAGTGTCAGATTTGGAAGATGCCTGCCAGGTGAAATGACGTTGGCAAACGCTTCCTTACCTGAAAGAAAAACTAACTGGATATTTAATAAAACATGGTTGATCCCAACTTCCCAGCACTTTAGAGTCTCAACAAAGTCAAAATGTTTATTTGACTATCTATTCCCAAGACAGTTCTTCATCTAGCTATAAAGCTTGCTACATTCTTTCTCTTACTTCCTGTGTCAGGGACCTTATGATCATTTTCTCAGACTATACCATCCTTAGAAATTTCTACATGCTCTAAGAATCTGGCCAGAGGTAGTTGACATGGACATCACAGCATGTCAAAATGTAGGCAATCTGGATTCTAGGAGCAAAATGTACATGTCAAAACTACTTAAAGACAAGTAGGTTCTGCATGAGGGCTGAGCAGGTGCAAGTCTCAATGCACTGGGCAACCCACCACACTGTGGGTAATGAGGACAATGAACCACTTCAGATCATCTTGACATTTCTTATATTAGATTAAGAATTGGTAACATCTAGCTTTTCAAAAGTCTTGCAATCATTATTTTACAATTAGTACTTCCAAAATTAGGCAATCATTTAGTTTAGGTATTTTTCTGTGCCCAAACTACAATTTTATGTGCTCATTTGTCAATTAGAAGAGTAATACCTAGAACATGATGGAGAATCATCAACAACGCTTCGCACATTTGTTAGATGCCTGAATGGTTAACATAGTAAAATAATAAAAATCCCCAATGATTAGTTAAGAATGAATTTAGTGTTTCACCATCACCATAATTATAAGATGTTAATCCCATTACTCATATACAAATTTATCCACAATTTTGTCTTTAACTTACATGCACAGCATGCAGACCCTTTCTTAAGTCCACGCATGCGCACAGCACGTTTTTAGTCCAATGATGGAGAAACCCTTGTTTGTAAAGCTTACCAGAAATGACCCCGGCAGTCATCGTGGCAGCAACTGGTGACTGCCTCTTACTCACTCTTGCAAGAAATCTAAACAGTAAGCCATCCCGGGCCATGGCAAACAGAATGCGGGGTAAGGGGAACATAGAACCCAGAAGACTAGAACAGAAAAATTCATAATCCAACATGAGTTGAGTATTATTCTCCAAGGGTACTTATAGGTACACAAAGACATAAAAACAGGAAAGGCACAAAGATATTGAACTTTATGTTAATCAAAACAGAAAACCACCTGTCCACATTTCCAGAGTTCTTGATGAAAAAATGATCCCCCTTTTCTTAGTAAAAGTCGACTCTCACCTGCCACTGCACCCGATGACAAAGTAGCAATTATTGGTGTCTTCGTTTTGGAATTGATTTGAGCTAGACATTTGAAAAGCAACCCATCCTCCGCCATAGCATAGATTACACGAGGCATTGGGAAAATGGATCCAAGAAGACTGAGTAAAAAGCAAAGACATGCAGTATGGCAAACACATTCATGCAAGACCACACCCAGAATAGAGACACAGTGATCGCATAACACACCGCATGACAGTTGGGACTCACATAGTCTTAAATGGCACTACCATTGGGCATGTAAACGTATCTGCCAGTAATGGCCACCACGTTACTCTTTACACTTGCAGATGTTTGCCCAACCAAATTATAAGACCAAAGACAACATTGCAAGTCATTCATTTCTACCCATGATTGTTACTGAATTAAAAATGAATTAGACTTTGTGAAAGTAAATGAAGTGTCAACCACTAAAATGTCTTAGGGTTAATAATTCAGAAAACAGAACTCCCAAATTAACAGGAAATGAAAAAGATCAGTCAGTTTTGTGCCACAGTAAGCCACCGATTTATGCAGTGATTACATACTTCCATGTTATCATGATTTTATATCCTATAGATTGATTTTTTTGATTGATCTTTGATATATGTAATAGCTTTAAGCATCAAAATTATTAAGGTAAAGAATGGCTTAAAAATTGAACATATTATAGGTTTAGTATATAGAAGGAGCGACAATTAAGTGTTAGTAACAGTGAGTGAGGTGAGGTTCAGCGTACAATTTTTGCTTAAGATAAATTGAATTATTTATGTTTCTTGTTTGTGTCATTCTATATAATATTCAGTTGCTAAAGTAACTAAGAAAAAGAGGTAATGTATTTGATTTTAAAAGCCTATTGGGGGTTGTGGGGCGAGCATGGTGGCTCATGCCTGAAACCCCATTGATTGAGAAGCTGAGCCAGATGATTGCTGAATGTTTGAGGCTAGCCTGGCCTTTATAGTGATATCAGGTCAACTGTGGCTACACAGCAAGACCTTGTCTCCAAAAATATCCATTTTCTTTATCCTTTTCTTTTCATTACTTAGAGAATACTTTATTAGTTTTTGTCATTGAACCTACATAGATAAGACCATACATATTTAATTCAGAGTGTTATGCTTGCACAAATGGAAAAAAATAAGGTCAACATTTCTAGACCAATATGGCTGTTGGTGTCTGTACAATGGCAACTCAACAGAGTTAACTGAGAAACTTTTTCCCCAAAATTGACGGCATAAGTACAGTTTCTGAAATTCAAATTATATATGTGTAAGGACCAGCCATAGTAGCATGCTATACATCAATGACTGATGTAGCAACAGGGGAATCTTTTCACCCCTTCAAAGATCATGGTGGCACACTAACTAGCCTTACAGTTTGGACTAAAACTATTTGGAATTCTTCCTAATGGACCTCATCAACAGCAGATTACTAAAAATTCCAAATAAGTAATTCCTAGACTCACTTAGTATTATTGGGACTAGAAAACAAGAAACATTTTTGAAAGAAAAAAAAATAAGAGCCATGTTGATAAATTATATTGAAAAAAAATTTCTAGCTTCAAAATTTTGAAAATTATTTTCAATTTTAAAAAAAGGAATGCTCACACACACAAAAAAGGCTTTTCTTTTTGTGAGAATATTCTGTAATGGTGTGTGGCCTGAACAGAATATTCTGCTTCAGATATGTTAACTAAACATGTGAGACGCTCTGGGAACCTGGGACAAGAGCAGTGACATATTAAATAAGTAGCTACTGAAATCTGAAAGCTACTGAATATGTGACATTCACAGTCCCTTGTATTTTTACATAAAGAATTTTCACTGGCAATTTCAGAATGGTAATTTCTGTTTTTTAAATACATCCACTCTGATCAGCACTTAGAGGAGAAGGGCTCAGCTTGTCACAGTTAGAAGTACACTAACGTTTAAAAATGACACAGCATTCGGCTCCTAGTCCCAGACACACTACCGCTTCATGGAGAACTGTCTAAAGTGTCAGGTCTGTGTATAGTCTCTGACTGACCCAAACAATGCAGTAGCATGGCCACCCCAAAGGTATCTACCATAATATGTGACTATGTGTGACACAGATATTTATATGTCCCAGTGCTATGCATATTACTAGTAAAGCTTATACCATCATTATCTTGGTGGGGGGGGACCAGCTGACAATGATTATGTTTTTGTAATCACTCAAGGTTTTTGGACAGCAATTCTGGCCAAATTATTCATTGAGTACATACTCATTAATGTGTTCCTCATGCTAGGATATTTTTAGAATATACAAAAATCAATCTTAACAGTTGCAGTGGCTGGGGCGCCCAGGGACTTCAGAGCACTAGTCAAACATTCTACCACCGAACTATCCTCACATACCACAAAAGCGAATTTGAAGACATTGACTACACTTTGCAAGACCCCTAAAAGCCAAAGTCCCAAGGGCAGTGCAACGTACCTTGTTGATAAGGCGCAGAGGGAACCTGCTGCAACAACATATTTGGCAGGACCCCATCCGACATATTCAAATGCAACAGGGAGTGGGCTTTTCTCATCCAGGAGGTAGTAAGGCATCATAAGCGTTAACGCTGCAGAGACCCCAAAATAGGCCATAAAGCAAACAAGTAAGGAAGTTACTATTCCGATGGGAATAGCCTTTTGGGGATTCCGGACCTCTTCACCTAAGGAAACACAAGCAGAGATTTGCTCAATCGGTAAAGAGTTAGACAGGTGAGGGACTTTCTATGGTCAGAGTCTCCCTCTCCTCTGTGGTCTACTCTTCTTTTGTCCCTTGGTTATTCTTAGCGGGTTCTTTATTTCATATAAAAGCTCCCTTCTGTTCTTGACAATACTTTGCTATTAGCAAAAACAATCCAACCATCAGAGGGAGAAAAGAAGGACGGAACATACAAGTCAGGTTTCCTCATTGCAGAAAGGGGGAAGAAAGACACACGAGCATTCTTAAGAATTTAGGTCCAGAATGACAGTTGACGTCATTTGGAAAACAGTTGCACTGGTACTTGTAAGTTTTTGAATTTGAGGGCTTCACATAAACTTATTTCATCTATTTATATGAAACTTCAGATTCCATTAAAAACATCAGAATATCCTTCTTGCAAGACTGACCTTTGAAGCTCTCCAAACAGCTATGCAACTGGAAAACTAGAAAGACTCTGACATGAAGATTTTGTCATTTGGAATACAGAGGGAAGAATTGGTATTATCTTCCTGGTGAATGAAAAGATAATTTAAGGTGATAACTATCTGGAGGGGACAGAATCTTTAGCTAAAAGGTTAAAGATAGAATTGTGTGCAGCATTTAAGATTCTCATCAGATCAGCCAGGGTAGGTGCTGCTCTTGACCATACAGAAGCCAGCCTTCTGAGTGTCTTAGGCAAGGGGCTTTGTATCGTAGGCAGCACGGGTTGCAGGTGGATGAGAAGTTAGCATCCTTCCCACCCCACACCCCATCCTCTTCCCTTGATCCTCTGCTGTATCTGTGGCTACCCTTTTCTGCCTTTTGCTTCTAACTATCGAGGAGTCATTGCCCTTACCGGTTGTTGCAATGCAGTCAAAGCCCACAAAGGCATAAAAGCACGTTGCAGCACCAGCCAACGTCCCTGTAAAGCCATAGGGCATAAAGCCGCCAGCCCCATAGATGCTTGTTCCGTTTTCAGAAGGTGGTTCTCTGAAAACAAAGACATACATTGTCAGCCATTTCAGGGAAACTGCACCTTCTGGTGATTTCTCTCAAGCTGTCTAATCCTGGGGAGGCTGTTGTTGCTCATCGGTTTCTTGAAGCTAAGGTATATAAAACTAAAACTTTATTCTGACATCTTTTTCTGGAGAATATGGTAGACTCCTCACAATGGCAAAATTCAAAAGACCTGGTCCAAACTCTCTTTCTCCCTCCCTCCTCCCTCCCCGTCCTCCCTGTCTCTCTCTGTCTCTCTGTTACAAGGTCTCACTATGAGTCCACATTAACCTGAAATCTGCAATATAGCTCAGGATAGACTTAAATTTTTGTCAATCCTCTTGCCTTGGCCTCCTATGTACACAACTGTGCTGATCTGCATAGACCTATGCTAGATGAAACACAGGCAAGCAGGATTTTGACATCAAAAATCCCACATGTGAGCCATGCTCTACAATAAAGGTAAGGTAAGGTAAGAAACTTTAATCTTCATTTTCCTCCATAAAAATCAATTTTTAATATGAAACAAAAAGAAAGGCAGACTATACCTCTTTAAAATTTATTTAGGGGCTAGTGACATAACTCAGTATGTAAAAGCAATTGTCACCAAACCCAGCAACCAGAGTTCGATTCTCAGGACCAGAGGACTATCTCAGAAGAAGACAATCAACTCTTGCAAAGTGTCTTCCAACATCCACATACTCATCTCAGACACACACATGCACACGCACGCACACACACACACACACACACACACACACACACCACACACGAGAGAGAGAGAGAGAGGAGAGAGAGAGAGAGAGAGAGACTAAACATTCAGAGATACATACACGCAGATACATAGTTACAAAGAGACACACAGATACAGATATACATAAGAGGGACCAAATATTTTACCTGGCACTTGCTGATATGTTTTTGAGAAACTCTTCACTGATCTTCCAGTTAGCCACATTTCCTTTCACAAATCCAGCCACCATGACAAAGAGAAGGACCAGGATATTAATAGCTGTAAAAAATTTATTCACCCAAGCAGACTCTTTTACTCCAAAAGATAAAAGACCTGTGGGAAAAGAGAAGGCATCATGTGGGCTCTTTGCTCACAGAAAAGGCACTGCTATCCTTCTGCCGATACACACATTGGATATTGTATTCATACATTCACCTACATTTCTTCAATTGTATGGCTAGCTCAGTAATTAGTCACTTCACTGTGAAGCAATGCCTTTGGGCACAGAACTGATTTCGATGTCTGGAAGCATACTGTATTGTGCTCACACTGAAGAGATTCCCCGCCATCTATGTAAGCATAGTTAATTATGGTTATGATTACTATGGTAGGCACAGACAGAAGACTTACATTGGAAAGGCTGTCTTTAAAAGCTATTCTAGGGTGAATATAAAAAGTGCAATCATTAATTCTGCCATGTACCTTCTGACCATATCACCAGAAAATAATTTTTCTAAGTGCCATGCCAACAAAAGGTTCTCTGTTAAATCTATTCTCACCTGAATACATTTACTTTATATGAGGAATGTAAAATACCCCATTCAAGTAGTTGGATGAAACCAAGCAACATAAAGAATAAAGATCAATTCTGGTATCTCTGCAGAATTCTACGCATGCACACATAAGTATTTCTGCACCAAAAAATTTATCATCAGGTTTGCAGCTGTGTGACATACTATGTGGAGATACTTTAATGTCTTATTTATAGACAATTAGGTCACTCTTGGTTTTATTTTATATCACCACTGACATCATTGTCATTTTATAAATATCCTTCTGCATTTTATAACATTTTCCATGCAATTAGTCTTCTATAAATTAAGAGTGTATGGAAAGATTCCTCCCTTGAAGCTTGGGGAATCCCATGGAAGATGGGGAGGAAGAACTATAGGAGCTAGAGGGTCTGAGGATACCAGGGGAACAAGTCCCACAGAATCAACTAAGAAGGTGTCATAGAGGCTCACAGAGACTGAAGCAGCAATCACAGAGTCTGCACAAGGTCCTCTGCATCTATGTCAGAGTTGTGTAGCTTGGTATTTTTGTGGGAATCCTAAAAATGGGACTGGGGGTATCTGACTCTTTTGCCTGGTCTTGGAACCCCTTTCCTCCTACTGGGTTGCCTCATCCAGCCTTGATATGAGGGCTTGTGCCTAGTCTCATTGTGTCTTGTTATGCTGTGTTCAGTTGATAGCTCCAGGAGGCCTGTTCTTCTCTGAAGAGAAAGAAGAGTAGATCTGGGGGAGAGAGGAGGTTGGCCTGGAAGGGACTGGGAGGACTGGAGGAAGGAGAAACTGCAGTCAGGATGTACTGAAAATGAAGAAGTAAAGGGTGTATGGAAGGGCATGCATTCATGGGCATGTGTGTGTGTGCGTACAAGTATGCAGATGTGTGCACATGTCCATGAGTGTGCGTAGAGAGGTCAGAGGTTGATGTGGCTGTCTGCACTGATTCTCTGAACTTCATTTTTGAGACAGTCTCCCACTGTAACTGGAGCTCCTCAGTTTGAGTAGTCCAACATACTCTAGGGATCCAGGGATCCACCTGCCTTGGTTTCCCCCATCCCCAGTGCTGGGGTTACAAATGTGTATCACCATTCCCCATCTTTAGATGACTTCTGGGGATCCAGATGCACATTGTCATGCTTGTAATGGCAGGCAATTTATCCACTAAGCCATCTTCTGAGCCCCAGGCATGCATTCTTATACAAAGCAAAATCTGGACTCATCTACACTGCACAAATTTTAAGTCAGAGTATTTTATTCATATTGATTTATAAGAGGTATTTATATATTAATATTATTAGCTGTCTACCAGTCATTCATGGATTATATTTTTTATCTCTATCATTTTAAAAACTTACTTCATTTGGTTTATGTCAAAGGTTTCAAACATCCCAATGCAGTCTCTACCTAAGTTCTTCACCCCTCCCGTAGATTAGACCCAAATATAACCCTCATCTGAATGCTGTAAGTGCTTCCCTGGTAGCTTCAATAAAACAAGTTTCAGCGAACATATGGCATTGCAGTTTGAGTGAATACATACAGAGATTTTAATTTTCAAACAGTCTAGAAACAACAATCCTAACGTAAGTTTAGAGAACATTAAAGAGGAGACTGGAGGTCGGTGAGCAGAGGACAAAGGTTCAGGCTACAGCTGAGGTCTTGCATGGAATGTAACAGTTCTGAACACGAGTCATAGCTATCAGCATCTCACCATTAAGAGATTAAAGCTGAATATTTTAAGTTTAATTAAGCCATCTATAAATAAACATGTTAATATTAATTAGGCTGCTTATTATATATTAGTATGTGTTATTTTATATATTAAAATGTTATATATTATGTATTACATGATATAGAATACTATATATAATAATGCTATTATTACATAATATTAAATAGAAATACCTGCATTAGATATTTGCATTAGAAAATGGCAGGTGACATCAATGGGAGGGGAGGACCTTGGTCCTGTGAAAGCTTGATGCCTCAGTGCAGGGGAATGCAGGGCGGTGAGGCGGGAGAGGGTGGGTAGGGGAAAACCCTCATTGAAGCAGGGTAAGGGGGATTGTATAGGGGGTTTGCAGAAGAGAAACCAGGAAAGGGAATAACATTTGAAATGGAAATAAATAAAATATCCAATTAAAAAAAATGTCAGGTGAGCTGAATGCTTCCTTTGTAAAGGGATGTCTATAGTGGATACATGGCAGGAAAACACCTTTTTTTTCTAGAAATGATATGTTTGCTAATGACCCTGGTTGCATTTAACAAGATGAAACAATACCACGGAATTCTACAATTTGTCTAATAGAAATGCCCTTCCCATTCTTGATCATCTATGATTAGTTATCAAGAAATCGATGCTCTCAAAACAAAGATTGATGTCTTCATCCTATGACTTAGTGTTCCAGGTGCCTTTTCCTCAGACATGAGGTCTCACTCTTTCATATACATGTATGTAATCCTCTTTGTGAAACAGAGAAAATGAAGCTTACAGCGATTCAACACTGACTCTGGGCATTGACACAAATGCTGACCTCATTCAGAGAACTCAGGCTCCAAAGCCTATGCAACCTACTCTTCCGGGCCCATGAGTGTGCTTCAGTACAGGGAATGGCATATAACTGTTCTCCTTACCTGCCAGAAGTAACACAAGGCACACAGCAAAGAAGTCTGGATACTCCGCCAGACCAGTGTAATTCATTTTGAAGTATGTCTTGAAAAACTGGCCAATCTGTTTGTTAAGAAGTTCGTCAAAGGTGCCACTCCATGCTCTTGCGACGCTGGATGTACCTACCCAACACAGAATGTTAAGAGAATGAAAGTTTGCAGGCAGAAAATTAACGTAACATCTGCCTAGTCCCGGAGAAACCTGGCTTAGTTCACACCAGCTGAAAATTCTAACCTCATTATAAAACCAAATTAATATTGTAATAAAAAAATCACAAGGACACTTTCCTTCCTTCCTCCCTCCCTCCCTCCCTCCCTCCCTCCCTCCCTCCCTCCCTCCCTCCCTCCTTTCCTTCCTTCCTTCTTTTGTTTTTTAGGTAGGTTCCTGCTATGCAGACCAGGCAGACATCATAGAGGTGTGTATCATCATACTCAGCTACAGCAGCAATTAAATGTTCATATCAGGCAACTTTATTTGAAATAAAGAGCTATTTAAGGGCTAGGTAGATGGCTGAGCAGTTAGGATGTTTGCTGCACTATGCAAGATGTCAGTTCAGACCCTTAAGTTAGTAGCACTGGGTGGCACAGCCTATAAGTCTAGCCTTAGAAGGCAGACACTAATACCCTAGAGCAAGCGGGCCAGGACTACCTGGCATGTAACCTAGGACTCAACGGAGAGATCCTGCTTCAAAGAATACGGTAGAAGAGCCAGAGAGGAAGAGTTGTGACATTATTCTCTGACCTTCCCATGCACTGGAAGACAGAAGCATGTGCACCAGCATGCGCGCGCGCGCGCACGCACACACACACACACACACACACACACACACACACACACACGAGAAGAATAAAAAGTATTTTAAAAACTTCAAGCAGTTTTCAAAGCCGTTGACAATCATGAATTCAAAGAGGAAGCAAAATCAGACTTCTGCGATAAAGATCTATTTTAGATATGACAAAGTGAGACAGGGAACAAATGACTCCCTCCGGATCACCCCACAGCTGACAAGTGCAGGTTTATCCCTAGTGCCGGGGCCCTCTGGAGAGCTATTTTTACCCTGTACACTACTAATATTTGTTTTTGAAACATACCTATGACATATGACAGGATGAGATTCCAGCCAGTGATGAAGGCCCACAGCTCTCCGACCGTCACGTATGTGTATAGATACGCAGATCCAGTCTTCGGTACCCGGGCCCCAAATTCAGCATAGCAAAGGCCAGCCATCACCGAGGCCAGCGCAGCGATGAGGAAAGACACCACAATACTCGGGCCAGAATCTGCTTTGGCGACTTCCCCAGCAAGGACGTAAACTCCAGCACCCAGAGTGCTTCCAACCCCAAGGGCGATGAGGTCCATGGTGGTTAAGCAGCGGCAGAGTTTGGAATCTTCTAGGCTGTCCAGTGTGACAATTTTTTCCGGATCAGACATCGCGCGAAAGTCAGCACTGCTCTGCAGGGAATCATGGTGAAGAGAGCAACCTATTGGAGAGAGGAGAGGAGGGGTCTGAGGCCATATCTCCTCCCACTGAACAAGAAGGACAGTGGGCCCTTTTATTTAATAGATACTTGGTTCAGGGCATCCAGGAGGGCTTAAGAATTTGATGGTGAGTTAATATTTTACTTCTATGTATTTCATCAATACTTATTATTATTTATCTCTATATTAATTCCAAGAAATGTGTACAGTCTATGTTCAAAAGAAATACTGCAATTTAAATGGTCTATTTGGTGTTATCTATAGGGACATGTAATTCAGCAGACTGAAGGCAGCAGGGGAAGAGGGATATAGTGTGTTATGTGCCAGTCTGTGTAACTGTAGACATTAAGTCCCGTCAGCTTGTACTTCATGGGCTACACACCTGCACAATGATCTGCTGACCTGGGGCGCTGCTCTCTTCAACTTTCTCATACTCATCAACAGTAACACAAACTCATGAGATGGCTGCTTGCAACCCTTGGCCCCTGTCCTTGGTCTTAGGATACCTGGGCTCTAACCTCGCTGTGGGATCAGGAATTCTGGTGATAGTAGGCATAGGTACATATCCTTTTTCAACAAATGATTATTTTGTTAATTGTTAAAACAGTGGTTTCCTTTGAAGAAGAAAAAAATACACATTAGATGAGACTGAAGATAATTAGACAATGGAGGCCCGAGGGGATTCACACTATGGGCATGCCTCTGCAAGGTTTTATTGAAGTTAATGATACATTTGAATCTTCCTTAGTCCACACTCAACCCAAAGCATGGTAGTTTCTAAGTACCTATACTTTGATGAACTACTTAATTCTTGCCCAAAAGCAGATTCCTTCTTTAGCAACCTGGAGAGTTAACTTATAAAACTTCCTCAATCCAGGCCATCAATTTGATAGCAGAGAATTCTGGGTCTAGTAAACCCTCATACCTGACGGTATCATCATCAGGTTAACATCGGGAGGGGGGTGGAGGCAGACATCCCCCTCCCCCCGCTCCCCATATGTATCATTTGAAATCTGCTAATTACAGAAAAATGTCTATTCTTGATTGTAGCTTTACTTCCATATTTGAGACAGAAGTCACAGAAACAGATCTTTCCACTCCTGCCGTATATCAAGGCTCATCTGACAAGCTTAGTCTCTGCATCATGACCACAGGGTCTCCCAAAAATACTACCGGAAGAACAAGAGGAGGCAGCCCCTAGGTCCTGCAACCAATTAGCTTGTCCCAGTTAGAACCCAGGTTTTTCTTTCTCCTTCCTCTACCAGTTTTTCGATGAGCCACATGCACTGTGCATTTCTGGACTGATGCAGAGAAATCCAGTTACAGGGATCTTTGCCTGCCCCCTTTTTTCCCTTCAGATTAGATATTGTGATTTTGTGATCTTCAACATATGTTACATGCCTACAATTTTAACATCCCAATACAAAGTTTTAACAACAGGTGAAACAAGGTAGCAAAGTGGGAAATGCTACAGGGTGGTGGATTACTGTTGGTAAGTCTTTTTTACTTATCTTTGAGAGATGATTTTCTCAAGACAAAATATTATCCAATCAGAAAGGATAACTGTTGAACCTGGACTAGCCAACCACAACCAAAACAGGCCTTTGCATTGAAACCTGAAATCACTTTTTCTGAAAAACACTTTTCTGCACATATTTCCCTTAACAGCTTACCCTGTCTTTTCTCCATATCAAATTTTCTGCACAACTTTTTTCTTCTAAGGGAAGACAGGTGAATGGCAAAGTCCAGATACGTAAAAATTAAAGATCCAATTGAGGCTATTACAAATGAACAACTACAGTAGTAATGACATATTTTCCTTTCTTTCCTTTTAAAGTACCGAATTGGTATGGCCAGAAAGTTATTAAAGTAAAAAAATGTTACTATTTCAAAATTTCCCATGGGCAAGCAACTCTGTCGTGGTTATACAACAGATGAACAGCTGATGCAGGATTTTGGAATGCTCCTAAAGACAACGGGTGGTTTGTAACACGTGGGTACACTCACCTCCATAAAAGCAAAATCACAGCTACGGTACAGATACAGCGGTTTCACTCAAACAGATGACTGTGAGTTGGTTTTTTTTTTTTTTTTTTTTAAAGCGCGTAGCTTTGTTCTCAGGGCAAGGGAAGGCAGGATGAAGCAAAAAGGGAAATAAAAAAAGCAAAGCCTTGGGCATCAGCGTAACCAGAGTAGCTGCCCAGTCAGCACTCCGCCTTGGCTTGGTCGCAGCATAGGCACCAAGCAGGCGCCCATTCTCCTCAGCAATGGCTGGCCAATAAATCACCCTGAATGCCACCGGGTACCACCTGTTCCCCTTTCCCAGGCTGCTAGTGCCAGTTACTCTCCACACGCCACCGCAAACATTGGAAGATGCCCTTCCCTAAATTATTTCAAACCCAACTCGCAAGTGCTACTGTTAAAACGCCAAGGGTCTGTGGTGCTTACTTATTACATACCTGGTACTATCTGACACCCTTTATTTTATTGTCTCATGACGTTCTCAATGTTCCTGTATAGATGGGGCCTATTGTTAATTCCACTGCAGAGATGAACGAACCGAGGTACAGTATAGTTAGTCAACTTCACGGTCCACCTATGGTGGAATTATAACGAAACCCACTGCATGTGACTCTGGAACAGCAGTTCTCAACCAAGGGTCTCATATCAGATCTCCAGCATAGCAGATATTTACATTATGACTCATAACAGCACAAAATCACAGTTGTGGAGTAGCAATGGAAGGATTTTATGGTTGGGGGTCATGCAGCATAAGGAAGGTTGAGCAACGGCTGCTCTGGAGCCTTTCTTTGCAGGCAATGTGTAGTATCACCAGGTTGCTGATGTCCCCATCACTGGCCACCTCCATCACTACAGCACTGTCCCCCTTCCCTAAGCCACAGGTAGCTGGGCTGGAAACAGATAGACAGGGAAGACTCCCATGTCCCCCAAACTCTAAAGAAAATGACCGGGCATACAAGCCAATGGTTTACGCTGGAATAGTGTGTAGGGAGGTGACTAGGTGTGCTTCCCATGCTGGAGACATGGCCAGCGGTGCGTCAGCTGCATTTACTCTTCCCCCAGCCCTGCTGAGTTTGCAGGGTTAGACTCTTCTCTCTGCTTTGTTTCATCTAACTCCCTGGTCATACAAGCTGTGTGAGTTGTCTGGTCACTAAAACCACAAGTTATCAATGGAGGTCTGGGGTGCTGCGGGGGGGCCGCTCTACGGCCTCTGCTTTCATTCAACCCTGAACTGTTTATCTCTGACCACGTGTGCTCCACTTCTTGCTAATTCATCTTCCTTCTGACCTCAGGCTTCTGGCTGGAATACCTCGAGGACATCCATATTATCCCAGTAAGGTATTCGGGAGTTTAGTACCCATTAGGTCTTTATATACATCCTTTATATACATCCACCAACAGCTGTGTTTGCTGTGGACTTTTCAAGGAAGAAGGTATTTCACAGGTGTGGGTTTAGTATATTTCAGAAGTTCAAAGCCCTAAATCTTTGGCTGTCGTTTGCTGACTATTGCCACAGTCTAGTGATCTTCTGTGCAAGCTGTCATTTTATGCTGGCCAGATGTTGTGGTGTCCAAACTGCCCCTCTCTGCAAGAAGAAGGTTCAGACTGGGTGTAGTAGTAGTAGCACACTCCTGTCATGGCAGCTCTCAGGAGGCTGAGGTGGGAAGATCAGCATCTCAGAGCTGTATAATGATTCCTAGGTAAACCTGGGTTACATGGGGAAAGTGCTGTCTCAGATCAAATAGAACCAAAGTAAATCAAAACAGTAAAATAAAGCAAAACGGGGGCGGGGGGCGGGTTGTCATTTAATATTGTTTCTCAAGGAAACTATAAAAAGTGACCATGATTGTTTTCAAAACAATCCATATGATCTTAATTCAACATTTAATGCTCTGTGTTGATCCTAGGATGTTAAGAGAATTCCGATGATCTGAAGGAACCTGTGCACTTAGCACCGTTTGAAGCAGCCACTGCTTTAATCAAACTGCTTTATTTATTTCTGGGTCAGTCACCAAATTCTGGATTCCAGATGCTGTAGTATGGGCCTGCACTAGGATGGGGGCTGGAGAACAGCAGAGGTCTTTTGTCTGAAGGCAGAGAAATGCATTAGGACTCTCTGGTTTCCTCTACTCATTCTTCCCAGAAGCAAAACACTCCTTTTCAAACCCCCCGCACTTCCCCAAAGTTACTTAGCCTAACTGGCTGCTAAAATTCTACCACTTTTGTTTCAGTGCTAGGCAAAAATTCCTCCCATCAAATTGTGGTGGGAAAGGAATTTGACAAGAATTCACACCCATTTTTAGCTCAAAAAAAAAAGTAGCTGGATACCTAGTTTTGCGGTTTCGCTACAGAGTTATTTCTTTAAAAAAAAAAAAAAAAGAGTCACTTTTGACACTACATTTCCAGTTTTGAAAAGAATGCTCTGATTTGGCACTTCTTAAATTCCAGGAACAATGTATGAGCAGAGACTGTTATCTCTGGCATCTTGGGAAGATCCTTGAAAACACTGCTATTGATTATGGGAACTTTGAAAGTTCACTTGGCTTCAGCTACTTCAGAATAAAACACTCCTATTGTGTGTTCAGAGGAAGTAAGGAAACTGATGCCAGCTCATCTCGGTGGCGCAGAACTACAAGTTAGATTTAGAATATGCAAATGAAGGACAAAGTTAGAAATGAGCCCAACTTGAAACAACGGAGTTCTTAACCACAAGCTGAGCAGTCTTGACCCATTTTTAAGAGCAAAATTTGTCCTTATTTTCCTATTTCTGTAAAGACTGAATTCAGGCTACCCAACTGCTCAATGCAACAGCGAGTCCTCTCAAAGGTCAAGCCTTAGAAATTTCAAAAATTGAAACTTTTTTTGTTTAAGTGGAAATCCTTTAAAACCATTCTAGAGAGCACAGAGACAGAAACCAGAGACAGGCAGGCCAACTGGTTATCACTGTGGCCTGTGTTAAGGGAGGTCCTGCATTACAAGAATGCACAGCAGGGGGCACACTGGTCAGACTCCAGCTGGAGCTGGAGACAGTGAAGTCTTCAAGAGATGACGAATAGGAAAACAAACAAACAAACAAACAAACAAACAAACAAGGCTAAATGTAGTAATGAATTTTGATAGTCACATCACTCTGAAGGCTGAAAGAAAAGAATCAAGAGTTCTAGGCCAGCCTGGATCATATAAGCAGATCCTCAAATTTTTTGTATTTGTACAATTTAGTATTTTCGTCTCAAAATCTAAATAAATAGTAAATAAAGCAAAGCTGCCAACAGCATAGTCTCTAAAGCAAAATGTTAATGGGAAAATCATTTAGCATTCTCCTAACAATGAAGCAATATCCACAATCTTCAAATTCATTTTGAAACTTTGGTGAACTCATATCCTCTGTTACTTCTGAAACTGGAAGTTAAATAATCTTTATTTTATCTGAAACAACCCTTTTCTTGGAAAAAGACCTAAATTTTGCAAGCTAGTAACAGTCGTTTCTATAATAAACAATAAAAGAAAAATCCTTAAAAGTTATTAATATATAAAATCTTTACCAAACGTTCCTCCACCCATTGATTTAACTTAAACTGCTGCAGTTTACATTACTATGTGATTTAAAATTTAAATTATCTCATAACCTAAAACCTATCTGAAAATAATTCATAAATAAAACTTTTAAGGTATTTAAATAATGTGGGAAGAGTAGGTTTTATAAAAATGACTTGCAAAATCAAAATGAGGGCTGGTCAGATGGCTCGGTAGGCAAGCACACCCAGTCTGCATGTTTGGGAACCTAGTTTGAATCCCCAGCAACCACATAAAAAGCTGGGTATGCTCTGTAGGCCTCCAACCCAACACTAGGTGGGAGGGAAGAGAAAGGTGACCCAGAGCTTGCTGGCTTGCTAGCGTAGCCCAAACAGACAGCTTCCAATTCACTGAGAAAGTCACTCTTAAGGCCATACGACAGAGTGATAAAGACATCTGTTATACAGCTATGGTTCCACCTATATGTACCCAAGTGTACCCCACACACATCATGCTCACACACATTCGTACCATACACTCACACACAAATGCACAAAAACCTATTCTACAGCCGGGCGGTGGTGGCGCACGCCTTTAATCCCAGCACTTGGGAGGCAGAGACAGGCGGATTTCTGAGTTCGAGGCCACCCTGGTCTACCAAGTGAGATCCAGGACAGCCAGGGCTATACAGAGAAACCCTGTCTCGAAAAACTAAAAAAAAAAAAAAAAAAAAAAAAAAACCTATTCTACACCCAATGTAAAGTATTTTAAAGTCAACAATTTACATTATAAGCACACATTTTTAATGCTTTTATAGTGTTCAGTTAAGAAGAATGTAAGAAGGAAGATAAAAACTCTCTTTGACTCCACATTCCTGCTGCTGTTTTACAAAACACTATTTGATTTGACTCCCAGGAGCTTTAGCACTAACATGCTGGGAGGGGAAGCGGGGGGGGGGGGGGGAATGAATGAATTACATTACACTCTGAGTCCTGGAAACCAGCACTGCTGTTCCCCAGCTCTCAGTTTAAATGATGCTTGAGAGAAGTAACAAATACTTGAGACCATGCTGTACAAAGGTTTGTAAATGAATTATTTGAAGAAAGGGGAATTTAGTTTCCCTAATTTTAAGAATGCTTGGGTATATATCCAACTACATATACATCCAAACACTGATCTAAGAATTGTGAAGTACTACCAGTAAGTTTTAATTTTAATGCTTTGAATCTTATTTACACTGGACTCTCATCTGCCCGTAGCTTGGGTTTCCAAGTTACTCCTCTGTGCTCTTTCTCCAGCTTACCCTTGTAGCCTTGTGTTCTGCTCTCCACGTGAATGCTGTGGTCTGATCTGCCCACAAACTATCCTTGGAACATTTGCTTTTTCGCCCACACACGTGAAGAGAGATATTGACCTGTGTGTTCCTGGCTGCTCCTGGCTTGTCTCCTGGCCCTCTCTTTCTGTCCCCATGCCAGGGCGTCTGAGCCACTGAAGTCAGTAAGACATGTCTCTGTCTTCTCTACCAGCTCCTGATTCCTTTTCACTCAAAAGGAAAGTCAATAGTCTGAAGAATGAGTACCTTTAGGTTATCTACCTACCAAGAGAACTGGGAGGAAGGGAGATTTTGAGAATAGGAATCTCATTCAGATCCCCTCTAAGAGATAGGGTGAAGGCCAAAATCCCTCTTAAATATACTTGGGAAAATGAACTGTTGTATTTGCTATGTGCTCTCTGGTTCCTTCCTCCCCAAAAAAGGTAACGCTGCTTATTTGGTATGAAACAAAATGTACATATTCACATGCCATCATTTCTACATAAGACATAATCGGCTTAAGATAACTTTATTGCAGTAGTCTCTATAATCATGCTTGATAGAATGAGTGGACTATATAGCAGCAGTTTAAGGAACAGACAAGGAAGAGCAGAGAGAGATGTACCAAAGACTTGAGCTTAAAGGACTCTCACGAAGACTACTATAGTGTGCCAGAAACGGAGTTAAGTATCTGAATAAGACTGCCAGGCTTTTAAAATGAATTCACATATTTGATCATTCTCCAATGGCACTAAGATTTTTAATTTTCTATCTTAACGGACATAGAAATCAACGTCATCTTTCAAACTTCGTGGGAGCTTCATGTACAGGACCTTTAAGGAAACAGCTGCTTCCTCACCTCACCTTGCAGTGCATTTATTCACCCCACTACCAGCACCACATGGTGCCATCTTCATCTTTAGCCCTCAAGAAGGGCTGGGTATGAAGGCATCTGTTTCCCTCTGTGCAGTGCTCACTGCTAGAAAACCTTTCACCTCCTGACTGGGTTTCTCCACTTATGTCCCTGGGTTTAATTCTGTCTTAAACAACAAATACAGATAAACTCCATTCAAATAAATCGAAATGGCTACCACCCAAGTACTTCCTCAGGTACACACATCGATTCAAGTCCAACAAACACACTGAAAATCCCTGACAGAGGCATGACACACCCCGCAAGGCAGAGAGTTCCAGATGTGGCCGAACACATACATTCTCATTTGCTTACAGACCACTTCCACTCTACATATCTCTATCAAATTGCTGTTTTTATAACCACCCTGACCTGAGCATCATGGCGTACAGGCTTTGGATCTGCTCCTATCTTCTTAGCCCATCTTCTGTTTCCTCCTCTCTGCTTTGAGTAACACTGGGTTTCCTTTTAATTTCCTCAGAACACAGAGTCTGGGGCTTTATGCTTAGTGTTTCTTCCTGGAAAACTACTTTTTCCTTTTCACCTGGACAGGTACCTTTCCATTAAATTATGTCATTCTTGCTCTCCCAGTACTGGGTTTATTTTTGTTGTTGTTGTTTTCTTTCGCTTTTTCTTTTGCTTTCTTGGTGCTTGGGATCCAAGCTACAACCTCACATATTCTCAAAAGTATCCGCGCCACACCCCTAGCCTACTCTATACTTTTATGTCACTTCAGTCTTTATAATAATTATAGGCAACAGCGTGGATGAACACGTTTTATTCCTTATTACAGGCTGAGTTGTGTTTCTGAAACACCTGTGAAGGTCTGGATTTCAGTATCTGGCTTGGTGGCATTGTGTGGATAGAAGGACTTGTAGGTTTTAAGTCCATCAGGGCAAGCCCTAGCAGAATATGACTTGTGCTCACATATAAAAAGGAAAATGCCACATGACACACAGTCGGTGATATATCTCTTAACCACCAAGTAGCAAAGGTTGAGGACCACCCACACAAGAGGATAGGGAAATAGAAAGGGGAGAGTCCCTCAAGAGTCCTGGGGAACTGTGTCCCAGATGTCATTCTGATTTTTGGACTTGTGACTTCAGAACTGTGACACAGTTCATTTCTGGTAAGTCGCCTGATCTTTGATACCTTTGTAGAGCAAGCTCTAGAAATCAACAGATTCCTATAGGCTGTTAAGTTTCTTGAAACAACAGCCTATATTTTACTTTTTGTTGTACTTCTCATGCCCTCTGGGAGATTTTGAAATATAGACAGGCATCCATCGGCTCAACAAAGAAGTGACTGATTCATACCAGGTTTGAAGTCAACTCAAACACTGTTTTTATCAAAGATATCTATGAGTGGATGCCTCAGTTCCACAGTGTTTTACCATACCACTTCAAAACTGAAACAGCATTTCCAGTGTCCTATTTGAGACCTTTGTAATACAGGTCCATCAGTCAAGTCATTAAAGAACCTGCCTATCTTTGTGTCACTGCCATTTTGACAAGTTTGTTCTCCATCTTTAAGTAAGTTATATTAAAAATGTTAGGCCTGACAAAGGCTTATCACCAAGAATATCCCTCCAACAGGAAACTGGCCTTCTGACAAAACTCTGGGCACACCATACAGCTAACATCTAATCTATAATTCTCTCTAGTCTATTTCTTGACCTATCTAGCCAAAGTTGCCACAATAAAAGAAGTTAAAAGCTTTGGAAATCCTGATCTATTATTTTGGCCTTACCCCTGCTTTTTATTGAGATAAAATCTCATTCTATATCTGTATCTCAGGATAGCCTACAACTTATGATTCGCCAACCTCAGCCTTTTGAATGCTGGAATCATAGCTATGCACCACTGCATGCAGCATATGTTATCTCTATATTTTCCATACCCACTGGTCTAATAACAACATTTTAAAAAAGCTGGGGAGCTTGAGATGCATAACTTGCTCATGGTGAGCCCATGATGCCTTCTGGGGAACTGGTCCTTCTTTTCCGAGCACATACCAGAAGTCTCTGAACTGGTGAATAGTGTGCAAGTGTCTGATCTGTGATTCCCAGTGGTCTCCAGTTTGAAAATAAGGGTAACTGGTTCTTCTCTTTTTTCAGCTGCCTTCCATTTCACGGTATAAAAGTTACAGAAGGTCACACAGTGCGTGTTCCTACAAAGTTCTTATAACACCTTAAAGAGTAATTCACCTGGACCTGAAATCATGAAACAGGTTTAAGTGTTCCCCTTCTCTCCACCTTTGGCTTCAGGTTCCCCCTGGGTGATGTATTCTATTCTAGTCAGACTGCATTATTGCACAGACCCCTCAAAGGGGGATTTCAGTAGTTGTTTTCTTTCAGTCACCTACCGCTTCCATTCTGGGTCATTCCATTCTTAGTCATTTATATGGTGAACTATTTTATAAAACTTCAATTCTAATATTATATTGCCATTTTTTCAAAAATTCATACCACTTACTTTATGCTTGCATGTTTTAATATCGAACCACTCAAATGAATTCCCAAGGCAGCCACAGTGAGTCTTTCTGGTATCTACCTACCTGTCTTGTTCCCCCTTAGACTGAGGAGTCATTATCTGACAGGATTCTCATATTTGATTTTTCTTATTATCAAACAACATTGCTATTTAGGCCTATAGTCTATGAAGTCACAGCCATATTTTCTCTGAATACTTAAAAAACCCACTTCAAAGGGATCTTGTGGGGTGGGATATAGACTGAGTACATTGGCTAGTCATTACAGAATGTTATCAGGTACAAGCAAAATATTTCCCTGTCACTTGTATCAAACCCTGACACTATTACTGATGCCATGTTGTGCTTGAAGACAGGAGTCTAGCATGGCTGTCATCTGAGAGCCTCTACCAGCAACTGACTGAGCCAGATGTACATACTTACAGCCTATCATTGGACTGAGGTCGAGGACCACAATGGAAGAGTTAGGGGAAGGATTGAATAAGCTGAAGGGGATGGCAACCCCATAGGAAGAACAACAGTATCAACTAACCTGGACCCCTCAGAGCTCCCAGGGACTAAGACACCAACCAAGGACCATACATGGGCTTGTCTGTAGCCTCTGACACATATGTACCAGAGGACTGCCTGGTCTGGCCTCTGGGAAAGGATGCACCTGATCCTGTCGAGACTTGATTCCCCATGGAACGGGAATGCTGAGGGGTGGGGTGCAGGAGATGCTTGTGAGTGGGGGAATATTCTTTCAGATGAAAAGTGTTGGGGGGAATGTGGTGAAGAACTCTTGGAGGGAGAACATAAAGGAGGGCAATATTTGGAATATAAATATTGTCTAAAGCAAAAAAAAAAAAATATTTCCCTGTCACCAGGAGACATTTTATGAATATTACCAAAAAGTATTTACTACAGACTATACTTCTCAAACTCTCACTGGTTAACTCTATTTCTTTTATTTTATGTCAACAAAGAATATGTTTGTTTAAGAATCTTTCAAAGGAGGCTTAAAAACAAACAAATAAACAAAAAACCAAAAACCCTGCTCACAGGAATGTCCTTGTTAGCAAACAGCAAAAATGATATTTCAACATCTGCAGCTCTAGAACCTTCCAGTTGGTTAATGGCCCTGACTGGAAATCCATCTACAGCCCATTGCTATGGAGACAAACAGGGCTCTAACTTGATCATTCAAAAGTAAACAGATGATTGTCAAATTAAGACCTGAACAAACAAATACTTCCAGGTTGTCACTGTACTTCCATCAGGACCAGCCCGCCCCTCTTTTACTTCACATATCCCATGCTGTCATCCACGGTGTCCCGTTGTCTGCACATCCTTCTGTGGATGCACATACAATCCATGGAGAGACAAGAAGCAAATACAGCAAACACTAGTAATTACAACTAAGATTTCCAGGTCCTTTTTTGTATTATACTCTGGGCTTGACTATTTTTGGCTTGTTCTTATCGTATGCATTTCAGGTAGACAGTGTAGTGTTTATACTTCTTACTGGAATGGTTACTTTGGTTATCATGGCCAATCAAACCAACAGACCCACCAAATCAGTTACCCTTTAAAAAAGAGAAGTCCTTTACAATTGTTTCCCTCCAAACAAAAAATATCCACAATGAAATATAACCCTCTCTTAGTGATGTAGATGAACATCATAGCCCACCTAAGACACGAGCAGAGGCACACCTCACTTACACCGTCAAGGCAAACCTGATGGGCTAACAGGCTATTTTTAAAATCATACAATATAGAGAAAACAAGGGACAATATTCCACATCCATCCTTATCTACACACAGGGACAGAGCTGACTTTGTGTCACCCTTTGACTGTTGCCCCAATCAATACTTTTTGGTAATTTCCTCACTTCTGAATGGCGAAAGGGGACAGTGGGGGACAGATTGTTTTGTTATATTTTGTTCTGACCCTTTACAGAGGTAACAATGACAAAGCTCTTCATCCAGGGGCCACTCATGGGAAACTAAACATTTTAAAAGCTGGCAATAATCAGATGGCATTCTATTAGCGTGTGCGCTCATTTGGTCTAACAAGTGACCAAAACAGCCCCTAAAAGCATACCCAATGTGGACACAGCACCGGATTGCAGCTGAGATGGATTTTTAATGCTGATACCTGCTTTTCTGACTGGCTAGACAAAAGCAACACTGTTCTTATCAGGCTGCTGTAAAGATCCCATGAGACACACATGTTAAGTGTCCACTACAGACCAGGCACTCCATGGATGGTGGGTGGTTCGGGGGAAAGAGGTTATTATTAATTTAATTATGTAACACACACTAAAGATAGATGCTTGGAAATTTTTATCTTGGAACACTAAAATTACTCCATTTATATGAACTTCCTACTTTTATTTAGAAAGAATGTAGTTATGTAGAAATTAGGATCTCTGATGAAACAGAGAGCTGATAACCCTTCAAGGAGAAAACTAAGGTCCAAGGATTTCCCACCAGCCCCCCACTAACATTCTTCGCTCTTCTCCGATGACAGCCAATGAGATAGTTTCGGAACCATTCTTCTCTGTCAACTTCTATCTGGGGAGTTCTAAGGAATGCCCAAAGGTATTGCAGGGTACCTGGAGGGGGAGCACAGGGACACACACTGCTTCTCTCTAGCTCACCTCTTCTTCCATCCCTGAAAGTCCTTTAATGGACATTAACATCTTCACTGGACAAGGTAATTTAGTACTAGCTAAGTATCTGACACATTTGACACCAGAAAGTGTCTCACATTTGAAACAATTTGGAGATTTTGGAATATTTACTGAATTTTACCCCACCAGTATGAATATTTGAAATCTGAAATTTCTGAGCTCAATAAATTATGGATTGAGAGGATTTGGGATTTCAGAGTTTGAGATTACAGAGGGCCAACATGTATTTCAAATATCAAGAGACTTGAGAGCTCAGAGGCTCTATCCTATAAACATTTGTCATTGTTGAATGTCACAGGTGTCAGACCACCTTTCCCATATCACAAGTGCATGCATGAAGCGTCCACAGACTAGTCATGCTTGGCAACTAGGCAGGGAATCGGATTTCCAGAGCTAGGTGGGCTGGCTGCTCACGAGACTGCTGACAAACCTAGGCTGAATTCTGAGGCAATAGAAGAGCAGTTTAGTGGCATTCAGCGAAAGGCAATGGAAGGTCCACAAGGAGGGGAGGGAACAGAGGAGGAAAGGAGAAAAGGGACGGAAAGGGCTCTGGGAGAGAGGGAGGGAAGCAGAGGGAGAGAAAGAATGAATATGAATGAGGCGGGAGCAGAACAGCAGAGGTGCAGCTAATAAGGAGTCAGATGTCTGTGAAAGTGCAAGATCAGAGGGCAGAAACCAGAGGGTTGGTCCCCAGCATGAGAACAGGGCTGAGTGGCCAAGGTCAGTAGCACTTTTGTGTACCTAATAAAAAAGACTCACGGCCTGTATTCTGCATGAATGCAAATCCTCCTGGGAGGAAAGCCTGCTCAGTTTAGGGCTTCAGCATTCCCACAGATTCAATTAAGCAAATTAAGGGTTACAACCAAAATTTTCCAAGCACACAACAAAATAAGCCAGGATGCTATAAAATAATCAATGACATATAAAAGTGACTCTTCTAAAGCCTCGGATAATGGGAAATCACAGTTGAGTATAAAAAATGTAAAAGATCAAACTACTGTTTAAAAATATGAATCAAGGCAAAGAAGTAATCGGGTAGGGTAAATCAAAAAAGAGTCAAACAGGCCTCTTGAAAACCATTCGCTACCACCTGGACAGTGTATGGTGAATTGCAGCTCTCAGCATTAAAAGAAATGGAACTCAGCACAAGTTAATTCACACAGGCGGAAGGCAGAAATGGAACAGCAAACAGACACCCAATAATGCAAGGACCTAACATGTCAGAAACATGACACACGGTAGTGACTAGTTAAGGCACAGCCACCCGAAAGTACCACAAATCATACTAAACACGACTGAAAAAAATTCCCATTAACAACAGTGATTATCCTCTGGATTTTTAATTTTCTGGTTATATGTGTCATTACTGATTCGTCACATCAAAAAAAAAAAAACATGAAAAATTTGGAGGTAGATGGAAAAGGATCAGTCAATGTTATAACCATACACATGATGGCAAAACAACCAGGTGCACGACAATAATACCCCCCCCCCCAAAAAAGAAAAAAGTACTTAAAACAACAATAGCTTATGAGATATAGTAAATTCTAAGGCTAAAAGACTCATTATAGAATAGAATAAATACAACTTATTAGGAATAAATTATTCTTAAAATATATACATATGCCCATTTTGTGACTATAACAAAATGCTTGAAGCTCGGTACTTCCCACATGAAGGTATTAACTCAATTAACAGGAGATTCAGGAGCATTGTCTTAGCTTCATAATGAATGGCATCACGTGGGGAACATGAGGAGAGATCACATGGCAATAAGCCATGATGTAGGAAGAGGCCATATTCATACTTTTAGCACCAATGTTCTTGTGAGAACTAATTTAGAACTGACAAGAACTACCTTAATCACTTCAAAGGGTCATGACTCCAATGACATAACCAACTCCAGCCAAGCACCACTCTTAAATGTCCTATAGCCTTTCAACTTTGCCACACTGAGAACCAAGCTTCTTCCACAGAACGTCACATTGAAGAGTCACGTCTAACATAAAGGACTAGTAAAACAGCTTCAACATACATGAAGTAAGAACAAAGAACCACAGAGACAAAGTGACAAATGCATGTCCATAAGGACAGGCTTCAACTTTCTTTAGTTATTGACGTTAAATATAAAAGTTGAAAAATATCTAACACACATAAGGCCATCAATACTACAAGTCATGCGGACAGTTCACTTGATTAGATCCATTTCTAAACTGCCATTGTCCTGGGCACTGAGAAAGGAACATGAATGTCTTAGAGTTTTACTGTTGTGAACAGACACTATGACCAAGGCAACTTATATAAAGAACAGCATTTAATTGGGGCTGGCTTAGGTTCAGAGGTTCAGTCCATTATCATCATGGTGGGAGCATAGCAGTGTCCAGGCAGACATGGGGCTGGAGGAGCTGAGAGTTCTACCTCTTGTTCTAAAGGCAGCTAGAGAAAACTGGCTTCTAGGCAGCTGGAACGAGGGTCTTAAAGTCCATGCCCACAATGATACTCTTCCTCCAACAAGGCTACACCTACTCCAAAAGGCCACATCTCCTATTAGTGCCACTCCCTGGGTCAAGCATATACAAACCACCACAATGAATAACACCAAGTTTTTACCCTTGCGGAAATAAAAACACAACTGTGGACAGAAACAATAAACAAATGTACCAATCAACATGTTTTGACATTTCATCTGGAACTAGAGAATCCACACACATCTCCAGCCCAGGATAAACATGTAAAAACTTATATGACTTTGAAGCTTGAAAGGAAATTATTTATCAGAAAACTCTGACAATGGCCAGTACTCAAATATTTCTTTAAAAACTCAAACATTTGGAAGCTTATGCATATACTCAGAAATTTCAGAATACAGTTCATAGGTTTCATAAAATTTCAGACCTCAAAAAAAAAATTGCCTCAAGCTTTCAAATATTCTGCTTTTATACAAAAATAACTCAATATAAACTCCTAGAAACTATGTTCTGAGTGTCTTAATACCTTCATCCAAGAGCTTGCCAATCATTCTGGTCTTAAAACATTGTTCACTATCTTAAAAACTCTCCTGTATTGAGAACTGAAACTGCTTTTTTCTGTCTTTATGTTTACCGCAAAGTCCTTGTGTTAGAGTTATGGTCCAATATCAATGTCAGAAGAACCCAGAAAGCAGCAGTCTGAACCAGGGGCTCATTTCACTGTTATGTTAGGCAGGTCCTAAGGCCATCTGCCTGGTGTCTACAGACCAGAGACACGAGGCTCTTACAGTTGCCTGCTGTTAGCTCACTATACACCCTTAAATTAAACTGGTGATTGGAAGAGCTCTTTAAACTCCAGCCTTGTATCTGAATTCCCATCAGTTTGATATTGATGGGGGTGAGAAGAAGCCCTCCTAAAAGTCACCAAGGCCACTGTGCCTTACAGGACATTAGCTAGAATTAGTCCATATGCAACAGTAGTACCCTTAGAGGGCACGGAGACTCTGCTCTTTTCTTCAGATGTTCATGAGCATGCCAGGATTAAAACAGGGAATCAGACAGTGGGGACAAGCAGAACTCTCTATTACATCACCCAAGGTAACATGATAAAATATAACAAACATCCTACCCAGTATCTCTTCTCAGCCACTTACCTAGGTAATACAGCAAAGGGCACATGATCTTTCAAGCTTCAAGACACCTTTGCGCATATATATCTATATATCTCTATCTCTATCTCTATCTCTATCTCTATCTCATTCTAATCTATTCATTCCAGATAATAACCTTCTCCGTCTGAAGTTGAGTTTCTGCAGCCACTATAGTCATTAATGCATTCCCATGGATTTGTAAGTCTTTGTAATCTCCATTTAAGTATAACTGATATGGTGCACAAATAGGGGGAGAGCTGGGAGGAATTGGTTCTCTCCTTCTACCAAGTGGATTGAACTCAGGTTGTGAGTCTCTGCACCGAGTGCCTTTACTAGCTGAGCTGTCTCACTGGCCCCTATAGTCTCAGTTTAAAAACCATTCCAAACACAATTCCTTAACCTTTGCCTTTGGGCAACACTTCACTCGAGAGAGGTGCAGAACAGAACACTTTAAACAGGAAAATGAAAACAGCCTGCCTCCACATTTGGGTTTGATTTCTTCCTTGTACGACTAGCTGGGCGCCAGTAACACATCACTCTGGGCATGGACACAAGAGCTGGGTTTTCTGGAGTTTTTCTCCTGAGCCAAGCATATCCCAGCACTCCATGCTAATGAGAGAGTCACTGCCAGAAAGCTGAAAGAAGGCCAGAGCTCAGAGCCACAACTCCTTCTCATGAAGAAACCTCTTTCTGGGGCTACTGGCTCACACAGAGCCAAGTCCTGGCATGGCTGCCTTCACTGTGCGCTCTGAGCAGGGAAGTTTCTGAGGCAGTACATGATGCTAGACAGGACAGAAGGGCATATATTACTAATGCACATAGGAGTGTCAACAAACTACCAGACTAGAAATGCTACCTAAAAGAGCTATCTGCATCCTGCCAAATTAATCCGATGTAAATTTTTACAGCCACACACTCTGTTCCCTTACCATGAATCACAAAGAACAACACAGGTCATTTACAAGCTTTTTTTCTTTGTTTTTTATATGAGAAAAACACAAAGTACACCAAACATTGCCTAAGTCTTACAAGCATTTCCTTCCATTTTCTTTTGAAATATAAATATTTCTTTGTCCTCCTTCTAGCAAAATATACAATTTCATATTTTAAGTGTATTTCTTTAAAGGCAAGTATCCTAAGAGGGCTCAAGGGGAAAAGGAGGAAGAGAATAGAATCAGTAAAAGAAGTACAGTTACCTCGCATATGTTAGCTTAATCAATAATATCAACAAATCTAGGCGCAAATACCATGATGGTACTATGTGTTTTCTTTCAAAATAAAAATCTAAAAAATGTTTGGCCCAACACAGGTTTACAGAAGGTCATTTTAGCCTCAAATATTTCAGCTCGCAGTAACTTAAATAACTTAGAGCATATAGCCAGAAGGACAGGTTTTTCTGGATATTTTAGGAATTTTATACAGTAGTTCTGCACTCACAGAGCAACAATAGAGTAGTAAGACAGTGATATATAAATATACTATATAATAAATATATACATACTAATAAAATACATATAAATATGATAAATAGAATATCCTCTTTATTAAATATGAAGAGATTTATACATAGGATAATACCACTGCTGCTGCTCATAGGAGCCTCTGGCACTGAGGTCCTTCAATCCGGGATTCTGAGCTCCCAGAACCCCTCCAGTTGTGTACTGATGGGATTCAGACACTGCGGTGAACACCCACACATAAACTTGTCCAGCATTCACAATCTCATCTATTCTGTATGTCTGACATTAATCTCACTTAGGACTAAGTCAGTTAATACTCCTCTATCCCTTTTCTTCCTCCTCTATATTTCTCAATTTTAACTTCCCCATGAAGCTTTCTTGGTGCTCTGAAGAGCACCAAAATAACATTAAAAAATTAAATAGAATATACATTTAGTGTCTGTGTTTTGTGATGGCAATCACAAATTGTTTAGAAAACCAAAACTACATTGTCTCTGAATTCATAGTTGGGCGATAGATATTTCATCCCATGCCTGTAACTGTTTAGCTTTTTCTATGGCCACCCAGTTCCCAAATGACCACGCAGAGACTAATTTAAAATGAACCAGGGTTCACAGACGAGTTGGGGTGCTGTTCTTCAGTCATTCTCGAAGGCTCTATGGGGAAGATATTGTAGAGACTAAGCAAGCTGAGTCATCGCTGTGAGAAGAGATACATGTTTGGTGTAAATAACCACCTGTCCTGGTTCAGAAGACTGAAGAAACTCTTTTTCTTTTCCCATTTCTAAAAACATACATCATCTTGAAGTGGATAGGTGAGACAAGATGGGGCAGCAAAGACAAAAAAAGAAGGAGTCTGTCAGCAATCCCACATCCAGGCCTGAACAGACGGAGCTGGGAGGAACTGGTCAGGAATATAGAAGACAGACTTTGACAAGGCTACAGGGAATTTAACCATCACTCTATAACTTAAGAGTTCTAGTAAATTCCTGGAACGAGATAGGTTTAGAAATATATATCCACCGACTGTGTCTATGCGAGCAACCTTCATCAAGGAGCACTGAACTTGAGACTTCTAAGGGCACACAACAACTACTCAGTGCTGTGGTTGCTATAGTTTATAGATGACAAAGCCAGAAAGACTGAACACCGGCTAAGTGGATGGACTGCATCTCCCTGCAATTCACCTGAATGTTGTAACTCTGTGATGGTGTTTGGAGATAGACGCTTTGGAGGAATGAGGGTTCTGTGAGACCATGTGGGTGGGTTTCTCCCATCCTCCATGATGCAAGCGTGTCTTTAATAAATGCTGGAGCTGGCAGTCTTCCTCCACCATGTCAAGACAGAGCAAAGGAACCATCTGCAAGCCAAGTGAGCCACGACCAGAGTTCCTGCCAGGCTGCCTCCCGGATTGTTTGCCTCCAGAATTATACCAACTTAATGCCCATGGTTTAAGCCCCCAATCTCTGGTTATTTCTTATGGCACCTTGAACAGACAAAGATACCGGGCATACCAAGTTAGGACACAGAACCAATTCTGTCTGACTGTCCACAATAGGCTGTAATGTGCATGTGATATGCATTAGCATTTTAGAAAGAATGCAGGGGATCGACAGTGAATATAACCTCTCCCTTTTCCCCCTTTTGCTACCCTTGTATTTTGCTGCAGTGGGTGAAGTTTTGGGTGCACTATCTGAAAAGCTAAGCTTGAAGTCTGTACTTCTATCAGAGCTCAGTTTCTCCATAACGGGCACTAGCTTGAGCAAAAGAGTGAGTGCTCAGAATGACCAAAGTGTTAATTACCACAGCCCAGAAAGTAAGGCACGGGCAGTTCTCTACGAATAAATAGTCCTGTTATGAAGTACGCCTTCTAAACTGAGATGAAATACTACCCGGAGCATGCCTTCAGGAAAGAAACTTGTCGCCATAGCTTGGTGAGGGGCCAATGTTAGCTAATGGTTACATCATCCAGCTGAGTATAGTAGCAGCAGAGAAACTCCAAGTCCCCAGGGCTGATGGATATAGTGTTTCTTTAGTTCTGATCCATGGGGATGAGGCAGGGGAATGAAGGAAAAGAAAAATAAAAGGAACAAATATCTCAGAGTATGGTATGTGGAGAAGAGTGTACTTTTTTTTTTTTTTTCCAGAGCTGAGGACCAAACCCAGGGCCTGCTAGGCAAGCGCTCTACACTGAGCTGAATCCCCAACCCCAGGACTTCACTTTTAAGTAAGGCTGTCCTACACAGACTTTGGGATAGAACTCTGGAAATAAGTTAATAACTCTGGGATAGCAGAGGCTCTTCATCTTCTTACCCATTAAGGCTCCTGAGTGTGTACGTCATTGTCTCCTCAGCACCTCAGCCTGTCTTCGGAGGATAAAACTCAAAACTCAGTACTATTAAAGTACTCAAAACCATAGACATTTGTACTCAAGGTCTATATGGCTGGCAAGCTTCTACTGTTTGCTCTGCCCCAAATAAACCTAGAAGCAATGGGAAAATGCCAAATTCTTCCTATTCCCAGGCTCCTGGCAGCCCACCTAACACTTAGCCAATAAAAGGGCATTTGGAGGTCATTGTGATATTACATACATACATATATATATATATATATATATATATATATATATGAAAAGCTTTGGAATTTTAAAATTTCATCTGCAAGACATTTTAACCTTTCAATGTTAAAATACCCAAAGCCACTACTGGCGGAAGAAGAATGCAGTATTTTGTCAGGCAAGCATTATAGAAAACCAGTCTTTAAAGATAAAGAAAAATTATCTAGACAAGCATCGTGTCAAGAATGCCACTGTATATTGAAAGCCTGTTTCTTATGGCTGTAAAATCCTTCAGTGATTTAAAATAAGGCTATTTGCAATAAAAAGTTGAAGATTTTTGTGCAATCACATTGTGCTTTCTAAAATGCTGTACACAGTTCACAATCTTAATCTAACTTTTGGCTTCTCAAATATTGAACATTCTGAACTCTTCACATATTTCTGAATTCAAAACTGTTTGAGAGCAAAGTGTCTTGACGCCTCAAGGTTTATCTTTTATATTTTTATTTTATTAAGAATGTCCCCTTTCTCTTGTCCAAAGGTTATTCTGGGGCTTCATTCCATTCCTGAAAGAAAATCAGTGTAATCCAGTTAGAGTTAACGTAATTTTCTTATTCCAGAGAAGGAATGTGTTTGAAGTGATGGGGATCAATTATTATTTGAAGTTTTCACATAGAATTATCACCACTACTTCTTAACAGCCATTGTGGGGTGTGGAGATCGCAGAAAGCTCTGAGTGGGCTAAGTCCTTAGTATGTGCTGTGGACATGGGCACGGCCATGTTACAGATCCTATTAGTGTCAGGCTCAAAGGTTGGCAAAGTCTTCCTTTGGGAACAAAGTGAGAGTGCTGGCAGTGTGTGCCGAAAATATCTACCGTAGCTTTTCTCCATGTGATATTTGCCACCTAAGACTACTCCCTACAGAAACTGTTCTTACAGAGGTCAACTAAACCAGTCTTCTTGATCCCACTGTGCACCACAATCTCTGCCTCCTTGTTTATCAGTATGGAAAACGACACCTTGTTCAGCTGTATGCAATAACACTGCCTCTCTTTTCAACCCTACCTAATAAACATGCAGAGCTCCCAGGATACTGTGGTGTCTCCAGTGGAGAGCCCAGTTTACTCAATCCCAGACATTTCTGTCAGTGTCTACATGAGCTTATCTTTTTTTCATCCCGTGCTGCTCCTCTGTGGTCCATCCCTGGAGAACAAGGAAGTGTGGCTGGGCCTGATAACACATAGTATAAAGACCCTTAGAATATAAGCTACAGGAAGGTAAGGACTTCAGGTATGTAGCAGGAACTCAAACGTTTCCTGAACAGATACCTTGCTCCAGCCCCATCTTCTTAAATCCTAATGAAGTATTCCAATACAGAGTTACTAAGATGGGGGGAGAGCTGGGTCTGGAGACTATACCCTTACTTAAAGATCATGAAAGAATGCAGGAGTTCGGTAACGACAAGCAGGGACATCGTGTGGCTACAGGATAGGTGATTCTGGCAGGTATCAGCAGCTAGGGCTACTGGTAGACTCTAACGATAGTACTTTTTGTGGTTGAATACAATAATGCTTAGCCCCTGGTTCCCTCTGCATACAGCAAACCCACAGTCGGGTTGCATAGCAAGCATTCTATTCTAAAGTACATAGTGCACCAAACTACATACCCATTCACCATCCCCAATCTTTCATTCAGTAAGACCATGGGGACTAGAGAATTTTTAAAAAACTAACAGCCACGCTCTCATGACTGATGACTCTGGGAAAGGGTCAAGGGTCATTCCACCAGAGCATAACACTTAGATCAAGTAAATATTGATTTGGTAAACTTTCTTAAGTTTAAAGGTTCAACTGACGCAAAACCCATCCAGCGTTAACTGTTTACCTGCAACTTCCCATTCCCTCCCCTTTCCCCTTTATCTCAGGGCTGCATGCAATTCAAAAGAGCAGACACTGCTTTTACTCAGGGTTCTGTCAGGGTACCTACCTGCAAGGCAGAAAAACGGTTATCCAAAGATTAGAGAAGAATGCTCCACCCTTTACTCACTTGGTCCAGTCCATGTAGCATCTGACGCGGGGATACCATCTGAACACGCTTTTGCTTTTTTGCTTGGTGTTTATTTTCTTTCAAGACAGTCTTGATAGGTATCCAAGGCTCTTGTGGAATGTGTAACCTGCTTCAGTCTCTTGCCCTGGTTTATGAAGTGCTGGGAACCAGACTGGGGTCTTTGTGCATGTCACTCGAGCACCTTACTCACCCAACTTGTCCATTTTATCTTGACACAGGATTTCACTAAGTTGCCCAGCCTGACCCTGAACTCAGTCCTCCTGTTCCAAGCACTCCATTAGCTAGCCTCACAGGCCTGTAACATCAGCCTTAGCACCATGAGTCCTTTACAAGTGTTTATCAACCATTGTTCCCAGCATACAATGTGTGCTTTAGGACACAGAGTATTTTCTGAATTGACTGGTCTCTGATTCACCTTAGTTTCACAAATTCCTTACTATTTTGCATTACAGTTCCCATTCACTTATATTCCTTTCTGGAACAATTTGAATTGGGGCCAAATTAGTAGTAGACTTGGAAGCAAGCATCATAGATGTACAAAGGTGTTTCTGCTGACAAGCAATTCTACAAGGGATGAACAGATAACAAATGTGGGTAGAAATGAACATTAGGAATATTTAATGTTTATATGCTACTTATAGGTTGAACAATCCTAGGAGCTCCCCACCCCATTATATTCACTATGATTCAGACAAGATATCCTGAGAATAAGCCTTTTAAATTTTGGAAAAACAACAGCAAGATATTAAATCTGTGTGTATGAATAGATGTGAAAGGCTTGCTTTGTTTTATGTTTTTGGTTTTTTTTTTTTTCAGACATTAGAGTAACTTTGTAATGATATTATCCCTTCCAAAGATTGGGATGAGGCTGAGAGCCAAACAGCCTGCAAGCTATTGTGGGAACGGGAAACGGTGCCGCCGCTCTGGAAAACAGAACTGTAAACTAAAAAATTAAAGACAGAACCACTACCTGATACAGCAGTTTTATTCTAGGTATAAGCTAAAAACAGCAGGGTTTCCAAGAGACAGTTACTTGTCTGTGCTCAGAGCAGCATTATTCAGAATAGGCAGAGAGTGGAAGAACCCCTAATGTGAATGGTTGTATAAAAGATGAATAAGATGTGGGGTATTAGTAGCATGAAATAGTAATACTCAGGTATAAAAAGGAAGCAGATTCTGGAAGCTCAGAGGATACAGTGCTAACTTGAAAGTCTGAGGACCTGAGTTTGACCCCAAGAACCCTGGGGAGGGAGAGACAGGTGGATCCTCAGGACTTCCTGGCTTCACCTTCATAGTTCGCTTCAGGCCAGTCAGAGACTCAAAAATAAAGTGGACAGCCCAAGGAATGACAGCAAAGGTTGACCTTTGACTTCCACATGAACATAACAAGATGTATCTGCAAGCACACACCCACAGATACATCACCACACAGAAAGGAAACAAATGCTGACACATAGTAAAACACAAATGAACTTTAGGACACTATGCTAAATAAAATAACCCAGTTACAAAAGGACAAAGAATAATATTCTTCTCACAGACTCATAGAAACAGAAAATAGGGTGGTTGTTGCCAGGCCCCTGAGGGCAGGGATTGCTTATGGGTATAGTTTCAGTATTTCAGGATTCAAAAGCAAGGAAAACTGTTTGAACTGGATACTTAGAGATTTAGACAGCAGAGTTTATGTTGTGTGTATAAAGCTGTGGGATCACTAAATTAAAAGCCAGTTTGCATGTGCACGCACACACATACACACATGCACACACATACAACATGCACACACACTTTTCAAATTTACCTTTAAGCCAGCAAGCCAAAGGTTCTTAAATGAAGTCATTTGCTCCACGGGCAGTAGATTATTTTGTGAAGTTAACAGGTGCACATGCCATAGCTTCCATAAGAGAGCTTGCAGAAAGGACACAGCCTTTAGTGAGCAGTATGAGTTCTCACTCTAAATTTGAGCCTTCAAAGGTCTAAACCGAAAATGAGCTCCTCACCACAACCCACCCTCCCCACCCCCCGCCACCAACCCCTGCAATGGGAGGTCTGATGTTTTGGATCAGTAGGTCTTCATGAAGTATCTATCTGCTATTCTTGAAAACCCTGACAAAAAATAGGACCTGCTAGTAGACGCCAGTGAATAATACTTCAGAGACAGAGTAGACAAGAAAGGTAAGCCCATGAAGTCTTTCTCTTCTGTAAATAACTACAACAATAATAAACACAGCAAGAGGAGGAAAGTCTTCAACTGTTAGTCTACGTCAGTGGTTCTCAACCGTTCTTACACTGAGACCCTTTAATACAGCACCTCATGTTCTGGCGACTCCCAACCATGGAATTATTTTTTGTTGCCACTTCATCGCTATAATTTTGCTACTGGTATGAATTAAAATGGAAATAACTGATATGCCAGAGATCAGATAAATGACCCCCAGAGTGGTCAGACCCCACAGGCTGAGGACCCCTGCTCTAAGTGAATCCTTTACTTACAGAAGCAGCCACCCAAACTGATAACCAAGAGACAGCCAAGAAAATCCACCACTAACCCTCTTCTGAGACATTGTAGAGATCTGTCTCACACACTTAACATGATGGCATAAACTGATGGGATACAAAGTTTCTAATGGGTTAACTTTTCCTTCCTCCCACGGTCCCACGTTTGGCTTCTTTTGTTTTTATATTCTTAAAAGGGCTGTCAATGACTCCAGACTTAGTATTGTAGTCAGAACTGAGGGGAAAGCAGTGGAGGTAACACAGAGGGAGGAAGGATAAGTATGTCATTCTGACGTTAACAACAGATAGTAAGCTCAGAATCTTCACACAGAATCAAGACTCCTAGAGCCCGTGCCACCTCCATAGTCATAGAAAATACAATCTTCATGCCAAGGACAACAGAGTATTACTGAGGGGGACCCCCAGAGAGGGTGCACGCAAGATCTAGCATTGACAGTTCAGAAGCTGGTGAGGATTAGGCTTGGGTTTAGCTAGGCTACTCAGTAATTTGGGGAGAGGAAGAGGAAGAGAACCACATGGGGTCTGGTGTCAGTACTCCACAGATCATAAACTGCCCAGCTATACTGTGGGATCTCTAATGCAAGAGTGGTATCAAGCACAATGTGGTCAGAAAGAACAGCAGCAGAGGGGAAATCCTAAAGAATAATGAACAGGGATGAGCCACTTGCTCCTTCAGAGAAGGAGCTTAACCACTCTGTCTTCAGAAGTTCTATCTACCCCTGTCCCCCAGGCCCTGGAGGAAACAGATGGAAAAAAAAAAAAATCAACCATGCAGTGGTAAGCATTAAAACATTAAGGAGAAAATATTGACCTTTCCCAAAAATACAACTACCCCCAACCATTCATTGTCTTTAAATATAAAAATGTTGCCATTTATAGTAGCAGTTTAGAAATATGATTTATTTTCCCAGATACATCTGCACACATATATGATGGCCATTTCATGTTTACAGAATATGTATACCTATGAAGAACGGTCAGGCATGGTTCTATAAGTGTGAATTATCTCATAATTCACCAATGCTAGCAAGCAATTGTCAAATATTTCATCTTGAAAGATGTGCAAATTGCAGTGCAGTTTTTGTAAATGAAACTTAAAATATTGTTCTACATACACCATTTTATTGAAGACGAAGCCGGAGATGAATAAAAATTTTTGCATTCTGTTTTTTCCCCTTTACTTTATACTTAATTCAACAAAATGAAAACTTTTAAAGATTCAACCAGAGCTCCCAGGATCTAAACCTCCAGCCTGAGAACAGACAGGGGCAAGCTGTCCTCTGAGAGGCTCTAACCAGCAGCTGACTCAGACAGACACAGACATCCAGAGCCAAACAGTGGATGGAGCTTGAGGACTCTTATAGAAGAATAGGCAGAAGGATTGTGGGCCCTAAGGAGATAGGAACTGCACAGGAAGATCAACAGAGTAAACCAACCTGAACCCTTGGAGCTCTCAGAGACTGAATCACCAACCTGGAGCATACTAGTCTACACAGATCTACCTCCATGGGCTGGACCTAGGCCTCCTTGCACATATGTTGTAAATGTGCAGCTTGGTTTTCATGTAGGTCTCAAACATCTGGAGTGGGGGCTATCCCAAAACATGCAGCCTGTATATGGAGTATGGTCTTCTAGCTGGGTGCCTCATCTGGCCTCAATGGGAGAGGAAGCACCTAGCCTCTAAGAGACTTAAAGTGGCAGGGTGGGGATACAGGAGGAGGGGGTAGTCAGAAAAGAAGAGATGGGGAAGGATTGTGGGAGGGGGTGACTGGGACGGGTTATAAAGTGAATAAGCAAAAAAATAAAATTAAAAAAGGAAAAAAAAAAAAGAAAAGATAAGAAAACTTTTGCACCAACTCTTGAAAAGAGCCTAAATTCTGATTCAAGCAAACTAGTGAGAGATGTCATCAGAGTTCATTTAACCATTCTGATTCCGTGGACCTAACATACAATACATTACAATCATACTTGATGAGATAAAGTCCTATTCTTAAAATAGAAGATTAAAAACAAAGTCAACAGTTGGTGTTCCTACTCCCTTCTAGGAGAGCTACTCCACTTCAGGAACTTCGTTTTTTGTTTTGGGGAGTCAGAGGCTTGCTATGTAGCCTAGGCTGGCCTTAGGTTCAAAATCCTCCTGCCTCAGCCTCCTCAATGCTGGTATTAGAGGACCAGGCCACCATAGCCTGCACTTTGGAATATTTCACATTCCACCCTCATGCACCTCCACCCTCCACAGCTTTCAACACTGCACATCACGAAAGCTAAACACTATGAAAGGCTGGTCTGGTCATGAACAGAGGTGAAAAAGACAAAGTCCTTTTAAGTTGTGTTAGGAGATGGGGGAATTGTAGGGTCTCCTACAGCTGGAGCTGCTCTTGAACTCCTGACTCTCCTGTCTCCACATCCAAGGCACCAAGATTTTACCGGCACCCATCCTGTATTTACCACCACATCCAGCCTAAAAAAATTTAAATCTCTGCAAAAAAGTAATTTAGTACAATTTCTGGTAGTTCAGTGAGATAATTTACCACATTTTGCAGTAGAGACAGCAGGTACAATACCTAGAGACAGAAACATAGAAGAGCATTCTAAATAATTTACAAAGATATTTTTGAAGTGACAGTACTGGGTTGTTTGCTCTTCCTATCTCTGTGGTGCTCCTTAGCAGGAACAATAAGATCCAGACATACAAATGTGCTGCTCCTTATGCAGACAGTTCACAGGGTCCATTTCAGCGAGGCCAACATGCACTATCAACAAAAATTTTATGCACAGTCTGCTCTTTTTTCTGTTTGGGTCACTGAACTAAGTGCAAACCAGCTGTTACCTAGGATAATCTGAAAAAACACAAAAACTCACGCAGTATTTTTTTTTTTTTATTCTGAGCTAACACAAAGCACTTACTTGCTCAAAAGTGCCATCTGTGGAGGTTTAACTCTTATTAATTTAACGCCTTAGAACACATACTTAAATGTTAAAATGTTTTCTTTTTCAGATTAAGTCTATATTTTTCATTTCCCATAAGTATGCCATTTATGAAAACTGTTCAAATCCTCAAAATGCCACTCTACTAAAATATGCAAACATGTTAGGCTCTGATGTCCACTTGCAAAATTCCACATGAAGTGCACGATCTAGCAATTTATGCTTTTCCTTCACTAAAACAAATCAGTACTTTCTTCCACATCTAAATTATTATGCTCTGTTCTGGATCCAGTGTGTTAATTTTCTTTCTTTCTTCTTTAAAGATTTATTTATTCTATGTATCAATCAGTACACTACAACTGTCTTCAGACACACCAGAAGAGGGCACCAGATCCCATTACAGTTGGTTGTGAGCCACCATGTGATTGCTGGGAATTGAACTCAGGACTTCTGGAAGAGCAGCTGGTGCTCTTAACCACTGAGCCATCTCTCCAGCCCCAGTGTGTCAATCTTCAATGTTCTATTTCTCAAATTCTTGATTTTGGAACTGTCAGGGCATTCTAAAATGTCATTCTCAGGTGTTTGCAAGTTCCCTTCGAGATTTTTCTAGTTGAAACAGAAGTTAGTACCAGGAACTCAGTCACTGTCCATGGGGAAGGACTGAAGAAATGAACCCTGGGACACTTCTCATAAGAAAGCACATTTAAAGGTATGGGAGAGTTTGGAATGCAAAGCCAGCTACCACCATCGTGTCATGCCTTGTTTTGGTTTATGTGATAAAACAAACTGAATCCCCAGGCAGCCAAGCCTTACTCATGCATGAGTCCTGAGAATATGGCTGCTTTGGAGGTGAAATGGTCAGTTTCAGGAGTTTAACAAGGCACCAGCTTAGGATGTGTTGCACAGATAGTACTATAAATTGTATCAACACCCACCACTGTTCTTCAATGGCATGCAAATGTACTCTGTGCTCTTTTCTTGATGAATAGCACACATACAAGACTCCTGTCCCCCTATGTGAGCATGGGCCACAAATGTAGTACATCAAATGGCCTTTTCTTTCTCTCCTCCACCCCCTTAACCAAATATTACAAATCCCAACCATACAAACTCTGTAAGAGATGGACTTCAGCAGAGAAACTGACTGTAAATATAGCTTTGGGGTTCACTGCCTTTGGTTCAGCACATCACTAAATAAATGTATCAAGTAACTGCTAAGAACTAGCCATTTGCTCCTTATACACAGGGGAAGACATGAAGTGATGTACTCCTTCCTCGATAATTGCATTTAGTTAGGCTCTGATTCAACTTAAGTTTGGGAGCTTCCAGTGATTTCTACATTTGATGTACAACAAACCAGGAGGAAGGATCTCAATGTCATTTTAAAGATGACCCAACATTACATACTATTCTTACCCTTTCTTGTTTGACCTGTTTATGGGTGTGATTACAAATCCTCAAATGAGATGATCTTTGGATAAAACTGAGAAAAATTCACTCCTTGGTCCATAGAGGCACAGGTTGAAGTATGTGAATCTGGAATTTGGCAAAAGGCCTATGATGTTGGAGATTGAAGGGAGCTATAACATTTTCACCGTGGCACAAAGAAGCCAGTCATCCTTATGCTATTATGAAATCTCTTCCTGATAGCTTGTAACAAGTTGAGTATGATTTCCCCTGGGAAAAGTCTGTTACCAAAAACTCAGGCTACTCTGTATAGTTCTGTCTGCTCTGCTGATCACATCAATCACAGGGATGGGGAAAAAAATGTTATCCTTCTACCAGTAGATCTCTCAGTGAGTCCCCAACTGCTGTACTTACCGTGGAAACTGAAGAGCATCTGAAACTAGCAAAGAGACAGAACCCCTGAGCAAAAACTACCCTGTGCACACTCAACAGAATCTCTCCAGGTACCTTCCTAAGGCATTGGAGCAGCTTCTGTATTGTCAGAGTCTTCTCCCAATTTGTAGAAACTCTAGCTGTCTATTGGATGGAAGTAGGGACCCTGAATGTTTTCCTTCTACCACTGAACAAATGTTCCTTGAGTGGAAAGCAAGAGGGTCCACAAAGCAGGCAACACTGCTACAAAGAGAAACCTGAAGGTTCAGAATCAGGCTCTTCTCAGGGGAATTCATACTCAAGTTGTCCAAGTTGATACAAACTATCAGGATGAGTTTTTCACTTGGGTTGCCTGTTTCTACCTTCCCAATTCCGGGAACGAAGATGGTCCACCATGCTCAGCCCTGATTTTTTTTTTCCTTAGGAAGACAACAGCTACGGCAAATTACAAACATTCTGTGAACTATTAGCCAAACATTAATGTGTGCGCACAAACACGCACACAAAACAGGTATTAATGCTAATAATAGCCAAAACATAAACTAATTTCTGATTATGGAAAACTCTACACATAATGTCTCAGGATATTCTTGGGATCACAGTTAAAAAGCCTTATTTCCTATTCTAAGGGGATCCTGACTTAGGAAACTGCACTTAGCCATCTGGCTGGATATATCATTATTAAATAGCACAACTATAGAGGTAAATTTGGCATGTTAATTTCAGAAGTAATATTAAGTTGCTTTCACCTGATGCAGACCTTCTATAAACTGGACAGCAGAAATTGTGAGCAGGGGAAACAAACCCAGAGGATAGACACGCATGCTCTGAAAAGGAGGACATTTTGGGCGATACCCAGATGAGTTCTCAACCCCGTGCCCAAGGAGGTTAAGTTTGTCTCTTGTTCTTATTTGCTTTTTAAAGAACCTGTACTGCATTTACAAAATCTGCCCCAAGTTAATATCAAATAAATAAATACTGCTGAAAATTGGAAAGACACTCTCATTTTTTCCTTTTGGTTCAATACAGAGCAGCCATTAATTCCACCAGTGATTACTGTTATCAGCACTCTTTGCCAGGATGACAACAGCAGCTGTCACGGCCAATGCATGAAGCTCTCTTCCAGTTATGATCAAGGGTTATCAACCCCAGCACCATGTTTCCTTCCACAAAAAGTAAAATAAGTAACAGGTGAGTTTTAAAGTTTATTACCTGATGCTATAGAAGAAGAGCTGTTTTTAATCTATAATGGATCTAATTATCTTAAATATGAGCAGCTACCGCTGCCCTGAGCAAAGTGCTAGAATAATGTATGCATCTTGACTCTGGTAGTCTTAGTATACCCCGGTAACAGAACATCAAATCCATATGCTGTGACCACCAGGTGGACACTGGGAGGAAGGGCAGCACCTCCACGGCCCAAGAAGCACCATAGTAGACAGATGGGATTAAAAACTAGATCTGGGCCGGGCAGTGGTGGCGCACGCCTTTAATCCCAGCACTTGGGAGGCAGAGGCAGGGGATTTCTGAGTTCGTGCCAGCCTGGTCTACAGTGTGAGATCCAGGACAGCCAGGACTACACAGAGAAACCCTGTCTCGAAAAACAAAACAAAAAAAAAAACAAAAAACAAAAAACAACAACAACAAAAAAAACTAGAGTCTGAAAGCTAGCATGAGAAGAGGATTATCCCCACACCTGTGGGAACACCCAATAAGAACCAACATGGGCCATCAACATTCTTTGTTACATATTGTTTAGCAAATATTTTTTAAATGAAATTAATTCCTGGAGGAAAGGTCGTGGGGGTGTTCCTTCATTCTTGGTGTTGCTGGTTCTCTGATCAGGGTCAGCTTTGAAGAGAGGAGCCAGCACACACAGCCTTGTTCTACTGCTCTAGCATGTACCGGCATGCTCTTCATTCGAAGCTCATTCCATGAATTCTACCTTTATCTTTACTCTTTACAGGCAGATGTGTTTTACGCATAACGCATAAAAGAGAACACAGGACAGCCTCAAGCTTGAAGGTGCTGCCTCAGATGAATAAAGCCCTTCTTAAGAAAACACAAGGTTTCCAACAACATAGAGCATCCACATCCAGCCAGTAAAATGAAGAACCACAGCTCTTTGTAAGGACAGAGATGCACACTGAAGGGTACAGTAAGAATGAAGAAGACATACAACCCATGCGTTCAAAGCCAGTCTTTTAAACAAAAGCCACAGTAACTCATGTAGTTTTTTTTTTTTAAGTTGATACTAATCCTTTACCAGTAAAGAATGTTGCCCTGAGGGCAGGGGAAGTCTTCAGAAAGTGACACTTAGCATCTAAAAGTGTCCATAAGCAAGTGAAAAATAGTACTCTGTCTGACCCCAGAGATTAGCACGGAACCGTTAGGTTACAGAGTTAGACAAGAAAAAAGAAAAACAAAACAAAACAAAAAAAACCGAATAGATGAAGTTGGGACTAGCTATTGCCTGCTGGAAATGAGTTCTCATTGTGTTCGGATCTGAGAAAGCATGCTCACATTTCCATAGCTACGGATATCACTTCTAAGACAAGAGCCAGAAAAGGACGTGAAAGGATGTCTGAGCATATTAACATACATTTGTAGCTATATATGAAATAAAGATACCCAGCATATATGCTTTTGATAACTAAATAGAAGCTCCATCTATGTAGGTCACAGCACAGCCATCGCTTCGTTTATGGACACAGTACTCAAGCTGTCCACTAAGACTTGGCGTTACTTTCATACAGTAAACAACAACAAACTTTCTTAAAAAAACATCAAGGAAGAGTTTCCTAAATGCAAAAAATAATTATAGAATCCCTCTATGATGTCAGTAATTAGTTTTGGGTCACCCAGCGTCTGTATACTGAAGGGACTCAATAAGTTTTCAGTGAAGGCATGAAAACATTTAGAAGACAAGACAAAACACATTTTCTCAAGTTGTTGGAACCATTGTCAATTCTTTTACAATAAAAACACACTGAACATGTGTTAGGTCACACTAGGTGAGGGAACAGAACAAAATCTTATTGAAATAGAAGACCACAAAGGGAAACATTTTGTTGGTTTTTATTGTTGTTCAAGGTTTGATCTATATAGTTCTGAACATTTTCATAAAGGTTCAGAATTAGTTAGAGATTTAATTTTGCTAAGGTGTTTAGGGAAACACAATGAGAGTGGAGACACAGCTCCCTTAGCTTTTAGTCTTGTGGTGAAACATTCCTTTGGCACACAGTACAAAACACAAAAGCTTAGAAACACATTCAACTGAAAAAAATTCCTTTTGTTCTAAATATTTGGCATCTAAGAAGTCATCTATTAAGAAACCAGACCTCGAAATCATATTCATACTATGTCTGGTGAAAAACAAAGCAAAGAACAGCACGAGATTGTTTCCAAAATTCTGTTCTGAAAGCTGGTCAGTGACTGCACCAAAATAAAACCAGGAGATGGGTCTGAACACACACACACACACACACACACACACACACACACACACACACACACACGGGGCGTGGGGAGGAAGAAATGGCCAGTTAGGAGGAGAGTGCTGGCTCAAAGTGTCAGAAAAAATACCACTGACTTGAACTAGAAGGCAGGAGAAGACAACTGCTGGTGTAGAGCCACCTAGAAGGGAGAGGAGGCAAGTGGCTGGCAATAGTGAATGACTTGTGATAAAGAAACACAAACTTTAAAACTCTGCAGACATGTGTTCAAGTGAACCATAGACATGGAAATTCGGGATAAAAAAAAAAAAACTCGACAAATTCTCAGACTTTTCAAATGTGCAAAGCTCCCAGACTGTCCTCCTAGCTGCCATTCCTCTTTCCGACTCTTAACTCTAAGCCCAGTGAGAAAAACTGGAGACAGGAATCAAAAGAGCTTTGCTGACAAGGGGAAGGTCAGGGTTCTGCAAACTGAATCTCTGCAGATACCAAGACGCTCTAAATCTGATCTTCAGTCGGGACACATCCCAAAGGACTAAAATACCTTAATGTAAATGACACTCACTAATCAAGAGACAAGGGAAAGAGAATGAGGAGCAAAGGAACACGACTGAAAATGCAGATACATGTAAGGTTGCTTCCCGGATCCACTCCTGGACAGTTGCCAACCAGCAACTTTTTAAGCATAAGGAACGGGAAAATGTTCTTTTGAGCAGATATATCATTTCTTTATGCTACTTTGGTGTGATTAGAAGAAAAGATCTCATCGCACAAAAAAGCATATTAAAAAATAGAACGTTCTCCAACTGCACAGCTCCTAGCCAGAGACAACAAAGTGTTGCTCTTTACCGAGAATATAAATATTAATATGGAAGCAGAAAAGAAAAACACATTTTAAAAGCATGCCTCAGGCAACAATGAAGTTTCAGGACAGACATACTTAACCACACAGCCCAAGCCCTAGATTCTGGTAACTCCATTCTAGAAAAGAACTCCATTCCACATGGATCTAATACTTTAGTCCCAAGAGAGTCACTACCTAAACGTCTTTGAAGACAGTTTTTCATAGTTTAAAGTTTGAATCGGATTAACTCTCATACTTCTGGCATCTAGGCAGTTTCTAGTTTGAGAGTCATCTATGACTGCTCGACTTTTATAAAGCCTATTTCTTTGAAATAACTACAGGATTACCTTACACTGCACAGTGCACATATGGGAAGGCGGTGCAGACTAGTCGAATCCACGATCTGAAACGACGGTTTTAAGGTATTCAAGGCTGAAGACTTCGTGAAATGAGATTAAAAGGAATACACAGAAGCGCTTAATACTGCACCCATTTACTTTAAAACACCCATACAGATCCCCCCTCAGTGGGTCATTTTACCTGACGTACCAAATCCAGAGCAGGATGGGAAAAGGCTTCGTGGCGATCCAAGTCTTGTTCCAAATTTAAACCAAGAACCCCAAGGGAGTAAAAGACAACTTCGGGGACCACTCCTCCTGCAGGGTGTGGAGGCCGGCTGCCCTTCCAGAGAGAGATACCCAGAGGCCCCCAGAACTAAAGTGACTAGGGACACTCGGAGAGTCCCAGCGTCAGGCCCTATGCCCAAGTTCTGCGACCTGCGTGGCCGCTGGCGGGATCTGCACGCCTCGAGTGAGAGTCAGCCAGGGACACCGGGGACCGACAAGAGGAGGAGGGTAGCCGCCCAAGATGCAGGCCGAAGGCCGAGGGTCCGAAGCTGCAGTCCCTGCCCAGAGCAGCCCCCACGCTCCGCTCAGCAGTCGCTGGAGCGCGGCCTCCGGGCAGCTGCAAGCAGCTGGACGCGGCCTGGATCCCCGCGCCCCACCGCTCGCTTCCCTTCTGGGGTCCCCCGCGCACTCTCTGCAACTTACTGGGGCAGTGCCCTGGCCGCGCGACGGGGACGGGGACCGGGACCGGGACCGGCACGGGGACGGGCGAGCGAACGGCTGCAGCGCTCTGCGGATCCCGAGCTAGCGAAGGCTAGAGGAGCGACCGCCGCCTTCCAGGTCCGCGTAGACAGAAGCTCCCGCTGCCGAGCTGCAGAAGGCGGGCTGGGCACGTGGGCACTCCTCTGAGTAGCTGCGGAGGGGCGGGGCGGAGTAGGGCGGGGCGAAGTGGGGCGGGGCGAAGGGCGGGGCGGGCCGTTCCGCCCCTCCCTCGTGCTCGCGACCCCTGCCTGGAGCGCTCGTCCCTGCCAGGCACACGGAGTCTCCAGGCAGGCGTTGTCGAGCTCCGCGCCTCTGTAGGGTCAGGGTCAGGGCACGCGCACATGTGGGTTACAAGCTTGCCCTCTGGGTGTGTGGGCATGGGTTCGAGACGCAGGGCTTGGCAGAGGGAAAATGCACCTCTTTCCTTGGCAGAACCCTGTCTCGGAGTAGTGGGTGCGGGGAGCATTTCTGAGGTTTCTTCTAAGCAGGATTCTCTCCCTCTTCTTCCCTCCCTCTCTCCTTCCCTCCTTCCCCCTCGTCTCTCTCTCACTGAGAACTGGGAACATAAAAATAATAGTATATGATCATAATAAACTAGAAACCCGGATAGATGTGCTTTGTCAAAATTGAACCACTTCCTGTAAAGAAATCAAAACTCGAAGACTCCAGACTTGTGAATAGGCAGGCCCGCAGTCATGGTTATTTGGAGGTGGGTCTTTAAGGAAAGGATACTTGGTATTTCCTAGCCAGCAAAAACAGAAGTTACACAATCGAGGTTTCTCATTCTGTGCTATCGTTTGCTTTAGGAGTCTCTGATAAGATTAAAGTCACAATGTGAAACTCTTGATTTTAAACAAAAAATGAAGCCGACCCCTGGCACAGAATTGAATATTATTGTATGTTATCGTGGCTTGGTAGGAAGGCTATCTTTTTCAGCTTCGTGTTGTGGTAAAGGGCTTTTTATTCAACTCCTACTAGTAGGATTAGCCAAGTGCTCGTGTGATGCTGTACCTAGGTTTAATGAGAACCTCTGATAGTTCTTTAAAGTGGACCTTTCTGAGAAATGTTACTGAATAGTGAGGAGTTTGCTCCAGAAATGGTACATAAACACAATTTCTGTTACCATCTTCAGAGGCTGTGTATCCAGTGAAGTTGTCCATTGTTCTCCGGGATGAGTCCAGGTGTTCAGAGCATAGCACCTATGAGAGAACTGACAGAGTAAGTGTACTAATCAATTAAGACCATCAGCATAAACTTCCTACATTTTACCACGATTTCTCTGTGCAAACTGTCCTTAATGAAATCTATTGAACTGACACATGTGGACACCAATACCAAATGCCCACTCAAACTCTGTCCCATACTTCTGAAGCCTCAAGATGTTTCATTGATTTTATAAGGCCAAAGGATCTATTATATAAAAAAATTCATCTGGAATTTTTAAAATTAGAGGATTTTGTGGTTATTATTTTGCAATGGAAGATGATGATGAGTTATTCTACCCTCAGAATGTCGCGTCCGCCTTGACCCGCAAGTAAGACGCGACACGGTAGGATCCTTCTCAGTTGGCTTTAATCCAGGAACGGCTCTTGACATAGGAATGGGGAACTGGACGGGGGACCTGGACCAGGAAGGGAAGGGAAAGGCCTGGACCCCAAGCAGCAGAAAGGAGCTGCTTATATAACTGCCCTAGGCGGGCTGGGTGATGTGTCCTCCCAGGATAGGTTAAGCTGCCAACACCTTATTAGCATAAGCCCACTCAGAAGGGGCACGAGGCCGACGCATGCTCAAAGGACTTGTTTGCTGGCCAGCTGCTTACATTGTCAGGTGCTGGTCATAACCACGGCTGCCTACAGTTTACCAGTTCCTGAGCTGGCCACTCTGGAAGCCAGCTGCTTACATTGTCAGGTGCTGGTCATAACCACGGCTGCCTACATCTCCCCCTTATTTATTTATTAAATTTGAATTAGGTTACCTCTGGACCCTTCAGACCTTAGGCATCCCACACCCAAGCATGCTTGAACTCATAGCTGAATAGGTTTATATCTAAACAGGTATTAAGGTCAACCTCCACCGTTACCGGTACAGAGGTAGGTAGTCTGACAATAAAGGCAGTGTTATTCCTGCCTTTCCAGCACTCTGCATTTAGTAGAGTTCTTTGGCAAAGATATGGTGGCATTGTAAATCATAAATAGCATGGTGATGTTTAGGGAGTCATCAGTCCGGTTCGAGGCGTCCCCCGAACCTTGTGACGACCCCAAACTTACCTGAACAAGCACGTTTCTCAAAACCTCTGCGTCAACTTTACTATCTGCAAGGGGATCCAACCAAGCAGATACATTGGCTAATACAAAGCGCAGAGTTTTGATTTTTGCAAAGCATACAAACACAAAAGGTAGAGAAAAGGTAGGAAGGACCGGGGAGTTAGAATGGACCGGCATAGGCACTGGCCAGGTGCGTGTGACGGCCCACAAAGGTATAAAGTCACCCGGTATCCATAGCAGTAGTAGGGTCAAAAACAGAATCTATGCCCTCATCATCCTTTTCTCCGTCTGGGACTGCCGGGCTGGAGATCTTCCGAGTCAATCTCTCGGGTACCCAGATGGGGTTTTCTTGGTCTTCTGGAAAGACACAAACAGAACCTCGTGCCCTTAAGAGCACGGGATCGGGCCCTCGCCATATGTTTGTTATAATATCTTTCCATTTTACTTTCTCTGGCGGAGGGCGTAGGTGATTATGATGCCTGTCAGCAGCAGACTGACCCTGAGCATCCAAGTTTAGGAAATTTAAGGTAAATAGTGCTAAGGATAGTCTATGCTTGGGGGTAAGGCCGTGGCCTATTCCCTCTTTTTGTTTTTGAAGGCATTCTTTGAGCGTGCGGTGTGCTCGTTCTACAATGCCCTGCCCCTGGGGGTTGTAGGGCAGTCCATGAGTGAGTGAGACTTCCATGCGTTGGCAAAAGGAAGAAAAGGCCTGTGCCGTGTAGGCTGGGCCATTGTCCGTCTTAAGCATTTGGGGTTTTCCCCAAGCTGCCCATGCTTCCAAGCAATGAGTAGTTACATTGGTAGTTCTTTCCCCAGTGAGGGGAGTAGCATGGATGATACCTGAACAAGTGTCCACAGAGACATGAATATATTTTAATTTTCCAAACTCTGTAAAGTGAGTGACATCCATTTGCCAAACCCTGAGGGGTGAAATGCCTCGAGGGTTGATGCCCACATGCGATGGATGTAAGTGTATAATGCATTGGGGACAATCGAGCACAATTTGGCGTGCTGCAGCCCTCGGCAGATTGAATCTCTGCTGCAATGCCTTAGAATTTACATGAAACAACTGATGGAACTGTGTTGCACGATCCCAAGCAGTGCTCAGGAAGATGCATTCCTTCTTAGCCCATAGGTCTACCGTGTCATTTCCAGCACTCAAGGGTCCTGGTAATCCTGTGTGAGCTCTAATGTGCTGGATAAAGAATTTGTTGGTGCGCTGCCTAATTACGTTTTGTAAATCTTTAAAGAGGGCGCACACTGTGCTACTGGCTCTGATGGGTCCTGCGACCTCTAGGACTCTGACACTGTTCACTACATATGCAGAATCGGAGAGTAAGTTAAAAGCAAAATGACACGCTTTGAAAACTTAAGAGCGTCCTATCAGTAGACCCACTGTGTCGGGAGGCAGTGGGCCCTGGAAGTCAGTCTCAATAGGTTGCACACCCATTTGGGGTGTTAATACGAGTCTGGTGGTGCAGCGCAGATCCAGCCCTGCTGAGCCCGTGGTGGCTCTCCGAGGCTCCAACCCTGCCAAACCCGGAGTGGCTCTCCAAGGCTCGGGCGGTGTAGGTTGGGCTGACTCTGCCCCTCTACTGCTCCATATATTTAAGGGCCCTGGAAGCGTGGGCCCCGCTGCACGTTTTTTGACTGCGTACTACCATAACCAGAAGGCAGCGTTTGGCCTCAGGGTTCCTTGTCGATCTGCATTCACTGGCCCAATGATTACCCTTGTGACATTTTGGGCATATTCCTGGCGGCCTCAGACGAGGGGTATTCCTTTGTCTTTCCCTGTCTCTTTGCCTTTCCCTGTCTCTTTGGGGGCACTGACTCCTAAAGTGTCCCTGGCGGCTGCAGTTGAAGCAAGCCCCTGCAGCAGGGGTCCTGCCTTTACCCTTAGACAACTGCATAACTGCAGCTGCCAAGCCAGAGTTGGACAATGGTCCACCAATCTCCCTACAAGCCTTCATCCAAGCCTGCAAGCCCTTTGCTTTCCAGGGGGTGATGGCCATCCTGCACTCTTTGGTGCACTGTTCAAACACCAATTGCTCTATCAATGGCATGGCTGTATCAGGATCACCAAATATTCTCCCTGCGGCTTCCATCATGCGAGCCACGTAGTCGGAGAAAGGCTCATTAGGACCCTGGAGGATTTTTGTTAAATTGCCAGAAACTTCTCCCCTATTGGGTAGAGCTTTCCAGGCTCTAACAGCCATGGCATTAATTTGGTCGTACACCGCTGGCGGATATGCTGTCTGGTTACCTGCCCATTGTCCCTGACCTAGAAACATATCCAGGTTCCATAAGGGCTGTCCTGCGGCGGCATTGGCTTGAGCCTGTCTTTGAGCATGATCACTGTAAATAGATTTCCAATCAAGATATTGCCCCATGGTTAAGCAGGCTTTCACAGTACTTATCCAATCAGATGGTGTCATGGCCTGTGTCGCTATCCTTTCTATCAAGGATTGCGTGTAGGAAGCATTGACGCCGTAAGCCCTGACTGATTCTGCAAGATTTTTTAACATTTTGATATCCAAGTGCTCATGATATCTCTGTTGATTCGGATCTTCAAAAATTGGGAAGGCCATACGCGCTTCCTTCCAAGTCTCAGGGCAGAACGATTGAGTCCCTGGAGTCCCTGGGGGTGGACCGGCCCGAGGAACCTCCGCATATGGAGGCGGGCCTAGGGGCGGAGCTGTGGGCGTCTCCCAAGCAGGTGGTTTAAGCTTCTCCGCCCCATGTTTGCCTTTCCTCCGCCTAGAGAGGGTCACAGACTCCCTTTCAACTGATAGGTTCTCTTGATCCTCCTCCATCTTTTCTAACTTTTCTTCCTCCTCCATCTTGCCTAAGTTCCCTCCTTCCTCCTCAACTGAGCTATCGGAGCTGGAGGAACTCTCTGTCTCTAAATCTTTTGTGCTAGGATAGATGTTGGAGGCCCTTTTTCGTCCTTTATTATTTTTTTTACACTTATGTCTTGGACAATGACAATTTAAACAGAAACAAAGACTACATACTAGGAAAAACATAATTACGACACCCAGACCGACCCACACCTGGTCTACAACAAACACAAACATGATACTTCTAAGGTTTCTCGTGATTCAATTGCCACTTTACCATGGACCTATGACCACGGACCTTATGACGCCGCTTTTCCGCGGACCTTGTGATGGCCCTACTCACTGGGCACTTTCTGTGACGCCGCTTTACCGCGGACCTTGTGACGGCCCTACTCACTGGGCACTTTCTGTGACGCCGCTTTACCGCGGACCTTGTGACGGCCCTACTCACTGGGCACTTTCTATGACGCCGCTTTACCGCGGACCTTGTGACGGCCCTACTCACTGGGCACTTTCTGTGACGCCGCTTTTACCGCGGACCTTGTGACGGCCCTACTCACTGGGCACTTTCTGTGACGCCGCTTTACCGCGGACCTTGTGACGGCCCTACTCACTGGGCACTTTCTATGACGCCGCTTTACCGCGGACCTTGTGACGGCCCTACTCACTGGGCACTTTCTGTGACGCCGCTTTTACCGCGGACCTTGTGACGGCCCTACTCACTGGGCACTTTCTGTGACGCCGCTTTACCGCGGACCTTGTGACGGCCCTACTCACTGGGCACTTTCTGTGACGCCGCTTTTACCGCGGACCTTGTGACGGCCCTACTCACTGGGCACTTTCTGTGACAATAAATATACCTGTACCGCCGTTCCTAGCTGCTGAGTTCTGAATCCAACGAAGGTGAAGTCCTCAGTTTCCCCGTGCGGGCCACCATATGTCGCGTCCGCCTTGACCCGCAAGTAAGACGCGACACGGTAGGATCCTTCTCAGTTGGCTTTAATCCAGGAACGGCTCTTGACATAGGAATGGGGAACTGGACGGGGGACCTGGACCAGGAAGGGAAGGGAAAGGCCTGGACCCCAAGCAGCAGAAAGGAGCTGCTTATATAACTGCCCTAGGCGGGCTGGGTGATGTGTCCTCCCAGGATAGGTTAAGCTGCCAACACCTTATTAGCATAAGCCCACTCAGAAGGGGCACGAGGCCGACGCATGCTCAAAGGACTTGTTTGCTGGCCAGCTGCTTACATTGTCAGGTGCTGGTCATAACCACGGCTGCCTACAGTTTACCAGTTCCTGAGCTGGCCACTCTGGAAGCCAGCTGCTTACATTGTCAGGTGCTGGTCATAACCACGGCTGCCTACATCAGAACAAGGTTGACTTTTGATTCAAGGTAGGTTGGGATTAGAGGAAGGCCACTGCTGCCTTCAAGCAGGACTGGAAAACTTGGCCCTAACAAGCCCTAGATGCAATCTATCTTAGGGTCTTACAGCATTACTATAGAGAATTCCACTCTTTAATATGAAGACTCAGACCTTCAGGAGTTAAACACTTAGTATCCCATGCTTCCTGACATAGATGGTCCAAGAAACAACCAAAGCACACTGCAGAACTTATTTCTCAGTAAAATAATGTCTTTGCCTATCTCAGATATGAGCACTACACATGTGTCCCACCAGATAAAACCCAAACCACCAAGGTGCCAGAGAACCTCCTCCCACGAATGTAGCCCCTTACAGAGCTTGTCTCCTGAGCAGACATTGTCTCTCTATTGTCTTGCCTGTTGCACTATTCTTAATTTTAAAGTTCAGCCTCAGGTAATCTAGACTGGATAGAACTTGTTACATAGCCAAAAATGAACTTGACCCCAAGTGTGGGATAATAGGACCACAAATTCTTTAGACTTGTCCTTGAATCACTAGTGTGTCACCTCCATATCTATAATGGACATTTCTATTTTAAAACTTAAGACATCATTTATCCATATATCTTGATTTAAGTTCATTATGATGTTCAAATGTATATTTAATCAGTGATTATGTTGCAGTAAAATGATTTGGTATGAAGTGGCCTATTATCTAGAAACTGCCAATATTGTAAGAATACCAAAGATTGAGTCAATGTGATTTTGATATTTCCTGAAGCATGAATATACTGTGTCTATATGGCACTAACCAGAGTTACTTCTCTGTGAGACAAAAAAAATAACAAATTGTTTACAAAAAATTTCTAGCACAATGGCAGGGAAGTTTGACATATTGATTTTTAATGTCCTATATAAACTGACATATTTCCTGTTTGAAATTATTAATTAACCTCGAGTTTGCATTATATCTGTGGTTATTTCTCAATTTGCAAAAGATGTGTGGATGTAGAAAGAATGGGATCCACAGACTCTAATATGGAGTATGACTGATACAAGAAAACAGAACAGAGTTTTTAGAAAAACATTGAAAACAATTTAAATCTTATGTCTGTAAAACTCCCCCTCCTTTCAGGAATGAGAGAACCCAATTTATTTTTAGTTATTTACTTTTTTAAGAATAATCCAGGTTGTCATTTTCTAATTTTCACAACATTTATGCACATTTGAGCTCCTAAGTTTTGATGACATGACAGGGAATTTCAAGGGACTTTTGTCAATGAATAAATCCCATGCCCTGTTCTATGATTCTTGCCAAAAACAACCTGACAAAAATTTCCTCTCCACAAATGACTTTGAGACTGAGAGAGTTGATTTATCTATCTATCTATCTATCTATCTATCTATCTATCTATTTATTTTACAAAGTCCAGTTTCTGGCTTTATTATCTTCAAGCTGGTTCAGGAACACAAATTTAAAATGTACAATTTTGTACACTATTTAGATGTTGGATAACAGTACTTGGGGCAAAACAAAGTAAGACTTGACCAAATACTACACTAGAGGTGTAGCCAGTACAGTTTACCGGGGTTTTCAAACCACTGTTGCTATTCATTAGTCTTAAAAATGTATAAAAATCGTCGGGCGGTGGTGGTGCACACCTTTAATCCCAGCACTTGGGAGGCAGAGACGAGGCCAGCCTGGTCTACAGAGTGAATTCTAGGATAGCCAGGGCTATACAGAGAAACCCTGTCTCGAAAAAACAAAAACAAACAAACAAAAAAGTATAAAAATTTAAAGTCAACTTTCATTGGACCCAGGTCACTTTCACTATCTCTAAAGATAAGCTGTGAAATATTGTATATGGGGAGAGATGAGGTCGTTGAAAAAAAAATTCAGCAAGTCTTTATGACGACAAGTTATCTTTAAAATTAATCTTTCTTTGCCTTTTTTTTTTTTTTTTGACTGAGACCAAGTAATGGTTTTGCAATAATTTTGAATCCCACGGTGTTTTTCCTACAAATTTTCCTGTGTTCCATCACTTGCCTTCTTGCTGGGGTTTCTTTACATTGGCCTTTAATCAAGAATTGCCCAGAGCTCCACCCAACCTCGTGCTGGTGTTCATTTCCTTCGGCCAGAATTCATGCTGGGTCTATTTCTGCTGGAAAACGTCAGTTTCCTCAATCCAAAATATCTTCATTTACCATGAAGCTAGGTTTTAGAAAAGAGCTTACCCAATGTTCGAGCTACCCAATGTTCGTCTTCTCTTCTTCCTCAGCCTTGATTGAGGAGGTCTCCCCCTAGCCACACCTAAAAGACCTCCCTGAGCTCCAAACACATCATACCTCCTCCCATTTGCTGTTCTGTTTCCTTTTTTGTTTGTTTGTTTGTTTTTGTTTTTCGAGACAGAGTTTCTTTGTGTAGCCCTGGCTGTCCTGGAACTCACTCTGTAGACCAGGCAGGCCTCGAACTCAGAAATCCGCTTCCTCTGCCTCCCAAGTGCTGGGATTAAAGGCGTGCGCCACCACCGCCCAGCTCATCTGCTGCTTTTAAAAATATGTCTATACTCTCCTTGGTTTCTGTGATCTCTTAGTTTATCTTATACAAGCTTGATAACTTTTTGTTCTGCGTGTTAACTTCGGTCTTTTAAACATTACATTCTCTCCTGTTTTTTTGTTTTTCAGGAGAAAGCATATTTACGATAAAGACTTTTTTTTTAATCAGTGTAGCAGAAATAACAGAGCACCAGATACATAAATCTCAAATAGAACACAGAAAACCAGAAGGTGACAGGGTAGCAACATGCTTTATAAAGAACAACATAATTCTAATAACCATTCCCTGAGGATATCATATTGATTAAATTCTTAGCAAGGAATTAAAAAAAATTACAAGGAGCCAATGATTCATAAACAGATATTGGAAGTATAAGTGATATTCCAGATCTTCCTTCCTCAAGAGATCACGGGGCTGGGTTCAGTGTCCCGTGTTTTGAGGTTTGATTTCTTAGCAAGATGGAAAGAAAGCTGAGTTGTTATTACAGCAACATAAATAATCTTAGAATAAAAAAACTGGAACCAATCTTTACTCACTGTGACTCAGAACATGTTTGTTCAGTGCTATACTTGAGTGGCTTCTGGAGGAAAGAAAGCATCTCTCAGCCGGGTGGTAGTGGCGCACGCCTTTAATCCCAGCACTTGGGAGGCAGAGGCAGGCGGATTTCTGAGTTCGAGGCCAGCCTGGTCTACAGAGGGAGTTCCAGGACAGCCAGGGCTATAGAGAAACCCTGTCTCGAAAAAAACAAAACAAAACAAAAAAAAAAAAAAAGAAAGCATCTCTGAGTGAACAAGCTCAGCTCCTGACCTGACCTATAGGTTTCAGGCCTAGTTCCTGTCTTCCTCAAGACATCTGAGTCAACAGTTCAGGGACTGGACCCCCAAAACAAGTCTGGTCCTCCACAAAATTCTCCACAAAAAAGGGCTTCCTTCAGTATGTATTGAAAATCTGACCTCTTTTCTGTTTCACATGTGTTCCTGTCCTGGGCAGCAGGCATCTCTCATTTGCTCACATGCATTAACGTCTCTGTGTTCATTCATCAGATTCAAAATCAGTTTTCAACTTACATCAGGCTAGAGTGCTTCTCTGAAGTGGCTCCCATTCACCTGGAGTGGAAGTTCTGTCCATGAACATGGCAGGAGGCTCTACTTATGAATTTCACACATGCTCCTGCCTGCTGTATAGTCCTTCTAGAATACTGGGCCACATGACTCATTCACACATTTTCTTTTAATCTTATTTGATTTGTATCATTTTATCAAATTTCCTTTTCTCAGATGCACTTCCACACCAGCATGTTTTCAACATCTAAGTCTCCAACAGGATCTCCTTATTTCTTTAGACAATTGGACATATCTCCGCTAATAAATTTTAAAAATATGATACACTTCACCTTTTGTCACGTATGGTCTCATATGTTCTCTTCATTGTTCCAAGCCTCAACTTCTTTCCATGACCCCTTCAGTCCTGGGCTGTCAAATGAAACTGAGGCTGCACCTTCACCAATATCCTTCCCTAACCTCTCACAATGCCAAACCTCAGCTGTTCTCCATGACCTCTTCAAGCCTTCAAAACCAGCACCACCTGGGTGATTCTTACACATTATCAATTCTAGCTACAACTCAAGGCATAACCTTGGCTATCTCTGGCACATAGCTTCTTTGTGGTGTCAGAAAACACTTCTCAGAAGATTTTACTTCAGTGCTGCTGGTCTCTTTTAATCTTTTAATTTCTTAGCTCCAGCTAACCAGCATCAACTCTCCCAGTAACCTAAAATTATCTTTGGATCTTCTCTCCTCTGAGAGGTCAGGTAGTTAAGTGGAGTCCTGCTGTTTCAACGACAAGTATAGCCCACAAGCAAGGAGATAATTCTAATCTTGGGAAATACTCACTTCTAAGTCCCAGCAGTAGAGTCAGCAACAGGACACTGGATGTGTGGCCAGAAGTCCAGGGAAAGCATGGTCAGGATTAAGGAACCTTTCTGACCAGATTTGGTTCTTGTGAGATCCCAGGATCTGACACATAGAAAAATGAGGTACTGTGGCTTGTTCTGCATTAAGGGCATATCAGTGTTCTCAGGAAACAGGAAGGATACTGGTGATTTTGAAATAGATACAGAGTGTTGCAGGAAGCAGTTAGAATCCAGGACAAAAGAATGTTCTTCAAACACATAAGTCTAAGACCCCAGACGCTGTTGATTTCTGTCACATCATTTCCCAGTGTTACTAAAAGTTTTCAGTTAAGCCCATATTTGTGAGGGTAGCTCAGTGAAGGAGTAAACCAGCTGTGCTCTTGGACTGATCCTTTGAATATCCTTTGCTGATATCCTTATAAATGCAATCCAAGTGATACCTAGGAGTCTTTTTGCCTTTCCTTTGGAGCTTAGCTGAGTTGCCGTGAAATGGAAAACACCAGTCAATCTTTGTTTAGAACCAACGGATAACACAACCACTGGGTGCAGAATCTATCGTCCTAAACTCATCAACTATTCTATGTTAGAAATCTTCTAGTGGCAGATTCTGGTGGATTCTGCCACCAGATCATTCAGTCCCTGATCTACATTTTGCCTGCTTTCCCTCCTGCCTGGCTATCCAAAAGCTAACATTGCATTCTTGAATCCTGTTTACATCCATCTACCATCACAATCTTAGCTATCACCTGTCCCAGGGTTGGAGGGTTTAATGATATCAATCCTCAAAGCAACTTTGCCTTATGCCTCATCTTTGCTCCAAATCATGATTTTACTAGAACAACAACAGCCACAAAACTTGTTTTTTGTTTGTTTGTTTTTCAAGACAGGGTTTCTCTGTGTAGCCTGGGCTGTCCTGGAACTCACTCTGTAGACCAGGATATCCTTGAACTCAGAAATCCGCTTGCCTCTGCCTCCCAAGTGCTGGGATTAATGGCGTGTGCCACTGCTGCCTGGCTGCCACAAAACTTGTAAAAAAAAAAAAATTAGGCACTTAAGAATAAACCCATTTCTTTCTTGGACTACCTTTCTCTATCCATCTTCTTAATCATTCTTCCTGAGATGAAGGGATTTCAACATTTCAAAATACAAAAAACACTTTGGATTTTAAACACTTACTATGATCAAAGTCATGCAAAATGATTCATTAATATTTTCGGGCTGGAGAGATGACTCAGTGGTTAAGAGCATCAACTACTCTTCCAGAGGTCCTGAGTTCAATTCCCAGCAACCACGTGGGGGCTCATAACCATTTGTAATGGGATCCAATGCCGTCTTCTGGTGTGTCTAAAGATAACTACAGTGTACTCATATAAATAAAATAAATAAATATTTAAAAATAATATATTTACACTGATAACTTGGTGAAATAAAATTTTGCATATGCTGGGCTGTATCTAGATGCAACTGGAATTAATTTAATGTGCTTCTTTGAGCTCTTTTTCAGTGTTGTCTACCTTACAGTGGAGAGCATTGATTTAGACAATGAGTCTACTCAGGGTTAGGCACTATGAAATATATATAAAAAAATTTAAACAGAGAAATAATAATCCTCCTTCAGGTTACCTTGGAAACCCACCAAGCTGATAACATTTTGAGACTCAAGTAATGATACAAGATGTGTATCTAGAGGACAAAACAACAAGAACAAACAAAACAGATTACAGGAAATTGTCAGGAATGCTTTTCCTGAAGAAATGAAGTTTCAGAAGATTCTTAAAGGAAAGGTAACACTTCTTTTCTGCATCCATGGAAGAATGAGAAAGAGATTTGGGGATGGAAGAGATAGAGAAACATTGAGTATGATTAGGATAAGATGTGCAAACCAAAATAATCTAAAGTGAATGCCATGCCTTGGTTTGTACTGGAGTCTACATATCTCCTTTGCCTTCATGAACTCAGTCACTTCCACAATGACATCTTTGTCCCATTACTTTTTTCCTTACTAAACCACATGCAGAACCTGAATGGAAAAAATAAAGAATGATTTATGCTGTAAGCCAAATCTTTTCTCTGCTTTTTTACCACGGATTCAAATATGTACCCCAAATATATGTTTCTAGACAATGGTATTGCATGCTCTAAGCCTTTGGAATCCAGAGCCCAAGTTTTGAGATGCCTGAACACAGTGTTTACTTATATAACTGCTTATTTTCTACGTTCACCATTTATTGTGATTTTTCTCATATTTAGCACCCATAGTCCATGCACTAGAAAGTTTCTCAGTCCTGAGAAAACTTGGTTTGTTGGTCTACCTTACTTACTCTGCCATGTTTCAAGCTCTGTCTTTGGTTTTCATATCTTGTCACTTTTCTCCTGTTAATATGATGGCCATGCCCCCTGCTAATCTGAGGGCCATGCCTCCTGCCAATCTGATGGCTATGCCTCCTGCCAATCTGGGGGCCATGGCAAAATGACAAAGAAAACAAACTGTGTTAAAGGGAAGGCAATGGATTTAGTATGACATTTCAGCACTGGCTTCACATTTTTCTCAGCCTTATCTTATATTTTATTATATTTTACTACTCTAAGTAATTGCAAAGATCATCTTAAAGTCAGTTGTCATCTATGTGAGAAAGTCACTGAACAGTAAAGGGTAGAAGGATGTTATACACTTACATCGAGTAAAAAAGGAGTCAGCTTCAGTTCCAAAAATAGGCTTATGAGTTCTATCTGCAATTACTTGTTTGTTTGTAGAACCCTGCTCAGTTTCTTTGCCCATTGCTCCCTTCTTGCTCCTCTGAAGCCATACTTTTTCTACAAGTTCCATGCTGACTACAGGGCAGCATCAAAGTGACCTGAAGCTTCCTAGATGGTAAATTCAAAGAGGCAGATTGAATTCCTAATTCCAACAGGAAAGACAGGTTGATTACCATGCCTTCACATCCTAAAAGAAGAAAAGCCCAGTAGTGAAATGGCAGGCAAGAAGCAGGAGCTTTTAAGACACTGAACAGGAATCTTCCCACATCTTACTATCTACATCATATATCTGTATAGCACGTTAGAGTAGACCCATGCACCTATCCTATGAAAAATATCAAAGTTCCTATTTCCCTTATCAACAGTTGCTTAGGTGGTGCTATGAATTCCAGGTTGCAAACCTAGTCTGCAAACACCAGTGTTGAAAATGTATTGTCTAGCTCCTTCCAGGTCTTCTCTGAACCCTCATTAGAAAAATACTTTGAGATCAAACAGTGAGAAGTAAATTGCCCTCTGGTGATGAAAGGGAGACGGGTACTTAATCATCTTGTTGAATATAACCAAGTTTGTCTGGCTTTAGCTCACAGGATACATGCTTCAAAATACTCCGTGAGTGTCGGTGATATGGACTAAACCCACCTGGTAAATGTTTCAATCTGTCTTTTTAAGTTTCTACCTGTGTTACTTTTCTATTTAGACTGACAAGACATGGTACTCTTGGGCACATAAAGCAGTCCTCACTACATTTTGTATCCTCCCCCCCAAAAAGACAGGGTATATTTTAATAATTAGTCTGGCCCACCCACTCCTTAACTCCTGAGTACTAAGTCTAAACTAGCTGATTCAGTTGGGAGAACATCTTGAGACTTTTCTCTGCCACATAGAAGAGTTGGAGTGGCTGGCTCTGAGGTAGCTCATCCCTAGTCTCAATAATCAAATCAAACTGCACTGTATGTGGTTATTGAGCTTTTCCTACAGAAACTTGTAGGGGGAAATGTATTGTTGTGTGACCTTTCCTGGTGAAAAGTTGTGAACAAATGTCCGTTCACCCCAGACCCAGACAGGACACCAACAACAGACCAAAAAATTAATTTCAGCTCTTGATGAACTAATAGGTCTATTGGTTTGTTTTTGTCGTTTTGTTTTAACAAGGAGAAGGGTAGAGTGTTGCTTATGAGACCATGGATAATCCCAGATTATCTATCTGGGATTTAATACAAAATATTAAAGTCCTACCCAAGCACAGGGGATAAACTCCAGAAAGGTACATGGATGGCATTTCCACTTAGCTAACCTTCTACCTCCTAGGTCCACGTCTTAGGTGGCCTAGCACTGCCTCCAAGACCATGTGCCAATGGGTAGGATTACATACCCCTGAGGATCAGGGCCACAGGTAGGAAGGACTAGGAAGTTGCTGTGATCACAGGTGAGGGTCTAATGATCACCTAGGAACTCCTTCCTGAAGAATTATTAACAGGTTTCATTTTGTAAGGATTGCTTGTGCATGTAAGGACTGCTCTAATTTAGATATGGTAATGGCCATGACTATGGTCAGAGGCCAGAGGACACAACATATAGGGTCTTTTGTTTAATCTGAAATGGAGGAGACTGAGACACAGAGAGACAGAGACACAGAGAGAGAGGACAGAGAGAAGAAGAGAGAGGGGAGAGAGAGAGAGAGAGAGAGCCCTTACTGGTAGGCTAAACTTGTATAGAATCCAGCCCTAACCTTGTGCTTAGGTGTACACTCTCTTTTCATAAATCCAGTTCTGGAAAGAGGGTAATGAAATAAAGATACCATTGTGTATTAACAAAAACCATGTTAACCTGATGTGCTGGCTGCTTAACGAAACATGATCTTGAGCATAAAGCTTTGCAAATATATTTTCTAGAGCTTATTATTCCCGTGACAGAGAACAGGAGAATGCTATTTACTTATTTTTTTCTGAAAGAGTAGTATGATAAATGAGTTAAACTACAACTGTATCTGTCAACTCATATCCCCATTAGTCTAAAACTTAATCTAACTTTACACAAGAACCACATGGTCTCACTCATAGGGAGAATACAAAAAAATGGTAGAGAAGTTGGGAGTAGAATCACAGTGATCATAGGTTAAAGAGTGTAGGGATAGAGAGAGGTAGAGAGGAGAGGCTGAGGTAGTAAATTGGCAGGGAGAGATAGGAAAAGCTGATCAATGATTTTTAAGTTATTGGATAAGAATAAGATGCTCCAGTGTGCTGTTGCAGTAGTGCAACTAGTGGTAACAACATTTAAATGCTCTTTAAATATAGAGCATTTAAAGCACTGAAGGAGTCTGTAGGCTTTCAACTCTAAGCGAATGATTAGTATTTGAGAAGATAAATCTGCTTAACATGTTTTAAACAATATCCAATATATACTTTGTCAAAACATACATAACTATAAATATAACAATAATAATTTGTATGGATGTTTTGTACGCATGTATGCCTTTGCATTATGTGCATACCTGGTGCCACCAGAGGCAGACCAAAGGTTCTAGTCACTGAACATGGCTCCTCTGCAAAAGCACCCAGCATTCTTTATCATTGAGATATCTTTCCTCCTTTAAGGTAAGTTTTGATCTTTTTCTTAAAAGATTAAAAAAAAAAAATTCAGGGACTGGGAGATTGTTCAGTCAGTAAAGTGCTTGCTTCATAAGCATGAGGACCTGAGTTCAAATCCTCAGCACTCCTGTAAAGTAGCAGAGCATTCCAGAGCACCCTGCAGTCCTAGCATTGGGGAAGCAGAGGAAAAAGGATCTGATCTATGAGATTTGCTGCCACTTCCTAGTGTGGTCAAATCAGGAAGCATCGGGTTAAGTGAAAGACAGCTTCAGAATATAAGGTAGAGTAGGATTGAGGAAGACACCTGATGTTAACCTCTGTCTTCCACATGCACATTCATGTACCTGTGCTCATATATGTCCATACATATAGGAAAAATAAAATACTAATAAAATCTAGGTAGGAGAGGTCATACACAGCTGCAATTTCTGCACTTGCAAAACAGAAGCAGGGGATCATGAGTTCAAGGTCATCATTGACAATTCAGTGTGTTTATGGTCAGCCTGGGCTACATGAGACCCTGTTTTAAAAAAAATAAAACAAATAAAAATTTGTAATTCTCTTTTTATACATGTAAATAATATAGTATCATCTTGCTGGTCACTATAAAGTAAAATAAAGACTGTGCTATTGGTCATTCCCAAGGATCAATGTGCTGGAAGTTTGGTGGTGAATGTTGGGCATTGGAAGGGGAGGCTGTTGGGACAGGCTGGTGCTTTCTCCTGAGCTTGCTATGTTGGACCTGGGTTAGTTATGCTGAGAGTGCATCATACTGAGGTCCATTTGGTTTCCTTGACATGCTCTTTTTCCACTCTGTGATGTATTCTCCATGAGCCACTAACCACTCTCACATGCGTATTCTCACATGCATATGCACCCAAAGACATCCCTACCCTGTAATAACTCAACCAAACACTCCTCAGCTAGAGGTTAGGGGCCTATCTTGAAATTTCATCTCCCAAAGCTGTTAGCTAAATAAATCTATTTTCTCTATGACTTACTAAGTCTCAGATAACTTGATATAGTGATACTCGATATATTAAGACACTGAGGTTTTAGAGGACTGACCCTTTTAAACCACATTGCTATGTCTAAGAAGTTCTTAAAGAATAGTTCCATCTTTGGTGCCACCTCTGTTTGTCAGCAGCAGTGATTGCCAGAGTGTGGTTTATGGTTGTTAACTAGCCCAAAGGAGTTCAGAGTAATCTCACAGTAGCAGTGTCCCTAGTATGCTTATCTTCTCAGAAACTGTGGTACAAAAAGTAACATTGAAGAAAAATAAAACAGGAGGAAAATTCTTGAAATTATATCTCAATTTCAAATGCTTAACCATTCTATATTGGTTTAGTTTCTGTTGCTCTGATAAAACATAATGACCAAAAACATCTTGAGGAAGAAAGAGTTTATTTATCTTCTAGTTTATAGTCCATCATGGAGGGAAACCAGGGCAGGAACTCAAGTCAGAAACTTGGATGCAGGAACTGAAGCAGAGACCATGGAAGAACTCTGATTATACGCTTCTTCCCTGTAGCTTTTTCAGCTTGCATTCCTATACAACTCAGTACTCCCTTCCCAGTGCTGGTACCACCCACAGTGGGCTGAGTATTCCATATCAATCATTAATCAAGAAAATGTTCCCACAGACTTGTCTGTAAGCCAACATGGTAGAGAGACATTTTCTCAATGAGGTTCCCTCTTTCCAGTTGACTCTAACTTACATATAGTCAACAAAAATACCTAGTCATCACACTTACTATAACATCTGTAAGTTTGTGATCATAATCAAGAATATAGAAAAACATATTCAATTGTTTTAATTAAATGCATCTAAGTATGAGGTTCAGAAAACCTTGTAGACCTCATGTCAAGGTTGCAGCTTCAGTATCCTGTGATGTCAGATAGATGAAGATCAAAAATGTTCATGTAGTCAGGTATTACATAGTAGTAAGTTGGTATGTGATATCATAGAACTGAGAAAGCATCTCACATAGATGGATGGATAGATAGTCTAAGCCAGGCAGCCATTATCAGTGCAAGCTGAGTTGCCCTGAAGGCAACCTCACATCCAGTTTTTGAGTTTACTCATGCAATCATGAAGCCAATGGAAATATTAATAAACTAATAAAACATACTATTACAACAAAATATATTGTATAACACATAAAATAATTAAAATTAATAAAGTACTAATAAAATTAACACAATATAGTATGTAACACATAATACAATTAAACTTAATAAAGTGTTAATAAAATAGTAAGTATAAAGTTAATTAAATTTAATAAGCCCCCAAAGCCACTCTAAGATTTCCTTTTTTAAATTTCTGTTTTATTGTTCATTTTAAACAGATATAAACCTAAGTATGTATTTTGAAGAATTACATAGGCATATTTCCCATGAGAATCGCTACTTGATTGTGTGGGAAATGATACAAAGGGGTTTATTAGCAACAAGATTGTGCTCGCTCATCAGAAAGGCAATCTTTTTAACTGAGTGCATATTCTAATCCTCCTGTATGAATTATGTGGATAAAATCTTTGAAGTATTGTTAGAGAGGCAATCCTGACTAAATTGAACCTGACAGTGTCCTTTTATCCAGATCCAATGTGCTTAGACTGGGAGGCGCATATAGAGTCATAGTGAGTCCTGTTTTAAAATATAACTCAATGGGTGCATTCAGTGTTAGATAAAGCCACTTGGGGCAGTAAAAAGGGCATGAGGAGAAGTTGCTTCAACAGCCATACGTTAACATTTCCTTTGTTTTGTGTGTGTGTGTGTGTGTGTGTGTGTGTGTATGTGTGTGCTTGGAGTAAGCTTCAGTTTGACAGACTATTTCACATTACTTTATATTCAAGAAAGCTTGACGGTAATATCTTCTTTGTGTCTTACATACGTGTGTGTATTTTCATGTGAATGTGCATGTGAGCTCATGTGCAGAGACCCATTGTCTCCAGTGGGTATCTTCCTTCCAGTCAATTGCCCCCTTATTTTTTGAGACAAGGTCTCTCACTGAATCTGGAGCTCAGTAATTTGGCTATATTGGCTAGCCAAGGAAGCTCTATTAAGGATACAGCTAGCTCTGTGAAACCTTACTCTTAGTACTGGCCTGTAGGGATGCACTACCATACCCAGGTTTTTATACAAGTTCAGATCCCTACATCTGGACTCAGGTGCCCATGCTTGCTTGGCAAACACCTTACCAACTGATCTCCCTCCCAGCATCCAAGCCTGACAGTAATATGTACATGGGTAGACAGTAATTTTGCAAATCCCTGGGAACTGACATCCTGGTTGGCAAGTTAAGACATGAATGTTAGACAAGTCCCTTCCTGGTAGTCAAGTTAAGATATAAATATTAGACAAGGCAAGTCCCCTGCCACAGTTGAATATCCCAACCAATGGGATCAGGATAAGTGTAACACAAAGACATGTTCCTAAGAAATCCCACATCTTTAAGTCCTGATTGGTGGAATAAATTGGCACAGATGTTTGTGGATTTGGGGCTTAAAAACCCTGTAGGATCTTAACTTGGGGTCATGTTCAGTTCTCAAATCTGAACCAAGGCCCTGGTCAACCAGCCCTGGGCATATCACTGTCTGACTGAGATCAGTGTTGTGGTTTGTGAGGTGATTCCTAGACTCCAATATGTCACTGTCAGCTAAACAAAGAAATCTTTCATAATGAGAAAGGGTCAATTTCCAGAGATACCATAAAAACCTATGTGTACCTCAACATAATAAAAATGTTTCAAAACACACAAAATAGAAACAGGAGCAACAACAAAACCTCTCAAAGATAAAGTAGATAAACCCACACTTAAAGATACAAGACATCACTATTGCAAAGAACAAATAGACAAAAACAAACAAAACAGTAATATGTTGAGAACTGATCCAAATCATCAAACTATTTGACATTAGTGGATTTTATACAATGTTTTATCCAAAAGAGCAAAGTGAATATTCTTGTCCAGGGTACATGGATATTCTCAAAGGTATATCTTAGAGAAACTACAGATGTTATTGCATCTAAAAGCAATGGAATTAAATTATCAATATATGGAGATATTTGGAAAATATTCAAATGTCAAAATTAAAGACCATAAATAATCATGTTGAATAAAACAACATATAAATTATTAGCAAAAATTATGTATAAGGAGAATAGAATACATCAAAACTTACTAGCTACATTTGAGAAATATTGAATTAAATTATATCAAAAGTATCTCATATCATAATAGTTATATTTTTCTTTGTTTTAAAGGAGAAATGGAAGACATTAAATCACTAGGAAAAAAGGATAATAAATGTAACAGAAGAAATTGATAGGACAAATCTTTAAAAAGAACAGAGAAAATAAAATTAAATCCAACTTGAATCCTTAAAGTCTTTTTTTAATTGATAAATCATTGAGCCGGGCGTGGTGGCGCGCACCTTTAATCCCAGCACTTGGGAGGCAGAGGCAGGCGATTTCTGAGTTCGAGGCCAGCCTGGTCTACAGAGTGAGTTCCAGGACAGCCAGGGCTACACAGAGAAACCCTGTCTCGAAAAATCAAAAAAAAAAAAAAAAAAAAAAAAGATAAATCATTGAACAAAATTACTAGGAAAGGCAAAAGAGAATGGTAAAGAGATAGAGAGAAGGGTAGAGAAATGGAATCACCTATAAAATAACTAAAAATACTTATTTCAAGGAAGCATGTAAAGGCACAAAGTACAGAAAGAGTTAAATTTCAACAATTTTAGGAAAATATCATATAAACAACATAAGAAGTTCAACAGGGAGATAAGATAAAGAACACAATGATCACAATGAAGAATGCGATCGAGTTTCAGCAATAGATCAAGTGAAACAAAATATAGGAAAAGCACCCTCAAAGGCAGGCTGTTTGAACTACCTCATCAGAAAGGCAAACAGTAATGAGAGTGATGAAGGCATATGCGATTATGTGACAGTATCAAATAAATCAACAGGTGCATATGCAAGTCTCTAAAAGGGTAAGGTGAAAAATGAAGGCGGGGAAAATGGACAATTAAAAGGAACATGACATGGGGAAAAGGCCATAGGTATCATGTTAATTTATCACCCTGCACAAAACCCAACTCCAAATGGATCAAGGACATTAACATAAGGCTAGCTACCTTAGATCTGACAGAAGAGAGAGTGTGGGACTAGTCTTGAACTCATTGGAATAGGAAAAAAACCTTTCTGAACAGAACATTATTAGCACGGACACTAAGATCAACAATTAATGAGGTGGAGTTCATGAAATTGAAAATCTTCTGTATAGCATAAGAGACCACCATTAGGGGCACACTGGCAAGTTACAGAATGGGAAAGGGTATTTACTAATTATACGTTTAATAGAGGGTTAGTACTGAAAATATATAAAGACCTTAAAAAAATGGACATCAAGAAAACAATCTAACTTTAAAACCGAGGAACAGAACTAAGCAGAGAGTCCTCAAGAGATGAAACAGCAATGGCTTAGAATCATTGAAAAAACCTTCAACATCCTTAGCGGTTGGGGAAATGGATATTAAAACTACTTTGAGATTTCATGTTACCCAAGTCAGAATGGCCAGGATCAATAAGACAATGGACAGCTGATGTGGAAGAACTGTGGACTTATCATGTGAGGAACAGGCAATACTTATTCATTGCTGGTCGGAATGCAAACTTGTACAGCCACTATAGAAATCTGTTTGATGGTTTGTAAGGAACCTGGAATTAGATCCTCAAGATCCAGCTATACCGCTCCTGGGCATATACCCAAAGCACTCAATATCTACTACAGAGACACTTTCTAATTCATGTCCATTGCTCTTTATTCATAATGCCTAGAAATTGGAAACAGCCTAGTTGTACATCAGCTGATGATGCATAATAAAAACTTGGTACATTTAAATGCTGGGATAGTATTTTGGTGTTAAGAAAAATGAAAGTATGGTATGTTCAGGTAAATGGATCGAGTTAGGAAAGAAAATCATCCTGAGTGAATGAGGTGATCCAGACACTAATAAATATTGTGTGTTATCTTTCATGTATGGATGATATGTTTTAAGCCTTCATTATGGGTGCTACAATCAGAATAACCACAAAGGCCAGGAACCTAATAGAGTAAAAGGGAGGAGTGGATCTCTGAAGAAATGAATAATAAAATGTATTGTTATATATATATTATATTGATATATAAAGGCAAAACTAGAATAAGATGGTAAAACGGGGATGGGATGAAGAGAGCAGTAAGAGGAGAGAATATGGACAAGGATAAGTAACATTAAAGGACATTTGAAAAACCACATAGGAATCTACTACTGTAGAATCTAAACTATATACATAGGAAAGGAGTCTAAACTGAATTATCAAATATTAGGACAGTCAAAACTCCAACTAGATATCACCATCATATGCCATCAAGTAATACATCCAGTGTTAGGAATGAGTTACATGTTCTTGAGCTTTTTGGTGCAAAGGGCTCCATGAAAACCCTTAACATAACATGCTATTGCCAAGGTGTTGTTACTGTTTATGAACTTAAGTAGGGCCCTATAAGAGAAGATAGCACTTACATATGCCATCAAACCCAGAGAAGTCTCATTAGAAGTTTCACCTTATTGGCTAGTCTCTGTGGTATTGGAAGGTCCTCTGGATGCTACTGGAGATGAAGGGCCATCATCAATATCTCTTTGCCATCAAACCTGTAATCTACAACAGAAGGTTCCCTGTCAGATATACTGGTGTGACAGTGGCACAAATGTGCAGGGAGCAAACCACTTTATGACTTGATTTAAGGTCCACTCTATAAGGTGGAACTTATACGTGACAGTGAAAAAGTCATGAATCTGAGTCTAGCTAGATCATTGTCTCAGGGAAAGCATAATGCCATTATTCTGTTAAAGGAACATAGTAACAACGAGATTCCTAATGACAAACTATATAACTGAAGATTAGCACCTCCCTCAGGCCTATCAGAGTCACTTCTTACAGAAGACAATAACATAGAAACCCACAATTGGACAATACAGTGACTGAGAGGTTTAAGAACACTCCTTTTGTCTGAGTGGTGGTGGCACACTTATAATCCCAGAACTTGGGCAGCAGACGCAATCTGATCTGTCATGAATTTGATTTGGTCTACAGAGTAAGTTCTAAGACAGCCAAAGCTACATATAAAAAACCCTATCTCCAAACACCAAAAACTGAAATCAAATAAAAAACAAAACAACAAAGAACCCAAAACCTTCAAACAAACAAAAAATCCCACTACTTTCCTAAATGGGGTAGTTTCATCAATGTCTTCCCTTCAAGCTTAGAGGATTATGCAGGAGAGGCAGAAAGATTTTAAGAACCAGACTCTAAGGACATAGTGTCTTCCAGAAATAACAGGACTGCTACACATATGAACTAACAGAAACAGGCAGCATGCACGATGCCTACATAGGTTCAAGATTTCCAGCATTAAGAGGGGGAAGTAACAAGGACTCCTGCTGCTCAACAATAAGGTATCTGAAACTAATACCCACTGTCAGAAGTTGTTTTTCTCTAATAAAATCTCACTGGTTATATTAACTTCAGGCAGAGCCAATGCTAAGGAATAATTGGCCAACACAAAACAAGCTCAATGATATTTCTGTAGATTTTTTGTTTTGTTTTGACTCATTTTGCTTTGTTGTCTGTATGGGCATATTTTTTTGTCTTGTTAAAATTTTTTTATCTTGATTTTCATTTTTGTGGGTTTTTTTGTCTGTTTGTTTAAAGAAACAGAGAAAGAAAAAGATCATAAATTCGAGTCAGGAGGACCTAGGAGAAGTGGAGGGAAGGGAAAACATTATCAAAATATATAATATAAAAATGTTTTCAATTAAAAATGACAAATTGTGACTCTGAGAAATGAAAAAAAATTGCAATATACTTGAATTGCTAGTAAGAGTATCATCTGTTTAGAGGCCTTAAGACATTATAAATGCAAAGTGCAAAGCAAAATCTCAAGGTTATATTATTTATTACTGAAAATTCAAAAATCTTCCACATGTGACTCTTTCTGTGTTCTCCAGTGTACTAAGATATGTGACATGTCACTCAGCATCTAGACATGACTTAAAATGCTCCTGAGAGACCCACACGCTATCAACTACATGATGTCTCTATCATCTCTGGACTAGAGATCACTATGAAGAGGCTGAGGGTATTCAGCCCAGATTTGAGAGTTAGTTCTCTGGTTATAAAACCCCAATGTCTGAAGAGGGCTTAGGCAACTTTGTGCTGAAAACTTAGAGATTCAGGAAGGCTCAAAAACCCAGGACTCAGCACTTTGGAGGAAGGTTATGTTGCAGTTGTTTTTCTGGAGGTGATAATGCTATATTGTGGGGAGCTAATAGAAGTACTGTCTACTCTATGGGCAACAATGTATACTACCTTACAGCCATTCACTAGACAATGAGGTGTGGTCAGCCAGATGTTGCAAAGGCACTGACATTTAACACTGGAGACCCCACAGTGGTACAGGTTTCAAAAGTAGCTGTCCAATGTGACTAAAGGCAACACTTTCTGTGGATACACACATGATATAGGTCCCATATTGTATTCACAAGCCAGATAAAGCTTCTGATGCTACTCAGGTGAGAACAACAGCTGAGGAAATGCTGATAGGAGCTTCAGTTAAACAGCTCGCCCAGGTTTCCAAGCTCCCTGTGATTCCCGCTGTGGAAGAGTTCTGTTAGGGAGTTCCTCCAGTGAGTAAACAGGACCCAAAGAATTCCATTTCCCATGTGATAAGCAAAATAAAAAGGAGGTGGTTTGGAGCTGAGAAAGGCAAAACCAAAACCACAGGCATATAGGATCCCTCAGGTGATCCTTTACTGAGAACACTGTAAGAGAACTTGAAGAACTAAAGTTGCTGGGAGTGAAGACCATGGGTTATGTACTAGGATCATAGCTGTATTGAATGATGAGGTTTTTCATACTGAAATACTAAATATCACTAGGACTCTGTTTCATTGAATTCTGAAACACACAGTGTTTCACATACCAAGATAATACATGGCAGGACATAGGAAATGTAGGAAGATTTGAAATTACAAATTGTTGCTATTCGGTTGCAGAGGTCATCACAGCAATGTAATCTTCTTTCTTTTCTAAGGTGGAAACATTGGGTTATTCACTCTTAGGTGCTTTTGGGAAACAAGTCCAGAGAATAAATAACACACTGAGCAATAATAAAAAACAAGCAAAAAGAATAAGATTGTGACTCACTAGACCCCTACTTTTCTTGAGTTTCTCTTCATTTTCAGGCAGTTGACCACTGTCAACACTCCCTCCAATGCCACGTTCCAGGCAATGTGGTGGGTCCCACCCAAGGTTACAGTGGCAATGATGTAAGTTGTTGCACACACCTTTCATGTTGCATATCTTGGGTGAACACTGACTTGCCCAAATTGACTTTCTGACACACTTCTTATTAATACACACATGATCTGGACCACAGTCCGTGCCATCTTTCACAAAACCAATGTCAGGGATTGTCATCCCAAAATGGTAGTCAGTTCCCCAACAGGTGACACCATTGAGGTGAGTCCAGTGTACAGTGGAATGCCCCTGCAACAATGGAATGCTTGTTACATTCTCACACTGAACTCTGCCACAGAGGATGTCTGAGTCACTACATCTTAAGTATGCATTTCTGATCATACCACAGTTGCCAAAACGGTCACCTTGGGTGTTGAGTTCTCTGTAGCAACTCTGAGCTGCACTCCTGGCTTCCTTGCCAAAGATTTGCTTACACTGTTCATCTCGGTTATTACATCTCTTTTCATAGCAGTAGCCACCATCTTGACAGGGGCTCCCATCAAGCAAATAAACGTCATTAGGACACATATGTGAGCTTCCATTGCACCATTCTGGAAGGTCACATTCATTGACCTTTTCTCTGCAAAGTGTGCCTGCTGGTGTGATGTGGCAATGTAAGCAACAAAGCCCCAAAGCACAGGCAGCCCCATCATTGAGGGTACACCTGGAGTTACAACATGGATCTTCTTTACACATTTCTGCAGATCCACAATCACACTGCTCTCCGTTGTCAACCACTCCATTCCCACAGAGCTTGATTTTGAGGATGCCTATTGGTTTCTTTTCCTTGCGCATGCACTCAGTAGTAGCATACATTGTCCAAAAGTCAGAATAACTACAGTTGCTGAACTTCCAGAACTCACTGATTGTTGGAGCCATTAAGCATTCTCTTACTCCACATGTACATGAGCCACTATCATGTTTCATACCCAAATTATGACCAATCTCATGTGCTATAATTTGCCCCATTTGAAAAAGATTAAGTCCTATCAGACGATCAACTCCACATTATGAGTTGGCATACAGACAGTTCCAACATAAGCTATACCAAGGGTAATACCAAAATCATGCTTCACAAAAAGATGTGCAATGTCATTTGGAATACGAAAATTAAGATTGCGAGTCTTCCAAGCACAAAATTCTTCTGTGAGGTTTCTATTTCACCCACAACTACATGGTTTCTTTCATTCCACAGCTCAATGCCTCGTAAAACTAGCTCAACATCCAGTGGCTGATAAATGTTATTTATTATATTGGTAATGGTGAATACTTCCAGTAACACATGTGACGTGTTATTGTTATGATAACGAACTCTCTCCTGGTCAACAACCAATGCCAGGTCAAGAAAACGCTTGTGAGTCCACCATCCCTCATAGTGGCTTTGCATCAGAGTGGGGTTTTCATTCTTCTGAAGCTCCATTTGCCGTGCTATCTCTTCTTCTGTCAGTGCACACCTCAGGGGACGTAATTCTGTCTCCTCATTATCTAACTTGTGAACCAAATGTTCAAATGTGGAAGAAAGTTTCTTGGGCTTGATTTTATATACTGTGCCATTTATCTGTAATAGTCCTTCAAAGCCTCCATAACAGGTAGTAATAGCAACCATGTTCTCTGGGTCTCCATCCATATAACCATGGTAGTAGCAATCCTGCTGGACATATGGCTGGTCTTTGTGTAGACCACCTTGCTTAGTGTAGGTGAATACAGAGAAGAATCTGGATACAAAGACCTTCTTGACCTTCATGTAAATAAAATGTTTGTGGCCCCCAAAGTCCATGATATAGGTTAACCATCCATAGCCCACATTGATCTGTTGCCTGTGACCTGTAAGGGTATCACTACTTCTGGGAGGCTGGTGTGCTGAGCATACCCTGTCAATGGCCATGATGAAAGAATGACCAATATCTCCAGCCAGAGGTACAGATGAGATATCCTTGTGTATACCACAGCCTTACTCATAGCTATCTTGTCTTTTGAGACAGCAAAGGAGAATGCCCTTTGTCTTGTTTGCATGCAGTGCTGGCTTTTAATGATCTGTCTTCTGGCCAAGTTGATGCATTAGAGTAGCAATACTAAATGAAAGGACAGAAATTGAAGTATCTCAGTGATGGTCAGGCCATGGTGGAAGAGAAAGATCAAGATGAGACCTTAAATGGCAAATGTAATATTTAAAGGTATAACTCTACAGAGTGCATTAGATTTGCTTTTTAATATTTTTTTGAAGTACAGCCAAGCTATGGTGGGTAAGGAAGAATTTTAATTTGCAAATGTCAATACCTTCTGAACCTTGACAAACAACTAATTTATTTAATATGTTTTTTTTAAGCATATGAGTTTCCATGCATACAATAAATGATGAAGACATCTAAGATTTACAGGTGAACCACAAATATGTGATTATGTATACCTTTTGTTGCAAATGAACACTTATATAAGAAACATGTCCCCATGCAAGTTCATTCACACACACTGTAAGCTTATTGCACAAAATGCCAAGAGATCTTTGCAGAAAAGAAGAAAAGAAAATGATCTATTGAGGACAAAAGTGCTAAAATGTGAATAACCTCATAATATATTCAGGTGTTTTCCAAATTTCTGGGTTTCATGTTGTTAGTTTTTAAAACAGGATTTTGTATATCACTTTGCCTAGCTTTTATTTCAGGTTCCTTTAGCCTCTGGCTCCCATTCAAGAGCTTGAACTGCAGGCACATATTATCATTTTTATATTTCCATTTCCAAAAGGAAATGTATTTTTCATGAGATACATTTGACTATGTTGAATTCAAATTTTTGTTCTGATGGGAAAGGTTTAATTATTATTGATGTGATACTCTTGATAATTAATTCATTTGACTCCATTATTATTTATTCTTAAAATTTCATCCATTGTTTTCTTTCCATAGCTTCATAAATGCATTCATCTCTATACCATGAATACAACCTGGCATTTTTGTTCAATATAGTGTCTAACTCAGTTTTATATCAAAGCGAGTAACCACACATCTTATTAAAGGTTAGAATGTCCAGTCAAATAAATAGAGAAAATAGGAAAGAAGACAGATATAATTCTTTTATGTGGTTATGGTTTGGAATACTACATAAAAGTCAAGTGTTTGTTCCTGTGTGAACTCATAGTCTAATATTTGTACTGCTATCCCTAGTGTTAATTCTTGAATGACTTACTAGCAGGTGAAGTGACAATGTCCATGACCTTGTCTAATGATAGTTGCTTCATGTCACATCTGTAGTGTAGATTTTTCTTGAGACCTTACATGACAAGAAGATTGGTTTCTACATTCTTTTCTCTTATAGAGTTGAGTTCTAGATTGAACTGCCTAGCAACAAGAAACTCTCAGTCTACAGAACAGTGCAAGTATCTAAAGTCTTACCCATGCTTGTACTATCTCAACCATTTGCTTTCTATTGACTTCTCAGTATGAGTAATCAGATTTCTAGTATGCTTCAATAACTTCAAAGTGAATTAATCTCTTTCCATTATTATAATTCTGCATTTTCCCAAATTCATATAATCATTATACCTTCTGTAATTTCTTTGCTCATGTTGCCTAAATGGCCTCAGTTGATTTCTCTCTGTCCACACAAACATAATCAAATAAGCATGAGCATTAAATGATATCCTAGATGAAGTAGATTCAACAGAAAGACACAAGATAATCTAACCAATGAGTACAGAGCAAATACTTAGTATCCAAGGAACATTGTCTAAAAAAGAAAATACTAGGAAAGAATGAAAATCATCCAAACGTTAGAGAAATGGAAATAATTATTTGTGTTCTATCTGATGTTAGTGAAGTGAAGGCACATATCAAAAGCACAAAAAGAACCAAGCACACTGGTAAACTCTGGGAAATTAAATAACACAATCCATTGACTGATGAATGGGTCATTGAATATATAAATAAATGTCTAAAAATAAAAATCATAGCATATTAAAGCCTATCAGACACAAGTAAATCAGTTACAAAACCAGATACAGAGTTCCAAGTGCCTATATATATAATCAAAGTGATTTCAAATAATATATGAAGACCTTGTATTAGTAAAAACAAGCCAAGCTCTAAATTACTTGTTTAAAATAAATAATTGGTAGAAATGAAAGTATAGAAATAAACAAATACACAAACTTAGTGACACACAGAGGGTTTTTTGAAAAGATAAATAAGACTGACAAACTGTGAGCCACCATACCTAAAAAAGTAAGAAAACACAAATAGGTAAAGTGAGAGAAGCAAAGTGAATCATTATAATGGGCATGAAAGTAATTCAGAACCCCATTAGGACATACATTACTCAAAATATGCCACCAAGTTGGAAAAAATTAAGAGAAATTGAAATGGATGAATTTCTACAGGCATATAACATTTCAGTACCCTCTAAGAAAACCTCAGGATGACAATATTACAACCAGATATGCCTCCAAGAACAAATGCTAGTGTCAGGAATAGGCAACTTCTTGTTGAGTCATTTGCCAAACAAGTCCAAAACATCAAAAGCTGATGCCAAGGCTATTGGTTGCTTTCCAAAACTTGGTGATAAGGTCCAATTGCTAAAGACAATAATTGTGTCATCAAACATGGAGAAGTCAAGCTAGTGCCCAGGTCGTAGCTCCTCCCTTAATGACTACTGTTCATGGTACTAGAAGGTGCTCTGTACATTACAGGAGAATAATAATCATTCATATCACCAACTCAAACCTCAGGACTTGTTAGTGTAACTTAACTGCAAGAGACTGGTATATTCATGGTACAAATGTCATGGGATTGACAAACCAAATTTTTTTTTTTTTTACAAAAATAGATTTGAAGCTTACTCCATGAGTAATTCATACAAGACACTGCTAACATGGCCTGACACTAGATGAGTCTATAGATGGGTCTATAGGAAAGTGAGTACTGATATTCTGAAACGAGAGCTTAAGTGTTCTTTGGAAACTTAGTTGTGTTGGAGGGTGTTTTGCTGAGGCAAACACATAAAAGAGTATTTACTGAAGTAGACCTAGGTCGAAGGCTAAGGCAGACTAGCAAAGAAACAGTTCACTGAAGCAGACACTGTGAAAGACATTCTGTGAAGGCAAACACCTGAAAGGACTCCTGATGAAGGATTCATCACTAACACTCCATTTATTGTTACATTGAGTAGTTGAGCTCCATTTGTCTCTACTCCATAGAGAGAAATGCACAAACAAACAACAAACAAACAAACATTTGGTGGTGTGCTACAGTTTCTGTAGACGTCTGCAGACTTGGGCTGATTGTCAGAGTGATGTCAGCTGAGACAGACTCATGTGCGAGTCAAAGAGACAGGTCTGACGCAAGACCTGTGAAGGACAGGTAATGTTTGGAGGGAGTATAAAAAGGACTTGACTGAGAATGACAGAGGCTGAGCTTGGCTTGATTATAGAGCTAACTAGTTGGGCAATGCTTGTTGGTGTGAAGTCTTCATTGATCTTTTATTTGCCAAGGGGTGGGGCACAGCTATAACTCCTGACCCCCTGCTAGTCTATCCTGACCCTACTGAACTGGACAGCTAGTATATCTGTGATGTGTTTGTGAGTGGATTCAGCTGCTACTGGTGCTCTATAAACTGAATTGCTGATTTCCTGACAATGTAAATGTGATTATTCCAAAGAACCACTTCTAAACAGGTCCACTTACCCCATGTTCTTTCTTTTCCACAACCTCAGTTGGGTGGTAGTCAAGAAGGGAGGCAAAAGCACTTAAGGACCATCATTAGAAATGTGTTTCAAAAAAATTAACGTTACAGATTTTGTCCATCATGGCATAGGCATAATGGGTAACTCTGCTTCTAATATAGAGAAAATTGTTGATTATGAGGTGTTAGCAATATTGCTTAAGGAGACCTGAAACATGGCAGCTACTGTCACTGAGTGGCATTCTGCCTTATATCCAGAAAGATTTATTTGGTTTGGTTCAGAATTTTCATGTATACTATTTTGAAAAGTTTAATGGGAAACCAACAATTCTATGCTGTAGAGAAGATTGCACATAAGGATTGCACATATGGCTATGCACATAATAGGTTTGCAGATAGAGTGCTTGAGAAATACAAAGGGCCACAGGGAGGAGAAAAATGTTCAGGCTTGGTGAATGAGACCAGGAATGTATTGTACAGTGAAAGTAGGGAGCAAACTAGGCTGGAAGGTCAACTGCCACCCAGCCCTGATTCTAGGGGCCTGAAAGCAGAAGCAATGTCACAGGTACAACAGCTTAGTGTGCAGCAAAGTGCACCAGCAGAGAATTTGTTTGGGCCTACAAAGGCACCTTCAGCCTTCCCAGTCTTTGTGCAGCATATGCCTGCTCCCAATGTTGGGCAAGTTTATGATGAATTGACCTGTAATCAAATAGAAATGTTAGATCTAACTCATTTTTATTGGCTATTTTATTGATTTACAATGCACGTGTAATTCCCTTTTCACATATCCCCTCCTGAAACCCCTTATCCCATCCTCCTTCCTCCTTTATGCCTTTATACCATTTTGATTAAATGCATGTTTTAAGGACAGTTCTAGGTTGAGGGTCTAGCAATACAATGGATGCAAATAGTCAAGGAACAAGCAATACAATAAACACAAATAGTCAAAGAAAAAATAAGGCATTAAACCGAATTCCATGATAACTTTTCCTAAGGGCTTATTAGGATGACAAAATTATCTGAGTCTACTTCCCTGTCCTAGCCCAAGCTCCTTTTCATATCTGAAGCCTACTTCGTTTTCTAGCGTAAAATTCAGATTCCTGTCTGAAATTACTTCTTTGTTCTACTCTAATATTTAGGTTCCTGCCTGAGATTACTTCTTTGTTCTCGCCTAAGATTTAGATTATCTTCCTGAAATTGCTTCTTATTCTAGCCTAATTATCACTTTCTGCCTGAATCCTACTTCTTTGTCCTCGGCCAATGTCATATTCCTGCCAAGCAGCCCAAAGGCTCTCTGCTGCTTATATTTCATTAACAAGACTGAGCCAGTCTTAGGTCATTCTGACAAGAATGCCTTCCTTACCCATCATGGATTATGCATTATCAAAAGCAATGCACTTCTGTCTTAGGTTGTTAAGGCTCTGTGCAGAATCTTACTCATCCTTGGCTTGCCAGCCTGTTAATATAATAACTGTCTTGGGGTCCATTTTCAGGTTCAAGCCATGTACTTGGCTACCATCATGTTGAAGTTGTTGAAGAAAACATTTGACACAATTGGCAGCAATAAAAGTATTCCTAGAACAAAAGGACTAGCATGATCAAGCTATATATGTGATTTTTGAAGCTTGACCAAAATAGTAATACTGACCTCAGGCCATGGGGTAATTTTATCTGCAGTATCTATGGCATCAATGCTAAGTGGAGTAGCATTCTTGAAATTCATAAGCTCCCTATGTATCCTTAAAGCATCCCAAGAGGTGTTAATCTAACACAACTTAAAGATGCTATTGGAATGTACAGTTTACATTCTTCCTTTGTCAAGTAAATGCTAAATAAATGAAGCATAGGGTTGTCCCATGAGATTGGAAAAGTTTGGTGTCAGCTATAATAAAAACTGTTCAACAATTACAATGGTCATTATGATGGAGTTGTGAAGCCACAAAACTAGCACAGTGTAATTTAGCAAGGGGAATAAATATTACTAAAGACCAGCTGCTTGATTAAGGGGATTATGCTGACTTTCAAGAACAAATCCAATCTGATGATGGTGTAGTTGAACAATGTCATGTTGATGCTTTATGAACTTGGGATTTGGTTGAGGAGCCTAGGGGAAAAATCCACCTCATTTACTAAGATGATTCAAAAGTCTGGAGAAGCCTCCACAGAATTCATACAAAGGTTGAGTTTGTCTGTGAAAAAGTCATAAAACACCCTGAAACCAGACAGTCATTGGTATAAATACTGGCATTTGAGATTGCAAACACCAAGCATAAGAGAACAATCAGACTTTTGATACCACATGGACCCTAAAGATGAATAGATAAGGGGAACAACTGATATTGGTTCTCAGGAGTAAATGCAAATGTCATAGGCAGACCATACTTAGAAATATCAGGAAATGTAAATGCTTGATGTTTTAATTGTGGTTTATTTGGTAATTTCCAAAGAAATTGTAAGGTTAAAAGATTCAGAGCTCAAAATATCAGGTACACTGACAATAGAGAATTGGGTAATAATAGTAGAGAAAAAGTAGTGCCTCCCGTTGTCATCATTAGAAAAGTTTCTTCTTGCAGTAGATGGATATTAACACAGAGACTCACAAGTGGACAGTGAGCAGGAAGTGAGAGATTTTGATGACTCTCGTGAATTCCTTCCCTCAATGCTCAAGGATCTATGTGAAAATGAGACAGGGAATTGTAATTCTACAGGCAATAAATGACTTCAAGAGAAAAGCCCAGAGGCACAAGTCAACTTGCAGAAACAATTGCAGCCTGCACCAGGTCAGCAATGTGTTTATGTAGATGGGGTCCCAGCACTGAGAGTGGGGCATGAACAGGACCTCTCATCCCTAACCAACAAGTCATTTGCAATTGGTGACTGATGGGAAGAAGGAAATCAGTTTCTCAAGTTCAGTATCGCTGTGAATGTTAACCACACTCCAGGGCTAGTCTCATGAGCAGGAGTAGCTGACTAATATAAAATGAACTCCAATTTCTTTACTTTTTGTGCATGGGGATTTTTGTTTCATTTTTAAGTTTTGTTTTTGCATTCTTATATTGTTTTTGGTTTGTTTTGAATGTATTTTGTGTGTGGGAGTTGTTGTTCTGGAAAGAGAAGGAACATGAAGTTGGGTGGGTAGGTAGGAAGTCAGAATTATAGGGAGGAACTGGGAGGAGTTGTGACAAGGGTAATCATGATCAAAGATAATGTTTATAAAACTTTTAATACAAAGGAATAAAATCAAGACATAATTTAACAAATACATTAGAAAGATTATTAAATGTGATTAAGTTAGCTTTATTTTCCAGATGCCAGGATGGTTCAAACACCCAGATATCAATAATCACAATATATATCTCTTAAATTAATGGTACAATAGAAACTCCATGACTATCACAAAAATCAAGAAATGATATTGACAAAAACTAACAAAACAATGTCTTGAAAACTGGGTTAGATGAGCAATATCAGAACATATCAAAAGATAATAAAGAGAGCTATATCTATATCCCATCTATATTCTATCTAAAACCATACATATATATGTATATACATCTATATCCAACATTATATTAATTAGGGAAAAGCTCAAAGCAGTTCTGCTAATATCAGAAACAAAAATCAAGGTCTAAGTTTTCCACTTGTATTCAGTGCAATTTTAGGTGGCTTGACTAGAACACTGCAGAGAAGAGAAGCAAATAAGGGGAATAGCAATGGGAAAGGAGGAAGTCAAAGGTCTGTTGTTGGTCTTTGTTTGGTTTGCTGGTTTTGGGTTCCATGAGACTGTGTTCTTCTGTATAGGTCTTGCTGTACTGAAGCTCTCTCTGTAAACCCAACTGGCCTTGGATTTATAGAGAACCAACTAAGTCTGCCTTCCTAGTGCTGGGCTAAAAGGCATATACTCCCACTGCCTGGCAAGTCAATGAATTCTTAGTTGCAAAATCCATGGTTCGGTATATAAGAGGCCATAAAGACTCCACCAGAAAAAATCTCAAAAAACGATGTACATTTTCAGCAGTATGGAAGGATTCAAAATTACCATACACAACCTGTAGCATTTCTATTGCAAATAATAAAAATGCTGAAGAAGGAACACCAGAAGCTCTTCTACTCACAATTGCCTCAAAACAAACCAAACCCAAAGACCTGAGAATAAACCCAACACATGAAGTGAAAGACCTCCACAATGGGAACTTTAAAACAGTGAAGAGAGCAGCTGAAGAAGACACATGAAAGCTGCCATTCCCATAGGTTAGATGAACCAGTTTTGAGACAATGTCTACCTTAACAGAAACAGTCTACAAAATCCCAATGCTACTCTTCACAGAACTAGAAAAAAAAATCTCAAAATTCAGGTGGAAACACAAAGTTCGCAGAGAATCAAGGCAATCCTACTTCAAGACCTAAGACTAGAAGTGTCACTACACCTGATTTCAAGTTATATTACAGAGTCATAGTAACAAGAGGCATATGGTACTGGGACAAAACCAGATGAGTAGATTAATGAGCTGAGAACAGAAGGGCCAGATATGCACCCATATAACTTTAGTCAGCTGGGATTTCATTGGACTAGAAGAAATCTCACTGGCCAAAAGCCTGTTTAGGGGAGGTATTGATTCCTAATTGGTTCTTGATTGTGACAGTTAAAGACAGTGGAAGCCAAATGCTTGGCATAGGAATCAAGGCGTGACTTCAAGTTTCGCATGAAGAGGAGAGAATGAGATACAGAGTTTCTTTTTTGGTCAGGCTTGGAGTAGGGGAGCACAAACATCATATAAGGTCTGAGGGCAACTAGAACAGGTGGTACAGGATAGCTGATGAATGAAAATCACTAATCCCAGTCTCCCCCGCATGTAAGAGCCTAGACAGAAATCCATAGAAGGGTACTGCTTGTGCCAAAACCTACTTGCCCCTAGGTGATGGAAGTAAGGTAGCATGGAAGTGAGAAATATCCCAGCAAGATTCTCGGAACACTGTTTAAGCTCCATCAATACAGTCCACCAGCAACCAATTGGTGCAAGAATGTGTCTCTTCTAAACTGTAGTTCCTTTTTGACTGGCATTGTCTAAGTCAGCAATCCTAGGTCTTTCAGTAAGTCCTCAATTAGGTCCTCCTGTAGGAGATGCCTTTGTGGCTGTGCAGCCCCGTCATTTATGAAGAGGTGGCTGCACTCTTCCTCCTACAGAAGGCATCTCTTAAAAATTGTCATTAGAATGCTGACGTGTAGATCTCTGTAATTAATGGCTTCTGGGTTGGGGGAAGGACTCAATTATCTTTGAGGGTCTGGGAGTTTGACAACATTCTATTGAGTATATGTGTCACACATATTTAACTTCCTTTGTATATTTGTTGTGTGTGGGGTGGGTGACAGAATTAAAGTGGAGTTGGGGGGCAGACCACAGAGGACTGGGAAGTTTAGGTGCTCAGGGTTCGTGAAGTGAAATTCCAAAACAATTAATAAAAATATTATTGAATAAAAAGTATGGTGTTTCCTCCAGTTTAAAATACTTGTCCATATGTAGACTTTGATAATCTTCTTACATTGATCTATAGGCAGATACTTGTCTTGGGTACATTTTCATTCATTTCTCTCTAGTAATAGTATCCTAAATGATGTGATACTCAACTCAGTTCACTTCATTAGAGATGTCCCGAATAGAATATACGTCTTTTGATTACAAAGCTAAGCAAATTTGGGCTTGGTTTGTATTTTAGTGGGAACCTTCATTCATAAGATCAGTGTGCCAGTAAATACTTTTTAGGCTCCATCAATTACTATTCACTGTCAAAGAAATGAAATGAGTTTGGTGGGGATAGTCAAGTCATAATAAGGCTATAAATGTTAATCTGTGTTCAGGTAGATGTGGAAATACAGCCAATTGCTCTCCAGATAGATACACCAGAATGATACCCTGTTTCCTGTATTAGAATATCACAAGAAGCAGCTGATTACCTGATGCTGTCATGCATGATGGAGGTCAGGAATTAGTCCATCTTGGACTACTGTCTTGCACTCTTCTGCTGTTGCACTGTTCATATGTGTGCTTGCAGACTTTCATTCAAAGACTTGATGACTATATGACAGACTTACCTTATGGAAGGTCTGTAAGGAATACTCTCTACAATATAGAGGGGCTTAGTCTACTCTCTACCATCCTTCTGAATTCAAGTTCAAAATCAGTGAAGAATCCTAAGGCAGACACTGTAAGTACAGTGAGACAAGCCTCGTTCATGTCTCATGTTCATATGCAATGTGGTTCATGAAGCTATAGAATTTAGAAATCTCAGTTGTTAATGCCAAAGGCCCCATGGAGCCCTCAAATTCATTAAAATACTTGGAGATGATGGTCCATGATGGTTATGATAATCTCCATGACAACTAACGATGTCTTGCTCTTGAGTTTGGTGTTGTGTCACAGCAAGAGACCTGGGTGTTCCCTCTCAGCAGACATTCCCACCCAATCTGTAACACCCATCCTGAAACCTCATGGAACACAGAGGAGCCACTGCAGAGCAAAGGCAGGCTGAGATTTCTCAGCTCATTTCAGATTGTTCTCAATGTTTGACATTTCTATTGATGTAGTTCTCACAGCAGAGGGATCTGCGTCTTTATAATATGATTTTTCCAAGTTGAGGGATGTTGGTACTATTTCCATAGGAAACATGACAGTGAATCCTTACTTTATTCTAATAACTCTGCATTAGAATACTCTTGATTCTATTTTTTTTATTTCACATATGTGTATGTATGTGGCATGGGCATATGTATGTTTGTCTGTGAACATATGTGATTGGGTGAAAGTACATGTGCATCTAAGAGCATGCACATGAGGACACAGCCTCTAATGGAACCCTTAGACACTCTGTCTATCTCCTTCAAGACAAAGACTCTTGTTCACCTGTAGTTCACAGATAGGATAGACTGGCTAAGGAATGAACCCAGGCACCTGCCTAACTCTAGCTGACCAGAAATAGGACTCCAAGCATCCACAAATCATCACACCTAGCCTTTTAGCATGGATTCTTGAGAACTCAGTTTCTCAAAATTGTGAGGCTGGCACTTTAATGATAGAGCAAGCTCTCCATAGCCTTGCATTCCATACCACAAACAAGGATGTAAAAAATATTGGATTGCTCGCAATAGGATCTCCTGTTTTGAGGCTCTAAGAGATTGTACGTAAGTACAAGGCAAAATCCCAAGGTAGCAAAATGAACAGGTGGAGATTTTAAAATAATCTCATGCATGTGACTCCTCCCTGTGTTCTCTGGTGTAAGTAAGGAATGTGATATGGTACTCTGTATCCAGACATGAAAATATATGCTTTTGAGAAGACCTACCCACTGCCATGTTGTTTCTATCAGCTCTGGATTGGAGGCCACTATGAAGAGATTGATGGTATTCGTCTTTGAGTTTGAAAGTTAATTCCCTTACTGTGGGACACTAATATCTGAAGAAGGATTTGTCAATGTGGTGCTGGAGCCTTTGTGATTCAGAAAAGTTTCAGGGACCCAGGACTCAGCCCTCAGGAGGTAGATTGTTTGACGGTTGTTCTGTATCTCTGGGGATGAGAATGTTGTCCTAGAGAAGCTAGTAGAAACACTGTCTACTCTATGAGCTATTATGAATACCATCTTACAGTCACCCAGTAAACAATGGAGTGGGTTCAGCCAGAAGTTGCAAAGGTAGTTTGCAACTATCTATTGCTGGAGACCTTGTAAATGTCACTTTTATTTCTTCTGATAATGGACAAGATGACAGCCATACACAAGCTGTGTGAAGACACAGCTTGGGTTCAGCTCAGAATTTTCTTTCCTTGTTCTAACCATCCCTAGGCCTAGGCCTGGATTTTGTAGCCTCCTTACAATCTAATGTTCTAAACTGACTGATTCAATTTGGCTTCTCTCAGTTTCTCACTGAATTGCTCTGCTTGGACTCTTCAACAATATGTTTCAATATTCTGGCTCCTTCACATTTTCTGTCTTTTTCTGTCTTTACCTGTCTAGCTTGTTCTCTCTGCCACTGTCTTTGTAAAAACTTTCTGGGCAAAAACTGCCATGCCTTTCTCTCATTGTTGTACTCAAAAGTAGCCTCTCATTCCTATGCTCTTCTCTGTGTTGGACATAACATATCTTTGAGTTACCTGTCAATTCTTTCTCTGATTTGTTACTTTGTCTGCCCACAATTAGACATCACTTTCAATCATGGGTCCTTCTTCCTACAACCTAAACTTGACCTTCATTGTTAGGGATTAAATGTATGTATTAAGGACTTGTCTATTCCGCCCAGATCACAAGGTAATCCAGGGCATGTTTGGAATGTGGCATGATCATGTTTAGGCTGAGATTCCTTGCCCAGAGCAGACATATTCCTGGATTAAACATCTTCTGGATTAAAAATACTTCATAGTGGTACAGATTTTGATGAATAAGTGGTTATCCAATGTGACTAATGGCAACATTTCCTATGGATACGCACATAATATAGGTTACATCCAGTATTCAAGAGTCAAATAAAGCTTCTGATGCTATACAGGTGAGAAAGGCCACTGAGGTAACACTGACTGGAACTTCTCTTTTAAACAGCTTCCCCAGGTTTCTAATCTCCCTGTGACTCCCCTGTGGAAGAGTTCTACTAGGGAGGACCAACAGTGAGAAAAGGGGACCCAAAGATTCCCATTCTGTTTGTGCCAAGCAGAATAGAAAGTGTGTATGTGGAGGGTGTTTAGAACTGAGAGAGGTAAAACCAAAATCATGCATACAGGATCCTTGAGAGAGGGCTTAACTAAGAACACTTTAAGATAACACGAGGCACTAAAGTTGCTGAAAGTTTGAACATTAGTTATGTACTAGGATCTATACTTTTATTAAATGCTGAGAGTTTTTTTTTTTCATGTTGAAATAGTAAATATCTCTAGAACTTTCTGTCAGCTAATTTTAAAAGATGCAATGCTACACATGCCAAGATGATACCTGCCTGGTAAGTCATGAAGGCTTAAAATATATTACTTTTCACATTTCAACCTGTTCCTGTTCTGACTCACTGCTTGCCATATTGCTCTCCTCTTCTTCCTCTGAAGGGAAACAGTGGATTCCTCAATCCTTGGTGCTGCTACATGCCTTATAAAAAGGCAAATGAACAGAAAGAATAAGAAAGTAACAAAAGGAATCAGAATAATCACTGCCAGGTACTTTTTTTCCTTAGTTCCTCTCTTTCCCTTGTGGAGGACCACTGTCAACACTCCCTCCAATGCCACTTTCCAGGCAATGTGGTGGGTCCCACCCGAGGTCGCAGTGGCAATGGTGTAAGTTGTTGCACACACCTTTCATGTTGCATATCTTGGGTGAACACTGACTTGCCCAAATTGACTTTCTGACACACTTCTTATTAATACACACATGATCTGGACCACAGTCTGTGCCATCTTTCACAAAACCAATGTCAGCGATTGTCATCCCAAAATGGTAGTCAGTTCCCCAACAGGTGACACCATTGAGGTGAGTCCAGTGTACAGTGGAATGCCCCTGCAACAATGGAATGCTTGTTACATTCTCACACTGAACTCTGCCACAGAGGATGTCTGAGTCACTACATCTTAAGTATGCATTTCTGATCATACCACAGTTGCCAAAACGGTCACCTTGGGTGTTGAGTTCTCTGTAGCAACTCTGAGCTGCACTCCTGGCTTCCTTGCCAAAGATTTGCTTACACTGTTCATCTCGGTTATTACATCTCTTTTCATAGCAGTAGCCACCATCTTGACAGGGGCTCCCATCAAGCAAATAAACGTCATTAGGACACATATGTGAGCTTCCATTGCACCATTCTGGAAGGTCACATTCATTGACCTTTTCTCTGCAAAGTGTGCCTGCTGGTGTGATGTGGCAATGTAAGCAACAAAGCCCAAAAGCACAGGCAGCCCCATCTTTGAGGGTACACCTGGAGTTACAACATGGATCTCCTTTACACATTTCTGCAGATCCACAATCACACTGCTCTCCATCGTCAGCCACTCCATTCCCACAGAGCTTGATTTCGAGGATGCCTATTGGTTTCTTTTCTTTGCGCATGCACTTGGCAGTAGCATACATTGTCCAAAAGTCAGAATAACTACAGTTACTGAACTTCGGGATGCCATCGTCTGTTGGAGCCATTAAGCAATCTCTTGCTCCACATGTACATGAGCCAATATCATGCTCCATACCCAAATTATGACCAATCTCATGTGCTATAATTTGCCCCAAATGAAAAACATTAGGTCCTATCAGACGATCAACTCCACAATTATTAGTTGGCACACAGACACTTCTAACATAAGCTAAACCAAGGTAAATACCAAAATCATGCTTCACAAAAAGATGTGCAATGTCATTTGGAATACGAAAATTAAGGCTGACACTCTTCCAAAAACAAAATTCCACTAGGAGGGTGTCTATGTCACCCACAGCTATGTGGTTTCTCTCATTCCACAGCTCAATTCCTCGTAAAACTAGCTCAACATCCAGTGGCTGATAAATGTTATTTATTATATTGGTAATGGTGAATACTTCCAGTAACACACGTGATATGTTATTGTTATGATAACGAATTCTCTCGTGGTCAACAACCAATGCCAGGTCAAGAAAACGCTTGTGAGTCCACCATCCCTCATAGTGGCTTTGCATCAGAGTGGGGTTCTCAGTCTTCTGAAGCTTCATTTGCCGTGCAATCTCTTCTTCTGTCAATGCACACCTCAGGGGACGTAATTCTGTCTCCTCATTATCTAACTTGTGAACCAAATGTTCAAAAATGGGAGAAAGTTTCTTGGGCTTGATTTCATATACTGTGCCATTTATCTGTAATAGTCCTTCAAAGCCTCCATAACAGTAGTAATAGCAACCATGTTCTCTGGGTCTCCATCCATATAACCATGGTAGTAGCAATCCTGCTGGACATATGGCTGGTCTTTGTGCAGACCACCTTGCTTAGTGTAGGTGAATACAGAGAATAGTCTGGATACAAAGACCTTCTTGACCTTCATGTAAATAAAATGTTTGTGGCCCCCAAAGTACAGGCTATAGGTCAGCCATCCCATAGCCCACATTGGTCTGTTGCCTGTGACCTGTAAGGGTATCACTACTTCTGGGAGGCTGGTGTGCTGAGCATACCCCATCAAGGGCCAAGATGAAAGAATAATCAATATCTCCAGCCAGAGGTACAGATGAGATATCCTTGTATATACCACAGCCTTACTCATAGCTATCTTGTCCTCTGAGACAGCAAAGGAGAATGCCCTTTGTCTTGTTTGCATGCAGTGCTGGCTATTAATGGTCTGTCTTCTGGCCGAGTTGATGCATTAGAGTAGCAAGACTAAATGAAAGGACAGAAATTGGAGTGATGGTCAGGCCATGGTGGAAGAGAAAGATCAAGATGAGAGCTTAAATGGCTAATGTATTGTTTAAAGGCATAACTCTACAGAGTGCATTAGATTTGCTTTTTGATTTTGTTGAAATACAGCCAAGCTCTGGGGTAAGGAAGAATTTCAATTTGTAAATGTCAATACCTTCTGAACCTTGACAAAGAACTCGTGGATTTAACATGTTTTTCTTTTTTTTAAGCATATGAGTTTCCATGCATACAATAAATGATGAAGATGTCTAAGTTTTTCTAGTGGATCCCAAATATGTGCTTATGTATACCTTTACCTTACAAATGAACATTTATATAAGAAACACACAGAAAAGAAACTTGCCCCCATGCATGTCCATTCACACACACTATAAGCTTATTATGCAAAATGCCAAGAGATCTTTGCAGAAAAGAATAAGAGAAAGTGATCTATTGAGGACAAAAGTGCTAAAATGTGAATAACATCATAATACATTCAGGTGCTCTCCAAATCTCTGGGTTTCATGTTGTTAGTTTTTAAAACAGAATTTCTGTATATCAACTTGCCTAGCTTTTATTTCAGGTTCCCTTAGCCTCTGACTCCCATTCAAGAGCTTGAACTGCAGGCACATATTATCATTTTTATATTTCCATTTCCAAAAGCAAATGTATTTTCATGAGAAACATTTGACTACGTTGAATTCAAACTTTTGTTCTGATAGGAAAAGTTTAATCATTATTTATGTGATATTCTTGATAATTAATCCATTTGACTTCATCATTATTTATTCTTAAAATGTTGTCATGGAATCTTCTCAAAGGAAAACAAAATAATATGATCTTGACTGACCTTGTAGTGTGGACAATAACTTGTACAATGACTCAGCATGTCATAACTCTGGAGTGAGTGTAACATCTTCATTCATACAGATACATAGTGCCATGTACCACAAATCCTAAAATTTCACTTTAATAATCTATACTCCATTGTTTTTTTCCATAGCTTCATCATATGCATCAATCTCTGTACCATGCATACTACCTGGCATTTTTTTTTCTGATATAGTGTCTAACTCAGTTTTATTTAAATCAGAGTAACCACACATTATAAAGGTTTAGAATACACAGTCAACTAAATAGAGAAAAATAGGAAAGAAGACAGATATAATTCTTTTATGTGGTTATGGTTTGGAATACTACATGAGAGTCAAGGTGTTTGTTCCTGTGTGAACTCATAGTCTAAATATTTGTACTGCTATCCCTAGTGTTAATTCTTGAATGACTTACTAGCAGGTGAAGTGACAATGTCCATGACCTTGTCTAATGATAGTTGCTTCATGTCACATCTGCAGTGTAGATTTTTCTTGAGACTTTACATGACAAGAATATTGGTCCCAACATTCTTTTTCTCTTATAGGGTTGAGTTCTAGATTGAATTGCCTAGCAACAAGAAACTCTCAGTCTACAGAACAGTGCAAGTATCTAAAGTTCTACCCCATGCTTGTACTATCTCAACCAGTTTGCTTTCTATTGACTTCTCAGTATGGGTAATCAGATTTTCTAGTATGCTTCGACAACTTCAAAGTGAATTAATCTCTTTCCATTACTACATTTCTGTATTTCCAAAAGTCATATAATCATTATTCCTTCTGTACTTTTTTTGCTTATGTTGCCTACATGGCCTCAGTTGATTCTCTCTGTCCACAGAAAACATAATCAAATAAGCATGAGCATTAAATGATATCCTAGATGAAGTAGATTCAACGGAAAGCCACAAGATAATCCATCCAATGAGTACAGAGTAAACACTCTTAGTATCCAAGGAACATTCTCTAAAAGAAAATACTAGGAATGAATGGAAGTCATCCCAAACGTAGAGAAATGGAAATAATTAATTTGTGTTCTATCTAATGATAGTGAGGTGAAGGCACATATCAAAAGCACAAAAAGAACCAAGCACACTGGTAAACTCCGGGAAATTAAATAACACAATCCATTGACTGATGAATGGGTCATTGAATATATAAATATATTTCTCAAAATATATGTATGTTGTATTTATTTTTTTTTTTTTTTACAAAAATAGGTTTGAAGCTTACTCCATGAGTAATTCATACAAGACACTGCTGACATGGCCATGAACCTGACATTAGATGGGTCATCTGTCTATAGGAAAGTTAGTACTGATATTCTGAAATGGAGCTTAAGTGTTCTTTGGAAACTTAGTTGTGTTGGAGGGTGTTTTGCTGAGGCAAACACATAAAAGAGTGTTTTCCTGAAGTAGACACATGTCAAAGGCTAAGGCAGCTTAGCAAAGGAACAGTTCACTGAAGCAGACACAGTGAAAGACATTCTGTGAAGGCAATCACCTGAAAGGACAGATGATGAAGGATTCATCCCTAACAACTCCATGTATTGTTACATTGAATAGTTGAGCTCCATTTGTCTGTACTCCATAGAGAGAAATGCACCAAAAACAAACAAACAAACAAAAAAACCAACAACAACAACAAAAATTTTGGTGGTGTGCTACAGTTTCTTGAGACTTCTGCAGACTTGGGCTGACTGGCAGAGTGATGTCAGCTGAGACAGACTCATGTGCTGAGGCAAAGAGACAGGTCTGAGGAAAGACCTGTAAAGGACAGGTGATGTTTGGAGTACTAAAAGGACTTGATTGAGAATGACAGAAGCTGAGCTTGGTTTCATTATAGAGCTGGCTAGGTGTGCAATGCTTGTTGGTATGAAGCCTTCACTGATCTTTGATTTGCTAAGAACAGGGGAGAACACAGCTAGAACTGCTCATGACATCCCTGTTGGTCTATCAAGACACTACTGAACTGGGTGGCTGCTATATCTGTGATGTGTTTGTGAATGGATTGAGCTGCTACTGGTGCTCTGTAAACTGAATTGCTGATTTCCTGACCATGTAAATGGGATTATTCAAAAGAACCACTTCTAAACAGGTCCAGTTACCCCATGTCCTTTCTTTTCCACTACCTCTGGTGGGTGGTAAGCAGGAAGAGAGGCTAAAGCATTCAAGAACCCTCAGTAAAATTATGTTTCAAAAAAATTAAAGTTACATGTGGTACCCAATGTGGCCTAGGCATAATGGGTAATTCTACTTCTAATAAAGAGAAAATGGTTGATTATGAGGTCTTAGCAATGTTGCTTGAGGAGACTGGCAACATGGCAGTTACTGCTGATGAGTGGCATCCTGACTTACTCACAGAAGGTTTTTTTGGGTTTTGCTTCATAGTTTTCATGTATACTATTTTGAAAAAGTTTAATGGGAAACCAACAATTCTCTGCTGTTAGAGAAGATTGCACATATGGCTATGCACATAAAAGGTTTGCAGATAGAGTGCTTGAGAAATACAAAGGGCCACAGGGAGGAGAAAAATGTTCAGGCTTGGTGAATGAGACCAGGAATGTATTGAACATGAAAGTGGGGAGCAAACTAGGCTGGAAGGTAAACTGCCACCCAGCCCTGATTCTAGGGCCTGAAAGCAGAAGCAATGTCACAGGTACAACAGCTTAGTGTGCAGCAAAGTGCACCACCAGAGAATTTGCTTGGGCCTACAAAGGCACCTTCAGCCTTCTCAGTCTTTGTGCAGCATATGCCTGCTACCAATCATGGACAGGGTTATAATGAACTGACCTGGCAACCAATTGAAATGTGAAATCTAACACATTTGTATTGGATATTTTATTTACAATACAGATGTCATCTCCTTTTCCCATTTCCCCTCCCTAGGACCCCCTATCCCATCCCCACTCCTCCTTTATACTTTTATACCATTTCGATTAAATGCATGTTTTAAGGACAGTTCTAGGTTGAGGGTCCAGCAATACAATAGATGCAAATAGTCAAGGAACAAGCAATACAATAAACAAAAACAGTCAAAGAAAAAGCAAGGCATTAAACTGAATTCCATGAACACTCTGTGATCACTGTTTCTAAGGGCTTATCAGGATGAACAAAGTATCTGAGTCTACTTCTCTGTCCTAGCCCAAGCTCCTTTTCATGTGTGAAGCCTACTTCCTTGTTCTTGCCTAAAATTTAGATTCCTGTCTGAAATTACTTCTTTGTGCTAGTCTAATATTTAGGCCTGCCTGAGATTACTTCTTTGTTCTAGCCTAAGGTTTAGATTATCTTCCTGAAATCACTTCTTTGTTTTAGACTAATGGTGGATTCCTACCTGAATCCTACTTACTTGTCCCTGGCCAATGTCATATTCCTGCCAAGCAGCCACAAAGGCTCTCTGTCGCTCCCCCTTTTTTACTTCATTAACAAGACTGAGCCAGTCTTAGGTCATTCTGACAAGAATGCCTTCCTTACCCATCATGGATTATGCATTATCAAAAGCAACGCACTTCTGTCTTTTATTGTTAAGGCTCTGTGCAGAATCTTACCAGTCCTTGGCTTGCCAACCTGTTAACATAATAACTCTGTCTGGGAGTCCATTTTCAGGTTCAAGCCATGTACTTGGCTGCCAACATATTGATGTTGTTGAAGAAAAGCTTTAACACAATGGGCAGCAATAAAAGTATTCCCAGAACAAAAAGGGCTAGCCTGATCAAGGTATATATGCCATTTTTGAGGCTTGACCAAAATAGAAACACTGATCTCAGGCCATGGGGTAATTTTATTTGCAGTATCTATGGCATCAAAGTTCAGGAGAATAGCATTCTTGAAATTCATAAACTCCCTATGTATCCTTAAAACATCCCAAGAGGTGTTGATCTAACACAATTTAAAGATGCTGTTGGAATATACAGTTTACATTCGTCCTTTGTCAAGGAAATGCTAAATAAATACATCATAGGGTTGTCCCATGAGATTGGAAAGGATTGGTGTCAGCTGTACTAGAAGCTGTTCAACAATTACAATGGTCATTATGATGGAGTTGTGAAGCCATAAAACTAGCACAGTGTAATTTAGCAAGGGGAATAAATATTACTAAAGACCAGTTGCTTGATGAAGGGCATTATGCTGACTTTCAAGAACAAATCCAATCTGATGATGGTGTAGTTGAACAATGTCATGTTGATGCTTTACGAACTTGGGATTTGGTTGAGGAGCCTAGGGGGAAAATCCACCTCATTTACTAAAAGTATTCAAAAGTCTAGAGAAGCCTTCACAGAATTCTTACAGAGGTCAAGTTCACCTGAGAATAAAGTGATAACAGACCCTGAAACCAGACAGTCATTGATATAAATATTGGCATTTGAGATTGCAAACACCAAGCATAAGAGAACAATCAGACTGTTGATACCACATGGACCCTAGAGATGAATAGATAAGGGGAACAACTGATATTGGTTCTCAGGAGTAAATGCAAATGTCATAGGTAGACCATAGCTAGAAATATCAGGAAATGTAAACGCTTGATGTTTTAATTGTGGTGAGTTTGGTAATTTCCAAAGAAATTGTAAGGCTAAAAGATTCAGAGCTCAAAATATCAGGTACACTGACAATAGAGAATTGGGTAATAATAGTAGAGAAAAAGTAGTGCCTCCAGTAGTCATTATTAGAAAAGCTTCTTCTTGCAGTAGATGGATATTAACAGAGAGACTCACAAGTGGACAGTGAGCAGGAAGTGAGAGACTTTGATGTCTCTCGCAAATTCCTTCCCTCAATGCTCAGAGATCTATGTGGAAAATGAGATAGGGAATTGTAAGATGTACAAGCAATAAATAACTTCAAGAGAACAGCCCAGAGGCACAAGTCAACTTGCAGAAACAATGGCAGCCTGCACCAGGTCAGCAATGTGTTTATGTAGATGGGGTCCTAGCACTGAGAGTGGGGCATGAACAGGACCTCTCATCCCTAACCAACAAGTCATTTGCAATTGGTGACTGATGGGAAGAAAGATCAGTTTCTCAAGTTCAGTATCTCTGTGCATGTTAACCACACCCTAGGGCTGGTCTCATGAGCAGGAGCAGCTGACCAATATATAATGAACTCCAAGTTCTTTATTTTTTGTGCATGGGGATTTTTTGTTTAATTTTTATGGTTTTATTTATTTATTTATTTTTTTTTTTGCATTTTTACATTGTTTTTGGTGTGTTTTCAATGTACTTTTGCATGGTTCTTTTGTTGTTCTGGAAAGAGAAAGAACATGAAGTTGGGTGGGTAGGTAGGAAGTCAGAGTTGTAGGGAGGATCTGGGAGGAGTTGTGACAAGGGAAATCATGATCAAAGGTATTGTATATAAAATTTTTAATATAAATGAATAAAGTCAAGGAATAATTTAATGAATACATTAGAAAGATTATTAAATGTGATTAAGTTAGCTTTATTTTCCAGATGCCAGGATGATTCAACACCAAGATATCAATAATTACGATATATATCTCTTAAATAAATGGTACAATAGAAATTTCATGACCGTTGCAAAAATCAAGAAATGATATTGACAAAGCTAACAAAACAATTTCTTGAAAACTGGGTTAGATGAGCAATATCAGAACATATCAAAAGATAATAAAGAGAGCTATATCTATATCCCATCTATATTCTATCTAAAACCATACATATATATGTATATACATCTATATCCAACATTATATTAATTAGGGAAAAGCTCAAAGCAGTTCTGCTAATATCAGAAACAAAAATCAAGGTCTAAGTTTTCCACTTGTATTCAGTGCAATTTTAGGAGGCTTGACTAGAACACTGCAGAGAAGAGAAGCAAATAAGGGGAATAGCAATGGGAAAGGAGGAAGTCAAAGGTCTGTTGTTGGTCTTTGTTTGGTTTGCTGGTTTTGGGTTCCATGAGACTGTGTTCCTCTGTATAGTTCTTGCTGTACTGAAGTTCTCTCTGTAAACCCGACTGGCCTTGGATTTATAGAGAACCAACTAAGTCTGCCTTCCTAGTGCTGGGCTAAAAGGCATATACTCCCACTGCCTGGCAAGTCAAAGAATTCTTAGTTGCAAAATCCATGGTTCGGTATATAAGAGGCCATAAAGACTCCACCAGAAAAAATCTCAAAAAACAATGTACATTTTCAGCAGTATGGAAGGATTCAAAATTACCATACACAACCTGTAGCATTTCTATTACAAATAATAAAAATGCTGAAGAAGGAACACCAGAAGCTCTTCTACTCATAATTGCCTCAAAACAAACAAACCCAAAGACCTGAGAATAAACCCAACGCATGAAGTGAAAGACCTCCACAATGGGAACTTTAAAACAGTGAAGAGAGCAGCTGAAGAAGACACATGAAAGCTGCCATTCCCATAGGTTAAATGAAACAATTTTGAGACAATGTCTACCTTAACAGAAACAGTCTACTAAGTCTCAATGCTAGTCTTCACAGAACTAGAAACAAAATCTCAAAATTCAAGTGGAAACACAAAGTTCGCAGAGAATCAAGGCAATCCTACTTCAAGACCTAAGACTAGAAGTGTCACTACACCTGATTTCAAGTTATATTACAGAGTCATAGTAACAAGAGGCATATGGTACTGGGACAAAACCAGATGAGTAGATTAATGAGCTGAGAACAGAAGGGCCAGATATGCACCCATATAACTTTAGTCAGCTGGGATTTCATTGGACTAGAAGAAATCTCACTGGCCAAAAGCCTGTTTAGGGGAGGTATTGATTCCCTAATTGGTTCTTGATTGTGTCAGTTAAAGAAAGTGGAAGTCTATTGCTTGGCATAGGAAACCAGGTGTGATTTCAAGTTTCAGCAGGAAGAGGAGAGGATGAGACACAGAGTTTCTTTTTTGGTCAGGCTTGGAGTAGGGGAGCACAAACACCATATAAGGTCTGAGGGCAACTAGAACAGGTGGTACAGGATAGTTGATGAGTTTAGGGCAATAGATTGTATGCCCAGCAGTTGTGTTATCTGGCTGGTTTGGAAGTGTTAGAACTGCCTGGTGTTTTCCATTCTCATCATTAAAGTGGGCAGGAAGAGAAAGAACCCAGTTGGGACAGAATTTGGGGGCTTCAGGATGGGAGAATCAGGCAGAGGGCTGAGCTCCAGGGAAGAGGGGACCAGGTGTAGTGCAGCCTGTCAGGAGAGAGATCTCAGAGCTTGGGTTTGGCAAAGCTATCTGGGATGAGGAGATAATCAGCTGGAGGACTGGCTGGTGAGAGTGTGGCCCCAGGCAAAGGAGCAGAATATTTTTAAAATTATATGCAACAAAACTGCTTTGACACATCTATAATTCTAAGGTTGGATATCTACATGTCGAGGATGAAAAGAGATATGCCTCTCTCACTCTGCACAAGAATGAACTTTCAGTGGATCAAAGACCATCATGTAACACTTAAAATTCTGAACCTACTCGAGCAGAATGCAGAGACAGGGGAAGACTAAGAATGTCAGTCCTTTAAGCTAAAAACTATCTGAACAGCATTTAAATTTGCATTTTCTTGATGGATGAGAGTTTTGTATTGAATGTCAAATTTTATTTTACACAATATATTGTGATCCTGTTTTTCATGCATTCATCTTCTCTAGGACCCTCCCTACCTCCTCACTCTCTCTCATTCTCTGCACATTCCCCAGGTTTAAGTCTCTGTTTTAGTTGTCGTCTCCTTCAGGAGGAATCTTCTCTGGTGATGGCTGATCAAGATGTTGACCTATGACTACAGTGGAATGTTGTTAGGAGTCCTTTAACAGGACAGTGTTTGGTTTTTCCCCTAGGTCCATGGCCTATCTAGTCTACAGGTTTTGGCTATCTGAGCAGTGTCAGATATGGTTCCCATCTCATGGAGTAAGACTTAAATCCAAGCAGAAGGTGGTTGTTGACTCCTACCATGTGCTACAAGTGTTCCAGTGTATCATACAGGAAAGGTAACAATTTCACCTCAAAGTTTTTGGATTTTGTATCTCAAATAACCTGACTTTGTAGTTACCATTGTCCTCCTGTAGCATGCATAGTTTCTTCTAGCATCATGAACACTAGTCAATAGGAGTAAAGGCACCAGTTAGGCAACTTCTTGCTCAATTTCTCTTTGTTAAGTGAGATATATAAATGTTGTGTTTGGCACAATAGAACCTTACCATTTTTTTAGTGCAGAGCTACCAATAGCTAATTAAATATCTTGACTAAATTTAAGTAGTTATTGGCCACATGTACTTCCTGTGAAAACTCGACTTAATCTTTTAAAAACTGGATTGGTTGTTTCCTTATTGTTTGGTTATAATTTTTCTACATTATTGTGTGTGTGTGTGCTTTAGTATTTATATGGTATATGTACCTGTACCTGGGAATGTATACATACATATATATATGTATGTATGTATGCACACAGGTGTGTATGCCTGTATGTTCACCTGTGTATGCATGTGTGCACTTGTGTGCATGCATTTGGTAAAACCAATAATTGATGCTTGGCATCTTGTTGATCACTCATCCACTCACTCTGTTTTTTGAAATGAGCACTCTCAATGGCCCTGGAGCTCATCAGTTAAGTTATGCTGGCTGGCCAGTGAGCTTAGGGGATTCACCTGCCTCCATAGCTAATCCTATTTCTGGTATTACAGGTATATGTATCCATGCCTGCCTCCTTATCTAGATGCTAGTGATCAGAGTTCATACCTTATGTTTGTATAGCAAGCCCCTTACATACTGGGCTATCACCTAAGTCCTATGTATTATTTATATTGCTCTTCTGTCTTAACTAGAATCGCCATTGCTGAAATGAAATACCATGTTCAAAACCAACTTGGAGGTAGGGAGGCTTTATACAGCTAACACTACCATAGCATAGTCACTCAGTGGAGGAATTCTGGGCAGGAATTCAGGACAGCAGAGGAAGCAACTTGAAGGCAAGAGCTGATGCAAAGGCAATAAATGGCATGCTTCCCATAGCTGCTCAACCTGCTGCCTTCTACAAACCAGACCCACCAGATGAGATATAGCAACATGAGCTTGGCCCTCTTCCATTGATCACCAATAGAGAAAGTGCCTTACCCTGGATTTCAGGGAGGCATTTCTCTTATAGTTTTTGGTTGTGAGCTTAGCCTTTAATGTCTGAGGCATCTCTCCAGCCCTTGGAAACATTTCTCAACCGAAGTTCCTTCGTCTCTGATGATTTGAACTTGTGTCAAGCTGACCAACAAAACCATCCAATACAACTGACCACTTGTCAACTTGGAACAAAAACACATCATTATTAGATCCACAACATTTCCTTTTTCATTTATTCCCAAGATCTCAGAGGTAGGAAAGGCCAGGGACAGAGTGTATTTAGTGTCAACAAAAGTCTGATGGGTGTTAGGGTGTTGCATCTCTAGGCCTTGCAAGATTCCAGGGATGGGGTAGGCTCTAGGGAAACTATAAAATGACGATATATATCTATATCTACATCATCATTTATATCGATATCTATATATCTATGCACACACAGAAATATATATAAAATGATACATCGTAGTTTCCAGTGCCACTACAATGAATGACTATTTGATCGAGAGGTAGGAAAGATAGAGAAATGAAGTGATGAGTGAGAGATGGAGAGGCTTAACTGAGTTCATGGTGACACTCAGATCTCTGCTACTGTTGAGGCCATGTCTGCTTCTATGGTCCTGCTGCAGCTGGGCCTATGTTCATGTCCATGGTGCATGTTACTACTGAAGGCCATGTGGATACCAATGGTCTATGCTACAACCTGAGGCTATGCTAATGACAGAGGACTTTGCTGAGGTTAGGGTCAGATTAATATGAGTAGCCTGTGCTGTCACTTGGGAAAATGGTGATGTCCAGGTTCCTTCTGCTGATGAGGACCATGTCTGGGTCCATGATCCTATTGCAGACCAGGTCTGTATTGATGTCCATGGCCCATGATAACACAGAAGGACATGTTGATGCCCTTGGTCTATGCTGCTTCTGGGGTTGTGATGATGTCTGTGGCCTGTGCAGCAGAGGGCTGGGTGTTTAGTGCCATAAGGCCCTACTGAGGTCAGTGGCATGTTTGTGATCTGTGTTGCCACCCTAAGCCATGTGTAAGTCCATGAGCCATGCTCCCACTGACAATAAATAGCCAGAAAGCTACATTGCCATGGTATTGATGACTGCAGACTGAGCTGAGAAAAATATACATAGAAGTCTTCCGTGAAAATCACTAATCCCAGCTTGCCCCCCCCACCCCCAAGTAACAGCCTAGACAGAAATCCATAGAAAGGTACTGCCTGTACCAAAACCTTCTTGCCCTTGGGTGGTGGAAGTAAGGTGGCATGGAAGTGGAGAAATGCCCCAACAAGCTTCTCAGAACACTGTTTAAGCTCCATCAATACAGTCCACCAGCAACCACCTGGTGCCAAAAATGTGTCTCTTCTAAACTGTAGTTCCTTTTTGACTGGCATTGTCTAAGTCAGCAATCCTAGGTCTTTCAGTAAGTCCTCAATTAGGTCCTCCTGTAGGAGATGCCATCATTTATGAAGAGGTGGCTGCACTCTTCCTCCTACAGAAGGGATCTCTTAAAAATTGTCATTAAGATGCTGAAGTGTAGCTCTCTGTAATTAATGGCTTCTGGGTTGGGGGAAGGACTCAATTATCTTTGAGGGTCTGGGAGTTTGGCAACATTCTATTGAGTATATGTGTCACACATATTTAACTTTCTTTGTATTGTTGGTGTGTGTGGGGTGGGTGACAGGATTAAAGTGGAGTTGGGGGGGCAGACCTCAGAGGACTGGGAAGTTTAAGTGCTCGAGGTTCGTGAAGTGAAATTCCAAAACAATTAATAAAATTATTATTGAATAAAAAGTATGGTGTTTCCTCCAGTTTAAAATACTTGTCCATATGTAGACTTTGATAATCTTCTTACATTGATCTATAGGCAGATACTTGTCTTGGGTACATTTTCATTCATTTCTCTCTAGTAATAGTATCCTAAATGATGTGATACTCAACTCAGTTCACTTCATTAGAGATGTCCCGAATAGAATATATGTCTTTTGATTACAAAGCTAAGCAAATTTGGGCTTGGTTTGTATTTTAGTGGGAACCTTCATTCATAAGATCAGTGTGCCAGTAAATACTTTTTAGGTTCCATCAATTACTATTCACTGTCAAAGAAATGAAATGAGTTTGGTGGGGATAGTCAAGTCATAATAAGGCTATAAATGTTAATCTGTGTTCAGGTAGATGTGGAAATACAGCCAATTGCTCTCCAGATAGATACACCAGAATGATACCCTGTTTCCTGTATTAGAATATCACAAGAAGCAGCTGATTACCTGATGCTGTCATGCATGATGGAGGTCAGGAATTAGTCCTCTTGGACTACTGTCTTGCACTCTTCTGCTGTTGCACTGTTCATATGTGTGCTTGCAGACTTTCATTCAAACACTTGATGACTATATGACAGACTTACCTTATGGAAGGTCTGTAAGGAATACTCTCTACAATATAGAGGGGCTTAGTCTACTCTCTCCCTTCCTTCTGAATTCAAGCTCAAAATCAGTGAAGAATCCTAACGCAGACACTGTAAGGACAGTGAGACAAGCCTCGTTCATGTCTCATGTTCATATGCAATGTGATTCATGAAGCTATAGAATTTAGAAATCTCAGTTGTTAATGCCAAAGGCCCCATGAAGCCCTCAAATTCATTAAAATACTTGGAGATGATGGTCCATGATGGTTATGATAATCTCCATGACAACTAACGATGTCTTGCTCTTGAGTTTGGTGTTGTGTCACAGCAAGAGACCTGGGTGTTCCCTCTCAGCAGACATTCCCACCCAATCTGTAACACCCATCCTGAAACCTCATGGAACACAGAGGAGCCACTGCAGAGCAAAGGCAGGCTGAGATTTCTCAGCTCATTTCAGATTGTTCTCAATGTTTGACATTTCTATTGATGTATTTCTCACAGCAGAGGGATCTGCGTCTTTATAATATGATTTTTCCAAGTTGAGGGTATTGGTATTATTTCCATAGGAAACATGACAGTGAATCCTTACTTTATTCTAATTACTCTGCGTTAGAATCGTCTCAATTCTATTTTTTTATATTCACATATGTGTATGTATGTGGCATGGGCATATGTATGTTTGTCTGTGAACATATGTGATTGGGTGAAAGTACATGTGCATCTAAGAGCATGCACATGAGGACACAGCCCTAATGGAACCCTTAGACACTCTGTCTATCTCCTTCAAGACAAAGACTCTTGTTCACCTGTAGTTCACAGATAGGATAGACTGGCTAAGGAATGAACCCAGGCACCTGCCTAACTCTAGCTGACCAGAAATAGGACTCCAAGCTTCCACAAATCATCACATCTGGCCTTTTAGCATGGATTCTTGAGAACTCAGTTTCTCAAAATTGTGAGGCTGGCACTTTAATGATAGAGCAAGCTCTCCATAGCCTTACATTCCATACTACAAACAAGGATGTAAAAAATGTTGAATTGCTCTCAATAGGATCTCGTGTTCAGAGGCTCTAAGGGATTCTACTTAAGTACAAGGCAAACATCCCAAGGTAGCAAAATGAACAGGTGGAGATTTTAAAATAATCTCATGCATGTGACTCCTCCCTGTGTTCTCTGGTGTAAGTAAGGAATGTGATATGGTACTCTGTATCCAGACATGAAAATATATGCTTCTGAGAGACCTACCCACTGCCATGTTGTTTCTATCAGCTCTGGATTGGAGGGCACTATGAAGAGATTGATGTTATTCATCTCTGAGTTTGAAAGTCAGTTCCCTGACTGTGGGACACTAATATCTGAAGAAGGATTTGTCAATGTGGTGCTGGAGCCTTTGTGATTCAGAAAAGTTTCAGGGACCCAGGACTCAGCCCTCAGGAGGTAGATTGTTTGACGGTTGTTCTGTATCTCTGGGGATGAGAATGTTGTCCTAGAGAAGCTAGTAGAAACACTGTCTACTCTATGAGCTATTATGAATACCATCTTACAGTCACCCAGTAAACAAGGAGTGGGTTCAGCCAGAAGTTGCAAAGGTAGTTTGCAACTATCTATTGCTGGAGATCTTGTAAATGTCACTTTTATTTCCTCTGATAATGGACAAGATGACAGCCATACACAAGCTGTGTGAAGATACAGCTTGGGTTCAGCTCAGAATTTTCTTTCCTTGTTCTAACCATCCCTAGGCCTAGGCCTGGATTTTGTAGCCTCCTTACAATCTAATGTTCTAAACTGACTGATTCAATTTGGCTTCTCTCAGTTTCTCACTGAATTGCTCTGCTTGGACTCTTCAACAATATGCTTCAATATTCTGGCTCCTTCACATTTTCTGTCTTTTTCTGTCTTTATCTGTCTAGCTTGTTCTCTCTGCCACTGTCTTTGTAAAAACCTTCTGGGCAAAAACTGCCACACCTTTCTCTCATTGTTGTACTCAAAAGTAGCCTCTCATTCCGATGCTCTTCTCTGTGTTGGACATAACATATCTTTGAGTTACCTGTCAATTCTTTCTCTGATTTGTTACTTTGTCTGCCCACAATTAGACATCACTTTCAATCATGGGTCCTTCTTCCTACAACCTAAACTTGACCTTCATTGTTAGGGATTAAATGTATGTATTAAGGACTTGTCTATTCCGCCCAGATCACAAGGTAATCCAGGGCATGTTTGGAATGTGGCATGATCATGTTTTTGGCTGAGATCTCTTTTTGCCCAGAGCAGACATATTCCTGGATTAAACATCTTCTGGATTAAAAAGACCCCATAATGGTAGAGATTTTGATGAATAAATGGTTTTCCAATGTGACTACAGACAACACTTTCCATGGATACGCACATGATATAGGTCACATCCAGTATTCAGGAGTCAAATAAAGCCCCAAGCCTGGTCCTTTTGCCTGGGGCAGACACTTAGCTGGTGTGCTCCTGTGAAAACACCTGATCCTGAGACATCCTAGAGGACCTACTGCATTCAGAGAAGAGGGTAAGACACCTACCCACTACCCCGTGCCCCAGAGTTACAACTGGGAGCCAGGTGGGGGATAAGGAACCAGCAGGCACCCAAACCCCGCCCCTCTGGGATATTACCTTCCTTCTGCCCAGAGCCTGGTCCTTTTGTCTGGGTAGACATGTAGCTGGTCTGATCCTGTGTAAACACCTGATCCTGAGACATCCTAGAGGACCTATTGCATCCAGAGCAGAGGGAGCTTAGGATCACAGGAACACAGAGACATCTGGAATCTGAGGAGTTCTGACACAAGCAAGATAACTGGAAAGACAGACTCCAGTCAGACACAGTGAGCACAAGTAACACTAGAGTCAACCAGATGGCGAAAGGCAAGCGCAAGAACACAAGCAACAGAAACCAAAGTTACCTGACATCATCAGAACCCAGTTCTCCCACCATAGCAAGCCCTGGATACCCCATCACACAGGAAAAACAGGACTCAGAATTAGAATCACTTTTCATGATGATGATGGAGGATTTTAAGAAGGACATAGGTAACTCCCTTAAAGAAATACAGGAGAACACAGGTAAACAGGTAGAAGTCCTTAAAGAGGAAACACAAAAATCCTTAAAGAATTGTAAGAAAACACAACCAAACAGGTGAAGGAATTGAACAAAATCATCCAGGATCTAAAACTGGAACTAGAAACAATAAAGAAATCTCAAAGGGAGACTACTCTGGAGATAGAAAATGTAGGAAAGAGATCAGGAGTCATAGATGCAAGCATCACCAACAGAATACAAGAGATAGAAGACAGAATCTCATGCACAGAAGATACCATGGAAAACATTGACACAACTGTCAAAAAAAATGCAAAATACAAAAAGCTCCTAACTCAGAACATCCAGGAAATCCAAGACAAAATGAGAAGACCAAACCTAAGGATAATAGGGATAGATGAGAGTGAAGATTCCCAACTTAAAGGGCCAGAAAATATCTTCAAAAAATTATAGAGGAAAATTTCCCCAACCTAAAGAATAAGATGCCCATAAACATACAAGAAGCCTCCAGAACACCAAACAGACTAGACCAGAAAATAAATACCTCCCATCACATAATAATCAAAATGTCAAATGCACAAAACAAAGAAAAAAATACTAAAAGCAGTAAGGGAAAAAAGTCAAGTAACATATAAAGGCAGACCTATAAGAATTACACCAGACTTTTCACCAGAGACTATAAAAGCCAGAAGATCCTGGTCTGATATCATATAGACCGTAAGGGAACACAAATGCCAGCCCAGACTGCTATATCCAGCAAAACTCTCAATCACTATAGATTGAGAAACCAAGATATTCCATGACAAAACCAAATTTGCACAATATCTTCCCACAAACCCAGCACTTCAAAGGATAATTGATGGAAAACGCCAACACAATGAAGGAAACTACAACCTAGAAAAAACATGGAAGTAATCTTCCAACAACCCCCAAAAAAGATAACTACACAAACATAATTCCACCTCTAATAAAAATAATAGGAAACAACAATCATTTTTCCTTAATATCTCTTAACATCAATGGACTCTATTCTCCAATAAAAAGACGTAGACTATCAGACTGGTTACATAAACAGGACCCAGAATTTTGTTGCATACAAGAAACGCACCTCAGTATCAAAGACAGACATTACCTCAGAGTAAAAGGCTGGAAAACAATTTTTCAATAAAATGGTCCCAAGAAACAAGCTGGAGTAGCCATTCTACTATCAAATAAAATCGACTTTCAATCAAAAGTAATCAAAAGAGATAAGGAAGGACACTTCATACTCATCAAAGGAAAAATCTACCAAGATGAACTCTCAATTCTGAACATCTATGCTCCAAATGCAAGGGCACCCACATACATAAAAGAAATTTTACTAAAGCTCAAAGCACACATTGCACCTCACACAATAATAGTGGGGGATTTTAACACCCTGCTCTCTCCAATGGACAGATCATGGAAACAGAAACTAAACAAAAACACATTGAAATTAACAAAAGTTATGGACCAAATGGATTTAACAGATATCTATAGAACATTTCATCCCAAAGCAAAAGAATATACTTTCTTCTCAGCATCTCATGGTATCTTCTCCAAAATAGATCATATAATTGGTCACAAAACAGTCCTCAACAGATACAAAAAGATTTAAATAATCCTTGCATCCTATCAGATCATCACGGACTAAGGCTGGTCTTTAATAATGAGAAAACCAATGGAAAACCCACATGCATGTGGAAACTGAACAATGCTCTACTCAATGATGACTTTGTCAAGGAAGAAATAAGGAAAGAAATTAAAGACTTCCTAGAATTTAACGAAAATGAGGAAACATCACACCAGAACTTGTGGGACTCCATGAAAGCAGTGCTAAGAGGAAAACTCATAGCTCTAAGTGCTACAAAAAGAAATTGGAGAGAGCTCACATTAACAACTTGACAGCACACCTGAAAGCTCTAGAACAAAAAGAAGAAATAGACCCAAGAGGAGTAGGCGTCAGGAAATAATCAAACTCAGGGCTGAAATCTACCGAGTAGAAACAGAAAGAACTTTACAAAATATCAACAAAACCAGGAGTTGGTTCTTTGAGAAAATCAACAAGATAGATAAGCCCTTAGCCAGATTAACCAGAGGGCACAGAGACAGTATCCAAATTAATAAAATCAGATCTGAAAAGGGAGACATAACAACAGAAACTGAGGAAATTCAAGAAATCATCAGATCCTACTACAAAAGCCTATACTCAACCAAACTGGAAAATCTGGATAAAATGGACAATTTTCTAGACAGATACCAGGTACCAAAGTTAAATCAGGAGCAAATAAATCATCTAAACTGTCCCATAACCCCTAAAGAAATAGCAGCAGTCATTAAAAGTCTCCCCACCAAAAAAAGCCCAGGACCAGATGGTTTTAGTGGAGAATTCTATCAGACCTTCAAGGAAGACCTAATACCAATTCTCTTCAAACCATTCCACAAAATAGAAACGGAAGGAACACTACCCAATTCGTTCTATGAAGTTACAATCACACTCATACCTAAACCTCACAAAGACCCAACAAAGAAAGAGAACTTCAGACCAATCTCTCTTATGAATATAAATGCAAACATACTCAATAAAATTCTAGCAAACTGAATCCAAGAACACATCAAAACAACCATCCATCATGATCAAGTGGGCTTTATCCCAGTAATGCGGGATGGTTCAATATTCGGAAATCCAACAATGTAATCCACTATATAAACAAACTCAAAGAAAAAAATCACATGATCATCTCACTAGATGCTGAGAAAGCATTTGACAAAATTCAATATGCCTTCATGGTAAAAGTCTTGGAAAGATCTGGAATTCAAGGCCCATACCTAAACATAGTAAAAGCAATATACAGCAAACCAGTAGCCAACATCAAACTAAATGGAGAGAAACTTGAAGCAATCCCACTAAGATCAGGGACGAGACAAAGCTGCCTACTCTCTCCCTACCTATTCAATATAGTACTGGAAGTCCTAGCCAGAGCAGTTAGACAACAAAAAGAAGTCAAAGGAATACAAATAGGAAAGGAAGAAGTCAAAATATCACTATTCGCAAATAATATGATAGTATCCTTAAGTGACCCCAGAACTTCCACCAGAGAACTCCTAAACCTGATAAACAACTTCAGCAAGGTGGCAGGTTATAAAATCAACTCGAACAAATCAGTAGCCTTCCTCTATGTGAAAGATAAACAGACTGAAGAAGAAATTAGGGAAATGACACCCTTTACAATAGTCACAAATAATATAAAATACCTCAGGGTGAATCTAACCAAGCAAGTGAAAGATTGGTATGACAAGAACTTCAATCTCTGAAGAAAGAAACTGAAGAAGATCTCAGGAAATGGAAAGATCTCCTAAGCTCATGGATCATCAGGATTAATATAGTAAAAATGGCCATCTTGCCAAAAGCAATCTACAGATCCAGTGCAATCCCCATTAAAATACCAACTCAATTCTTTACAGAGCTAGAAAGAGAAATTCTCAAATTTATTTGGAATAACAAAAAACCCAGGATATCGAAAACCATTCTCAACAATAAAAGAACTTCTGGAGGAATCACCATCCCTGACCTCAAGCTGCACTACAGAGCAATAGTGATAAAAACTGCCTGGTATTGGTACAGAGACAGGCAGGAAGATCAGTGGAATCGAGTTGAAGACCCAGAAATGAACCCACACACCTATGGTCATTTGATTATTGACAAACGAGCTAAAACCATCCAGTGGAACATGGACAGCATTTTCAACAAATGGTGCTGGTTCAACTGGAGGACAACATGCAGAAGAATGCAAATCGATCCATTCTTATCTCCTTATACAAAGTTCAAGTCCAAGTGGATAAAGGACCTTCACATAAAACCAGACACAATGAAACTAATAGAAGAGAAGGTGAGGAAGACCCTCGAATACCTAGGCTTAGAGGAAAACTTCCTGAACAGAACACCAATGGCTTATGCTCTAAGATCAAGAATTGACAAATGGGACTTCATAAAATTGCAAAGTTTCTGTAAGGCAAAGGACACTGTCAATAGGACAAAACAGCAACCAACAGATTGAGAAAAAAGTCTTTACCAATCCCACATCTGATAGAGGACTAATATCCAATATATACAAAGAACTAAAGAAATTAGACTCTAGACAACCAAATAACCCTATTAAAAAATGGGGTACGGAGCTAAATAAAGAATTCTCAACTGAAGAAATGCAAATGGCTGAGAAGCACCTAAAGAAATGTTCAGCATCCTTAGTCATCAGGGAAATGCAAATCAAAACAACCCTGAGATTCCATCTCACACCAGTCAGAATGGCTAAGATCAAAAACTCAGGTGATAGTAGATGCTGGCTAGGATGTGCAGAAAGAGGAACACTCCTCCATTGTTGGTGGGATTGCAAGATGGTGCAACCACTCTGGGAAACAGTCTGGCGGTTCCTCAGAAAATTGGACATATCACTACCTGAGGACCCAGCTATACCACTCCTGGGCATATACCCAGAAGATGCTCTAACACATAACAAGGACATATGCTCCACTATGTTCATAGCAGCTTTATTTATAATAGCCAGAAACTGGAAAGAACCCAGATGCCCTTCAACAGAGGAATGGATACAGAAAATGTAGTACATTTACACAATGGAATATTACTCAGCTATTAAAAACAATGAATTCGATAAATTCATATATAAATGGATGGAACTAGAAAATATCATCCTGAGTGAAGTAACCCAATCACAAAAGAACATACATGGTATTCACTCACTGATTATTGGATTTTAGCCCAGAAGCCTGAAATACCCAAGATTTAATTCACAGACCACATAAAGCTCATGAAGAATGATGACCAAGTGGCGGGGGGAGGCTTCAATCCTTCTTAGAAGGAGTAACAAAATACTCATGGGAGCAAATATGGAGACAAAGTACAGAACAGAATCTGAAGGAGGGGCCGTCTGCAGACCATTCCACCTGGGTATCCATCCCATGTGCAGTCACCAAAGGTAGAGGTTGATGTGGATGTCAGGATGTACATGCTCACAGGAGCCTGATATAGCTATCTCCTTAGAGGTCTGCAAGAGTCTGACATATTCAGAGGCAGATGGTCACAGCTAATCATTAAACTGATCATGGGGTTCCCAATAGAGAAGATAGAGTGAAGACTGAAGGAGTTGAGAGGATTCTCGACACCATGAAGAAAGCAACAATACCAACCAACCAGAGCCTCCAGGGTCTAAATCACCAGCTTGGGAGTGCTTAGGGAGGGACCCATGGCTCCAGCTATATATGCAAGGGACCTATATATAAGTGGGAGAAGAGATCCTTGGTCCCATGAAGGCTGGACATCGTAGGGGGGGGATATTCGAGGGTGGGGAGGTGAGGTACGGGGAAGGCTGGGTGGGGGTATACCAATATGGAGGCAGGAGGACGGGGGGAAGGGATAGTGAGTTCCTGGGAGGAGGGGGGGAAATGGGGTAAGGAGAGAATATCTGAAATGTAAATAAAATTTCCAATAAGAAAAAAAGAGTCAAATAAAGCTTCTGATGCTATACAGGTGAGAAAGGTCACTGAGGTAACACTGGCTGGACCTTCTCTTAAACAGCTTCCCTAGGTTTCCAATCTCCCCGTGACTCCCCTGTGAAAGAGTTCTACTAGGGAGGACCAACAGTGAGAAAAGGGGACCCCAAGAATCCCATTCTGTTTGTGCCAAGCAGAATAGAAAGTGTGTATGTGGAGGGTGTTTAGAACTGAGAGAGGTAAAACCAAAATCATGCATGCAGGATCCTTGAGAGAGGGCTTAACTAAGAACACTTTGAGATAACACGAGGCACTAAAGTTGCTGACATCAGTTATGTACCAGGACCTATACTTTTATTAAATGCTGAGAGTTTTTTTTTTTTTTTCATGTTGAAATAGTAAATATCTCTAGAACTTTCTGTCAGCTAATTTTAAAAGATGCAATGCTACACATGCCAAGATGATACCTGCCTGGTAAGTCATGAAGGCTTAAAATATATTACTTTTCACATTTCAACCTGTTCCTGTTCTGACTCACTGCTTGCCATATTGCTCTCCTCTTCTTCCTCTGAAGGGAAACAGTGGATTCCTCAATCCTTGGTGCTGCTACTTGCCTATAAAAAAGGCAAATGAACAGAAAGAATAAGAAAGCAACAAAAGGAATCTGAATAATCAGTGCAGAGCTCTTTTTTTCCTTAGGTTCCTCTTCTTTCCCAGGTGGAGGACCACTGTCAACACTCCCTCCAATGCCACTTTCCAGGCAATGTGGTGGGTCCCACCCGAGGTCGCAGTGGCAATGGTGTAAGTTGTTGCACACACCTTTCATAGTACATGTCTTGGGTGAACACTGATGTAGCCAAATTGCCCTTCTGACACACTTCTTATTAATACACACATGATCTGGACCACAGTCTGTGCCATCTTTCACAAAACCAATGTCAGGGATTGTCATCCCAAAATGGTAGTCAGTTCCCCAACAGGTGACACCATTGAGGTGAGTCCAGTGTACAGTGGAATGCCCCTGCAACAATGGAATGCTTGTTACATTCTCACACTGAACTCTGCCACAGAGGATGTCTGAACCACTACATCTTAAGTACGCATTTCTGATCATACCACAGTTGCCAAAACGGTCACCTTGGGTGTTGAGTTCTCTGTAGCAACTCTGAGCTGCACTCCTGGCTTCCTTGCCAAAGATTTGCTTACACTGTTCATCTCGGTTATTACATCTCTTTTCATAGCAGTAGCCACCATCTTGACAGGGGCTCCCATCAAGCAAATAAACGTCATTAGGACACATATGTGAGCTTCCATTGCACCATTCTGGAAGGTCACATTCATTGACCTTTTCTCTGCAAAGTGTGCCTGCTGGCATAAGCTGGCAATGTAAGCAACAAAGCCCAAAAGCACAGGCAGCCCCATCATTGAGAGTACACCTGGAGTTACAACATGGATCTCCTTTACACATATGCCAGTTTCCACAGTCACACTGCTCTCCGTTGTCAACCACTCCATTCCCGCAGAATTGGATATCTCGGTTGCTTATTGACATCTTTTCCTTGTGCAAACAACTGGCAGTAGCAAATGTTCTCCAAAATGCAGCATAACTACAGTTACTGAACATGGCATTCTCATTGTATGATGTAGACATTAAGCAATGATTTGATCCACAAGTACATGAGCCACTATCATGCTCCATACCCAAATTATGACCAATCTCATGGGCTATAGTTAGTCCAAACATCCAAAGATTATGTCCCATCAGACTTTCAACTCCACAATTATGAGTTGGCATACAGACAGTTCCAACATAAGCGAAACCAAGGTATTTACCAAAATAATGATTCACAAAAAGATGTGCAATGTCATTTGTAATACGAAAATTAAGGCTGATAGTCTTCCAAATACAAAATTCATGTAGGAGGTTCTTTATGCCATCCATAGCCACGTAGTTTCCTTCATTCCACATCTCAACTCCAATTAAAACTACGTCAATATCCAGTACAAGATAAATCTCATTTAATATATTGATAATGGTGAATACTTCCTTTAACACATGTGACCTATTATTATTATGATAACGAACTCTCTCGTGGTCAACAACCAATGCCAGGTCAAGAAAACGCTTGTGAGTCCACCATCCCTCATAGTGGCTTTGCATCAGAGTGGGGTTCTCATTCTTCTGAAGCTTCATTTGCCGTGCTATCTCTTCTTCTGTCAGTGCACACCTCAGGGGGTGTAATTCTGTCTCCTCATTATCTAACTTGTGAACCAAATGTTCAAATGTGGAAGAAAGTTTCTTGGGCTTGATTTTATATACTGTGCCATTTATCTGTAATAGTCCTTCAAAGCCTCCAAAACAGGTAGTAATAGCAACCATGGACTCTGGGTCTCCATCCACATAGCCATGGTAGTAGCAATTCTGCTGGATATATGGCTGGTCTTTGTGTAGACCACCTTGCTTAGTGTAGGTGAATACAGAGAAGAATCTGGATACAAAGACCTTCTTGACCTTCATGTAAATAAAATGTTTGTGGCCCCCAAAGCGCAGGCTATAGGTCAGCCATCCCATAGCCCACATTGATCTGTTGCCTGTGACCTGTAAGGGTATCACTACTTCTGGGAGGCTGGTGTGCTGAGCATACCCTGTCAACGGCCATGATGAAAGAATGACCAATATCTCCAGCCAGAGGTACAGATGAGATATCCTTGTGTATACCACAGTCTTACTCATAGCTATCTTGTCCTCTGAGACAGCAAAGGAGAATGCCCTTTGTCTTGTTTGCATGCAGTGCTGGCTTTTAATGGTCTGTCTTCTGGCTGTGTTGATACATTAGAGCAGCAAGACTAAATGAAAGCACAGAAATTGGAGTGATGGTCAGGCCATGGTGGAAGAGAAAGATCAAGATGAGACCTTAAATGGCTGAGGTATTATTTAAAGGCATAACTCTACAGAGTGTATTAGATTTGCTGTTTAATTTTGTTAAAGTAAACCAAACTATGGGGGGTAAGTAAAATTTTTTATTTGTCAAGGTTTGTGCTCTCTGAACCTAGACAGAGAACTGATGGATATTATATCAATAAGTTTATATGCCTACATTAATATGTAAATCAAATGGTGTCAGTAAACAGTAACTATATATATATGAACCTAGAATACATAAAATTGTTCTTTCAATTGCCAACAGTGAATTGTTGTGTTACCTTATTCAGGAGAGATTGTAAATACTGCTAACATTAGTGGTTTTTTTTTTTAATGTCACACACACACACATACACACACATACACACACCGACACAGAACTATTCACACACACTATAAGCTTATTGTGCAAAACACCAAGTGATCATAGCAGAAGTGAAGAGAAAAGGATCTGTTGAGGACAAAAATTCTAAATTGTGAGTACCATCATAATAAACTCAGGTGTTCTCCATGTCTGTGGGTTTCCTGTTATTATTTTCAAAGGTAGGATTTCAGCATATCAGCTTATCTGGCTTTGATTTCACGGTCCTTTAGCCTTTGTCTCCCATTTAAGAGCTTGAACTACAGGTACATATTACATATTGCTTTTTATATTTCCATTTCCAAAAAGAAACATATTTTCTTGAGATACGTTTGACTATGTTGAATTCAAATTTTTGTTCTGATGAGAAGGGTTTAATCATTATTGATGTGATACTCTTGATAATTAACCCATTTGACTCCATCATTATTTATTCTTAAAATGTTGTCTTGCAGTCTTCTCAAAGGAAAACAAAATAATGATCTTGACTGTCCTTGTAGTGTGGACAATAACTTGTACAATGACTCAACATGTCATAACTCTGGAGTGACTGTAACATCTTCATTCATACAGATACATAGTGCCATGTACTACAAAAACCTAAAATTTGACTTTAATAATCTTTCCTCCATTGTTTTTTTCCATAGCTTCATCAAATGCATCAATCTCTTTACCATGCATACCACCTGGCATTTTTTCTGATATAGTGTCTAACTCAGTTTTATTCAAAGCAGAGTAACCACACATTATAAAGGTTTAGAATGCCCAGTTAAATAAATAGAGAAAAATAGGAAAGAAGACAGATATAATTCTTTTATGTGGTTATGGTTTGGAATACTACATGAGAGTCAAGGTGTTTGTTCCTGTGTGAACTCATAGTCTAAATATTTGTACTGCTATCCCTAGTGTTAATTCTTGAATGACTTACTAGCAGGTGAAGTGACAATGTCCATGACCTTGTCTAATGTTAGTTGCTTCATGTCACATCTACAGTGTTGATTTTTTTTGAGACCTTACATGACAAGAATATTGGTTCCCAACATTCTTTTTCTCTTATAGGGTTGAGTTCTAGATTGAACTGCTTAGCAACAAGAAACTCTCAGGCTACAGAACAGTGCAACTAGCTAAAGTTCTACCCCATGCTTGTACTATCTCAACCAGTTTGCTTTCTATTGATTTCTCAGTATGAGTAATCAGATTTTCTAGTATGCTTCGACAACTTCAAAGTGAATTAACTTCTTTTCATTACTATAATTCTGCATTTTCCCAAAGTCATATAATCATTATACCTTCTGTACTTTTTAAAAATCCTGTTGCCTACATGGCCTCAGTTGATCCTCACTGTCCACACAAAACATAATCAAATAAGCATGAGCATTAAATGATATCATAGATGAAGTAGATTCAACAGAAAGCTACAAAATAATCTATCCAATTAGTACAGAGCAAATACTCTTAGTATTCAAGGAACATCCTCTAAAAGAAATAAAATACTAGGAAAGAATGGAAGTCATCCCTAATGTAGAGAAATGGAAATAATTATTTGTGTTCTATATGATCATATTGAAGTAAAGACACATATCAAAAGCACAAAAAGAATCAAGCACACATAACTCTGGGAGATTAAATAACACAAATCATTTAATGATGAGTGAGTCATTGATGATATTAAGAAATTTCTAGACCCATATCCAAAGGCAGTCTGTGCTCTAGGACTTCCAACAGGTGAAACTCCAAAACCTCCCAATACCTGGTCTATCTGGGGACTCCTGGAACCCAGGGCACGCAGGCTCCCCTGCCTAGCCAGAGAGCTCCAGCTAGCAGGAGAGCCTATAAGAAGACACTAGGTTCTGGATCTCCACCTACTACCCACATTCAAAGACAGCTTGTCCACCAGAGCTTTTGACACTTACAGGATCACAGAGACAGTGGATTCCCCAGGAATTCTAATACAACCAGGATCACAGGATCACATGCTCATAGGAGGAACAGGCTCCAGTAAGATACAGCAAAGAGAGCTAACACCAGAGATAACCAGATGGCAAGAAACAAGTGCAAGACCTCAGAAGATAAATCTTCTATGCTCATAGATTGACAGGAGTAACATAGTAAAAATGGCCATCTTACCAAAAGCAATCTACAGATTCAATGCAATCTCCATCAAAAACCCAATTTAATTCTTCACAGAGATAGAAGGAACAATTCTCAAATTCATCTGGAATAACTAAAAACCCAAGATATCAAAAACTATTCTCAACAATAAGGGAATTTCTGTGGGAATTCCCTGACCTCAAGCTGTACTATAGAGCAATCATGCAAAAAGCCACATGATATTGGTACAGAGACAGACAAGTAGATCAATGGAATAGAATTCAAGACTCAGAAATAAACCCACATACCTATGGTCTCCTGATCTTTGACAAAGAAGCCAAAACCATCCAGTGGAAAACAGACAGCATATTCAACAAATGGCACTGGGTCAACTGATGTCGGCATGTAGAAGAATTCAAATCGATCCATCCTTATCTCCTTGTACAAAGCTCAAGTCCATGTGGATCAAGGACCTCCACATAAAACCAGATATACTGAGTCTAATAGAAGGGAAATTGGGAAAAAGCATCGAACACATCGGCACAACGGAAATTTTTCTGAACAGAACACCAATGGCTCATGCTCTAAGATCAACTATTGCCAAATAGGATTTCATAAAATTGAAAAGCTTCTGTAAGGTAATGGACACTGTCATAGGGACAAAACAACAACCTACCAATTGGGATAAGATCTTTACCAATCCTACATCCAATAGAAGGATAGTATCCAATATATATAAAGGACTCAACTTAAACTCCAGAGGACCAAATAACACCATTAAAAAATGGGGTACAGAGCTAAACAAAGAATTCTCAACTGAGGAATCTCAAATGGCTGAGAAGCACCTCAAGAAATATTCAACATCCGTAGTTATCAGGGAAATGCAAATCAAAACAACCCTGAGATTCCACCTCCCATCAGTCATAATGGCTAAGATCAAAAACTCAGATGACAGCAAATGCTGGCGAGGATGTGAAGAGAGAGGAACATTGCTGTGGGATTACAAGCTAGTACAATCACTCTTGAAATCAGTCTGCCAGTTTCTCATAAAATTGGACATAACATTACCTGAGGACCCAGCTATACCACACCTGGGCATATACCCAGAAGATGCTCCAACATATAACAAGGACAAATGCTCCACTATGTTTATAGCAGTCTTATTTATAATACCCAGAAGTTGGAAACAACCTTGATTTCTGTCAACTGAGGAATGGATACAGAAAATGTGGTACATTTACACAACAGAGTACTATGCAGCTATTAAAAACAATGAATTCATGAATTCATTGGCAGGCAAATGGATAGAATTAGAAAATATCCTGAGTGAGATAACACAGTCACAAAAGAACACACGTTATGTACTCACCATGGACATTAGCCTAAAAGCTGGGAATATCCACAATACAACTCACAGACCATATGAAGCTCATGAAGGAATACCAAAGTACAGATGCTTCAGTCCTACTTAGAAGGGGGAACAAAGGGTGAGAGAACCTGGAGGATAAATGTGGGTAGAGGGAGGATCAGGTGTGGGAAGAGACTGGGGAGAAAGTTCAGATGGTCAGGAAATTGAATGGAGGTGTGGAGCAGTAGGGGATGTGGAATTAGGGGTAGCCACTAGAAAGTCCTAGATGCCAGAGAATCAAGAGGTTACCAGGACCCAACAGGGATGGCATTAGCCAAAATACCCAACACAGGAGAGAGAGAACCTGTAGAGACCATATCCAGTAGATAGACACAGCCCCCAGTTGAGGAATGGAGCCACCCACCCACCTCAAAAGTATTAACCCAGAATTGCTCCTGTCTAAAGGAAATGTAAGGATCCCCACCTAGTGATCCATCCCATCTACAGGCACCAAACCCAGATGTTATGTATGATACCAAGATTCACTTGCTGACAAGCACTTGCTGGTATAGCACTACCCCCAGAGAGGCTCTGCCAGAGCCTGACCAATACAGATGTGGATGCTTACAGTAAACCACATGCCTATATATAAAGAATCAAAGTGATTTCAAATAATATATGAAGACCTTGTATTAGCAAAAACAAGCCAAGCTCTAAATTAGTAGTTGAAAATACATAATTCAAAGCAGAAATAAAAGAATAGAAATAAACCAATACAAAACATTAGTGAAGCAAACAGGGTTTTTTGGTTTTGTTTTGTTTTTTTGAAACTATAAATAAGATTAACAAACTGTGAGCCACCCTACCAAAAAAAAAAAGAAGTAAGAAAACACATATGAGTGAAGTAAGAGAAGCAAAGTGAATCATTATGATGGGTGTGAAAATAATTCAGAACCCCATTAGGACAAACATTACTCAAAACATTCCACCAAGTTGGAAAAATTAAGAGAAATTGAAATGGATGAATTTCTACAGACATATGACATGCATCACCCCCACCTCCCCCAAAAAACTCAGGATGACAATATTACAATTAGATATGTTATGCCTCCAAGTACAACCTCTAGTGTCAGGAATAGGCAACTTCTTGTTGAGTCATTTGCCAAACAAGTCCAAAACATCAAAAGCTAATGCCAAGGCTATTGGTTGCTTTCCACAACTTGGTGATAAGGTCCAATTGCTAAAGACAATATTTCTGTCATCAAACATGGAGAAGTCAAGCTAGTGCCCAGGTCGTAGCTCCTCCCTTAATGACTACTGTTCATGGTACTAGAAGGTGCTCTGTACATTACAGGAGAAAAGTAGTCATTCATATCACCAACTACAAACCCCAGGACCTGTGAGAGTCACTTACCTGCCAGATATACTGGCATAATCATGATACAAATGTCATGGGATTAACCAATCACATTTTTAAAAAATAGGTTTGAAGCCCACTCCATGAAATGTAATTCATACAAGACTGCTAACATGGCCAAGAACCTGACATTAAATGGGTCAATGGGTCTAGAGGAAAATTAGTACTGATATTCTAATAAAGGAATTTTGAAAAAAAAAATGAGTTCTTATGACAAACTGCTATACCCACAAAATCACTGCCTTCCTTAATCCTCATTAGAGAAGCTTCTTCTTGCAGTAGATGGATGTTAACGCAGAGACTCACAAGTGGACAGTGAGCAGGAATTGAAAGATTTTGGAGGACTCAGTCCAAAATCAGATGTCTCTCTCAAATTCCTTCCCTCAGTGCTCAGGGATCTATGTGGAAAATGAGGCAGGGAATTGGAAGAACTACAAGCAATAAATGACTTTGAGAAAACAACCCAGAGGCACAAGTAAACTCCCAGAAACTATGGCAGCCTGCACCAGGTTGGCAATGTGTCTATGTAGATGAAGTCCCAGCACTGAGAGGGAAAATGAACAGGAGCTCCCATGGAAAATCATTTGCAAATAAAAACTGATGGGAGTGGGGGATATCAGTTTCTCAAGTTCAGTATCTCTGAGCATATCAATCACACCCCAGGGCAAGCCCCATGCCCAGGAGTTGTTGGCCAACACAGAATGAACTCTAAGTTGTTTATTTTCTGTGTATGGGCTTTTGTTTCATTTTTATTTTGTTCTGGCATTTTTCTCTTGTTTCATTTTTTGTTCATTTGTTTATTTTAATTTGAGTATTGTGGGGGTTTTGTTTTTGAAATAGAGAGAACATGAAGTTGAGTGGGTGGCTAGGGCAGTAGAGGAGCTGGGAGAAGGTAAATTATGATCAAATATATTGTATATAAATTATTTAATAAAAATGAATACAATCATGGTTTAATTTTAAAAGAATACACCAAAAAGATTATTCAATGTGATTAAATTGGCTTTATTCCACAGATGCGAGTTTGGTCCAACAACCAGATATCAATAATTACAATATATCACTTAAATGAATGGTAGAAGAGAAATTTCATGACTGTCTTAGTTAGGGTTTTACTGCTGTGAACAGACACCATGACCAATGCAAGTCTTATAAAGGACAACATTTAATTGGGACTGGCTTACAGGTTCAGAGGTTCAATCCATTATCAAGGTGGGAGTATGTCAGTGGCCAGGCAGGCATGGTACAGAGCAGTGAGTTCTAAATCTTCATATGAAGGCTGCTATCAGAATACTGACTTCCACGCAGCTAGGATGAGGGTCTTATAGCCCACACCCATAGTGACACACCTACTTCAATAGGACTATGCCTTCTAATAGTTCCAATCTCTGCACCCAGCATATAAAAACCATCACATTCCACTCCCTGGCCCCCATAGGCTTGTCCAAACATATGAGTCTATGGAGGCCATACTTAAACATATGCAAAAATACATTTAGTGCAACTTCAAAATTCTGCATTGTCTATAGCAGTCTCAACAATGTTAAAAGTCCAGAGTTCAAAGTCTCTTCTGATATTCATTCAATCATTTAACTATAATCCCCAAAGCAAGATAGGAAACCCACTGGGCAAACTCCAAACTTGGCATCTCCATGTATGATATCAAAGCAGTCTTCAGATCTCCAACTCCCTTTTTATCTTTGTTGACTGCAACAAACTTCTTTGCCTGGGCTGATTTCACTCCCTGTTCGCAGCTTTCCTCAGCAAATAGACCATGGCTCTAGTATCTTAAACATCTTGGGGTCTCCAAGGCAACTTAAATGTTACAGCTTCTTCTTTCAATGTCTAGGATCCACACATGATCTGGGATCCCCCAAAGGGCTGGTGACATTTCTCCAGCTCTGCCCTCTGTAGCATTCTAAGCTCAGGCTGATCTACTTCATTGCTGCTGTGGTTCTGGGTGACCATCCCATGGTATACTGTAGAACAGAGATGTCATGACAGTCTTTGTTAGGGTTTTACTGCTATGAACAGACACCATGACCAGTGCAAGTCTTATAAAGGACGACTTTTAATTGGGGCTGGCTTACAAGTTCAGAAGTTCAGTCCATTATCAAGGATATCCAATACAAGGTCTTCTGTTGCAACTAAGCTCCATCAGTAGCCTCTCAAAGGCTCTCTTCATGGTGCCAAGCCTCAACTTCTTTGCATGACCCCTTCAGACCATGAACTACAACTGGGACTGAACCTTCACCAATGGCCTTCCCTGGCCTCTCACAGTGTCAAGCCTCAGCTGGTCCTCATGACCCCTTCAATGCCTTCAAAACCAGTACCACCTGGGTGACTCTTACACATTACCAAGTACAGCTGCAGCACGAGGTACAACCTTGGCTATCTCTGAAACACAGCTTCTTTGTGATTTCAGAAAACACTTTCCAGAAGATTTCCCCTCAGTGATGCTGGTCTCTTCTTAATCACCACTAATTTCTTATCTCCAGTTAACCAGCATCAATTGTCCCAGTATTCCCTTCTATTCTGGACTTTAAAGCCAGAGTTACATAGCCAAAGCTTCTGAGTTCTGCTGCTTGCTGGAGCAGGAACATGGATCCTTTGTTCTAGTACATTATCACCAGCTTTCTGCTTTCCAACTCCTTCACTGTCTAAGCTTGGCTGTCTTGGCCACTTGCTCTGTAGACTGACTTTGAACTCAGAGATCTGCAAATCTGTCTCCTAAGCACTGGGATTAAAGGTGTGGTTTACTAACCCTGAATTTAAGTTTTCCTTCACCTAGAATTTGCTCTGCTCTAGGCTGGCCTTGAACTCAGAGATCTGCTTGTCTTTGCCTCCTGGATTAAAGGCTTGTACTACGAAGCCTGGACCTAAACTTAACTGGGTAGGATCTTGTCCAAAGGTCACCACTCCCTTAATTCAGTTTAATATCCTTGAATACATGATTTAGCTCCATTTCACTTCCTGGTGCCCCTTTAATAATTCAACCATCTATTTTATATTTTTCCTTTCTAAGCTTGCTGCACTTCTTTAAAATCCTCTTCAGGAGATTTAATCAGAAAACAAAGTCTATGATGGATGTTTCTGAGACTTCCTTTGCCAATGCAAATAATCTGAGTCTCTTTACCTTAGCCTCAGATAGACTCTTCAGATAAGGGCAAAAAGTAGCCATATTCTTCACCAAAATACCACAAAAACAGTCTCTAGGCCACAGATTGAAATTCTTCTCCACTGAACCCTCTTGGGCCAGGTCTTCACAATTCAAATCACCCTAAGTAACAAAGTCTTCCATATTCCTATTAGGATAGCCCATTAAGCTCCATTTAAAGCATTCCACTACTTTCCAAATCAATATTCTTCCAAATAAAAGCATGGTCAGGCCTATCACACCAATACCCAAGTCCCTGGTACCATCTTCTGTCTTAGGGTTTTACTGCTGTGAACAGACACTATTACCAAAGCAACTTCTTATAAGGACAACATTTAATTGGGGCTGGCTTATAGGTTCAGAGGTTCAGTCCATCATCATCAAGGCTGGAACATGGCAGCATCCAGCCAGGCATGGTGCAGTAGGAGCTGAGAGTTCTACATCTTCATGTGAAGACTGCTAGCAGAATACTGGTTTCCAGGCAGCTAGGGTGAGGGTCTTAAAGCCCATGCCCACAGTGACACACCTACTCCAAAAGGGCCACATCTTCTAATAGTGCCACTCTCTGTGCTAGGCATATACAAAAATCACAATGGCTATCATGAAAATCATGAAAAGATGTTGACAAAAGCTAACACTCCTTCATAATAAATATCTTGAAGAAATGCTGTTAGATGTGACATATCTGAATATAATAAAGTGACTCTCTCTCTCTCCTCCTCTCTCTCTCTCTCTCTCTCTCTCTCTCTCCTCCTCTCTCTCTCTCTGTGTGTGTGTGTGTGTGTGTGTGTGTGTGTGTGTGTGTGTAATATTAATTATATTAATTAGGGAAAAGCTCAAAGCAGTTCTACTATATCAGGACCAAAATTAATGTCTACTTTCTCCTCTTCTATTCATTGAAATACTGGAAGGTTTGGCTAGGACATTGCAGAGAAGAAAAGCAAATAAGGAGAATAGCAATGGGAAAGGAGGAACTCAAAGTTTTGTTGTTGTTTGCTTGCTTGCCTGGTTGTTTGCTTGGTTTTGGTTTTGTTGAGACTGTGTTCCTCTGTATAACTCTTGTTGACCTGAAACTTTTTCTGTAGACTAGGCTGGTCTTGAACTTATAGAAACTCACCTACCTATGCCTTCCCAGTGCTGGGATTAAAGGCATACCCTTCCCCCTGCCTGGCAAGTCAAAGAATTCTTAGTTGCAAAATCCGTGGTTCTGTATATAAGAGACCATAAAGACTCCACCAGAAAAACTCTCAAAAAACAATATACACTTTCATCCGTATGGAAGGATTCAAAATTACCATACACAACCTGTAGCATTTCTATTACACGTAATAAACATGTTGAAGAAGAAACCAGAGAAGCAATTCCACTCATGATTGCCTCAAAGAAACCAAAACTAAAGACCTGAGAATAAACCCAACCAATGGGGTGAAAGACCTCCACAATGGGAACTGTAAAACACTGAAGAGAGCAGTTGAAGAAGACACTAGGAAAACTGCCATTTCCATAGGTTAGATGAACCAATTTTGAGACAATGTCTACCTTAACAGAAACAGTCTACAGATTCAACGCTATTCCCATCAAAATTCCAATGCTAGTATTCACAGAATTAGAAAAAAAATCTCAAAATTCATGTGGAAGCACAAAGTTATAAGAGAACCAAGACAATCCTTGTCTAACACTGGAAGTGTCACCACACCTGATTGAAGTTGTATCACAAAACCATAGTATCAAGAAGAACATTGTACTGGGACAAAAACAGATTAACAAGCAAAGAACAGAAGGGCCTGACATAAGCCCATGTAGATACAGTCAGCTGGTTTTTCATCTGGATGACTAGAATGCTTACTGCTTTGACAAATCCTTTTTTTTTTTTCACCAAATAAAAATAAAATAATATTTGATGAAATAAAAGAGTGTATTTATTATTATTTTACACAAATAAAATCCATATGTATGTAGATTAAAGACAAAACCAAGTAAGTTTGATTTTATTGATGGTAAAAACTCATTGTAATCTCAATGCCATAAATAACACATCATTATCATTTATTTGTTTGCATTGGAGTATTTTCAAGACCTTCAGAATAAAATAAATTACACTTTAGAATATTTGGTTTGCTGCTACGCCTTCCATTTCAAAACTGCCTCTTCCTCTCCATTATAATAATTGAGAATTGTGTATATACTTAAAAATCCATTAACTTGGAGATGAAGCTATAGGACTTTTCCTGTCATAGAGAAAGGTATTGTTTGGAGTTATAAACAAAACCATAATTGATTCTTATGGTATGAGAATTACAGGTCCTAGGATAGGACCACTGTGTTACTTAGCATACACTTTTAAAAGTTTTAAGTATTAGAAAGATAAGCTATTATGTTCTCTGAGAAGTTTCCAAGGTGGAATGGACCTAAAGTTTTGATTTTAAAAAGTAATATAAATGACAAATCTAGTTTTTAAAGGTTGCATATCCATATGTAGAAGGATGAAAATAGTTATGCTTCTCTCAGTCTGCACAAGAATGAACTTTCAGTGGATCAAAGACCATCATGCAACACTTAAAACTCTGAAACTACTTGAGCAGAAAGTAAAGAACAGGTAAGGACATAGTTGGATTTCTAACTAAGAATGTAGGTCCCTTAAACTAAAAGCTGTCTGAACAGTATTTAAATTTGCATTTTCTTAATGGATGAGAGTTTTTTTTATTGAACATAAAATTTTGTTTTACACAATATATTGTGATCCTGGTTTTCATGTTTCTCCAGGATCCTCACCATCTCCTCACTCTCTGTCACTCTCTACACATTCCCCAGTTTTAAGTCTTTATTTTATTTTTATTGTTTTTGGTTTTTTGGTTTTTCAAGACAGGGTTTCTCTGTATAGCCCTGGCTGTCCTGGAACTCACTCTGTAGACCAGGCTGGCCTCAAACTCAGAAATCTGCCTGCATCTGCCTCCCAAATGCTCCCACTGCCCAGCATTAAGTCTCTGTTTTAGTTGTCGTCTCCTGCAGGGGGGAAGCTTCTCTGGTGACGGCTGATCAAGATGTTGACCTATGACTACAGTGTTAATGTTGTTAGGAGTCCTTTAACAGGACAGTGTTTGGTTTTCCCCTAGGTCCATGGCCAATCTAGTCTATGGTTCTTGGCTATCTGAGCAGTGTCAGGCATGGGTCTCACCTCATGGAGTAGGGCTTAAATCCAAGCAGAAGGTGGTTATTGACTCCTACAATGTTTGTGCCACCATTGTTCCAGTGTATCATACAGGAAAGATAACAATTTCACATCAACGTTTTTGGACTTTGTACCCCAAACAACCTGATTTGGTAGTTACCTTTCTCCTCCTGTAGCATGCATAGTTTCTTCTAGGATCATGAACACTAGTCAATAGGGGTAAAGGCTCTAGTTAGGCACCTACTTGCTCAATTTCTCTTTGTTAAATGAGATATATAAATGTTGTGCTTGGCAGTAGGACTTACTATTGTATGCTTGAGAGCTACCAATAGCTAGCTCACTATCTTGACTAAATTTAAGTAGCTATTATCCACTTGTAATTCTTTCTTTGAAAACTCTACATACTTCATTTTTAAAAACTAGATTGGTTGTTTCCTTACTATTTTGTTTAAAAATTTTCTATATTATTGTGTATGTGTGTGCTTTAGTATTTATGTGGTATATGTACCTGTGCCTATGCACCTGTAGGTGTACATGTATTTCGAGGTACAGCCTTGTTGGAGTAGATGGTACTAGTGGTACAACTGACTCCTTGTCAACTTGACAGACAAACATTACTGTTAGACTACAACCCTTACTTTCCTATTCATACCCAAGATTTCAGATGTAAGGAGAGCCAGGGAGAGAGGGCTGTGTTGAGAATGGGGATTGGCAGGGGGCAGAGGGCAATTCTAGGACATGCCAGAGACCTGGAAGCTTCAGGGGGTCTTTGAGGGTGACTGTAGCTGAAGCTTCTATCAGTAGAAGATATGAAGCCTGAAGTGGCCACCTCCTGTAGCCATGTAGGAACTCCCAGTGCAGAAGAAAGGACACCAAAACCTTAGACCCAAAATTAGTTCTGCCTACAAAAAATTCAGGGACAAAGATGTCATAGAGACTGGGGGCATGGCCAACCAATAACTGGCCCAACTTTAAATCAATCCCATGGGTAAGAGCCAATTTCTGATGCTATTAATGATACTGTGTTATGCATGCAGATAGGAGCCTAGCACAACTACTCTCTAAGAGGCTCCACCCAGTAGCTAACTGAAACAGATGTAGAGACCCACAGCCAACCATTAGATCGAGCTCAAGACGCCTTATGGAAGAGTTGAGGGAATGATTGAAGAACCTGGAAGGATAGGGACTCTACAAGAAGACCAATAGATTCAACTAACCTGGACCCTTGGAGGCTCCCAGAGACTGAACCACCAGCCAAAGATCATACAAGGGATGGACCTAGGCCCCCTACACATATGCAGCAGATGTGCAGCTTGGTCTTCTTGCCAGTCCCTCAACAACTAGAGTGGGGACTTATCCTGACTCTGTTGTCTTCCTGTGGATCCTGTTCTTTTAACTGAGATGTTCTCAGTGGGAAAGGATGTGTCTAGTCCTGCAGTGACTTGAGGTATCATGGCAGGTTGGTACCTCGGTAGGACCTCACTGATCTCAGGATGGAGGGAAGGGAGGAATGGGGGAGGAGCCTTTGAGAGAAGGGGCTGTGAGAAGAGGGGGGTGTGATCAAGATGTAAAGTGAATAAATATAGTAATTAATGGAGAAAAAAACACAAATAATTTTAAAAGTCCCTCAGTTTTTAACAATTAAAACAATTTAATTTCAGTCTCTTTGAAATATCCAATCTCCCTAAAAATCTAAAATCTCTTTTATGAGGTCTTTACAGTTGTGGGCTTCTATAAATATCAAAATTAAATTAAATACATCTTTCAAGATGGAAGAGTTAAAGCACAGTCATAATTTAAATCAAGTAAAACTAAACTCCAACAACATAAATAACTCAATGTCCAATGTCTGGAATCTACACACAATCTTTTGGTTCCTCCAAAGGACTTATTCCAGCTTTGCCATCTGTTCCATACACAGTTTATTTTCTAGGCTGTGGCTGGCTTCACTTTCTCCTGTTGTTCTTGGTGGTCATCCCAAGATATTGGCATTTCCAAAACTGTTGGGGTCTCTTGCTGCAGCTGGGCTGCACTCTCACCAGTAGCCTCTCATAGCCTCTATTCCTAGTGTCAAGCCTCAACTTCTTTGCACGACCCACTTTAGTCCTGGGCCTTCAAGTGCCACTGAAGCTGCACCTTCAAAAATGGCTTTTCCTGGCCTCTCACAGTTCCAAGCCTCAGTTGGTCCCCATGATCTCATCATGCTTCCAAAATCAGTACCACCTGAGTGACTCTAATGTATTACCAAGTTCAGTGGCCGACACTAGTTACAATCTTGGCTATCTCTGGAACACAGCTTCTCTGTGCTCTTAGAAAACACTCCCAAGAAAATTTTACCTCAGTAATGCTGGTCTCTTCTTAATCTCTGCTAATTTCTTAGCTCCAGCTAACCAACATCAATTGTCCCTGTAACACAAAGGATGCACTTTAGTAGTTTTGGTATTTTTGGTCATGCTGATTCTTCAGCTCTAGCTAACCAGGAACACAGAATCTTAAATCAAAATAGCAAACAGCCCTATTAGAATCTTTAAACTTTCCTCTGAAATTTCACAAGCCAGGTCTCTATCATCTGCACTGCTCCCAACATTCTTATCTTCCAAGGTCCCAAAGACTATCTCACTGAGCTCTACACATTTAATAGGGTTCTCCCCCAAAGTTCCAGAGTCCTTCCACAATCCTTCCAAAAACATGGTCAGGATGATCACATCAATACCTCACTATGCTGGATACCAATTTGTTTTAGGGTTTCTATTACTGCAATGAAATACCATGACCAAAAAGCAAGTTGGGGAAGTCTTAGGGTTTTATTGCTGTATAGGAACACCATGACCATGAACAACTCTTATAAAATAAAACGTTTAATTGGGGCTGGCTTACAGTTTCAGAGGTTTAGTTCATTATCATTGTGGCATGAAGCATGATAGCATGCAGATAGACATGGTGCTGAAGAAGGAGCTGACAGCTCTACATCTTTATCCAAAGGCAGCCAGGAGTAGACTGTAGTTCCACAATGGGCATAGCCTGAATTTATATATGAGACCACAAAGCAGGTCCCTACATTGACATACGTCCTCCTACAAGGCCACACCTACTCCAACAATACCATACCTCCTAATAGTGCACTCCCTATGGGCCAAGCATTGAAACACATCAGTATATGGGGGCAAATCTATGCAAACCACTCACTCCACTCTCTGGCCCCCATAGGTCTATAGCCATAACATAATGCAAAATGCATTTAGTTTAACCTCCAAAGTCCCTATAGTCTATCACAGTCTCAAAAAATTTTTTAAAGTCTAATATTAAAAGTCTCTTCTTTTTTTAATTGGATATTTTATTTACATTTCAGATGTTATCCCCTTACCCAATTCCCCCCAACTAGGAACCCCCATCCCACTCACCCTCCTCCTGCTTCTATGAGGATGTGACCCCACCCACCCACCCACTGCCACCTCCCCACCCTCACATTCCTCCACACTGTGGCGTCCAGCCTTCATGGGACCAAGGATCTCCTCTCCCACCTATGCCGCACAAGGCCATTCTCCCCTACATATACAGCTGGAGCCATGGGTCTCTCCCTATGTGCACCCAGGCTGGTGGTTTAGACCCTGGGACCTCTGGTTGGTTGGTATTGTTGCTCTCCCCATGGGGCAGCAAACCCTCTCAGATCCTTCGTTCTTCTCTCTAACTCCTCCACTGGGAACCACATTATCAGTTCAATAGTTAGCTGTGAGCATTTCCCTGTGTATATGTCAGGTTCTGGCAGACCTGTCAGCATGCACTTCCTGGCATTCCACATCGGCGTCTACACCAATGTTTGGTGACTGCATATGGGATGGGTACCCAGGTGGAATAGTCTCCAAGCAGCCCCTCCTTCAGTTTCTGCCCCACATTTTGTCTCCATGTTTGCTCCTATGCATATTTTGTTACTCCTTCTAAGAAGAACCGAAGCACCCACACTTTGGTCTTCCTTCTTCATGAGCTTCATGTGGTCTGTGAGTTGTATCTTGGGTATTCTGAGCTTTTGGGTAATATCCAAATATCAGTGAGTGCATATCATGTGTGTTCTTTTGTGATTGGATTACCTCACTCAGGATGATATTTTCTAGTTCCATCCATTTGCCTAAGAATTTCTCGAATTCATTATTTTTAATAGCTGAGTAGTACTCCATTGTGTAAATGTATCTGTATCCATTTCTCTGTTGAAGGACATCTGGGTTCTTTCCAGCTTCTGGCTATTATAAATAAAGCTGCTATGAACATAGTGGAGATGTGTCCTTGTTATATGTTCAAGCATCTTCTGGGTATATGCCCAGGAGTGCCATAACTGGGTCCTCAGGTAATACTATGTCCAATTTTCTGAGGAACCGCCAGACTTATTTCCAGAGTGGTTGTAACAGCTTACAATCCCACCAACAATGGAGGAATGTTCCTCTTTCTCCACATCTTCACCAGCATCTGCTGTCATTTGAGTTTTTGATCTTAGCCATTCTGACTGGTGTGAGGTGGAATCTCAGGGTAGTTTTGATTTGCATTTCCCTGATGACTAATGATGTTGAGTATTTCTTTAGGTGTTTTTCAATCATTCAAGTTTCCTCAGTTGAAAATTCTTTGTTTAGCTCTGTATCCCATTTTTAATAGGGTTATTTGGTTGTCTGGAATCTAATTTCTTGAGTTCTTTGTATATATTGGATATTAGCCCTTATGGGATGTAGGATTGGTAAAGATCATTTCCCAATCTGTTGGTTGCTGTTTTCTCCTATTGACAGTGTCCTTTGCCTTACAGAAGCTTTGCAATAAAAGTCTCTTCTGAGATTCATTACAATCACTTAACTGTAATCCCCTAAAAAATCAAAGTCAAAAAGCAGATCACATACTTTCAATATAATAATGAGGAAATACTGGACCAAAGCAAGACCAAAGCAGCTGGACAAACTCCAAACTCTATATTTCTGTTTGATGTCCAACTCCTTTAATCTTTGTTGACTACAGCACAATTCTTTCTCCTGGGCTAGTTTCACTCCCTGTTAGCAGCTTTCCTAACCACAGGAAAGTGGATAGGTAACCCATGCCTCTGGCATCTTTAACATCTTGGGTTCTCCAAGGCAACTTCAACTTCACAGCTTCTTGATCCAATGTCTGGGATCCACACATGATCTTCTGGACTTCTCCAAATGGCTTGGGTCACTTTTCCAGCTCTGCCCTCTGTAGCATTCTAGGCTCTGGGTGACTCCACTGCACTGCTGCTGCTGTTCATGCTGGTCATTCCATGGTACTGGTATCTCCAATGAATTGGGTCTTCCCCTGCAACCAGGTTGTATTTTCACTAATAGTCTCTCTTAAGCTCTCTTCATGGTGGCAAACCCTCAACGCTTTGTATGACCCTTTTACTCCTGGGTCTTCAACTGCCACAGAGGCTGTACCTTCACCAGTGGCCATTTCAGATCTCTCACAGTGCCAAGCCTTAGCTACTCTCCATGATACTGTTATATCTTTAAAATCAGTACTACCTGCGTGATTCTTACACATTACCAAATCTGGCTGCTAGCATGATGTCTACCTCTGGAACACAGATAGCTACTTTGTGCTCTCAGAAAACACTTTCCATAGGATTTTACCTCAGTGATGCTGGTCTCTTCCTAATCACTGCTAATTTCTTAGCTCTAGCTAACTAGCATCAATTGTCGTAGTAACTTCTTCTATTTTTTGACTCTAAAACCAGAGCCATGTGACCAAAGCTGCCAAATTCTACTGCTTGGTTGTTCTGGAACATGGCTACCATGTTCTATCACATCTCCCTTTACTGCCTAAGCTTGGCTGTCCTAGAACTTGGTTTATAGACTGATTGTGAACTCAGAGATCTGTATGCCTCTATCTCTGAGTGCTGGGATTAAAGGTGTGTACCAACACACTTGGACCTAAGCTTTTCTTTACCTGAAACTTGTTCTGTGCTAGGCTGGCCTTGAACTCAGAAATTTGCTTGCATCTATCTTCTGGGACTAAAGGCATGTATCAGCACCCTGGATCTAAACTTCCTTTAATTCCTTTCAACAATGTCAAGATTTGGATTAAAAGCCTCTATCTACCAGTCTCAAGATCTCGATCACAGGTATCCCCTCCATTTCTGAATTGCAGTTCATTCCAGATATAGTCAACAACTGAGAATAGACCTCATAATCTATTAATTTTTAATTTGACACACAATCATATTTCCTTATGTCCAAATAAAAATAATAACCAGGTAATAATAATGCCTAACTCTATTTTGTTCAACTTCAAATACGTCAACAATAAGCTTAGCTTGTGTGATCTTGCCCTAAGGTCACTACTCCCTCAATTCCTATTAATACCCTTCATTATAGGATTTAGCTCCATTCCACTTCCTGATGCCCCTTTAATTGTTGAACCACATATTTTGTAATTTTTCTTTCTCAGTTTGCTATGTCTAATCAACAGGCTCTCCATAAGAGTGAACCATAGGACAGAGTCTACACTAGGCTTTTTTGAGATTTCCTTTGTCAATGCAATTAATCTAAATTTCTTCTCTTTAGCCTCAGACAACTCTTCAGACAAGGGCAAAAGCAGCTACATTCTTCACCAAAATATCATAAAAAGAGTCTCTAGACCACATACTAATATTGTTCTCCTCTGAAACTTCTTGAGCCAAGCTACCATAGTTAAAATTACTCTCACCACCACTGTTTTCCATGCTTCTACTAATATGGTCCATTAAGACCTCCTTAAAACATTCCACTGCTTCCCAAGTCTCCAAATCCACATTCATAAACACAAAAGCATGGTCTGGCCTATCACGGCAATACCCCATCTCTGGTACCAACGTCTGTCTTAGAATTTTATTGCAGTGAAGAGGTACCATGACCATTGTGGGGCAGTGGGCTGTGAGAAGCAGCTGGGTACCTGGTGGAGGAGACTCTAAACTGATGTTAGGTGTTCAGCCTTGCTCCTGGGCCCTGGTTCCTTTCACTTACCTTCAGCCATCCACAGCCCATCCCAAAGAAAGGTTTGTGGCCTTTGGTCATGTAGCACAGGTAGAGGGCATGACTATAAGCTGCAGAGCCTCATGAGATTTCCATATTAATGAGTTAAAGGCCAGAGGTGTAGCCAATTAAGCATTCCTTCCAGACCCTCCTCCTACTTGCAAAAGGTATTTAACCTCAGGCCCACCCTGAGAACACAGGGTACAGCTTCATCCACTTTCCACCATGATAATAAACATTTTAAGATCATGGACTTCCTCTCGTCTTTGGGGCCACAGTGGGGGACCATGGAGAAGGCCTTAAACTACTGAGCCACAGTCTAATTTCCACAACTTCTCTGCGATTCCAGCGAAGGAGCCCACCAAATCAAGCAAACTAGCAGAGCCAGCTGTGACCAAGAGTCATTTCCCAAGGGCACTGCTGGAGCTCATCTTTTGCTCAGGGGTCCCCAACCCAAGAGCTCCAGCCCCTGTGGGACCTCAGACTGGGATTTCCCTATGCCTGTAGTGGAGTTCTGTGGCTTTCCAGAGCCTGGCAATTAACCTGGTGCTGTGTGAAGTGAACTCAGTTGAATTTCCAAACTTCTGTCCCTGAACTGCGGTTCCAGAAGCCTGGGATGGCAGACACATGCATGGGACCCATATCTCAGTCCAACAGGACCCACACCCACACACGGGTGCCACAGCTCCACAGGCCATGACAATTCTTGTAAAAGAAAACATTAATTTGGGCTGGCTTACAGTTCGAGAGGTTTAAGTTATTATCATCATGACATGAAGCATGGTGGCATGCACATGCTGAAGGAGCTACAGTTCTAACATCTTGATCCAAAGCAGTCAGGAGAAAACTGGAGTTCCACACTGGGCATAGATTGAGCCTATATATAAAACCTCAAAGTTGGCCTCCACAATGACATATTTCCTACAACAAGACCACACTTATTCCAACAAGCTATACTTCCTAATAGTGCCACCCCCTATGGGCCAAGCATTGAAACACATAATCTATGGGGTGGGGGAAAAAGCTATTCCAACCACCACTTGGAGAAAAGGGTCTATTTGTCTTATTTTCCCATATCATGGTCCATCAACGGAAGAAGGCAGTACAGAAACTCAAGCAGAGCTGGAGCCTGGAAGAAAGAGCTAATGCAGAGGCCATGGAGGGTGCTGCTTACTGGCCAACTTCCCATGGCTTGCTAAGCCTGCTTTCTTTAAGTTATTATCATCATGACATGAAACATGGTGGCATGCACATGCTGAAGGAGCTGACAGTTCTAACATCTTGATCCAAAGGCAGTCAGGAGAAAACTGGAGTTCCACACTGGGCATAGATTGAGCCTATATATAAGACCTCAAAGTTGGCCTCCACAATGACATATTTCCTACAACAAGACCACACTTACTCCAAAATGCTATACTTCCTAATAGTGACCACCAGCCCAGGGATGGCACCATCCACCCTAATCTGATCACTAGTAGAGAAAGTGCCTTACAGCTGGATCTCATGGAGGCATTTCTTCAAATGAGGCTCTTTTCTCTCTGTCAATCTAACATACAAAAACTTCCAGTACACTTTCTATTATGTTGTATCTTATAAATACATTTTTTGGTCCATTCTATGGGCTTTCTTCATTCATTGGCTTGCTTTATTTGCTTTTCAAAAGACTCTGGGATCAGTGTGAACTAGTGTTGAATGTTTTCAAGGAGAGCACCAATAAACTTCCACACATACACACACACAAAAGCACATTCACACTCACAGGCACACACACGCATATACCAAACAGACACACACATGCATGCATGCATGTGTACACACCAGCATACTCAGGACAGAAGAGAGAGGGAGAAGGCAAGAGCAAGGAGTCATCTGAGCACCGAAGCTGGCATCAAAACATGAATGACAAGAAAGTCTGGTGAGAATGAAACAAATAGAAACCTTTATAATTCAGTGATGGAAGTGTAAAGTGGTATAGGAATGATGGAAATCATTGTGGAGTTTCTCAAAAAGCTAAAAATAGAGCTGTTACTTAACCTAACTGTCAGGAGTTGACATAGGTCAAGCTAATAACTAGCAGGTGATCTTCCTGAGATGGTCTGGCTTGGATTAAAATAATTCATGACATATTTACTCCCATAGGCAAAGCCCATGGGGAAAATCATTTTAGGAAAGATTCCTGATATTAATACGCTTTTCCTGTTATTATTAAACATATATAACAATCACTAGGCATTAGCTCACTCTTTTGAGCAGATCTCCTGCCTATGAAGATGTAATGTCTTGTAGTGATGTTATATAGACAAATAGATGACTTCTTAATTTTTAATGATGATCCTATAAGAGTTCCTAAAATTATATCAGTATTTATTAAGCTCTTCTATAGTGAGACTGCTATTAGGTCCTTTCTGATAGTCAAAACTGCAATGAGAACTCTGCCAGTCTCCAAGTGTCATCAGTTAATTGCTTCTACTACTCAGATCACATTCTAAAACATTGTAAAAAATATTAACCAAAAGTCATAAAAAGGGAACTATGATTTATTATAGGTGCTAGGACAGATGATAAAGTGTTTACTGGGTTTATCTATACAAAACATCACTAATACCTTAGTTATGTTTTTTAACTCTCCATTAACCTGTGGAACTGTGTGACAGGTGATGAATGTTTAGCCAGATAATTACTCCTAGTGGATATGCATGTAAGTCTCTGTGTTGTAAATTTCTATTTCAATTTATGATTTTAATTTATGTGTAAACTTGTGATGAACTTTTTACTATGTGATCATGTATTCTGAAAGATGTATAAGTGCTGAGGACAAAAAGAAGAGACAGAACTGAGCTGAGGAGAACTTTTTAGACAGAACTGAACTCAAGAAGAACTTAGAAGTAAAGGCATAGCATTGGGAAGAAAGGTATTGAGAGTAAGGGCATTATTGCAACAACAGAGCATGGGAGAGAGAATTAGAAGGAGAAGAAAAAGAATTAGAAGGGAGAAATTAGAAGGAGAATGCAAGTGGAATGACTTAGAAACTACAGGTAACATGAAAAACTAGGAGAGTAATATGCAGAATGCAAAGGGAAAGAGGAAAAAAGAAGGTACAGAGAGAGCAGAAGGAACAGGCAGCTTTCTCCTTACCATGGGACAGAGCAGCTATTTTCTTAATAACAAGGCAGGCTTAGTCTTATTAAAGGAACAACACTTTCTTCTTACAAACTTTGGTTTAATTTATTTATCATTAAAAGAGTAGATGCTTTTTCTTTCTCTATGCAATAAAGATTGGAGCTCATTTTTTTTTATCCAGAATGAGTGAGTTCTTTCTGCAATGGTGCTTGGTTTTTTGCTCCAAATCCATAGTAAGTATGGATATGTGTGTATGTAAGTATGTAATTATGAGAATGTATACAAGGTTGGCCCAACAGGTTTGAATGGAAATGTATAAATGAACATGTGTGAGTCTGTATATAAATTTATGTGCATTTATGTGTATTTGTTTATGTAAAAGGTTTTACTTCTGTGAGCATGATTCTCTTCTCCTGGTTCAATAGAAGTTTATTGCTCCAAACTTCCCCCTAGCCTGACAAGCAAGAGGCATCTATACAAAAGGAAAAGGACTCTAGCAATTAATCCTTTACTTAATATTCTGCTCGTTTAGGATGAGGTGCTAAATGGCAGAGATTGCAGTTTCTGGTCTCAAAGGAACACAGAAGGCAGGACAGCTATAGTAGCTAAGTAACTTAGACTTAGATAAGTAAACTTTCCTTATTATACAGCAACCCTAAATATCTCATAAGACAAAAGTCTTGCCCTCCACTGACACTCTTTCCTCCTCTGCTGCATCAAGGAGAACCCACAAGAAAGAAGAGACCCTGCTGGGGCTGGCCCTGGGCATCCAGCTATTCTGCTCTTGGGTATCTACCAAAATATGTCTATATCCTACTACAGAGATACTTGATGTCCATGTTTATTGCTACTCTATTCTTTTTTGTTTGTTTGTTTGTTTGGTGTTTGTTTGTTTTCAAGACAGGATTTCTCTATGAATCCAGGGATGTCCTGAAACTCTCTCTGTAGACTTGGCTGAACTTGAACTCAGAAATCCCCCTGTCTCTGTCTCTCAAATGTTGATATTACAGACATGTGTCACTATTGATTGGCTGCTACTCTATTCTTAATAGTAAAGAAATTGAATCAGTCTATAGGTCAATCAACAAATAAATCGATAATGCTAATGTGGTATATATACAAAATGGAATTTTATCCAATCACAAAGAAAAACAAAATTATGAAATTTTTCAGAAAATGGATGGAACTGGAAAATATATGAAGTAAGGTAATTAATGCTCAAAAGGACAGACATTGTACCCTTTCACTTATTTACAGATCTTAGCATCTAATTGTCATCAGCAATTATGTGGACTTGAATGTGAAGCCACCAGGAAACTAGAAAGGACCCCATATATAAAAAGACTCTAAGGGACAGAATGAGAGTAATAGAATACATAGGATATGGAAGTGGAAGGTGGTGGCTATCAGAGATGAGAGAGGAAGAGCGAGATATGGCAAAAGTAGATTTCGGACAGGATTACAGCTAGCCAAAACTAAATACATATGAAAATGCCAAAAGAAAACTTCCTACTTTGTAAACAAATTAAAAATAAACTCAGAAGGACTATGGTTGAATGAAAAAGAAAATGAGTACATGGTATTCCTTGGTATGGGTTGACCAAGAGTTTTATTGAAATAGGGAGAGCATAGCCAGAGGCATTTGGAAGGGTCCAGACTGAACCAGGCCATGAGTGGAGTTGCAGAAGTAAGAGCAGGAGAGAGAGAAGAACCTGGACCAAGAGGACAGAAGTGAGTTAGGAGACCAAGAGACAAGCCAAAAGTTATGTAGGAGTCTGAGAAGCTGAGGGAAGGGGACTATCCCAATCCCTGGAGTGATGGTTCAAAGTAGGGGACAGGAGGGAGGTATACCAGCCAGGATGACTCTAACAGGTACTGAGAGATGCTGGGAGAACCCGAAGGACACTTCCACTTTGATGTGTTCATAGACACCTCAGTTATCCCTTGTCCTGAGTTTGAGACCTGGCAGTCTCAGTCCATCATGAACAACTAAGTACACCCTGACAAATTACACAAACCAGAATACATGGGTGCTTTGCAATGCATTTTCAATCTGGAATGAAGAATTGGAGACCCCTCTCAGAAGACTGAGATTGAAGGCAGACCAGGCCAGGCTGGAACAGGGGCTGGGACCTAACACAAGGAAGTCTCCTTCAACACAGTCTTCTAGACAGAAACTCAGTCAGTCCGTACACACAAAGGGTACTGACAGTGGGCTTGTGAATTAGTGCAGTCCACCAGCCCCACCAGCAGTGCTGATGTTCAATCATGTGGAATCAGCACACAGGTTATAAGAGGATGAGAAGCTGTAGGGAGGGAGCCCTTGAACTGGAGTGCGTTTAGGATAAAAGAGGAGATAAGAAGAGCCAGAGATACTAGTCCATTAAGCCAAAAGGAGGAGGTTGAATGAAAATAAAATAAACAAACCGAGGACATTAATGCTCTTAAGGGTTTGAGGTTTTATTATAAGGGAGAACACAGGCAGAGGCATCTGGAGAGTCCAGACTGAACAAAGCTGGCATGCTGAGGTGAAACATATGAGGAGAGGAAGGATAAAAAAACAAAAATCAACAAACAAAAAAAAACAAAAACAGACTGTGTAGAAAAATGGCTGGCGATATATAGGAACCACAGAAGCTGGAGAAAGGAAAATGCAGCCCCTGCTAGAGAGTTCAGGGTAGGGGTCCGTAGATTGACTGGCAGCCAGCATCTTCTTTGATATGTTAATAGGCACCTAGGTTAGCCCTTTGTCCTGGGTTTGAGACCTAATAGAAATAACCAGCAATCATTCTTCATGAGCTTATGTGGTCTGTGAGTTGAATCTTGGGTATTTCAGGCTCCTGGGCTAAAATCCAATAATCAGTGAGTGAATACCATGTATGTTCTTTTGTGATTGGGTTACTTCACTCAGGATGATATTTTCTAGTTCCATGGCTCCAGCTATATATGCAAGGGAGCTATACATGAGTGGGAGAAGAGGCTGGACGTCGTGGGAGGGGGGGGGTTCGAGGGTGGGGAGATGAGGTACGAAGGGAGGGTGGGTGGGGGTACACCAAGGTGGAGGCAGGAGGATGGGGGAAGGGATAGTGAGTTCCTGGGAGGGGGGGGGAATAGGGTAAGGAGAGAACATCTGAAATGTAAATAAAATTTCCAATAAAAAAAAAAAAAAAGAAAGAAACCAGCAAAACTAACCCTGACCCTGTTGGAATAAAAGAGGATGGTGCTGACTTCCAGTGCAATGTGGTTGATTAGAAACTGCCTCTATTCAGTATTCAGAAGTGCTCAGCATCCCTAGTCATCAGGGAAATGCAAATGAAAACAACACTGAGATTCCACCTCACACCAGTCAGATTGGCTAAGATCCAAAACACAGGTGACAGCAGATGTTGGCGAGGATGTGGAGAAAGAGGAACACTCCTCCATTGTTGGTGGGATTGCAAGCTGGTACAACCACTATGGAAAGCAGTCTGGCGATACCTCAGAAAATTGAACATGGTGTTACCTGAGGACCCAGCTATACCCCTCCTGGGTATATACCCAGAAGATATTTCAACATGCAACAGGGCCACATGCTCCACTATGTTTATAGCGGCCTTATTTATAATAGCCAGAAGCTGGAAAGAACCCAGATGTCCTTCAACAGAAGAATGGATACAGAAAATGTGGTACATTTACACAATGGAGTACTACTCAGCCATTAAAAATAATGAGCTCATGAAATTCTTAGACAAATGGATGGAGCTAGAAAATATCATCCTGAGTGAGACGACCCAATCACAAAAGAACACACATGGTATGCACTCTCTGATAAGTGGATATTAGCCCCAAAACACACAATACCTAAGATGCAACGCATAAACCTCATGAAACTCAAGAAGAAGGAGGAAGACCAAATGAGGGTGCTTTTGTCCTTTTTAGAACGAGTATCAAAAGATTCAACCAGAGCTCCCAGGATCTAAACCTCCAGCCTGAGAACAGACAGGGGCAAGCTGTCCTCTGAGAGGCTCTAACCAGCAGCTGACTCAGACAGATACAGACATCCAGAGCCAAACAGTGGATGGAGCTTGAGGACTCTTATAAGAAGAATAGGTGGAAGGATTGTGGGTCCTAAGGAGATAGGAACTGCACAGGAAGATCACACGAGTAAACGAACCTGAACCCTTGGAGCTCTCAGAGACTGAATCACCAACCATGGAGTATACCTAGTCTACACAGATCTACCTCCATGGGCTGAACCTAGGCCTCCCTGCACATATGTTGTAAATGTGCAGCTTGGTTTTCATGCAGGTCTCAAACATCCGGAGTGGGGGCTATCCAAAATGAGCCTTATATGGAGTATGTCTTCTAAAAAAAAACGTGTTCAGTTATTCAGGAATATATTTTTTTATATCTCTATATTCGTTGAACTACTTCATTTAGAATTTTTGTATGTATATTCATGAGGGATACTGGACATAATTATATATTTTTGTTGGGTACACTTGATTTCACTATTTCAATATTATTGTTTGTGAAGGAGCTTATGGGTTCTGAATTTTTTTAAACATAACTCAAAGTAAAAAAAAAAAAAAAAAAAAAAAAAAAGAACTGCCTTAGGGGAGCCAGAGAAGGAGAAGGGTCAGGTAAAAATAGACTCATTCCAAGAAGAGAGAGGAAGAGGGGGGAGGGGGGGTAGGAGGAGGGAGAGATAAACTTAAGAATCACAAAGTCGCCGGGCAGTGGTGGCGCACGCCTTTAATCCCAGCACTTGGGAGGCAGAGGCAGGCAATTTCTGAGTTCAAGGCCAGCCTGGTCTACAGAGTGAGTTTCAGGACAGCCAAGGCTACACAGAGAAACCCTGTCTCGAAAAACCTAAAAAAAAAAAAAAAAAAAAAAATCACAGTCACTGAAAGTAGAGAAGAGAGACCAATCAGAACACAGCTCACGCCATGTAGCACCTCAGCAGGAAGAAGCAGCAGTGCCATCCAAAATATAAGCCAGGTGGCTCAGGTGAGAAGAGATTGACATTTAATCATAGGACAAGCCTGACGTCTTGTAAGGCTGGAATCCAGTTGAGAGTTTCTGAGAGGCAGTGAATCTTTCTTGGCGATGGGTCAGCAGAGGAGCAGTGATTCCTGTTTGTCGGTTTCCCTTTCTCTGAGAGTAGTTGCTAGGTTCACCTATGTTAGAAATCAGGTGCTCTACCAGCTTGCCCTCAGGGCCTCAGCATCAGAAGCCCCTTTAGAAGGTCCCTAACATCACAGACCTCTCCCTCAGACATTGTGTCTTGCTCTCTCACTCTGTCTGCCCCTCTGTCTCTTTCTGATGTCCCTACTCCTAGACAGCCCTTTGCTTCCCAAGAAATTTCTTGTGTGAGATCAGTTGCCCATGAGATCTTTGTAGCATACCTTGGACCAGACTCACCAAAAGTACTCCACTAAATCTGAGGCTAAATCCCAACACTGGTGCCTGTGACTCAGTCGGCTATTTTAGCTTCTGCAAGCCCTGCACACCCTTGAACTGAGACCCTATCCCTTATATCTGATCTGCCTGCAATAGCTTCATTTTCCACCAATCGCTGGGCACCCCACCCACCCGAATTGGTAAGTTTTCCCTTTGGCTTGCATAAAAGCTTCCATGAATCTGAGGAAGTGACTCTTGAGCATCCAGCAACCCTATGGTATTTTTGGAGGCAGAGGTAACCCTCAGGCACATTCTTTAAGGTTATGGTTGATCCTCTCTGCTGGCCTCGCCTTAACCATTTCCCTTGGGTGAGGCTTTGTTTTGAGCACGGTTTTTGCCTTCTGGCTTCATTTGAAAGTGCTGGTACTGGAGAATCAAATCTCTCAGGGTTTTTCCCCTGGCCCTGGAATTGGGGAAGTGATGTCCCACTGTTTGGATTGTGCCTTCTTCCTTTGGGTCCTCCTAAGTCCTTGTGACGCCATGGACTTCAGAGGATGAACCTCTCCCTCTATCTCCACCTCCTCACCTTAGCGATGCCCTTAGAGAACCTCCAACCTCTCTACCTAGTGCAGACTTCAGGGCCTCAAAACTCATTCACCATTCCATTTGAATTTGGCTTCAATAACCCTTAGATAATCAACCCAATGTGGCCAACTAATGATATACTAGACCCCAATATTACCTGGGATCCTTACAAATACTGCAAGCAATTGAGACAGGGAAAAATAATTCCCTAATTATTTTTTCTCACCTCTAAGCCCTGTTTGGTTTTGCCTCATCTCCCCCCTGACATTGCTTAAATGTCCTGTTTTTATGGTTGATGGATTTGTAAGTTTATTGAAAAGTGAGAACCAGAGTCCCACCTAGCAGGAGTTGCGGGGTGCGGGGGAACGGGCAAAGGTGCATCCAGCTGTAGTATACACACACCCAGAACACCGTTTTCCCTGAAGTGTCCACTCTTCATCAAGCTGCTGATCTAACCTCCCTAAGGTATGCAGAGAGCCTTTGTTCATGAATTTGATTCCAAATTCTAGAGTTCAGTTCTTCAGCTGCTTCCCTCTGGTCTGTTGTGCCCTCTAGATGAGCTCCTATGTGCTTTGATGACTTCTGAAGTCTTCTGCACCACCATGGACATCTCTCTTCTCTTCTACCCTCTACTGGCTATCTCTTGCTCCAGGCTGCAGTCCCAAAGCTTCAGCTCCTCCCTCACCCCATTTTGAGACTCTCTTTCTTCCTCCACGGATGTGGATTTTATTACAACAGCTTGACCACAGTACAGATCAATGGCCAAAACTATACAATGGGAAAAGGAAAGCATCTTCAACAAATGGTGCAGATCTAACTGGATATCTACATGTAGAAGAATGCAAATAGATCTATATCTATCACCCTACATAAAACTCAAATCCAAGTAGATCAAGAATCTCAACATAAAACCAGATATACTAAATCTAATAGAAGAAAAATTGAGAAATAGCCTTGAAAGCATGACACAGGAGAAAACTTCCTGAACTGAACACCAACAGCTCAGGTACTAAAATAAAAAAAAATAAATGGGACCTCATGAAACTGAAAAACTTTGGAAGGTAAAGGAAACTGTCAGTAGAACAAAATGGCAGCCTACAGATGGGAAAAGATCTTCACTAAGACTACATCTGAGAGAGAGCCGATAGCCAAAATAAATGAAGACCTTAAGAAATTAGACATTAACAAACCAAATAACCCATTTAAAAATGGCAAACAGATCTAAAAAGAGAACGCTCATCAGAGGAATTTCTAGTATCTAGGAAGCATTTAAAGAAATGTTCAACATTGTTAGTCATTGGGGGAATTGCAAATCAAAATGATTCTTAGATATCATCTTACAACCATAAAAATAGCTAAGATAAAAATAACAAAACAAAACAGTCCCAAACCAGCTCATGCTAGTGAGGATGTAGAGCAAGGGAGAACACTCCTCCTTTGCTGGTAGTGTTAGTATTCTATCTAAACTCCACCTCCACAGTTACCTGGCAACAGCCAGGTGGCCCCTGCCCACTATTAAAAGGGGCTGCTTGCCCCCTCCTCTCTCTCTAGATCCCTTGCCTCTAGCTTCTTTCTGTCCCCTCCCCCTTCCCCCCTTCCTTCCCCCTCTCTCACATGGTCATGGCCGGCCTCTACTTCTTTCTCCTCCCCTCCCCTCCCTCCCTCCCTCCCCTCCCCTCTCCCCCCCCTCCCCACTCCTCTCTCCCTCCCTCCCCCTCTCCTCCTTCCCCTCCTCTTTCTTCTCCCTCCCTCCCCTCCTCCCTCCTCCTCCTCCCTCCTCCCTCCTCCCTCCTCCCTCCTCCCTCCTCTCTCTCTCTTCTCTCTCTCTCTTCTCTCTCTCTCTCTCTGCCTACTACCTTCCTGGCTCCCTACCTATACCCTGAATAAACTCTATTCTATGCTTTACTGGTGTGTGACTGGTCCCCCAGGGGGAAGAGATACCTCCCCTTCCTCCATACCTCTCTACACACCAACTGAACATAGTCTCTTTATCTCTTTATCTTTTTATAAACACATCAGGTGGGTGTGCAAATTTGTTCAACCCGTTGAAATCAAAATGGTGATTTCTCAGAAAATTAGGAATAGTTCTACTTCATGACCAGCTTTTACCACTTCTGGGCATATACCCAAAAGATGTTCCACTATACCACAAGGACACTTGCTCAACTGTGTTCATAGCAGCTTTATTTGTAATAGCCAGGAACTTCAAACAACCCAGTTATGGGTCTCAACTGAAGAATAGATAAAGAAAATGTACATTTACACATGGAATACTACTCAGCTATAAAACAAAACAAATCATGATGATGTCATTCATCATGAAAATTTCAGGCAAATGGATGAAACTGGAAAAGGTCATCCTGAGTGAGGTAAGCCAGATCCAGAAAGACATGCATGGTACATACTCATTTATAAGTGAATATTAGCCATAAAGTACAGGATAACCTATAGTATAATTCATAGACCCAAAGAAGCTAAGTCACAAGGATGGCCCAAAAGAGGATGCTTGAATCTCATTCAGAGGAGAATAAAATAGATATTGGAAGTGGGTTAGAGAGAAGGGGAGCTAGGTAGGAGAGGAGATGGGGAGGAGAACAGGGTATTGGGGGGTGAGAGGGCTGGAAGACAGAAGGGAAATCAGTGGGGGGACATCTCTGGGACAGACAAGAGATTTGGGATAGGGGAGGCTCCTAAGAGGATATGAGCACAATCCTAGTTAAGATTCCTAGCAGAAGAGGATATGGAGGTGATATAGCCACCTCCTGTAGCCAGGCAGGACTGTAGTAGAGGGAGGGGGACAACAATTCACCCTCGAATCCTTCGACTCAAATTTGTCCTGCCTATAAGATGTGCAGGAATAAAGACGGACCAGAGATATAAGGAATGGCCAACCAATGATTAGTCTACTTGAGAATTATCCCATGGCCAGGAACCAATCCCTGGCCATATTAATGATATTTTGTTATGCTTGCAGACAGGAGCCTAGCATAACTGTCATCTGAGAGGCCTCAGCCAGCAGCTGATGGAAGGAGATGCAGAGACAACTGGCAAAGCTGGTGGAATCTTGTGGAAGAAGGGCAGGAAAGATAGAAGGAGCCAGAAGGGTCTGGGACACACAAGAAAACCTACATAACCAACTAACTGGGCACATAGCAGACACAGAAACTGTACTACCAACCAGAGTGCATTCACGGGACAGACCTAGGCTCTCTACACATGTTTAGACAGATGTGTAACATGTGGGACCCCTAACAGCAGGAGCTGGGGCTTTCTCTGACTTTGTTGCCTGCCTTTGGATCCCTTTCCCCTAACTGGGCTGCCCTGTTTATCATTAATAGGAAAAGAAGCACCTAGTCTTACTGCAACTTGACATGACAGATCTGCTTGATAATTATAGAAGTTCTATACTTCTATGAAGAGAAAGGAGGTGGGGACAGGGAATGGAGGTGTGAGGGTAGGACTTGGAGGAGAGCAGGGAAGAGAAGCTGTGATTGGGATATAAAGTAAATTAACTAATGAAAAGTAAGATTATAAATGGATAGTAGTTTGAATAGGTATGACCCCATACACTCATATGTTTGAATGCTTGGTCAAAAAGAGTGGGACTATAAAGGACTAGCATTGTTGGAGGCAGTATATCAGTGTGAAGGTAGGCTTTGAGGTCATATATGCTCAACTATGCCCAGTGTGGTGTACAGACTTTTTTTGTTGCCTGCAAATCAAGATGTAGAACTCTCAGCTCCATCTCCAACACCATCTGCCAGTACGCTGACATGTTTCCTGCAATGATACTAATGTATGACATTTGTCCAGGATCTTCTGGCTTTTAGAGTCTCTGGCAAGAAGTCTGGTATAATTCTGATAGGTCTGCCTTTATAAGTTATTTGATCTTTTTACTGTACTGCTTTTAATATTCTTTCTTTGTTTTGTGCATTTGGTGTTTTGATTATTATGTAACAGGAGGAATTTATTTTCTGGTCTAATCTATTTGGAGTTCTGTAGGCTTCTTCTATGTTCAGAGGCATCTCTTTTTTTAGGTTAGGAAGTTTCTTCTCTAATATGTTGAAGCTATTTACTGGCCCTTTATGTTGGGAATTTCGATCTCTTCTATACTTTTATCTTTAGGTTTATCATCATGTCCTGGATTTCCTGGATGTTTTAGGTTAGGAGCTTTTTGCATATTGCATTTTCGTTGACAGTTGTGTAAATGTTTTCTGTGGTATCTTCTCCACCTGAGATTCTCTTTTCTATCTCTTGTATTCTGTTGGTGATGCATGCGTCTATGACTCCTGATCTCTTTCCTAGGTTTTCTATCTCCAGGGTAGTCTGCCTTTATGATTTCTTTATTGTTTTTACTTTCATTTTTAGATCTTGGATGGTTTTGTTCAAATCCTTCACCTGTTTGGTTGTGTTTTCTTGTAATTCTCTAAGGGTTTTTGTGTTTCCTCTTTAAGGGCTTCTACCTGTTTACCTGTGTTCTCCTCTATTTCTTTAAGGGAGTTATTTATGTCCTTCTTAAAGTCCTCTATCATCATCATGAGAAGTGATTTTAAATCGAATCTTGCTTTTCCGTGTGATGGGGTGTCCAGGACTTGTAATGGTAGGAGAACTGGGTTCTGATGATGCCAGGTAACCTTGGTTTCTGTTGCTTATGTTCTTGCACTTGCCTTTCACCATCTGGTTATCTCTAGTGCTACCTGCACTCACTGTCTCTTTCTGGAGCCTGTCTCTCTTGTTATCTTAGTTGTGTCAGAACTCCTCAGAGTCCAGCTGTCTCTTTGATTCTTTTGATCCTGAGAACCTGGTGTAAGAGATCTGGGAGTCAGGCTGCCTCTGGGATCCTGGAATACTGTTGTGACCAAAGCTCCTGAGATTCTGTGATCCTATGATCTTATGTTTCTGGGATGTTACTCATAGGAGTCCAGCTTTCTCTATGATCCTGGGTGTGTTTGAGCTTTCGGGAGTCCAGCCTCCTCTGGGTGTTGTGGGATTGGATGCAGACTGGCGCCCAAGGTCTGGTCAGGGCACCGGTGAAGACCAGAAGGGATTGCTTACTTTCAAGACACTAGACTAACAAGATTCCAAGAATCCTCACCCCCTACTCATTAAGTTGATAGCCCCCTTTTCTTTATTATGTTTACATATATATAATATTGTACATGATTTTGAGATAGCATTTCAACATGGCATCTAGTCTAGCTTTGGAATTTCTGATCTTCAACCATTAGCATCCCACCAAAGTTTAAGTAATGTGGCATGTACCACCACATGGCAAAATATTTTTTTTCCTGGAATACACTAGTTAATTTTAGAATAAAGCTTTCATCCTGGTAGTAAAACGGTTTATTTATTAATGATGTGGCATTGTTGATAATGAACTTAACTGATGAGAATCCATCAGTACTTATTCCTAACATGTTGTCTTTAAGTTATCAAAGACAACAAAGTCAAAGGAACATTTGAGCCTGGTTCTTTGCAACTCCTTACATATTTATTCAATGATTCCATGTGCCACAGCTCCCGAGAGTTATGACATCGCCCACAAAAGGTTGTCATGTTAGACAGTACAAAAAACTCAAATCTGACTTTCAAGCAGTATTTCTTGTGAAACCTGTTTTCTTCTCTGCTTAGCTTCATGAAATTCATCTATCTCTGTATCCAAAGTTCCACCTAACATTTATTCTGATTTAGTGTCTAATTCAGTGTTATTCAAATTATGACACCACATACTAAAAATGCGTTAGATTTCCCAATCAAATAAATAGGCAGAATATGAAAGGACACAGATATAGTTTATTTTATCTGGACAAGGTTTGAACATTCTTTTTTTTTTTCTTGAATATTTTATTTACATTTCAGATGTTATCCACTTACCCCATTCCCTGACCCCCTGCCTAGGAACCCCCTATCTCATCCCCCTCCTCCTACTTCTATGAGGATGTGCCCCCACCTACCCCCCCTACTCCCACCACCCATCCTCGAATTCCCCACACATGGCGTTCAACCTTCATGGGACCAAGGATTTCCTTTCCCACCTATGCCTGACAGGGCCATCCTCCCTTGCATTTACAGCTGGAGCCATGGGGCCCTCCCTAAGTGCTCCCAGGCTGGTGGTTTAGACCCTGGGACCTCTGGTTGGTTGGTATTGTTGCTCTCCTTGTACGGCTGCAAACCCTTTCAGCTCCTTCAGTCTTCACTCTAACTCCTTCATTGGGAACCTCTTGATCAGTTCAATGGTTAGCTGTGAGCATCTGCGTCTGGATATGTCAAACTCTGTGATATAGGACACACTTATATCAGGCTCCTGTCAGCATGCACTTCCTGACATCCACATCAGTGTCTACATTTGGTGACTGCACATGAGATGGATACCCAGGTGGAATGGTCTCCATATGGCCCCTCTTTCAGTTTCTGTCCCACATTTTGTCTCCATATTTGCTCCCTTGAGTATTTTGTTATCCTTCTAAGAAGGACCGAAGGACCCTCACTTGGTCTTCCTTCTTCATGAGCTTCATGTGGTCTCTGAATTGAATCTTGGGTATTTCAAGCTTCTGGGCTAATACTCAATAATCAGTTTAAAGTATTTTTGCATCAATATTCATAAGGGAGATTGGTCTGAAGTTCTCTTTCTTTGTTGGGTCTTTGTGAGGTTTAGGTATGAGTGTGATTGTAGCTGCATAGAATGAATTGGGTAGTGTTCCTTCTGTTTTTGTTTTGTGGAATAGTTTGAAGAGAATTGGTATTAGGTCTTCCTTGAAGGTCTGATAGAATTCTGCACTAAACATCTGGTCCTGGGCTTTTTTTGGTGGGGAGACTTTTAATGACTGCTGCTATTTCCTTAGGGGTTATGAGACTGTTTAGATGGTTTATTTGCTCCTGATTTAACTTTGGTACCTGTATCTGTTTAGAAAATTGTCCATTTTATCCAGATTTTCCAGTTTGGTTGAGTATAGGCCTTTATAGTAGGAATCTATGATGATTTTTTTTTTAATTTCCTCATTTTCTGTTGTTATGTCTCCCTTTTGAGTTCTGATATTATTAATTTGATACTGTCTCTGTGCCCTCTGGTTAATCTGGCTAAGGATTTATCTATCTTGTTGATTTTCTCAAAGAACGAGCTGCTGGTTTTGTTGATATTTTGTATAGTTCTTTCTGTTTCTATTTGGTTGATTTCAGCCCTGAGTTTGATTATTTCCTGACGTCTACTCCTCTTGGGTGTATTTTCTTCTTTTTGTTCTAGAGCTTTCAGGTGTGCTGTTAAGTTGTTAATGTGTGATCTCTCCAATTTCTTTTTGGAGCACTTAGAGCTTTGAGTTTTCCTCTTAGCACTGCTTTCATGGAGTCCCACAAGTTTGGTGTGATGTGTTCTCATTTTCATTAAATTCTAGAAAGTCTTTAATTTCTTTATTTTTTTCCTTGACCAAGTCATCATTGAGTAGAGCATTGTTCAGTTTCCACATGCATGTGGGTTTTCCATTGGTTTTGTCATTATTAAAGACCAGCCTTAGTCCGTGGTGATCTGATAGGATGCAAGGGATTATTTCAATCTTTTTGTATCTGTTGAGGACTGTTTTGTGACCAATTACATGGTTTATTTTGGAGAAGGTACCATGAGGTGCTGAGAAAAAGTTATATTCTTTTGTTTTAGGATGAAATATTCTATAGATATGTTAAATCCATTTGGTTGATAACTTCTGTTAGTTTCACTGTATCTCTGTTTAGTTTCTGTTTCCATGATCTGTCCATTGCTGAGAGTGGGGTGTTGAAATCCCCCAATATTATTGTGTGAGGTGCAATGTATGTTCTGAGTTTTAGTAAAGTTTCTTTTATGTATGTGGGTGCCCTTGCATTTGGAGCATAGATGTTCAGAATTGAGAGTTCATCTTGATAGATTTTTCCTTCGATGAATATGAAGTGTCCTTCCTTATCTTTTTTTATTACTTTTGGTTGAAAGTTGATTTTATTTGGTATTAGAATGACTACTCCAGCTTGTTTCTTGGGACCATTTTATTGAAAAATTGTTTTCCATCTTTTTTCTCTGAGGTAATGTCTGTCTTGTCACTGAGGTGGGTTTCCTGTATGCAGCAAAATGCTGGGTCCTGTTTGTGTATCCAGTCTGATAGTCTACATCTTTTTATTGGAGAATTGAGTCCATTGATGTTAAAAGATATTAAGGGAAAATGATTGTGGCTTCCTGTTATTTTTGTTATTAGAGGTGGAATTATGTTTGGGTAGCTATCTTCTTTTGGAGTTGTTGGAAGATTACTTCCATGGTTTTTCTAGGTTGTAGTTTCCTTCCTTGTGTTGGTTTTTCCATCAGTTATTCTTTGAAGTGCTGGGTTTGTGGGAAGATATTGTGCCAATTTGGTTTTGTCATGGAATATCTTGGTTTCTCCATCTATAGTGATTGAGAGTTTTGCTGGATATAGCAGTCTGGGCTGGCATTTGTGTTCTCTTAGGGTCTATATGATATCAATCCAGGATCTTCTGGCTTTTATAGTATCTGGTGAGAAGTCTGGTGTAATTCTTGTAGGTCTGCCTTTAAATGTTACTTGACCTTTTCCCCTTACTGCTTTAGTATTTTTTCTTTGTTTTGTGCATTTGATGTTTTGAATATTATGTGACAGGAGGTATTTCTTTTCTGGTCTAGTCTATTTGGCATTCTGTAGGCTTGTTGTATGTTTATGGGCATCTTGTTCTTTAGGTTAGGGAAGTTTTCCTCTATAATTTTGTTGAAGATATTTACTGGTCCTTTAAGTTGGGAATCTTCACTCTGATCTATACCTATTTTCCTTAGGTTTGGTCTTTTCCTTGTGTCCTGGATTTCCTGGATGTTTTGGGTTAGGAGTTTTTTGCATTTTGCATTTTCTTTGACAGTTGTATCAATGTTTTCCATGGTATCTTTTGCACATGAGATTCTTTCTTCTATCTCTTGTATTCTGTTGGTGATGCTTGCGTCTATGACTCCTGATTTCTTTCCTACGTTTTCTATCTCCAGGGTTGTCTTGCTTTGTGGTTTCTATTTCCATTTTTAGATCCTGGATGGTCTTATTCAATTCCTTCACCTGTTTGCTTGTGTTTATCTGTAATTCTTTAAGGAATTTTTGTGTTTCCTCTTTAAGGGCTTCTACCTGTTTACCCGTGTTCTCCTCTATTTCTTTAAGGGAGTTATTTATGTTCTTCTTAAAGTCCTCTATCATCATCATGACATATGATTTTAAATCCAGGTCTTGCTTTTCATTGTGATGGTGTATCCAGGACTTGCTATGGTGGGAGAACTGGATTGTGATGATGCCAAGCAACCTTGGTTTTTGTTGCTTATGTTCTTATGCTTGCCTCTCTCACCATCTGGTTATTTCTAGTGCTACCTGCCCTCACTGTCTCTGATTGGAGCCTTTCCTCCTGTGATCCTGGTTGTGTCAGGACTCCTCAGAGTCCAGCTATCTCTGTGATCCTGTGATTTCAGATTCTGTGATTCTGAGATACTGGGTATATCAAAGCTCCTGGGATTCAAGCTGCCTCTGGGATCCTGAAATCCTGAGGTGACCAAGCTCCTGAGATCCTGTGATCCTGGGCGTGCTAGAGCACCTGATAGTTGAGCTTCTTCTGGCTGTTGTGGGATTGGGTGCAGAACTAGTGCCCAAGGTCTGTTCAGGGCACCAGCTCAGACCAGAAGAAACCTGTGCACTCGCTGGGTGGGGGTTCTTGCGTCCCTTTATCCCACTGATCCCAGTTACCCTAATGTTGGTGCAGATGTTGTGACCTCCTCACCTAGGATTCTTGAAATCTTTTTCTTGTGCTTCAGCTAAATTGCTTTTCTTGTGGCCTAATGCAATAACGTTTCTAGATTCATATGTTCTTGGTTGTTCATGTATGTGACTTTTGCAGTGGATATAGGGATGTGGAGTTAAGACCTTTAAAGTATAGATAGGTGGTCCTGTCTTTCTTGGGACAATGTTTCATAATTTGGCTGCTGTTGTCCACTCTGAGTCCTATCCAAATGTTATCCTTGTGGGATCTCAGGTAGATGGGCTAGAAAAAAATTAAAAGACTAGGAACGTGACAGGGAAGTATTTGGGAGACCCTGGGTCCACATAAAAAGGCCAAGTTCCTAATGAATGGGATGGGACTAGGTACATATAGAAGAGAGCAAAGATTCCCAACTTAAAGGGCCAATAAATATTTTCAACAAAATTATAGGAGAAAACTTCCCTAATTTAATGAAAGAGATACCATAAACATACCAAAAGCCTACAGAACTCCAAAAACACTGGTCCAGAAAAGAAATTTCTCCTGTCACATAATAATCAAAGAATCAAATGCAGAAAACAAAGAAAGAATATTAAAAGGAGTAGGGGAAAAGGTCAAGTAACATATAAAGACAAACCTATCAGAATTACACCAGAATTTTCACCAGAGACTATAAAAGCCAGATGATCCTGGGCTGAGGTCATACAGACCCTAAGCGAACACAAATGCCAGCCCATGCTACTATACCCAGCAAAACTCTCAATTACCATAGATGGAGAAACCAAGACAAAAACAAATTTACACAGTATCTTTTCACAAATCCATACAAAGGATAATAGATGGAAAACTCCAACACAAGGAGAGAAACTAAACCCTCGAAAAGGCAAGAAAGTAATCTTCTTTCAACAAACCCAAAAGAAAATAGCCACACAAACATAATTCCACCTCTAACAACAAAAATAACAGGAAGCAACAATCACTATTCCTTAATATCTCTTAACATTAATGGACTCAATTCCCCAATAAAAAGACATAGACTAACAGACTGGATACATAAACAAGGACCCAGCATTTTGCTGCATACAGGAAATGCACCTCAGTGACAAAGACAGACACTACCTCAGAGTAAAAGGCTGGAAAACAATTTTCCATACAAATGGTCCCAAGAAAACCAAACTAGAGTAGGCATTCTAATACCAAATAAAGTTGACTATCAACCAGAAGTTATCAAGAAGGATAAGAATGGACACTTCGTACTCATCAAAGGAAAAACTCTCAATTCTTAATATCTATGTTCCAAATGCAAGGGCACCCACATTAATAAAGGAAACTTTACTAAAGCTCAAAGCACACATTACACTCACACAATAATTGTGGGAGACTTCAACACCTCACTCTCAGCAATGGACAGATCATGGAAACAGAGAAATACTGAAACTAACAATAGTTATGAACCAAATGGATTTAACAGATATTTATAGAACATTTCATCCTAAAACAAAAAAAAATATACCTTCTTCTCAGCACCTCATAGTACCGTCTCAAAAAACTGACCATATAACTGGTCACAAAATAGGCTCAACAGCTACAAGAAGATTGAAATAATCCTGTTCATCCTATCAGATCACCATGGACTAAGGCTGATTTTCAATAACACCAAAAACAACAGAAAGTCCACATACACATGGAAGCTGAAGAATATTCTACTGAATAACTTGGTCAAGGAAGAAAGAAAGAAAGAAATTAAAGACTTTTTAGAATTTAACAAAAATGAAGGCACAACATACCCAAACTTATGGAACACAATAAAAGCAGTGCTTAAGAGGAAAACTCATAGCTCTAAGTCCCTACAAAAAGGAACTGGAAAGAGCATACACTAGCAACTTGACAGCACAACTGAAAGCTCTAGAACAAAAAGAAACAAATACATCCAAGAGGAGTAGATGACAGGAAATAATCAATATCAGGGCTGAAATGAACCAAGTAGAAATAAAAAGAACTATACAAAGAACAAAAGGAGCGGTTCTTTGAGAAAATCAACAAGATAGATAAACCCTTAGCCAGAATAACCAGAGGACACAGAGACAGTATCCAAATTAATAAAATCAGAACTGAAAAGATAGACATAACAACAGAAACCAAGGAAATTAAAAATCTCATCAAATCGTACTACAAAAGTCTATACTCAACAAAACTGGAAAATCTGGATGAAATGGACAATTTTCTAGAAAGAAACAAGGTACCAAAGTTAAATCAGGATCAGATAAACCATGTAAACAGTCCCATAACTCTTAAAGTAATAGAAGGAGTCATTAAAAGTCTCACAACAACAACAACAACAAAAACCATGACCAGATGGGTTTAGTGCAGAATTCTATTAGACCTTCAAAGAAGACCTAATACCAATACTTTTCAAACTATTCCACAAAATAGAAACAGAAGGAACACTACCCAATTCGTTCTATGAAGCCACAATCACACTCATACCTAAACCTCACAAAGAAAGAAAACTTCAGACGAATCTCCCTTATGAATATTGATTCAAAAACACTCAATAAAATTCTTGCAAACCAAATCCAAGAACACATCAAAACAATCATCCATCATGATCAAGTAGGCTTTATCTCAGGTATGCAGGGATAGTTCAATATTTGGAAATCCATCAATGTAATCCACTATATAAACAAACTCAAAGAAAAAAAAACAAATGATCATCTCTCTAGATGATGAGAAAGCATTTGACAAAATTCAACATTCCTTCATGGTAAAAGTCTTGGAAGATCAGGAATTCAAGACTCATACCTAAACATAGTAAAAGCAATATACAGCAAACCAGTAGCCAACATCAAACTAAATGGAGAGAAACTTGAAGTAATCCCACTAAAATCAGTGACTAGACAAGACTGTCCACTCTTTCCCTACCTATTCAATATAGTACTGGAAGTCCTAGCCAGAGCAATTAGACAACAAAAGGAGGTCAAGGGGATACAAATTGGAAAGATGTCAAAATACCACTATTTGCAGATGATATGATAGTATACTTAAGTGACCCCAAAACTTCTACCAGAGAACTCCTAAACCTGATAAACAACTTCAGCAAAGTGGCTGGACATAAAATTAACTAAAACAAATCAGTAGCCTTCCTCTACTCAAAGGATAAACAGGCTGAGAAAGAAATTAGGGAAATGATACCCTTCACAATAGTCATGAATAATATAAAATACCTTGGTGTGACTCTAACCAAAAAAGTGACAGATCTGTATGACAAGAACTTCAAGTCTCTGAAGAAAGAAATAGAAAAAGATCTCAGATTGAAAGATGGAAAGGTCTTCCATGCTTATAGATTAGCAGGATTAATATAGTAAAAATGGCCATCTTGCCAAGAAAACCATCTACAGATTCAATGCAATCCTCATCAAAATTCCAACTCAATTTTTCATAGAATAGGAAAGAGCAACTTGAAAATTCATTTAGAATAACAAAAAAACCAGGATAGTGAAAACTATTCTCAACAATGAAAGAACTTCTGGGGGAATCACCATTCATGACCTCAAGCTGTACTACAGAGCAATAGTAATAGAAACTGCATGGCAGAGACAGGCAGGAAAACCAACGGAATAAAATTAAAAACTCAGAAATGAATCCACACCCTATAGTCACTTGATCTTTGACAAAGGAGCTAAAATCATACAGTGGAAAACAGACAGCATTTTCAATATATTGTGCTGGTTCAACTGGAGGCCAGCATGTAGAAGAATGCAAATTGATCCATTCTTATCTCCTTGTACAAAGCTCAAGTTCAAGTGGATCCAAGACCTCCACATGAAGGCAGATACACTCAAACTAATAGAAAAGAAAGTGGGGAGGATCCTCTAATACATGGACACAGGGGAAATTTTCCTGTACAGAACACTGATGGCTTATTCTCTAAGATCAAGAATCGACAAATAGGATCTCATAAAATTGCAAAGCTTCTGTAAGGCAAAGGATACTGTCAATAGGACAAAACAATAACCAATAGATTGGGAAAATATCTTTACCAATCCTACATCCGATAAAGGGCTAATATCCAATGTACACAAGAACTCAAGAAATTAGACTCCAGAGAATCGAGTAACCCTATTAAAAAGTGGAGTACAGAGCTAAACAAAGAATTTTCAACTGATGAATATCGAATACTGGAGAAGCACCTAAAGACAGTTCAACATCCTTAGTCATCAGGGAAATGCAAATCATAACTACCCTGAGATTCTATCTCATACCAGTTAGAATGGCTAAGATCAAAAACTCAGGTGAACAGCAAATGTGGAGAAAGAGGAACACTCCTCCATTGTTGGTGGTATTGTAAGCTATTACAACCACTCTGGAAATCAGTCTGGCAGTTCCTCAGAAAATTGGACATAGTATTACCTGAGGACCCAGTTATGCCACTCCTGGGCATATATCCAGAAGATGCTCCGACATATAACAAGGACACATGCTCCACTATGTTCATAGCAGCCAGAAGCTTGAAAGAACCCAGATGTCCTTCAACAGAGAAATGGATATAGAAAATGTGGTACATTTACACAATGAAGTACTACTCAGCAATTAAAAAACAATGACTTCTTTTGGGTACATTCCCAAGAGTGGTATTGCTGCGTCTTGAGTTAGATCTATTTCCAATTTTTTGAGGAACCTCGAGATTGATTTTCAGAGTGGTTGTACCAGTTTTCAATCCCACCCACAATGGAGGAGTGTTTCTCTTTTTTCACGTCCTTGCCAATATGTTTTGTCACCTGAGGTTCTGATCTTAGCCATTCTGATTGGTAGAATCTCAGGGTCATTTTGATTTGCATTTCTCTGATTACTAAGGACTTTTAAAATTTCTTTGCTTCTCAGTCATTCGAGATTCCTCTGTTGTGAATTCTCAGTTTATTTCTATACCCCATTTTTTGATTGGATTGTTTGGTTTTTTGGTGGTTAGCTTCTTGAGTTCTTTTATATTTTGGAATATTGGCCCTCTATTGGATGTGGGCTTAGTGAAGATTTTTTTCCCAATCTGTAGGTTGCCGATTTGTCTCATTGACTATGTCCTTTGCCTTACAAAAGCTTTCCAGTTTCATGAGGTCCCATTTATCAATTCTTTTTTTTTTTTTTAATTTTATTTATTTTTTTATTGGAAATTTTTTTACATTTCAGATATTCTCTCCTTACCCCATTTCCCCCCCTCCCTTCCAGGAACTCACTATCCCTTCCCCCATCCTCCTGCCTCCATGTTGGTGTACTCCCACCCACCCTCCCCCGTACCTCACCTCCCCACCCTCGAATATCCACCCCCCACGATGTCCAGCCTTCATGGGACCAAGGATCTCTTCTCCACTTATATATAGCTCCCTTGCATATATAGCTGGAGCCATGGGTCCCTCCCTAAGCGCTCCCAGGCTGGTGGTTTAGACCCTGGGGGCTCTGGTTGGTTGGGATTGTTGCTTTCCTCATGGTGTCGCGAATCCTCTCAACTCCTTCAGCCTTCACTCTATCTTCTCCATTGGGAACCCCATGATCAGTTTAATGGTTAGCTGTGAGCTTCTGCCTCTGAGTATGTCAGACTCTTGCAGACTTCTAAGGAGACAGCTATATCAGGCTCCTGTCAGCATGTACATCCTGACTTCCACATCAACCTCTACCTTTGGTGACTGCACATAGGATGGATATCCAGGTGGAATGGTCTGTCTCTCCTTCAGTTTCTGTCCTGCACTGTGTCTCCATATTTGCACCCTTGAGTATTTTGTTACTCCTTCTAAGAAGGATGAAGCCCCCCTACTTGGTCATCATTCTTCATGAGCTTTATGTGGTCTCTGAGTTGAATCTTGGGTATTTCAGGCTTCTGGGCTAAAATCCAATAATCAGTGAGTGAATACCATGTATGTTCTTTTGTGATTGGGTTACTTCACTCAGGATGATATTTTCTAGTTCCATCCATTTATATAAGAATTTATCAAATTCATTGTTTTTAATAGCTGAGTAATATTCCATTGTATAATGTACTACATTTTTTGTACCATTCCTCTGTTGAAGGGCATCTGGGTTCTTTCCAGTTTCTGGCTATTATAAATAAAGCTGCTATGAACATAGTGGAGCATATATCCTTGTTATGTGTTAGAGCATCTTCTGGGTATATACCCAGGAGTGGTATAGCTGGGTCCTCAGGTAGTGATATGTCCAATTTTCTGAGGAACCGCCAGACTGTTTTCCATAGTGGTTGCACCATCTTGCAATCCCACCAACAATGGAGGAGTGTTCCTCTTTCTCCACATCCTCGCCAGCATCTGCTATCACCTGAGTTTTTTATTTTAGCCATTCTGACTGGTGTGAAGTGGAATCTCAGGGTTGTTTTGATTTGCATTTCCCTGATGACCAAGGATGCTGAACATTTCTTTAGGTGCTTCTCGGCCATTCACATTTCCTCAGTTGAGAATTCTTTGTTTAGCTCCTTACTCCATTTTTTAATAGGGTTATTTGGTTGTCTAGAGTCTAATTTCTTGAGTTCTTTGTATATATTGGATATTAGTCCTCTATCGGATGTGGGATTGGTAAAGATCTTTTCCCAATCTGTTGGTTGCCGTTTTGTCCTATTGACAGTGTCCTTTGCCTTACAGAAACTTTGCAATTTTATGAAGTCCCATTTGTCAATTCTTGATCTTAGAGCATAGGCCACTGGTGTTCACAGAAACTAATAGAAGAGAAAGTGGGGAAAGACCCTCAAATACCTAGGCACAGGGGAAAAGTTCCCATTTATCAATTCTTGATCTTAGAGGATGAGCCATTGGAGTTCTGTTTAGGAAATTTCTCCCTGTGCCAATGAGTTCAAGGCTCTTTCCCACTTTCTCTTCTATTAGATTCAGTGTATCTAGTTTTATGTTGACCATGCCACAGGGGTATGTGTTTCACTATGTTCATAGCGGCCTTATTTGTGATAACCAGAAGCTGGAAACAACCCAGATGTCCCATGACAGAAGAATGGATACAGAAAATGTGGTTCCTTTACACAATGGAATACTACTCAGCTATTAAGAATGAAGACATCCTGAGTTTTGCAGGCAAATGAACAGAACTAGAAAGTATCTTAAGTGAAGTAACTCAGACACAAAAGGACATGCATTGTATGTACTCACTAATAAGTGTATATTATCCAAAAACAACAAGAAAAGTATAGAATACCCAAGATACAGTCCACAGAACTCAAAAAGGTCAACAAACTGAAGGGTCCGAGTGAGGATTCCTCAGTTCCACTTGGAAGGGAGAAGAAAACAATCACAAGTGGGGAAGGAGAGGAAGGACCTGGGAGAGAAAGTGGACAGGGGGGTGGGAGGAAGAGGGGAACCTGATCTGGTATTGGGTGAAGGAAAAGGACTGAACCCTAAGGGCCAGCAGAAAGAATGGAAACAGACAATCTCAGGAGGTAAGAGGTTGGGGGAGACCCCTCAGAGATGTACCAGAGACCTGGGAGATGAGAGACTTTTAGGACTCAAAGGAAAGGACTTTAGATGAAATGCTCAACAGTAAGGAGAAGAAACTTATAGAGCCCACCTTCCAGCAGGAAGATGGAGCATCAAGCGAGGGATGGGGTTGCCATCCCACAGTCAAAATTCTGACCCATATTTGTTCCTGTCTGAAAGAACTGCAGGGATAGAAATGGAGAGGAGCCTGAGAAAAAGAAGGTCCAGCGACATGTCCAAAGTGGGATCCAGCTCAAGTAGAGGTCCCAAGGCCTGACACTATTATTGAGGCTATGGAGTGCTCACAATAAGGGACCTATCATGACTGCACTCTGGAAGACCAACAAGCAGCTGAAAGAGTCAGATGCAGCTATTTGCACCCAACCAATGGACAGAAGCTGCTGACCCCATGGTTGAATTAGGGAAAAGCTGGAAAAAGATGAGGAGGAGGGTGACCCGTAGGAGAATCAGCAGTTTCAATTAACCTGGACCCCAGAGATCTCTCAAACACTGGACCACCAACCAGGCAGCATACACCAGCTGATATGAGGCCCCCAACACAAATATAGCAGAGGACTGCCGGGTCTGGGTTCAGTCAGAGAAGATGCACCTAACCCTCAAGAGACTGGAGGCTCCAGGAAGTTTAGAGGTCTGGTTGGGTGGGGATGGGGGTGGGGACATCCTCATGAAGACAGGGGCATGGGGAGGAAGTATGGGATGTAGAACAGTTGGAGGGTGTCAGGAGCCAAGCCCAGGAGGCTGCCTGGTTGAGAAAGAGTGTTCTCAACTTAAGTGTCAGGAAACTTAAAGAACGTTCTGGCATTTCCTGGAGGCTGGTTGTGACGGTGGGATGGCCCTGGGCAAGGGACCCCCGCTCCTTCCCTTGTTTCCCTTCTTCCCTTGCCTGGGAGTATATCTGTAAACTGCTCCCCCATTAAAGTGAGACCTTGACAAGACCCCTTTTTGCTTGGTCGTCCGTTCTCTCTTCCACCCATGTTCTCTTTCAGGTGAGATCCACCTCGATACCCCACGAATAATCAGATCCGTGGGTCGGGTCAGGTGGCATCCACGTGGAACTAGAGGTACAGACCCTCATTGGACAGCATCAACAGAAGTGAAGTCAGCAAAAAAACATTATTGAGTCTTCGAAGACTCCCATCACCTGCAGGAGTCCAGAGAAGTGGTAAGTCATTGCTGTCCCATTAACATGGGCCATTGTCTTTAGAAGAAAAAATTTATTAAAGGCCTTAAGGCCTCATCAGGGAGAGGGGAGTCAGGGTAAAAAAAAGAAAGATTTTTAAGATGAGGGAGAGAAAGGGCCAAAAGAGTCGTCTACTCTCCAGCAATGTTAACAAAAGAAGAGGAAAAGGATGTCTTAGAGCCCTTCTAGGGCAGCAGAAAATCAGGAGATGTCCTGCATTTTTCTCTGGCTCAAAAGGGAGAGATCCTCAGTTCTGTTTTCTCTGTCTATTGGAGCTCCAATCTGTCCAATGTGTGTCAATTGTCCGTTTTCGTTTCGTTGCTTAATGTTGTCCCATCTTTTCATGTTTATGAGAAAGTGGTTAAAACTTTATCTGCTGGTTGTTAAGCCCTTGATTCAGGTTTTAACTAGTTTGAGAGAGAGAGAGAAGAGAGAGAGAGAGAGAGAGAGATGAGAGAGAGAGAGAGAGAGAGAAGTAAAAATAAAAAGCAGTTTCAATTGGCTTTTGGAGCCCTGCACCTGTGGTTAGGAGTCTAGCATAGCATGGAGAAGCCCTGCCACAGTCTCATTTTTGTAAAAGCAGCCTTAAAGGAGCCAGCAGGTTGTTTTTAGCTTCTATGATAAGGAGCTGATAGTTTGTTTCTCCTAGAAAAATTTGTGGCTATGATTTATTGGGTTCGGCAGGTGAAAAAGGTGCTTCTCTTAAAATTACAGCTAGGAAAATAAGAAAATCTTGTTTAGATAAAATATATAAGATGTACATCTACTTCATTTGTTTCTGACCAGTTTTAAAAGTATAAAAATGTTCTACATGTCTTGGTTATAGATTATTTGTCTACAAGTTATTGGGTTTGATTAAAAATTTGCAACTTTGGTAACAGAAAGTTGGTTTAAAACTGGTTACGCAGGATTAGAGTCATTCAGAAACCAGATGTATAAAAGATAAGATTTAAAACAATGTTTCTTTAAGAGTTATTAAAAGCTGCATATAAGAACGGACAGCCAAACTTTGTAACAAAAAGTAATGCATTTGGTGTTGATTTTAGACAAAATAGATTGTTTACAATGTTTTTGCTTTTGATTTTGTTTCTCATAATCATGGTTATACTCAAATGTTGCAAAAGAGACTTAAAAATATAGTTAAACAGCCAGTATTCCATTGGCTGCAGTTGGCAGTTTAATCATGAGTTTGAGATTTTTTGATTCGCCCCATGTTTATAGAAAAGAAGATAGAACAAATAAAGTTAAATAAAAGTATTTCAAACGACTGTGATACAGTGCAGGCCTTCAAAAAAGATAATCTTTGCACCTGGCCTCAGAAAACAGGCTGGGATTGAGAGCATTTACTTTAAATTAAGACAATGCAGACTGGGCTCCAGCAAAAGCTTGGGTGAGACATTCCTTTTGTCCTAACCAGCCCCTGAAAAGGTGTTTTCCAGAATTTGTTGATTGCCTTGCTTGTTCCTTGGGGGAGGAGGTGTTAGCCTCAGGGCCAAAATCCATGAGAGTTTAAGGGCCAAGAGTTATAGATAATTATGCTGGTAAAATTAAAATTATGCTTGCTTCCCTCCGTGGCATTGTAATTGTACCTGCTGACAAAAAAATTCCTCAACTTGTTTTGGTTTCTTTGCATCCGCTTCCTTCCAGATTTGTTGAGAGTGATAAAAGACAGCTTGGCTTTGGTTCCTCTGATGTATATTGGTCCGATTCTATTACTAACAAAAAAACCTAATCTTAAGTTAATAATTTAAAGAAAAGGTTTTGAGGATTGATAGACAACGGGAGCTGATGTAACAACTATTAGAGGACAAAATTGCTTCAGCTTGGCTTTTGCTGATGCTCTCACTCAGCTAAAAGCCATTTGTTATTCCATTAATCAAAACCAAGTTCAAATTTAAGATTTATAAAACGTGTGGAGCATTACAACCTGACTTGCCTACTCCAGTGGCCATTCCAGATGCAAATAAAATTATTATAGACTTAGATTTAGACTTAGACTTAGACTTAGACTTAGACTTAGATTTAGATTTAGACTTAGTCTTAGATTTAGATATTAGATTAGATTTACATCCTGGTGAAGGTGAGAGATTTGTATTCAGTAAGTATGTTGTAATTTTGAGAGCCCATTAAATGATATCGCTAGAAAGTTTCGCCTCAAGGAATGGCTAATAGACTTACAAGAAGTTAAGAGTTTAAATCTTTCAGTGTATATTATTCATTGTATGGTATTTTATTTGTTGATCTCTCTAAAGGAGTTTTAATGCAAGTCTTCGAACTCATACAACAAGCTTTAAATTTTGGGGAAATGCTTGTTGCCCCAAAAAAAGATTCAAAGGCAATATCTTTTCAATATTTGAGACCTCAGTTATGTCTTGGGCGGATTGTGGCACAAAAAATTCCAATAAAAATAGATAGTTGGGGGCTAGAGAGATGGCTCAGTGGTTAAGATCACCGACTGCTCTTCCAGAGATCCTGAGTTCAATTCCCAACAACGTGGCTCACAAACCATCTGTAATGGGATCTAGTGCTCTCTTCTGGCTTGCAGATGTACATACCAAAAAAAAATTTTTTTTTACCTTTAATTTTTAAAAGTTGTTAAGAGATATTAATTGGCTAAAACCTCATCTTAAGCTTACCATAATAGAACTTAAACCTCTGTTTGATATTCTCAAGGGAGATGCAAATCCTAATTCCCCTTGACAATTAACTGATGAAAGTGAAATAGCTTTGCTGAAAGTAGAGTAAGCTGTTAGTTATCAACAGATACATTATATAGGGTATGATCAATTGTTGGCTGTTTACATTATTGCTACTCATATGCTCACAGCAGCCCTTTGGCAAGAGAAACCATTAATGTGGATTCATCTTTCTTCATCTGCAAGTAAAGTTTGAACATCCTATTATGAAACTATTGCAGTGTTAATACAGGATTGTAGGATAAAATCCTGAAAGTATTTTAGATGAAATGTTTATTCCTTATTCCAAATACAATTAAATTGGTTATTAAATAAAGATATTTAGCTTATTACATGGCAAAAACTTTTTAGAAAAATTTGATAATCATTATCCATAAGACAAGTTGTTTAAGTTTTTCTCTATGCATGCTTTTGTATTTCCTATAGATTTGCATGCAGCCCACAAAAAAGATGTTTACTACATTTACATCTCAAAAGATGCCTCATCTATTGAGAGGGCAGTATATGTAGTTAGATCACACATTCCTTTTCTCCAGTTTCCCCCTGCTTCAGCACAAATAATTAAATTATGTGCTGTAGCCACTGTTTGAAATGCTAAAAAATCAAGCTTTCAATTTGTATATCATAGCCAATATATAGCTCATGGTTTATAATTGCTTAAAATTGTTCCCTTTTTAAATATTGCTAATTCTCAAATTTTACAAATACAGCTTAATTTAAGACACATGTACTTTTCCTTAACTTTAGAAGACATTTAAGAGCTCATATTAGATTGCCTGGACACCAGGGCAATGCCACAGCGAATTTGTATAACAGACAGATTATAAGCCTTACAAAAACAATTGGCCATACCATCTTATTCTTTATATCATCAAAATAATAATACCTTGAGACAATAATTTGGTATTTCTAGAGATTGTGCAAGTTAAATTACAAAAACTTATATCGTCAATTTTTTCATAATGGTGTTAGTTCTTGAAGACTTATATCTAATAAATTATGGTAAGTAGATGTTACTCATTTCTGATTTTAGAAAATTAAAACATGTACATGTGGCTTGACACCTTTTCAGACTTTATAGTTGCAACTGCTTTAACAAGAGAAGCAACTAAAGGTGTAATTAGTTATTGCCTACATTATCTTTCTATGCTTGGTGTTCCATATCAAATTAAGATAAAATATGGAACTGGCTATTGCAGTCAGACATTTGAGATGCATTCTTGAAAATTTAATATTACCCATATTACAAAGATTCCTTATAATCCTCAAAGACAAGATATTGTAAAAACAGATATCATAAAACTTTAAAATAATATCTTCATAACTCTCTGAGTCTGGGAAGAGCAGCTACTGGTACCTTTTGCCTGGTTTTAAAGGAACTCTAAAAAATTGGCTTTAAAAACCAAAAGAGTGGAGTTATACCCCGAAGGGTTCTCCTAGAAATGTTCTCAATTTTCTAAATTTGGACGCTCATGGCAAATCTGCTGTTGATCACTCTGGCACCCTGAGACAAAAAATGAAACGGCCCAGTTTCAGTTCTCATATGGGGCCAAGGATCAATATGCCTTGATAGCAAGGCACAGCTAGATGGCTGCCAAAAAGATTGGTGAAAGAAACAGATACCTCCACAAGGCCAGACCCAATTGTAGATACAATGGATAACAATTGAGATCCATGGAAGAGAGATCTCCTGAGAATTCCCTCCTTTTTCTTTCTAGAAAAAAAGCCATCCGTGGTGTATGCTGTTGGAGGCCTTGATCCTGATACAGGCCGCAGGATTTGTACTACTCAGAACCTCAAGGGGCCATTGACATCGAACAGCAAGAGATCGGCATCATAATCTGAGAAAATCCCCCATCTGCTTTTCCTTCAGCAAAGGGGGCTCTGTGCAGCCCTCAAGGAGGAATGCTGTTTTTACACTGACCACACCAGCATAGTCAGAGACAGTATGGCCGATTCAGAGAGAGATTAAAATGGCAAAAGAAACAGTGAGAACAAGAAATCTGGTTATCTGCCTCTCTGTTAGTGGGAACTCCTTATTGACTCCATGACATCTAAACCCTACAAGTACATTATCATAGACTTAATTTGGCTGATAGATAGAGGCTTGGCTGAGTCTTGCGATGACATAACTCCTTTAGGAGCTACATACAACTCAGATCTATGCACATTGGTTCGGCATGGCGCGAACACAACGTGGGTACCTGCAGGGGTATGTGACTAGGTACTGCAGGGGGAGGACCCAAAATTGTCCACTTCTGAGTCCCCCGGAAAAGCAGACCTGGTTGCACAGAGGTTGGTGTTAATTTCTTGTGTCTCAAAGCAGCCAGCTAGGAACCTCGAGATCCTACGTGGCCCATGAGACAAATAATCCTCTCCTCCTCAAAAAGACACTATTACAAATGACACTTGGAGGATCAGGTCACTGCTTTCCCCCTCTGGTCAATGCCCACTCATCTGTAATGAGATTTCTTAATGTCTGCATTCACCTGCAGCCTCATTTAAAATTGTTAAAAGGGAGCAGATGTCAGGAGCCAAGCCCAGGAGGCTGCCTGCTGTTTTGGAAAAGGTCTAGTCCATACCAGGTTGAGAAAAGATGTTCTCAGGTGTCAGGAACTTAAAGAACGTCTGGCATTTCCTGGAGGCTGGTTGGATGGTGGGATGGCCCTGGGCAAAGGACCCCCCCCGCTCCTTCCTTTGTTTCCCCTCTTCACTTGCCTGGGAGTATATCTGTAAACTGCTCCCCATTAAGTGAGACCTTGACAAGACCCCCTTTTTGCTTGGTCATCCGTTCTCTCTCCCACCCATGTTCTCTTTCAGGTGAGCTCCACCTTGATAACCCCGGGAAAATCAGACCCGTGGGTCAAGTCAGGAGGGTGGATGGGGAGGGGGAATAAAATATGAAGTATAAAAAAATATAAAAGACCAAAAACAAACAAAACAAAACAATGACTTCATGAGTTCTTAGGCAAATGGATGGAACTAGAAAATATCATTTTGAATGACGTAACCGAATACACAAGAACACACATGGTATGCATTCACTGATAAGTGGATATTAGCTCAAATCTCTGAATACCCAAGATATAACCACATGAAGCTCAAGAAAAAGGAAGATCAAAGTGTGGGTGCGTTTGACGATCCATTCTTAGAAGAGGTAACAAAATATTCAAGGGAGGAAATTACATAAGAACAAATCAATTAAAAATGGGGTACATTTTGGATATTAGCCCTATATCAGATGTAGTGTTGTAAAGATCTTTTTCCAATCTGTGGATTGTTGTTTTGTACTATTGACAGTGTCTTTTGACTTACAGAAGCTTTTCAATTGTATGAGGTCCATTTGTCAATTGTTGATCTTGGAGCATGAACCATTGGTGTTCTGTTCATAAAATTTTCCTCTGTTCCAATGTGTTCAAAGTTCTTTCCCACCTTTTTTTTTTTTAACTATTAGATTCAGTGTATCTTGTATCATATGGAGGTCTTGATCCACTTGGACTTGAACTTTGTACAAGGAGAATGTGGCCACCCACACATCTCAAAAATTTTAATCCAGAATTGCTCCTGTCAAAAGAAATGCAGAAGCAAAGAGTGGAGCAGAGACAAAGGAAATGCCATCCAGAGACTGCCCCACCTAGGGATCCATCCTATCTGCAGACACCAAACTCAGACACTATTGCTGATGCCAAGAAGTACTTGCTGACAGGAGCCTGGTATAGCTGTCTCCTGAGAGACTCTGCCAGAGCCTGACCAATAAAGATGAGGATGCACACAGTCAACCACTCGACTGACTGAGCAAGGGGTCCCCAATGGAGGAGTTAGGGGAAGGACTGAAGGAGTTGAAGGGGATTGCAACCCTATAGGAAGAACAACAATATCAACTAACCAATCCCTTGAGGCTCCCAGGGACTAAATCACCAATCCAAGAAAACACATGGAGGGACCCTGGCTCCATCTGCTTATGTAGTATAGGATGGCTTTATCTGGCATCAATGGGAGGAAAGCCCTTGGTCCTGTGGTGGCTTGATGACCCAGCATAGGAGAACAGTAGGCTGCTGAGGCAGGAGTGTATTGGGGAGCACCCTCATAGATGCAAGGGAAGGGGAAAGAAATAGGGGAGTTGTGGAGGGGAAACTGGGAAGTGGAATAACATTTGAAATGTAAATAAATTAAATAACCAATAAAAAGGAAGAAAAAATAATGGAGTACAGAGCTAAACAGAGAATTCTCAACAGAGGAATCTTTAATGGCCAAGAAGCAGTTAAAGAAATGTTCAATATCTTTAGTCATTGGGGAAATGTAAATCAAAACAACTCTGAGATTCCACCTTACACCTATCAGAATGGCTAAAATAAAAAACTCAAGGGACAGCACATGCTGGTAAGGATGTGGAGCAAGGGGAAAACTTCTTCACTGATGGTGGAGTGCAAACTTGTCCAACCACTTTGAAATCAAAATGGTGGTTTCTCAAAAAATTAGAATAGTTCTACTTCAAAACCCAGCTATACCTGAGCCTATACCCAAGAGATGCTCCACCATACCACAAGGACACTTGCTTAACTATGTTTATAGCAGCTTTATTTGTAATATCTAGAAACTGCAAACAACCAATTTGTAGATCTCACTGAAGAATAGTTAAAGAAAATGTGGTACACAATGGAGTATCACTAAGCTATTAAAAAACAATGGCATCATGAAATTTTCAGGCAAATGGATGAACTAGAAAGACCATCCTGAGTGAGGTAAGCCAGACCCAGAAAGACACGCATGGTATGCACACACTTATAAGTGATATTAGCCATAAAGTACAGGATAACCATAGTGTAATTCATAGACCCAAAGAAGCTAAGTAACAAGGATGGCCCAAGAGAGAATGCTTGAATCTCATTCAGAAGGGGAAATAAAATAGGTACTGGAAATGGTTGGAGAGAGGGAACTGGGTGGGAGAGGAGATGGGGTGGAGAAGGGGGTGAGGGTGAGAGGGCTGGGAGACAAAAGAAAAATCAGTGGGAGAGGCATCTTTGGGACAAACAGGAGACCTGGGACAAGGGAGGCTCCTGACAGAATATGGAAGTGACCCTAGATGAGATTCCTATCAGCAGAGGATATGGGAGCCTGAAATGGCCACCTCCTATAACCAGGCAGAGCTTGTAGTGGAGGGAGGGGGAATACCAACTCACCCACAAATTCTTCCTTTGACCCAAATTTGCCCTGGCTACAAGGTATGCAGGGATAAAGAAGGAACAGGATTGGGGAAATGGCCAAAAAATGACTGGTCCAATTTGATATCTATCCCATGGGAGAAGGCCAACCCCTGCCACTACAAATGATACTTTGCTTGCAGATAGTACCCTAGCGTAACTGTCATCTTACAGGCTTCATTCAGCAACTGATGGGAACAGATGCAGAGGCCCACAGAGAAACATTAGTCAGAGCTCAAGGAGTCGTGTGGAAATCTGGAACACTATGAAATGACTATGAATAAAAGGTATGAATAAAATCTATGAATAAAAGGTATAGAGGAAGGAGAAGAAACATATGTCAAAGGCACAGAAAATATTTTTAATGAAATCATAGAAAAAATGCCCCCATTCTAAAAAAGAAGGTGCCTATCAAGGTACAAGAAACATACAGAATATCAAATAGAAAGAGGCAGAAAAAAAAACTCCCCATAACACATAATAATCAAAACACTAATACAGAATGTAGAAGAATACTAAAAACTGCAAAGGAAAAAGAACAAGTTACATATAAAAACAAACCTGTTACAGTAACACCTGACTACTCAATGGAGACTTTGAAAGCCAGAAGGACCTGGATAGATGTCTACCATCGCTAAGAGACCAGAGATGCCAACCTAGACCACCATATCTAAGAAACTCTCAATCACAGTCAATGGAGAAAGAAAATGGTTTATGACTTAAAAATGTTAAGCAATTTCTGTCCATTCATGCATCTATACAGAAGGTATTAGTAGGAAGACTTTGCCCTAAAGAGAAGACTAACTATATCTAACAGGGTACAAGCAATAAATAATTTCAGAACTGTTTCTTTAAAATTTTGGGAAAAGGCCACACCACCACACCAAAATAATAGAAATTAGTAAACATTGTTCATGAGTATCTCTCAATATTAATGGCTTCAGTACCCAAATAAATAGACATAAACTAACAGATTGGGTTAGAAAACAGAATCCATCTTCTGCTATATCCAAGAAACATACCTCACCCACAAGGACATATCACTTTAGGGATCAAAGACAGAAAATGTTGTTCCAACAAACATCTAAGAAATAACCAGGTGTGGCCATTTTAATATCTGTTAAACCAGACTTCCAACAAAACCTATAAACTGATCAAAATAAATTGGGAAGAATAATACATACTCATCAAAGGAAAAAAAATCTACAAAGAAGAATATAGTAATTCTAAACATTTATGCACCAAATACAGGGGCACCCACTTTGATAAAAGAAACACTACTGCAGATAAAATCACATATCAACTCTCACACAGTTATAGGGATGGCTTCAATACCCCGTTCTTGATAATAGACAAGTCATCCAGACAAAAACCAAACAGAGAAAACATTAGACTTAATTATTGTCTTAAATTAAATGAACTTAACAGCATCTACAAACATTCCACCCAAACATTAAAGAATATTTTTTTTTCTCAGCAGCCCACGAATCTTTCTCCAAACTTGACTATATGTTAGGATACAAAGTCTTAATAGTTATAAAAAAAATTGAAATAACACTTTGCAGTTTATCTGAGCATCATGAGTTAAAGCTGGATATTAACGACAACAGAAATAGCAGAAAGTATACCAAGTCATGGAAGCTGAAAAACTACCTACTAAATGAAAATTAGGTCAAGATAGAAATCAATTAAGAAAATTAAAAAACATTTTAGAATTGAATGAAAATGGAAATACCACATACCTAAACAAATAGGACACAATGAGAGGAGTTCTAAGAAGCAAGTTTAAAGCACTAAGTGTCAACATAAAACACTGGCGACACACTTGAAATCTTTAGAAAAACAAGAAGAAATAATACTCAAAAAGAGTAGATGTGGAAAAGATAATAAATCTCAGGGCTAAAACCAACGAAATTACAGCAAACAAGTAGCAACAGCAGCAGCAGCAACAACACCAAAATACAATAATCTAATGAAATGAAGGCCTGGTTCTTTGTCAAAGCCAATAGGATTCACAAATCTTTAGACAAATTAACCAAAAGATGGGGGAAAAGATACAAGTAGAGATTAAAAAAAAAAAAAGAAAAGAAAAGAAAAGGAACTACGACACATAGTGAGGAAATTCAGAAAATGGTAAAGACATATTTCAAAAATCTATTCTCCACAAAACTGGAAATAGATTGATTGATTTCTTGGTATATATGATCTTCTAAAATTAAATAATTTCAACAGATTTATAACACCTTACTGAAACAGAAGCAGTAACTAAAAAATCTCCCACCATCGCCTCCCCCACACCAAAAAAAAAAAATCCCAAGGTCAGTCAGTACAATTATACAAGACCATTCAAGAACTACTCCTCAAATTATCTCACAAAATAATAAGTGGCGTCTTTAGCAATAAGACCTTACCATTCAGATGTGGAGAGTAACCAATAGATTTGGCCATACTAGCCTGTGATATTTTAAGGGCTCTATGGAATTCCCTCTGGCCAATGACTCAATAAGATGTAATCCATAAAAGTTTTTAGTTAGAAATGTAATAAGTTACCTAAATTTCTTCAGATTATAAAAAGTAGGAATATGGTAGTTCTCATCTTTATTGAATGATAAACGTGTATTATTCTGACCTATTATAGATTGCTGGGATTTTCTATCAGTATTTTATAGTACACATTAGAATCTCTCACACCAGGATGCTAAATATTACTATGTGGTAAATTTCATTAAATTTTAAAGATTATTTTGACAACTTTATTATTTTCATTAGAGTTTTCTGTTCTGTGTTGGTTGAAGTTGAAGAAGTGAAGCTATTGAAATTGAACTGCTACTCTCTCTCATCTGATGGGTTTAGCATCTTCTTTCTCACTGGATGGTCTAGCCTCTTCTTTCTTGTCTCATGATTTAGTCTCTTATTACTAACCTGGGGGTTTAGCCTCTTTACCTGGGGGTTTAACATCTTTTTCCACACCTGGGGGTTTAGCCTCTTCACCTGGGGGTTTAGCATCTTTTTCTGCACCTGGGGGTTTAGCCTCTTCACCTGGGGGTTTAGCATCTTTTTCTGCACCTGGGGGTTTAGCCTCTTCACCTGGGGGTTTAGCATCTTTTTCCACACCTGGGGGTTTAGCCTCTTCATCTGGGGGTTTAGCTTCCTCACCTCTGATTTTAGCTTCTTTGGCCCTATACAAGTAAAACACTACAACTAAAGCTACAACCATAATAATAATAATAGGTAATAGCCAACTTATGGTGACAGGGTTTTTTGGGGCCTTCTTTATCCCATCCTCGTCTTTGTTTCCAGGAGAACCACTGTCAATACTTCCTCCACTGCCATTTTCCTGGCAGTGTGGTGGGCTCCAGCCATAATAGCAATGGCAGTGCTGTTTATTATTGTAGACTCCTTTCATGTGGCAGGTCTGTGGTGTACAATCATTTGTCCAACTTGGCTTATCAACGCATTTTCTGCCAATGCACACATGCTGGGGACCACAGTTTGTGCCATCTTTTATGTCACCCAGGTCATCCATTTTCATCCCCAAATGATAGTCAGTACTCCAGCAGGAACCATCATTGAAATGAGTCCAGTGAACAGTATAGTGACTCTTCATGAGCTTTATGTGGTCTGTGAGTTGAATCTTGGGTATTCAGGCTTCTGGGCTAAAATCCAATAATCAGTGAGTGAATTCCATGTATGTTCTTTTGTGATTGGGTTACTTCACTCAGGATGATATTTTCTAGTTCCATCCATTTACATAAGAATTTATCGAATTCATTGATTTTCTCAAAGAACCAACTCCTGGTTTTGTTGATATTTTGTAAAGTTCTTTCCGTAGATTTCAGCCCTGAGTTTGATTATTTCCTGACGCCTACTCTCTTGGGTCTATTTCTTCTTTTTGTTCTAGAGCTTTCAGGTGTGCTGTCAAGTTGTTAATGTGTGCTCTCTCCAATTTCTTTTTGTAGGCACTTAGAGCTATGAGTTTTCCTCTTAGCACTGTTTTTCATGGAGTCCCACAAGTTCTGGTATGATGTTTCCTCATTTTCATTAAATTCTAGAAAGTCTTTAATTTCCTTCTTTATTTCTTCCTTGACAAAGTCATCATTGAGTAGAGCATTGTTCAGTTTCCACATGGATGTGGGTTTTCCCTTGGTTCTGTCATTATTAAAGACCAGCCTTAGTCCGTGGTGATCTGACAGGATGCAAGGGATTATTTCAATCTTTTTAATCTGTTGAGGACTGTTTTGTGACCAATTATATGGTCTATTTTGGAGACGGTACCATGAGGTGCTGAGAAAAAGGTATATTCTTTTGCTTTAGGATGAAATGTTCTATAGATATCTGTTAAATCCATTTGGTCCATAACTTCTGTTAATTTCAATGTGTCTTTGTTTAGTTTCTGTTTCCACGATCTGTCCATTGGAGAGAGCGGGGTGTTAAAATCCCCGACTATTATTGTGTGGGTTGCAATGTGTGCTTTGAGCTTTAGTAAAGTTTCTTTTATGTATGTGTGTGCCCTTGCATTTGGAGCATAGATGTTCAGAATTGAGAGTTCATCTTGGTAGATTTTTCCTTTGATGAGTATGAAATGTCCTTCCTTATCTCTTTTGATTACTTTTGATTGAAAGTCGATTTTATTTGATAGTAGAATGGCTACTCCAGCTTGTTTCTTGGGACCATTTTCTTGGAAAATTGTTTTCCAGCCTTTTACTCTGAGGTAATGTCTGTCTTTGTCACTGAGGTGCGTTTCTTGTATGCAACAAAATTCTGGGTCCTGTTTATGTAACCAGTCTGATAGTCTACGTCTTTTTATTGGAGAATAGAGTCCATTGATGTTAAGAGATATTAAGGAAAAATGATTGTTGCTTCCTATTATTTTTGTTATTAGAGGTGGAATTATGTTTGTGTAGCTACCTTTTTTTGGGGGGGTGGGTTGTTGGAAGATTACTTCCGTGCTTTTTCTAGGTTGTAGTTTCCTTCCTTGTGTTGGTGTTTTCCGTCAATTATCCTTTGAAGCACTGGGTCTGTGGGAAGATATTGTGCAAATTTGGTTTTGCCATGGAATATCTTGGTTTCTCCATCTATAGTGATTGAGAGTTTTGCTGGGTATAGCAGTCTGGGCTGGCATTTGTGTTCCCTTAGGGTCTGTATGATATCAGACCAGGATCTTCTGGCTTTTATAGTCTCTGGTGAAAAGTCTGGTATAATTCTTATAGGTCTGCCTTTATATGTTACTTGACCTTTTTCCCTTACTGCTTTTAGTATTTATTCTTTGTTTTGTGCATTTGGTGTTTTGATTATTATGTGATGGGAGGTATTTCTTTTCTGGTCTAGTCTGTTTGGTGTTCTGGAGGCTTCTTGTATGTTTATGGGTATCTCGTTCTTTAGTTTGGGGAAATTTTCCGCTATACTTTTGTTGAAGATATTTACTGGCCCTTTAGATTGGGAATCTTCACTCTCATCTATCCCTATTATCCTTAGGTTTGGTCTTCTCATTGCATCTTGGATTTCCTGGATGTTCTGGGTTAGGAGCTTTTTGCATTTTGCATTTTCTTTGACTGTTGTGTCAAGGTTTTCCATGGTATCTTCTGTGCATGAGATTCTCTCTTCTATCTCTTGTATTCTGTTGGTGATGCTTGCATCTATGACTCCTGATCTCTTTCCTACGTTTTCTATCGCCAGAGTAGTCTCCTTTGAGATTTCTTTATTGTTTCTAGTTCCAGTTTTAGATCCTGGATGGTTTTGTTCAATTCCTTCACCTGTTTGGTTGTGTTTTCTTACAATTCTTTAAGGGATTTTTTGTGTTTCCTCTTTAAGGGCTTCTACTTGTTTACCTGTGTTCTCCTGTATTTCTTTAAGGGAGTTACTTATGTCCTTCTTAAAATCCTCCATCATCATCATGAGAAATGATTCTACTTCTGAGTCCTGTTTTTCCTGTGTGATGGGGTATCCAGGGCTTGCTATGGTAGGAGAACTGGGTTCTGATGATGTCAGGTAACTTTGGTTTCTGTTGCTTGTGTTCTTGCACTTGCCTTTCGCCATCTGGTTGACTCTAGTGTTACCTGTGTTCACTGTGTCTGACTGGAGTCTGTCTTTCCAGTTATCTTGCTTGTGTCAGATCTCCTTGGATTCCAGATGTCTCTGTGTTCCTGTGATCCTAAGCTCCCTCTGCTCTGGATGCAGTAGGTCTTCTAGGATGTCTCAGGATCAGGTGTTTCCACAGGCACAGACCAGCTAAGTGTCCTCTGCTCTGGATGCAGTAGGTCCTCTAGGTTGTGTCAGGATCAGGTGTTTCCACAGGAGCAGACCAGCTAAGGGTCTGCCCCAGTCCGAAGGACTAGGCTCCTCTGCTCTGGATGCAGTAGGTCCTCTAGGTTGTCTCAGGATCAGGTATTTCCACCAGAGCAGACCAGCTAAGGGTCTGCCCCAGGCAAAAGAACCAGGGTCCGGGAGGAATGGAAGTGATGGGGGGCGGGCTTTGGGTGCCTGCTGGTTCCTTACGTCCCACCTGGCTCCCGGTTGTAACTCTGGGGTTTGGGGTAATGGGCAAGGTGTCTTACCCTCTGCTCTGGGTGCAGTGGGTCCCTCTAGGATGTCTCAGGATCCGGTGTTTCCACAGGAGCAGACCAGCTAAGGGTCCGCCCTAGGCAAAAGGACCAGGGTCCGGGTGCAAGGGCTTCCTTTTCTTTTTTTAAAATTTGTTTTTATTTATTTAATATATATGAGTACTATGAACTTATATGTTCATATATATGAACTTATATATGAGTTATATATATGAACACCTGCATGCCAGAAGAGGGCATCAGATCCCATTATAGATTGTTGTGAGCCACCACATGGTTGCTGGGAATTGAACTCAGGACCTCTGTAAGAGCAGGCAGTGCTCTTACCCACTGAGCCATTTCTTCAGCCTCTAACATGCCCTTTCATATAACAAATCACTGCTTGTTCTGTCTTACCTAGTTCTGTCAAACTGCAGAGTCAAAGGATTGGAATTTTCTGTAATGGGTACTGAAATCTTCTGTAATGGTTATCTTCATGTGATAAATCAATAACAATAGTATAGTCAAATTGGGTGTGCTATTTTGATGGATGTTCCTCAAATGCTTTTATATTTGATATACTTATAAAAAGAGAACACTTTTTATTGAAAATAGACTCTTTCCTCACATAATATATCCCAATTATACCCCTCCCTAGCATAACTGTCATCTGAGAGGCTTCATCAAACAGCTGATGGAAAAAGAAGCAGAGACCCACAACCAAACAGGCAGAGCTCAGGGAATCTTGTGGAAGAGCAGGAGAAGATTGAAGGATCTAGATCTAGGCAAATAGAGGCTCGCTGAGACTGATCCACCAATCAAAGAACATGCATGAGATACACCTGGGTCCCCTACTCATATGTAACAGATGTGCAACTTGGTCTTCATGTGGGACCCCTAACAACAGGAGCAGGAGTAGGACAGGGGCTGTCTCTGATTCTGTTACCTGCCTTTGGATGCCTTTCCCAAAACTGGGCAGCCTTGTTTAGCTAGCTTCAGTAGAAAAGGATGCACCTAGTCCTACTGCAACTTGATATGCCAAGGCAGGTTGATATCTGCAGGAAGTGTCCATTCTCTGAGGAAAAAAGGAAGGAGACGGAGGTGGGGTAAGAGGAAGGGACTGGGATGAGAGGAGGGAGGGGAATCTGTGATTGGGATGTAAAGTAAATAAATTAATTAATGAAAAAAGAGAAAAAGGGACTGGAATGAGAAGAGGGAGAGAAGTTATGATGAGGATGCAAATAAATTAGTTAATAAAAAATAAAGAAGAAAATATGAAAAAGCTAAAAATTGCCAAGGATCAATTTCCAAATAGATATATCTGATAAATTTTTAAAATGTCTGTACCCATTTCACATAAAAGGACAAATATTGAAAAATTTGCCTCAACAATGCTGATTGTGAGAATCTGACAGCAGCAGAGTTCCCAGTGCCTGGCCTCCAATAACAACTAGTTTTTTATTTATGATGAAAATATGTTAATTTACACAAAATATAGATAGTACAATACACACTTGAGAAATACAAATGGACAATATAGGTCTTAATGGTCAGTGTAGGTGACTGAAACAATAGCAATAATCTTCACTGTCTGTAGATTTGTGAGGGAAAGATGTATTCAAGCCTCTGTCACTACAAGTACTGCACATATCAACTTTCCATTTTTATTGACAACTGAAAGCATCTACAAGGTCCATGAGATCATTCAAGTGATGATACTAAGAACTGTTTGTCTCTCTACAAACTGATGGTCCAGACTCATTGCTAAAGACATCAATACAATTTGTTAAACATGAAGACGTTTATCTACTGCGTATATAGAACCTTCACCCCTATGTTCTGGTGTCTAATGGCATGCATAGGTACTCTGAAGGCTGCCACAAGAGAAAAGTAAGCACTAACTCAACCACAAAACCTTTGAGCTACAATCTGTCCTGCCTGCAAGTTATTCTCAGCTAACACAGTGGCAATACTTGTAGGAGTAACCAATCAATATCAGAGAACAGCTTGTGGGAATTGACTTTCTCCTTCCACTACTCTCTTCACCTTTCTCCAAGTTTCTGTTGTGTTTAGCAAGCATGTAAACAACTCTCACAACACCTGCTATTTAATTTTACTCCTCAAAGATTATTAGCTATAGACTTGTATTTATGCTATTATCATGATATCACTTTCTACTATACTAACCAGGTTTCCATTTGATTACAATTTACTCATTTATCCAGAGATGTCTGCAATAATGATCTTGCTGCTTGACCATCTTGTAAGTTCTCATCATCATCGCTCCTGTTCACATACAAACTCTAGACTCCATCAGTTCACCAGCCACTGATCAAATCACTCAACACACGCAGCTTCATTTGTTTTCTAGCTTTTGACATTCTTAGACTACTCTGACAATTTTTCTGGGAATATGAATTACCAAATCCTTTGAGAAGGTTGGAGAAGATGAGGAAACACAAAATTCAAGAGTCTTCATCCCACAGTATAGTCATAAGAAAATATTTTCCCCCAAATAGCCTCATAGTAATAACTTTTAATTTGCTGTCCACAGTACTTCTTAATTTTATTATTTTGCACATTCTCAACAATGTTCAGGACTCTGTTTGAAAATTGCTGGTTTTTTCCAAATTGTTATTATTGAACTTGCATCATAGTGTTTTAAATAAGAAAAACAATATGCCTTTCAATACTTCTTAAGCACCAGGTATGATATTTTTCCAAGTCTTTGGTGTTTTGATGCACATAAGTGGCAGGAGATTTTTGGGAGGAAGATCTTATAAAAGTAACAAGAAATCTTCAGTGCTTGGCAAAAGTAACCAGGTAGGACAGGAAACTTCCTTTATGACTTGCCCAGAACTCCACATAAGAAAGCAAAGTCAGTAGAAGGAGTCTTTGAGGATAATGTGTTAAAAACTATAAATAAAATCTGACATTCTGATGGTGTGTGTGTGTATTGGGTTATGAGTTTATATATGTTTATGATGGAAAGGATGTTTTACCAATGATATTGTTGATATATGTAACCATTACAAAACTACCACAGTTCATTCCTAAGCTCACCTTGCAAAGCGATCACTGGCAAACTTGAAAGTTGAGCCAGTTTTCTTATATCTTACATTATTTTAAACAATGACCACAGAGGCTGCAAGTTCTGAAGAACTGTGACATTTTCAGCAAAAGAATGTGTAGAAGAGGCTCAGTGGGGACAGGTATTTGTATCTAAGCCTGATCATCTACATTTGATCCTAGAAACCTATAGTAGAGAGAACCAGTTCTTGCAAGTTGTTCTCTGACTTCCACACCCATCCTCTGCCACCCATCCCATCTCTCTCTCTCTCTTCTCTTCTCTCTCTCTCTCTCTCTCTCTTCTCGTCACACACACACACACACACACACACACACCACACACAACAGAATCATAAACACATACCTATGATGTTGATGGTGGTGATGGTGATGATGATGGTGGTGATGGAAATGTTTAAAAGAACCTGTAGTGCCATATTAATATAGATCTCTCAACATTGTCTCCAGCATCTCCATTCCAAGTTTCATTAAACTCATCAGTCTGTATATCTTAATCATCACCTAGCCCTCACCATCATTTACAGTCTAATTCAATATTTTATATACTGTGAATAATAACACATTAAAAACAGTTTACCCCAACCAAATAAAGACAGAGGAATTAGAAATAGTAAGAGTCACTAGTCTTTCCCAAGATCTGAGCAACTAGAAAAGAAATGTGTGTGTGTGTGTGCTGTGTGTGTTGTGTGTTGTGTGTGTGCTCATGAACTTCTGTCCTTTTGACCTAACCTCTTGAGTGACTTACCAGGAGATGTACTGATAATAACTTGGTGTGGTCTTATTCATGACACATTTGTAAGAACTATTTTATAAGAAAAGATTCTACATGAGAACTCACATGACAAATAGAACATAAATTCTTTCTTCCTTTGTCTCTCATTGGATTAAGTTCTAGATCCAGTTGCTTCCTCTTAGAATATAGGACCATCTCAACCAAATCTTATTTCTACTTACCCTGGCTTCTTTATTCACATTTATTGTGCTTTGCAATATGAACATATCTTTCTGTTCTCTTAATGTGTATGCCCTGCCCTATACACACAGCATGTACATCTTTCCTTCAGAAGCCTTTCTCATTCTGCTGTCCCAGCTTATTCCTTCAAAATTTAGCCGTATCATGGAACACATGAAGCACTTCAAGTTCCAAACAAAAGTTCAAATCCATCTTAAAACTTCTCTAAGTAATCCACACATTAGTAATCATCTATACCTTTCTTCAGGCCAATGAGTGATTCAGAGACATTTTTACATCTACATATAGATATGTCTTATCTATTATGTTATATTTTAAACATCAAAGCAGACAAAAACAGTATAAAAAAGAGAGGTGAGAAATAAAGATAACATGGAAACAAATTTCATAGTTAAATGGACTATGTGGCTGTTTTCTAAATATCAATCAGAGGAGAGTTGGCTAGAGTTAACTACAAAAACAAGATCAGCTGTTTATTATCTTTGAGCATCCACAGTACGATAGAGTGAGTTTGGTAAATCTGTAAGTTTGTTGTATCCTGTGTCTGTTTTTACCTCCTTTGTCCTTAGTATGTCCAGCTCTGCATAATTTACCTAATTAAACATTCTCAGTTTTTCCAATTTTCAACATAACTTTTTAAAGGAGACTACATTTGACTTCAGAATTTCCAGTCTCACTGTTTCATATGGTTGCTATCACACCACAAAGGAACACAAAGCAAATGCCTCAACTTGATGAACTTACTTCATGACATCTTTAAGGGGCTAAAAATCTATTATCACACTATCCTCAGGAACATATTTTCCCTGAATTTACTAAGGAATCGTTTGTTTCAGACTTATTTCAGATTCTAGTCATCTCCTTGATTGTGGAAGCACATATAATCTTCATCTGTTGCTCTTCTTATCTATGATTTCTCTTTTACAGAAACACTTTTATTAGATTGTGTGTGTGTGTGTGTGTGTGTGTGTGATAATGCCACAGTAGACAAAGGTTTTTATATAATGCTAAAATTGTATCAGAAAGCTATACAGTTTTGAATCTATGTGCACTGAATTTCAGAACACCTAGGTATGTGAAAAAAAAATGGACTTGAAAGAGGAAATAAAAATATAATAGCAGTGGGAAACTTTAACACTCACTCTCTAAAATGGTTATAATCTCCTCATGATTAACAGGTAACATCACAACTGGCCAACACTATATTATAAACAGTTAATAAGCATATATAGGTTGAGCCACCCAACAACGTAAAGCCTATATTCTTCACAACTAGGTGTAAGCATTTCTCAGTATTGATCATTTGTTGTACCATAATCTATCATAAACATTTCAAAGGATTAAAATTTTATCAAGTATCTCTTCTAACTTGAAAGTAACTAAAATAAAAATGATAAAGGAAGCTAGAAAAATACTACAAATGTGTGGAAGTCAAACAATATGCTGTTGAATGACCACTGGGGCAGATAAGATCAAATAGAAACAGAGGGAAAAAATTCAGGACTCTTATCAAAAACAAAAATAAGATGTTCCAAAATGTGTGGGGTTGAAGGAAAATAGTTTGTACTAGAGGTTGTGATCAGCAATGACCAACACAGAACTGAAAAGATTAGAGCAAATTAAGCACAAATTAAGAGATAATGGTTCGATGCTTGCTTCCTACAGCCTCATCCAGCCTTGATATGAAGGTCGTGCCTATTCTTATTGCATTTTTTTATGCTGTGTTCAGTTGATATCACTGGGAGGCCTACTCATCTATGAAGGGAAACTGAGGAGCAGTGGATCTTAGAGACAGAGGAAGAAGTGGGTCTGGGAGAAGATGAAAAGGACGTTGCAGTCAGGGTATAATGTATAAGAGAAGAGTAAAGAAAAAGAAAAAATTAAAACTTTATGTAGAAATAAATAAGAAACTCCCTTTTAAAATGCAGGGGTGGAGAGATGGCTCCATGGTTAAGAGCACTAGCTGCTCTTCCAGGGGACCTGGGTTCCATTTCCAGCATCCTCATGGCAGCTTACAACTATCTGTAATTCCAGTTTCAGGGAATCTGATACCCTCACAGCCAGACATGCAGGCATAACACTAATGCACATGAAATAAAAGTAAATCATTTCTATTAAGTGCATCCTGCACAAGCCTCACAATCTGAGTCTGAGCCCTAAACCCCAAGGTAGAAAGAAGAGATCCCACTCCTGAAAAATGTTGATCTCCACACTCACATTATGGTGTGCTCACCTCTCTCTCTCTCTCTTCCCCTCCTCTCTCTCTCTCTCCATCCCTCCCTCCCTTCCCCCTCTCTCTCACTCACACACACACATACTCACACACACAGCCATGTGCAGCAACATCATCATAATAACAGTAACAATACCTATTTTAAAAATGATAAACAACCTCAGATTAGCAGAAGGAAAGAAATCACAAAGAAAGAATAAGGAAATAGAAAAATACAATAGGCCTTCCAATTTGTGCCTGTGCTCGGAGCAGTCCTAGGGTGCCAGCTCTGCACCCAATCCCCCAAAACCCAGAGGAGGCTAGACTTCCAGGAGCTCTAACATGCCCAGGAGCATAGAGGGCATGTTTGTGGTTTTGCTGCAGGATAATGAAAGAGCATGGTGACTGTCAGAGCAACTGGTGAAACATACTGATGCTAGGACAAAGAATGATGCTGACCTGTGAGCTTGCTGAGTGCCCTGACAATGATGACTGGGAAACTGTATTGGACATATATTCCTGACCCACCATTGCTTACCTATACCCCTGATGGACCAAGCTTCCTTGCCTCAGGTTTTTAGACCTTGTGGAACAGAGAATCAAAAGGAGAAGTTATAATGACTCTCTGATTGTTCTTTAATGTGACCAGTTATTCAGACTCAATCATGTACTGGTCTAGAAATCAATCCAATATTGGAAATAACAGTCTTCATTTGGAAGTCTGGTTCTGGACATTTTCAGAGACATATTTAGAAGTTAGCTGCAGTTCTCTATGATGTTATATCAGAGATAAAGTTGGGGCAAGATCTGGATTTCACACGGTGTTAACACATGTGTTAAGGCTCTTTTAATTGTCAAGTTAAAATTACTTTTGTTTCTTCTATAATATTTAATGTAAGTTGCATTGATTGTACACCTTCTCATTGTGTTAGTGTGTTGAAATCTGACATGTCAGTTACAGAGGTCTATCAACCAGCTTTTATTTTATTGCCCTGAGTATCACAGAACCTTGGTATTCTAAAAAATATCTTGCAAGTACTGGAAGAAATGAGTCAGGCTTTAAGCAGAAGCAAGAGAGTAGTGGGCTTGATTATTGCTGGTATAACAGCTTTAATTACATTAATTTCTAGCACTACTGCTTCTGCAATTGCTTTGATACAAGAAGTTAAGGCATTTAGCAAAAACTGTTACTAATGTGTTGAATATACTAGAGGATTTAGATAGGCATTTGGAGGAATGGATTGCCGCTCTTTATCCTATTCAAATTATTGGAAGGAGGTTCAGAGTTTAAGAGTAAGGAGCCATCTCAAGTGTCATGCCAAATACCATTGGATTCATGTTAGTTCTAAAATCTACAGTGGTAGTCATTATAATTAGGAGAAAGTTTACAGACTCTTGCATTGTATTTGGCATAATTCTAACACCTCTCTGGATGTTTTAACTTTACATAGTGAGCTTATGAATTTCAAGAATGCTGCTCTGCTGGGTGTTGATATGGTAGATACTGCTGATAAAATTACCCATGGCCTGAGGTCAGTATGTCTATTTTGGTCAAGCTTCAAAAATGGCATATATAGCTTGATCATGCTAGCCCTTTTTGTCCTGGGAATACTTTTATTCCTGCCCATCATGTTAAAGCTTGTCTTTAACAACATCAACATGTTGGCATGCCAAAGTACATGACTTGAACATGAAAATGGACCCCCCAGGCAGAGTTATTAAATTAACAGGCTGGCAAGCCAAGAATGGGTAAGATTCTGCACAGAGCCTTACCAACGTAAGACAGAAGTGCATTGCTTTTGATAATGCATATTCCATGATGGGTAAAGAAGGCATTCTCATTAGAATGACCTAAGACAGGCTCAGTCTTGTTAATGAAATAAAAAAGGGGGAGAGGTGGAGAGCTTTTGGGGCTGCTAGGCAAGACTCTGACATGGGCCAAGGAGAAGGATATGGGCTGCTCGGCAGGAATATGACATTGGCCAAGGACAAGGAAGTAGGCTTCGGCAGGAATCTAAATATTAGGCTAGAACAAAGAAGTAATTTCAGGCTGAAATCTACATTTTAGGCTAGAACAAGGAAGTAGCCTTCAGACATGAAAATGAGCTTGGGCTAGGACAGGGAAGTTGGCTCAGATATTTTGGTCATCCTGATAAGCCCTTAGAAACAGTGATCACAGGAGTGTTCATGGAATTATGTTTATTTCCTTTCTTGTTCTTTGACTATTTGCGTTTATTGTATTGCTTGTTCCTTGACTATTTGCATCTATTATATTGCTAGTCCCTCAACCTAAAAAAGAAAAAAAAAAACAATAAATCTTTTCTCCCAGATATAAGTTGAAGTAAACCAGAACTAGTATAACTATTATGTAAACTACACAGTATGAGGTTCAAATGACATCCAGTCCATCAATTTGTCAATTAGACAAAGTACTCTACCATATTTTCTAACTGAGAGAAATGATTTTATTCCTGGATCATGTTTAGATTTTAGCTGTAATGCCACCTGAAAACCATATCATTCACTCTATAAACACTCTCTCTCGATGTGAAACAACTTGAGTTTGAATATGAGACTAAAGCTAGTCTTCAACCCCATCAGAAATCTGAGAATGACTTAAATATTACCTGAAAATATAGGAATCACAAAACACAGCTTCTGAAACTTAACCAATTTGTAGGACAGTTGACTACCTGGACAGTTTCCTCATTCCTCAAAACCTTGAAGCATTTGTCTTCTGCCTTCTTGCCAAGGATCATCTATCTGATAGACTTGCAAAGCAGAATTATTTGAAGGACTGCTGACCCTGTCTCAGCAAAGACAACAGTTGACTATTCTGCAAAATGCATAGTTTTCCTGGAGAGTTTTGTCTGCAGATGAAATGGGCAATTTCTGCCCAGCAGCTACCTTGCCACAATAAACAACCTCACTTGGAGGTTAAGATGCTCAATATCTTCTTTGAACCAATGAGGGACTGCTGTCAGTATCATGTATGACTCACTGTCAAATGATTAACTAACATTAAATGTCAAAAAGGAAAAAAATAAAAATAATGGTAGTTTTTTTAAGGAAAAAAGAAAAGAATCAAGAAACATTTTGTTAAACTAAAAAGAGAAATGCCAGAATACTAAAATAGTATGATATAAAAATAAAATTAAAAATGAAAGAGAAAGCATTGTAACATATGCTTGTGAAATCCAAAAGATACTGAGGCCTTGTTATAAACACATTAACACATTGAATAAACCTACAATAAATGAATAGAATGCAAGAGATAGGCACTTATTGGAATTGTTTTATTATAACTATTAAAGCATAAGAATTGTACAAACGAATGGGATTAACTATGACATTTCCATATATGTATATATTATGCATTTATCCTGTCCATACATATTTCTATCCTCACCTTGCCTTGCCTCTACTTACCTCCTCCCAGCTGAGCTCTTGGGAATGGATAAACTGCCAGGGAATTTATCCCCGGAGACAACATACTCTTTCTCTTTCAGCAGCTGTTGTTTGCCTCAGCTTCATCTTCATGATACAGCTCTTCATCTAGCAGTGGGACCTTGTGAAATTTTCTCTACTTCATATTGGTATGCCAACTGGTGATGTCACTACGTAGGTCTTGTTTAAGCAACCACACTGTTGAGATTTCATTGGTATAGCTTCCCTGCTATATCTGGAAGACACTATCTAGCAGAAGGCATGTTGGTCCTTTGGCTCTTATAATCTTTCCACTCCCTCTCTCCATGATTTTCCCTAAGCCTTAGATGTAGGGGTTGTGTTAACAATGTATAGGTTGGAGTTGGGAACCCTATGGTCACTTTTTCTTTGCACTTTAACTAGTTGTAGAGCTCCTTAATAGTCTCTATATATTGCAGAAAGAAACATACTTGATGAGGGGGTGAGCTACACTTATCTATGGGTGGAAGGACAACTATCTACAATACAGTTAGAAATTACATTGATTTAGGAAAATGGTAGTAGCAAGTTCTTCTCTAGGAACTTTGACTTCTTCAGTAACAAGTAGCTAAGTTTACAATACCAGGCACAAATTCCCTTTAATTGAACGGGCATTAGGTCCAATTAGATAGCTGTTGGTTGGTCTGTTACAAATAGCTACACATTAACAAATTGAATAAACCTAGAGTAAATGAAGAAAATGTAAGAGATAGCCACTTATTGGAATTGTTTTATTATAATTATTAAAACACAACAATTGTACAAATTAACGGAGTTAACTGTGGCATTTCCATACATGTATATATTATGCATTGATCCTGTCCATACATATTTCAAAAGTGCCACTATTGTACCACTGAGGATAACATTTGGGACTAGTTCTTGTTGTGTGTCATAGGTGTCTCATCTAAGTAGGACTATTCACTGACTTTCTGCTTTTGCAGCTTGTATAGTATCTTGTATAGTATGAGCTCTCGTTCCCAGGTAGAACTTCTAGGTAAGTTTGATTTTCTTGTGCCTGAAGTGTGTGGGGTCTTTAGAAACAAGGTCTTAGGTTCATGTCATTAACTTCTTGAAGGTAATATAAGAAAGAGAGGATAGAAAAGTTAATGAGAACTACTCACATTTTAAGAGTCTGACAAGCTACTCAAGAGCAGAAAAAGACTGAGAAATCTCTTCAATTTTCTCTGATACTTATTTATTTTTTATGTCCTTAACACATAAAATAATATTTTACAGCAATTTGATTTTGAAAACACAGATTCTTCCAGTCTGCACCTGAGCACTGAGCAGATCTTGGGCTTCACCTCTGCACCGAATCCCATAAAACAAAGAGGAGGTGGGGCTCCCAGGAGCTCTAACCCCAGCAGTATCTTAGGTAAGGAGACAGCAACACCCACCCCAAACAGGGAGTAACTTGGACTCAGGAATTTACTCCTGGCCCGAGGCACTGGTTCCTTCCAGTTTGAGCACTGAGCAGATCTTGGGCTTCCCTCTAACCCCAGCAGCAACACCCACCCACACAGTTCTGACACAACCAAGATAATAGGAAAAACAGGCTCCAGTCAGAGACAGGGCAGGTAGCACTAAGGAGATCCAGATGGGGAAAGGCAAGCACAAGAACATAAGCATCAGCAACCCCAGGTACTTGGCATCATCAGAACCTAGTTCTCCCACAATGGAAAGTCCTGAATTCCCCATATCACCAGGAAAGCAAGATTAAGATTGAAAATCACTTCTATGCTGTGCCTCCATATTTGCTCCCATGAGTATTTTGTTACCTCTTCTAAGAAGGACCAAAGCACCCACACTTTGGTCTTCCTTGTTCATGAGCTTCATGTGGTCTGTGAATTGTATCTTGGATATTGCCAGCTTTTAGGCTAATATGCAATTATCAGTGAGTGCATATCATGTGTGTTCTTTTGTGATTGGGTTACCTCACTCAGGATATTTTCTAGTTCCATCCATTTACCTAAGAATTTCTCAAATTCATTGTTTTTAATAGCTGAGTAATATTCCATTGTGTAAATGTACCATATTTTCTGTATCCATTCCTCTGTTGAAGGACAGAAACTGAAGGACGGGCCATCCAGAGACTGCTCCACCTGGGTATCCATCCCTCTGTGAAATCACTAAAGGTAGACACTGATGTGGATGCCAGGAAGTGCATGATGACAGGATCCTGATATAGCTGTTTCCTTAGAGGTCTGCCAGAACCTGAAATATACAGAGGGAGATGCTCACAGCTACCCATTGAACTGATCATGGGGTTCCCAATGGAGGAGTGAGAGAGAAGACTGAAGGAGCTGAAAGAGTTTGCGGCCCTATGAGGAGAGCAACATACCAACCAACCAGAGCTCCCAGGGTCTAAACCACCAGCCTTGGAGCACTTAGGGAGGGACCCATGGCTCCAGCTGTATATGTAGGGGAGGATGGCCTTGTTGGGCATAGGTGGGAGAGGAGATCCTTGGTCCCATGAAGGTTGGACGCCGTGTGTGGGGGAATATGAGGGAGGGAGTAGGGTAGGGGCACATCTGCAGAGAAGTAAGAAGAAGGGAGATGGGATAGGGGGTTCATGAGTGGGTGGGAGAAATGGTGTAAGGGGATAACATCTGAAATGTAAATAAAATATCCAATTTAAAAAAAAAAAAAAAAGAATCCAAGACAGGGAAGCTGTCAGGAGCAGACAGGTTTCTAATCAAAATGAACATTTATACAGGAATGCTTGTAACATCAATTCTATGGACTTCTGACATTTTTGAAAACCAACTTTACATGTAAGACAATCTGGACTGCTGTCCATTAACTCCTTTCTGCTATTTCTAGAAAACACCCTAACAATAAACTCAGAGCCATGCAATTGCTATAGGCCCTTAACTCACAGGCTAACCATCTCAAATCAGTTAAAAAATTTAAAGAAGGACTGGGTCTAAGCCTTGTACCCACTAATTTTGACTTAAAAGAAGAAGATATACCAAATAAACCCTTGAATTTGAAATCAAAATAAATTTGGTCCCATTTAAGAAATTGTAACTTCAGCTTAATAACAATTATACAGATTTCTACCAATAGGTTATGGCTATGCAATCAATCCTCGCTATTCCTCTCTGTTCCAACAAAACCACTGCTTTTCCCTAGAAAGACAGCCCAATATTAACCCCCTCAGTCCCCAAGCCCAGGAAATAGGGGTGCTGACTCTTCATTAACTTTTTCATGCTGAATTTGGGCATTGAGATATTAGAAGAGGGGCAGGGGAAGAATAAATTGATAAGCCTCTGACGTCTGTGTCTTTACTGCATCCAGCTGAAATTCCAGGATATCAGAGGTTTGAGCAGGTCTGCTCAGCTTGCTTGATTAGATACACCAAGTCTGTGTATTTCTGCAATATATAATTCTCAAAACAAATTTTAGTATCAAGATAATTTTTTGTTTGAATTCTGGAATCTAGTCTTCTGGTGGCCTGCCTCTGTCATATCTAATCTATATAATTCTGGGAGGTAAAAATACCTTAATCATCTCCTCTGAAAACACACAGACAAAACCTTTTTCCCAAAACATGATGTCCTTGAGACAAAACCCAGAAAATACCTTTATCTTGACCTCTTTCACAGAGCAAAAATATAGCCACAAAACTGAAAATCACATCCATCTTGAAAATAAAATTAATTTAATAACTAATATACTGTATGAGCCTATACTTAGGCCTTCCCTATTTTGCCAAGCAGGAAATGAATCCAGAATTCCCATGGGGCCCACATTAGACAGAACTCGAGTCTCCTGTGAGGCAATACAACTTTATATCATCTGAATACATCTGATTTACATTATCTTTCTGTTTGGCCCTCTGCCTAGAACAGTTTTTTATTTATACCATCTATCTGTTTGGCTGTGTACTCCAGAGTAGCTTCCAATTGTACGCTGTACTCTTTACTCTAGAGCCAGTGACAATTTTCCCTCTGTAAGTTCCAAACCTCGAGCAACAATCCCCACATGATTCAGACAAATCTGTTTATAAATCTTTCCTAAAAGAAAATAATCCCTATATTTTAACTTTATACTTACTGTATGTGCCTATTCTTTTTTCTAGCGTCTCTTCCAGCTTCTGTCTCCAACCTTCATTCTCCTCTTTCTGTTGCTTATTTTGACCAATAAAATCCTGAACCTTTAGTTCTAGTGTTTCCTCTAGGCTATGTTGCCAAGTCTTAATCTTATCTCTCTGTTCTTCAGACTCACTTATAAACTTCAGGAATTTCTGTTCTAGCATCTCTTCCAGCTTCTGTCTCCAACCTTCATTCTCCTCTTTCTGTTGCTTATTTTGATCAATAAAATCCTGAACCTTTAGTTTTAGTGTTACTTGTAATCTCTTTTCTAAAGCAAGCAGTTGTGTTCTAATATCACCTGTTTCTCCCTGAAGTTTTTACAGGACACTACTCAAGCCCAGATGCAGGCTGAGTACTACTGTTCCTGACTCTGGCCATAGCTCTCTGTTTGGGGGTTGGGAGAGTAAGCCTCTCTGCCGTTCTTTGTAGTCCCCTCAGATTCATTCAGCTTTTATGGGGCTCTTACCTCAGGTTAGTTGAGTTCTAAGTAATAAGTTGGGGACCAATTTGTTGCAGTAAATATCCAACCCAAAGATGACCAGTCAAAGAAAACACAACTAAATAATTATTAATATAAGCTGCACACCTTGATTTGGCAGATTCACCACTACACTACTCTGTACCCCAGCTATGAGACCCATATAACTTGCAGGTTTTCCAAGTCACTCAATTGTTCTTTCACCTCCTGCTCCTACTTCTTCCTCTCTCTCCCTCTTCCCACCAACCTTTATTTATCCACCTCCCCTTCTCTGCCCAATCACTGGCTCTAGCCTTTATTTTACAAATTAAGGTGGGCAGAAGGTTCAATAGAAGTCACCTGTGAATGGATTCACACCTCCTCTGCAGCCCCTCCCAGGGAAGTGGAATTAGCATCAAAATATGAGGCCTGGGCTATCCACTGCACAGCAGGAAATAATCAAACTCAGGGCTGAAATCAACCAATTAGAAACAAAAAGAACTATACAAAGAATCAATAAAACCAGGAGTTGGTTCTTTGAGAAAAATCAACAAAATAGATAAACACTTAACCAGACTAATCAGAGGGTAGAAAGACAGTACCCAAATTAATAAAATCAGAACTGAAAAGGGTGACATAACATAACATATAACATAACATAACATCATAACAACAGAAACCAATGAAATTCAAAAAAATCATTTGATCCTACGACAAACGCCAATACTCAACAAAATTGCAAAGTCTGGATGAAATGGACAACTTTCTAGACAAATACCAATTACCAAAGTTAAATCAGGCCCAGATAAACCATCTAAACAGTCCCATAACCCCGAAAGAAATAGCAGCAGTCATTAAAAGTCTCCCAACCAAAAAAAGTCTCGGAACAGATGGTTTCAGTGCAGAGTTCTATCAGACCTTCAAAGAATACTTAATATCAATTCTCTATAAGTTGTTCCACAAAATAGAAACAGAAGGAACACTACCTAATTCATTTTATGAAGCCACAATTACGCTCATACCTAAACCACAAAAAGACCCAACAAAGAAAGAGAACTTCAGACCAATCTCCCTTATGAATATCAATGCAAAAATACTCAATGAAATTCTTGAAAACCAAATCCAAGAACACATCAAAACAATTATCCATCATGATCAAGTAGGCTTTATCTCAGGTATGCAGGGATGTTCAATATTTGGAAATCCATCAACATAATCCACTATATAAACAAACTCAAAGGGAAAAAACCCCCACATTATCATCTCACTAGATGCTGAGAAATCATTTGACAAAATTCAACACCCCTTCATGATAAAAGTCTTGGAAAGTTCAGGAATCCAAGACCCAAACCTAAACATAGTAAAAGCAATATACAGCAAACCAGTAGCCAACATCAAATTGAATGGAGAGAAACTTAAGCAATCCTACTAAAATCAAGGACTAGACAAGGCTGCCTACTCTCTCCCTACCTATTCAATACAAACTAGAAGTCCTAGCCAGAGCAATTAGGCAACAAAAGGAGGTCAAAAGGATACAAATTGGAAAGGAAGAAGTTAAAATTTCAGTATTGGCAGATGATATGATAGTATACTTAAGTGACCCCCAAACTTCCACCAGAGAACTCCTAAACCTGATTTACCAAAGTGGCTGGATGTAAAATTAACTCAAAGAAATCAGTAGCCTTCCTCTACTCAAGAGATAAATAGGCTGAGAAAGAAATTAAGGAAATGACACCCTTCAAAATAGTCACAAATAATATAAAATACATTGATGTGAATCTAACTAAGCAAATAAAAGATCTATATGACAAGAATTTCAAGTCTCTGAAGAAAGAAATCAAAGAAGATCTCAGAAGATGGAAAGATCTCCCATGCTCATGCATTCACAGGATTAATATAGTAAAAATGGCCATCTTGCCAAAAGGAATCTACAGTTTCAATGCAATCCCCATTAAAATCCCAACTCAATTCTTCACAGAGTTAGAAAGAGCAATTCTCAAATTCATTTGAAATAACAAAAAACCCAGAATAGTAAAAATTATTCTCAACAATAAAAGAACTTCTGGAGGATTCACCATCCCTGACCTCAAGCTGTACTACAGAGCAATAGTGATAAAAACTGTATGGTATTGGTACAGAGACAGGCAGGAAGATCAATGGTATAGAATAGAAGACCCAGAAATGAACCCGCATACCTATGGTCACTTGATCTTTGACAAGGAGCTAAAACCATCCAGTGGGGAAAAGACAGCATTTTCAACAAATGGTGCTGATTCAACTGAAGGTCAGCATGTAGAAGAATACAAATTGATCCATACTTATCTCCTTGTACAAAGCTCAAGTAAAAGTGGATCAAGGACCTCCACATAAAACCAGATACACTGACACTAATAGAAGAGAAAATGGGGAAAAGCCTTGAACACATAGGCACAGGGGTAAAGTTCCTAAACAGAATACCAATGGCTTATGCTCTAAGATCAAGAATTTACTAATGGGACCTCATAAAACTGCAAAGCTTTGTAAAGTAAAGGACACTATCAATAGGAGAAAACAGCAACCAACAGATTGGGAAAAGATCTTTACCAATCCTACATCCCATAGAGGGCTAATATCCAATATATACAAAGAACTCAAGAAATTAGACTCTAAACAATCAAGTAACCCTATTAAAAATGGAGTACAAAGCTAAACAAAGAATTCTCAACTGAGGAAACTTGAATGGCTGAGAAGCACCTAAAGAAGTATTCAACATCGTTAGTCATCAGGGAAAAGCAAATCAAAACAATCCTGAGATTCCACCTCACACCAGTCAGAATGGCTAAGATTAAAAACTCAGATGACTGCAGATGCTGGAGAGGATGTGGAGAAAGAGGAACATTCCTCCATTGCTGGTGGGATTGTAAGCTGGTTCAACCACTGTGGAAAGCAGTCTGGCAGTTCCTCAGAAAATTGAACATAGTATTACCTGATGACCCAGCTCTACTACTCCTGGGCATATACCCAAAAGATGTTCCAACATACAACAGGGACACATGCTCCACTATGTTCATAACAGTCTTATTTATAATAGCCAGAAGCTGGAAAGAACCCAGATGTCTTTCAACAGAGGAATGGATACAAAAAATGTGGTACATTTACACAATGGAGTACTACTCAGCTATTAAAAACAATGAGTTCATGAAATTCTTAGGCAAATGGATGGAACTGCAAAATATTATCCTGAGTGAGGTAACCCAATCACAAAAGAACACACATGGCATGCACTCACTGATAAGTGGATATTAACCCAAAAGCTCACAATACCTAAGATGCAACTCATAGACCACATGAAGCTCAAGAAGAAGAAGGAAGACCAAAGTGTGGGTGCTTTGGTCCTTCTTAGAAGGAGTATCAAAATACTCAACCAGAGCTCCCAGGGTCTTAACCTCCAGCCTGGGAACACAAAAGAGGGCAGGAACTCATGGCTCCACCTGTATAGGTAGTTGAAGATGGCCTTATCAGGCATCAGTGGAAGAGGAAGGCCTTGGTCCCTGAAAGTTTGGATTCCCTAGTTGGGGAATTCGAGAGTAGGGAGGTAGAAATGGGTGGATGGTGGGGGCACACCCTCATAGAAGTAGGAGGAGGGGGAATGGGATAAGGGTTTTGGGTGGGAATGAGAGAGGGGATATCATTGAAAGGTAAATACATAAAATATTCAATTAAAAAAAACAGATGAGTCTGGAAATTGTAGTCGAGCATTTGAGACTTTTTGTCAACAATTTATTACAAGGATTTCATATAATCCTCAAGGACAAGGTATTGTGGAAAAGGCCCATGGAACTTTAAAAAAATTGGTAAAACATACTGTTGCTGAGACAAAGAATGATGCCAACCTGTGAGCTTGCTGAGTGCCCTGACAAGGGTGACTGGGGAGCTGTATTGGACATATGTTCCTGACCCACCTTTGCTTGACTATATCTCAGATGGGACAAGCTGCCTTGCCTCAAGTTTTTAGACCTTGTGGGACAGAGAATCAAAAAGAGAAATTATAATGTCTCTTGTAGTTTTCTTAAAGGTGACCAGCTCTTAGGACTTAATCATGTACTGGTCTAGAATTCAATCCAATATTGGAAATAACAGTCTATATTTGGAAGGCTGGATCTGGACATTGTCAGAGACATATTTAGAAGTTGGCTGTAGTTCACTATAATGTTATGATAGCAAGAGATAAAGTTGGGACAGGATCTGGATTTCAAACAAGGGTTAGTGAGTGTTTTAAGGCTCTTTTAATTGTTAAGCTAAAAGTGGTTTTGTCTGTTCTACAGTATTTATTGTAAGTTGTATAGACTGTATAATTTCCAATTGTGTTAGTGTTTTGAAACCTGGCATGTCTGTTATGGGTGTCTATCAAGCAGCTTTTGTCTTACTGCCCTGAGTATTAGAAAACATCGATTCTCTGAAAATAGCTTGAAAGTGCCGGAAGAGGAGAGTTAGGCTTTAAGCAGAAGCAAGAGGGTAGCGGGCTTGATTATTGCTGGTGTAACAGCTTTAATTTCATTAATTGCTAGCATCACTGCTTCTGTAATAGCATTGACACAAGGAGTTAAGACAACTATTTTTGTTAACCATCTAGCAAAAAAATGTTACTAATGTATTGAGTATACAAAAGTATTTATATAGATAGGTATCTGGAACAATGGATGATGCTCTATCACCCATTCAAATTATCTGAAGGAGGTTCAGGTTTCAAGAGTTAGGAGCCATCCCAAGTGTCATGACAAATATCACTGGAGTAGTCTTACTTCTAAAATTTACAATGATTGTCATTATAATTAGAAAAAAGTTTAAAGACACCTGTAGGATATTTGGCATAATCCTAACACCTCTCTGGGTGTGTTAACTTTGCGTAGTGAAATTATGAATTTAAAGAATGCTGCTCTGTTGAGCTTTGATGCTGCAGATAATGCCAATAAAATTACCCATGGCCTGAGGTCAGCATTTCCATTTTCGTCAAACCTTAGGAATGGCATATATTGCTTGATCAGGCTAGTTCTTCTTATCTTGGGAATACTTTTATTCCTGCCCATTCTGTTAAAGCTTGTTTCTAACTACATCAACAGGCTGGCAGGCAGAGTACATGACTTGAAACTGATAATGGACTCCCAGACAGAGTTATTAATTTAACAGGTTGGCAAGCCAAGGATGGGTAAGATTCTGCACAGAGCCTTCCCAACCTAAGACAGAAGTGAATTGCTTTTGATAATTCATATTCCACAACGGGTAAGGAAGGCTTTCTTGTCAGAATGACCTAAAACAGGCTCAGATTGGATTATGCAATAAAAAAGGGGGAGATATAGAGAGCTTTTGGGGCTGTCTGGCAGGAATCTGATATAGGCCAAGGACAAGGAGATAGATTGTAGGCAGGAATCTGACATTGGGCTGGAACAAAGAAGTAATTTCAGGCAGAAATCTAAATCCTAGGCTAGAACAAAGAAGAAATTTCAGGAAGGAATCTAAATCTTAGGCTAGAACAAAGAAGTAATTATAGGCAGAAATCTAAATCTTAAGCTAGAACAAAAGAAATATGCTTCAGGCATAAGAATGACCTTGGGCTAGGACAGGGAAGTAGGCTCAGATACTTTGATCATTCTGATAAGCCCTTAGAAATAGTGATCACAGAAGTGATTGTGGGACTCTATTTATTGTTGTACATGTTCTTTGATTATCTGAGTTTATTGTCTTCCTTGTTCCTGGACTATTTGCATCTATTGTATTGCTAGTTCCTCAACCTAGAACTGACCTCTGTTATCTTCATATCATACACTCTTACTTAGAGGAGACCGAGTCAAGAACTGCTGTTCTGAAAGTGGAAGGGGTATGGACATCACCACAGTTAGATGAGGGTGAGGAATCTGGTTCTAGTGCTTCCAGCTCAGGCGTTGTTTAGCCGATTATCTATTGTCTGACTTTGGTTGCCATGCTGTTCTGTATTTGCCATCCAGTGAAAGGATTTTTGTTCTTGTTCTTGTTCTGAGGACTTTTTGTTTGTTTGTTCTTTGTTTTTGTTTATTTACAGACTAAAGGGAAAGATAAATGACATTATATAATTAAAAATGAGTGACATGTTAATTACCTTGTCAATGTCATCATTCAGAGTTTGGTTACAGTAAATCCACTTTTGTTTATCATCTCAATGATTTCTTCGGTCTTTGACACTGCATCTGGTTTGATCAGGGCTAAAGTTCTGTAAAGAAATAAAGAATGGATTTGAAAATAAAAAAAGAAAGAAAAGAAAAAAAGAAAGCACAAACTCACTGAAGTTCTTAACTTAGTGGCTTCTGTATTAGGCATATAAAGGCCTGGAAAAGTTGCCAAAATGTGAAGCAACCAAAAATATACTATGTTCCAATAATGAGCCCTACAAAAGTGGAATGTCTATGAAATGACTGGCAAAGAACTCAGAATAATCCTGAATAGGATAGCCTTGACAGAGGGAATGATCAAACAGAAGAAAGAATCTATAAACCCAAAAGTACATTTGACATGATGTAGTCAAAAGAGTAAAATGAAGAAAAAAAAAAGGCCAATGACAATTAATAAGTTCCTTTAAGAGAGCAAATCTACAGATACCAGAATTTTATGAAGGAAATAAGGGAAAGATGCAGAACTCATATTTAAGCTAATAATGCTGCAAGTTCTCCAAGCATAGGATGATGACAATCTTCAGGTACAGAAAACCAAGAGATTGCTCATAAATTCAAGCCAAAGAGGAATTCACAAGGATACTCCATAAACAAGTCCTCAAAACTGGAAAACAAAGAAAAATACTGAAAGTGGCAAGAGATAAGAAGTGTGTCATGTCACTATCTTTCTGCTGAAGGCATTAGATACCTTGTGGGCCAGGTTTGAGAGTAGAACCTGCCCCACATATATTTCCTGCTCAACTATCATATTATTTCTGCTTCAAGCACAGCTTGTCCCCGACTTTTGTTTCAGAGGTGTCAGCAGAAGGTAATCAGCAAGACAGCACTACAAAGATCAGATGTTTGTCAGGACCACCTGCCAACAAGGTGAAATGTTTCATGGCCTACAAAATAATAACAGGTAACAAAAGGTGGCATGTTATTCAAAGGGAACAATTTCCTAAATTTGCTTTATTTCAAATACGTCACTTAATTTTTCACTTGATAGATTAAAGCTACATGATTTTTTTTCTTGAGGGTTGAGAGAATGTGATACAAATGAATAAGGAATTAAGTAATACTTAGTGGAAACCAAGGCAAACCTATTGGATTGTCTGTCCCATCTTGCAGCCCTGTGATTAGCAATGTCAGGGGGTGTGTGGAGGGGCGTGGCTGGCAAGCTGCCACCATTGCTTTCTATGTTGACGTAGGTGTCAAAAATCTGTTGGCGAGATTGATATGTTGGGCAATCTTTGTGATAACTTAGTTCTTAGGAAACCATATGAAAAACAAACTGCCAATATCTGCTGTCAGGTTGATCTGGAGACTGATGAGAATTTGCTCCTTAAGGTGATTAGGGGGAGGTGGTGCAAAGTAATAGATCTTCTTGTCAATGGCCCATCCATGACATTTTTTTTTTTTTTTTTTTTTGCTCCAGGTAATTAATAGTATCTTTTATAAAGTCCTGAAAGAAATTAATGTTAGACTACCATTAAATAATGTCTTTGGGAATGTAAATAAAGGTTGTGGTATTCAGACTCTTCATTTACATAACAAATACCTTAAAGGAACTATTCTTTTTTTAAAAAAAATAAAAATAAAAAGATTCGTTATATGGCTCATGCACAGCTTTCTGTGCATATTGCTTTGGGCCTGAGGTGAGGCAGAAGAACACCATAGAGGCTGAAGTACATGCCAGAGGCACGTCTCAGGGCACTCAAGGAGTAGAGAAGAATGACAGGAAGAGGTAGGGAGGAAGACATACTCATAGAAACACATTTTCTTCAACTAGACCATCCTTTCCACATCACCTCCTGATTGACTAATCTGTTCAGATTCTGAATCTATCGATGGATTAAATCACTGACTAGGTTAGAGCATCTGTTTCTTTGTTCACTGTAAGAATGCTAGCAGGTTCTGTGATCAATATATATTTAAGTTGGCATAATTGAAAATTATATACCTATGTAAGAGTAAGTCTGATACTGGGCTTTTAGAATATTTAAAATATTGTAGCCTCTTAGGTTATCTTTTTATAAATGTTAAGTATAAAAGAATTTTTTGTAGTTTGAAGCACTTCTTATCAGTAACATATTCAAAATCATAAAGGGGCAAACTAACTGGGTGGGGTAAAACATAGTAATGTTATGGAGACTGCATCTTCTTAATTTAGATACCCATACGTGGGCTTTGAAAGCAGCTGTCTTGCAACATAACAGATTTCAGGAGAGTTTCCAAATTAAAAATTCATTGCACCCCTTTCTGTGGCTTCAGAAAATCCCAGTCTGCCCTCCAAGTCCTCTGGGCCTCTGAGCAGCTTACTCTATCTTCTTTTGAGTGCTCAGTGGTGATGACCAGAGTCCAGGAATCTATAAAATATATACTTTTCAGTTTAATCTTTTTTTCCTTTAGAAATCTTCCCTAGATGAGCCTACTATTCTACTCAAGCACATTTGAAGGATTTGTCATTGGTTTTTATCTTAGCTTGATGTGAGATAAAAAGTGAGATAGAAGAAGAAATCAAATTTCTTCTGTTTTTAAAACAGCCTATGAAAATAACTCAATCTCTCCAAACTTCAATTTATTATTTCAAAAGCAAATAAAAGTCCAGTTTGAGGACAGTAATATGAATTATACAAGAAAACAGTCATTTCACCAAGCACATAATAAATCCCCAAGAATATTATACTTTCTCTCCACTCCTATAGTCAGAAGCACATTGTACTTTCTTATAATTTTTATTTCATTATATATTTGTAAGGTACCAACTTTGAGTTAGGTGATCTGGTGGGGATATCAAGCTGAGTGGAAGAAAGAATTAAATAATTATACAAGTGAATATGTATTTACAAATTCTAAGATAAACATGAAGGGTAAGTAAAGTATTTGTGCACACCGTTACTTCTGGACACACATCTCCTGGTTAGCTGACTCTTTTCTTGGCAAGTATCAGGGTTAGTAACCATTTGATACTTTTTCTTTGCCCTAGCTGCAGTTTAATACAATGCTTTCAAGTCATATTTGACTTTTATGAAAGGTGAAAGAATCAATATTTGTTTTATATGATGTAGAACACCCACACACAAGTATGTATGAATCCATAACGCCATAATGCTTATTAAGAAACTGTCAAATTCAATATCAATTAATATGCTAATGTGAAAGGGGAATTTCACTGGGTCCTAACCTTAGGGAAAAAAAACTACAGATAGATTCTTTTCCAGTTAGGAGCACCCCCTAATTGATTATCCAATATAAAGTAGTCTGCCTTGAAATCATGTATCCCAAGTCACATTAAACAAATTTAGCAGGTTGGATTTATATATTTATGCATTTATATATTGTATATATTTCATTTATATATAAAAATAAAACAACAACAATAATAAAAGAGCCATCAATTTGAATGAGATTGAGGGAGGATCATGAAACAGGCGAGAGGGGAGGACATGGGAGTGTCAGGGGAGAAAGGCAAGAGAAGAGAAGATTGATATTTTTATATTTTAACAGATTTATTTTTAATGAAGAAAACGTACAAATTGTCATGTTGTTTGTTAATAGATTTCCACCAGCCAGAATGTGCCGCTTTTTCCTGCACCTAGAATATCTTATATACAATATTGTTATTGTTGATATAAAAGAGATGTGAGTATCTATCATATGTCATATCTTACTCAGCACATCATATCAAACATGGTTATTCATGATGCTAAGCTGGCTTCTGGTGTGTGAAATAAGAAACAGAAGGCAGATAGTGGCCTCCTGATGCAGGTCACATCTGAAATCGTGGCAGCATGATCTTTGTATTGTCCAGCATGCCCTCTCTGCCTCTACCCTAAGCACCTACAGCCATGATTGGACCTAGGGCTACTTACCCAAGCCTGCACATTCTAAAGCTAAAGGAAGGATGTAGTTAGCTTGTTTTAAAACAAATTTTTTTAAACCTAGGAAAACGTTCCAGATTTTCACCACACCAACATGTAATGTAACATAATTACATATTACATTCATGTCCTCTTTGTTGTATAAATGATAACTATGTGGTATTGGGATTCTTAAATAATCATGCATGTTTTCTTTCCGACTTTAGATTTTATTAAAATATCATATTTAATGACAATTGAGTGTTTCAATGGATGTCTTTAGTTTTATTAAGTTGTATCCATATTTTTGATAACACCATAAAATTTCTTCTTTCACATGGCTTTTTTTTCTCTAACTTTAGGTAATAACCTTAAAAGGCTAAAATAGATTTCTTGGTTGAAATTTTTGGGAAGAGATATGGTGAGCTGTCTTCTATGTGTGTATAAACCACTCCCAGAAAGGTTTTCTATCTTCCATGTTCCTATTTTTAACTTCTTATTTTGAAATTGTTATAGATTTGAAGGAATCTGCAAGTAAATACACAGGGAGGGACTGCTTACCCTCCCTTAACTCCCTAACTTAGTGTGTTCTGTAGGTAAGGCAAGTTTTATATAACACTAATACTAATATTAATAATAATGATCTTAAAGTCAGGAACTTGACATTCATGGAATCTATTGAGCACATTCAGATATCACCGAGCATGAAATTTTATGTACACTCTGTATCCTATCCTTCCCAGTAGTTTTGTAGTTGTACATCTTATAACTAACTTTATGATCTTCATTGACTTAAATGTTACACGGAGGTTGGGGTTGAAGTATGAATCATAGGTGAGGTTTTTGTTTGTTAGTTATTTTGCTTTTGGTTTTGGTGGAGGAGTGACTTATGGATGTCCAATTTCTCTAGAATAATTTGTGGAAAAGAATGGTTCACTTCCATGGACTTGCTCTTTTGTTCCCTTAGCACAATTCAATTGCATATATGTTTGTGTGGATGTATTTCTGGGCTGCTGTTCTGTTTCACTGACCTGTGCACCATCTTTACTTTAGAACTGCAGTCTCCGTGACTATATTACAACTCCAGGACTGGGATTCCTCCCCATTAAGTATCCTTTCTCAAAAAATGTTTTAGCTAATTTAGTGCTTTTGTTCTTCTGTATAAATTGTAGAATATATATTGTCACTAGATTTTGATGGGAACAGTGCTAAAGCTATAGATTAATTTAGAACCCATAAAAACGAGGCTTTTTACCATGCCAGTCTGGGAGCACATTTGATCTCTCCAAGTATTGATGACTTCTTTCATTTTTTTAAATTAACATTTTAAAATGTGTGTGGTTGATGTATAATGCTTATTTTGGTAGGTTTATACTTATGCATTTAATCTTCCTTGGAGTAATATTAAGTGGTTGTGAGTATTTTAGTTTAGTTTTCACTTAACCATTGTCAGTGTCCAACCAACTTTTGGGTGTTGGTTTTATATTTGGCAACTCTACTGAATTCTTAATTTCTAGAGTTTTTGTTTCTTTGCTCTTGTATATTTCTATTTTCTAGGTGGTTGATTTGATCATCTAGAAATACAGATAAGTTTCTTCCTTTGTAGAGTTTGTGCTTTTGCTGTTAATTCCTTATCATGGCTTCGACTTCCAGTGCAATGCTGACTTAGAGCAGTGACATCATATGTCTTTGTTTCCTATCTTAGACAGAAAGCAGTCTTTGACCATCAAGTATGATGTTAGCTATACGAGTGTTTTAGATGTTCTTTTTAAGGTGACAGAAATATTCTCTATTGCTGTTGAACTGAGTATTTCTTGTGAAACGTGAATTGTTATTGGATTCTGTTAGATAATTTTTTGTAGGGTCAAGAGGGTCAGTTGACATAGCATATAGTTTCTTTTCCTTTTTTGAAACTCTGACTTTTGTTTCGAGACTACAATTATAACATTTATGACATTTTGTCATTGTTGTTCTTAGGTACATTGTCTTTGAGACTACTGAGTTCATTTCTCAGAAAGATGAGTAGAAATGCAAACAAAATTGTGCTTGGTTATAAGTAGAAAAAAAACTCCCCAAGCTATTCTATTCCTCCATTCAGACATGTTAAAGCAATCAGACCATTGTGGTCGATAGTCTCTTAGCACCACAGCCCTGGAATCATGTCCATTAACTTTTCCAGGGTCTCCAGCTTTTATGAAACCATACTCCATAAATACTCAAACTTTTGCCTCTTTTTACTCAAGGGTCTCTCTTGCTAGAAAGCTAGACTTGGACTTGCTCTGTAGCTCTGTAGCACTATTGGCAATCTGCCTGCCCCGACCTCCTGGTGCTTCAGTTATAAGCATGTGTCACTAAGCCTTGCTTTCATGTTGTGTTTTCATCAGAGAGTTGTCAAGGTTGGAGTTTGTTGTTCACAAGGAACTCTGTTGACTTGGAACGACCATTTCAAGTTGTGTACTCACTTTTAACGCTTTCTAGCAAATATTCCTAACATGAGTCCTAACAAAAGTAGATTTGATAATCTACATTCATGAGAAATCAATTTTCATAAGATTTTTGGAAGAACATGAGATCTGTAGCTGTCAATCAAATCCTACAGCCTTGGGGATGAATAGTCATTAGACCATCAAAAAATCAAGCACCCTAGCTGATCACACATCCCAGCTAGGAACCTCCGAGAGTACCTTGATTCTTTTTACAGCCATTTCTACATTATTTATGGCTTTTGGTAAATTCTTAAGATAGAATACTTTTGGTCACATAAAGAAATTAATTCAGTTTAAACATAGAATGCTGAAGATGCTAAGGTTTAACGATGCCTGCGGTCCAGTTCATCAGCACACTGGTGTCAACCCTGTAGTAGATGATCCCTTTCTGGTTGAAGACAGGATCTCATAATAAATAATATAACCTTAAAAAAAAAATAGGATACTATTATAATAATTCCTAATTTCAGACATTATGACATTTTGTTCTTCTAATGCTACACATTGTAAGGATTTTATCTCTAGAATGTGATGACTACCTGACTCCAAAGCACATATTTTATTCACATTTCTAATGTTATATTTAAGTTCGTGAAGCAATGAGAATACTTAAGTCAGAGATACACTTTCTAATCCTTTCAATAGACTCACTTTTGTTCCTTCTTGAATAATATTTTTGTATTGTTTTATACAATAGTGAGACATATGTCTTTGAATTCTAGAATTAAGCTTACTACCTAATAAGTTTCCAGCAATTTAGAGTGCTGAAAATATATAGGTGTGATCACACAAAAACGAGGAATTCCCTTCACCTACCGTAGTGCACAGTGGGGTAAGTGAAAAGAGACATTGTGGGCTCAAATGCAGGGCAGCTTGTAATTTTGCTTTCTGCATTTTCAGAGATCCATAATCAAATTGTGTTCGAAAACAGAAAGTAAAAAAATTCCGGAAATGAACAGCTCAAGAAGTTAAATAATTTTTAGTTACAACAATTCTATCTTAGTTACTAGCTACTTACTACTAATTATGATCATTCTTAACCGCTGTCTTCATTTGCTTTAATCATCAACTAAACACAGCATAGAGTCATCTGAGAAGAGAGGCTCAGTTGAAGAACTTCTTTTGCCTGACTGGCCTGTAGAGGGTTCTCTTGAGTCCTAATTTATGGAGAAGGATCCAATCTAGTGGGGGGGGGGTGCGTGCGTGCGTGCGTGCATGGGTAGGTGGGTGGGTGGGTGGGTGCGTGTGTGTGTGCCGGTGAGTGAGCCATCAGGTAGCTCCTCCGTGGCACTTTGTAGGCAGAGTTAGAGATAATGCTTTGAGGAATAGTCTGCTTGCTTTCAAGATCGTGCTTCAATCCAATCATACCCTGACTCCCTCCCACGGTGGACAGTGACCTGGAAGAGAAGCTCTCCCCAACACTTTGATCTTCGTGAATGTTTTTCAAGTTGGCTTTTCTGGTCCACAGTATTATGGCTTCTGCTTTCGTCCTAGAAAGTAAGATCTGGAGCAGATAGATGCTTCAGATTTCCCCAGTCAGAGGAAATCCACCAAGCTGAAAGGTCACCCAGTGCTTAGTCATTCCTTGGGTCAATATTTCCAAGCATCTCAGGATAAGAATCCATGAAGCAGCCGCTTAAAATATGAATTCCCCATCTGTGTCTTTGGAGAATCTGATTCAGTGACTCTCAGGGAGTCATCAGGGGTTTCCTGTTTATTGGGCTACCAGGTTGTCATTAGGGAATTTTGGAGATTATTGAGTTAAAGTGGAATTTCACAAGTTGTCCTTCGTAAACCACCTTTTAAACATCAAGGCTGTGTATGCCATCCTCTGCTTAGCCACTCTGGTATGGAGCTATTGCTGAAAGCCCATCATTCCTGGAGCTTGAAAATACTCACTGGCAAAACCATGTTGTGGCAGGGGAGAAAGAAGCAGATTGATCTACCTATGAGTGCCTTTTTCTATGTGGCACCCCCAACCCCCATTACACACACAGCTTTAGTGTTTGGCTCTGGGCAGAAAGGCCTAGAATGCCACTTATCTGTATAGTATCCTGGGCTTTCCACACAGACCTGTTGAAATGGGTCCTAGAGATGAGCTGTATTTGATTTATTCTATTATTGTTTGTGGTGGGTTATATCCAGGACCTTATGCATGTGAGGCAAGAAGTCCACCGATGAGTTATGTCCCTAGCCCTATGCCCATTATATTCATTAGGACGTACCCCTCACTCTGTTGCATGCAGCAGCCAGAGGACCACCTCAACATATACCTAAGCCTATTAGCTGTAGTTCCCTTCATTAGTGTGACTCTGTAGTGTGCTCACTCCTTTGCTCAGCTTTGAGGACTGAGATCAAAAGTGTAGGTGGTCCAGAACAGAAATTAGGAGAGGTAAGATACTAATACCTTCACGGTTCAATTGGAAAAACCGAAGTCCAGAGTTCTTCTGTCCCTCAGGTCCACCAAGTCCTAATACCTTTGTCCCTGGTGTCTATTTATAAAGAAGCACTGAACATCGTGGCTGTAACTGTCACCAGTGGAACCCTGTTACCCAGCTCTAACTGAACCTAGGCTGTCTCTTCCTCATTTTTCAGACTTTGGTGACTGTTATTTCTCACATTCTGGTTTTACTGCCACTCAAAGTTTGTCTCCATTCTCTGTAGACTTCTTTAAGGTCTCTAAACCCACAGGAATGTTTTGTCCTCTACCTAATACACTAATTTCCAGTTATTGATTCTTTGTAGCCTCTCCGCCTCCCTGATCTCATCACAAGCTGGCCACCATCCACCCAGAATGTTTAGCCTTATCCACCCTCAGTGCAGGAACATGCCCCTCAGGGCATACTGGCTTCTTTCTGTGGAGCAAGCAAATACCCCTTGATACCGGATGCTAAAGAAGAGCCATACAGGTCACACAGGTTCAGACTTGGCAGAGCAGATTTGTTTTAATTTACTTAAAACAAAATTTTACTCTTTTTTTTTTTTTTTTTTTTAATTTACTCTTTTATTCAGGTCTCTCAGCTATTGCTGGACTCGTCTTAATCTAAAACACTTCACAAGGTGGACTCTCGAGAACCTGCAGGAAAGAGACAGAGGAAAATGTAGCAAAATTGAGATACACTAACAAAACTTACCAAACTTCAGATTTGTCCATTGGGATTAAATACTATTTTCATTCGACTTTCTTGTGAGAATCCTGAATGTTAGAATTCTCTTTCGAGCCGGGTGGTGGTCGCACACGCCTTTAATCCCAGCACTTGGGAGGCAGAGGCAGGTGGATTTCTGAGTTCGAGGCCAGCCTGGTCTACAGAGTGAGTTCCAGGACAGCCCGGGCTATACAGAGAAACCCTGTCTTGAACCGCCCCCCCCCCCCAAAAAAAAGAATTCTCTTTCGAGTTTATATCTGAAATCCTACCCCAACCTCCCACCCCACTCACCTTCCCACCCCCTCCCCACCCCACTCCCACTCCTTGATTTCTTGATCTCAAACAAGGAATGGCGAGAGAGACAGAGACAGGTTTGCAAGTCCATCTACTACAACAAACATCTAGGGATGACTTTCCTGATTTTCTGATTCCTTCTTCATAGGACTGGCTGATGTCTCTGCTTGTAGTAAAATGATCTACCTTCCCCATAGGACATCTCACTTGCTAAAGGGATTAAATTTTTATTCTTGTAAGAAAATTCAAAATAGCACAGTGGGAGATTCTTCAGTAATTTAAAATAGTTTTCAAGGTGCAAAAGAACCTTAGTTTGGGGAATCTCTGGTAAAGGGAGAAAAACTATCAATGAACCTAGGAAAAAAAAATCATGATATCATTGGATAAGACCAGAGGGTTGTTATTAGCCCACGATAGAAAATGATCTATGAAAAGAAAAAGCTGTACACCACTGAATGGTACCGACAAGACGTACAGTCTTCAATAACACAAAATAAAAATCTCATCTTGTAAAGCAACGTCCTTGCCACTAGAATCTTCTCCCAGAAAAACTAGGTGGCCTTCCACACAACTCAATTGGACTTGAATAATCACTGTTGACTTAACGTGTCAAACAACTTGTGACAACTTGTCCTGAAAAGCTTTGTCACTTGACGCACTTTCAGTTGGCCTTGGCTATGGAGATCAATGAAGGAAAACAAACTCTTAAAGTGACTGTTCAGTTGGAACAGAATCACCTGACCCTCAACAGGCAAGGTTATACACACAGTAAAAGTGCTCAGCTCCCTCAACCACAGTAACGTCAGGATAGAGGGGAGCGCCATGGAGGGAGAAGAAGTTTAGGCTATAACTGGCTGCAGTGTGTCACCATCATCAGAGAAAGAGGATCGACTTACATCATTTGCCAAGTGTCATCCTGTTTCATAGCACTGTTTGCACACCCTGTGTCTTTCTCACATGGTATTCCTGCTTACTAGAAAACTCATCATGAAAAGAAAGCTTACCTCTTAATCACAGCATATGGGGGTGCCCCCTTCTAACCCATATGCCACGGGAAACCTTGCCATGCTGCTTGGCATTACAACCCTTTGGGTTAAGGAAAAGAAGCATTAGGAAGTTGTGAATCCAAGGAGATCTGGACAGGGAAACTGGCTCCTGGTACTTGTGTTACACCTTGGGTTGCATCCTGAAGAGAAAGTGATTCGGAGCTCTAACTTTACCTTTAAAAATTAGCACATGGGAGGTGAAAGCATTAAGAAGACACCTTGGTTGGTTTACAAAGAGAGAGGCGAGGACACATGAGATTGTTTCAGAGCATTTTCCCAGTGTGGGTGGTAGAATTGTCTTTGTTTTGTTTTGTATTTTAAATTTTAGGGCATCTCAAATCTCAGAGGATGGAGAGAATGTTATAATGGTACGCCCACGTTTCATGTGTTCTGGCTCAGATACGACTCAAAGTTTGCAATAGGCTCACAAATACCTGGGACGCACCAAGCTGACTGGATGAGGTTGCAGTAAAGGGTCTCCACAAACTGTAGAGAGGACTCAGTAGTTAAACACACATGCTGCTCTTGGGGAAGACCCAAGTTCATTTCCTAGCACCCATGATGGGCAGCTCACAACCACCTGTCACTCTGGCACCAGGATATCTAACACACCATCTTCTGTCCTCCACGGTACTGTACTCAAGTGCATATATACACAATTAAAAATACAAACAAAGTCTTTACAAAAAAGATCTGAGATTTTTCAGTTACTTCCTGCTAATTCACATGTATATATGCATATACGAAATGGCTGAGATGTGTCATGAAAAAGCATCCTTTCTGAATTATTATTACTGTATTATATGTATGAGCGTTTTGCTTGCAGGTATGTCTGTACATCGTGTATATGCCTGCTACCCACAAAGGCTAGAAGAGAGTGTAAGATTATTCTAACCGGATCTGAGGACAGATGTGAGCCCCCATGTGGGTGCTGAGAATTGAAATTAGGTCTTTTGGAAGAGCAGCCAGTGCTCTTAACTGCTAAGCCATCTCTCCAGAGCATCCTTTAGTATTTTCAAATAATTCTCTCCATAGGCTTCAAGTAGTTATTAAGATCTTTTTGCCAATTTGCCTAGCATGTAATTTTAATAAAGTTTTCTGACTTTTCTTATATGCGTTCTAAAAAAATTTGTACATGTAAATTTAAATACAGGTATGCACATTCTGGGGCCGGTGGTACAGCTCTCTGTGGAGCAAATGCTTCGTGTATATCAGGCTCTGAAGACAATCTTTTCCACCCCTCCCCCCAAAAAAACCCAAACAAGTGAAAATCCTCAAACTAAAATAAAACCATTTTTAGAAGAAAATAATAAAAGAGAACAAAAGAATTTCAGGTGTGTCTATCGATACAGATATTCAAATGTTATACTCTTTTTATGTTTCTGGGGGTAAGAACAGTAACACCCTACATAGGAAGATACGTCTTACCTCTATAGAAAATAAGAAAACAAAAATTAAAGGATATTTTTTGTATGTCTAAAGTTTGAAAGTATTCTCTGGTCTAGAGGACGAAACATAGATTTTTAAAAAAATAAGTCTTTTGTGCTATTTTCCAGGGAACAACTATTCACTATAATAAAAATTTGCAAGTATCAATACTTAAACATTTTAGGGAAAATGTGATACTTACAGCACAAATTTCAATGCTGGACTTCTCAGCCCTGAAGGTTTTCCTGTATGCTACATTTAGTTTTGGTTTCATGAATGCCTTTGATTTGCTCCTATCAAGTTCTCTGTGGGTTTGAGTCTTATCCAAAGATCTGCCCAACATTTCTAGTGAGCTCCACTGTCTGGCAGGTTTGGGTTAATTCCATAGAGGATGGATATCTGCCATAGTTTGCCTCATTTTAAATAGACAGAGAGATAGTGGACAGGACAAACAGGAAGCCAATGCTGGGGCTCACGTCACAGCGGGGGTGATTTATCAGAAATGCCATGAAGGGTTCCCAGAGTAAATATTTCCAAATTTATCACTGGATCGAAACACATGAGTAGAACTAATGTTATAAGAATTACATTTAAAGAATTTGACATCTTGTACTTGATGTACCTTAGAGAAACCTCTCTTCTCTCTCTCTCTCTCTCTCTCTCTCTCTCTCTCTCTCTCTCTCTCTCTCTCTCTCGTGTGTGTGTGTGTGTGTGTGTGTGTGTGTGTGTGTGTGTGTGTGTGTGTGAATATAACCTCAGACTCTATTCTTGTTAGTCCCTGAAATACTGAATGTGAGATTCTCCAGCCTCTCATATATCTGTGTGGACACTGTATACACAGGTGCACACTGACATATACATCCTTGTGGAGGCCAGAAGATATGCTCTGCCTCCCCAAGATTAGGATTACAAGTGTTTGTACACCAGGTGTTGAAATGTAGATTCTCAGAACTGAATACATCCTGCTCTCAGGGTAAGGACTTTACTAACTAAGCTCCACCTTCAGACCTTGGTGTACCATATTACATAGGAATTAGAGAACCACACAGTTTAGAAGCCATTGTAAAGCTGATTATACCTAGCCAACAAAGGACAAAAAAAATTTCATAGAAAATAAAAAGACGGACATAAGCAGACTTTCTGTTTTTACTTTAAATTAACTGAACCCAGTGATTAAAATTTTTTTTGAGATGAATGCTGAATGACCTTCTATGCTTTGAATTTGATTAATAATAGGTTGCAGTTAATAATTCATTCAACACACATTAAAGTGTTTTAAAAAATAAGCACCTAGTTTAATTTAGTTTATTCTCTAAAAGATACAGGGCTTAAAATTATTATTCAAGTAATTATTTCACCTAAGATGTGAATCTTTCTGAGAACCTATCCGAGGTAAGGCTGAGAATGTATCGGCTACAGTGACGTTCTGGATAGTTACCTGGTCAACAGCTGTTAATCACTGATTAAGTAAGCAGCAGGTACCAGGATAGGTGATAGATCTATAAAACTGGGGAGGACTTGTAACAGAATACTGTAACACAACAACGCAGCCAGTGCTGTGGTAAGAGTTCTGGCTGAAGTCTCTGGGAGAACATGAGGTCATAGTGTTGCCTCAGAGACCTGGGAAAGCCTCAACAGAGGAGACTTTGAACTAGGTTTTGAAAGATGAGAAGACAATTTCCAGAGAAGGAGAAACTGGTCCTTCCAACTCCCCCCTGAGTCAGCTCTCTGAAGACACAGAGTTCTAATCTGACCAAATCTTTTACTCACAGCTAAGCACCTAGTATCTTGTGTGGCTGTTTGAATATTCAGTAGGAGACAGGACATGTCCGGTAGATTCTCCTAAAGGATCTTAAGAGTTTCCCTGATCCTATGAACTTCAGTGGTGGAGGGGATCTGCTCTTAGTTGGAAGAAAAGAATTCTTGGGGTGAACAGGTGTGGGACTGTTTCCACAGGAAGGTCTGCAGCTGCCTCTCACAGCTACATTAAACAGCGACAAGCAAACACTTTCTTCTATTCTTAGCACGCTTTCTTGGCACATGCTTCCAGCTTTGGAAGGATGAAGACAGTTTTTCCAGCCATAGATGTGTCTTCTTGTTTTGTTTGTTTGTTTGTTTTCTTTTCTTTCCTTCTTTTTTTGTTTTGTTTTTGTTTGTTTTTATTCAGCCTTCCTCATCAACTGGGAAGTTTTTCTCCATGTCTCATTCTGTAGTAGGAAAATGTGCTTTAAAAAGAAGCAATTGACTCCTAAAAAAAAAAAAAGGGATTCCTGCTTATTGTCATTTAATTACAGATAAGCAACCTGCAGGAAATCCAAGGCCCACTTCCTGGTAGAGCAGCAGGTCTCAACTTTCCTAATGCTGTGGCCCTTTAACAGTTCCTCACACTGTAGGGACCCTCCCCCACTATCCCAACCATAACATTACTTCGACGCTACTTCCTAACTGTAATCAATCGCAATGTAGATATCTGATGTTGGACCCTGTGAAAGGGTCCTTCAACCCTACAGGTTGAGAACACGTGGAGTAGAGTGTGCTTGGGACTAAAGCTCTTTGCAGATTTCAGAAAACAAAGTGGCCCGTGAGTCAATGGAATGGATTAGATCACTAAATGATGCTCAGCTAGTGAATGAAAGAGAAGCAAGCAAAAAACAACCCCACAATACATAGTCTCAACTAAAAACATAAAAATTGAAACACACAAGATGGCCTGGGACACATGCAGGGAGTTCTGATTTCAATGTGTCATATGAGTATTGACATTCACAAAGGGGAGGTAAGTTGTTACTCATGAACTGTGTTTGGGGCTATAGTTTAAATCTTAAAGACAAAACCCTAGAAAGGAGTAATTACTCATCCAAATGTTATTTATCTTTTTAAAAACTTTTTTTAAAAAATTATTGTATGTGTGTGTGTATATGTGTGTGTGTGTGTGTGTGTGTGTATATGTGTGTGCGTGTGTGTGTAACTGTGGGGCTAAAACTTCATGCTACATTGTGCCTGTAGTCAGAGGTCAACTTGAGGGAGCTGGTTCTTGCCTTCTACCATATGGGTTTCGAATATAAAACTTAGGCCATTAGAGTTGGGGATAGACACCTGTACTCACACAACCATTTCACCAGCCTTCCTTTATTCTTTAGAATGTAATTTTACTAAGTAATTAAAAGAAAATCATAAAAGATAGGATCTCATTTTTAACTTGGATTTTTTAACCAAATTTACTTATTTATTTATTTAGTACTCCAAGGTCTTAGAGAGTACTTGAGATGTTTTGATTTTATCTTGTTTGCAGTACTGGGCATTGGACACCCCCCTCCCACCCCCAACTTGCTAGGCAAGCATACCACCCTAAGCTACATCTCTAGTCCTTCATTTTGCTTCTTTGATATTTGTAACTAAAGATCAATAATTGTTTTGGTATAAGCAATTTCATCTCAAACATTCCCTGCCTTAAATGGACAAACAGCCTCTCAGATAGATAGCTTTTGTGTTTCTCGGTTCTGAGTTGTTGAGAGGAGCGCTCCTTCAGACCTTTTTATCCTTCCAAGCCTTTAGCCATTCTTTAGGGCTAGATTGGGGTCATCTTCCTCATAAACCGTTCACTTGATCAGCTCTTGTTGAATCCATGTTTTCACTGTGTGATCCTTTGCTTTCTGTTACCCACTAGCTAAACTTGCAACTATTTGCCCTATGTTACTGCCCCACGCTCTTACACAGTTGGCTTTCAGAGTTCTGGTGTTTGTGCTGGTTTTCATCAGTGAGGTCCCTGATGCTTGAGGACAGGATCTTTTCTTCCTGTGGCTTCCACAGAGTTTAGCTCAGCAAATATTTGTTGATCTGAATAACTGGTTAGTTCAACAAACATTTAACAGACAGCTACCATGTGAAATGAACTCACACAGACCCTGGATCTTGTCCTATGTTTCTCTTAGAGCTGCCAGCAAACTCCAAGTGATTTAGACTTTAAAATCTTCATAGTTTATTCATGAGCCGATAATTTCCTTAAGTTAATCATTTGAAAATTTTTTTACTTGGCATAAAGGAAGAATGGAGGAGAGAGAAAAGGAGAAGGAGATATTGAAACAGTTATACGATCTTAAAATCTGGATATTTGGATTATTTTATAGCTTATTTGACATTTTCCTCCTATTTTGTAATTTACAACTAACGTCAGCTACTATTACTGTGACATAAATCACTGTAAATGCTGTCATTGTGCTGATGTAAAAGATTTACCTGTCTCTATGAAGTCAAGACTCAGACCCTCCCCTGACCCTCTAACAAGACATGAATGAACACTTAGCTGTGGAATTTCGGTCGATTATGTGACACTAGAGTGTCAGCATCAGTAGGAACACAATGACCTTATCAACAGGTCAGTGAAAGGACAGGGTATGAGAATGTGAGTTAGACAGCGTGATTCTGAATTTAACTGTATAACTTAGTTATGTTACTTCTCCTCAAGAAAATAAAATGGACATTTTCCCTCATAATTATGTTAATGTCTATAGTCTTTTTTATGGTGTCATTATGAAAAAATATTTATAAACTATATGAGTATATGGTGCTATTGCTTAGATTACACATTTTATGTTGGCCCTTAGTCACTGGACAAATTTATTTTAAAATTTGTTCTTAGAATTATTTATTTTATGTGTATGATCATTTTGCCTGCATCTTTGTAGACTTTATCAAGTAAGGGGAGGTCTCTCTAAGTTGCTGAGAGTCATTTATTTTTTTAAATTGGGAATGTATATAATTTTGTGAGATAAGTTTTCTGTATCTGTAAAGAAGGCAATACAGATTTATTTGATTTTTAGTCTAATACTCTGATGAATTGTATCTATATTTTAATTCTTGTAATTTTGAAATGATATGCATTTATTTTATCTTATGTGTATGAGTGGTTTGCTTACATGCATGTATTTGTACCATATGCATATCCGGTGCCCTCAGAATCGGAAGAAGGCATTGGATCCTGGGAACTGGAGTAAGGATAGTTGTAAGCTACCATGTGGGTACTGGGAACTGAACTCAGGTCCTCAGCAGGAATAAGTACTCTTAACTGCTGTTTAAGAATAGTTTATTCTTAAACCAACCTACATTCCTGGCATAAGAAAAACAATTTCAAATAAAGAAGTTTATCACATTGGATTTGGATTTAATACACCTTACTGCCTAGTGGTTGTAGTACAATTTAGTTGCCCACAAACGATTGTTTTAAATTGTATTGCTTTTTAGAATTACTCAAATTTTTAAGGAAATGCTTTAAAGTACATAATTTGAAACAAGAATCAGCTTGTGAAGTTTAACATCAATGGGTGTAGTCTTTTTAGTAACAAACATTTGAAAGTCTAATTTTTATGACATATATCAGGCATGATGAAAGAGTCATTAGTCCATAGCAAGGATTTGGTGACTCTACCTGTTCATATAACTCTATTTTCTCCCGTCTTTGGTGAGAACATTGGCTGAGAAATCATACAAATCAAATTCCTTCTAGAGTTGTCTCTTCAGAGGAGAAAGTGGACCAATGCTTTGGGAGACCGAGGTATCCACACGGCAGGCAGATCTAAAATTATTCAATGTACACTGCACAATAGCTACAGCTTCCAAAGAGATGTGCAGGATCACAGCTAAGTTTAAAATCCAGGCAGGAAATGACTGTTGTCCCAAAGGGCAATTACAGGATTCCCCCAGGCTTCAGAAAGCAATAAGCAGCTGAGTAGACTGAGCAGTCGGCCAAAAAGAAAGCAGTAATTACCTCTTGCTGTGGAGCCACAGGGCCAATCAGCCATCAGATGTTTCATTAACCAGTGAAACGGGTTAATCAGATTGGAACAAATTCAAACCACCAGATGATATGAACCGATCAAGGGATAGTCCGAAAGGTTGCTAATAGCACACAAACAAAGGCTTAGAGTATTTGCAATCCAACGACGGATGAGGAAGCATTTGGAAATCAGAGTAGACAGAGCTGAGTTTCTTAGACTTACTACATAGGCTTCGTTCAAATTTCTTCCTGAAATTCTACTGATTTCTATGAGCGCTATTGTAAGGTGGATGTCTTAGGGCTACCATTGCTGTGATGAAACACCTAGACCAAAGCAGTTCAGTGTAACAGTTCATTATCAAAAGCAGTGTGGGCAGGGTGAGCACTCAGCAGGGCAGGAACCTGCAGGCAGAAGCCCATGCAAAGCATTTGAAGTAGTGCTGCTTGCTTCTCAGGGCTTGCTCAGCCTGGTTTTTGTTTGTTTGTTTGTTTTGTTTGTTTTGTTTTTTTGTTTGTTTGTGTTTTTTGTTTTTTGGTTGTTTTTTTTTTTTGTCATAGAACTCAGGACCACCTGCTAGGGGATGGCACCACCCATGGTGGCTGGGCCTCCCTCATTGATCACCAATTAAGAAAAGCCTTACAGCAAGATCTTACAGAGACATTTTCTCAACTGTCTGATGACTCTAGCTTGTGTGATGTTGGCATAAAACCAGTCAGTACAAATGACTCCTTGTCAACGTGACACACAAACACATCACTTTTCAATTACAACCTTCCCTTCACCATTTATCCCTAAGATGTAATGTTGATATTAAGTCTCACAGTCCTCACAAAAATCAAACACATTAAAAGTTCAGTCTCTTTAAAATATTGAAACTCTTCAAAAATACAAAATTTATTTTAAAGGTTCAAAGTCTTTTAGCTGTGGATGCCCATAAAAATAAAAATTAAGTTTAAATATGTTCTTCAAGTGGGGGAAGAACCAGGATACAGTCACAAAACCAAACTCCAACTGTGAATAACTCAGTGATCTTCTGGACTCTTCCAAAGGGCTCGGGTCAATTCTCTGGCTCTGCCCTTTATAGCACACACAGCTTGTCTTCTAGGCTCCAGCTGGCCCTATACCACTGCTGCTGCTGTTCTTGTTGGTCATAGGGTCTCTTCCTAGCAGTAGAAGCCCTAACAGTGGATATAAATGAGACAACTAGAACATTACAGGTTCGTTAAGTATCAGAGGAGAGATACACTGTTTAAATTGCTTACTCTAACAGCTGTGACAAATTATCCCCACAGCACCAACCCCAACTCCACAAAAGGAGCTTAAGGGAGAAAGAGTTTATTTTGACTCACAGTTTGGTGGTGCAGCCTATCATGGTAGGCTTTCTTTTTTATTCACCTTGTTTTGTTTTGTTTTGTTTAGTCCACAACCTCAGTCCACGGGATGGTGCCACCCATCTTAGGATGGGTCTTCTATACCAGTGAAACTTAACTGGAGGGACTGGAGACACTACTCAGCAGTTAAAGAGCACTGGCGGCCCTTCTAGAGGACCTAGGCTCAGTTCCTAGCACTAACATATCCGGTCACAAGAGCCTGCAATTCCAGTTGTTGAGGACCCCACACCCTTCCCTGGCCTCTCTAGGCACTGCGTGAGTGTGGTGCACACATTCAGCTCACCCTGAAGTGTTTGCAGGGTGTTTCTTATGGGTTCTAAGAAAGTATTCTTTTCAGTGGGCACATGTGCCATAATACTGAAGATGTGATAAGTTTGCACTTGGGCAGAGGAGGAGCTGAAGATGATGTTTCTAAGGTCAAATGGCAAGAGAGAAGTAAGTATGAGTGAAGTGAGCCTGTAAGAAGAAGAAAGGCTGAAAGAGATCAATAAACTCACTTGGGGATGTGGACAGGAGATTGAGTTTTCAACCATCGGATTTATCTGTTGTGAGCAAATACTGCATGCACCGTTCACCCATACTGCGTGTTACAGGTATGGAACATTGAAACTTTCTTGCTTTATGATTGAACCTGATTTCAAATCAACCCTTCTGAGGTAGTAAATGTTCTGATTCAAGGTTACCTCAGCATTGAGGGCTTACAATTCAATTGGATAATTGTTATCATCTCAATGAGAGTCCTCCTAGTGTTTCTGCCTAGGAGGTGATACAAGTTTCACACTGAAGGTAATTTAACCAGCATTTAGGTCACAACAAGATGACACTGGATCCAGGATTTCTTTTCTTCATCTCTGGCAGGTTCTGAGTTTATTCTCTCAGGCCTCATGACTTGTGGCCTGATGCATGTCCAGGCCACAGTCCTCCCCCAAGCACCCTGATTTTTCATCTGTCTTAATTAGGGTTACTACTACGGATGTAGTGAAACAGCATGACCAAAAGCTAGTTGGGGAGGAAGTGGTTTATTCAGCTTGCACTTCCATACCCTAGACCATGCCTGAAGAAGGTCGGAACAAGACTCACATGGGACAGGAACCTGGAGGCTACAGCTGATGCAGAGGCCATGGAGGAGCGCTGCTTACTGGCTTGCTATCCATGGCTTGCTCAGCCTGCTTTCTTATAGAACCAGGATCAACAGCCGAAGACAGCACTACCCCCATATTGGGCTCCTCCCACATCAATCACTAATTAAGAAAATGCCCTAAGTCTTATCCATAGCCCAGTCTTATGGAGGATTTCCTCAATTGGAGTTCCCTTCTATCAGATGACTACAGCTTGTGTCAAGTTAACATAGAATTAGCCAGCATAGCTGGCTGCTCTGGGACCCGACCCTCTACCCCCATCCCAGGTTTAGACCTCTGATGTTTAAAGTTCTCTGGCTGTGTTTTCATCCACATTCTCTTGGAATTCATAGTAATGTCCTATCATTTCTACTTGATGAGGGGCTTCCTTTGGGCCTGCTTCCTGTATGTCTCCTTTATAGATTGCAGGCCAGGATAGATACAGACTTCCTCCAAGTCCTGGAGTATCCTCAGTTAAAGCCGAGAAAGAAGGCTTTGCCCATCTTGGATTTCTGGTTTCTTTCTCCACCTGGAGTCTGCTAAGAGAGGAAGCAAGGCAAGATCCAGACCCTACCATATGTGCTTTTTGCTTCCTTCTCCCTCTCTTGTCCTTTTCTGATTCTGAGAAAACTCCTTCATCTTCTTGTGTGGCTAAGCTAAATGAGCTTTCATGTTTTTTTCCTCCCTCCCAGAAGTAGTGGATACATTCTGTGTTGTTTATGGATAAACTTTATCTTCTTCCTTTCTTTTTTGGCTCTTGATAATTAAGTCCATGCTGTTGGGATTCAGAAAGCACTGTCTTCCCCAGGTGCCACAAGTCTCATTTCAGCGGTTGATGCTCAAGGCTTTCTGGCTCTGGTTCATGTCTGGCTTCTTCTCTGTACAGAAAAAAAAGATGTCAGAGCTGCTGGAGTAGTGGAAGGAAATAGAATGGGAAAGGAAACCAAGGCAGGGAAGTTTACATTGATAATTCGAATATCCACCATGCTAATAGTTTGCTGTTGTTTGTTTTTGTTTTACATTGGTGTACTTTGTTAGGTGAAGAGAGACGTTCATGGAACCTGAAGGTTTTCAGTACAGTCACTGAGGTGAGTTATTTTGTACTTCTTCAACTCATTAGCAATGCTTGTGTAAGTTGGACTTGTCAGCCAAACTGGAATGTGCCAGTTTTTTTTTTTTTTTTAATTTTCAGAAAAAGGAAATACAAATATCTCTATCTAAATGTTTTCTCCCATACATTATCTTAAAATCCATTATATTTGCTGTATCTAATACCAACTGAATAAACAAATGCTTATGAATTGGACCTTAAAGTTCAGAAGCAGCTGTCTAATTAAGTAGATCATTCGCCAGCACATTATTGTTATTACTATATTCTACTTATGGCTATAAAACCATCATTATGTTTTTCTATACCTTTAGAATATTGTTTCATAGTCTATAAAGATCATAGAGTCTAAAAAGGTCAGATAGCAAAACAATAAGATTATCGGTCCAAGAGTATCACTGCAGGGGCACATTAGTCTGTGGATATCGATGAATCCAAACTTAGACATAGGTAGCCCTTGGCAATTTATATCAAATTCTTATATTTCTTTGCTGCTTTGAAAAAGTCTTGTTCACTGGTTATGTTTATAAAACAGCCTCTCAGCCGAAGGATGGAAGGAAGGATTTTCCTGCAGAGCCAATATTTGGAATGATTCATTATCTCCCCAAGAAACCCTTGTACAACTCAAGAACAACACTGATAACAGTCTGTCAAAAATCTCAAAGTGTTTCGCTGACAAAAAGTCCATATTCATATATGGTTCTCAATTTTTAACATTTTCAACTATATTAAAAAGTGTGGGATTTTGGTAAGACTTAATTATGTGAACTTAATTTACTTGTTTTGTTTCCTAAATACCAAAACACATTTTGTATTTGTAAATAAATTTTGAAGTACTTTTTAATAGAGCATTAGCTGCAAAATACTATAAAACAGGCCTTCAAAACAGGTTGGATTTTGTAGAAAGAATTTTTTATTAGTTGTGAAAATCATAATTGACAAGATTAAGAGAATGAAAGAAGGGAACAACCTTTTTCTTTTTTCAGCTATTGTTATGTGCTATAAATATGTCAATAAAACCTGTTGAGTCTCTCTCTTTAGTGTTGCTCATATGTATATGATTTCAGGGCTGATCACTTTGTATTGGATAAACAATTCTTGAGAAATAGTAATTCTTGTCATTTCAACCTTCATTAGATGCCTGTAGTTCATGAGACCTCCCTTGTGCATCAGCATAGCTGTTGGTATTGTCATGTTTAAGTCTTACATAGGCAGCCATCCTATTGAGGTACCATGAGTATAGCTTCACTATCATTTTAAGAAGACACAATTTCAGTGGACTTCCTGATCCTCTGGCTTTTAAGATCCAGCCCCCTTCTGTACTGTTCCCTGAGCCTTAGGTACAGGGCTAGTGTGGAGATGTATTCACTGGGGTTGGGTTCTTTAGGATTAGTGTTCTCGTGCATTAGGACCAGTTGTTTTCTGTAATGGCCTCTGTTTGCTGTTAAGAGAAGTTTATTTAATGACAGATGAGAGCTACACCCATCTGTGAGTATAAAGATAAGTATTTAGAATGCAGTTAAGAATTATGCTGGTCTACTAAAGTGGTGGTAGTAGCTTCTCCTCAAAGATCCATGACCTCGTTCAGGCCCAGAGAGTTGCTAAGTTTCCAGTACCAGGCATGATTCTCCCTCCTGTTGAGCAAGCCTTAGGTACTGGTTAACCATCAAGATATAAATTAGTACCACTATGTACCTTTAGGGATATATACCATTCAGGCCACTGTTGTGGTCCATAGGTATCACTGCTAGATAGCAGTATTGATTACTTTCTTCCCTTGGCATCTTGGATGGAAAAGCTAGACCACAGGAAGAAGGAGGTTTTAAGGTTATATCTTGCTCAAATTTCCGAGTCATTTTCAGAAATGTGCTCTGCTTCAGCAATAGGGATTTATCTTTAACCTCTAAAAGGCAACCAAGGACAACAGCAGTAGACTATACGTTTCCAGAGTCACGCAGACTAACCTGAACAACAATGCAAATGGAGGTTTCTCATGTCTTTGGGTTTTTGGGTTTGGTTTTTGTTTGTTGTTAGGCTATGGCTTTTATGAGGAGCTTTGGCAGCTCAAGTATCATAACTTCATTTAAGTTATATATACATATGTGCATACATACATATATACATATATGCATATAATTGTAGGTAAGTATAAAATAATATGATTCCTCTAGGCTTTGTCACACATCTTTAGTGTTATTTTATCTCCTCTCTCCTCTCCCGTGGTGAACTCCCACCACCCCTTTCTCAACTAAAGCTCTCCTCCCCATGTCTCCCGTTCCCCCTTCAGATCACCTGTGTGCTGCTATTCTTCACTCTATCCCCAACCCCATTCCTTGTCACTGTCTTTATTTCGTGACTACTCCAGGTTAAACGTTCCCATCTGGAGATAGTTATCCACCACAGAGGAGAGATTACAGGTGACATTTGTCTTTCTGGTTCTGGGTTCACTCATTCAGTATGACTTTTCAAGTTCCAGCCATTCACCAGAAAAATTTATGATTTAATTTTTCTTTACAGATGAATAGTATCCCGTAGTGCCTATGGACCACATTTTCATTATCCATTCAGCAGCGGAAGGTGTTTAAAACGTTTCCATTTCCTAGCTATTGTGAATAGCGTAGCAATGAGCATGGCTGAGTAAGTATTTAGAATACTGTGAGCATATGCCATGGAATAATATAGCTGGGCTCCTGTGGCAGATGTATTTTTAGTTTTGGGGAGATTATCCACAATGACTTCCAGAATGACTGGAACAGTTTGCAATCCTACCAAGAACAAATGCGGGTTCCCTTTCTTGATGCCTTTTCTAGCATTTGCTGACAGTTGTTTCGTTGACCTTAGCCACTCTGCCTGGAGTGAGATGAAACCTTGAAGGTCTTAGCATGGCAGTAATTAACCATGGTAAGGGATAAGACCTAATAGGATGGTTGCTGAATGAAGCCATTGATTTTGTCACCATCATGGGGAAAGCAAAGAAAATACACTACTGTATTGTCAGAGGCTGATGTTGCTGGCTTGGGAAATCTTCTAGACAATGTGTAAATTTGACCCTTCAATCAGAACCCAAGGTAGACTTCGGCTCTATGGCATTGTGTGCTGCCCTGCAGTCGTGTGGCAGTGAAACAGGAGCTGCACATTTTGACTTATTGAACCTCCCTGCATCTGAATCTAGGCCCTCCTATCTACCCAGATAGACCGGTATGTGCCTACTATGCTTCTTTCAGAAGAAGACTCTTCATGAACATGGAGGATTAGGGGGATGAGATCTGAGTATTAGAGTCATGTGAGTGCCTTGGTACTTGCAAATTAGAAATCTTGAAATATTAGATTTTTCATATGCTATATTATGATAATAATCTCAATCAGATCGAGATCCATACAAGGACTGAAACTACTAAATATTTATACTAGTGAGATTGGGCTGACATAACAAAACACCATTGACTGGGTTTTGGAGTCTGTAATTTCAGGATAAATGTCTGCTAGACTTTAGTTGTTGGTAAGGGCTTTCTTGGTGAGTTACTGACATATACTTTCTCTTTATAAAATGACAGAGGGTGGAGAGAAGGAAGGGAGAAAGGAAGAAATAGAAAAAGAGGAGGGGATAGGAGGAGAGGGTGAGAGTGAGGGCGAGGGAGAGAATTTTATTCCTTCCTCGGCATAGGGCACTAGCTGTGTTTGCTTAGGGATTCAGTTTTATGACTTTATTTAAACTTTCTTACCTCATAGCAGGTCCTATCTTCAGTTATAGTTCTATTTGGGTTATAATTTCAATATAGGTTTTCATGGGGCACAAATATCCAATCCACAGCAGTATTTGAAACTAAGAATGTAATCCAAAGGGAAAAGAGGAGGAAGAGTAAAGGAGAAGAGGGCTTAGTAAGTGGTGTCATAAATAAATGTCCATGTCCTTATGATGACTAAGAATGTCACTGCCACTGAAGTGGATACTCTGCAATGACTATTTTCTTGTTTTTATTGGATATTTTCTTTATTTACATTTCAGATGTTATCCCCTTTCCCTCATTTCCCCATCCCCCCCCCAGAAACCCCTTATCCCATCATCCCTCCTGCTGCTTCTATAAGGGTGTGCCCCCACTCATCGACCCACTCCCCCCTCCCTGCCCTCGAATTTCTCCACACTGAAGCATCCAGCCTTCACTGGAACCAAGGACCTCCTCTCCCACCTATGCCTGACAAGGCTGTCCTCCCCAACATGTACAGCTGGAGCCATGGGTCCCTCCATGTGTGTTCCCAGGCTGGTGGTTTAGACTCTGGGAGCTCTGGTTGGTTGGTACTATCGCTCTTCCCATGGGGTCGCAAGCCCCTTCAGCTCCTTCAGTCTTTTCTCTACCTCCTCCATTGGGGACCCCATGATCAGTTCATTGGTTAGCTGCGATCATCTGCCTCTGTATATGTCAGATTCTGGCAGAGCCTCTCAGGAGACAGGTATATCAGCTCCGGTCAGCATGCACTTCCTGGCATCCACAACAGTGTCTGCTTTTGGTGACTGCACATGGGATGGATCGCATCCGGACAGCTCCTCCTCCAGTCTCTCCTCCACACTTTCTCTCAATATTTGCTCGCTTGAGTATTTTGTTACTCCTAAGAAGGACGGAAGCACCCATATTTTGGTCTTCCTTCTTCTTGAGCTTCATGAGGTCTGTGAGTTGTATCTTGGGTATTCTCAGCTTTTGGGTTAATATCCACTTATCAGTGAGTGCATACCATGTGTGCTCTTTTGTGATTGGGTTACCTGAGTCACTCAGGATGATATTTTCTAGTTCCAACCATTTGCCTAAGAATTTTATGAATTCATTGTTTTCAATAGCTGAGTAGTACTCCATTGTTTAAATGTATCTGTATCCATTCCTCTGTTGAAGGACATCTGGGTTCTTTCCAGCTTCTGGCTATTATAAATAGGCTGCTATGAATATAGTGGAGCATGTTTCTTTTATACGTTGAAGCATCTTTTAGGTATATGCCCAGGAATGGCATAACTGGGTCATCAGGTAATACTCTGTCCAATTTTCTGAGGAACTACTAAACTGATTTTTAGAGTGGTTGTACCAGCTTGCAATTCCACCAACAATGGAGGAGTGCTCCTCTTTCTTCACATCCTCGCCAGCATTTGCCATCACCTGAGTTTTTGTTCTTAGCCATTCTGATTGGTGTGAGGTGGAATCTCAGAGTTGTTTTGATTTGCATTTCCCTGATGATTAAGGATGTTGAACCTTTCTTTAGGTGTTTTTCAATCATCCAAGTTTTCTCAATTGAGAATTCTTTGTTTAACTCTGTACCCCATTTTAATAGGGTTATTTGATTGTCTGGAGTCTAATTTCTTGAGTTCCTTTTATATATTGGATATTAGCCCTCTATCAGATGTAGGACTGGTAAAGATCTTTTCCTAATCTGTTGGTTGCCATTTTGTCCTATTGACAGTGTCCTTTGCCTTACAGAAGCTATGCAATTTTATGAGGTCCCATTTGTCAATTCTTGATCTTAGAGCATAAGCCATTGGTGTTCTTTTCAGGAACTTTCCCCCTGTGCCCATGTGTTCGAGGCTCTTCCCCTCTTTCTCTCTATTAGTTTGAGTGTATCTGGTTTCATGTGGAGGTCCTTGATCCACCTGGACTTGAGTTTTGTATAAGGAGATAAGAATGGATAAATTGCATTCTTCTACATGCTGACCTCCAGTTGAATCAGCACCATTTGTTGAAAATGCTGTCTTTTTTCCAATGAATGGAGTGGTTTTAGCTCTTTTGTCAAAGATCAAGTGACCATAGGTGTGTGGGTTCATTTCTGAGTCTTCTATTCTATTCCATTGATCTTCTTGCCTATCTTTGTACCAATACCATGTAGTTTTTACCACTATTCCTCTGTAGTATAGCTTGAGGTCAGGGACGGTGATTCCCCCAGAAGTTCTTTTATTGTTGAGAATAGTTTTCACTATCCTGATTTTTTGTTATTGCAAAGGAATTTGAGAATTGCTCTTTCTAACTCTGTGAAGAATTGAGTTGGGTTTTAATTGGATTGCATTGAATTTGTAGATTGCTTTCGACAAGATGGCCATTTTTACTATATTAATCTTGCCAATTCATGAGCATGGGAGATCTTTCCATCTTCTGAGATCTTCTTCGATTTCTTTCTTCAGAGACTTGAAGTTCTTGTCATACAGATCTGTCACTTTCTTGGTTAGAGTACACCAAGGTATTTTATATTATTTGTGACTATTGTGAAGGGTGTTATTTCCCTAATTTCTTTCTCAGCCTGTTTATCCTTTGAGTAGAGGAAAGATATTGGTTTGTTTAAGCCACTTTGCTGAAGTTGTTTATCAGGTTTAGGAGTTCTCTGGTGGAAGTTTTGGGGTCACTTAAGTATACTATCATATCATCTGCAAATAGTGATATTTATACAGAAACTAAACAGAGACACAGTGAAACTTAGAGAAGTTATGAACCAAATGGATTTAACAAATATCTATAGAACATTTCATCCTAAAACAAAGGAAGATACTTTCTCCTCAGCACCTCATGGTACCTTCTCCAAAATAGACCATATAATTGGTCACAAACAAACCTTGATAGATACAAGAAGATTGAAATAATCCCATGCATCCTATGAGATCACCATGGACTAAGGCTGGTCTTCAATAACAACAAAACAACAGAAAGTCCACATATATGTGGAAACTGAACAAAAAAAAAGTTATCAAAAAAGATGAGGAAGGACACTTTATACTCATCAAAGGAAAAATCTACCATGAGGAACATTCAATTCTTAACACCTGTGCCCCAAATGCAAGGGCACCCACATATGTAAAAGAAAACATTACTAAAGCTCAAAGCACACATTGAACCTCACACAATAATTGTGGGAGACTTCAACACTGCACTCTCAGTAATGGACAGATCATGAAAACAGAAATTAAACAGAGACACAGTGAAACTAACAGAAGTTATGGACCAAATGGATTAACAGATATCTATAGAACATTTCACTCTAAAACAAAAGAATATGCTTTCTTCTCAGCACCTCATGGTACCTTCTCCAAACCACACAAAGACCCAACAAAGAAGGAGAACTTCAGATCAATCTCCCTTATGAATATTGATGCAAAAATTCTCACAAACTGAATCAAAGAACACATCAAACAACCATCCATCATGATCAGTAGGCTTTATCCCAGGAATGCAGGGATGGTTCAATATACGGAAATCCCATCAATGTAATCCACTATATAAACAAACTCAAAGTAAAAAAACCACATGATCATCTCACTAGATGCTGAAGAAGCATTTGACAAAATTCAATACCCCATCATGGTAAAAGTCCTAGAAAGATCAGGAATTCAAGGCCCATACCTAAACATAGTTAAAGCAATATACAGCAAACCAGTAGCCAATATCAAACTAAATGGAGAGAAACTTGAAGCAATTCCACTAAAATAAAATCATGGACTAGACAAGGCTGCCCACTCTCTCCCTACCTATTCATATAGTATTTGAAGTCTTAGCCAGAGCAATTAGACTGTTTTCAAAGGACACTCATAATTTCACAGTGTGGGCCATTTTGAGACACCAACCCGAAATATTTTTATTAGCTTTCATCCCCAGCATCCAATTTTGTTCCAACTTCCTGACATTTGAACAAAAATGAGGCCACTCACCCAAAATTGGCATCAGTCTGTACATCTGGTCATTCATCCTTCAAGGCATATGAAATTTCCAGAAAACCACAGGCATTTGCCCACTGGGAGAATTACATTCCCTCCACCCCTTGTTTGCACAACATTGTGAATAGACTTGATACTGGACCCTTAAGACTAGAGCCTTAAAATGGGAGAAGAACAAATTTTATGGTTTTTTTTTTATCATAAATTAAAAAAAAAAAATCAACACAAAGGCACAACAAATTGTGGTGAGCCATGCCTATAATCTATTGTATTTCTAATGAAGCTTGCCGGGCTCTGTAACATAACCCCTATCTTCTCAGATACCTTCAGAGTATGTCAACAGACATTCAGGTCAAAGTTTATTGTGCTAGATCAGTATCCACTACAACCTCAGCAAGCTGAAGAGACTTTTATTGCTCTTGGCCCCATGCAGAGCTGATAACTCCACTGAATAGGTTGGTGATATATTACCCCAGAGAGTGGTAATTACATAATGGGAAGCAACTTGCTCTTCTTGTAAAGAAACATTTTCCACAGTCCTAGACTACTACAGATCCCTAGAAAATTCATTGTGATGTTAGCAGCCCAGCTGATCCCAGAGTTTAGCCTTCAATCTGTGGTACTTGTGTGCTTCCTTGGGTCTCCTACTTTCTGCTCACTAGATACATTGAAAAAGATTATTATTGTTATCTGTGTAGTAGACCTTGGGATCCTGGACACAGTGTACTGACCAGAGTCCTGTGGAACAGTTGTGATAGAGAGGCAGAATATTATATTTCTGGATGAAAATAAACTGGTTTGGATGATGTGGTAGTTTGAATAGCTTGGCCCAGGTGTGGCACTGTGGGTGTGGGCTTTAAGACCCTCATTCTAGCTGCCTGGAAGTCAGTCTTCTCCTAGTAGCCTTCAGATGAAGATGTAGAACTCTCAGCTCCTCCTACATCATGCCTGCCTGGGTTGTGCCGTGTTCCTGCCTTGATGATAATGGACTGAACCTCTGTACCTGTAAGTCAGCCCCAATTAAATGTTGTCCTTATAAGAGTTGCCTTGGTCATGTGTCTGATCACAGCAGTAAAACCCTAACTAAGACAGATGATTTTTGTCTGATTCAATGAACAAACCTGAGTCACTCTGCAAGAACTGCATGGGGTGGGGATGTTAATAAGATGAACTTCAAAGCCTTTGGTAGAGAAGTATAGACACAAATATACGTAGAGATAGCCAAATGCAACACAGAAAGGAGTTGGTTGATAATTGAAAGGAGTCTCTCCTGAGTCCAGTGACTGATGTGGCTGAGTTTGTAAGAGACAGAAGAAGATGAGTCTGGGCCTACACAACAGAATAAGGAAATGATCCAGACAGCAGAGCACTTAAGGGTTTTAAGCAGTAGAGTTATAATGATGAGAGCTGCATTTTATGAAGATTAATCTGGCAGCAGAAAGCAATGTCCCAGCCAGGAAGAAACAAGGAGGATCTGAAGTTGAGTAACAACAGTGAAAAAAGGAGAAAAAGGAGGCAATGAAGAAATGTCTTGATGTGGAGCCAGTAAGAGACAAAGCCAAGAACATCTCTAAGCCTACTAGGCTTTTAAAATAAGCAAGAGTCACAGTACGTCGGGAAGTGATTTGGTACTAGGTGAGTGGATTAGCTAGATTTTCACAGTGCTTTGACACAAGACATGACATAAACAAGCTAGAGGGGAGAGATAGATACCTTGGAACATGGTTTTGGGGTTTTGCACATGGTTGTTTAGGTCATGTGCTTGGATAGAACATCATGTCAGAAGTATTTGGAGAAAAAGCACCTCAAGGGTGGCAGGAAGCAGAGTGATAGCAAGAGACTGAGGGTCAGCTCTAACCTTCAAAGGCATGCTTCCCAGTGAGCCACTTCCTCCAGCTGGCCCCCACCTCCTGAGGTTCCTATCATCTCCTGAGAGAGTGTTACTATCTGGGACCAAAGTTCAGCAAATGTGGGAAATATTTACTATTCAAATATATACTATAGAGCTATATATAATATTACATAAATATAATTAAAGCTAATAATATTAGATCTTGTAGGCAGGGGCCATGGTTGCTCTCATTCATACTATAACTCCAATGCTTGGCATAAAATGAGCCCTCAATAGTGGCCTTTATTGCAAAATGTATTATATGTTTGGTCTTTGGGAATTTACATAATCACCCAAAGGGAGGTATAATTAATTTATACTTTCATTTTTATTACCTTTCACATTTTGATCAACATCATGCATATATAAAATATAAAACATTATAATGAATATACCACACACATATCCATCTGTTCAGCATGACAAAGAGAGCTTTGAAATATCTGTCTTAGCCTGTTTTGGCTTCGGTATTCAAAAATACTATAAACTGGGTGGCCTATAAACAGCAGACATCTGTTTCTTACCATTCTAGAGGGTGGGGAGTTCAAAATAAAAGATACCAGCTCCTTCGTGCCTGGGGAAGACGTTTCCTGGTTCATAAACGCTGTCTGTCCACCATAACTTGCTTGATGGAAAAGATAAGGGTTTCCCTATGGAGCCTGATCCTATTCATAACAGTAGTGACTCCTAAAGGATCTGCCTCCTCAGTGCCCCAACTTCTAATACTGCCTCAGGGGTTCAAGTACTGACATATACATTTCAAAGTAGCACAAATATTCAGCCCATTGTACCATCATCATACACATTTTATACACAAGAGGCCTGAAACTGATAGTAGTTCAATAACCTAGTCAAGGTTACAGAGTCAATATAGGTCACAATCATGATTTGAATAAAAGCCTATCTCCTTTTAGTGCCCAAGTTCTTAACCATACCTGGTTTGTGACAAGTGGATTATTATTGCATGTGTGTGATTGTGTGCATTTGTGTGTATGTGTGTGTGTGTTATAGACCAGAGATCAATCTCAGGTATCATTCCCGAGGAGGCATCTACCTTGTTTTTTGAGTATGGTTCTGTGGCTTGTTTGATTAGACCAGGATGGCTCATCACTGAGCCTGAGTACCCACCTGTCTCCACTTTCCCAGGGGTGGGATAACAGGCATTTCCCACCATACTTAGATTTTATGTAAGCTCAGGGATCCGAACTCAGATCCTCATGCTAATGTGGCAAGAACCTTACCACCTGCTCTATGTCTCCAGCCTGAAAGCACATCCAAGGGGCTAGACCTAGGAGGTGAATGGAGCTGTAGTGTTTAAGGAGAGAATCCAGGACTAGAAATACCAAGATGGAAATTGCATGTATTAAAGTAGTGCTTGAAGGGATGGGCGTGAAATGAATAGACAATATAAGTGGCCTGAGGACACAGATTTTGGCTTAAGCCCCACTTCTTCCTGGAGAGAGAACAAAATAAAGGAGACTATTTAAAACCCCTGCCTGCTCAGAGAGTTAAGAACTCTTTTTTTGGCTGCCCTGATGTTTCTTTTCTGGTTTCTGGAAAAAAGGCAGAGCTGTCTACAATCCATTTAGTGTTTTCCCCTCTACATCGTTGGTACAGGACAAGCCAAAGAAGCCATGATACTTCACACCATCAACTTCATTTAAACTGTGAGGGTGGGGATGCCTTTTTTTCCCCTATAAGACAAAACCACAAATGCATCTCTGACCTTCTCATATTGGTACCTAATAACATTTTCTATCAGAGGCAGGACTCATTTGGAGACATGTACACTCTTCTACATGTTCCATGGACCGTTAGGGTCCAACAGTGCTGACTCTGGTTTTATCCAATGTGCAATCATTAGCCACACTTGTCCCCAAGGAAACACTATTTGGATCATTGCCTGATCAGAAATTTGACTTGTCTTGGGAGAGAGCTAATTATTCCAGAAAGACTTATAAATGTGTGGGCACACTTCCAAATCTCTTTAGGCCAGTGAAGTTCACAGGATATCAGGAAAAGTTCCCAGTTTATACCAAGTTTTTACTTAACAACTCCTCCAGCAACATCTAACTTTAAGAACTAAGCATCCGATTCTAAGTCATAGCAAGTAAGTTTGAGGTACAAATCATCCTTTGGGGTTTTCCTTAGGAATTTCCCCATAATTTGTGAGCATCTGAGTCGGTTCCCCCTCATTTGCTTGGTGTTAGCTTATCGTATTTATAACTTAGTAGCCTCACCTACATGATCACATCTACATCAATCTTTCAGCATGTGATACTCTGAGTACGAATTGCTTAACTATTGACAGTGTCTCTTTGGTCAATGATTGTCCAGCTTTATCACCAGGATGAACCTAGACATCTCGTGAATACAGACATTTTGAAACTAGGCATTTTAATAATGTATATCCTTCCCTCACATTACTAAGATGCCTTCTACAAAATGAAAACAAAAATCTTCAGTGTCTTCCGATCTACTGGCCTTTGAGCAGTGAAAGCAGAGAGTCTGAGGGATATATGATAGTATTATAAGTGGAGAGAGTTCATGTGGTTACCGAGGACTAGACACCTTATCATGGAATAACCTTCATAATGATGGGCTAAAGGACAGGCTGAGAAAGACTCCTTAGGGAGTTATTAGATCAAGCCAAACTGCAGTTAGTAGGAACTTGTTTCCCTATTATTATATTTCTATCATATTCTGTTAACTTACCCTAATAATTGGCTTATAATAAATTCATTTAACTTAGAGCTTATTTTACAAGGGTCTTTTAATAAGTATGATTTTTAAATTATAAACATTTTAGATTACTCTTGAATTGTTCAGACTTATATCTCTTCACCCATGTATAGATGTTATCAAATCTATACTATAATATTTGTGTGCAAAAAATTGCTGATCCAGTACACTGTTGATCAGCCTACCAGAAGACAGAATGCTGAAAACACATTATTCCAGGATTTTTTGTCTGATTCAGAATATTCCCTCCAAACAGATTAAGCTCTTTATATCATATAATTTAATTTGGAGATGAGGCCATATAGACAGGAAATGATGTTTTCAGTTGTAAATAAGGAGACTGGAGCTGGTTTGAATTGAGACCAGAAAGTGCTACTGACTAAAGTGGGACTTTCTCCTCCGGAATGTTCTTTACAAAAGAGAAAATTACACTTTGACTTATTCTTGTCATTTGCAAGTGATGGTTTATAGCTTGTTCCAAACGACCCTCCAGGGCGGTAGGTTGAAAATGGTCCAAAACGTGTGAAGGGGATATGACAATTTTAAAACGAATTTGACATTACTGAATATATATTTGGAAGGTTGCAATATGCTAGTATTGAACAGGAGATTAAAAATAAACTCAACTAAAAAAGTATGTAAAGTCAAAGAATTTACAAAAATGTCATAAATAAGGACCAGGAAAAGAATGAAACAAATACTACTCAAGAATTGTTCTGTAAAATTTCAGTATGGCAGAGGGTGTTTCTAGTCTCCGGCTTCCCTTGGTGGTTTAAAGGTACCTCATAATGGATGCTTTGTGTCTCTAGCTTTCCTTTAGTTAAAGCTAGATAAACACAGCTAATATGTACCTAGCACAGGGTCGGGGTTTTTCACATCTCTATCAAGATTCCAACAGTGAAGTCACATGGCTATGTAAGATGTCTGACTTGACAGCAAACTTATTAGGGCACAAACAGTGTTGGTATTAGTCTCACTTTCATTCCAAATACTCTGCTAGCTGAGCCTGTGACAGAACACAGCCAGAACCCATTAGACCATGCATATCACATCAGGGTGCAGTCATTTTTTTTTTTCCTACCACATTCTGAAATCCCACCTATCCTGGGATGCTCTGGAAGACAGCCAATGAGGGTGTAAAACTGCACATATTCATTCGCATCTCTCCAAGAAGCCACACCCAACACAAGGCCCTCTTTGTGCCTTGGGAAACAGTAGTGCCACAGTATTACCGTTTTACGCTGCCTGACTCTTTTGGGTTTTGTTTGTTTGTTTTTAAAGTATGGGGGTGTCTTTATATCTCTTTTACTGTTCCAAGCTACTGGACCCAAATGATCCTCCTGCTTCAGCCTCATGAGTGGCTGGGATTACAGACAGCGTCACCACAGCCAGCTTGAAGATGCCCATCTGGGAAAATACCTAGAGACTTGGCCTGTGAGATACCCCTGCCAGAGAGGGGAAGCGGGAAGGAGAGCAAAATCCAGGGGTGAGACCCACAGGTACGAGCAGGCGCAGAGCCGCTATCCCAGGCCCGCGCAGGCGCCCGCACAGCTCGGCGCACCTGGAGGAGGAGCCAAGCCAGGGACCCGCCCACGCCCGCTCCCGCCGAAGCCCCCTCCCCGCCCTTTCCATTGAGCCGCACGCGCGCGCGCGCAGGTGCGTGAGGCCGCGCCCGCTCGGGACCCTGCAGACGCGGGCCCGCCATGGAGCACATCCGCACGCCCAAGGTTGGTGGCTCGGGCGGAGGAGGAGAAAAGGAGGAGGGATGCTGAGCGCACGGGACTGCTCTGCCGGAGCTGGACCGCGAACGAGGGAGGAGCTGGGGCGCCCTAGCATCTCCTAGAGCACTGCGAGGCCGGTCTTTCTCTTGCTAACTCACAGGCCTAGCTGGAGCTAACCTCTTGTCCTTGGGGTGGTGGGGTGCGCAGTGGACACAGGGGTGGGCAGGAGGGAATGAACCCCATTTGTCTGTTGAGTAACAGGGTGCTGATCAACGGTTTTTCTTGCCTGGCTCTGGGCTTTACATTTTTTTCATTTTAAAAAAAGGTGCTAGTAGCTCTGAGTAGTTGAAACGGAAGCAAGCTCTTGACAAGCAGGTGCAGAGAAAGTGCTTTATAAACAGATGGTTTGAATGAACTTGAAAGCTTGTTGAAGCTAAGGATTTGGACGCATCTGATGCATCCTTTCCCGTTCTGAGGTGGGAGCAGCTAGGGACCTGCAGCTGAGCCGAGGATACATACTTGCCATGACTGAATGATGGCGTATTCTTCTGTTTCCCGTTTATCTGGCTCTTTGGGAAGAAGATGCTGCGTATAGATTTCGCCCGTGTGTGTTAAACACCGGCGTTTGCCACTGAACAGAAATGACTGTTTCCCAGTTAAATAAGACTGGAAGCCTTAGCCATAGTACCAAACCTTGCCACTCTTTGTTGCAATATAATTTAGAATGAAAATAATGATAGAGATTCTTACCTGATTTTAAAAGCCTCTGAGAAGGAAGTCTTTTTTAAAAATCCTGTTGTCTATCTCTTAGTTACCAACACACAGTCCTTCCTTTCAGAATCATCTTATATTTAAAATCTAGGTCCCTGACAGACTTAGGCCAAACTTATCACCCTGTGCGAACTCATGTAATCTCAGGACTATTATCATTTCATGGGAACGTAAATTTAATTAATTTGCTCTTTATCCAGCAAGAATGTATTCCTGCATTCTGAGATGGCTGCCCATTCCTCTTAGTAAAAGCTCTTTAATATCGTGTTTGTGGAAGAATTACTCTTCTAGCTTGCTGGAGAATGTCAGTTCCAGTGGTGAATTTAAATTGTATTGATGTTGCACTGTGGAATTAAATTGTTGCTTTACAACCAGGAAATTGTAAACTTAGGAGACAGTGCCATAAACCACAAGATAGGTGGCCCAAGGATTTCAGGGCTTAAGTGCTACTAAATAATTTATTCAAGAATGATGAGTTTAACCCATGATTCTCTTTGTCTCTTGCCAAGGGCATTCTTCTTTCATGATGAAGGGGCCTTTATACAGGTGTGCCTTATGTGTATGTCGGCAGCAAGGATGACAGGGTATCGTGACACTGGATGGCATTCTCTTACTCAATATGAACTTGGGAGAGTGGTGTCATTTTCTGGACTAAACTCTGTTTCACCTCAGACAAAGCCATATATTTAAACCTGAGCAACAGGAAGTATTTTTTTTTTTAAATTGGTTTTCATCAATATAGGCCGCCGTATAGAAATTTCTGTGTCTGGAAATGGAAAGAAATTGGAGGTCAGGATGGAGAACTCACTGATGTGACGTTGAGCTACATGGCCATTAGCATTAGAATAATAAATTGTGACAACAAAACTCTGAGGCTGCACCTATTAGTGGATGAGATTCATTTATCTTTCACTCCACAAGCATTTAAGAGTCATGTACTGCTTGTAAAATGCTTGGGGTACCATACATGCAGGAGCTCACAGTCTGGATGGGTGCCAGTTGTGAACACGGCATTATATGACTGAGACATAGGACATGAACAAGGTACAGTGGATACAAAGATGGGCATTGATAGAGGACCAATCATTACATGGTCCTGTGGTTCTCTCCACCCACTGGGTCACGTGTGTATTTCCATGGGAAATGAGATGAGCAAAGTCTTCTTAGCAGAGTTGACTGTCACCACCGAAGGAGTTGATGCTGAAGAGCGTTTGAGACAACTGTCACATAATTCTGTAAATACCCATTAGCATAAATAGTTGCAACCTCAAAGAATCCGAAAACCGATCGACTGGGCTGAAAATGAGGAAGTCTGTTGAGGAAGAAAAAAAAAAACTTCCTTTTATCCTATGTGTTAAAATCCTAAGTTAATTTTCACCATTCAGGAATGTCCAGGCCACAGCCATAGACACGTGTGACTAAGGGTAGCTGTGAATGCAGCCAACACAAAGAAGTAAACTTAAAACAGTCTATCAGATCAAACAAACAGAACTCAACCACACGGTACTGGACTGCCCACATTGTAGATGACAAAGTCATCTAGTGACATCAAGAGGTTGAATACATTGGGCTTGGAAGATGGCCCCGGGGTCAGGTGTTTGTTGCACAAGTATGAGGATGGGAGTTCGGATTCCCAGGGCCCATGTTGAAAGGTCTGCATGGTGGCACACACCGAAACCCCAGTACTGAGGGGTGGGTAGAAACAGGAGGATTGCTATAGCTCGCTGGCCAGCCTGTCTAGTCAAGTCAGCAAGCTCTAGGTTCAGAGAGAGAGACCCTGTCTCAAAGATTAGGTGGGGAAAGACAGAACAGTAGAGGAGGACATCCAGTGTCGACCTCTAGCCTCTAGGAGAGCACACAACTATATGCACGGATTTTAAACATTAATGGTTGCATGCAAAGAACACAGCTACTTGCAGAGCACATGTTGTCAACTTGCTGTAGTTGTTAGTGATCATATTCATACACTTCATGCTCTGTTACAGTCTCAGGGGAGCTGAATGGGAAGTTTGTGTTTTTTTTTTTCCTTGATTTCATAGTTTGATGTCTTAGGTCTGTATATGTAACGTTTGCTCAACAGATCCACTGTTCGTTTGATGCACTATTTGATTTTTCAAGGAAAACTGTAATAGCAGTCACAGCCTGTGCTCTGGAGTGCAGTTTAAGAAGATGCTATACACACAAACACACGTGATATATATACATATATATAATAAATTTAGGAGTGTCTTGCACATATTCCTTTTTCTTTGTGTGTGCCTGTGTGTACACCTTACTAAAGCTTTTCAAAGAGCATATGCTAAGCAGAGTGTGTTTCAACCAGAATGGTCCCCTGCAAAGAAAAAACATTCCAAGAATGAGGTGTCTTGCAGTTGGGTGGAAGTGAGGCCATTGAGGAGTACCCGTAGTCCTTCACAGTGGAACTTGGAATTTCTGCTTTGCTGTTGATCTTCCTTTCTGGGTGGTAACCCAGCAAACTCACCAGTGAGAATATGTGCCATTGGAAGCTTAGCCATTATTTGAGCTTAAGTATTACTTACATCAAAAGGCTTCTGAGTTCCTTGAAACAGCTTGAAGTGTTGGTAGAATTTCATCTGTTTGTCTGGGGTCTGGTTGAGAATAGTCTTTTCTTCTTCTGAAAGGCATCTCCTCCACATTTGTAAATTTGAGATATTAATGGGATATGTGATCATCTCTAATACAGACCTTTAAATGTTTTCTGTTCTGACTCCCACTCCTTAGTCTGAGCCCTTCCTGCAGAGTGTCCTCATTTTTCTCTTCTCTTCTTTCCTGGGTAATTCTGTTGTGACATATGGTCACACTTGACTCGCATGAATTATCTTATTGCGGCAACCAATACCTGGCAAAAGCAGCTTAAGGCTGAAAGGGTTTAATTTGGCTCACAGTTCAAGGGCTTACAGTCCATCATGGAGGGGAAGGCCATGGTGGAGAGACTTGGTCTTTGGTGCTCACCAGAAGGCAGAGAAAGGGAAATGGTATTGCTTACTGATTTCCCCCCCTCTTGTCAGCCTTTGGGGTTCCACATTCAGTGTGAGTTTTTCCTCTTTAGTTAAAACTCTGTGGAAACTTCCTCAGGGACACACCCCAAGCTGTGCTTTGTTAATGTCCTAGGTTGTTTTTTGTTTTGTTTTGTTTTGTTTCTACATCCAATCAGTTGAAATCAACCATCTTACTTACTCTGCCACATTTTTTGAGTGAATTCTCTCTGAACCTAGGTACAAAACAAGAATCCCCAGAGGATTCTACGGCTTTGTTCGACTGGCCTGTCTCACTTCCCAGCTTTATTTAGTGACCATTTCCTGACTAGGGCCATGGCCTTGGTAAGCTTATCAAGGGTGCCAGGTTCTCTCGTACCTCAGGATTTGTGCACTGTCATCCCATCACAGGAAGAGTGGGGAAACAGCACACTCTAATCTTTTCTTCACCAGGCTAGCTTTTTCATAGTCCCAGTTTCCAATTAACACGATCTCAAAGAGGCTGTTACCCATGTCCTTCATCTACATTAGACCTGCTCCATTTTTTTAATGGAGCCATTTTGTTTTTCTTTTTAGCCCCTCACTATGATTACGGCATTCATTTGAGTGGTATTTGTTGAATGTTAAGCTTCCTGTCTTAACTGCGAGTCTCAGAAGAAGGTGGGTGTATTCACTCCTGGATCCACGGCACCTCAACAGTGCTTGGTACCAAGCAAGCATGCATTAAAGAAATAATACTTGAAAGAATGAATAGTATTCTTTGTTTCAGCACTTCATATTTTAGGCTAGGCATTAGGAATCCAGGTTTCATATGCATTGTACCTATAACTTGCTTATATTGTGAGTCCTCTTAAATTATGCGTGTGTGTGTGTGTATATGTCTCTCTGTGTGTGAATGTGTATACATATATATCATAGTGATTACATTTATGTTTAATGTGATAAAATGTGAATAACGTAACCTTGCTTATATCAGATATGCAAGCCAATGGTTTTAGTGTGTGTGGAGCATTGTACAAGCATCCTGTGTGTGCAGCGTTGTGCAAGCATTGTCGTTAAACAGTTTTCGAGCACATTCATCATGCCCAGAGAAATCACTGGTTGGCCTTGGTTTATAAAGTCTTAAACTCCATGAGTCATTTTTGTTGTTGTTGTTGTTTGCTTGTTTTCCATTGGATTCAGACTGTTGCTTAATCCTGCTTTGGATCCTTATACCCATCTTCTCATCCTCTTGGTTTTCTACCATGCACTATATATTAGGTGTGATTCTGTTACCTTGTTCCTCATCAAGATAAACTAGGGCGTGTGCATTCTTAGCAGCTGATGCCATTTGTCCCATTTCTTAGGGTCTTGACCTGGGTAACTGCACCAGGTCTCTTAGCCATCCGCCATCACTCCTTCAGATAGTTCATCAGAGAAGCACAGCCTTCGGAAATGATGACTTGAGTGCATCCTGATGTCCCTGATGATTGATGGTTTCCTCTTTTAGGCTGAAACAAAGTTCCATTAAGTAACTAATTTTAGAATCTTGCCTAGAATGAATGTCAAACTGACCAATTTGACTGTCTCCTCCATTTGGGAATAGTAATCTTAGCTGTGCGCTATCTGTTTGACATTAAGACTTGAGGTTTCTCTCTGCCAGTCATCATCCTTACACCACTGGCACCAGGGCCTTTCTCTTTTATTTAGCAAATAATCTGCAGATGATAAACGTCATAGGGAGTGCATGCATGTCTGCGTACCCTGCCCATATCCGAACATTTTCATTATCCCCATAGAAATCCTACCCTCATTAGTGGTCACGGCCCAGTTCTCCTACCTCTAGTGACCAATAATACACCTTGTAATCTGTGCTATATTATCTTTTTAGAAATCTCATATGAATTGAACCATAAACTATGTGGCTCTTTATGGCATTTTAAACTTGATTTCTAGATTTGCCCAGGTTGTAGTGTTACTCTACTGTAGTGTTTGTTGGTATTTTGTTTAGGCTCCAGCCCACAGTTACCTGACAACAGCCAGGTATGCCTGACTCACTATAAAAGGGGTTGCTTGCCTCCTCCTCACTCTTGTTCTCGCCTCTTGCCTCTTGGTTTACCCTGTCTCCCCATTCCCCTCCTCCCTCTCTCCACATACTCATGGCCACCCCTCTCCTCCTCCTCTTCTTCTTCTCCCTCCCTCCCCCTACCCTGTCTCTGCCTTTCTCTGAACTCCCTTCCCTATGTCCTGAATAAACTTTATTCTATTCTATACTGCTGGTACCTCATAGGGGAAGGGATGCCTCAGCATGGGCCCACAGAGGCACCCCTTACCCCACACTATACCTCACCTCCACCAAACATATCTCTGGTCTCTTAAACCTTTTTATAAAACACAACAGTGTTACTCTTGCTGTTGCTAACAGATTCTACTGTGAGCTTATGTGCATGGATTTTGAATGTGGATCCCTTTCACTGTTTTGATAGAGTTTTGCTTTTCGTTTTTGACTTTGAAACAGTACCTCAGGCTGGCTCTGTATTTTGATCTTGCTCTGGAGCCAAGCCAAGGATGGCCTTAAACATCTGATCCTACCTGCATCCATCCTGAGACGATGGGCGTGTGCCGCCACGTCTGGTTTACGTGATGCTGGTCAGTGGGGGAGGCAACCCAGAGTTCCGCATTACCAGGCAATGCAAGCCAAGTCAGGACAGTGCGGTGCCGGTCTCCCACCTGAGCTGCATCCTTGAGCCTTTGTTAGTGTCGTTTGAAACACAGAGGTTTAAGTTTATTGACCCACATGTTCATGGCTTGTTTGTCTATGATGTGACAAACATGGTTTTGCTGTCGTGTATATATATATATTTAAAGTCAGTGTTTCTGAACATCAAGGTAATGTTTAGTTGGAAAAGCAGAACAAAACCAAAATGATGCATAGTCTCAGCACCCAGAAAAGGCTACTTCTCTATAGTGCCTTTCTCTATAGTGCCTTTCTCTATAGTGCCTTCCTCTATAGTGCCTTCCTCTATAGTGCCTTCCTCTATAGTGTCTTCCTCTATAGTGCCTTTCTCTATATGCCTTCCTCTATAGTGCCTTCCTCTATAGTGCCTTCCTCTATAGTGCTCTCTATAGTGCCTCCTCTATAGTGCCTTCCTCTATAGTACCTTTCTCTATAGTGCCTTTCTCCATAATGCCTTTTTCCATAGTGCCTTTCTCTGTAGTACCTTTCTCTATAGTGCCTTTCTCTATAGTACCTATATATACAAGCCTTTTTCTTTGCATATAAATAGAAATGAAATTTAAAACAAAATTGGGTCCAACATGTTCTCTCTCTTTGCATGTTCTTTTTTATTGAATATTCTTCTTAAAAAGTGACTTTTAATAACCTTGCAGACTATAATTATAGTCTGTGGTTTAACCAGAGTTATTTGCGGATATAGTTCTTGTGGGTCATTTATATTTTCATGCTTTGGTTCTGCACTATCTGAAGGATGGTGTATAGTGAACAGTTCTCTCTCTCTCCCTCTCTCTCTCTCTCTCTCTCTCTCTCTCTCTCTCTCTGTCTCTCTCTCAGGCATTTCTACCTAAGTAGCATAGAGTGACTTCATTTTTTTTCCTGATAATAATACATAATAATGTTTTCTTTGGAGGCAAGGGCTCTTCAGGTTTATCGGAAACCTACTTACATGACTTGATAATTTTATAAATTCTGAGTTTGAAAACTCCCCATCTGTGACACAGATTTACTCTATAGATATCCGTGCGCACTGCTCCGTATTGTCCCCCGGACACAGTGAGGAGGCAGGCTGGGGAACCATGTGAACTCGAACTCTTAGTGTCCAGCGACCAACAGCATTTTCTGTTTTTCACCCAGAAGTCTTGTGTCCATAGGGAATTCTGGGAGGCCACTTGTAATGTTGTAAGCAGTCAAAACTCTCAAGTACTTCATCATCCTTAGGATAAACATTTAATAATTAATTTATTTGATACTTAGCTTATCCCCATTTTATCATTAATAAATAAGCACAATAAACATCAATGTCTTTAAATCATTGTGCAGAAGTCTGTGTTGCCTACGTTCTATTCTTTGGTTCCATTTCTACATATGTTGTAAAGATTTTTTTTAATAATTAATTCTCGATGATGACATGTGATTTATTGGTTTATGTTCCTTTGCTTACTGGTAACATGGAGCTTACCTCGTAGCTACTTTTATTGCTACAGTAATACGGTAGCCTGATGAAAGCCGTCCCGTAGAGCACTGTAGCCACTGTGCTGCACACTGTTGTCAGGCTTTCACACATAATCCACTTAGTCCTCAGTCACATCTCAGGAGAATGCCACCCGTTGTTACAGTCCTCAGTCTCGATCTCGGGCATCCTTAGCCCCACTTCACAGTGGAGGAAACTGAGGTTAAACAGGGTTTTCAGCTAGGAGAAGCAGAAGGAGAATCATGCAGTGTGACTCGGCATTCTGTATGCTTTACAAGTACACTTTCTTTTGATATACATGAAGTGAGAGAGCATCTTGGGGGGGGGGGGCTATGCTCAATAGGTCCAGGCCTCCTGCTGCCTGCCTGAAACTTAACCTTCACATTAACAGTTTGCATTTGTGTTCTCAGACATTCTGGTCACTTTTTCTTCATATTGCAGCTTGATTTTCCCAAAAGAACTTGGGGCAGCGAGTATGCCGAGTATTGCCTAATATCTTTGACAACTTCAGAGGAGATCCTGTGTGTGATTGATTGCATGTGGTCGCCCACACTTCAGAGGCAAGGTGGGAACACTCGGGGGATGGACCCATCCATTTTAAAGTCTAGCTGTGGCAGTTTATTTTCTTTAGTTTCCAGGAAGCTAAATCCTCACAGAAGTTGTGTTAAGCATTCCTCAGAATCATCTGTACTTAGAGCTGGAGGGATGGCTCAGTGGGTGAGTAGTTGTTCCCTCAAGCATGAGGACCCGAATTCCATCCCAGTCTCCCATGAGAACAACAGGGGCTGGCTACAAGCAGGGCAGTGTGATGCAGCAGGGACATGCTGGCCATCAGTAGACTCTTCAAGCTCAAGTTCCCAGTTCAGTGATAAACCCTGTCACAGGAGAATAAGGCAGAGAGTGATTGAAGTGCAGAGCACCTGATGTCCTCATCTGACCTACACACGCACACTCACACCTGCACACTCACACATATACATACACACACACACAACACACACACTCATACACAGACACACACCACACTCACAGATACACACACACACACACACTCACATACACACTTGCATACACACATATACTCACTCACATACTCTCATACACACACACTTACAGACACACCACACACACAGACACATGTTCAAACACATACACACATGTTCAAACATATACTTACACAGACACACACGCTCACACACACAGACACACTCACACAGGCATATCTGTGCTTTCTGAAATCCTCCCTGCTCTTAGTTTAGCAATACTTGGACGAAGTCTTGCTGTCCTGAGTCAGTCAGCCTTTGATATTTAGGGCACACGGTCTGTCATAGAGCTAAAGAATTCTTCATTCTTGAATTGTGTTTTTAGTCATTCATATAGTGTAGAATGCATCTAGCTGCCATATCTTTTTGAGTAGCTGGATGAAGACTGAATATGTTGGCATGTGTGTGCATGTTGTGGAGAAAATGAGAAAAATAGAGAACTCCGAGAAGACAGATGGCTGAGAGTCAGGACTGTTCTTCATACATGACAATAACAAGTCAGGTAAAATGACCTTTATACAGAAATATAATTTTAAAAGTTTTAAACCCACGATGTTCTAAAACGAACCCTGTATATGTCAGCAGTTATTTCGTCTTTGTATCTTTCTGTATTGTAGACATCCACTAGTACTTGCTTTTCTTTGTCTTATGAATTTACCTTTTCTGGGAATTTTATATAAATGGTGTTATGTGATTCATTGTGCCTAACAACTTCTTTCAGTTAGTGTAATGTTTCAGGGTTCATATAATTTTTAGCATATACTGCTAAATAATATGCTTATTTACTTTCAGACAGGGTTTCTTTAGCTCATACTGGTGCAGAGCCCCTTGGCCCCTCTGCTGCCACCTTCTCAGTACTGGGGTTACAAACACACCTCACCGCACACAGTTTACCTTGTTCCAGTGCTGGAGCTCAAACCTGCATCCTGTGCTCCATCTCCTTGCTTTTGCTGATTAATAGTCTTTATGGATGTATTCAAGGTGGTTTTACTGGTTGATGGCTATTTGGGTTATCCCTAAATATTTATGAGTAGTGCTTCCACAAACATTTATGTACAAGTGTTTTGGGGAACCCATGTTTTCTAGTTCTCTTGGGTATATAATCAGGACTCTCTTGATTCCTAAATTTTCCAGTGATATTGCACCATTTATATTCCCAGCAAAGATATAGGCGTTCCAATGTACCAGCTCCTCACCTTGTCTCTTTTCTGGTGAAACTTATTCTGTGAAGGGAGGGGAGTAGTCCCTACTGGGGTGGTTCCCCCTACCGAGAGATAAACTATGTGGACTACTTTCTTGTGTGTGTTGATTTTGTCTTATTTAGATACATATGTTTCAAAAGCATTTGCTTGTTTTCTGCTGGGTTATCTGCCTTTCATTTTTGAGCCATAAGTATTCTTCATGGATCGTGCTCACAGCACGTGTATGACGTGATCATTCTATGGGGTGTCTTTTCTCTTTCTTGGTCAAGTTTGTTTTGTCCAGGGTAATCTGGTTTCTTGGTCTTGGGCCTCTTTCTTTACAAACCATTGCCTAACCCAAACTCACAAAAACTCAACATGTTTAGGTTTTTGATCCACTTGGTGTATGTTGTATAGAGGGCTATAGTCCTTTGGCTTGTGGAATGCCAGTTGCTCCAGAGCTGTTTCTTGAAAAGACCTTGCTTGACCCGTCTACTTGTCTTGGCACACGTGCTGAGAATCAATTCAGCACAGATGTTTGGGCTGACCTAATTCTTTCCTTTAATCTTTGTGTCGTCTGTCAGTCCACAGTCCGGACTACAGATGGGTATATGGTCTCCAAGAGTTCCTGAGAACTCCTGCAGCCTTGACTTCCTGACCTTTGACCTTTGCAGGCCAGACAGAGAATATATTTACAACACTTAATAATGAGGCTCATGGTGTTTCTTAGCACTTTTTTTTTTTTAAATAATTTTTATTGCTCTCATTGCAAAAGGAGGTGAGCCAGGTTTGTGTGCTGAGAAAACTTCCATGCAGTGTGAAAATAAAAAGAAATTTCCCAATCCAAACATTTATTTGACCTACTTACTCACTTCCAGGCTTCACAATGGGTTTAACTGTTTTTCTCCCTTGGAGGCAGTCTCCAAAGAGTGACTTTGTATAACTCAACTCTGGTTCACACCCATGCTTTCCCAGTGTACTTTTCTTTAATGAAAACATTCATCTCTGCAAGCCCATGAATTTTAGGAAATTATTCAGTTTTGCTCAGGGAGCCACTGTAGAGACCCCTGGGAGGCAAAGCCCAGATTCTTAGGGGAGGGTCTTTTTTGTAGTGGATGGGTTGAGGAGAGAAAGGATGTAACTATGTCCTGAGGAAAAGTACCATTTGTACCGAAAAGGGGTTCAGTTTGAGCATTTGTTATGCATCTGGAAACATTTGCATGGTTGGTTGATGAAGACCAGGAACTCCTGTGTGACCACCTTTGCCATTGGTAAAGTGTAGCCTTTCCTGGTGGATTCACAGGAGGTGAAGTTTTTATCAGATCTGCCCATCTCTGAAGGTGCAACCGGGTCTCCAGTGCTACATTTTACGGGATCAGATTTATACAGATTTTTCTCCTCTTAAAACTTATTTTTATTGTTACTTTTTCTACTTCAACAAGATAAGCTGTGAGAGTATGCGTGAAACTGAACCGCTTGACCAGATACCCCAGATTCCGTGACTGTGTGATGACTCAGCTTCAGGTTCTCGGTCTGCACTCAGAGGGCCTGCAAACAGCTCATTTTGTACCATATTTCTTAGGCCAGGAACAGTCAAAACTATTTTTTCTAGTGGCCTTTCCCCTGGTGGACAGCTAGTTGAAGCCTTTGGGAGTAAGAGCACTTCCCAGGACATGGACCCAACCCTTCCTCCCACAGCCCCATTTAAAATAGTTTTAAAAATAGCTCCCACTTAAGGCTTTGTGGCAGGCCGTGACAACTTTATAAAAATTGTATATTTACTTTTCCCCTCTTTTTTGCTTATTAAAACACTGCCTATCACTGATTCCCGGAGAAATAAATTTATTGCCAAGCTATGAAAGAAAGTTATATTCCTCTGGGCATATGGTTAAGCACAGTCATCTAGAATGTTCAAGGTACAATTCAACCAGTTTGAACAGTGATGGTTTACAAAGGGGGATCCAGCCTTTTGAGCTAAGCTCGTCTGCTCATTTGTTAACTTGCGTGCTTCCTGTGGTAGACCCTGTGTGAAGGCCCAGACTCCTGATGGTTAACAAGGCTGACAGGCCTAGTTTCATGGAATTTACGTTGTCATTTGGAATTAAACAAGCATATAGTAATCATTTTATACAGTGTATTTGAAATTTCTGTCTGGAAAACCTTTTATTACCAGAACATTTCTTTCTGCAGTCCTATTGCCTTTCCCCTGTAAGCTTCCCAGTGGCTTCCCACCGTACTCACTGTCAGAGTTGAATGTGCATCTTGGCCTAGAAGACCCTCTAAGAGTTGTCTCTGCAGCCTATACCTCCTCGTCCAGTCCTCCCCACCCTGACCTGGTTAGCCATCCCCACAACCTGAACATTTAGAGCTGTTCGTGCCTTTGTATTTTCTCCCCTCCTCTTGGAGTGTTTTCTTCACATTTCCACGTACCCAACTCACTTAGTTGGGTCTCTCTTGAAATAGCTTGCTATTTGATTAGAGAAGCCTTTCCTGAGCAGACCACTGTTAAAAAATAATAATAAATTCCATTTTTTCTTTCCAGCCCCTGTTTCTGGAAAGACAGGATGACTCTGAGACTAGTTATTGATTATTACATGCTTTGACCACAAGCTTCGGCTCATTCCCTGACTACCTTGTAGCTTACTTAACCCGTTCAAACTATTCCGTCTTCCACATGGCTGTTACCTCTCCTTCATGTCTCCGCAGCATCTCTCTCAGTGTCTCACTCAAGTCTGCCCTCGTTATATCTCTCCCAAATTTCTCCTTCATCCTCTCACTATTTCCCAGAATCCTCTCTTCCTGCTAGTGTCCTACCTCCTGTTTCTTGCCACAGCTCATTGGCTATAGGCATTTTTTATTGACCAGTGATACTTGTAAGAGATTCTCTCTACAGACCACCATCCATACCAATGTGTCTACCTGTTTTGATTTCCTTCCTCAGGACTTGGATCCTGTAGCATAAATATATGCACACTCACACATTTTGTTTTGTTTGTCCTGAAGTGTTGTCTGTGTCTCCAGCACACATCCCCATGTGAATGTAGACAGTGACTTTATCTCAACTATTTATGTATCCCCATATGCAAGACACTGGTTTAAGGGAGAGGAACCTGCAGAATGTCGAATGAATGGATGGAGACTGTGGTTTAATGTGACTTTGTGTCTAAGCTTCAAGACCTTTCAGTGCCCTTGTTTCTTATCCTTCAGAGTTGTCTCATTTTAGTTATAGGACATAATTCTCTTTTCATTTCATTATTCCTGTTCTTTGTTTCCTCTACTTACAATGTATTCCTGATAGACTATTCCTCTTTATCATGTCTAAGAACTTAAATTCAGGAAGCATACCTTCCTGCTTAATCACACCCAGTTCTACCCACAAGCTCTCATAGTCTTTGTTTTTAACCAAGGCATTATTAATTTTCATTCATTAGGCAAGTATTTTAGCATACATGCTAGGCATTAGTCTGCAAAGATGAAAAAGTTGTGTTGCGCATCCCTGGGAATCCTACAGTTGAGGCTGGTTGATCTGCAGTTTCAGTTTATTACTTCTGGAATTCAATAAGCCATGTAATATCTATAGAAATAGTTCATGGTGCTGCAGGATCAAACACAAGATAACTAGTACTTTTCTTGAGACTAGATTCTATGCAATACTGTAAGAATAGCTTGCATTAAGGCAGCCCATGGTAAGTATAAAATTACGTGTTAATTATCACAGGTATCATTGCAACTTCAAGTGTAGAGAGTGGCCGCTGCACTGGGTGGTTGAGTAAGGAGGTGTTAATGGGTGGACGTGGCTATTAAGATGTGCTGAGCTTGCCACCACTCTTGGTGGGCAGGGGTGCAGCGTCTCCTTTCAGAATTCCAGAGATGCCTCCTATTTACATTCATTACATAGAAGGGAACAGTGGGTCTCTTAGGGCTCTACTGTATGAGGAGGAAGAGTGTGTGGTAGACGTGCAGTCTGTCTTTCAGGGCTTCAGCACCCAGGAGTACAGCATGAGGATGCATAGACAGATGCTATGAAGCCCGGCTTTTCCCTGAATGGATGGCTTCTACTTCCCCGTCCTGGGGACCCCTGGACTTGTCTGGAGTTGGTGGGAGGGTCTAAAGCTTGCCTCTCTCTGTGCCCAGGCTGCTTCTCCCTGGATCACAAGTTCCATTTGGCACAACTTGGCCTTGGAAAAATATTTTCCCATAGTTTCCAAAGAGCTTTGTAAGTAAAGGGTTTATTTAGTCTTTTATTAGCTAGTTAATACTTTTGTCAGAAATACATCAATTTCTGAAGGATTTTAGAAATCTAGCAATATTTTTTTTAATAGAAATGCATCATTATCACAAAATAGTCTTTAGCTTTCTGTATTGATTCACTGTCAGGTCTTTTTCTTTCCAAAACTACTTAATTTTTTTTCTTTAAATCACTTGATTCTTTTTAATCCATTTGTCATTAATAGATTGCTCCAAACACTTAGTATTTGAATTGTATCACACCCAGCATCTATTTTTAGTTTATTTTCTTTTTAACATTTTTAGATCTCTTTCTCTTACTTATGCTTGCAGAAAATAGTATTTTTGGTTGAGGTTATTTTAAGGTGGCCTTGACATAAATCCTAGGACTGTTCTTTTGTTCAGTGGTACATGTTCCATTGAGCTTACACATCCAGGGACATCCTACCAAAATAAATCTTACGGTCCCATGTAAAACTCACAAGTACCTGGCTGTTTATCATGGCGTCTGGCATGATGTTTGTGCTGCCCCAGAGCCACAGGGCTCTCTTCTTCTGCCTTCCCAGGAGCTCCCAGCACTCTTGTTTCTTCTGAAGCTATTGCTCTGGGTCACCATTTTGGTTCATTGTCTCCCTCAGTGGGATTTAAAGGTGCAGTTAAACGCCAGTCAAATCTGTTCTCTTAGCTAGCAATGAGTGCATAGGGCAGTATCCTGCTTGTGTGTCAACATCCTAGTCTGTTCGGAACTGTCCAGCTAGTTACCTTGTCTTCACCTAAGTCAGGTAGAAGAGCTTTAATACAGGGAATGGGACTAGTTTTTGATTGTTTTTCTTTTGTGTGTTGTTGTTGTTTTGTTTTTCTCTCTCATTTTAAATGAAAAATTCTCAGATCCTTTGTTTTCACAGATGGAATGTAACTACACAGAATTAATTGAGAATGTGTATGTGGCTAACAAGTCTTTAGAAATACGTGCATCTAGTTCCTTTCTTTTCCGTGTGGAAGGAGGACTTAAAATTCTCCAGGAAACTGAGAAATATGTTACCTGTTTGCTTTGAAGTCTGACACACTGAAAACATCCTCCTAACGTGCACGAATTCCAAGACTTTCACACCTTTTTGTGAATGTAGTCAGGTATAAGCTTCTGTCCTTCTGGGAGTTCTGAAACCATATCAGGATTACAGGGATGGATTTTTCTTGTCTAATGTGGATCTGTCCGAGCCTGTTGTATTGTGAGTCTACTTCCAACCAGGCTCTGGATTGACTTTCCCAATCTGAACTCTCCCACTTCAGTTCATTTGGATGACCAGCCCTGTTCATAGAAAAGGTTGTGTTTAAGGAGACAAGGTTGAAAATGTGGACTATAGCCATTGCTCTAGAAGGGAAGAGGGTGAAGGTTTGGCTTTGACTATACATTTCTGTCTTTCACTATGTCTCTAAAGAGCTGTCCGGTAGGCCTATCCTTGGAAGAAAGAATCTGTCCAGCAGATCAGGTAGGGGAGCTGTTCTGGCTGTGAATAGAGAGACACAATAAAAGACACCTCTCAGTAGAACTCAGGGAAGATTTTCTGTTAGACGTGATTCACTGTCATTCTCCTTGGCTCTGAAGATATTTGCTCAGACTGCATGCAGGGTGTGTGGGCTGGGCCAGCAGTGCTTGCTCTCAGATTGCATCAATATGTGACTTTCTGGATACGAATGTGACCCAGGGAACTGCAGTGCTCAGGAAGCATCTTACTTTTCTGTCTTTAGATGTGTTGATGTTAAGGCTGGGCTTGCTGGAGTGGCCTGGAGCCGAGAATCCAGCAATCCAGGGAGGGTCTGGTCAGGAGCTGCTGTGTGAGGAACTGGGTGTTCAGGGTTCCTGCCCGTCTGAGGCCAGTGTTACCACTGGCCTTTGTAGACGAGTTTTCTAACAACTTGTCTTTGGCCTGCGCCATGTGTGGATGAGATGTTTCTTTCTCCTAGAAGGTTCATAGCAGAGATGGATGGAGTCAGATAATCTGTGCCTAGTTAACTCGTTGAAAATTAACTAAATAAGAAATAGTCTGGGCTACTGGCAATTCACTGGTCTACAGTGAGCATTCAACAAATTAACATAACTAAATAGCAAGTTTATAAATTGAAAAACTTAAACTGTTAGGGTCAGCTGTCTAATTTTCAGTGAGTTAATTGGCAGGTGCCATGCTTATTAACTGTGCTTTTGAAATAATTAGTCGCACAGTAGTACGGAGTCTCGAGAGTTCACTTTTAAAGGCTCCTCTCATGCACTGTGCTGAAGGCCTTTCAGGGTTTCCTGACGGGCAGACTGTTTCTTTTGGTTCCATGTCATATATTTCCTTGGACTGTGCTCTATGATTTTTGCCCTTCCCTTCGTTCTTCTGTCTCTGACCTTTGAATAAAATGGTCCTGGGAAAAAGACTTTCATTGGTTTTATAGTTGTGAACAGTTTAAATCTGCCTTTTGGGGAAAGGATGGATGTTCATGATTTTTTTTTTCTACCGAAAGGCTGGACTGGAAAACCCTTCAAGTTTCGTGACTGTTGCTCTTTATTTGGTTAGGCAGGCTTTATACAAGGAGGAAAAAAGTGCTTCCTGTTTAAATTAGAAAAATTTACCCCTCCCCCATAATTATGAGATTATAGTGATCCTAAATGGTCTGACGAAGTTGGTTTTGCTTCAGTTGTTCTTGCGTGTCAGGGTGCTTTGGCAACTATAATTGAGTACATCTCTGGTTATTACTACTAAGGAACTGTGTTATAGATGTGAGTGTTCAGTGGGAGGAAGAAGTAATATTTTAGTCTCTGTTATAGGTTAAGTTAGTAATAATTACTTTTGTTGAGAACAACTAAGATGTACACCATACATGCATGCTCCCTCTCACTCTTGATCCCCTCCCCTCCCCTTCCCTTCCCCCCTCCCCTCCCTTCCCCTCCCCTCCTCTCTCCCTCTCTTTTCTTCTCTTGTTCTCTTTTTTCTCTCTTCTAAGTGGGGCTGTAGTTCATTAGCTCAGGAACATCTGGAACAACTTAACAACTATTACAGAGATAGTGATACCTTCCATAATCAAAACCACTTTAGAATTTCCATTTATATATGTACAATTAACACATGAATAGTAGGTGGTTATTGTTAATTGTCAACCGGACTGACTGTAGAATCTCCTGGAGATAAGAGTCTGAGCATGCCTGTGAGTGGCTATCCTTAGTTGGTTAGTTGATGTGAGAGACCCATCTTTTTAATTAAAAGAAATGTTTATATACATGTGGGTGTTTTCCCTGTATGCATGATCTTTGTACCATATGTATACTTGGTGATCACAGAGGCCCAAAGGTGTTGGATCCTTCTGGAACTAGAGATACTGATGCTTGTGATCTGCCATGTGTGTGCTGGGAGTTGAATCCCAGTCCTCTGAAAGACTGTCTAGTGCTTTCATAAATACTGAGCCATTTCTTCATTCCCGGAAAGACCCATCTTAGTTGTGAGCAGAACCGCTTCTGGACAGGGAATTCTGGACAGTGTACAGTGGACAAAGTGACTGAGTGCCCTCTCCATTTCTTGACTGTGCACACAGTGTGACTAGCTCACAGGAGCTCCTGAGGCTGTGAATCCCCTGCCGTGACAGACTATAACCTGGGACTGTAAGCCAGATGAAACCCTTTTTTAAGTTCAATTTCACAGTATTTCCTATCATAGCAACAAGAAAAGAAACTAAGACAAGAATATTAAAAAGACTTGACTCATGAAACGTCTTTCCCAAGTTGCAGGAAGTTCTCACAGCTCATGATGGGATATGCACCTTTGCAGGCCTCAAGACATTGCCATGAGTCATGGGAGAATCAGGAAACTAGGCTGTTTAGATTGGACACAGGTTTCCCCATCAAACAAGAAGAGAGCAGATGGGGCTCAGATGGCCAGCCAGCCCGCTTGTCACTTCTCCAGCTTCATTAGGCCCTTTCACTACTACATTAGAGTCTGGTTGGAGTTTTTAGGAAATTGGAGGTTGGAGTTTTGATCATGATCCTTTACTGGTTTTACAACACTGGGATTTTACAATTCTGGTTTTACAAGTTCTGAGACTGAACTGAGATCCTCTCTACTGACTGAGCTATTTCCCTAGCCCAGAAAGGCTTTTTTAAATTCAATCTTAAAATGGTGTCATATTGTATGAATGCCAAAGTAGAGATTATGATGTCCTTTCATTCAACCAAAGGGCTTCTTTAATTCTATAATAAGACCACCAATTCACACTTAAAACCAAATCGTAATTATGGCAGGTAGAAATAACTCAGGAAATCTTTCAAATGCTCTAGCACGCAGCCAGTCATTTCCTAACTTACCAGAAAAGGAAAATGCAAGAGGGTTTTAAGACAGGAGAGCTCAGCCTGAAGACCTGCCCAGCAACTAGGAAGGTGTGCCTACATGTGGGGTGTTCATGGCTTCTGTGCTTAGAGCTATGTTGAACAGTGAGCCTCTAGCCCCGTTCAGATACTGTTGTGGCAAAGGCTGTACCTTCCTTTCTTTAGAAAGCGGAGAGTTTTCTGTTGGTCAGCCACCTTCCGTGTGGCGAGTCACTGCCATGTACTTTTCCACGGTGGCTGTGTTTGTGTACCGTTGAGAGAGAGCTGTGTCATCCTAGAATGGAGGAGAAGTAAAGACACCGAGGTTCTTCCTGCAGGTCAGAAGCAGAGAGTTCAGCTGCCTCTGGCTAGCGGTCCCATTTCAGAACCCGATCCAGAGCCTGGGCCTCTTGACTTGTGAATACTTTTCTTTTCATGTTGGTAGAGTCAGAAAATGTCACGATACCAAATTTAGCATGGCAAACTATTTATCTAGCTGCTTTTCTTAGATTAGAACATAAACTTGTCTTAGGTTTTGGCTGCTACAGACATTTTGATTTCTTTCTGTTCAACAGTCGCTGGATCTCTTCCCCTAAATGATTGACAGTGACCTTCAGCCTAATTTATATAGCAGTGAAGACTTGGTATTTGACCGAGAACACTTTGTGGCCATGCCATTGGCCTGTCCCCCATCCTTTTCACTGAATGGTAACTCTACCTGTGAGTTCCTTGTCCGGCATGGAAGTGTACTTAACCCAGGTAGTCTCAGATGCTGCTGGAACCCAGAATGTTCACCAGTCCTGTATCTGACCTGCAGGGTGGAAAGCAATATCCTCTTATGGTGAGATTAGCAGAAGGCGTGGTGAGAATTGCTGGAGAGAGGTCCTATTTCTTGGTGATTTATAAGATCCACCTCCTGACTCCCAGGCAGAAATGGAAAGAGGAAGGATGCTGTTGTGCAGCCAGGGTGTCTGCTTTCAGACCTGGCAGGGAGAGATGGAGCCCTGTGTTTTGATTGAAGCTTTTCAGCCTTGTCCTAGAAAAGCTCAAAAAGCCCTTTATTCCTCTCAGCCTCCACCCAACAGATGAGATGGCAGTCAGAAAGGATGTTAACCCATTGCAGTCCTCCTCATTGACTCTGTAAGGTCCCTGCAGCCATACAATGGCTGTTCTGCCCATTTTGTTTTTCCTTGGTACCTAGCACAGTGCCGCCATCTTGTTACTGCAATCCCTTGTTTACTCTTTGCTCTTTTATTAGTTCTGAGAACCCTGAAAGTCAGTCTGTACCAGTGATTGGGTTCTTGTTTCCCATTTCCACAATTCTGTCTTTGGATTTGCCTCAAAGATTAATGTCTTGGTGGTGTTTGTAAATACAATTTTTGTACTGCAGTTTTACCTAAGTAATCACCTTGTTTTCAAAACTCAAATTTTATGTATAAAATTGCTTGAAGTAATTGTGAATGCATTAAGCGTGTTATTTCTTTAAAAACAGTTCTAGAGCAACCTCAGAAGCGTTGGCAGATGCCCACAGCCATGATGAATGACAAGCCTAGGTTTTAGAGTTAGCCACCTTGACCTGAGGTTGTTGATCAAGTATCTGAAGAGAATTTAGAAGTGGGAATTGTGAAGAACCTGACTCGTGAGTGTTCTGTGAAATAAGTGAGGTCAGATGTGCAAAGTGATGGGTAAACACATGGCACCGTGAGGACCACTGAAAGTGAGTGTACACATGGCACAGTGTAGGACACATGAAGTGATGGTGAACACATGCAAGTGTAGGACACACTGAAAGTGATGTAACACATGGCACAGTGTAGGACACACTGAAAGTGATGGTGTAACACATGGCACAGTGTAGACACACTGAAAGTGATGTGTAACACATGGCACAGTGTAGGACACTGAAAGTAGGTGACACTGACAGTGTAGACACACTGAAGACCTTTCTGTTTCGTTCTTACTGGTGGTTTTTTGGTAATTTTTTTATATGGCCCATGACAGCTTGGATTAGGCTGATATGTGCCATGTTTCTAGGGTTATTTAATACCTTCATCCTCTTTACTTTGGAAGTCTAAAGCAGTTCCAAGAGTCTCTGCCAGCTTCTATGGGCACTTACATTTTCTTTCTTCTCTTGCTTGCACATCTTGTTTCTGGTTGTTTTAGCATCTTGCACTCTAAAGTCTCCAAACTCCAAGATTTGTGTGTCTGGACAATTTTGGCTAAGGCTGGATTGATGCTGCAGTAAAGCAGATAGACTAGATTCCTACCTGCTTTACTGGGAACTGTTCCCTCCCACCCCTGTACCTAATACAGCCCACTTACAATGAGGCATAGATGTTTTCCACGGTGTACTAAGGATCAACGCTGCTTGTACTTGGGTTATGCTTCTAGGCATGATTTTTTCCTTCTACATTACAGGCGTTTAAGTACTAAGTAAATTAGTACTTATCCCACAGTTGGAAAACAAACAAACCAGTTTTAAAAGCTAAGAAAATGGTAGGGCGTGGTGGTGCATGCCTTTAATCCAACACTCAGGAGGCAGAGGCAAGCAGATCCTTGTAAATTTGAGGCCAGCCTGGTACAAGAGAGTTCTAGGACGCCAGAACTATACAGAGGAAACCCTATGTCAACAAAACAAAGAAAAACAAAAAACAAAAAAGACCCCAAAAAACCAACCAACCAAACAACAAAAACCAAAAAAACAAAAATCAACCAAACCAAAAAAAAAAAAAAAAAAAAAAAAAGAAATGTTATAGAGTCAGAGAAGAGATTTTCATGAGTTGCATAAGTAAGTCCTTGCTCAGTGATCCCTGATCCTTAAAAAAAAAAAAAAAGGGTCTTTTCTAGTCTTTTAAAGTATAAGACCCTAACAGCCTCACAAACACCTGGAATCAGTTAACATCTGCATCATGCTCTTGTGGGCAATACTAATATACTGTTTACTGTCTAGTTGGCCATGAACCTAGGAGATTAGGGCCTAAAAATGAGGTGGGTTGAAGTTTTATGCAATAGCCACCTTTATTCAGAGCATCAGATAATTTATATTCTGAGGGCTAGGAGAGTTACCAGTGTTCAGTCATAAGGACAGGAGGCTGATGAATAACGCCTGAAGTAAACTCATCCTATCCGAAACATCTGGCAGGAGCACAAAAACACAAGAACAATTCTGGTTTTTTGAAGAAACTGAGGTCATCAGACTCTTGTTTTCTTGGAATTTTCTCAAAAGAGCTCAGGATTCCCCTCCTATAACTACCTTCTTGAACTGTGTCCCGACAGTAGATCTTTCTTTAAAATGTCTCTGGGGTGGAGTCTGAATGACCAGAATGACTTCTGATTCTATTCGATCATGCCGTCACTTCCACATGGACAGAAGTTTTGCAGTCTCAGCACTTAGGAGTTCATGCTTCTACTGGCTTTATATAGCTTCCAGTCTTGGTGTTCCCAGGCCCCTTCTTGCTAAAGGACTCGTGTCTACCATGTTACCGACTCTAGTTCTGCCTTAGTCCATGTCTCAATAGCAGCTCACATAAACATTTCCTCTGTTCCTTGACAATAAAATGTTACTTACAGCATCCTACCTGATCGTTCCTATGTGTGCTTTTTGTGTTCCTCTCTCTGAGAACTTTAAACAGTGGATTTTCTCAGATGTCTTCTTTTCCCAATTGACGTAACTCTTCAAGGTTACCTCTTTTGGTAACCTTAAACACTTCATAGAATGCCAGAGTCTACAATTTTACTGCATTTGAACAGATCTCAGACATCACTAATAAGCAGCATCAGAGTTTAATGTCTCACAAAGGAAGAAAAGAGCAGCAGCGACTAAATAACACTGGTGTGCTGTGCTACTAATAACATAGATGGATCTCATTTAAAAATATCATGTTTGTGGTAAATGCACAATCCAAAATTAACAAATGTAATTTTCTTAGCATATATTAAATGCCATTTCCATAGTATGTGCCCCTGTGTGTCATGTAAGTAGTCTTCAGGAACAGGCAAACAAGTTGTGATAACTTTGTCCAAGAAATGAGTAGGTTCTCAAGTCCTCAAATATGAGAAGTCTTATTGCTGTGTAGATTAAATAGGCTTGAGTTAGCTGACCAATGAAACATAGCTTTTAAACTAGTAGGTCTTCAGGATAGTGCCAGAATTTGGTGGATTTACTTCATTTAAGGTTGTTCCAGGTACCAAAATACGTGCCGTGAAGTGGCCCTGACATTGCTGTTTTTATGCACGCTGTCCAATGATGAAATTGATTACCCATTTCTGATATTGTTTAACACACTGATAGATCATTTTGGTGGTTTTTTTTTTTTTTTCGTCTCATTATTTATCCTCCATTTCTTTTTTTTCTTCTATCTCTTCAAATTGCTTTTGACAGCTCTGGGACCTGTAAGAGTGATCGCCAAACTTTGAGATTTAATTTTCCTGCAGCAGCAGCCAAAGTTTAACAAAAAGACATGGGAATAATTCCATTAAGTCTTTCCATCTGCCAACATATGTGTTCCTCCTCACTCTGTTCTACTGAGCTTTCTAAAAATACTTTTAAGTGGTATAGCCTCTTTCATTTCTGTGGGGAGAATATCCATACTGAATATTTTACCTTAAAATATTACCTTATCCGTGTGCACCATGATTAAGAAATTCGGTAGCAGCTTTGAGTTTAGGCAGCAGTTCCGAGACGCTGATAAAAAACATACAGTCATGTTTAATAATTTCAATTATTAACATAAAATATTTTATATTAACTATGTTACTATCTACTAGATAATTTAGCTACATATCTTTAAACAGCTAAGTAATTTCCCCCAAAGAAATACTTTAAAGATAAATATCTTAATTTTTTTCTTTTCATAGCTGTTTTATGACAGTGTTCTTAAAGTTAATTCAAAATAGAATATTTATTAAATTAAATAAAAAATACAGCCATATGGAAACTGAAAAAAACTATGCTCATTAAATAGTTGTAGGTCAAGGAAGAGGTGAAACCTGCAATATTAGACTTCATTCAGGGGATAAAGGGGGCTATGTTTCATGGAGCTGAAGAGATGGCTCAGCACTTAAGGGCATGTACTTGCCCTTCCCAAGGTCTTATGGCTCACAGTCCCCTGCAACCTCAGCTCCAGGATATCCAATGCCCTCTTCTTGCCTGCTAAGGCACCTGCACTTAGATACACAACCCCCAGCCCTACCCCCACCCCAGTGCACATAATTGAAAAAAAGAAAAAGAAAAACTTTGAAGTAAAAAGGAGCTGTTTCACTAAAGAAGTCATTGCGTTTCTGTTTCCACACAGCCAGTACAGGTTGTGTTGTCCCTCTGTGGTGTGTCATGGACAGTCCTACTGCAATATCCCTGAAACTGTTCTGCACCAAAATAAACAAATACGTGAGCTAGAGCATTTCCACACAGCCAGCATTTGGAGGAGAGTTCCAGTCGTTAGAATCCTTAGCAGGATTTACCAGTGACTTTATGATCTCTTTATGTGCCTTTTTCTGATATGCTTGTCTCCCATATATATTGTTGTATTTCTTACTGTAGTCATTTATGTGAAAGCAAACATCCACATGCCACATCTACAACTTTACAGACGTGTGGAAAAGCATAGTGTTTCTTTTTGATAGAGCATAGCTCATATTCACACATATAAATGCAGAGCTTTAATTTGTACATATGCTGGCTTAATGCTAAATGTTGTATAGCTACAATGAAATAAAAACACTGACCTGGTTAAAAGTCAAGGAAAGAATGCAGCCGAGAAATGTTTTGTGGCAAATTTAAAATGATGTTTTCATGACTGGTATTTCATTATTTGATACACATTATCATAATCTGCTGCTGAGTTAAGGGACATATTTTGGTTTAATTGTTGGAGACATTCTCTGGTGTAAGTTTTAGAGTAAATGTAAGGTTCCTGGATATTTTGTGATTGGCTCTTTTAATTTTCATCCAACGTCTCTAGGTTGAAAATGTGCGCTTGGTAGACCGAGTGTCTTGTAAAAAGGCAGCGCTGGGAACTTTGTATCTGACGGCCACTCACGTCATATTCGTGGAAAATGCACCTGACACAAGGAAAGAAACCTGGGTATGACGTCCTCAACTTCAGCCTTACATTGTTTTTCATTGGTTTTAGTACGGGGAACATGGGCTTTTGGGGGCATTTTAGAAGCGACTTCTGAGGTGTATTAGAAAAGGAATTTCCTTCTGAAATCACAGCCATACCTGATGCACTTAGATATTTCAAACACTGATAGCTAGACATCATCAAAGATGGGCCTAGTGGTGGCTGAAGTTGCTGGAGCCTTACACATAGCTGGGAAGAAGATCTTCAGGCCTGTCAGGTGTAGCATGCTACAGTACCTGATTTGTTATAACTGTTCTTTGCAGGATGTTTTTACACACATCTGTTATCCTTGGAATGTTTCATACGTGTTATACATTGTTCATAGGTACCCTCCGCTCCCCTTAGTGCCTGATCCTGCTTCTCTGTCAACTTGATTTCCCCTTTTTATTGTAGTTGTTAATGTCTCGAGTCCACTTAGGACAGCTATATGCACATGGTTATATTGTTGAGGCCATGTCCTCAAAGGAGGGGGGCTCTCCCTTTCTCTACAGCTTTCAGTTGCCAAGAGTTCTTCCAATGAGGGTGGAGCCTCAGGGGCCCCTCTCCCCTGCTGGGACTTCTAAATGATCACTTCTAGTATTTTATGATGCTGACAAAAAGGAAAGCTAGAGACTAGTCCCATCACCAGGAACTTTTGTGTTTAATCATCAAATCAGTAGACATTTCTGATGTTATGTAGCAGCACAGACATGGCTTTGTAACCCACAGCCAAAATCTTGACCTATAGATTCCATTCCCTTACCCCATGGACAGGGATACACTTAGCACCAGAAGGTAGCAGTACCTCACAGTGGACAGGAACTTCATACAGGGCTGCCCTTAAGGACAGAGCATAGTTCTCCTCAAAAGTCAGGGAGACACGGTCCAGAATGTTTTATTTTCTTATCAGCCTCTTTTCTTAATGGGAATATAATAATGATTTTCTTATTCCAGAGGGTGTAGATGAGGTCAGGAGAAGGGGAATGGGGAATTATTTATCAGAGTAACGGTTCAGGTAGACCAGAGGACTAGGCTTTGACATTGAGCGTATTGTATACAAAGGTTTATAGTGAATCATAATATATATATTTCAAAGTATCTTTAGTAAATTTCAAATATATCACCATAAAGACGGTAGCTCAGGAAGTTTATGGATGTATATAGTATATACCAGTTAGCTTGATTTAATCATTCCATATCCTGTCTCTATCAGAACAGCACACTGTACTGTGATCTGCCCGCTAAAAACAACCAACAATGAGAAAGTGAACTATTTTCTTTTGCACACTGCCTGACCACCAACAGCTTAAGAACAAGTGGCCATTGAACTTGAAGGCCCATGTGGAATTAAGGAACATGGTGGCACTTCCCAGTGGAGCCATCTCTAACTTTTATTGATCACAAAAGTTTATTTTGCTAACTTCCCATGAACTTATTTAATTTTAGCTATTAAATGCAGCCAGCATTTGACTGCCCAAATGTTCCCTACCTGGAGCTGTGCAGATTTAAATGCAGAATATTTTCCTTCAAAATAATAATCATGGATATCAAAGCTTGGTACTGAAAACTAAGTTACCGGTTTTTATAGCTGATTCTTAAACGTAGAACCCTCCAGTTCTTTAAGCAGAGTACGGGTGTTGAGCAAGGCATACTTTGCAGAGGGTTTCTTGTCTGTGTGGCTTGGAGACCTGACTGCCCTTTTACCACTTTTGTTTCTTATTTGTGCTTACCATACTACTCGAATTAACTTTTGGTCCTAGATTCTTCACAGTCAGATCTCCACCATTGAAAAGCAGGCGACAACAGCTACGGGATGCCCTCTGCTTATTCGCTGCAAGAACTTTCAGATCGTACAACTTGTCATACCGCAGGAGAGAGACTGCCACGACGTGTATATCTCTCTGATACGCCTTGCACGGCCAGGTAGGCACAGAGACTCGGCATCTGATGTGTGACTTCTGGAGAGAAGCCCAAGTCCTGGGGAAGGGTTTGAATTATGCTTAGGAATAGCAGTGTTTAGGACTTGCTTGTAGTTCTTGCCCTAACAACATCTGATGCACTAACCTTGGTTTTTTCTCTTTTCCTTTTTTTTTGAGGACTTCTCTGAGTTATTCACCACACAGGCCTCTTTTGATAACCTTTTAGATAGGGGTTATAACATGTTTTTCTTTCAGTCTGACATCACTTTTAAAAAATTATACAGCATTGTTAATTGAGTCACCTGGTGTGAGGCCTAGTATAGAACTTACAGGTTGTGTAGTGTGGAAAACATTTGTATCCGAAACTTCTAGTGTGTTCTTCCCCATGAAGAGTGCCTACTTTCTTTTTTGTTTGTTTGTTTGGGACAGGGTTTTACTATGCAGCCTTGATGTCACAGGTTCCTCAGGTCTGCAGTTTCAGGAGTGAGAGCCAGTGTGTTGGTGTTTTTGTTTAGATAGGGTTTTGAGGGGATATATGTTTGATCTGATCACTAATAACAACTGCCTAGGCTTTTTGTTAGCATCATAACTGTTGATGACGTTCCTTTTGGTTCTCCCAAACAGAACCCTCCCACACCCATGGTGGGAAGAATGTTTGGAGATGGAAAGTGGGCAGTCTGTGTAGCTGTCTTGTTCTAGCCCATGTAGTATTTGGGTCTTTGGATGGAGAGTTCACTATATGCCTCTAGAGAAGTGTTCCATGACTCTCTGCAAGGCTTGTGTGAGCTTGCTTAAAGGAAGTATGCTTCCAGGCTTCTTGGGAATTACAGTGAAAAGATACCATCTAGGTTGTACACCAGAGTCACATGGAAGGCTTCAATAGAAAAATAGGATATGTGCTTATAGTTTCTTTACACAATGATGAGAAGTTTGTGACCTCTGCAAGGCACTGGGCTGGGTTCTGACTTCCCCATGATAGGACTGTAGCATTTGTAGGGAGCTTAGAGCCAGAGTTCCTTCATGGAAATGAGGCCTGGGAATTGTCACAATCTGGTGGTTTTGACTTTGCTTTGTTCTTCTTTCAAGCTGAGACCTTTGCCCACCTCCTATCGTGTTAAGGATAACTGCGGAGTCAGCCAGAAAAGCAGTTGAACTCTTGTGGAGGGTGCTCTATAATTGGAACAGCAGTTCTGGGAAGATGTAGGCTAGGCTGCATGCAGTAGAGCTTGCAAGAGGAGTTATGTGCCAGCAATTTCTGCGTCACTGATTAATGGATGTGCAGGGTAATAAATGTGATCTGACTGGATTAATGGGATTTAGGAGAAGCTGGAGAGCTCTGAAGGGCTCAGTAGCTGAAAGAGTGGCTCTAAGGGTGGGAAGGCTGTGGCAGGAGCAGAAAGGGCTAGGACTTACTGTGAGTCCATCTGCCTTTAAAAATGCATGCTTTTTCTTAAAAGGTGACATTTCGGTCATTAGATTTTTAGATGGTGCCAACGATCTGATTGCTTGCCTTTTTCATAAAAGAAAACATAGCAGTTAATTTAATTAAAACTATCACCTGAGCAGATTTAAAATGTCTCTAGCATTCTGAAACACTGGGATTAAAAATGATAGGTTATGTAACACACAGTGTTTTAATAAGTGTGGGAAGACAGTACAAAGACTGGGCAGTTCTAGAACTACTGAATGCAGCGCTGAGGCTGTGACATGTGATGGCAGAACTGAAATCAGGAAGATGAGAAGAGGTAGAGGGGCTCAGATACCAAGCAGTGGCTCTTTCCTGGGAGCACCCATGCTTTGTCATAGATCATTTAGGCAGAGTTGACAAAATAAGTCATTGTTCCCCCTATAGGCAGGTCAGAGTAAGGAGGAGAGGGAGGGAAAAGGGGGAAGGGTGAGAATTCGCTGGGGAAGGCGATGCACAGAGCAGGGTCCTCGGTCAGCTCAGAGTCTCTTCTGGTCACGTATTCCATCTCTTGTGGATATGGCTATTTGCAGGGTACTACAGAGGCTTTTGGTTTTTTAAAGAAAAGAAAAAATGTTTGGGAGTTCAAGACCTATGAAAGGAGCTATTTTTTAATATCTATAAGTCCTTAGGGTTTCTGGGACTACTAAAGAATTGGAAGAAATTTCACTGGTTTGCATCTTATATAAACAAAGATGGGTAAGCACTTGGTCATGGATTAGAAAGGATCCCAGTATAAGATAATTCAGTCCAAAGAGCAGTTGGATCCAAGGATGAGAAATTTCATTAACCTGGTGGGTCTGACCTACTTTGTGAGGATCTGAAATTCTCTGAGTAAAAGATTCTCAGAGGGCTCAGCTTTCCCATGTACTCCCTCCCTGTACTCACCCTTCTAATTTGCCTCCTGTTTATTTTTGTATCAATTATCTTGCTACTTTAGTATTTGTGTGTCCTTCAATACTTAAATAATCTTGTTTATCTTCCCCTCCTTTTTTAAATTATAGCCTTTTAAAGTTATCTTATTTCCCAATTTTTCTGTATATTTTCCCCCTTTTGGTGGTGGGAATCGAACCTAGGACCTTACCCCATGCAAAGGGCTTACTGTACCACTGAGCTATACCTGCAGCTCTGTGTATTTGCTATAGTTTTCAAAAATCCCATGGTTGAGTTTATCTCATCTGCTCAATTTGAATCTTTTATGTTGTCTAAATCATTGATGCTTGGGTAAATATCCAGTGACAGTTTATTTGTGTGTGTGTAGGTATATATATCCATATGTGCGTGGTTGCACGTGTGTGCTTGTGTGTGGAGGCTGGAGGACAACTTCAAGTATTGTTCATCGAGAGCTGGCACATCATTGTGTTTTTTAGTTTTGTTTTAGTTTGTACTTTATTGTTTATGTGCATTTATATGTTTATATCTGCCCCCACGTATGCAGTTTCTGAAGGAGCCAGAAGAGGGCACCAGATCACCCGGCACTGGAATTGAGAGATCTACATGGTGCTGGGAATCGGATCTGTAGTCTGGAAGAGCATCCAGTGCTTTTAACACTGGAGTATCTCCAGACCTGTGTTTTCAGAGAGAGTCTCTAACTAGCATGGATCACAGCAAGTAGACTGCCAGTTTCAGGATCTATCTGCTTGTCTTTACTTCCTCAGTGATGAGATGAGCCACCATGCCTGGATGTTTTTAATGTCAGTTCCAGGGACTAAATCAGGTCCTCATGTTTGCAAGGCAGTAGCTTTACTGACCCTCCATTTCCCACCGTGGTGATTTCTTTGTTTCTTAATTACAATGTTCATCTGAATCTGGGAGTCCTCTTCCAAGACACTAACTTCCACATCCCTGATGTTAATTTAAACTAATTCACAGTGAAGGTGAGACACCCTTATTATTTTCATGTTAGGACTGCACAATCCAGTAACAGTCTATGTTGTGTTCTTTTACTGTTCTCTGATGGGTGTTCTGTGGCGCTCATTTTGAGTTGGCTAAATTCAGTGGACTTTTAAATCTAAGGCAGTTGGCTTTCAGTGCTTAACAAACTCCACAGTTTTGTATCCCAGTGATTGCTGGTGGCTTCACATCCCTTTTTTTTTTTTTTTTTTAATTTTTAAAGTACTTTTAATATTAAGCTACCCTCTATTTTTCAGAGTTACTCTACAGTGAGATAAAAATCTCTTCGCTTTTTTCTGAATATGTTTTCATAACTCTTTGCTGCTGATCGCTGCAAAACAAATCCCTTTCCTCCCTCCCAGTGTTTCCCTTCTGACCCACATCTCTGGAGTCAGCGGGTGACACCTCTTCTGTAAATGTGAGAGAAGAGCAAAGGGTCACCGACAAGTTCTATGTCTAGTGTCCACACTTGGTGACCTTGGGTTTGCTGCAGGGAAATTCAGTTTTCCAAGGGAGAAGAGATTGGGGGAGCGAAGCACGTTGAGCTGGTGTGGAGGGACTCAGTGAGCAACGCAGCTAAAACACTCAGAGCACACATCTCTGTGCCCAATTTTCATTATGCATTTGACTGAGATAACCATCAGCCTTTCTGGAAATACTCAAGCTTAGTCAAGTTCATGTGGTATTTTATGAATTGGGTTTGCTTTGCTGGATAGAAAAACACTCAAGTCTGCCCTTGTTAAGGTAATTATATTGTCTCAATAGGTAGTATGCCAGAACGTATTAATACACTTTGTAACTTTCTGTAATTTAAAAGGCAAGTCTTAAAATAAAAGGTGCATCTTAGATTACTCCCAGAGATCAGAAGCTTGGTTTTGTTTGTTTGTTTCATTGTTGTTTTGTTTTGCTTCTGGTTTTTATTGGAGGAGGGCCAGAGTGCCCTCCTAGTCAGAATACCCTAGGATAAGGCCCTTGTCACTACAACAAGAGTTGTTTTGTTGGGTGTGGTGGCACAAACTTGTATATAGGGAAAGTCTGAGGAATACTTAATTATGTCTGCAGTAAATCAGCTGAGGGAGTTGGCCTTACTGAATAGGCAAATATTTTTCTCTCTGTTCAAAGTTAATGATTTCTGTATGAAAACCTTCTATACCACAAAGGGGATATAGATGCCTGTGTATCCAATAATGTATTTGTGAGACACACAGCTGATAAGGGATTGATTGTAGCTGCCTGTGGCCACGAAACAACCAGGTTCACCTGAAAGGGGGGCTGGGAATGAAAGAAGGGATGGAGGCAAAAAGAGATGAAGCCAAGACAAGATATTCTGATCAAGGCTCAAAGTTTAATGTTCAGCATTCAAATAAAAAGGGGAAGCCCCACCCCCACCACCAGAACCCCTTTTTGCTACAGCCCATGTGGGTGAGGGGAATCCATTCTAAATCTCAGGTCTCCAGGCCAGCTCAGCAGGCAGTCTATTTTTCTCAGCTCCTGTAACAGACTGTGGGTCATCAAGGTGGGTAACACCTCCTGAGTCTTAATATTTGGTCTGCTGTGATAAACAAGATCTTTTAGGCCTGCTCAAGGCTGGGAGAAGGGCACAGTTGGTATCCAAATTATTTAAGGAACTTAAACTCTGTGTGAAAAAAACTTAAAATCCAGGTTAGAATTACAAGGGACCTGTAGTGAGAATTCAGGAATTTTGGTTTGTTTAAAAAACACAGAAATATTATGACTATATTTGTGTTTAATCCCAGGTGTGAGATATGGGCTGCTTTCCAGCAGTTGATTTTGATTTGCCTTGTGCTCTAGCAGAGGCGTGTTTTATACAGAAAAACCAGAACTCTTGTACACTGTGGGACTATATGAGGATCACCAAGATCAAAAACATCACGAACGCTCCTCTAAAAGCTAAACATAGAGCTACCGTCTGGTTCACCTGACAGATTTGAAATCAATACATTGAAGAGATGTTTCCTTCCATGTTCAGTATAGTGGCATCCACAAGCACAGTTGTTAACTTGTGTGACTGTCGGCTGATGAACGGATAAAGAAAATGTTCGATGTCCACAGGTGTCAGTAACTTTTCTATTGCTCTGATGAAAATATCAGCAAAAGCAGCTTACAGAAAGAAGTGTTTTTTTGGGTTTGGAGTTGCAGAGGGTTGATTGCACAAGACAGCTTTCACTGGAAGCTGAGAGCTCACATCTTTAACCACACCCAAAAAGCAGGGAGAAAAAATGTAGTAGTAGGGTAAGGCTATAAAACTCTCAAAGCCCTCCCCAGTAATGTGCATCTTCCAGCAAAGCTCCACATTCCACAGCACCGACAAGTGATGGAGCCTTCAAACACATGGGCCTCTGTGAGACACTCCACAGTCTAATCTCCGCAGCACGGGATGGATTACTATTGAGCTCTGAAAAAGGCAAAATTTCTGTCCTTTGTGAAAGTGTGGATACAAATAGAGAACCATGTGCGGAAAAAAAATAAGGTAAAGGAAGACCATCCAGCATATCTGTTTAGGTTTGACATTTAAGACAGGTGGACTCATAGACGTGGGAAAAAGAACGGTGGCCACTCAAGGGTGTGAGAAGAGGGAGTAGAAAGGTCTTATCCAAGAGTCCAAAGCCCCAGTTAGAAAGAATAAGACAGATTCAATATTGTTTGTTTTTGATCTATTACACAGGATGACAAGCCTAGTTATTAATGAGTATCATACATTTCAGAACTGTTAAGATTTCAGATGTTCTCATCACGAAACTGTACATTATTTCCAAGTTAATCACCTTGATTTAATCCTCCCATACTGTATTTAAGAGTCCTGATAGGACTTGCAAGGTGTCTCAGTGGCTTAACTGGTGCACAAGCTTGATGACCTGAGTTTGGCTCCCTGATCCACTGTGAAAAGGGAGGACCAACTCCTGAAAGTTGTCAGACCACCATGCCTGTGCCATGGCCTGCACACAAACACACACATGCACGCACACATGCATGCACGAACACATAGGCACACACATATGCACATACACACACTCATACACACATGCATGCATACATACACATATACACACTACACACACATAAATAATAATATTAACACTACACTGATCCTCATAAATAGATAAACACCTAGAATTTGTCACTATAAAAATTAAAAACTATATCTATAAGCAGAATACTCCTAAGCTTTTTTTAGTCCAATTTTTAAAAACCTTCCCTGGTGACTGTTAAAAATTTATGTCCTATTTTATGATAAGCATTAGAGTAGGAAGACCAATTATGAGATGGGAAACTAGTCTGTAAAATTTACATCTGTGCTAGGGTACACTTTAATTTCTCAAATTGCATAATCTCCAATGTACAGTGTAGGCTGTCTTCTGAGTAAGAGACTTACCCACAGTACACTAGCACGATGCAGGCTTGGACAGCAGCGATATGGAGGCTTTCATGCCCTCATGGAATTTTGCTTAAAATTGGGCCTGAGGATTTGTTTATGAGCCCTTTCTATAAAAATGCCCAAAGGAAAAGAAAACATTTTATAATTTCAGTGTGAGCCTAGTCTTCCAGCTCCAGAGTGATCTTGCTGTTCACTGTTCTTGGTCTTGTGCAGTTTTGCTGTTCAATGTCAGCCCACGTACAGAGAGCGTGTTTTCTCTTCCTACCGTTAAACCCATTTGTAAACATTTAACAAAGCAAGTTTAACTGCCATTATTACCACCAGGGAGCTGAAGATTTCTCAAGAGATCCTTTTGACGTCTCTGACAAATTGCATCTGCAGTTAGCATTATGGCAGCAGAAGTCTACATCATGAAACTAGTACTCAGTAATGGAAAAGATGGGTCAGAGTTGAACTGGCTGTTCCCAGAACAGGACCTCAATCTTCTCTGCTGTTCCCCATTAGCTCATATGACAGAAACTGGTCTGTTCTTATCTGATCCACAGCCTGTTCTGTTTTAAAGTTTAGAAGGTGATATCAAGAACACTCAAGTGGAGCATAATCTGTCTAGTTGGGCCTTTTACGGGTCTGGTGAAAAAGATTGAGTCCTTGAAAATGCCCCTATCTTTCTTCAAAACATGACCATGCCTTTCTTCTTTGATGTGAGTGAGTCATCTTAACAGCAGTCAAAACAAGCTTGCAGCAGCTGAGTTTTCCTTGGCTACTTGCTGGTGGCCAGATCCTGTATAGGGCCTGCAATCACATGTAGGAGCTTTAAATTGTCTGCACAGAGGGCTGTCAGCAAGCTAAGCACGAGATGGGGGACCTGGGAAAGCTGAGGATATAGGCACATATTGGAGAGAGACAGGAAGTTTAGGTGGAGGAGAGGAAGTAGGAAAGAACTGAGAGCTGCTGTGGGAGCACATGGAGCACGGTGATGCTGAGCGCGTAGCAGCTCTGTGACCCTGAGTGAGTGCTGCTCCTCAGCCTCCTTTGCCATGCTTTTCTCATCTCTGAAGTGAGGATTAACATTGGATTGAGCGTTTGTTAGAACAAAATCCAGAACAAAATAAGGCCGCCTCCTCCTCCTCCTCCTCATCATCATCATCAAGAATTAAGGCTTGTACTTCCAATACGGTAACCACTGGCCACAGAACTAACATGTCCCTGAACTGAGCTGTAGTAATACTACTTGTGGGACAACTTGTGGAGTCCCAAAAAACAGAACAAAATGTGTAGTTTGTACTATATTTTGTACTGTATACATGTTAAAGTAATTATTCACTATAGTGGATTAAAATATTGCTAAATTAATTTCAGTTTCCTTCTAATTTCTAACGTGGAAACAGGAAGTTTTGTAATGACAGTGTGGGTTACATTATATTTCTGTTGGGCAGTGCTGAATTATATACTTCCCTTATAAGGCAAGGCCAGCGTGAAAAGAGCCAAATGCTAGATTTTATTGGGAAGAAGGGAACTGTGAGGCTCTTGGGCTTGATCTCACAAGCCTGAAGGATAAAAACGTCCTGGCAAAGCTGAAGGAAGGCTTTCATGATACATCCTGCAGTTTGGACTTCAAGCACAGGCTGCTGTGTATTATGAACTGATTTTGTTAATTACTCCTATAAATATCTTAAGAGCAATACAATTATATGTAGTTGTTAAAGTACATATTTTTAATAGAAACATAACAAAATCTATAGTTGTTTTGAGAGTTATTTTGTTTCTGCTTCTTAATATTGTGAGCATCAAACCCGTATCTCTTAGAATCCATTCCAAATCCAAACACAGTAGATGTCTGATGAATCCCTACATTCTTAGTTTTATGCTCCATATTTTATATGCTTTAGAAAACATATTCACTTTTAAAGTAATTAAAACTGCCAACAAGGAAACACTGTGCTTTCCATAGGGAAGAAGGCTCCTGCGGAGTTGCATCCAGATGCCTCCAGGTCTTCTTGTCCTTGCTGGGTGCCCTTGTCCCTGTGCCAGGGGTGGGAGGCTGGGATGGTGAACTCCAGCTGGGACAGAATGGTTTGGGGGCAGATTGGTTCTGGCATTGACCTAGCTTGATTTGGCTGTACTCTCTTTCTTTTGCAGTGAAATATGAGGAGCTATACTGCTTTTCCTTCAATCCCAAGCTGGATAAGGAAGAACGAGAGCAGGGCTGGCTGCTGGTTGACCTTAGTGAAGAATACAAGCGGATGGGCCTCCCTGATAATTATTGGCAGCTCAGCGATGTGAATAGAGACTACAGAGTGAGTGGCGCCATTTTAGTGGAATACAAACACCTACTTCTCATGAAGTTACTGTGTCAGCTAGCATGGGATCACCTTTATCTCCTCTAGATTTTGCAGCTCTTTGTAGATAGAATCTGAGGATCCCCACACCTTTCACTGTGCTGGTCCTTGCCCCCTCCAGCACTGGGGATTGAATCCAGGCTTTTAGGCATGCTATACGGGTAATCTGCCACTGTGGCTATATCCCCAGCCCATTCCAGCCTTCTCTTCCAACTGCACATAGAATTAGTCCCTGAAGACCATCCCTACGTACTCCTCATCTAAGGGGTGAGCGTTTGTAAATTCAGGATGGCCCAGTGGAGACTTTGTGGCCAGCAGTGGTTAAGAGAGCTGGCTGGGACCTCATTCTCCCATCACGTCTTTTTATAGCACAGGGGACGATTAGTGTGGAAATCAGAGGGACCCTGATGGCAGTTTGGCACCAGCCTCTTGATGTTCTCACTGTATTCTCAATTGGTACATAAGGTCACCAAGACGCTCCCTAGAGAGATGTGGAAAAAAAAAATGTGCCTATACTCCCAGGAAGGAGTGCCAAGTGAACCTCTTGTTCTCTCCAGTGACGAGCTCACAAGTCAGTATAATTCCTAGTCCTCCAGGGAGTTAGCAAGAAAAGGGAGATAGAGACTGGGGAGAGGCAGGGAGACATGATCATTGTTTTGGTTTAACCCTGTAGTGTATTTGTGGGTATGTATGCTGAGGCTCAAGCCCAGGGTTCTGTGCATGCCATGCAAATGGCACACCACTGGGATATACTCCAAGCCCACTCTTCTGGCTTATTTTTCTTCCTTCATAGTTACATACTTTGACAGCCTCTTTTATTTAAATAGTGCCCATGTTTAGTAGCCATTCATAGTGACTCTGAATCTCATCTTCACTTCCTGATGCTTCGTTTTACAAGATTGTCTTGGTGTATATTTATAGATACTGTTGTGCTTTAATAACTGTTATTGTTCATGTAGCTATTACAAATACATCCCAGCATGTTTTCTGACCTTCAGAACTTCTGACTTATGGTTTTCTTTTGAGATAAACTCAGGTAGTTCTGGCTGAACTCAAACTCGTAAGGATGGCCTTCCGCTCCTGGTCCTCCTGCCTCTGCATGTAAAGTGCTGGGGCACAGAGTGTGCTTTCATGGGGTGCTGGGTTCTAAACTCAGAACTTCTTACATGCTAGGAAACACTCTATCATCTGAGCTACCGCCCAGCTCTAAACATTTATTTTAGTCATGATTTGTGCTTTTATATTGTTAATCTTTGTCTAAATTTGACACTGTGTAAGATCTATAGTTAATATTTTTACTAATTATGATTGTTATAGTTTGATAGTAAATCTTATCCTAAAGTCGGGTGGGTTTTCACTGTTGTCCAAAGTATCTCAGAGATAGATTATTTGAAATACAGTTGGTTCCTTATGATAATAAATCTTCTTTGTAATTATGCGTAAACTCAATAACGATACCTTACGTAGTCTTTGTGAAGTACTGGGTTCGTATGATTGGACCGGATTGTCCTCTTGCTAAAGACAACTTTTACACCAAGTGTTTTAGCTGTAAGATGAGAGAGAGATGGGAAACCCAACCTTTGTAAAGGAAGTTGAATGTCCTTATTCTTCAAATATACGACTATCCTTGAGCAAGGAAGAAAAGAAAGTGAAGCACAACCAGTGAATAAGATTTTCTTGATGCTTCTCCTTACTGTTTTGATGACTTTCCCCCTTAGAATTACCATCACAAATCTGAGTCATGCATAGTAACTGGAGTCCACATTACCCAGACTGAAAGCTGTGTGTCACTTGTCATTTCTTTTCCAGAGTAACACCCAGCACAGCAAGCCTGGCCCTTCTGCTGTGGCTAAAGAGGTGAAAACCTCGGGGATTTTCTGACTTGAGAAATATCAGAGGAATATCTTAATTTACTGCCAGTTTAGAAATAGAACAAAAATTATCTCATATAGTAAGTTTTGACTCGTCATCCAATGAGAACATTTCATCTCAATCCACTTCCTGTGAATTTGAACTTAAGACTGAGGAAAATATATATTTTATCCTCTTGCTTTATGAGTTATTTTACACTTTGCACAAGTCCTTTCAAGTGGGTGGAGTGAGAGCTTGCGAGTCATACAGAAGATGTCAGCTGAGTCTGAGTGGCCTGCAGTAGGTTAGTCATGGTCATCTCTGTTGTCAATGAAGCACCTGTGACATTTACTAATGGCAGCCTAAGTCTGTAAGCTTGGACTCATTTTATATACAACCCTGAAGTTACTTCTATTTAGATAAAGTGATTGCTGTCTGTTACGAGGTTAAAATTTTAGTCAGGCTAGGGATGTACCTCTATGATAGAGCACTTGCTAGCATGCAGAGGCCCAGATTCAGACCCTGGACATTGGGAAAAAGTTGCTCAGTCTTTCTTGTAATATAAGTTAAGATATGATCTAAACCTCATATTTAATTAGACTTGTTAATTTAATCATATTTTTAAATTTAACTTAATTAGAACTTCAGTTCCTTACAGCTAAATCTTAACATGCTATATTTTATTAATTACTTTGTGTTGCTCAAACCTTCATTAGTCATAAATTTCTTGAAGTAAGTTCCCAGGATCCAGATATATTAAAGTGTTTCTGTGTAGATGTTTCTTAGTTCCCAATAATACGTTACCCCAGGTCTGACTCAGATCCCTTGGATAGCATCTTGGGTAGATACCAACTGTGTAGGTAAATACATTTACTGGAAGGTTATACCAGGTCAGCAGAGGGCAGTTCTGAGTATGTGACCATCTCTGTTACTCAGTTCTGCCCCAGGTCTAACAGTAAGAAAGTAAGGACTTGATAACTGTTTACTGAAGGAATGTTGGAATTACGGAAAAAGATTCCCAAGGGCAGGGCCCTGCCAAGACACGTGAGCCTTTAAGGCAGGCTAATTTATTTAGTGAGGACAAAAAAATAATATTTTAAAATTCATAAACAATTGCCAAAATTGCATTCACTAAAAAGCCAAATCAGAAGTAAAAAGAAACAGAAAAGAATTTTTCGCTCTTGTGAACTTTTCCCATTCTCTCTAAATTGCCCCTTTCAATTTTTAAAACCAGACAGAAATCTCAGGCCGTTCCTGAAGAATTGTAAAATGGGGTAGCGTCAGTTCTGTTGTGTGGTGCAGAGTTTGATTACAACTCTGTGAACTAGTTATAAAGTGACAGCAGCGAGATCTGGCGTCTTTCTCGTCTGTTTCGTGTGCAGGTCAGCAGAGTTCAGTGTGCCACATTGCTGTGGAATTGAACTCCAGAACTGACACTTGGTGCCCAGTAAACAGTAATTCTCTCTCCTCAGTGCTCGGCCTGGTGTTTAGTTTTCTACTTCCTGTTTCTATGGATTAGACTCCTTTAGATACTGCATATAAATGGAATCGTGCAATGTTATCCCTTTGTGTGGCTTACGCTGCAGAACTTAGTTCCATTTTCAGGGTGGCTAATGTGCTATGTGAGTAAGAACATTCTGTTCCTTCATAGGATGTGGGTTTTGGGGGGCTGCATTTGTTTCTCAGCTCTCAGGAACAGTGACACCTCTAATGAGGGTGTGTAAATACCTCTTTCCAAGTCAGCTTTCTCTGCTGGTGATTTACTCAGAGTGCGATTTCCGGAGCATGTTGTAATTGTATTTTAAAAGTTGTGACGGACTTCTGTACTGTTTTCCACTGTGTTTGTGTTGCTTCAAAGTCTCACCAGCATACACAGAGTTCTGGTTTCTCTGCGTCTTTGCTAACACTTGTTTTTGGCTTTGCTTTAATGGTGCCCAGCCTAAGAGTTGGTGAGGTGATTTCTCAGTGTAGTCGTTTTCATTCCACTGGCCGCTTAGTGGTGCCGAACTTCTTGTCATGTGTGTGCTGACTTACTCTGAGTGTCTTTGGAGATTTTCAAGTCTTTTGCCTGTTTTCAGTTAAGCCATTTTTGTTGACATGAAGTTCCTTATGTATTTTGGATAGTAAATTCATATGGAAATATATTCTTCCTTTTTTTTTTAGTTACCTTATATTCTTTTTGTTGCTCCTTGGGTGCATAAAAGTTATTGTTTAATGTAGTGCTTATACTTTTGACATTGTGCATAAGAAATCAAAGCCAGACTTAATTGGAAGCTTTTCCTCTTGTACTTCTGTGGGAGTTTCGCGTCCTGGTTTACACCTTTAATCTGTCCTGAGTTAATTTTGTATAAGGTCTAAGGACTCACCTTTTTCCTCTAGGTATGAATTTTCTGTTTTCCCAATAACTAGATAAGAAACCATGCTTTTCCAGGAATAGTTTCAGTACCTTCATTGGGATTGCTCAGCTGCACATATGCTCTTATCTATGGTCCCTCCAACATTGATCTGTTTGTCTTAATGCCAGGGTCACACTCTTTGGTTAAATGTGGCTCTGTAATCTGCCTTGAAATTTTGCAGCATGAATCTCCAACTGTTCTTTAGAAAAAAATGTTTTGAGTGTATGGAGTCTCTTGAGAATTCATATTAGTTTTCAAATACATTTTTGTATTTCTGAATAAGCGGGCATTGAGACTTTGATAGGCTTTGCCTAGGGTCTGTAAGTTGCTTGAAGTGAATACTGTTGGGTTTTCTACTATGGGAATTCAAGCATCATCCCATTTGTGTCTTCTGGAGAAGTGTTTGTAGTGTTCAGGGTAGGACTTAATTTTCACTCAGGAGCATTGCCTACTTTGAAAGGAGGATAAATTTCATTTTTCAGCTCTGTATAAAGCTGTTTATTAGAAGTTAAATGACACTGTAGGCCTGAGGGTATAATCATCATCGATATCATCATTATCAACAATATTGATGCATTTAAACAGGTCTTTCAGCTTCTTAGAATTCTAGTGAAAGGTGTTCAGAGTGCCATATACCTTAGCTTTGGCTGATAGGCAGTGCTCGGCACTCTGAAGAAGCAGCATTCCTCTAAGAGAGTTTTATTGAAGACTGGAGGTTGTGCCAGACAGCTTGCAAGCTTGAGCGCTGTTGACTGGGGGACAGGTAGAGGAGCTTTGGCGTTTGCATTGGCTGAGCCATGAAGGTCACAGACTCCTCTGGAGCGTGATAACTCTGGTGTTGTATGTACTACATATTTTCCTTCCCTCATCTTATTTCAGCTATGGTGTACATAATGGTGTGGCCTGAGCCTCACTGGACATTTTCTGGCTTTGGGAGACCCTCAGAGGGCCTGTCGGGGGCTGCAGAATCCCTTACTTTCCTCCTGATTTTCAGAAGCTTATGTGCAGTATTTTGGATAGTCTTCCCTTGTACAGATTATTTTACTTAGCAATAAAACTTTTCAGTTGCTTTGTGTTGCTGTTATAAGAAAGAGTATATGTGATTTTCGGTTTACTGAAAACCTCCTTACTTCCTTTTAAAACTAGTTATTTTCAGCACACGGCAGTCTGGTGCAGTGACCACGTGTCTTTGATCCTTGGGCGAGCAGGAGGGGTGTGGTGTGGGTGTGGGTGTTAATGTTCTAGTAGCTTGCTTGCTTAATTGAGTCAGATTCAGACTCCAGGCTGCAATCACGGGGAAGTGCAGCATTCTGGGGCTTCATCATAGCTGTCTGGGTCCACGTTAATTGGGCTCTATGCTCTTGGTGAGCAAGATTTTCTTTCAGGGTACCCAAACCCACATGAGACTGAGGTTATGCCCTAGACCTGTGGTCATTCCTTTTATGGCCATTTAATGACTTGCTCCATGAATTTTTAGCATTCTGGTTTAAGGAGTCCATGGAGGCTGGCAGTGAGAGAGGCATCCTGACAGAACTGTTTGTAGCTCGGAGGCTTGTAGGTTTTTATTCCCTCAGTGTGGTAAGGGTGAGTAGAAATGACCAAAGATAATATATTACCCCCGTTGCCACACCCATGTGGATTTTGTTGCTATGACTCCAAAGATGCTTGACTTCCAGGAAATAAACAGTTGTTTAATGAAGCCCAGGAAACTGCTATCTGATAGATTGACTGATGGGAAAGCCAGATACCGACAGCCAGCCAGCCACAGTCACCAATGCCAAGTGCTGGCATTTCTTTTGGCTCTGGTAGTTTCTAAAGTGCTCTGTCATGGGTGCTGTCTGATTTCTTCTTTTCTCCTCTTCTTATCTACTTCATAAAGTACCATTACTAAACTGTCAAGTTTTGGAGATTAGAAAAGCAAAGCATCCTGTGTAGTTTGGCTTCCTCAAGGTTGTGGAGCTGCAAACTCCATGCCATATGCTAAGCGGCTTACTCTGGTTCTCACTCCTAAGATCCTCTCAAGGTACCAGGTCCCACTGCAACAGTGCCTGCCAGAAGGGGCAAATCTTTTCTTACTACTTACAAAATCAACGCACTTAAAGTTGGTATTACCACATTATGTGGTTATGGGAGGCATACACGAAATCCTATCTAGAAGTCTTCCTGGGAGAGGACTCGGGAGGACACTTCTCAGGAAAGTGGGACCAGGCAGGCTGGGGAAGTGTGGAAGAAACTTGAGAAGACCAGGGGCATGAGTGTTCAGAGAAGCCAAAAGAAGTACTCAGTGTGCCAGGGACACAGAGGTAACCTGAGGATATATCTACCGTGATTACATTTTAGGAGATTGTCCCCACACAGGCAGCCAGTCAGATACAGGCAAATAATGTGTCTTTGGCCGTTAGGATGCAGAATTACAGTTTGTACCTTTTTGGTGAAAGGAAGACTCAGTTGTTACTGTCCTCCCCACATAAAGAAAAGGGACAGCACACAGTCACAGGATGTTGGTGGTCATTTTGTTTTTCCTTCAGAATTACGTCACAGAATCAGCAGTGCTTCATTTCTCTGAGTGGCTTCAAGTTTCCTCGAAATAGCCTCTGTTGTAACTTGATTAGGAAAGCTAAGATCTGCAACCTTTAAGTATGTTGAAATGGGGTTTCTGGTGGGAAATTGCATGTAATGTAATGTGATACCTCAACATCCCTTTGTTACTTTCTGGTGACAGGTTTGTGACTCTTACCCCACGGAACTGTATGTCCCCAGATCGGCCACAGCACACATCATCGTGGGCAGCTCCAAGTTCCGGAGCAGACGGCGATTTCCTGCCCTTTCCTACTACTGTAAAGAAAGCCATGTATGTCTCAAAGCAAGCCTTTGTTTCACCATTTGCCTTTATGTCTTAGCCTAAATGGGGATTTTTCTAGTGCTCCCCTACCCTGTGTGTCTGTCTATCTGTCTTTGTCTCTTTCGTTTTTTTTTTCTGTGTGTAGATTTATTTAAATTCTTAGTGATACGTGAATATCCTGTGAATGGTGTGAGACAATCTAGTTCCATGTAGAAACTTAACCTTCCATGTATATTTGGTGATAAACTAATGGTAGACTCAGACAGTACCTAAGTGTAATCAGCTCCGTGAATGAAGCTGTTCCATCTTGAGGTGCCTGGCTTTGATCCTGAGATCCTAAAGGAGGTTGTAGTACCAGCCATCACTTCCCCTCTCCTTGTAGTGGATGAAGAGGGATAGGTGCACCCACATTTTAGAGGAAAATTCCAGGAAGCATGGGCAACGTTTCTGCTCACATCCCAGTTACCAGAACTATGTGGAGCAGGCATGAACATGCAGTCTTGTGGGTAGCCATGCAAGTAACCAAAATTTAAAGCTTTATTTCCAGGAAAGATAGGAAAACAAATGTGGAGGAATGACAGTGGTCATTGCCATCCACTATAAAAATTATCTGACTCAAGCCAGGCACAGGATTTTCATGGTTAATATAGTTTTTTATTCAAAATCAAGTGATGCTCTGTGTGTGGGATTGTGTGTACATGGGTGTGTTTGTGTGTGAATGAATGTAATTTACCTACAGTCAAGGTAGAGCAGCAGCTGTCAGATGACGCAGGAGGCTTCTGAAAGTGTTTTGAGCAAGGCAGCTTCACCAGAAAATACTCACTTGCTGGTGAGTTCTGTTCTCATCCACTGTTCTTGCTCTGTTCTTCCTCATGAGATGGGGCCGGAGAACTCTGACTTTTGCCTGCGTTATTTAACTCCAGATATGTTTTAGGCCACACAAGAATGGAACATGTTTAGAGGCAAAGGATGCTGTGAGTCCTCTTTTTTAAAAACAGAATTAGTAAGGTTATGAGATTCCATGTTGTTATGCTTTGAAGTGAGATGGGATTGGAATTTAGATGAGGGAGAGAGGATTATGCCTCCTTTCAGCAGTAGGATTGCGTATTTAAACAGTGAGCCCAGGCTCTATGCTATTTCCTTTTCAGAGAAAAATGAACCTTTCTTGGTTGGTGTGAATATCACAAGGGCAAAAGTGTAGTACTTCAGACAGGATCCGGTCATCTTCAGGAAGTAGGCCTCAGAGGCGGGCCTTGCTCTGATGACTTTCAGATCTGAGGGTGAACTCGTCCCGCAACTAAATACGTTATAGAATCAGTGGTCCTCTGCACCAAGGTTTTAGCTGTTCTTGCAAAGATATCACATAGACATGTTTCTGAGCGTCACTTCATCATGTTGTCACTCTGGAGACACCTGCTGTGTGACACTTGATCTCCCATTTTCACATCTCTATACAGCCTGGTTGCAGGTGGAATAATAGTCGGTTTTGTGTTTTTTAACGGTATTTGGGTAGCAGTATCATGTTCAGATGCCTAAGTGTTCTGGGTGGGGCTTGTCCTTAAAGAAGTACCACTGCTGAATGTGGATTTGTGTGGCTAAGTGGAAGTCAGGTGACGTGGCCTGTTGGTTTCCTGTGCTTATTGCTCATATAACCCATCTGTAAGACTAACAGGAACCATGTTGAGGCTGTTCTGGGAGCAGTGAAAAAGGGGTACTCTGGGAGTCAGGTCCTGCAGTATCATGATGCAGGGGTCACCCTGTTCCTGATTGACTGATGTGCTGTTACCATAGGCTGGTGGGAACTGAGGCCCCATACTTAGGTGACCAGAACATTTGTGTGGTGAGAGCTTGCATCAAGCTAGCCAAAAACCATGGGCCCCTCGGTTTTACCAGTTATCAAGGCATTCCATAATATTAATTTTAAGCCAGTTTCTGTATGTGGGTCTTGCGGAGCCATTCCGCCGTCTCCCCCAACTCCCTCTGGTATCAAACCGCTTTATAGTCATGGTTAGAGACTTTGACTTATGAACTGCATTTTGGGTATGGTGTTTGCTGAGAGTCACTTCATCCTTTGCTCTCTGGTATTATGTTAGCGTTTTAAAAGTCACTTTACTTTAAATTGTGTACAACGTGGTCTCCTAGTTTCAGAGCATAAATTTCCAGCTAGGCGGACGGAGGAACTCATAAATGATTTCTGTTCTATTAAGACACATTTTCCTAAACAATATGTCTTTCTTGCTTTCTGCTTATGCCTGCTTCAGATGCCTCTTTGTTTTACATTTCCCTGTTACTGTCGTGTTGAACTGTGACCCTGGCCATAGACCCCAGTTTCCTTGAACCACAACGGCGATTGCCTGTCTGCTGCTGAGCTGTTCTGGATTCCTCTTGTTGTCAGACTCCCCATCCCAGAGTTCTTGATCTTCAGAGTAAGAGAGGAGCTGAGTGTGGTAGAGCGTGCCTCAGGAGACAGAGGCAGTTCTGTGACTTCCAGGCTTGTCAGGTTTATAAAGTAAGTTATAGCCAGCCAAGGGTACATAATAAGACTCTGTCTCAAAATTTAAAAAAAAAAAAAAAAAAAAGACTTAGAGAAAAATCCAAACAAACAAGCAAAACCATACCACCTTCTCCAATGACAGCTTTGAAGAATGTGTGTGTGTATGTATGTATATATGTGTGTGTATGTTTATTTATTTATATAATATATATATATATATATATATATTTTTTTTTTTTTTTTCTTCTCTAGAGAAAACATGCTAAGGCCAAGTTTCTGGATCGGTGCTCTTGTTTGTTTGTTGTTATAAAACAACAACATACACTGAGCAAAATCAGCCCAGGGGAGGAAGAGTATTTGGCTTATAGTTTACAATCCATCATTCGGGGAAGCTAAGGCAGGAACCTAGAGTCAAGAAGTAAGACACAGGTCATAGAAGAAAGAAAGTAGCCTACTGCCCATCGCTCTTTTACACAGTCCAGGGATGGCACCATGCACAGCTCCGAGTTCTCCTACATTGATTGTTAATCAAGAAAATACCCCATAGACATGCCCTCAGGGCAGTCTCTCAGAGGCAGTTCCTCAGTTGAAATTCCCTCTTCTCTGACCTGTCTAGGTCTCTGTGAAGTTGACAGAAGCTAACCAGCAGGTTTCGAAGGCAGGAAAGCTGAGTTTGAAGTCAGAGAGGTGATTCGTGGTAAAAGAGGTCTGCCTGCATGCAAGACCCTAAGCAAGCGATGGGCTGGCGGGGCTATGAGGGTTCTTCCTTCCAGCTCCTGAAGAGTGCTTCCGTGGCCTCCCGTCTATCCTTCCTTCCACACAGCAGGCCACACAGTAGATGGTGCTAGTTTTATACGTTGTATGACATGTGAATTAATATCGCAATGCTATTTTAAAAAGAACGGAGGGTGGGGGGGGGATAAAAATCACAGCACAGGAAAGAGAAAATAGGCCAAAAGCCAAGCCAACTAAGCCAACATAGCGAAGCCATGACATCCACACTTACAGAACCAGTGTGAATTTGTTTAGTCAACATGCATCTTACCAAGGGGTTTATATGTACTTTAACTGCTATAAGCTAAACCCATAAGAATATTTTGCCATGAACACAAGTTTAAAGCTGAGTGTTTATCGCCCCTCCCTTATACATGACTGATCTATATATCATCCAAAAGTGCAGCATCAAGTTCTCCATGCTGTCTGTGGGGACGGGTCCTAGAGTTCCCCTAGACACCAGTGTCTCTGCATGGGCTCGTCTCTCACCTAAAATGGTAATGTTTGCACATGCTCTGCTCACATCCTCCTGCATACCCTACATCAGCTCCCGATTGCTTCAGATGCTCAGTCAAGGTAAATACTTGCTATGATGGGTTGGCAAGTATGATGGGATACTTGCTTTAGGGAAGGCAACAAAAAAGTGATTCAGAATCAGTTCTTTTAGTTAAATATTTTTGACCCATGGTTATTTAAAACCATAGCTGATTAAACCCACCAGTGTAGGACCAGGTGACTGGAAAGAGAAACGGAAAGATGCTCGTATGGTGTTGGAAACGTAGGTCAGGGAAATGGTGGGGCATGTTGAGATGGGGTCTGAAGAGACCCCTTGTTTCTAAATGTCCTTTCTGAGCAAACCTAGCAGTAACCTGGGCTTTTATTACTGTGAAAATGTGACCTTTAGATTTGATTTTGGGTGTTCATGATTCTTTTAAATAGACTAGTTTATTTAAAAAAAAAAAAGACGACAATAAGCACTAAAATGATTTCCCTAGTCTTGCCACTAATAGTGTCTTGTAAGTTGTTTCAGGAAAGTGATTTTTTTTTCTGCTTTCAGCAGTGAAAAGAAATATTGCTGAAAAGGAAAGTAGGTTGCTTAAATAGTTTTAAATTCATGGTGTGGATCCTACTTAAACATCTTCACATATTCCTACCTTACACAGAAAGCTTACCCATGTAGCAGGCTTTTCAGCTTGGATTAAAAATAAACATATCTTGATTTCCATAAAATCCAATCCCATTTTCTGATGTTGGTGTGGAGTGCAGGCTAACCAAAAGCTCCTCTTTCTGGGGATGCTGCCAGAGTGTCTCTGACAGTTGTGTTGCCGTGGCCTCTCCCCGCAGGCCTCCATCTGCAGGAGCAGCCAGCCCCTTTCCGGCTTCAGTGCTCGGTGCCTGGAGGATGAGCAGATGCTCCAAGCCATCAGGAAAGCCAATCCCGGAAGTGACTTCATTTATGTCGTGGACACAAGGCCTAAAGTAAGTGTCAGCGTTTTCATACAGGTCTCTGCAGCCCTGAGTCCTGAGGCTGAAAGCAACCAAAGCTATTTAGTACTCACTGTGTTTACTCTTAAGTGATAAGAAGGTGACTCTGATCCAGTAAATAAGTCGGGCACTCTCTTCTCAGGTGCAAGTATGTGGTTTGCTTCAGCTTTGTTCTCTCTCTCTCTCTCTCTCTCTCTCTCTCTCTCTCTCTCTCTCTCTCTCCCCTTTCTCTCTCTCTATCTCCTTCTTCTTCCTCTTCCTCCTCCTCTTCTTCTTCTTCTCTTCCTCTCTTTCTCTCCTTCCCTTCCTTTCTTTTTTTCATGACCATGACCACATTGGTTGATGGATCCCGCCCCTCAAGTGTGTTAGTCTTCCTGGGTCACCAGGAAACTAAGTGGATGTTTGCCATAGAAAGTTTTCCTGGCGACATGCAAGTTGTCCTTAGTCCTTGCCCGCTGCATCCAGATTTATTTCCTAGTATAATAAAGAAGATAAAGGCTTAGGAGGCTGCTCACAGGATCCTGACGCTTGGCCTTTGAGGGGAGGTTAAGTATACACAGGAGCCTCCCAGGCCACCCACCCAGATGAAAGCCTTCTGAATTGTTCACTGATGGATTGGTGAGAGCCACCAGATAGCCTCACGGACTTAGTGCGAAAAGTCTGCTTGGTCACGTGCTGTTGCTAGAGATTGGTGCATTAACATGAAATCGTGTCACATTTGTATTTGTGGAGGTCTAAAGCAAGGAGTGTGTCACCATACTTCAACCTTGCCTGTGGCCTTGTCAGATATTCTGGGATTCTGCTGAGTTTGCAAAAATGTTTAGAGCTTTCTCATTTCACTCTTATAAGAATCCTGCAGATTAGGAGATGTCTTTTCCTGAGTAAGGACTTAGCTTTAAAGAGGTTAGGTAATTCACTGAGACCACGGAGTTTAGGCACCAGGCCACATTCAGTCAAATACAAGCTTATTTGACATCAAAGCCAGTGTTTTTTCTGTTTACTAAAACATCTCTAGGGGAACCTTGTCTCCACTTCCAGACTCTAGAGGGTTGACACCTCAGTTGATCACACACCCAGTGGAACCGGAGACATAGCTGAAGAGCCAGTTCCAGGCTCAGCCAGAATCACCTCAAGACCAAAGGAGCAGGAGGGACTCTAAGCAGAGTGCTGTGTACCTACCAGCTATGGAGGAAATGTGAGTCCTAAAGGCAGGGGTGAGATAGAGACTGTCATCTGCTTGAGTAGTGTTGACCCTGTGTCATGCCTCAACTCCAAGGACTGCTTTGTGGTTGTGACTTTAACATTGTGTAACAGGAAGTCATAGGGTATTTCTCTCTTTCTCTGGTAATGAGGTAATGTCTGTTCTCTGGGTCCCATGCAGGTGACATCTTCAGGATACAGCTATGAAGAAGATTAGGGTGCCTAAAAAGTGGGAACCTGGGACCTTATTTCCTGGTCATATATGCATAAACTGTTTGCAGGTGGTCATTGACAGAGGAAGGAGAATGGGAGAGAGAGATTTGTGGTTTTTGGCAGGTGAGGGGACAGCCTTCAGTCTTGTTCTTTGTCAGTGCAAGGATGGAGAAATACCCTTTGGCTTAGTTTGGACCTTAACAAACTTGATAAAGCCTTGCTAACACAGCTTACCTATACTGAAGGTCCCCAGCGTAAGGCTGCTGATCTAGGCTCATGCTACAGTGGATCTCGTATGTGAGTGAAAGGTGGCACTGTGTACTTCTAGGAGCCTACATGTGTGCCTTAGGAAAGTCACCCTTTAGATACCTATGCAGAGAGAGTAGAGACAGCCAATCAGTATTAATCAGAAGCATCGTCAACCAATAAGACAACTGTAATTGCCTAGCTTTGCAAAGAGCTGTTTATGTTAACTGCATTCCTTCCATGTGGCCCCTTCTACCAACTACACAGAACAGATGAGCCTGTTAGAAACCATGGGCGGGAAGAGTCCTCATCAGTCCACATAGCCTGTACACAGGGAAGGAGACCATTTTGCATCACATATGGGTTGAAAATTTAAATTAGCCTGGATCAAGATTTCATATTTGAATATAATCCCGGTACTCTTAAATATGTCCAAAATGTCACTAGATGGTGTAGGGGAGATTCTGACAAGCGCATTTGTAGATAATACTTGTAGGCAATAAAATCATCTAGTATTTCCAAGAGTGTTCCACAGTCAAAGTTAGTAAGTAGGTCATAGCAAAATGAGGAGAGGAAAGGACCACTCTTTGACACCTATGCTAGGCTCTGGCCCAGTTCTCCTAAAGGCAGCTTTGCTCTGTCTGTCTGTCTGTCTGTCTCAGTCTGGAGTACCTTTTGGGATGTTTATTATTTCTAAAACTGTGTTTCTGCTTTGAAAGTTCAGCTTTTGCCACATTAAAAAAAAAAAAAAAGTGGAGCTCCTGAAAAAATAGCTTGTTTGATAGATTAAATATCGCCACCTTCTGTCCGTTATGTGAAGTACAGACTGACTTTCAAGAGGTTTTCTCCTGTTTGCTTTTAAGGAAAACTGCCCATCAGTTCTCCAATTTTAACTTCTCAGTTATTTAAAGTGTGAGCATATGTTGTATATGTAGCAAATGTAGCAGTAAGAGTATTTTGCTTGTTACATGTTATACATGTTTAGAAGAGTTGGGGTGGGGAGGAGAAGGCTGGACCTTAAATTTAGATTCAGAATAAGTATAGTTCATGGAACATAAGGTTGTTGTGTTTGTCAGTTTGTTGCATTTTATGAAGCTCACTACAGAGCTTTAGCCACACCTGCCCTGAAAACACTTGTGTAAACAGTGACTTTTGAAAAGACCACGGGTGGTGAGAGCAACATCTGTATATAATTTCTGGAAGAAAAAAAAGCCCCTTAAAATATTAGAACATAGAGTATCCCTTAAGACATATCATTAAAGTTTTTCTTGGTTATGGCTGAAGCCTTCGTTCTTAGGAATGTGACTTGCTTGTGTAGACTGGGGTCAGTCTCATGTAGAGCTGGCAGCCCCCACAGATGTTGGAGGAGCTGAGCCAAGGAGTGGGAACCAGCTTTCTGATGAAGCAGGGACTCCTGTGGCAAGGGCTTGCTCCCAGCTCTGCCTGTATTGTGTTCTCTTCTTGATTGTCTCATTCTTATCTGTGGTCTTGACTTAACATGTGCTTCTTGTGGCTGTGAAAGGCTACAAGAGTATCTGAAGTAATGTTGGTAGTATTCCCCTGAAGCTTGACACTCCCTCTTTTCCTTCTGAAATTGTTACCATATTGGCGTAGTCTGCAGTAACTTTAATTCTTCTTAATGAATATAAATAAATACATCAGTAAGTATTAACGGTGGGTGGATGCATGAACATTTGTTTAGTTTACACATATGTACATGTAGACGTGTGGTGTATGTGAGAGAGGAAGGGGGAGAGACAAATCAGGGCCTGTGTCTTTGGTCCCTGGTTGTATTCCACAGTGTGGATATGTCATTGTTTCTGCAGTTACCACTCTGATATTCATAGGTTTGCAGCTTTCGTGGTGATAAAAACATTTGTCACAGACATTCTTCATCTATATGTGCTAGGACCTTTATTTTTATGAGGTTTTTAGAACTAGAAGATCTGGGTCAAGGTATTTTAACTTAGCTTTTAAACTTAATTATTTGAAGGACTACTTTGTACTACACACTTAAAAGCAGATCCCTCCTCCCCAACCCCCACTTGAGTAGTCCCCTAGCCTTTGTGGCCCAAGGAAGATAGTGGTCACTGAATACTGTTCTCTATAAGTGGTAGCCTGCTTAGTCATACCGCAAGAGAGGCGCGTCCCCAGCCATGTATCCCTGTGAGAAATCTTTCCCAGCTTGGGCAGGACTTGTCTGATTACACTGTGCAGTGTTAGAGCAGTTTGGGCGTAATCAGTTTCTTCAGCATCCATTAGCATTGACATCCCAAGGTCTTATCTACAAAGTTACGGTTACAGAAGTGACAAAAGCTCCCAGGTCAGACCTCCCATCCTGTCTGGATGGGAAGGAGCACCTTGAAGCCTGACGGTCAGCGTTCTCTCTTCAGTGGTCCTGCTGAAGGAAGGTTCAGCTGGGCAGATGAGAAGGACCATTCCTGCCTGATTTTTCTTACTTGATGATTCCTGCTTGTTTCTCCATGTTATGGTTCTGGCAGATAATTTAGTGCACAGAGGCTTATAGTGATAGCTGTCTCTGTGGATATCCTGCCAGTCAGCAGCTTTTAATGTATAGTGTTAAACTGGCTCTGCCACAGACTTTCACATCAGGTCAACAGCACCAGCGAACTCAACGGACAGAGGCATCTCCAGACCTTAGGAAATACTTTCCACTAAGAAAATGTTACCCAGGCCAGCACATGAGTACTCGCGACCACAGGCTCAGCCTCTGTGCTTGCACTGAGAGCTCAGTACAGCGTTTCAGTAAAATGTGTTCAAACTATAGTATGTGTCTACGCGTCTTTGCAATGTTGTCCTGAGTGGTTGTTCCAGTGTCCTGAATGTAACTCATGACTATTCTGTTTTGCTGACTACTGCAGCTTAATGCAATGGCAAATCGGGCTGCAGGGAAAGGCTATGAGAATGAAGACAATTATTCCAATATCAAGTTTCAGTTTATCGGGATAGAGAACATCCATGTCATGAGGAACAGTCTTCAGAAAATGCTGGAAGGTAAACCATTTTGTTACACACAGCATTAAAAGAATACTTAAGTGTTTTGATGCCAAAATGGAATAAGATAGTCTTTTGATTTAATTTTTTTCCAATGATAACCGTTTAACAAGTGTGGTAACTTTGGAAAATGTGTTAGGGCTGGGAACATTATCATGTTGCAGTGACTCTTTAAGCACGCTAACAGTCTGCTTGTTTCATTCGAGCAGTGGAATCAAGTGGTTTGAACATTTGGCAGTCAGCCAGATGTTACACTCTACACTGGCACTTTTATATCTGAGATAAAAGTCCCTCCCTCCCTCCGTCCTTCCTTCCTTCCTTTCTTCTTCACTTTCTTTCATTCAAAGACATCTGGAAAGAAAGCAGTCCTACCTTTAAAGTAATAACCCAATGTTCCTATGTGGAAATCAGATTTACAGACTGTCCCCACATTCCTGAGTGATAGATAGATAGATAGATAGATAGATAGATAGATAGATAGATACAAAGATATACAGATACACAGACAGATAGACAGATGAATGGATGGATGGATATATATATATATATTGGTAGGTAGGTAGGTAGATTGATTGATAAGATGATAGATACATAGATACACAGATAGGATAATAGATAGATACATAGATACACAGATAGATAATAGATACATAGATCATACAGATAAATACATAGATAGATAGATACACAGATACACAGATAGACAGATGATAGATACATAGATAGATAGATAGATAGATAGATACACAGATACACAGATAGACAGATGATAGATACATAGATAGATAGATAGATAGATAGATAGATAGATAATGGATACAAAGATATACAGATAGACAGACAGACAACAGACAGACAGACGGATATAGATAGATAGATAGATAGATAGGTGTTGGTCTAGATCCTCATGTCTAAATACCAGGAACGGCTGAGCACACATGCACATGCAACTCCCTACCTGAGCAAGCACTGCAAGGACACATAAGGACTTACATATTCATGTGGAGTGGAAAGGATGGCTCATATGCTATGGAAGAATCACCCTTGTGTCTGTGCATCCATTAGCAGAAAGTATGCTTTGCATTCAAAACTTGCTTCATTACTGCTTAAGGTCTACCTGATCCTGAAGTCCTGTGAGAGATCCTGCTGCCTCCAAAGGCAAGTGGGAAAACAGAAGATGCTGAAGCCACAGAGCTTCGCTTTGCCTGTGAACACTGGAATGCCGTTGAGGAGAGCATGCAGGGATGGATGAGGTGGAATCTTGGGAAGTTGGTTGTCTCGGTAGGATCTGAGGAGTCTGGAGGGGACAAGGGAGGAGCAGAACTGCTTTGCAGGATGCACCTCTGCCCTCAGTTGCTTACTCAGTTCTCTGTTCTGTCAGGACAGCAGTGTGGCAGAACCTAAAGGTGCACTGGGGAAGTGTCACAGAGAGACCCAATCTCTTTTCCTGCATCCCCTGGTTGACCTTAGTCACTATGGGACTTGGAACAAACACATCAGTCATTTCTCTAGGATTGCGCCTGCAGGGAAATGAGGGGATTCAATTATCACTTACCCAGTTTGTTTGTTTTCTACATGACATTTGGTGCCACTGGCTGCAAGACTTTAAAATTTGGTTAAAGGCTGTGGGTCTAGCTCAGTACTGTAAGGCTTCAGGGTAACTTTTTAGCACTGGGGTTGATAAATGAGCATTTAATTTATTAGAAGAAGCCAACGTCTGCATCTAAGACAACAACAGCAATAACAACAACAAAACGTAGCTTCCAGCCCTATGTTCATCCTCTTTTGAAACAGTTTTCTTGTCTCTTAGGTCAAAGTTCTAACAATCTAGGTATATTTATTTGACTTTCTTAAGCATCTAGAGACTTTTTTGTCCTTGCTATAAGTAGTGCATTGCCTGTAGGAGAAGAGCGGGCTAGCCCAGCTCTGTCACTGACTCCATTGTAAGAAGAGTGCACCATTGTAACAGTCATTGGGAAACTTCCCATTGGCACACTTTGCTATTTGCATTCAGCAGTTTCATGAGGCAGTTTTCCAGATCATTACTTTTCTTCTGTACAGAAAGTTGTTCCTAGGAATATATATAACATAGGCCTCTGCCTTTTCTAACATAGAATTCTGCCTCTGTCTAAATTACCCTGTATTTGATTTTTCAACCCTTGCCCTCTGGTCTGTCTTACTGCTTTTTCTAAAGGACAACAAGCAAGCTGACTGATTTCACACTGGTTATGGTGCTTCTGCATAACCCTCTGGCGGTGTGTAATCGTAAGCTGGGATGGCTTTCTGGATGCCTCTCAGGGGTCTTGACCAGTGTTTGGCTACCTGTAAACAGTCTGAGTAAATCGTAAATCACTGTTGGAGACTCAGCTGATGAAGTGATGCATGCAGTAAGACCCACCTTCTCAGGGCTTTCTATTTCAAACACGGAGAGGTCTTTGGCATCACAGGCTGGGAGGTGGGGCTGATGGCATTCCCCCATAGCTCTTAACTTTCTTCAAACTTGCTAAAGCACGGTTTGGGATATTACCAGAGGAGATTATGGAATGGAAAGTGGAATTATTTGTGTTCTGCTGCCAGTGTGTAGGAACTTCTGTCTGTGAATAGAAACTCCAGGATATTTCATTAAAAACAGAAATTTAGGAGCAAGTCATACCCTCTGTAGGTCCATTTCTTGAGATCAATATACATCAACTTAAACTCTAACTTGCAGGTTGTCAGTTACCTACCAAGAAGAAAGGTATGTTTCTGGTCCACAAAACAATTCTGTAACTTAATTGCTTTTCACATGAGCTCCCCTTTTTCTCACAGAGATAATTGACTTCTCCTTCCCTCCTTCCCATCTCTTTCCTCCCTTCCTCCCTTCCTCCCTTCCTTCCTTCCTTCCTTCCTTCCTCCCTTCCTTCCTTCCTTCCTTCCTCCTTCCTTCCTTCCTTCCTTCCTTCCTTTCTTCCTTCCCTTCTTTCCTCCCTTCATCCCTCCTTCCCTCCCTCTCTCCCTAGGTGCCCCCCCCCATCAGTTCTATTGCTTGAATTCCAAAAGAATCTTATATTGGTGGCTATTCTGTATCTTTGCAATATACCACTTAGTCATTTAAGTAAAATACTGAACAACTACTAGATGTGTGTGGTGTGGGGGGGTGCTGGGGTGCTGGGGGTGGTGGTCCTCTTCCTTCTCTTCTTCTTCATCCTCCTTCCTTCCTCCTTTCTTCCATATATATATATATATTTTTTTTTTTTTTTTTTTTGGAAATGGGGTCCTGCTATGTAGCTCAGGTTGGGCTTAAACTAGATATCTACAGTCATGCAAGTACTTTCATTTAAGTGATTGTATTTGATTTTCACAGCAGTGTTCTATAATGCATGGCATTTGTGCTGTGTAAATAAAGACTGGGTGTCTTAGGTCAACTGAATTGAAAAAGTCATAAAGATTGAATTTGCTCTGATAAATTTCAAAGAATCGTTTTTTTCAGTTTAAAAAAAAAAACAAGTCTGGCAGTATAAAGAAGGTGGTAAAATCATTGCATTGAATATTTCTGTATCATTGAATTAGCTTAGCACGGTGTGTACACTTTGCATAGTGATATGTAGTTTCTTACAAGATTTCCTCCTCTATGGACTAATCCAGAATAAGGCTTTAAACAGACCCACACTCAGTTATGATAGTAGAACTTTGGAAACAAGATAAATGCTCAACAGTAGTACTGTGAAAACTAATTTAAACAATTTGTTCTACATTCTTGATAGAAAATGTAGGTGAAGTAAGTAAAACATTTAGGTTGTAAAATAGCATTCCTATTCTCACTATATGTGAGTCCTATGTATAAAGAAAGACCAGGGAGAACGCAGGAATGATCCCTGAATTAGTGCATGAGGATGGTAGGTGGTTTTCTTCTTTCTCCTCTGTACTCAGAGTACTCTGTACTCTCCTCTGTGGCCTCAGAGTATGAGTTGGTTTACATACTCAGTGAGCAGTACTCATTATCTCTCAGTTTCTGTGTTTCAGGATTCTAAGAATGTTCTGTGTGTATCTGGGGACCTAAAAGTTCTTCTTGAGGATCTTACAGGGTCTTTGAGTGTCAGCTGCCTGTGTTCTCATTAGGAGGCTCAGGCTGGGGATGTCTGCTCCTGGGCTCAGGCTATTGGGAGAATTCATTTCAGGGTCCCACATTTGGTTAACTAGAGGCCACCTTCTAGTCTTGTGGCTGCCACAGTTTCCTGTGTGGTCTTATTCATCAACTAGTGACATGTGGCAATTTGCTTCTTCAAGCCAATTGCAAGTGTTTCTTTCCAGTCCAGAAATCTACTGGAAATCTACAGTTTTCAGTGCCATTTATCAAAAGCTTACTACTTTTTAAAGGCTGCATAGCTAGACTAGTTTGATCAGAGAGTACTAGGTTCAGAGGGGAACTCAATATGTAAGGTGGAGCATGATTAAGGACGACCTCTGATGTCTACCCATGACGTGTGTGTGCACGCGAGTATTCACACACTCACCAAGATCATATCTGGTTGGGCAGTTTCCATTCATCCTTAGAAGAGGAGGTTATTGTAGTTTTCATCATGTAAATTTCTTTGTTCAGGATTCAGTATCTGTCAGGGTCATGTAATAGAGGAAGATTTGAACAAAGTACTTCTTATTACATTACCATTAGCATTGTTAATTCGTACTTCTCAAGCCAGAAAGACTCACAGAGAACTTCTCTACGTAGTAATGCTGACATAGTATTTTGGGGAGGTGGTTAAATTGTTGACACTAGCCTTTAAGGATACATGTGCTCAAGTGAATCATTGGGACCTTGTTGAGGCCGCCTTGCAGGTGCTCCTCACTCTCCTTTGGTAGGTGAGGGCACAGACGTACAGAGGCTAAGCGACTCCCACAGCCTCACCATGGTAAGGTCAAACATGGCTTTTGCTCATTCACATAAACCCAGTGCCACACTCTTAGCCACTCAACTCTGTTGCTTGAAGGGAAAGGGGGTTAATGTAGAAAATACCCAGGTCTAAGTTGGTGAAAGTCCTAGATTTGGGTTCCTGATTGAGTTGGTGTAAAATTGAGCAGATCTCCATTCCTTTGTGTGTGTGTGTAATGTAAATTATATATATTTCATAACATTAAAAAGATGCCTTGTAGACTATCAAGTGTTTCTCAAGTTGCGTTCTCTTGTAAGCAATAATATATTGTAAAGTAAACACTGAGATGGTTAATCCAGTCAGCTAGGTATTTGATAGGTCCCATGCCTTCCTATAGGTCAGTTTTCTTAATTTCCTTATTCGGAGGACAGTTTGCAGAGGCATGTATGTGCCTGCCTCATAATACAGACTCTGTCCACTTGGTATAAGTGCATCAGAAATATTTAAGAAACATGCCAGGCCTGGTGGAGATTTTCCCAGCAAGTTATTAACTAGAGATAGCAATCTCTGCGGTAGCAGAGCAGATGGGAAGTGAGCCCAGAAACCATGAGCAAGGGTGCTGTGTCAGTCAGCCATCCCGACTAGACACTGGGAAGCGCTTGATGAAAGGAGACCAGGAGTTCATTTTCCTAGATTGAAGAGTTCTGGGATCACAGGTTCCGAATTTCAGGCTTAAATTAACTATGGGGACCTTTGTAGTCCAATCAGGTGACTTAGAGGTCATGATCTGTCTTGTTGTTGTTTTTCAGAGTTTAGCTCTGTGCCATAATTTCCATGTGGGGAATCCCTTCTTTCAGCTGGATTATTCCTGGCTGTGCTCCTGTAGATGACACAGTGAACTCAGGCCCCTCTTTATAGTGTGAGTGGCTTCACTCAGAAACAGCAGCTTCAGACATTTACAAATCGTTTTCTTCTGACCCGGGTCTGTCCCGCAGACGTTGCTAGTTACTGTTTCCTGACTCGGAGGGGAGCACAGTGGACTGAGAGTGCGTGCCTTCTCTCTGTGTAGTATTGTGTGAGGATTTATAATTTCAGCAGGACACCCCCATCCCAAGAAGACCTCCCACTTCTTATAGTTTCATACTGTATTGTGACAGCAAGATTTGGGGTAAGTAGAACATTCTTAAAAGGAATAAATAAAAAAGAGCGTGTGTGATGTAGAATTAAAGGCTGACAAGATGTTTTCCTGGAGCTTGGCAGATAGTATGTCGCACTAGTGATCGTGCTCCTCAGAGCGTTTGCACTGTGATGGGCTTGTGGAATTCCCAACATCCTGTACATCTTACTTCACCTTTTCAGCTCTACCCCACCCGCATACCTTCTTCCGTCATGATCCCAGAGTCTGCTCTTAGTCCCAACTTCCCTGTTTCCACGTGCCTTGAAAGTTTCCTATTTAGACTTTAGCATCTTTACAATCCCACCATCAGTTCCTATTCACGATGACTCGGTTTGCACAACCACGGTTACGTGTAAGCATAGATTGCCATTATATGTTATAAATCTGTGAACCTGTCATAAACAAAATTCACTGGTGAAGGTAACAAAATCTACCAGGTATCCCTCATGTGAACCTGCCATCCTGTTTTCTTCAGGTGAATGTTTAGTATTCTGGAGCACATTTGTGTGGGTTTGCATTTGCATATGCACATGTATGGTTGACCTCTGGAGGTACACATGTATGTGCACTGTTTCCTATGCTCCTAGCTCAAGCAGTGTCAACACAGATGCACAGAATTTAGGTTTAACTACACTATATCATGTAATACTATATTATTATAAAGAAAATCAGGTTATTAAAAATGGTGGTACTGTTTAGAGATTGCAGAAAATATTATTGTCAATAAAAGTAGAAATGTTTTGAAGAATAGTCTTTGGCCTTGTTGGTGTTCCATGGAGAATCTCTCCAGCTGGTGAAAAGGTTTCTTTAAATGGTCTGTGTGGCTGGTGAGGCTGTGGGGTATATTGTTGACATTACTACATTAAATACAATTCAGAGATGTATTCTGAGCCTCAGGAAAAGGGTGAGATGACAAAGGTGACTTTACCTGAGCATTGCCCTTCTGCAGACTCCACTCATGACCTTTTGAGTGGTGCCACTTCATATGCTGCCCAGTGAAGGGAGAGTATTGTTAGGCTGGTTATTTGAGGGCTGTCTAAATGGTCTTGGATTCTTGACTGCAAAAAGAAAGTGCACTGGCTAATAGGGAAAGAACGGCTCACTACTGCTTTAGATACTAGAGGCTGTGGAAAGCCTGATCCCGTGCCCTTCTCTCTCTCTCTTTTTAATTTTAACTTTTTGTAATTTAATTTTTTTTTTTTACAGTCCAGCTGTTGTCCCCCTCCATAGTTCCTCATCCTACTGTCTCCAAGAGGATTTTCCCTACCCCTGCCAGGCCTCCCCACTCCCTCAGAACTCTAAGGGAGTCCTTACATTAAATGCTCAACAGTGGGGAGAGGCAACTCTGGAGTCTTCCTTTAGTAGAAAGACAGGCCATCAAGTGGAGGGATGAGGTTGCCATCCCACAGTCAAAAATTCTGACCCAGTATTGTTCCTGTCTAAAAGAACTGCAGGGACAAAAACTGGTGCTATGGTGTGCTTGCCGACAGAAGCCTAGCATGGCTGCCCTCTGAGAGGCCCAACAAGCAGCTGACTGAGACAGATGCAGACACTTACACCCAACCATTGGACTGAAGTCGTGACCCCTGTGGTTGAATAGGGAAAAGCTGGAAGAAGCTGAGGAGGAGGGCAACCCCATAGGAAGACCAGCAACCTCAACTAACTCAGACCCCTGAGATCTCTCAGACACTGACCACAACCAGGCAGCACACACCAGCTAGTCCGAGCCCCTCCCTCACCCCTCACGACTTGTATATAGCAGAGGACTGCTGGGTCTGGCCTCAGCGGGAGAAGAAGGGCCTACCCATGCCCCTTTGTGTCCTCCCTCACCCTGCAAACATTTGCACAGGAGGAAGTGTGCAGGGAAGACCAGGCGAAGCTTCTTTCTTTCTGAGTGACTTTCATATTTGTTGAGTTCTAACGTGCACCTTATATTGACTTTTAATTGTTTGCAGTGTTTTGTGCACTTATACGTAGAAATGGCCTGTTATATAAAACAGTATCATGAGACCTAGCATCTAGCTCCATGCTGGCAAGTACATTTCTCTGCAATCTGTGGCATATGCTTCTGATGTCAGCTGACATGAACTTTGTTCAGCAAAATGGTTTGTAAATATTGGTTCTGGTTTGGCAACAAGAGCGAACAAATCAGTATTTCTCCCTTATCCCGAGTTTATCCAAACAAACACAACAGTTTCGTATTTAAAAGCCTGGGCACTAATTGTTTCAGTTTCAAGTGTAGCCCCATCTGTCATGTGTGTTTATCATCCACAGATTGCTTTGAGTGGCCACTGGCCATTAGGGAAAACATCCTCTCAGCTGTCACCTTGCCTGAAGTCCTGGGCAGGTGGGGATGGGCGGGGGTGGGGGGAGGATTAATTTCCCAAGCATGTGCAATTTCAGTGTTCCTGAAAGCAGAGTCGTTACCCAAGAGCTGTCCTTAGTGTGGAAGAAATGAGCTGACACGGCAGGAACCCAGCAGCCCACCCCTCCTGTGACAGGCCCTGGTGTACTCTCTCACCGTGCTCTCAGTTGTCTCTCCCCTCACTGTCAGCACAGGCCATCACCAGGTTACCTGCAGAGCTTGGAGACTTTAGCTTTAAACTGTCTGTGAGTTCTGCTCTCTATGGGAAGAGGGTAAACAAACAGCCTTTGCCCTGGGCTGAGCTCCAAACTCCAAATCCCCAGCTATCCCTTAGGCCTGCTAGATGTTCTGAAATAAACATGCATGCTAACCAACCCACAGACCCTGCAATATGAACCCAAGCCCTGGCCCCTTAACTGAAATAACTTTAAGACAGTGTTTTCTATGGAAGACTTAATGGAATCAGCTGAATCTGGTTGCCTCTCCTTGGAAAGTGTGTATTTTCAGATTATTAAAATTTTGGGTCATATCCTGAGGTTGGATGTTGTAAGCACCAGGCATCCAGGGAGTATTAAAAACTCAGAGAGGGTGCTAGACTTAGACTTTGCCTCGCTTCCAGCTGGGCTGTGTCCTTGGGCAGTGTGTACAGACTGAGGTGAGCAGCCACATGGAGGGCCTGTTGATATGTAGGCCAAGCTTTTCTTTGTGTCAACTAGGGCTAGCATTTGACCTTTTCATCAACTCCCACTGTCTGTCTGCTGCTGATCTTCCTGTCTGAGCTCGGGAAAGCTTCCTGAGGTGACGGTGGTTACACTGCTCTTTGTGAGTCATTAGAGGATTAACTTTTCTATGCCGTGTTTCCTAAGTGATCTTTCTTTCTTTCTAAGTGACTTTTCCCCACTGTACAGGAGAAAAATCTCTTCTTTCCATACCTTAAGCTGCATCAAGATTAATTGCGTGTTTGAGAGAATGCATACTTTTACAATTTACTAATGTAATTCTCTTTTACAATTTATTTTAAAGGTATGCATGTCAAACTAGACTTCCATAAGCATCCTAAGTCACCACTGTCCGTGGAAATTATTGCAAGCCATAGCTGTGAGTAGTATGTGTAATTTTAAGCTATCTGGTGGTTAGGTTCTAAAACTAATACAAAGTGTGGATTATTTTTTATCGTTTGAGAATTTCGTACATGCATATAATGTGTCTGAGTCAAGACCACCCACCTGTGCCCTCCTCTGTGGCTTCTGCCTTGTCAGCACCACATATAGGGATATGTGCCCAATCTCAGGTTTTGTTTATGTTAAAAGCCAATGTGTCCCCTTAGTGGTGTCAGTATATGCCAAGGTGTAAGACTATCTACTGGCCTGTCAGAGGCCACATCCTTGAAGAAAGCCAACTCTCCCTCTTCCTTTCCCAGCAGTAATTAATGGCCACAGCTCCTCAGCTAGATGTGGGGGCGTTGTGACCACCTCCCTCATCCTATGCTGGGATTTTGTCAGCCTTGAGCTTGTGCACGTCTTGTGCATGTCTTGTTCATGCTTTGAGTTCAAATGTGCTGCTGTCCTGTTTGTGCAGAAGACAGTATTGTTGTAGTCATCCGCTGCCATTTCTTCTTACAGTCTTTTCTCCTCTGTGATGATCTCTGAACCTTGGAAGGTGTGGGTGTGTGTGTGTGTCTCCGCACGCTTGTGTGTGCCTGTTCCTTCCACTTCTCACAATACCTGCTGCTTCTCCTCGATGCTCCTTACCCCGAATGTGCATTACCTTTGTTGTCCTCAATGTCCCTCGGAGCTGAGGCTAATAACTCAGGCTTAGTTTCTTTCTAGTATTAATATCTTCCTGGTTTTTTTCTGGTCATTTCAGGTTTTTGTTTTTGTGGTTTACACCATGTATTGCCCATATGTTTGATACTGGAAGATGAACGACCAACTCTCAGTGGTTAGGTGGGGGTTTATTATTAGGAGTGCTGGGGGAGTGAGAATAGGCTCAGATGAAGGGCCAGTTGAGGTGCCTGGCCATCATTTTTTAAAGTTGTTGTTGGTTGGTTTTCTGTTATTGTTTTTTTTTTTTTAATTTTTATTTTTTTTAGCATTTGTAGGTTCACAGCAAAACTATGCAGTAGAGATTTTTGTATAGCCACCGACAAGCATAGACTTCAACAGGCTTAGCCTTCTTATATGTGTAAACTTCCCCACCTGTATATCTTGCCCACATACTTAGCACCCCCCATATATAGCCTCCAGCCTGAATACCAACCTTTTAGAAAGTTCCCTACCAAGGTGGCACATTTGTTACAGTCTGTGTACTTAAACTGACAGGATATTACCACTTAAACCCCAAAATTTCCATTAGGTTTATTGTTGTGTACATTCTGTATACCTGTCTAAATGTTTAATAGCATGTATCTCTGTTTATACAGAGTAGGTTTACTATCTGCACAATGCTTGTGTCCTGATGAACCATTATTTATTTTGTTTTGTGTGGTATGTAGTTATGTATGTATGTATGTATGTATGTGTATGTGTATGTGTGGTACACGATGTATCTGCATGCACATGTGTGCACATGGCTGCAGCTCAGATGTCAACATTGGCAGTTAGTTTTTAAGACAGGATCTCTTACTGAACTCAGGTTCACCATTTTGGCTAGAGTAACTGGTTAGTAAGTTCTAGGAATCCCTGTCTCTTCCCTCTCCCTTGAGTACCAGAGTTTCAGACATGCACCATCATGCCCAGGTCTTAATTTGGATTTTAGTGATCTGAACTTAGGTCCATAGGCTTGGGAGGCAGGGACTTTCCTGATTGACCATCTCCCTGAGCTCCAATAAAACAGCTTTCTTGATTCATATCTGTACTGGGAATCTCAGTGTTATTTCTTTCATTATATTATCTTTGTGTGATTAAGAGTTTAACTGCTGATGGTTTTTCTGTGTGGCTCTTTACAGGAAGTCAGAGTGAAACTCTTGTTATCTGATACATGGCAGGAGGCATCTGCTGAATTAAATGTTGTCATTGACAATTTCCACATGTTCCCATATGCACAGTATTTTCAAAGACCTAAAGTTGAAAGTGGGAGTTTAACTTTGAAAGTACATCACTGTTTTAACACTCATACACCTAAGGCTCAGGAACAGTTCAGAAGGGGAGGCTGAAAGATCTTAAGAGCCAGAGGATCAGGGAGTTTGCTGTGAGATATGTCATCTAGCAACATTAGAAGCTATACCCTTAAGGTCTCACCAGCATGACCACCAAATGTGAGCTGAACAGAGATAGCACCAGTGACCATGCCAGACTGGCAAGGGAAAGTCCACAGGGCCTTAGCTGTACACAAAGAACTATAGGCAACTGAGAAAAGCTGGGAGTAGGAGAGGTAGTTCCACCCCCACCCCCTGGAAGAGCATACACATTGGTTGGTTATTCAATACTAAACAGTCAGTCCTACAAACATATATACAGATAACATTGTATGTACACAAATGGTTATTCTTAGGAATACACACACACACACACACACACACACACACACACACACACACACACGCTTGCAGTAACAATAAGTGAGAAAATAGGCCATGAATTTGAAGGGGAATGGGGAGAAGAATATGGGGATGATTAGAGGGAAGAAAAGGAAGAGAGGAAGAGATATAATTAATTATCTCCCCCTTCCCCTCCCAAAAAAAGAATGAAGAGACTGAGGCTCAAGGGGATGAATAGCAACTGTAAGATTACACAGCACTTACTGACAGCTGGATTTTTGTATGTTTACTACATGGATGAGAGCGTCATAGAATATACTTAGGCTGAAATAAAACTGTAGATCATTATTTGATTTTCCCAGTTTTATCTATCAGACCTGAAAGGTTTTCATACCCGTGAGGTTTGAAATGGTTCATTGGTCTGAGAGGTTTCATAAGGTTTGAAATGCTGTGTTGGAGATACATAAATACTTATCAGCTCTAAGGCTTTAGTTTCTTGTGTTAAATACAAGATGAGTTCTTGACATCACCGTTTCTGGTTGATAATGCTTTAGAAGGCCTGTATACCTGCTTTGGATGTATAAAAGGGTATCACTGGGATCCTAGCTTTTCTGTGTCAGGGGATCACGAGGGAAGTCCTTTTGTCCCAATGGCACGTTCATAGGGCCTGATGCACGGGACTGGGAGAAAGGTATAGACCTCATTCTGTACAAAGTACATGGCACCTAGTAGGTCAGTCAAGGGCTGATGCACGGACTGGAGAAAGGTATAGACCTCTCTGTAAAGTAGGCACCTAGTAGCTGCTGGCAGAAGGGCTGTGTCCTTTCCATGTAGGGAATACTTTAGGATTACTCCATTGAGTTCTTATAGCAGTCCTAATGTAAAGCGTTGAGGTGGTGAACCATTCTAATTGGTTAATGGCTAGAGTCAGCATTGTGATTTCCCTCCTGACATTCTGAAGGCAGGTGCTCCTCAGCTGCACAATTGTAGTGTCTTCACCAGAAAGGTAAGGACCGGTCTGTGCTGGACTTGTGCAATGCAACAGTCAGTGATTTTCATTACTAGTAGGATTCTCATAATAGATTCAGTGTGTCGCATGATCAGAGGGAAAAAAATATTTAAAAGCCTTATATGAAGTGGTTCAATAGCTGTAATTTTACAAACTTGGATATTGACTAGCTAGACTGTATCTACTAAAGCCAACAAATCACTCTAAAATATGGTCATGTAGAATGAGAGATTGCCTTAATTTCATGTTTGTAACATGGTCTTTCTTACAGTGTGTGAACTTAAATCTCCCTCTATGAGTGATTTCCTGTGGGGACTCGAGAACTCAGGCTGGCTAAGGCACATCAAAGCCATCATGGATGCAGGGATCTTCATTGCAAAGGTTTGTGAAGGCAGAGAAAAAGAGTTAAGGGATTAGACATGAAGCTAGTATAACCTCAGAGCATAAGTCTGTCCTCTTTCTACTGGCTCTCCTGTATTCACGCATGGGTAGCAGGCTTTGCTGACCTCATGTGGTGAAAGTGATTTTGTGAAAAAGTGCAGTGGGCAGATAACTGTGTTAACACAGTGGTCAAATGCTAAAATATTTCCAGAATATTCTCTTTCATCGATTTAATCTTGGATAAAGGAAAGAATTTTCTATAGGAGACCATATAACTCCATGGGAGTCACCTCAGTGATAGGGGCTTAGTTTATATTAAGTAGATCCTGCTTTTCAGTCATGACTTAGGCAAAAGCTAACAGATTCCATTCTACCAATGGACGGATCTTGCTGGAACTTAAATGTAAACTTTTTAAAAATATAAAATGTTTATGTAAAATGTTTAATAATTCTATTATGATATTGGATGTTTTCTATAAATAAATTCCTCTTAGATTTCCGCCATAAGAGACCCATGCTGTTGATGGTGATGCCACTTTTTAAGCTATTCGTCCTTGTGTAGTACCCGCACTGTGCTGTGGATGAGGTAGTAAGCATCATGAAGTCAAGTGTCTTACAGAAGTGACACACAACATAAACAAAAGTATAATTTCAGTTACTGATAAATGCTATATAATCACTGTATTTCCTAGTGCAAGACAGCAAAAGAAGCATATATGTGAGAACAGACAGAAATTCTTTCATTCAGTTCCTGAATGAAATCTTCAATCTTTACCTTTTCTTCTTCCTCTGAACGTATTACTTGGCCCTTTTCTTTTTATCTGTAACTTCATCATTTGATAAATTAGAATTTATGTACCTCTCCTTTTTAGGAAAGGCCTGTAGCAACCCCAGGATTTCAGTAAGGCATAACTTGTGTTGAAGTTGAGCTGGGCACAGGTCATGAAGGTGTGTTGCATAGTGCATATACTTGTATTCAGTACATCTGTTGATTCATGGTGATTTGAATGTGGGCTTTTATATGTAATGAGAAAGAGAGAGAGAGAGAAAAGAAAGACAGACAGGAAGAAAGAAAAGCTGTGGCTGCTAGTTTTAAGAAAGCTGGGCCTAAGTGCTAATTCTGAGTTCCCTTAGTCTGTAGCCATACCTAATAGTCACAGTGACTCTGTCATTTCAGGCAGTTTCAGAGGAAGGGGCAAGTGTGCTTGTCCACTGTTCTGACGGCTGGGACAGAACGGCCCAGGTATGTTCGGTGGCAAGCCTGCTGCTGGACCCTTACTACCGGACCCTGAAAGGATTCATGGTGAGTCTGCCGAGAACCTGCCTGAGAGCGGCAGAGCCTTGATCAGCAGTGCACTTCATTTTTAGAATCTTGTGACCTTTTTTTTTTTCCTAAGCGCATTCTTCTTCTTTTAGTACATCAGCAAGGTTGATTAAAGGGGAGAAACTGAAATAGGTTTGAAATACATTAATATTAGGATGTTAAAACTAGTTTACTTCAATGCTCCGAGGTGTGAATTTAGAAGCAATTTAAAATATACTTAAACATTGGAAAATAATGATTTGTATACATAATTTGCTCATAAGTATCTCAAGTTGGGTTAGTATATGACATATCAACAGAAAACACATTTGGAAAAAATTCAGTATTGTACATACAAATAGTTCTTGGGAGGGAAAAAAAGAGACAACATTCACTCCTAAGTTCCTATTTTTTAAGTGGTCCTTGACAGAACTGGATGATAATATTGAATTGCAGTGTTTTCTATCTTTACTGAATTGGGAACACATCCCGAGAGCTGGAACTTTTGGGGTGTACCTCACAATTTGACTTTGACTTCAGTGCAGTAGTCTGGGATATGATGTTATGGGTGAGCTGGCAGAATCCCTTCAAATGACTGTAGGGGCTTTCTGGTGACTAGGTGACCTGGTACCTGCCTCTTGACTATAATTAGATAGAAAGTCTGGGTAGATCTTGAATCTGCTAGGGACAGAGGCTGACAGGACCGCCACAAAAAAAAAAAATCTGTATCACTGGACCAGTTGTGTGAGTCATGTCAGCTGTTACCCTGGGGACAAGGCCAAAGAAGCAGGCCACTTCTTCAGAACATACTACTTTAGACAATTGAGATATGAATGTTCCTGCCTCAGTGTATTCCTGAACAGACTAGATGCCTTTGTTTAGTTGAGAGCATCAAGTTTCCTAGTATATACTTCCATGAGTCTTTTTCTTTCCTACACAAGAATCTTCCCACATTTGGCCATTACGTTTAGAAAAGGCAGTTAGAGTTGTCAAGGACAGATGTCACTTCTAAGGAGTGATATTAATGAAATTATTCCATATTATTTCATTAGCCACTTGTTAAAAAGGAAACAGCATTCCATGTTGGTTAACAGATGAGGTTAAGAATAGAGAGAATAGGACATGAAGTACTCCCTGAGACCTGATCTTTGGAGAACATTTCATCTGTATTCCCCTCCTCTAGAATGATGGGTAATAATGGCTGTCAATCCAACAAGATGACAGCAAGCACAGTGCCTTTAAATTTTCATATAAAAGGCCTTCATTCTGGATATATTCTGGATAGTGTGGTTCTTTTAAGATTTATTTACTATTGTTTTATATAAGAGGTTTTGCTTGCAAGTACGAATGTGTGCAGCATGTGTATGTGGACCTGGAGTGATGGATAGTTGTGAGGAGCCATATGGTGCTAGGGCCTGAAACTGTGTCCTCTGAAGAGCATCAAGTGCTCTTACACTAATGAAGCCTCTCTTGTTGGGTAGCATATTCTCAGTCATGTGGGAGTTTCCTCTATTCCCAGAAACTCAGTCCTTTTTTATTAGTTTGCTTCTCTTATATTTCCCTTAGAAGTTGCCATGATATTTTATTCTTTTTTGTGTGTGTAGGTATTAATTGAAAAGGACTGGATTTCCTTTGGACATAAATTTAATCATAGGTAAGCAACATTTTTATTCAGAATAGATTTATTTCTAATATACTATATCCTGGTTACATTTTCCCTCTCTACTCTTCCCAGTTCCTCCCCACACTCTCCCATAGGTATCTAACCCTGTTCTACCTCTCAGAAAACAAACAGGTATCTAAGGGATGATAATAAAATAGAAGAAAATAAAACAAAAAATAAACACATTGAAATAAGACAAAACAAACAAATAAAAGGAAAAGAGCTTAAGAAAATGTATAAGAAATAGATATAGACATAGAGACTTACTTGATTGCACACTCAAGAATCTATAAAAACACAAAACCAGAAGCTATAATATATACAAACCTGTAGGTTAAAAACAATAAAAGATAAAAAAAGAAAAAAGGCCCTGACATGATATTAAGAGACAATGACCTCCAAAGAGCAGCTGTGTGTTCTCTGTCGGTCATCTACGCTGGACATTCAGTGTGCCCTTGAGAGTAGTTTGTTTCCCTAATGAGATTTCCTTGAATAAAACTTAAATTTCAATTTGCAGGTGGTCATCAGCTGGAGATAGCTTGTGGATTAGGGATAGGAACATGTACCCACTTCTTTAGCTCTAGGGTCCCACTTGGTGCAGGCTGCCTCAGTCTCAGTATATTTCGTATGTGCCCCATATTGGTTTAGAGGTCTTGTTTCCCTGCTGTCCTTCCTCCAAACCCTCTAGTTCTTACACTCTTTCTGCCTCTTCTTCTGCAGGACACATAACATTTAGGGCTGAGTATTCTAAGGTCTCCGACTCTGCATATTGTCTATCTGTGGGTCTTTGCATTTATTTTTTGCTGTCTCTGCTGCAGAAGAGAGCTTTTCTGAAGATGGCTGAGCAAGTACTGATCTATAAGTACAATAGAATGCCATTGTGTGTATTTTTATTGGCATTCCTTTAGTAGAACAGTAGTATTTGGTTTTACCCTAGGTTTCTGGGCTATCTAGTCTCAGGAGCGTGGTTACCCAAGCAGAGTTCAGTATGGGTTCCATCTCATGGAGTGGGCCGCAAGTCACTTCAGATAGTGGTTGGTTACACCTACGAGTTCTGTGCCACCATTGCACCAGCATTATTTGCAAGTAGGACAGCATTGTAAATCAAATGGCTTGTAGCTGGCCTGATGTTTGTTTCTCCTTTGGTAGCATACAGAGTACCTTCCTGTACTCAAGTCACTAGGGTGTAGGCACCAGTCTAATAAGATTTTGTTGTGATGTGTTGATTTGCTGTTCTCTCATTACTTATTCCTTGTGCTTTTTAGGTATGGTTTTCTTCTTTAGATAAGACATTTTCCTTCTAGTGCTTTCTGTAGGACAAGATTTGTAGATACTGCTTAAGTTTTTTTTTTTTTTTTTTTTAATATTTTTTTTCCCTACCTATTTTGATTGAAAGTTTTGCTGGGTATAGTTGTCTGGCTGGCATCTGTAGTGCTCTTAGGGTTTATAGAACATCTGTCCAAACCATCTGGCTTTTAAAATTCCCATTGAGAAGTAAGGTGTTATTCTAATAGGTATGCCTTGATGTTACTGGGTCTCTTTCCCTTGCAGCTCTTAATATTCTTTTGTTGTTGTGGCTCTGTGTGTTTAGTGTTGTATTCTGTGCCATGGAGAATGACTTTTTAGTTCATGCTATTTTGTATTTTGTATGCTTTTTGTACATTGATAGGTACCTCCTGCAAAATAGGAGCATATTCTTTTATGCTTTAGTTGAAAATATTTTCTGTCATGTTTTGTGCCAGGATTGTTTTAGATTTAACATTTTCTTGGACCAAAGTATCCATTTCTTCTATCTTGTTTCAATGCCTGAGATTTTTTTTTTCTATCTGTTTCTCTTGGTAAAGCTAGCCTCTGCTTGAGCTCTAGACAGTTTCCCTGTGTAGACCTGGCTGTCCTGGAACTTAACTCTGCAGACCAAACTGGTCTCAAACTCAGAGATCCACCTGCCTTTGCTTCCTAACTGCTGGGATTAAAGATGTGTCCCACTACCACCTAGCTCCTAATTTTTTCATTTCCAGATTTCCCTCAGTGTGGGTTTTTTTTTATTGATTCTATTTCCACTTCCTAGCTCCAACTGTTTTGTTCATTTCTTCCCACTGTTGGTGATTTCACAGATCTAAGATTTATTTGCTTCTTTAAAGACTTCTATACTATTGATAAAGGATATTTTAAGGTCTTTTCCTTGTGCTCAGCTATGTTGAATACTCAGGGCCTGCTGTGATACGTTGCTGGGCTCTAGGGAGACATACCATCCTGACTGTTAACTGTTTTTATACTGGTGTCTAGGCTTCTGAGTTTGGAATGATTGTAATTCTCTGTGCTGACACCTGGAATTGTCTTTGTTTGGTGGGTGCTTTGTTCCTTGGTTTCTGTCATCTTCTTTAGTTCTCAGGGAAGTGTGGTGGCTGTGGGTGGCTTGGTAGGAGAGGGAGGTCCTAATGGAGAGCAGGAAGAGGAGTATGAGTCACTTACCAAAGACCCTGCCAAGTATGGCCACTAGGGGTCTCAAGTAGAGAGGGCTTCCGGATATCAGGGACTTACACAGAGGAATGGGAACTGTCGTGAGACACAGAGGGAGGGAGGGCTGGGATGTCTACAGGAAAGAGGAAAACTGGTTCCATAGCACAGTCAGTGGGATGGGAGGAGGGGCACCTTCGAGCAGGCTGGTACAGGGCTGGGGATGAGACCCAGGATTATTTCTAATAATCACAAACTAGTGTCATTCACTGGTTGTCTCAATAGAGAAATGTGAGTAGGAACAGCGTAGCATCTGTGGTCAGCTTTGCTGAAGGAATGGTCTCTACAGCTAGTAACGCAGATGTTAAGAACCTACAAGTTCTTTGTCCAGGAAAGGTTTTCTGTCACACATGTTCTCTTCTCTATCCAGACTTCTATTACAGTCTTTATCTTCCAATTGGAATTTTAAAGTTTATTTTCTTATTTCATCCTAAGGTTTTATGATTTACTTAGGGATTAAAGTTGCTTTTATGATAATCTTTGCATTTATAGCTTTCTAATTAAAACAAAAAGCTCCTATGTTATTAAGTCTAGAATACTTTGTTTTATAGATACGGCAATTTAGATGGTGACCCTAAAGAAATCTCTCCAGTGATTGACCAGTTCATTGAGTGTGTCTGGCAGTTAATGGAACAGTTCCCTTGCGCCTTTGAGTTCAACGAGAGGTTTCTGATTCACATTCAGCATCATGTTTACTCCTGCCAGTTTGGAAACTTCCTATGTAATAGCCAGAAGGAGAGACGAGAACTCAAGTAAGTTATGGTGTCCAATTTTTAATGATTTTGGCAACTTGGAGTTTCATATAGATTTTCATAATTCTGAGAACTACTTACTGAGTTACAAAATTATTTTATATTCTTTTCCTATTCCTGACATCATTTCATAACTGGTTTAAATGTTACTTACCAAATCATAAAAATATGTGTCACTTTTTCCTGTGATTTCTGTCTGAATCAGATAGGGGACTTGACACTAATAATAAAGGAAACTTCAGGAATTAAAGAAATTAATTTTGTCTTTAAAAAAATTAGACATTTGATAAGAGATATTAAAAACTTCAAATTAAATGGAAAAGCATATTTGCAACTGAGGGCATTAGGTTTTTAGTTTGATTTTTTTTAATTGAGTATATTCAGTGTATATAGCAGCTGATGAGTTTGATTATAAAGACATTTTCATTCAAGTAGATCCTATATAGTGCCTTTTACTCCCTCCAAACCCCTAATTTACTTGAGGTGGAGTGTCACAGTATAGCCTATAGGATAGAAAACAGGAACTCATGATTTTTGTACCCAAGTACCACCACACCTGACAACTCTACCCGGGTTAGATTAAAACTGTGTTGCATTAGTCAAGACTAATAAATAGTATCTGAAATGAGGACTTTCTCATAATATTGTAAATTAAGATTTAAGAAGTGCAAATTAAAGAACTTTTTGAGGTATTTATGGCATGAAAATGATTTTAACTGTACTGTGTTGTATGACATCCAGTTTAATTGTGGAAAAATGAGTTCAAATCAAATGAATTTCAGTAGGTTTGTGCCATCAGGAGTGGAATAGAAAATGACTTTTTCTGGTGGCTGCTGACTTGTTCTCCCCATGAAATATCAAGTATGATTTCTACACAGTCCATGCTTGTTCAGAGTCGTTCCTGTATACTCATGGGGACCTAAGATCAATCCCCAGAACTCATTTAAAAACAAACACTGGGTGTATAGCAGCATGCTTATTGACAATTTATTATATTTTAGATGTATGTTTTGCCTGAATGTGCACTGCACACATCTCTGCTACATGCAGAGGTCAAGAGTGGGCACTGGAGGCCCCGTTACTGAAGTTATGGGAGGTATGCCACCATGTGGGTACTAGGAACCGAACTTAGGTCCTCTGAAAGAACTGCTTAGCCAACCATCTCTCTGGTCTGGTTGTGTCCTTTTAATCCCTGTGCTGGGGAAGTAGACACAGATCCTTTTAGATCCCTTGGTTCAGTAAGAGATCCTTACTCAACAAACAAGTGGTATTTGGGAGATGGATCAGTGGTTAATGTTTACCACAAACAGGATGACAGGAGTTGTGGATCCCAGAACAGTTGCCCCAGAGCAGCCGGCTAGTGAACTGTGAGGTGGGGGTTTGAGAGGGCCCCCACCTGAGTGAGTAAAGTAGACCAGGTAAGGATAAACTCTTGACATCAACTACAAGCCTTCACGGTACATGCATGCATGTACACGTGTACCCATATACATCTGCCCATATACATGCATGCCCACACACAACCTCCCACTTCCTTCATACACATTGCATATGGAAAAAGGAGAGAGGGTTCCAGTTCCTGAAGGAGGACTCCTGAGGTTGAATGCTAGCCTCTGATGAAACCACAGCATACACAACTAAGAATGTGCACACAGGATAGTTTGTGGTCTGTTGTACTAGGATAGCTAATCCTAATGGCATCTGCTTGGCTTTCAATACTGGCTTTTCTACTAACTAGCTGTGGGATTTGGAGAGACCACTTTCCATTCATTTAGCTCTTCATTCAGAAATATAAGACATATAGGTATTGTGGATTAAATAAAACTTGAAACATGTATCATAGTGCTTGGAAAGTTAAGTATCCAGTAATTATTTGGGGGATTAAAAACTGGAAAAAAAAAAAGATATAACCGATGTTTCAGTACTCGAAATAACCACATTTTGTCAAGCCTAGTACAGAGAGTAGCAGTATGGAGACTATTATAAGAATGTTTCTGTACCATGCCAAGAAGCTACTGGCCAATGGTAATGTCACTGCTATACTAATTCTTTTCCAGCTTTTTATTTAGAAGAACCAAGATTTGTCATTTATCTCCTTTCTTTGAAATAACAGGATTCAAGAAAGAACCTACTCTTTGTGGTCGAACCTGTGGAAGAATCGGGCTGACTACCTCAATCCTCTGTTTAGAGCTGCCCACAGTCAGACCCAGGGGAGCCTCCATCTCCTACAGCTCCATGCAACTTTACATATAAGTAAGTCAGTCTTTAGGAACTTGCCAGATGTGGTTTACAACTGCTAATGACATAACATTCGGAGGCCAGAGAATGAAATAAGAGCTTCAAGGCTTTGCTGGACATAAAACCCACCAGAGAAGATGCTTGGCTATCTGATGGAGGCATTTCTGGCAGTGCTGTTTTCTCTCTTTGCATTGCTCTACATGTGAAATTCCCTTTAGAAATTGATGCTTTATAATAAGGCCTTTCACAATACAAGTTCCCATCATGGTAATTGAAGTGCAAGAAAGGAAGTGAAGGAGGAGAGAAAATCAAGTCCTGTAGAAGTAGAATTTGAAGCACAAGTTTGGTGGAAATATCTGCCTGTGGAAACCATTGATTTTAAGATGGTACTAGGTGGGGAGAGCAAGGTGGCCTTCACAGGTTCTAGTGAAGATATATGAAGTGTCTACTGCATGCTCTCCATTGGATTCACTTCAGTCTTGTATCCAACAGTTTGACACACTGTGTGTTCCATTCCTTAAGATGGTTTCAGTCCTAGTCACCGCAGTATTATTTCTCTGACAGCATAGCAGAATAGTAATTTTATATAAAAAATACTTGCATGGCTTATGCAAAATAGCACTTTTTAAGACTAATCAGGACATGCTGCAGTTATTTGTATCACAACTAACTCATTAATAGACCATAACTAATGGTTAAAACTACTTTCCTGCAGTTCAGGCACTGTTCTATGTGCTGGAGATAAATAAGGTACCTTGCCCTCAAGGCACTTTTTAATAGGCCTCAGGACACCCCCAGCATGACACTTTGTTCCATTTGCATTCCATAAAGCTTTACTGTCTAGGATAGATTTATTGAAAATGCAAATGTCAGTTTCTATGTTTATAATAAAAGTCAAAGCTGTTGTAAGTTGAAAGGCCAGATATTCTTTGCACAGGAACTCTAACTATATAATCACAAATCCTCAAGTTCCAATGATAAAATTTGCTGCTTCAGTCTATTACAGAAAAACATATTATGTATGTTCTTACTATTAATATAAACTTACTCTTCCTAAGAGAAGTTAACTACCCTAGAGAAAACTATTAACCTGAAATGATTACTTTTAGTAGTTGCTTTTTCAAGCCTGTAACGTGCTGTTGTTTATTAATATCGTTGTGCTGTGATATTGTAGACAAGACCTGGGATTGTGGGTTTTCATACTGGGATATGTACTATTCTTCCTTCCAGGTTTTGGAACGGGATGTATAACCGCTTTGAAAAGGGGCTGCAGCCTCGACAGTCTGTTACAGATTACCTCATGGCTGTGAAGGAGGAGTCCCAGCAGCTGGAGGAAGAACTGGAGTCCCTAGAAGAAGTAAGAGTCTTGCTATTGTTTATATTTTCCTATGCCCATTTCTTGAGCATTACCTCGAGGAAGACCCTCAAGATCTCGAACATAAATATAGCATGAGCCATTTTTAAGTCCGTGGGTCAACACCTAGACAACGAAACCCAACAGAAAACTGTTCAGTCATCTGTGTTAGTTTCTGGCTCACTTCAGTTCATAGAAATAATTCACTGGTCAGTACATTTTATTTTTTCCATCACCGTCTTTCTTTTCTTTTTTCTTTTTTTAAGTTTTCTTTAAAAAAACCCCAAAACTCATGAAAATGTAAAAAGGCAAAATTCAACTGAATTAAAACCTGCTGCTCCATTTTTAAAAGTTGCGTATTAATACTACATTGATATATAAATAGCTGAGATGGCTATATAATTTTCATTACTGTGCAGAGACATTGTGTTATGCATAAATGCATTTACTTGCTGTATTCATTCTGCCCCATTCATCATATCTTATTTTAACATTCACTTATCCAAGGACTGGCTATAAATTCCTAGTGTTTGGAACCTGTATTTTCAAGGTAGAATCAATGTTTTAAATACAATGAGATGGGGCTGGAGATGGCTTTGTGGTTAAAAATACTACTGTATCTTCTCCATTGGGAACCCCATGATCAGTTTAATGGTTAGCTGTGAGCATCTGCCTCTGAGTATGTCAGACTCTGCAGACTTCTAAGGAGACAGCTGTATCATGCTCCTGTCAGCATGTACATCCTGACATCCACATCAACCTCTACCTTTGGTGACTGCACATAAGTGAAGGCTGAAGGAGTTGAGAGGATTTGTGACACCATGAGGAAAACAACAATACCAACCAACCAGAGCCCCCAGGGTCTAAACCACCAGCCTGGGAGCACTTAGGGAGGAACCCATGGCTCCAGCTATATATGCAAGGGAGCTATATATAAGTGGGAGAAGAGATCCTTGGTCCCATGAAGGCTGGACGTCGTGGGGGGGGATATTCGAGGGTGGGGAGGTGAGGTACGGGGGAGGGTGGGTGGGGGTACACCAACTTGGAGGCAGGAGGAGGGGGGAAGGGATAGTGAGTTCTGGGAGGGAGGGGGGGAAATGGGGTAAGGAGAGAACATCTGAAATGTAAATAAAATTTCCAATTAAAAAAAAAGAATACTACTCTAAAAGAAGATCTGGATTTGGTTCTCAGTACCCAATAGTGGCTCACAACTATAATAGGTAACTACAGTTCCAGGGATCTGATGTCTCTTCTTATCTTCAGGCATTGGATGCACGTGGGGTACATACTTACATTCAGGTACCCAATGCTGTACATCACTGGAGAAATAGCTCTAATTGTGTGCACAAGATCACTACTTTGAGTCCTAGCGCCTGAGTGCAGTGCCTTGCGATCCACATGTTCACGTGACCCACGTGACTAGAGGCAGTAAGGCAGTAGTAGAGCAGAGACCTTGGACTAAAGAACGAACTGGGAGAATGAAATGAGCAGCAGATTATAGTTTTGGAGGCCAATTTATTTTTCATAAACACATCCAGTTTTCTAAATCTTAGGATCCTGCTTCTTATAGCATTCTTTTGACTCAAAGTTTGTAAAGTTTAGAAACAAGATATATAAAATATCAAAAGTATCTTAATATTAAATGTTGCTTTATTTTTTTAAAATAGCTAAAGTTTTTTAGCCTAGTGTTCAAGATTATCCCATAATGCATCCTAATCCCTTTCCGTTCTTATCTCCCGTGCTTCCCATTTAACTCACAGCATTTTCCGACTCCTGCCTTTGTGGCTTTCTAACCACTGCAAGTCCAGGCCTGCTTTTTCTGTCTTGTTACAGTTCTTCCTGTGCTCTTTCCCTCAAAACCATCTTACCTTTCTGACATGACTACAAGAACTCTGCCCATGTGTTACAATCTTCAGGTGTGCTGTGGCTGCATCTGGATTAATGTGTTTTTCCTATGGTCCAGCACAGCCCTTCTGCACTAAAACTAAAAACCCTTAGGAATGCTTCTGAATGTGCAATGCTTAATTTTCACACACTACCCTACTTATATTAAAGGATACTGATGTAGAACATATTTGGAACAGCCCACAATGATCTGGTGGAGGAACAGTATAGCCATATGTAAGAATTGTAATTAAGCCCTAGAAGCAGTGAATTACTGATACATGAACACAGACCAAAAGGGGCACATATGACACAAAATGCAACTCTAGGGAGGAGGAACTAAGTTGCATGCTTTGAAAGGATACATGTTCTAGCAAGTCCTATTTTGATGAGATAAATAACTCATTTTTACCTTACAAAAACATATTCAGGGGATGGAGAGGTAGCTCAGCAGCTAAGAGCACAGACAACTCTTCCATCAGACCCAGGTTCAATCCCTAGCACTCAAATGGCAGCTTACAATTGTCTGTAACTCTAATTCCAAGGGATCCAACAGCCTCTTTTGACCCCACAAATACGCGGCGCACACCACACACACACACACACACACACACACACATACACACACACACAGTGTGCAGACTTATGTAAAGCAAATATCTATATACATAAAACAAATGTTTCAAAAATGAAAAAGAGAGAGTTAAAGAGTTAATGCGATGCAAATAATTATGTCAAATTGTAGTCATAAAAAAAATGTGTGGGGGACACTTCCAGACATTGTAACCATATGTATTGTTGACACTGTAGACAATCTATCAAGGTGCTTACTACCATCCTTGTATTAGAAGTAAAGAAAACAAGACTCTCAGTTAATTTTGTTGGAGTTTGTGACTTCTGATTTTCAACTGACATAAGACTCTTGTCCTTAATGTTATCCTCAACTGGGAGGGAGTCAGTAAGATATGCAAATATATATGTAAGAATAAATTGTGACTTTTCTTAAAATTGTTATTTATTTTTAGAGGCTGGAAAAAATTCAGAAAGTCCACTTAAATGGCACCAAAGTGAAGAGTAAACAAAGTGAACCCAGCAAACACTCGGGGTTTTCTACCTCAGACAACAGCACAGCCAACACTCCTCAGGATTACAGTGGGAACATGAAGTCCTTCCCATCCAGGAGCCCTTCCCAGGGTGATGAAGATTCTGCTCTGATTCTAACCCAAGACAATTTAAAAAGCTCAGACCCTGATCTTTCAGTGAATAGTGATCAAGAGTCTGGAGTGGAGGATTTGAGCTGTCGATCTCCCAGTGGTGGTGAGCATGCACCCAGTGAAGACAGGGCAAGGACCGGGACTCTGACGAGGCTGTGTTTCTCACTGCCTGAAGTTTCCCTTTGGAGTTCCAAAGTAAAAGACACAGAAACGCTTTCAAATTAAGGGGAAAGTGCAATTCGTAGTAAAAATGTTGAGAAATGGCAAGTTCCACCCAGAACCATAAAATTACAGCTGTGAAAATGGAAAAAAAAATGTTCTTTATCAATAGCCAGTTCTTTTATCAAATCATCTTCCCAGAGGGCACAGGGGCAGGAGCCAGCTGGGTTATCAAGACCTTCCCATCAGCTCCCATCAGCCACCCTCACAACATCATTAGGATCAGTTGCTCTCTATCACCAACCTGAAAATGTTCCAGCACTCTCCAGACATGGCATCTGATCCCCAGTGTGTCCTCACTGAGTGTAATCTCCACATCCTGGGTAGACAGTTCAAATTTGAGGGAGAGAAGGAAGTAATCTCGTGGGGGAATCTGACCACCTGACACAAGTGGATAGTTATGCAGATTCTGAGCCTGTTCCAGATTTTGTAACCAGCCAGTCTATGATGCTCATCCTCATAGATGCCAGGTCTTCTGAGGGTCAGGATGTGTGGGAGTGACCTCGGGGGAGGAGGCACTGCACAAGCTATAGTAAGCTTATCAATCATAATGAAGACTGATCACCATTCCTGAGGCTCATGTTAGACTATGAAAATTATATTCACTACAAAGAAAGCATCGTAACCTAAGTCTATCTAGACAGTCCTCCCTGGCATAGCATGTCTCTGCTTATAAAGCCCTCCTCTTTTTTCTCTCATACCTGTTAATGTTTGGACTTCTATTTCACTTCCAGATGCAGTTTGCATTCACAAGCATTTGACATTTCCTTCTGCCTTTATCAATATTTGAAAATATAAGTAGTAAGAGTACCCTTTTCTGTCAATAAATGTAATCATTTTGTTTTTCCCCTCTGGAGTACCTTCTGCTTCTCAAAAATGTGTCTTTCTTTAACATGAATGTAGTACCTAATAAAGCAGAAGCCTCACTCATTTTCTCCATCTCAAATTTGAATCCAGACATTAGCTCTTAGCAACCTTTTACTAATATTTCAGAGATTATACCTACCAAAACTGTGAGCCAGCACTAACCTGATTCCGAATTATAACACTGTAAACGCAGTAGAGTAGTAATACTCAGTTGCAAAGGAAAAGGTAAAGAACTAGGGAATTTGCTTATCATGTAGTTACTATCTGCTTATTGTGATAAGACACCACAATCAAGGCAACTAGAATAAAGAATTTATTTGGGGCTTACAGTTTCAGAGGGTTACAACCCATGACCATCATGGTGGAAGGCATGGCAGCAGCCAAGCAGGTATGGCATTGGAGCAGTACCTGACAGGTCACATCTCGAGACATAACCAAGAGGCAGTGAGAGCTAACTGGAAAAGACATGGGCTTTTTGAACATTTAAAGGCAGCTCCCAGTAACATACCCCTCCATCAAGGCCACACCTCTTAATCCTTCCTAAACAGTTCTACCAACCAGGAACAAAGCATTCAAATAGATGAGCCATTGGGAGCCATTCTTCAAACCCCCAACACATCTGCTAAACACAGGGAATAAAGGTTACAGCACTTTTCATTTTACAAATTATATAGAAAATTAATGCTTTCTGTAACATTAGCAATATGTCATGACCATGGACTACTCAATGGTACTTCTGAAGTTTCTGTTAAAATGCATTTGAAACAGGAGTTGAATTGAGCTTTTGATCTGAAAACTCTTAATGAAGATATGTTCTTATTTGATCTTGCAATGTAAGTACATACTAATAAAGAGATACATTTAATCTTAGTTTTTTATAACAGTAATTTAAAGTGTGAAAATTTTTATCAGATAATGTATTCAATTTTTTTGGAAATAGAAATACAATAATAAGAAAGGACAAGAGACTGAAAACGTAGCGTGAGTCATACACATCGCATAATGTCATACAATATACTAGTGTTCACATTTGAAGACAGAATGACTTTAACATACTAAAGACCTGTAATATAAAAATATTATTCATACAAAAATAAAGCAAGTGTAATTCCTTTAGATGTTAAATTGAGCATTTTCTGTCAGAAAGTTTTCCAATTAAACATAAGAATATTTACTCATTTCCCATAGTATATCTACTAGCTAATCAACACATGGGATGTAGTGGGAATGGCTTTTACAGCTTTATAACATGAATCCGTCTCAGTCTCTCCCCACCCCCACCCCCGTCTCTCTTTGTCTCTGTCTCTGTCTCTCTGATAACATCTGACTATGTAGCCCTGGCTGACCTCAAACTCAGGGATCTGCCTGCTTTTGCTACCTGAGTCCTGGCATTAAAGGTGTGTGTCATCATGCCTTGGTGTTTGCCATTTTTATAGTACCTGCTTTTAGAAATACTGCTGCCTCTTTTTTATAGTAGACAGTAGGTCAACAACAACAAAAAACGTCATCTATGCCAAATTGGACTACATATTTGGAAAAACAAACAGTATGCATATATTTTAATTTTTTACTTTATAATGTGGCATCTTTAACATCAGAGCCACGCATGTTTTGTTCCCTTCATCATTTTACAAGACATAATTTAGATATGTGTTCACGGAATCTTTTTATATTCTTTTTAACACTGAAGCTACATACATGTTTACTGCAGCCTGTCTTTTCAGAGTCCCTGGATAAATCATGGTCAATTCAACTAAAAATCTCTAGTGCTACATGTTCATTCTAAATGAAGCTTCAGTCATGAAGTGTTTTGTTGTTTATGGTAGCGTTTCAGAGAATACTTCAATATATAACTGACTAAAGACATTACTTCCCAACACTTGAGTACTAAAGAATTTTGATCATGTTTAAACAAGTTATTTGACCAAAAAAACAACTTCCTAGATACCTTCAGTGCTGAAGTGAGAGGAGCACAGAACAGCAGGGCTCAGGTCTTGCCCTCCACCTTGTTTTAACAAGGGCCTTGTTTGCTGCCATTCTACCCACTAAATAAACTGGTCTGCAAAGCTTCCTGGAATGATTCTCTTATTCTCCTCTCCTGTGTAGGAGTAATGCAATTACAGACCTTTTCAACCATGTGCCAGGTTTTTAATATAGGTCCTGAGGATTTGAACTGGGGTCCCTCATGCTTGCATGACACACAAGTTAGCTCTGAGCCACCTCCCAGCCCAAGTTTTCATTCCTTAAGAGGATGCAGGTCAGCTAGTAGATAGAGTGCTTCCTCACAGGCATGAAGCCCTGAGCTCAGTCCCAAGCGCCACATGAACTGGGGTTGGTGATCCATGCTTAGGTTCCTAGTACTCAGGAGTTGGAGGATCGGAAGGACAAGGTCGTCCTCAGCTACATGAACGTTAGAGGGAAGTCTGGGGTAGAAATCTTGCCTTAAAAGAATAGAAAGCACAAGTTTCATTTCTTCCTCCTACAATAGAATCTTGGCTGTCCTTCAATTTAAATATATAAACTGTGGTCAAATAACCTTTGTTCTATATTTTGTTAATTTATTCTGAAGTTTTCACTCAACTTTGACTTTCCTGACTTAGTACTGCCACCTTTAAATATCCTTGACAAATTCTATCCTGGGTAGTCTAGTAATTCTTAAGCTCTCCTTTATAGTCTTCCATATTATACACTAAAGGAAAATCTAAAGTGTGCTTTGGTATTCATATCTGTAGCCAATTTTTACAAAGAAGAAATATGGCCATATAATTACAACCATGTACTGCCTCCTGCAGATAAAGAACTCAAATTCACACTGGCATATTCACATATTCACAAGTAATAAACAGGTCTGAACTAGTTTGTCAACTTGTTAAATGCAAGCTACTGTGGTCAAATGTCTTGGTTTAATGTCTGGATTGTAAAGGGGCTCTCTGAACTTTTAAGGAGAAATTATGCTTCCTTAACTGACAATGAAACTTGGATAATACAAGTTTAAAGAAAAGTATGCCCTGGCCTGGGTGAGTGTGTGTGTGTGTGACCACACTTGCATTGTCTCTGGGTAGTCTTTCTACAATGCTGAAGTGTTCAGCAGATGCTTAATAAAAAGGCCTGCAATCTGCTACTCTCCTGTTCTGGGCTATCCCTGGTTTTTAAGAAAACAACTAGACGTGACTGGCAAATTCCCACTCACTACAGTGACTGCTGGAATTGGTAACCACTTAGACTGGTACACTCAGGAGAAGTCTCTGAATGCCCCGGAGTTGGTCAAAGATGGGAAACATTACTCCATCTGTTATCTCACCTACATCTGTAAGGAATAACAGGTTTACCCTTTGTCTGCCTGAGGATTAAATAGCATACCCTTAACAACAGTGCAAGGAAGACAGCAGTTATAATGGAGTATAGCCAGCACTGGATCTTTATAGTCCATGAGAATACATCTTCCACAAACATGAAAAAAATTTTCAATAAGAAAATATTTATGTTTTTCTTAAAATTCCATTACGAAAAATATGTAGAGTAAAAAAAATGAAGCCAAGACAATCCATAATGTATGCAAGCTTTGGAATGACAGTCATGGATGAAAACTGAGCAATTATGTGTTAGGTACTTAGTGATTTAGAGCCTACCTTACCAACCTCAGATATGTATTATTCATTTTCTTCTTTAGTTCTGTGACAAAATACAGAAACAAACTGCTGAATACATCTACAAATTAGAAAATTAAATTCATTAAAAATTAAGACATTACTTGTTATTATAAAGCTTCTTAGGAAAGAAATTTTTTAAAAAAGGTCAAGTCAAAGTTACTATTTTCTCTATATTTGCCATTTCTTAACAAAAGGATTTTTTTTTGTTTTTACATTTGGAATATAAAGAGTATCATTTAACCAAAACCCATATATACTTGGTTTTGTTTTTTTTTTTATAGTTAGCATGAAACTCTGTATTGTACTGGTGTAAGTGAAAGGCAGTTTTAAAAATAAGTAAAATATCTATTTATGAGATGAATGGCACCTGTCTGTAACCCTGTACTTAAGGAGGAGGAACACGAGTTTGAGGCTAGGCTGGCTACACGTACGACCCTGTTCCAGAACAAAATGAAACCAAAGTATTGACCTGTACTGCTTTCTAAATACATCTTTAGTCTGAAAGCGAAACTGTAAGGAAGTAGATTCTTCACTCTTATTTACTGCAGGTATTACAGGTAGCTTTCTTGAGATGGCAACCTTGGCAAGACTGGTGTTTCCTGACACTGAGTATCTGAAAACAAAATACTCTGGACAGTTTCCTCATCTAGAAATGAAAGGTGTGTGTGAGCATGTGTGTGTGTGCGTATGTGTATGTGCATTTGTGTGGTGTCAGGGGGTGGGGCAGATGACTTTTCCACAGCTGAAAATAGGTTTTGAAAGAAGGCTGACAGGAAAAGAATCTAATAACTACTTGATAAAGAAATGAGGCAGCTTCAAGTTAAAACTAAAAATGTAAATCAGTAGTTTTATAAAATATCAAAAACTAGCTAGAATTACATGCATAGCTGTTTAATAAGGAATAGCAGAGGAACTTAAATACAGGATTTGTCAACAATAAACATTTTTAGTGCAAATAGTGCAGAAAATTTTCTCAAATATAGCAGTCATTCTAATCTATACAAAATCAGTCTCAGGTGTATATACAATCTATAGTGCATTCGGATCTCAGCCATGGTCATGAAATGCCAATTCCTAAGTCATAAATAGAAAATTATGTGCTTAGGTTTGTGTCCCATTTCTTTCTTGGTAGTTCATGTTTTCAGGGAAATCTGAAATGAAAAGAATTTCAAATTTAAGATTATAAACACTCATTCCTTTATACTATCTTCCTGTTAAGATACTGTAACTTGACTGGGAAGGAACTGGGTAAGGAAAAGATTTCAATGTGTTCCTTTCAATAATCTATTTCTACTTCTTGGGCTGGGGGTGAATACAAATAGTATAAAAATTAGCTCAATTTGGAAATTAAGATATAACACAATTCAGAGGTGATTAGTAATGGAATAAAAACTAGAGATAAGAAATGCCTATTACCTCGTCCCTTTTCAAAAGAATCCCCCATGCTCCTCCTTAAAGTCTGTCTACTCCTTCAGCCTGAATGGCTACATGCAGGTGATTCATCCATCTCGCCTAAGGATTTGTATTGCAACTCAAGACTCCCAGTGGACAGCAGCTGCTGTGGTTGATGGGTGACTAAGAAAGTGGGGCTGGTGACGTAGGCCAGTTCTAGAGTGCTTGTTGTACACATGAAAAGCAATGGGTCTGATCCCAACACTAAAAAACAAAAATCTGACTGGATGCAGAAATGAGAAACAGCCAGCCTGAGAAAGATCTGTTTTGGTTACAGAGTGGCTTCCAGTATGTCTCAGTAACTGGGCTGTACTTTCCTTACTTTGGCTATATAGTAACTCTGTATTCTTCAGTAACAAGCTCTTACTTGGTTTGTGATGGTTTGAAAGAGAAATAGCCCAGTAGGCCTGTGTAGCTGACCACTTGGTGCTGTCTTGGGAAGTGGTGAAGCCTTGCTTGTAAGTCACTATGGGTGGGCTTTGAGAGGTCATAGCACACATATTAATAGTCTGCTCTCTGCTTCATGTCTGGTTGAAGATGTGATCCCTTAGCTTCCTGCTCCCGCTGCCTGATGCTAAGTCTGCCTCACCAGAAATGAGGACTCTCCCCACCTTAGGACTCTCTCACAACATATACACAAGTAACTTTTTCCATCTATAAGATACCTTGGTGATGGTATTTTATCAGAGCAAGAGAATACAGGGCAGGATTTTCTTCTGTAAATGAGACACTCTTAAAATAAGTAGAGAGGAGAAGGGAAGGAGCTTAAGGGCTGGAAGACCATGGATTAGAAGTTGATGGTAGAAGGAAGAGCATGACTGTAATCTAATCTTAGGAGAAAGTGCAAACTCTCATTAAGGAAACAGCAGTACTGAGAAAATATCTACAGGGTTCCTACTGGTTACAGATTTACTCATATGATAATGTTTAATATATAATTGTCAACATTTTATAAAAGTCAACAACTCTAACAATAGAATCATGGTAACAGCAGTGAACAGGCACTGTTAAGAACTAGTCAGTTAAAGCACACTTGTATAACAGCCTTAGACACTAGCGGAAATGCACTTACCTAGAGAGGAGCATGAAATTGGCTGTGCATCGCTATCACCTGGTGAAGCTTCTCTTCTTTAGCTCTTCTACAGTGGCAAATCTAGAAGATAAATTATTTAAAATACCAGTCACTTTTCCAACTACTTCCTACATTAAGACAGAATTCCAAGTAAGACTATTTTAATTTGTTAACATTCCTTTGGCTTTTTAACATTTAAGGTAGCTACTAATTCCTCAAATTTAGGAGGAATCCAGAAGAACATTAAGGTTGGTTTGAAAAGTCTTTGGTTATAAACTTTCCTAATATTAAATTTTGATTATTTAATTTCAAATGCCTATGCTTTTAAAAAACACAGAACTAAACTTTGCTCTTGTTAATTATGGAAGATTAATAAACTAAAACTTCAGTCTAACTATCCAGAACAGAATGGATCAGAAACCAATTTCTTACTAATACTAAAAACACAGGTGAGTTACTAACCATTTCTGAATTTTGTCTCTCATGAAAAATAAAGCTCATAAAATCTGCCCTAATCTTCTTTAATAGGACACATACATACAAGCATACACTAGCACAAACACATTCCCACACACAAACATTTCATAAAACTTACTAACAAAGATCATTGTTTCAAAGATATTAGGTAAATATTGTTAAGCAGATTCCCCCCCCCCTTGGATACAATGAAAATACCAGAATAGAAGCTGTCTTAGAAAGTTCTAAATAGTATTTAATTTATTATTGTTTAGTGTCTATAAGTTAATATGTGTTTAGGCAATTTATAAAACAGGTTGTCTGCAGAAGACTATTACAGCTGATTTACTCAATGATACAAATACTCCTGTTTCTGAATGAGAACTATCATTTGATTTACCTGCTTGTATACTCAGAACTAACAGGTTTAAAGCAACAGTAGAGTCCAGCTATCCTTCCGCAAAGAGGCTCAGATTCCGCTCAGTACTCAAAACTCCAGCTTGGTTATGTGCTAATGATTTTTACTTATGAACACACTTAAAAAATTTGATACTATGTCACTCATCCTCAATTGAAGAGTATTACATACTGTTCTCTTTTCCTTGAAGCTATTGAGAAAATCATCTATTTCGGTTTTTCCCTCCAAGAAATCTTCAGCAATATTATCAGACTCTTCCTCAGCTTCATGTGCAGCTACTTTCAATCTAGCCTGCAGGGCACTTGCACTACAACTCTGTGAACAAACAAACAAAAAATCAGGCAATGCTTCAGTCTATAATTCTCAGATAAACTGCAGAGGGGGAAATGAGGCAGAGATATGAAAAGCAATATTCACATGGGTCTTCAGCATTGGCTACTTGGATAGACACTGCCATAGTTATTAGTTAGGGTTTCTTTCTATCGCTGTAATGAACTACCAGGACAAAGAGCAAACTGGGGAGGAAAGGCTTTCTCTGGCTTACTGCTCCACATCAGCATTCATCACTGAAGAAAGTCAGGACAGGAACTCAAGCTGGGCTGGAACCTGGAGGCAGGAACTGATGCAGAGGCCATGGAGGAGTGCTGCTATTGGTCTGTTCCTCCTCAGCTTTCTTACAGAGCCCAGGGATTGCAGCACCCACAATGGGCTGGGCCCTCCCCCATCAAAAGCTAATTAAGAAAATGTACTACAAACTCCTGTACAGCCCAATCTTAAGGAGGTATTTCCTCAACTGGGGCTCCTTCCTCTCTGATAACTATAGCTTGTGTCAATTTGACCTACAATCAGCAAGTACAGATACCAGACAAAAAAGAAACCAAATCACAAACTGTAAAACTGTTAAATGAGAAACTGAAAAATCACTGTTCTATCCTAGATACTTTGGAGTTACATCACTGTGAGAGTACCTACTTGGATGGCCCGATGACCCCAGCTCCTTGTGTTCCTGTTCTTGTCTATCTTTGTTAGGTTATGATGACAAGGATAACTCAAAAGATTTACAAAATCAATGCAATCTCATACATTCCAAGAGTCTTTCATTGAAAAAAAAAAAAAAAGTATACTAACATTCAAATCACATCCCATTTGGGTTGACAATGCTCCCTCCAAGAACCAAAGACCACCTAACAAAAAATGAAAGACTAGGCACGAGAAATCCTCATTTGATTTATTGCTCAGAGTTGTCCAAGAGATGCCCCAAACACTACAGGCTATTGCTATTGCCCTTGGTTGCCATCCAGAAGTGGAAGGTCAAGTCCTTACTGTTGAAGACAGCATGTACTTCAGACACAAGGCCTTAAGGTCTCTAAGCTGGGACTGATTTGAATGCTCCATCATGAAGACTAGCTTTCATGGTATGAGAAAGCACCATACAGACTTCTAAAGGAGGGAAGCAATCAACAGTTCTACCTAGCTGTGAACCACAATAATGACAAGTCTGTCACGATAACTCACAAGTGCAGTAGCAGCACACACACCTTGGCAGTAACCATCACCTTCTGATAAGACTAAGACCTGCTCAACAAAGGGGGAAATCATGCCTGTGACTGGGAACCTAGACCACTACCCAGGGCTAGTGAACTGGATCTTGAAGAACCTACAACTACCACTTTACTAATCCAGCATAATTGTTAACCCACAGATAAATGCAGTCCTTGCCCCTCATTGAGAAAACTTCTCTTTGCAATATACCAGGAAGACAATTACAGAAAACCACAACTAATCAAAATAGAGAGTTGTATAACCCAGTCCAAACAGATACAAAACAACTTCTGTAGCCAAGGCTCAAGGAACATTAGAAAGATTGTAAAAGCCAGAGGATCAGGGAGTTTCCTGTGAGAGTTTCGTCTCCTAGTAATGCCAGAAGTTAATCCAAAAAGTATCACATAAAGTATCACAAACATGTCTCTTGGTTTTCTGTTTGTTTGTTTGTTTTTTTGAGACACAGTTTCCCTCTGTAGCTCTGGCAATCCTGGAACTTACTCTGTAGACCAAACTACCCTCAAATTCACAGGGATCAGCCTACCTCTGCCTTCCAAGTATGTGGATTAAAGGTGTGTGCTAACACCTCAGGCAAATTTTAAAGTATTTCAAGAATCACCTCAAGCAATTCTTACATAAATATCCAGGGGCAAGGAAAAGCGTTAAAGCTGAACTGTGTTGGTGGCAGAGATGTGTCTGAGGCCTGACAAATGCTTGGTACATGTTCTACCTCTGAGCCCCAAACAGAATTCTTTTTTTTTTTTTTTGGTTTTTCGAGACAAGGTTTCTCTGTGTAGCCCTGGCTGTCCTGGAACTCACTCTGTAGTCCAGGCTGGCCTGAACTCAGAAATCCGCCTGCCTCTGCCTCCCAAGTGCTGGGATCAAAGGTGTGCAACACCACCGCCCGGCCCCAAACAGAATTCTTTACATTTTCTCTTAGATGAGTTTCCTACTTTCTCATTTGCTCTTTATAATCCACTAGCAACATTTGTGTTATATTATACATATGTTCTTAAAACAACCATTCACTTTTACTTCTTATCAATTTTAAATTTATATATTTAAATGTGAACATTTTCCCTCTATGCTTTTACCTTCTATTACAATTAGAAAACAGGGCTTTTTAAACTTTTTCACATAAAAACCTTTTTAAAATATTCCTAGAAATTAACTATTTTTATACTTTGTTCTAAAACTTTACTCTGAATAATATGACCTTTATGAGGTTTGATATAAAAGATCAAGGTATTTCTCATTAGATTCTAAACCGATAAACAACTATATAATTTGGTGAATCCTGAAGTTTTTCTAGTTATTAGTCAGATACATGAATCTATTTTGGAATTGCAGCCTGATCCATACATACAACTATTTTCCATCTTCCTACAAAACAACTGCATCATTTTAAATGACATTTCACAGAATATTTTGATATTGATGAAGCATGTTTTTCTTTCTTTTTTTGTTCAACTCCTTCCTGATTACTTTAATCTATTCTGATTTTTTTTATTTAAGAAAATCTGTTAAATTTTTAAAAACATATTTAGGAGACTAATTGGAAATATTAAACTTTTAAGTCATTCTGAAGAATGAAATCTTATTAATATTCTTTCATTCAACTGATATTCTATGCTGTTCTAACTAGAGAATAAAAGTATTCTCTTAAGGGAAACAAATTATTAACTACAATGTTTCCTGCCGCATAAGCTAAGAGATTACATCTCCCATTTTATTTTTAAAGATTATTTTTTATAAGAAGTCTAACCTTTTAAATTATACTTAAAGTATCTTTTTGTTACTAGGTTTTATTACAACAGATATACCACTTTTCTAATTTCCTGGGGGTTTTCATTCCTTATGGGATTTGGAACTAGATAAACTACGCATGAACACTATGAACAAGAACTCTGTTTACAGGTGTCAGCTTCATCAAGTCAGAGGAAGTGAACACAGGACAGGGCCAGCACTGTAGACAGCAGCTCCCCTGAGGGAGAAAGAACTAGTCAGTCGTACCTCACTGAGTTCATGTTGCCTTTGCATCTTCTTTTCAAAGGTAGATTTCATTTGTATAAGTAATTCATACTAAAAGAAAACATAAAATTGCTGTTTAATTTGGTTTTTTGAACGTAAAAATCTCTTCAAAATGATCATTAACTCACCTTATCTAAAACAGTTTGCCTTTTGGTTTCCAAGCTATGCTCCAAAAGGAGATTTTTTCCTGTAAGACAAATCTCTGCTTATTTCCCAGCACAGATCACGTTTTTCTCAGGAATTAATTATGAATTAAAGCAAATGGAGACATACTTGCTAATTCCTCGATACTTTTTACTAGGTCTTCCTTGTCAGTAATAATTTGTTTTAGTTGAGGCAACATCAGAAACTGTTCTAATAATACCTCCTCCTGTTCATTCATGTCTGTGAGCTGTGACACACTAAAGACAACAAAAGAAAAAGCAAATTGTTAATAAACATTAGTCATCTGGTTTTTCTCCATGAAGACAAATGTTCACTTTTCCAGCTTGACTTGTGTGATGGGAAGTTTTGTATGACATAAGCACAGTCATCTGGGAGGAGGAACCCTCAACTGAGAAAATGCTTTTCTAAGAGTAGGCCACAGGTAAGTCTCTAAGGAATTTTCTTAATAAGTGATTGACGTGGGAGGGCTGAGCACACCATGAGTGCTGCTAAAAAAAAAAAAAGAAAGAAAACTCAGCAAGCAAGCCTGAGTCACATGCAGGTACCCAACAGAGGTGGATAGACAAGCACAGGAAACAAGAGAGAACCGTGTGGATGGTTAGAAGCATGGAATCTGTTCACAGTATTTCATTCCTCCTCCTGTAGTTTTGATGTTTTCTTAAGTTTTTATAGTAGGTAAATGTTTACAAAGGAGAAAGAAAGACTTGCACTTCTTGACATGTTATTTTTTTATTTTGTTTACACATGAACTAAAATACAAAGAAAGTCCAACTTTATATTTTAAATTACAAGATTGTTCACAAGGCTTTAATCTGTGTAGTCCTGGTAGAATATATTCTAAAGACATAAAATTCCAAATTATTCTAAATTGTATTCGATGATCTTAATACTAGTAGCCTCGTGGACATTATAAATCCTTAGTGGGGTACATGGAGTACCCCACTAAATGGAAAGACCATAAAATGTTTTATTCATTTCATAGAGCATCTTATGGTCTATGAAAAACCTTAAAGTTTAATCCTGCCACTGTATCTGCTATAAATTTGAATAAAACTTTGGCTTTTAATAAAATTAGTTTTTGAATGCATTATAACTTTAGTTTATTCATCCATACACAGCATTAATCTACTAAGGAAACAATTTAAGATCTATTTTGAAATTATCAGAATCTAATATATTCACCAAAAAATTCTAAAACTGAAACGTAACATGAGAGAAAAGAACTTTTGTTACCTTGGTAGTCATGACATTTAGCACAATCCCTAGGTACAGATCAGTTGTGCAACAGTTTATCAGACTAAAGTTGATTTATACCACTTACCCACTAAGACACCTACAGAAAATGAACAATCAAAAACTTTTAAATCATTTTATTAATTTGAATATGAAACTATAAATAAAACAGACAAGACCATTTTTATTCTTCAAGTTTTTTTACCTTAGTTCTGAAAGTTCTGGAAATGCATCAGGAATATCCGGCATCTTATAACCAAAACCATTTTGGTTAATCTAAAGAAGAGTTTTAAAGAGTATTAGATCTTGGCTACACTTGCGACTGATCACATTTACCATCTAGGAATAAGTGACAGTACTGCATCTAGCAGTGCTTTCACTGCTGATCTACCGCACCTCCATCTTTGCACATCACAACAACACATCTCTCCCCACAGTCTATTTCTCTGGACTTCTATAAGAGTTTACACTTTACAGAGGGATGCAGCGGATGGATCTTAGAAGAGCCTGTATTATTAGCCTGTGTAGAAGTATATGATTATTAAAAAAAATCTCTTATGAGCAATTGTAACAGGTATAGAGAATTATCTGTGGATTTCATAGATAATAATGAATATACTTCATTCAAATAAAGATATTAAACATATATTAGTAAACTATCAGCACTCTGAGTAGTTACATATTTAAGTTAAATAAAATAAAATAGATGAAGAACATAGTACCAATTTGGATATTTATGACTTTTTTATTAGAACACTTCAAAATTTCCCCTAAATTTAAAAGAAAATATTAATAATAGTTTGTTGCTTGGCAAAATGGCACAGGCATTTAATCCCAGCACTCAGGAGGCAGAGGCAGCAGATCTATCTCTATGACTTCAAGGCCAGCCTGGTCTACAGAGTGAGTTACAGAGTTATTCACTGAGACCCTGTCTCAAAAAATCAAATAAATAATGGTTTATTTATAATCTTTATTAACATAATGATGAAAGATTTTAGAAAAAACAAAATTCATTCAGGTTTGAATTTTTAATGATTATAAAATATAAAATTGGTAATGTTGAACATAATGTATATGCATATACATATTTATATATATTTGTATGTGTTTCTGTGTGTGCATATGTGAGTACAGGAGCATGTATGCGTGAAGGTCAAAAGGTCAACACTGGCTAGTTTTTTTTTCTTCTGAGACAGGATTTCTCACTCAACCAAGAACTCAGTAATCATTACATCTAGAGTAATTCCTAGGTATAGACTAGTCTAACAATATATACCAGACTAAAATTATATATAAACAATATATATCAGACTAAAGCTGATTTATACCACTTACCATGCTAAAAGAACAGTGAAAAACTTTGAAATCATTTTATTTAATTTGAATATGAAACTATAAGTAAAACAGACAAGACCATCTTTACTCTTCATGTTTTTACCTCAGTTCTGGAGATGCATCAGGGATCTCTGGCACCTTATAACCAGGCATGAATTATCATGTCTGGAACTTTATGAAAGGTGCCAGAGATCTGAACTCAGTTCCTTGGGCACAACAAACACTTTAATGCCTGAATCATTAGGCCAGCCTCCAAATCCACAGATATAGTTTAAACACAAAATATTGGTTTTTCTCTATAACATGTTACATGGCAACTGCTACCAGCATTACTTATAAACATAAATTTTAAGTCAATAAAATGCTAGAAGCCTTGAGCATGCTACAATAGATCCTCTTTGATCTAATACTTGCTTCTCTGGTATAATCCAATCTTGTGCCTTGTCCAGTAAATCCTACTTGACTGCCAGACAGATCTGTTACAGGCAACTTTACAAAGTTGCCACCTGGCATATAGTATAAGGCCTCTGTCAGTGTTTTACAATCACATAGCGCTTTATGTAAACTCTTGATATCCTCAAATTTTTATAACCATCTTTAAAAATCTGGCCTCAATCATAAATTCATCATTCATTTATCTGCATCATTTTCCACTGAGCAACTACTAAGTGTGCAGTATGAAGCACTGGGGACAAAGTAAAAACTGGAATGATCATTACTTCTACTTTGGTCTCTGGAGGCAGTGGCCTCAATTGTCTCCCACAACTCTGGACTATCTCTAGAAACTTTATGAGCAAGTCCTATTGGTTACCTTTTTGCATTTGTTATCTGAGATGACAAATATGATTTAATCTTTTATGCCTAGCTTAGTAGATGGACATAATAAAGGCTAGGTGATCAAATACCTATTTCACAGATATAAAACACAGACTCCAGAGGTACCAACCGATGCTGAAGATTCTGTTGTGGGCACTGGTAATGGCAGACTTGAAATGACGCCAAATGAAGGCGCCACTGGCTTGGCTGCAGTGTAACTTGTGGTTGAAGAAGAAACAGTGTCAGCTACAGACAAAGACGTGATACTCCTGTTAGCTTCTTGTGGAGGATATGTAGGAAGAAATGGAAACCCCTGAGAAGGGTAAGGAGGCATCCCACCTGGATTACTATATAAGCTGAAGAAAAAAATAGACGATCATTAGGTAGGTGGTGGAGTCAAATCATCCCTAAATTGTCCTGAATACCAGTGGTTATACAATTCTATACATGGAAATTTCTTTTGGCAAGTGATTTTTATAATTTAAATTATTTAAGTCATAAACTATAAGCAACTCAGAAAACACGTGGTTTCTATGAAAGGGAGGAATGCTCTAGAAAGCATCCAATACCAGTGCTCTCTGTAAAGTCTATCAGAAGTCATACTGAGTTGTCAGTATTCCAGTGACATCATTTAGTTCTGTTTCTTTATGGAGAGGATTTAACCCAGGAAATTTACTCAAGTAGATGTTGCTAAATGGCTTTCGATGTTGGCAAAATCTACCTTAAAGTTGAGGTTGTTTTTTCTAGAGATTTTAAAAGGAAAATCAAATTTATGGCTGAACTATTAGAATGTTAAAAACATTTCAAACAAATTTGTATATAAACACAAATAAATATTTTAAAAAGTAGCAAATCATTATTTACCTGGGACTTAGTCAGACAGTAGGATAGACAGTATTTATTTTAGAGAGTGGTTTAAAATTAACAGTTTTCTCCCTTAAAAGTGAAAAGAAGCTGGCTTCAATGGCCGACACCCTTAATCCCAGCACTAGATAGAACCAAGCAGATTTCCATGAGTTCAAGACCATCCTATCTGTACAGTTAGTTCTAGGTCAGATAAACAAAAAATTGAGAAGAAATCAAATTATTTAAGAATGAGGAGTATTTCAGGACTAAATGAACACTGAAAAAAAAATCACATAAATATAACACATTTGAGTTAATAATAATTTGATCAATTAGTGGCTCTCATATAAAGAAAAGGAACTTGAGGGTATATTTGAGATAATACTAAGTAACTAACAAATATTTCACTCTATATTGGTGTAAACTCTAAATTACATAAAACTAAATTTTATAGGATTACTACAATCTTATTTAATGGCGTTCTTAGAAGAAAACATTTGTTATGGATTTTGAAGTATTTCCTAAAAGTTTACATAAAAAATACTCAAGAACTGAAAGAAAATAATCTGAAAAACACTAAAGAGATATTACAGCTTCCACACATCAAAATAAATTATATAACAATAACTTAGAATAGCAAGGGAGAGTAATTGAAGTAAATATAAAATATGAAACAAGTTGTTAAAATTTTAAGTAGAAATAGAGTAGTTGAAAAAGCAATATTGCTACACAGAGAAACTCTGTCTTGAAAAAAACCTAAAAACAACAAAACAAAACAAAACAAAACAAAAAAACAAAGAAAAGAAAAGAAAAGAAAAGAAAAGAAAAGAAAAGAAAAAGCAATATTGCAATGTTTGGTAAAAAGTAAGAGCCAAGGGCTTAAACGCATAATAGGATAAAAACTAAAGGATCAGGACTTACAGTTTTTAAATCTTGAACTAAATGAAATCTTTGGACTATTTCAACCTTAAAGTGGAAATTTTCAAGTTATGAAGGGATTATTGTAAATCCAAATTCAAAAGTTATTAAAAAAAAAAAAAGATAAATTTTACACTAGTAAAAATAAACAAAACAAAAGGCGCTCCATAACACAGAAAAATAATGGTAGAGCATTTCTCAGCAAGCTCAAAGCTGTGGGCTCTATCCCCAACACCCCAGACTACTAACTAACATAGCTGACAAAACCAGCTGAAAGGCCTATCATACATAGAAGAATAATTTCTGTAACACATAAAGAATTCCCAACAACAAACGTAACAGCAAGTAGAGGACACAGTGGTATATAACTTCCATAAAATAAAGTATCTTTCAAACAGGAAAACAGTGTGTAATTAAACTGTGAGATAACAAAAAAAATAAATAACTCTTTATGTTCACAAAATGGGACAGAGATCGTGTCTGACAATATCCCATACTGGAAAGGGCATTGGTAAATGGGCATTGTGTTTGTAAGTGAAGATGGGTGTAGCTAGGAGAGAGGACAATTCTGTAGTCAAAGTGCTATTTCTAGAAAAAAAAATGAAAATATTCAAATATTTTTATTCAAAATAAAGCCAGATACCTCTAAGAGATGCAATCTCAAACTTAAAAGGAATGTCATGACAAAAGAAGAGTGCATTAGGGCCACAGCTCAGCAGTAAAGCCAGCACAACACACACAGACCTAGGGATCATTCCTAGCACACACATTTTGCTAGTGAGTAGTTTCTGTTTTTTTTTTTTTTTTTTTTTTCCCCACCTGCTTCTTATAGATGTTTAAAGATCTGGCAGCCTCTTTGCTTTTCAGACAACAGCAACAAACCAAGGTCTGAAATGCCTATCTGCGGCTTCCAGCAAGACTGCTGAGAGGCAACACCTTTCATGTTTTTAGAAGGTATTTTCCTTACTGGATAGTTGATAAGGCCTGCCTGGATCCTAGAAGACCCCTTGCTAACACCTCTGAAAGGGTCTGAACTTTACTCTTTCAAGTCTTGGAGAAAGCAGAATGAGAGACAGGGTATTAAATCACAGAAGTCTTGTCTCTGATATATTCGGCAGCTCTTTCTGTCCTGTTCCATGTATCAAAGCCAACAAAGTCAAGCAGCACCTTAAACACTGTACAGACATTTCTCTTGATAGACCATCCAATTCACTAGGTGCATTTTCTTTATCCACATTATTGCAAGGAACATTGTTGGATGACTTCCCAAACTATGAAGCTTATTTTCAGATATCATCTCCTTTAATAAAAAGCCTTTCATGAATGCACCTCTAGTTTTTCACCCCTGCTTGTCTAAAACTCTCTCTCACACTTTATTATTTTCTTCTCAGAGGGTAGAAGAATTACATTTCCAGGTGCCTCCCAAAAGTTATACTTGCTACAGACTATAAAAATTATGGATTAAATACTTGTATTAGCTAGGCCTGGTGTTGTAGGCTTTTGATCTTAGCCACTCGGAGGCTGAGACAAGGAGAACTGTTCATTCAGACTAGCCTGAGTAATTCAGTGTAGCACTTTCTCAAAATTTAAAAAACACAGCAGCTAGGGATACAGCTCAGGCATAGAATGCCAGGCTAGCATGGTTTTGAGTTTGATCCTTGGTGCCCTACCTTCCCACAAAAAAATTGCATGACTTACTTTACTCATTGTTATGACAAAAAAAATTAGAGAAATTTAAAAGACAGTTTCAGAGCATCTCTAGTGGCTAGAGCAGTCCACTCTACTTTTTGGCCCAGGTCTCACCTACTATCTGAGTCTTGCCTACCTACAAACTTCCTGCTGTAGTCTAGATGCTAAGCTCTGGGCTAAGTCTCTTTTCTACCTTCCCTTGCCACTGTTCCTTGTTGGTATATACCTTAGACTCCAGTCCCAGATCCTTTTTCTGATTTCTCTCTCTTATGACCTCATCTCCTGCCATTTCTATGCAACTCCCCTTTAAAGATGAGCCTCAGCTGGGGGGGGGAGGGGGGGGAAGGCTGTTGTACACCTTTAATCCCAGCACTCAGGAGGCAGAGGCAGCAGCCTGGTCTACAGAGTGAGCTCCAGGACAGCCAGGAATACATGGAGAAACCCAATCTTGATGTAATAAAAATACCAAATAGACTTATGTAGATGTAATTTCACTAAGAGGAGGAGGAAAAATTTCTAACAGCAAAAATCCTCATCTATTATAGTAACAAACCATTAAGTACTTGAGGAATATTCATATTCTTGAATATGAAATTCAAGAATAGTGCCATGTAACTACCATCACAAAGGTGGGTGGATGATCCGCTACAAAAAGATGACACAGCCTTCTGAAAACTATGGCCTTATGGGCATGAAGGTGACTATGAGGCAATCTCTTACTTAAACATCACTTCAATTTCTTTAAGCTATTTTTTAATTGTGATAAATGAAAATATGTGCTAAGGTTACATACTATTTGTATACTTACTATGGAAATGTTGTTGAAGTAGGAGCTAAAACTGGAGGATTCTTCCAGAACTCATCCAAAAGACTCTGAATAATTTTTCCAAGATCTGAGTGCATTGTAAACTGAAAATAACAGTAATACATAATGATAGAAACCCTCTCAAAAAGTGGTAACAAAATTTCATGTGTCACTCTAAATCTTAACCAATGTTTGCAGGCAAGAATAAATAGAAAAGGGGGCTGAAGTGGTGGCTCATGGATAAGGGCACTTCACGTTTTTGCAGAGGCCCCAGGTTCAGTTCCTAGCACCTTTATGGTTCCACATGACCTCTGGCTTCTGTGGGCCCTGCATGCATGTAGTGCACATACACGGAAGGCACAACACTCAAACACATAAAATAACGAAAGAATACACAGGAAAACAAGAGCACTGTGTCAACATGACTTACAGCACTTTCTGATAGCATCAGTACTATAAACACCAGGTTAAGAGTCTATTCAAGCAATAATGGGGCTAAAATACTCTCACACTTAACAATAACTGGATTGTTCAAAGGTAAAATACTCAGGGTATGTTAAGTTTTACCCTGTCACATTAATCAACCACATTGTATCCCAAAATTTCAAGTCACAGTCTTAAGTAAACAGTATTCTTCAGAGAAATTTAAAATTACTAATTTCAAGATGAAAATGTCTGTATATATCAGATTTCAAGAATAAAAAATGTAATTAATGTGTCATATTACTCTGAAATAAACTGTAGCACATACGTACATTGCTTACTAATGGAGAGGTAACATATAATCCTTGACTATCCATTAAGTGATGTCTTATTGGTGGATAAACACTAATCACTGGTTTTTCCTGAGGAAACTGTGGAGGAAGTAATCTAGAAAAGGAATAACACAAGAAAATACAAACAAATGAAAAAAAAACTACAACATGTGACCATAATCCCAAAACAAAGTTATTTAAAAGCAAATTAAAGCTTCACATTGACTTATATGGATTAATGCTTTTGTGAGACGTGCCTTAGTATACATTTTTAGCAGACTGAAAATATACAAAAGGTTATGTTTTGGCAATAAGATATAGTAATTCAATACAACAGATTCTTTTTAATGTAGAATATTGACACCATGTATTACAGAACAGCCTTTCTAGCATGTCAATGAATTGATTTCTAAGATAATATAATTTACTGAATAAAAAATCTCAGTTAAAATTAGGTCACACCTTGTCTCGAGCAAATTATGCAAAACTCCATTTGATTATTTAGATTATGACTCTGGCTGTGTGTGTGAACATGCACGTGCGTGCATGTGTGCATGCTTGCATGCGTGTGTGTCTATTGCACTTGTCACTGAGCCTTCATCTATATAACTCTTAAATGCTGCACTAATATCTCTTTCCTCACTCTGAAAATCATGTACTTTGAAGAACAAAGAGTTCTCAATTCAGAAAAGTGAAAAGTTCAAACTGTTTTAAAACACTACAAAATTAAGGTTAGTTTATGAAACACTTTAATAGAAGTTTATTAAATAAAGAACTGTTTTTCAAATTTTGAACACTCAGGATATTTCCTTTTAAACTTCTCTGAATACATTCTGCTAAGAAAATTATTTGTTGACAGCATTATAAAAAAAAACCCAAACAAACAATAATTTATATATATATTATAATAATTTATCTATAATTATATAGATTATAATAAAGTTTTGTTTGTTTGTTTATTTTTTTATAGCTAAAGATTTTTAAAAGTTTTGTAAAAGAAGCAATAAGTTGTCTTTAGAGCCAACTAATCTGAGTATGTATCTGTTGTCATTTATTACGGTTTGTAATCTATCCTAATTTTAAGTTACTATACAGATTCATATAGCTCATATTTGTGAAGTTGACTAGTTTTTACCACCGCTATATATCCACTCTTAGATTTGTTCAGAGAACTAATATTGAATAAGGCCTCCCATGTCCTTGTGCTAGCAATGAGCCATGACAGTTATTATTTCACTAAACTAAGCACTATTTTATGTTATATTACTTTGAATGAGTTCATTTAAACAGCTTATTTATTATATTAACTAAAAGACAAAATGAAAACAGTTAGTTCCTATTACATGAAGTATAAATTACAATTCTATTCACAAACTAATACTGTGAAGCTGTTAAGATAGAAAGCAAAAATTAAAACCCAATATATAAAAAAAGAAACCAATACTACGTACATATTAATGTTAATTGTCAGGTTGTTTACTGTGAATGGCAATCTGTATTCCACATCTTTTTGTATTTCAGCTATACTGTAAGAGAAAATTTGGAAAAAGAAAAGGGAGATCAATGTTATAAAACCATTAATATCAAATGCAAGTGTTAAATGTTAAGTGTTAAATCTACTAAAACTTTAATTTTAATCACAGAACTTGGGTATCTGCTATAACTTGTATCTAGAAAGAAAACTGCCATAGTTGGAGAGGCTTACCAAATACGCAGCAATGATACTCTGAACTATCCAAGGGATACGGGAAGGATGGTGAGGAAAACTCCTTAATTATTAATCTAAGATTGATTTAATATAATGTTTCCAACTTATCATTAGTAGAAGCAACTGCAAGCCTTCTGGGTAATATGGATCAACAAGTATCTGAATTCTGTAAACTGCCACTATCCTGCTTTATGGACAGCTGGGGTGTCTGGGTCTTAATTGTTTAAACCAAGACGTCCAGATGAATGTGTCCTGGAGTGGCAAGATAGCTGCTGGCTGCTTTCCATCTCGCCTCTTCTTCCACAAAGAAGCCTGATTTTATTCTGAGTAGCCACACTCTAGTCTTTCTGGTAACTAGCTGCTGTTAAAGACTTTAGTCTCCTCCAATAAAAATATAGGTTATAGTGAGGTGGAGTTCCAGAGAAGCAGCTTACAATGGAATTGAAAGAACAGGCAATACTAGGGTTTCTGTCTGCCTTTGCTGCCTTCTTCCCACTTCCCCCTGATGCCAGGCTTGCACAGTAGTAAATGGGCAGCAGGCATTGCACAGTAATAAAACAAGTAGCTGGACTCCTTGATGAGTATGAAATTGTCAGCAAACTTTTGTTTGCTTTTTTCCTTTGACACAAGTCTTAAAATATATATGTATACATACACGTTTATAGCCTTGAATGTCCTTAAACTCCCAGTGTAGACCAGGTTGGTCTTGTCCTCACAAGGTCCATCTGCCTCTGCCCACTGAGTACCGGGATTAAAAACAAGTATGAGATGCCTCCCTTACTTAAGATTATTTTACATAAGATCAAAAAAGCTTTTATCTTATTTGAGCTACTACTTTGGATGTCGTTATCACTATCAGAGCAGAGTTCCCAATATAAAGCCTTTATATTTGAACCCTCAAGCAGTTTATCTTATTATTGATTATAGGCATGTTTATAACTAAAATCTACTAAGAAATATGGAGCCTTAGGGAGCTCACTTGAAATACTGACATTCATAATGGGAAAACACACTAACTAGTACTCAGTAGTTGATACTTAGTATTCAAGAATCTTTGCATGGACTAGCAAATGCATAATGACCTACTTTCTGTTATTTTAGTTATTTCAAACTAACAGCTTTTATAAAGCTTATTTATTTTCCTCATTATTGGACTATTATGTTTTCAAGCCTTTAAAGTAAAACCCTAGCCCCTCAAATATGTAAATCTTATGTGCTTTGCAAGGCTTCTAAGTGTTACTTTTATATTGCTGTGAAGCAATACTATGACCAAATCAATTTATTAAAAACAAAAAACATAACAAATATTTAAATAGGGTCTTGTTCAGAGTTTCAGAGGATCAGCCCTGACCACCATGGTGGGGAGTACGACAGAAGGCAGGCACGGTGCTGGATCTGTAACTGAGAGCTTATATCTGATCTATAGGTAGGAGGCAGAGAGAAACTGGGCCTGGCATGGAACTTCTAAAACCTCAAATTCCCATTCCAGTGGCACACCTTATAGACAGTGCTTCTCAACATTTTAATACTGCAACCCTTTGATACAGTTCCTCATGTTGTGGTGATCTCCAACTGTAAAATTATTTTCACTGTTACTTCATAACTTTGCTACTATTATGAATCATAATGTAAATATGTTTTCCAATAGTCCTAAGTGACCCTGTGAAAGGGTCATTCAACCCAAAGGGTTCTTGACCCACAGGTTGAGAAAACTGTCTACAAGGCCATACCTACTAACTCTTCCACCATCAACTGAGGACCAAGCATTCACATATATGAGCCTATGGGAGCCATTCTCATTTAAACCACACAATTAGGATGAAGCTTTGGACAATCCTGATGTAAATAAGCTTTTTTCCTCTAATACTCTATGGAATGATGCTGTCACTAATAAGATATAGGTAACAAATTTGATGGTTACTTTTTCCTTCCGTAGCATTTGTAGAACCTTCTAGCGCTAGGAAAGCTAACCATAAGGATGAAGCTTCCAGGTCAGAATCAGCTTGATTTTTCTTTGTTCTATGACTCAAATATATGGTGTCTTTAACAACAGGTATTGGAAGTGGAAGCCAGGGTGAACCAATGGTTTTCCTAAAATGGAGAAGGAATGTAGTTCCTTGTCTAAAACTAGGAATATGCATGGTAAGGCTAGTAATGGCCTGAAGCCCAGGCCTTGGGGGATTAGCTGCAACTTCCGACCTGGGAAGCCAACTCCTCCCCAAAAAGGACTATGGTTATCAGTCCCAAGGCCATTCATCTGTCCACTTGTGACACATTTGCGATATCTTTGTTCTTTTGTACAACATTGCTTGATTAGGTTCCTGCTGACTTTGTCCCATTACGATAAGCTTTTTGCTGACTCTGCCTGTCCTATGCCCCCTCACAACACACATACCTGCTGGGCCATCTTGACAGGCCCTCAAATTCTGGTGAAGGAGAAAAGTAATCAATCATATCCATCTATGAACCCTGACAGCTACAATAACTGGCCAGTAAGGAACGTGCTCTGGTGCAATAGAGGCACAAGCATAATGGATTGTATTTACATCCCTGTCTACAACATGATACCCACACCTAGCACCAATACAGGGACAAGAACCTGCAGCTAAACAGGTTCCTAGGGCTAGGGGAAAAGCTAAATGACATAGAAGTAAACTGATTGCTACTGAGTTAATGTTAGATGCATTGATTAATACACCTCTCAAACTCATCAGAAAAGCTTCTATTTGCAATAGATAGTGATTAATAGAGACCTACAACTCTCTAAGATAAAGAGAATAAGAGACAAAGGAATGTTCAGCCCTAAATGGGACATCTACATTAAAATCCTCTCTTCCTAAGGCTCAGGGACCATTGTGAAAAGGAGGGAAAAAAAGAACACTGTAAGGCTAGAGTGGTGGATAACACACGTAACAATCTCCTCCAGACCCAGCAAGGCAGCTATACATATTAACACAGAAATGCTCTGGCTCTTACAATCTTCTGTTCCCTCTTCTATCTGAGACATTCCCTGAGCCTGAGGTGCAGAAGTTGTGTTGTAGATCTATCCACCTGGGTTGAGTACCCCAAGATCAGTTGTTCCTGATTTGACCAGTTATGATTTTATCTAATAGTTTGTGTCTATTGCAAAGAGAAGCTTCTTTGATAAAGGATGCGAGCTGCACTTATGTGTGGGTATGCGGATAAGTGTTTAGAACGCAATTAGTAATTATCCTGGCTTAGTAAAGTAGAGGTAGTAGGTTCTCCACCAAGATCCATGGCATCACTAGCCTGGGTAGTTGCTGGGTTTCCAATACTGGCATGATTTCTCTGGTTTTGAGCAGGCCTTAGGACTAATTAGACAGCTGTTGGTCAGTGCCAAGATATGAATGCCACCACTGCACCTTATGGGTATCTGACATGCTGGTCATTATTGTGATTTATAAGTCTCACAGCTGGGTAGGACTATGACTGTTTCCCTCCACTGGCAGTTTGCTGTGATTTTTTAAAATAAAATTCTTGAAAAAGCTTCACATGCAAAATAAAACAAGAGTGCCTGCAACAGTTTAGGTTGGAAATGTTCTCCAAAGGGGCCTAGGTGACAAGGCTTGGTCCCAGCATTGGTACTGGAAATGTGAGGTTAACAAAGTGGCCAGCCCACTGACGGAGGGATTTAGGTTACTGGAAGCATGTGCCTTAAAGAAGATTATAGGACTAGAGTTTCTGATTCTGCTTTTAACTTGCTATCCAGTGTTCACTGTTGTTGTGCAACATGCTGCTGTCACCATGTGCTGCCTCATCACAGGCCAGTAAACAGGGCCAACTTGTCAGAAGTGGAACCCTCCTACTGCCCAGTGAGCAGCACTTGGATTTATTATTTGTCTTAATGAGCTTAATCTCTTTAACAACTAAACCTTTACTGCAAGTTCTTGTTTCTACTTCTGAGACAAGGTTTTACCATGTTTTCTAGGCAGGCCTGAAACATATGGTGCTCCTGCTCTGTCTGCTGAAAGCTGGGACTCCCACCATGTGTGGCAGCTTCTGGTTATACCTTTAAACACACTCCTTTTCTGGCTAGTCTCAAAATTTCCAATTCTTTCTTTCAAATGTGTTTGCTTTCAAGAGTATCCATGCTGCTGCCTGAATGCTGTGCTATTTTGAAATTTCCTATATCGAAAATACTACTCCATTCACTTTAAGCTCAGTTTCCCATAAAGTTTCCAGAAAGCCACGTTTCTGCTTGCTGATTGCCTCTGGTCAGATCCCTACAGTTCCTACCTCATCAGCTTGACTTCTACTGTCTGCATTTCTCTATCACCAGACTGGTCTTCTGGAAGCCTACCAGGTGCCCATTAAGTTCTAGCTATAATCCAGGCTTTCACAAGCCCTTGGTCCAAATTTTTCCAAACCAGTGGCTTTCCATACTGTCTTAGGAACAGTCACACAAGGACTCTACTCCTCAGTAGCTTCATTTTAGCTCACAGTTGAGATTTTAGCCCATGACTGGCCCCTTTTGAGGGAGGCCTCTGGGGAGCTCAACATCTCCTTATTCTTCCTCTTATGAACTTTTATTGCAACAAGTTAACCTCAAATGCCTATAGTGGCTAGGGAATGTGTGAGAATATACAGCAGCTTATACAATAGAGAATGGTAAAATGGGAAGAGGCCAGCGCAGCACAGAGGACATTTGCTGTTAACATGAAGTAAATGCTGTTATATAAAGATTGTTGCTAGATGTTCCTATTTTTAAAAGAAAAGTTACAAGAGTCATGATGGGGGTTAGGGATACACATTACATTTAATTCAATGCTCCAAAAATAAAGTTTTTCAAAGAATATTGGAGACTTGGAAATTTTAACAAAGTTTCAGCTTTAAATACTGAATATGAATCCGTCAATAAAAATAATAGGAGAGGTTAAAAGATAACATATACCCTCTTATTACAAGTTTGTTACGGTTCTATGTTTCTAAGTCTTACAAACTGAGTAAAATCTGTAGAAGACTTACTAGAAACAGTGAGCTAAAGAGTACAACCTTACAGCAAGAACAAAGAACAATGCTTACAGCTGTCATCAACAACTACACAAAAGCCCACTCTCAAGGGAAGTTACAGGATTAGGTTTAAATAAAAGGGCTCTGTGATCCATATCTGACCTCGCATCCATCCCAGCACTGGGATTATATATAAGAACCACAGTCAGAAAATGGGTCATTGGAAGCACTGAATCTTTTACAGACTGTGCATCTAGTATGTGTTAGAACTTCAACCAGAAATCTAGGACAGTTTGATTACAAAGCTTTTATTCCAGCAGTTCTCAATCTGTGGGTCTTTATTCCTTTGGGGACTGAATGACTTTTCACAGGGATCTCCTATGACCATCAGAAAACACAGCTATTTGCATTACAATTCACAACAGTAGCAAAATTACAGTTATGAAGTAGCAACAAAAATAATTTTATGGTTGGGGTCACCACAACATGGGGAACTGTATCAAAGGATGGCAGCATTAAGAAGGTTGAGAATCACTACTCTATTCCTTTGTGCGCCCCCTACAGGTCTACAATGCTGGGATTCATTTTGTTTTGTGCCTTTAAGAATGTCATTACATTGAGAGGCTTGAGGAATCAACTGACTTTCTAAGCTGAGTAGAGCAAAGAGCAACCAGGCAGTCAATCCTTTCAGTTCAGTGGTCATAAGGCATGTAAGGAACACAGGGCGTGCGTGAGTGACCCATCTGTAGCTCCTGACTTCTTGGCTTTCTTCATTAGGAGTCTATTAGTTATACAAAAGGAAAATAAAATTCTGTATCCACACAAACAACTTAATATACTCTTGTTGAATATGCAAACAAAGCAGCACTCCCATTATTATATAATTAATTAGTATTAAAATCAATGCAGAAGCCTTTTACCTAGGAGATCCAGGTAAAGGTAATAAAGATGGCTTATCACTTGTATAACTTTGAATTTACAGTTAATTAAAAAATTAGTTACTACTCATAACATAGCTTTAGGTTGTTTAAGAGATAAAGAAATTAATAAAGAGGCTAATTAACTTTAGACATTGAGAAAAGAGAGACCTATTTAGAACAGTCACTATTACTTCATCCATTTGGAGTCTTTTCTAACTGTGGGTGCTACACAGAGAAATTCTACTAAACAGCTTCACTTCTGGAGACCTTACATATTAACCTGGTTAGCAAGGAACATCACAGACACAAGTTACTGAAAAGGAGGGTGAAAGTCACATCACCAGTGAGGAATTATTTATCTTAAACACTAAGTACCACAGAGGAAAGGAGGTTTGCTCCAGAGTTGATTAATTTAGCAGGAAAATCTTGTCCTTCTATTTTACATTAGCTGTCAGCCTTCAATCACAATCCAAAACAGTTCAAGAAGTCCCATGAATACAACAATATCTAAAACATGCGAAGCATTTTTCCTCCCATTTGTTTTTTCTTCCCACACAGCTCTATATTATTAAGAAAACCTGGACTTTCCCTCTGACTTCTATTTATCAAGACTCCTACCTCCCAGCACTGTGCAAGCAGAGGCAGGTGGCTCCCTGTGAGTCAATGAACAACGAACAGCAAACAAACAAAGGAGAAGACCACAAAAAGAGGAGAGGAGGAGAAGAGGAATCCTAGTCTCACGACAAAGTGAGTGTGAGCGTTAAGATCATCACTGATTGTTTACATCTCCTGGGGTGGGAAGGGCCTCCACCATGTCAGATTATAAACACAACACTTACAGCTGTTCTTTAAAGATTTCAGAGGAAATGGAAAGGAAAGCAATAATCTCTTCAGAAGTAACCTTTTTCAAGGAGTCAGTAATTTGTTTTTCTACATAGGAACTCAGAAGTTTTAATGCAGTGGTTCTCAACCGATGTGGGTGATAATTCCTTTGGGACTGAATGAACCTTTCACAAGGGTTGGATCCATAGATAACTTGAATATCAGATATTTACTTTATGATTCACGACAGTATCAAAATTACAGCTATGAAGTAACAACAAAAGTAATTTTACGGTTGGGGGTCACCAGAACATGAGGAACTTTATTAAAGGGTAGCAGCATTAGGAGAGTTGAGAACCACTGTTTTAGTGGTAAACTTAATAATATGATTATTTTATCTAGAAGATTAGTTCTTAGTCAAGCTATGTAACTTCCACTTTCACACAGAGGACTTGAACGTGTCCTCTTGTTTTGTTAAACCCTTTAGTTTTCTATGACAGTCTCAGGCTTGTAACTGCAGGACATCACTCATTTAAAAAAGAAAAAAAAGTTATGAAATTCATCTAATCTTTTGAAGAAGGTAAGAATTTGTTAAAGTGTTCAAGAGATTCTTAAATGTTTAGATATTATTCATATCTAACTTGTAAGTTTAAAGTATTTCAATTAAAATCTCAAGAACTTACAATAATCAAATACTTAGGGTTGTTATGTTCTACAGTCTGTGTAGATAATGTCACCTGCATTCAAAGATCAGCACACAACATAGTTTTGCATCCATTTAAGGGTACTTACTGATCCTTTTAAACCAACTCCAGAACTCCTTCAATGAACAATTACCGCTTTATTAACTCCATTTGGGACCAAAGTACAAACTTCAAATCACTTCCCCCATGTACTAGCAGCAGTAAGAGACACTAGTGTTTCAAAAGTTCCATCTTATCCTCCAAGAATAAGAATTCACCAGTATTACTAACAGAAAAAAGTAAAGGCTAAGGAATAATTCTAATAGTGTTTCTGCAATAGTAGTACTAACATAGTCTACAATTTTCTACGTAGACATTATAAGGCAGAAACCTTTGTAGTGTTTCTCAAAAATTGTCACCTTATTTTTTACTATCTTGCAAGTGTAGCTTGCAAAGTGTTTGGGGTTTGTTTGATTTGTTTTGTTTTCAAAGCAGGTTTCTTTGTGTAGCTCTAGTTATCCTGGACTTCGCTCTGAAGGTTAGCTTTTAAAACAAAACACCATTCAGAGAAAGGCCGACTTACGTTGGAGTTCAGAAATTGCTGCCGGGCGGTGGGTGGCCAGCCTTTAATCCCAGCACTTGGGAGGCAGAGGCAGGCGGATTTCTGAGTTCAAGGTCAGCCTGGTCTACAGAGTGAGTTCCAGGACAGCCTGGGCTACACAGAGAAACCCTGTCTTGAAAAACCAAAAAAAAAAAAAAAAAAAAGAAAGAAAAAGAAATTGCTACCATCATAAGTATAGCACTTGCGCATAGTGAGTCCCTTGAACTAAGGGAGACTTGAAGCCTTAGAAGCAAATTCTTCTGCTGTCTTCTTATCTCTTACCCTACATTTTCCTCTGAAAGTAGTCATAAAAATAAGAGTTCCCTTTCCTCATGGATGATAAAAGAAACACCTAGAAAGGCCACTCTTAGAAAACTCACTTTCAGACGGGCTCTGTCCCTCTAACAGGGTCAAAGGAATGCTGTGCGGAAGTACAGATAAGAATAGGAAGACTGGCAACACTTGGGCGGCAAACAGGCAAATCCCTGAGTTCAAGGCCAGCCTGGTCTACAAAGCGGAGTCCAGACAACTAGAGCTACACAGAGAAACCCTGCTTTGAAAACCAAAAACAAATAAGCAAACCCAAAGCACAGGACTTGCTAGGTTCCTCCATTTCAGTCAACTGCCATCAGATCATGCTCTTTTGTCCAAACATTCCTATCCATCTGCCTACTCCTAAGCACAAAAAGGTTTCCTTGGGACTCTGGGTCTTCATTTATGAAAACTCTATGCCACATAAAATTTTGCTTAAATAAGCCTATTATGTAGCCAGCCTAAAGCTTTAAGAGCATTCATGGATCATGACCTTACTGTGAGTGAGGAAGAGCCATCACACCTGACACTTGGAAGAACTTTATGAGTTTAATTTTCCACAATAAAACCACCAATAAAAGATAGCTACTCTTTTCTACTTAAAAAGACATTAAATGACTTTTTGAAACTTTCCTATAACCATGAATGAATTTGACAACCAAGAAACTCAGTTCAGTCAGCAACAGGCCTCGTTCTAACTGATTTTGTCGTGAATTTTTCTTTTGACAATTTCATTTAAAACAACAGGAGACTATACTTACTTGCTTGGGAAGAAAATAGATTCGTAAATAAAAATAGCCCTTGGACAGTGTATTTATCTCACTGATGTGTGTGTGTGCGTGCACACACATACATACATATTGTATAATACAGTAAAATATTACATATTATAATGTGTAGAATGTGACAAGTTTTTTTGAAAGGCTAGAGTTTAACCATGTTGGCCTCTAATATGCTGTATAAAAATGTCATGAAGTTGTTAATTAACTGTAAAACTCATATATCACAAAGCAGCTCTAGTATTTGAAAGCCTGTAGCAGCCATGGACATATCTAATTTAAAAAAGATTGCAGCAAACAATTTTACATTAAAAAAGTTGAAATAATCCGAATTCTTGTACTTCTAGTTTGACTACTGACAACGATACAATAAGCAAACTCAAAAGACAACAGATAATGCAGATGGTTGGTTGGCAAGTCCTAAATGTGGTGCCAAATAGAAGAAAGTGAAAGTCAAAGGACTCTAACAATTACAGGACCGAGAGAGGTTATTGGAACAGGGTGAGCTTTAATTACTGACTCAAACGGATTATCACCAGGACAGAGTTAACTAAAAACACTGGCTTGCCTTTCCTTCGACGTTGCCACAGTTTAATTTTCCAGTTTGTAAACTTGGCAATTTATCTTCCCAACTGTCTCTAGCCAAGTGTTAGCACGTTAACAATTCGAAGGCAATGCTACAATCATGTGGATCAAAGAGAAAATAAGCGTGGGAGCTAGGGATGCTGAATATAGATAAAGAGCGATAACTCCATTTGGTCAGTGGAGATGAGCAAGTCAAGAGAGGAGCTGAACAGCCAGTGGTGGGGCACCAGGGACACACTCGGGAAGCAAGCGCCTAACCCACTGGAAGGACTATCAACAGGAGGCAGCTGGCTGGCCGAGTGACCTGCGGAGCTGCACGGGTGTTTGCAGGCAGCCCGCCCTCCCGTCCTACTTTACCCTCGGTCAAAGCCACCAGTCACCTGGAATGGGAGTTCCGGAGTGACTCGATCAGCCGCTGCTTCTGCTGCTGGAGACTGGTGAGGCCAGCAGGGGACCCGGCCGTGGAGGATGACGCGCTCTTGGCCAGGGGAAAGAGCCAGCTCATCCTCCTCGGGTCCCCGGGCCCGAGGCCCTAGAAGGTTCCGGCCTGCTGCTGCTCCTCGCTTAGCCCAGTGGTTCCCCGGCGACCGAGCACGCCCGGGACGCCAGAGGCCGCGCTGTCTTCCACACGCCGCGCTTGCGAGTCCCTGGCTCCAGAGGGACGAGCTACCACTGCGGGCGGCTGGAAAAGGACGACTCGCTGGCTGGACAGAACCCGGTGCGTTCCCGGCACAACACCACCCGGTCAGTTAGCTAGGCCCGTCGCCTTGCCCGGCGTCAGTCATCCTGCCCGCCCCGCCTCCTGAGAGCCCCGCCCACCCGGCGCCCGGCGTCATCAGGCCGCGCCCTCGCTAGGACGTGCGAGGAGCGACGTCGCAGCGCTGGGCAGAGCGCAGCTCCAGCTCCCCTTTCCCCTTTGCTGGGCGAGAGGTGTCTATGGGGCTCCCGCTGCCGCCGCCGGTACCGCCACTGCCACCGCCGCCGGGTGCTATCTCTATGGCGAGAAGGAGGAGGAGGAGCGCGAGCTCAGAGACACAAGTAGATCTGGCGGGGCCCGGGCGTGTTGGGGCAATGGGAAAGGGGCGGGAGTGGGAGCCCGAGAGGGCGCGCGATGGCGCCCGCTGAAGCGCGGCTGTGGTGGACAGAGCTGGCAGGGGAGGAAGGCTAGGGGGCGGGGGTAACGGGCCGGGGGCCTGTCAGGGGCGCGGCGCGCAGTGATGACGCCACCGCTTTGTACCTGGGACTCGGTTGTGGGAAGGAAATTGAGAGTGGAGGGCGGTGGCCTACTTCTGAACTAGTAGCTCCTCTTCGCAGTGGTTGGGAAATCAATCTGGCTGTAGTAAATGCTATCAGCATTTATCAGTAAATGTCTGCCAGCGAAGCGAGTTCTCCTTGACATGAATGCGTCTGTGCTTTCTTCACGTTGCCCACGGAGGACATGCGACCTCAGTAATGAGAAGGCCTTTGCTGCCTCTTGAGGGACCCTGAGACCGCAGTAGAGAAGAGGGGTGGAGGAAAGCAGTGTTAAATTACAGTGTTTCCGTAGTGTGCGTGTGGACCGGTGTCAGCAGGGGAAGGGGGGTGGGAGGGGAGTAAGGAAGAAGGCGTGCCCAGCATCAACCTTTTGTTTCTGAGATTTCTCCAGCTTAACATTTACGAGTTTAGGACACAAGGCCATCCTCTTTTAATCCGTTTATTTTGTTGGGGTTATTGTTTGTTGGTCCTGTTCGTCTGTATTAATTATCTCGCCGTTGTATAACGTGAGCCTTGTGTTTATGGCAGAAACCTGAGGTGCCTCTTTGGTTGCCAGGAGAAACGCTTATGAAATTAGAAAATTTTAAATGCACAATTTCGTTGCCTTCTTTCTTTCTCCCTCTCGCTGCATGAAGATTTATTTCTGAGATTGCCTGATGCTTTTCAAAACATTTTTAAAAATGTTTCCTTTGATCTAGTTTGAATGAGTAAGATTTTAAATGTTTTGTTAGAAGAATAAAAGCAAGCATTCTGTTATGAAACGTTTGAGTTTTTGTTAATTTCATTTTTTTAGCTCGAAATGGTTCATAGTTTTGTGTGGAGTGAATTGAACTCGGAGCAGATCTTAATTAGTGAAATTTATATTCAGTTGGGAAATCGGTTGTTGTGGTGCTTTTATTCTCAAAATATTAGCTGTGTACCTTAAGAAAAGTAACTTTCTAAAACTTGATTTTGTTATGAATCATGAACTTTGTATAAGTAACCTAAGGTTCATACCAGACCAATTTTATAATTCACATTTATGATATCGGTGGTTTTTCTTTCAACAGGTACATAAGTAAAGGGTATTTTTATGAAACAAATCTTCAATCAAGTATAACATTTGATGCTTCGCATCTAGACTCCTTGTGCTGTCACTATGCCAGCAGCAACTGTAGATCATAGCCAAAGAATTTGTGAAGTTTGGGCTTGTAACCTGGATGAAGAGATGAAGAAAATCCGTCAAGTTATCAGAAAATATAATTATGTTGCTATGGTATGGACATGACTAAATCTTTTTTTAAATGCCTTTTTTAAGGGTGAAGTAGGAAGTGTGAGTGAGTGAGTGAGTGTGTGTGTGTGTGTGTGTGTGTGTGTATGTATAAGAGAGGGGGGGTGGAGATTGAAAGACTGAGAGAGAGACTGAGAGACTGAGACAGGTTTTTCAGTGGCCTGAGACTTCCTGATTAAGCTAGGCTGACTGGCCAGTAAGCCCCAGGGATCCACCTGCCTCTGCTTCCCAAGCCCTTAAATTGCAAGCACATGGACTATGCACCTTTTAAGCATAGATTCTTGAGATTGAACATCAGTCCTCATGCTTGCATGCCAAGTACTTTTACCAAATGAACTGTCTCCCTAAGCCTTGGAATGGGATTTTAAAGCCTTGAATTAAATCCTTTTCATTGATAGTTAGGGATTAATTTAACCATGAAAAAAATGCTTATTTCCTTCAGCGAAGGCCTTTAGAAACAAAACTATTTTGACAAGTTGAGTTTTTTACTGCTTGCATTAATTGGCAAGGGATTACGAATCAGGGGCATTTGAATAAAAGTGGCAGACATGCTTTAGGATTTGGCCTTGCTTCACCTGGGTTTAAGGGCTTAAGGGAGACAAGCTTTGCTGTGCTCTCAGGAAGCTATGGCATTCCTATGGGTTCTTACTGAGTCTGAGCTGCTGAGTGAGAAGGCAAGAGTGACATACCAAGGTTGCAGAGGAGTCACTCACTCATTTAGCTAGGAGAAGTTTTGTAGTGTAGACTTTTTTGCCAGGGGGAGGAGGACATGGTTACAGAATGTACAGTTTTGTGAAACTGATTACATTCACTGGGAAGACTCTATAGAGTCTAAGAATGTCAGCTCAGCTCTAAGTAATCCCAAGGTCATGCTACTAGGACCAGATAAGCTTTCAGAAGCCAGTGAGTTCCTGGGTATCTTTTTAAACAAACAAAAACGAAAATAGATCTTTTAGGAAAACATTGCTAAAGCTCCAGAAACAAAAACAACTCTACTCTTAAAGGTGGCACAGTCTGCCTAGACTGTTTGTATAATCATTTTTCTGCTTTGTTACTACACTTTGGTATTTGTTATAGCTAGTCTGTTCTCTTGATCCACACAATTAGTAGCTCTAGAAGGCATATTTCAGTGTCTTGCACCTCTATCCCTGGCCCACTTCAAGTCTAGCCTAATGATTATAGAATCCAGTAATTGGCTGGTGGTTGTATTAAATTCAGGAATATTTGATTTCTTTATTGTTTCATATTGACTTACTATTTCTTCTTCTCTTCTTCCTCTTCCTCCTCCTCTTTTTTTTTTTTTGCCAGCCTTAATTTGAATGCTCATGCTTAACTATACACAATTTTCTTACTATCACAAGTTTAAAAAAAGGTGCATCTCTGTGAATGAACAGGATACTTGCTTAAAATAGGAATGTCTGTATATGCATACCATTCAATAAAGGTATACTTCTCCATAATTAGAGCTGAAATTTTCTGTTTGGGTGGGGACCGTTATTTTTATGAGCAGCAGAAATTGCTAGTGGTCATTGCTATCTCAGATAATAAGGAATAGCTGCATTACAGAAATAACAGTCTACCAGAGGGAATGTGAATCTTGACAGGCTTTCTGTGAATTATACAGAAAATACCTGTGCTAACTAAAGAAGTGACATTAATGAGACTTTTTCTTTATTTTGGTGTCAAGATAAATGTTGTCTCACTGCATTGATTGGACAGCACAGTATATTTCCTACTTTTAAATCCTATGCAGTTTGAGTTTAGTAATGTAATGCTATAAGTGTAGTTTTCATATGTATACTTCTTAGGAGTGAGTTTATGATTTTTTTTTTCCTTGGAAATGGATAAATATTTGCTTGAGTTTATTATGAGTTATCAGCACAGGATAATAATTTATTGATAAATTTCAACTAAGAAAAAGTAACTTAAGTTTATAGAATTTTGAGGTCTAATAGGTAATGCTACTCAATGCTTATAAAATAATCATTGAATATGAACATACAGAATTTCATTGTAATAGAATTCTTTGACCTGTACCAAAAATTTCCTGAGAGTTTATTGGTTGAATTTATAACCATTTAGTAAATAATGAATTTTTAATTATTTTACAGGACACCGAGTTTCCAGGCGTTGTTGCAAGGCCCATTGGAGAATTCAGAAGTAATGCTGACTATCAATACCAACTGTTGCGGTGTAATGTAGACTTGTTAAAGATAATTCAGCTGGGACTGACATTTATGAATGAGCAAGGAGAATACCCTCCAGGAACATCAACTTGGCAGTTTAATTTTAAATTTAATTTGACGTAAGTGGGAAATAAATATATAACCCCAATTTCCCTGGAAATTTATTAAATACAGAAATTCAAAAGTGTAGGCTTATAATTATGAGACATTTGTAATTGCCTCATAATTAGAAAGGAAATAAAAACTTTCTAATTTCAAAGTCTTTAGTTATAGAAATGTTATTCTAAAATACGATGGCTGCTTTTATGGAAAGTTGTAAAACTGTATTTTTGTTACTGTTTTTGTTGTGTTTGTCATTGTTTAAGGTACTGTAGATTAAACCTGGGGTCCTAAACATTACTCTTAGGATATTGATTTTACTATTACATTTTCCTGTTGGTTTGCTTTTTTGAGACAGAGTCTCATTATGTAGTCCAGGCTGGCCTAGAACTCTCTATGCAGACAATGCTGGGTTCAAACTCCTAGAGATGCATCTGCTTCTGCCTCCCAAGTGCTGGGATTAAAAGGCATGTGCCACCACACATAGAACCTCCCCATTTGTTTGTATGCCCGATGTGGAATTCATATGATTGGGGTGGCACTTTGCTGACTAAGCAAGCAGGTATCATTCAGCTACAACTCCAAGTCTACTATAGACTTGTTAAGATGCTCATCATTCCTGTGAAGAAATTTTTATTACAGTCTTACTTTGCATTCTAAATACTCACCACGTGTAGTAAAACATTTCTTGGAAAATTGGGGATATTTTCTTTTCAAATTCATGTTCCTTAAAGGACCAGTCATGTGTAATCCTCAACTTCTTAATCTATATGCAGAAAATGTAATAGTATTGAAGCTTGCATGTGTACCAGAATCTGATGTCTAACTCAGATCTTGGGTATAAACTATTTCATTAATTAAAATAGTTCTACATTATTTATTGTACTCTTCATAGCTGAGAGAACTGCATGAAGGTGAGTCCATCCTTTTGACACAGCGTCATTGGTAAAGGTCATGCTCAAGAACCATGCAGTTGAATTTATTAATACATATTATAGCAGCTGAACATCAGACACTACACTTACCAAAACAGCACATTAAATCAACACCACACACACACACAATGTTTTAAGTAGTTTGCCATATTTATAACCATTGTGGAGTCATATGACCTCTGAACTTCAGGATGTTGCCTAGTAGAGGACAGGACGTATTATTGCTGTTAAGATATGGAAATAAAATATATAGTATATGCTTCACTATGTTACTATATTTTGGTGCCTTCTGCTTGGTAACCTGTATTTGTATAATGTGAGCAAATGTCTGGTTTGAAAAATAGCAACAGAAAACAAACAATAAGATCAGTGCTAGTGCCTACATAGCATTCTTTCTTTGTTCTATTCTTCATTGGATATGTACTGTTTTACATGTAAGACCTAATGAATAGCAGAACTGATGGTTCTAGAAGGTGATAATGTCAGTGGTAGAATTGTGTATCTTTAAAATGTGTTGTGTTAATCCTATAAATAATACTGATAGTATCTTAATATCTAGTACTGTAGGCTAACATGCTTATTCCCTTTGTCATTGTATAATGCTTCATTAGTACTACAGCTCTGGAACAAACTGAAAATATCCTTCCATGCTTTCTTCAAATGATTGCTGTGTTCTTTAGTTTTTTCCCCTTATTTCTTCAAGGCTTTTTTTTTCCCCCTCAATCATCAGAACATTGGGTTTTGTTTGGTTTTGTTGTTGTTTTGTTTTGCTTTTAACATAAGATCTCTGTTTGTGACTGGGAATATATCAGTGTATCAGCTGATAAAGCTGATAGTCTCCTTTGCTAGATGGTCATTTTTGTAGCAGTGCCTTTTCTATTATTCTCTGAGGAACATATTGTTTTTTTCTTACTCAGACAAAACCAGTTATACTGCCAGTTTTGCTACTATACCTACTAATGGTAAAGAAAAGGTATAAAGGCTGGTGAGGTGGTTCAATGCTTAAGTGCCTGCCATCATAGTGAATGATCTTAAGTATGATGCACAGGACCCACATGGTAGGAGAGAACTGAACTTATGATCTTAATATGTATCATATGATGGACATGTGCAGGCTCACACACAAAAATTAATGAAAATCTTAGTCTAAAATTTTTAAGAACATAGTAAAAAATGTTAATCAAAGCAAAAGCTTTTGAGAAGATAAAAGTAGTACTGTCTAGAGTAGGAAGTGTCATAATAGCATCTTAGACGTGTTGAAGAATGGTCGAAATTGACCCTGTTGAATGCCTAGAAGGAACGTGTCAGTGCACTAAGCTCTGCGACACAGTGTTGGTGAACATTGTCCAATATCATCATAACTTAGTGGTTTTCATATCTCTGCTGTTGTCTGTGCTTGTGAAAATTTTTGTGTTTAATTCTCACATTGGTCCAAGTCAAGGTTCTTCTAGATGTGCCAGTGTTCTTTCAAGTTTTACCATTAGCATCAAGGGAGTAAATGCAATTCATCATTTATCAGATGTCGATGGAAAGATTTGTGGAAAGATATGTATGGTCGTAGTGTGTATCGCATTAAGCTTTACTCTTGAAAGTAACACACATATAAGAAATATCTGCAGTCAGAAGAACATTCTTCCATTGTTACTAACATTGTCTGAATCTTGAAGGCATGATTTGTAATACCCAAATCAGTATTCGGTAGTAAACATTCAGGAACAAATAAATGCTCTCTATGTAAAAATTACTTTCTTTAGACATATTGGTATTTTGGTCACTGTAACTATTATATTTACTGTGGGCTTGAAAGCAAACATGTTTATTGCTGTGTGTTTTAAAGCTAAGACTTTGCTTTCTTTGCTCAGTGCTTGATAAACTCTGTAGCAGGGAAGAGTGTCACAGCATTAGTTTAGGAGCCCGCTGGCTGCTATAGTATCCTCTTCAGAGCTGGGCTTGAGTGTTACATAGTGAGGGGGCTGGAGTGTCCTTACCACTGAAATAGCCTAAAACTGTTGACTTGATAGATAGTATTTTCTAGTAGTGTTTTCACACCTTCTCATTCGCTCATACTGTTCATTCTGTTATAGCGTTACTTATGGAGCATATTTGCTGACATTGTTTTCTCTTTGTTTACAAAAAGAGCATGCTTTTTGGAACTGGATAGTATTGAAAAGTTGAAACAATGTTTACCAGTTTCTCAACACTTCCTCCTAGTTGTTGTGTAACTATTTTATTATATTTTTGGTATAATTAAGGACATCTTATTTAGATGTGGTATTGTTATTCAGAGTTCTGAGTAATCGGTTACTTGACCTTTTTCTGTTTTTTTTGTTTGTTTGGGGGTTTGTTTATTTTTGAGACAGAGTTTCTCTGTGTAGCACTGGTTGTTCTGGAACTGGCTCTGTAGACCAGGCTGGCCTCAAACTCAAGAGGTCTGCCTGCCTGCCTCCCAAGTGGACCTTTTTCTTAATGTACTGTAGTGTATCTAACTCTGCTGTGGGTGGATGATTAGGGTATATGCCTTAGGTTCTTTAGTAAGCTGCTCTCGTGGTTCCTGACTTACGATGACTCGGTTTACACTTTTGACTACATACAGAAGTAGTATGCATTCAGTGAATGAGATGTTAAATTTTGAATTTTGTTCCTTGTCTTCGGCAGCACTGTATACTCTTGTACAGTGTTGGGTAGCAGTAGGAATCACCATCTCCCAGCTGGCTGATTTTTCATATGATATCTTGCATTATTACTCTTGCTGCCAAGCCATTTAGATGATTTAGTAGTATTTTCACCTTTCATTATTGTGTTCCTGACTTCTAATGAAGTTATCAGGACATAACGTTAATCATGGAGTATCTGTATATCCTTTGGAAACTTTGTGGTTAATTTATTGGAAGTAGAGATCAAAATCCAAAGATAAAAACTTGTTAGACTTCATTTGTTCATTCCAAGAATAACTATTTCAGTAAGTTTTAACTGGACACATATGTGCATATTAAGAAACAGGCAGGTGGACTTGCTTCTGTTTTCTGGAAGTTGTAGTCCTTTGCAAGTTGGACACTCCTGCTCAATTTCATCCATCAAAAGAGTAAATATTAGCCTATTTTGAATAGCTTGCTAATTGGACTTGTGAGAATATTCCTTTTTTATTTGTCTTGTCATTTATAGACTTTACAATTTTAGGTATATTTTTGTGTTATTTTTTGAGTTATTATTTGAGTTTATTTGGGTTTATTGTTATTAATTTAATTTATTAGAAACTAAAGATGGCTAACCATCTGTATTACTATCTGCATTCCAGCTTATTTGTATTTTAACTTAATGATTTTATCATAAATTTTAATATGTTGGAGTTGATACTTTTATGAAAGCAAATTTGACTTATAAAGGAAAGTCTGTTTGAAAGTAGATGACATTTGAAGAAGGTACTGTATCAACCCTATGGTGGGTATCTGGGAGGTAATCCAGAAGTAGTTTAATGTTGATAAGACCACATGTTTAGAAGTATGAATTCTTATAATAGGGTTTGTTCATATTATAAAAACAGAAAATTTGGTATTTTTACATGATTGAGTTAGTAGATAGTGCATCTTTAGGATATTAACTAAAGATAGCCATATATACCTATGCCTTTTGGAAAATCTTTGGAGATTTTTACATGGTTTTCACTCATACTCAGTCATAACTGGATACTTTGCTAACTTAAATCTGAATAATAGATCTAACAGGCAGTAGCCAACACCAGGTAAAATTCTTACATTTTGACTAACAATGTTATAGTTATGTTTAATGTTAGTTTTAGTATTTTTCCCTTTATTGCTAGAATGTTTGAGAGTAGAGAAAGCAGATATAGAACATTTAAAATTGGTACCATCAGAAAGGGATAGTACACTGATATGGAAATGGGACTCCTAATTGCTATGAAACTCACCTTACTGTAGAAAGTTCCTTCATCCTCTCTAGAGATTGACCTCACCCATAAGGTTATGAGTTATCATAAAACATGAGATCTGTACCAAACATTATTATAAAAGTTCTTCATTCTAGAAACTTAGACTGAGTTATGTAAATTTTGCAGAAGAGAGAAAAAGAAAGGGACTGTTCATATATTTTTGTTTGCCAGTCTTACTTTATTATAAAATACCGAGGTACTCCTCCAGGTCTCTCACCTGGGAATTGTGATTCAATAGGTCTGGGACTGCATTGGGACCTGGGAATCCATATTTTTGGTAAGTTCCCCTGGTGATTATTATCATTGGGCAAGTTTGGGGAATAATGACTTAAATGCAACAAGACTCACTTTCCTACCTCGTTGATGCATTATTTAATTTGGTAATGGTTACATAATGTTGACTATAATAAAATATGTTGAGCATGTGGCTAAGAGCAACATGAGCCTGGAGAACAGTCTGCTGTGATTTTGATTGATTAAACGTGTTTAAACAAGCTTCAGGACCTCGTTTAAGAAACATAGTTTTAGTATAATGAAATATTTAACTGGGGTTGGGGGTCTGTATTAAATTTATTCTGAAATCTTTCCTACAGGACTTTTCAAGACAAAGTATGATGTAAATTGATGATTGTGTCTCCTCTCTGTTTTTAAATGTTTCAATTCTTAACTTGGTCATTTAGTTCCTGACAGTCTGGGAACTAAAACTGACCTTTGAAATTGATTTCCAGAGAATAAACTACAAAAATATATTTGGTCAAAGTCAAACATTTAGTTTGGTTTTGTTAGTTTTATTGAAGTCTTTTATAGAAATTTTCTTTGTTGATGGTAGAAACCAATGTTAAGGTTTAAAAAAAGTAAATAAAAATAAATGGTAAATCCACAAAATGCTTTTTTATGAATCTTTAAGTTTTAATATAATATTTAATGTATTTGTGCTTAGAAATTATAGGTGACTTTTTGTCTGGTTTAAGTAAAAATTTAAAGAACTGGTTTATAGTTAGGCTTCCTGGATTGTTTTAAGGTAGTCGTCTAGGATTGTATTTACCTCTAATGTAGGTATGTAACTGCTGAAGAAGAAACGCTGTCATAACTGAGTCTTAAATTCTGAATAGTTCACTGCTTACTAGAGCCACTGAAAGGCTCCTCATTTGTGAGAGGAGGTGTCTCCTTTTTCTTTAAGATGGAATGTAGTTTAACTCAGCCACAAGAGATGTTGGCCACTTGGTGTCTCCTTCCTGGTTCTGCTGAGAGCATGAGAGGTGTGCATAACCCCTCATGACTGTGGCTACAGCTCCGTCTGGCAGCACTAAAATAGCTGCAGAGACTGAAAAGAACATGTCTGTGGTAGCCTCTGGTGAGTAAAAGACCCTTTTTAAGCCCAGTGAAATGTATGCAATGTTTAGAAGCTGATGAAATTTAGTTGGTTGTAAGGGTTAACTCACCGTTGGACTATTTGGAATGATTATTTACTTTTTGGATACTTTACATTTTATTTTTCTTGATCATTGCGAAGCATTTGAATGGTTGGACATAAACCAATCCTCTGTCTTGTTTCTGCGCTGTAGTTGTAGGCATACATAGAGAACAACTGTTTTATGGGAATTTTGAACATATTTTTTCTTTCTCCTACCAGGGAGGACATGTATGCTCAGGACTCTATAGAGCTACTAACAACATCTGGTATCCAGTTTAAAAAACACGAGGAGGAAGGAATTGAGACCCAATATTTTGCAGAACTTCTTATGACTTCAGGAGTGGTTCTTTGTGAAGGGGTCAAATGGTTATCATTTCATAGGTAAAAAAACAAAAACAGAAAAGTGCTGCAGTGTGCTTCTATCCTGTGTCTGCCGGGTCACTATATCAGCAGTTTTTTGCTTAGTTCTAGAAAGAATTAACTATCATGAGTCTGTCTAACCTCACTGAGAACAGTGTTGTTTGCTTTACCTTTTAACAAGGCATTGGTTTTAGCCTGTGAGAGGGAGTGGTGCTTAGTGGAAAGAATCTGAACTAGAACCAACATTCTTTCAAGTTGGGCAAAGCAGCTGAGGATCTTTGTCCCCCTTCCTTCTTAACCAGGTTTTTAGTCTTAGATTTTATGTTTATATAAAGGAAGGAATTTAATCTTTAAAAACTTGGTCCTTTCCTGATGTTAGCCACTGTGCTAAGATTCTAAAACTGAACAAAGCAGAATGTACTTTTCATTCTGCTAAAGGGAAATCAACACTGTTTTAATGGCCGAATTTCTAGTGTGGCACGTTATACAGTACTAAATGTTATGAAGGACAACTGAATCACAAAGACAAGGCCAAAAATGGGTGTTTAGGAGGTTTTTGGTTTTGGTTTTGGTTTTTTGTTTTGTTTTGCTTTGCTTGTTTTTGTTTTGATGAGGTGATCGGGAAGACTAAAACTGTCTTGCAAATTTTCCTCAGTGGTCAATTGCAACCTATATAAAGCATCTCATATTTTATATACACTGTATGTGATGATATTTAGTTTTTTATTGTTATAAAAATTAAACTACATAATTAAGGAAGATTTCTACAAGGAAGTTAAATCACTTTTGTAAAAGTCAGTTTACTTACAGGTGTGAAAAAATGTTTTTCTGTGCAACTCAAATGATTTGGCAGTTCTGGAACTAAAAGAGATTTTTGATGTTATTAGGTTTTTTAATTAATTTGTCTATCTGATAACAAGGTTTTTGTCTATGTTCTTAGGTTTTTAAAAAACACAATGTTGCTTGGCATAGTGACACATCTTTAACTCCAGCACTCTAGAGGCAGAAGCAGGAAGATATCTTAAGTTAAAGGCCAGCCTAGTCTATAGAATAAGTTCCACGCTATATCATCAGACTTTTTCCTCAAAGAAACAAACAAACAAAAAAAAACCTCCCCCAAAAACCAAAACAAAGAAACCCAGAATGATTGTAGCTTTAGGTAGGGGGGTTATAGCAAGGGAGGTAAAGCCAAACAGGGTTTGTGTTTTCTTCAAGTTTTTAGTCTAGATTAGTATGTGGTAGATTTAAATATTTAACAAGCTAAGTTAGTCCATTAAACATCAAAGATATTGTTTTCAGTTCTAATTCTATTCTTACTTTTTTTTAATTGTAAATTCTGCCAGTCATGGTAATTGGGAGACAGAAACAGATAGATCTCTTGAGTCCAGGGTCATCCTAGTCTCCATTGTAACTTCCAGCCTAGCCAGAACTATATAATGAAGCCCTGTCAAAAACAAATAAGTTCTATTCTAAACTTCAATATTTTATTACAAGTAAGCAAAGAGATATTGCTATATTTTAGGTAATTGGCAAGGTCACTTCTTTGCCAACTAATAACAGATTTAAGTTTTTGCGTTTTGGTACGTGTACCAAAGATCTTCTATGGTAAAACTTCTTCTCTTTCAAATTATAAGTAAAATAATAATCATCAAGTAAAAGATTATTTTGTATGTCCTCCAAAAGATAGGTTCAGTAAGATCATTTGCCAAATCTGAGTTCAAATTATAGGTAAGAAAAAGATACTTTATAGCTTTAATTCTTGTCCTTTAAACCAGTGGAGAAAATCCATGGAGCTACAGGTTAGTACAGTACAGCAAACATTTGTCTGTATAGAGATCTCTGTATTGAGCACTTGAGGGAAGGCTTGCTGTTACAGGCCCTTCAGAGAAAGTGACGTTGAGAGTTCAGGAGTGGAAGGAGTTAGGCCGATGTGGAACGGCTAGTGATAAAGGATGTGTGATCTCAGTTTGAGGCAACAGGAGGCTGCATTGTATAATAAATGGTTCTTACTTTTCCTTAGTTCCTACCTGTCATATTTAACTTTTCCATTGATAACTCTCTTGGAGAGATATACTGACATAGAAACAACATTTGAGGAAATGTACATCCTAATAAAATCACTTAGTGGAAATAAAATACTCTGTTAGGGATTTATTCTTTGAAATTGGAAAGTGTCACCAACTCATAAAACTAGTGACAAGGTTTTACATGATTTTTGTCCTTGAAATGTTACCTTCCCATTCATTGTGGCAGTGCCCTTACTGAACCTACCTTTTGGAGGTGTGCACTTGCATGTGTGTGGGGTTGGCATAACAGTCAGCTCTTACTTGGGTGTTGGGGATCAAAATTAAGTACTCATGTTTGAACAGCATCTCCCCAGCCCAGAATTTTTTTACGTTATCAGAAACAATGTTATTTTAGTGACTGTAGAGTTAAATTGATAATATGTGTTTGGGATGCTGAGTGATCAGTTTCTGCATTGTAGTTATAAATGTGTCTCTTTTCATTGCACCTGTGTCACAGTGTTGTTAATAGCATGACTTGTTTAACTTTCTATCTGAAAACTAAGTTCTTTCATTGTATGGTATTAATGTATTTTTTTCTGTATTCTTTTAATCTTTTTATTAGTGGTTATGACTTTGGCTATTTAATCAAAATTCTGACCAACTCTAACTTGCCTGAAGAAGAGCTTGATTTCTTTGAGATCCTTCGGTTATTTTTTCCTGTCATTTATGATGTGAAGTACCTCATGAAGAGCTGCAAAAATCTCAAAGTAAGGCTTCAGATGACTTTATCTGGTACTAGCACATTAGTTAAACCAATGATTCTCAACCTGGAGGTTCAACAACCCTTTCAGAGGGATCGATTAAGACCATTGGAAAACACAGATATTGATATTACAATTCATAACAGTAGAAAAATCACAGTTAAGAAGAAGCAGTGAAAATAATGTTATGATTGGAGTCACCACAACACAACCGTATTAAAGGGTGCAGCATGCGGAAGGTTGGGAAACACTGACTTAGACCAAGTAACTTCTGTAATATCTTAGGCCTGAATGTTTTAGACCATGTTTTAAAAGTTATGTTAAATGCAGTTAAATTTTCTGATCTTATTCTTAAATAACATAGACAATCTCTTTTCAAAGCGGCAGTATTTTATTGTGACAGGATAAGGTTTGTTTTGGGTTTGTGTTTTGCTTGGTTGGATTTTTGGTTTGTTGTAGATTTTTTAAATTTTATTTTATGTATGAGTATTTTCCTTGCATGTGTATCTATGCACCAAATGTATGCCTGCTGTCTGAGGAGGTCAGAGAGGCCATCCAGTCCCCTAAAATTGTAGTTATGAACCACCATGCTGGGGCTGAACCTGGGCCCTCTGCAAGAACAGCGAGTGCTCTTAACCTGTGAGCCATCTTTCCAGCCAAGAATAAGGTTGATTAATATATTAATTGCATTAAATATATTTAAGATATATACGTACACACACACTCCTGGGGAAGTTTATAGCAAGAGGTAGCAGAGGCTAAAAGAGAGTGTCAGACCCTCTGGAACTGGAGTTATAAGTACTTGTGAGCCACTTAGTGGGTGCTAGGAACTGAAACTTGGTCTTCCACAACAGCAGTACTCTTTAGTCCCCAGAATAAATTTTTAACAAGTGTCAAGCTAAGGGCCAGGTTTTTGTTATTGATGCCAGATTGAGGATTGTGAATGGAAATGAAAGTATGAGGTGTTACACACCAACTGGGCCCATTACAGACATTCTCACACTCCCAGCACACAGAACTATCAGAAAGATACAGATTGGGGATGGCCAGCAGCAGGCAGAGACAGTCAGTAGTGTTCTAACATAGTTTTCCTTCAGATTATCCAGAGTAGAGACTCTTCTGTATTCTTTCTTATTGAAGTATGATGTTCTTATTTTCATAGCTAAAACTGGTTTGGTATAAGTAGTATATAGTAAATGTGTAGGTTCTATATAGATAGTAGCTTATTCTGATACTACTGAACATATGTAACCATTTATTTCAAAATAAACCTTTGAACATTAATTTTATCAAAACAAACGTTTCCTGATTAAAGAAAAGTACTGCTTTGGCTTAAGAGCAAATTCACCTGAGTTGGCACAGATCCCTGGCAACACAGTGAGTGGGGTTTTAGTTGCCGTATTTTGGTGTGATATTTAAGTTACAACTAAGGAAACAAGTATATGTATAGCCAGTATTGTCTCTTTCTTCACTAAAACCAAGGTTGGTCAAGTTTTGCCTATCTAGGTTTTAGGAAAGCACAGACAGAGCTTTGCTTTAGTAGACAGTAAGGAATTGAGTAGTGTTTCTGAAGCAAGAATAGAGGAATTATAATATGGAAGCTTTGATTTCGACAGTTTACTGAGAATTGTAGGACACAGGTTATTTGCCTCTGATACAGGTGTGGTGCCATGTAACTAGGAGAACTTCTTTGCAAGATTATCTCATGACTGTCAGCTGAAAGTAGTCGAATCCTGTGTCATTTGAGGTTTCCTCATACGTGAACTCCAGCAGAGTATTCTGACTACTTACACAGATGGATGGCGTGATGAGACTCTAAGGCTTCAAGTTTCCATCTGGCTCTGGAAGGTTGTTTTTTTTAATTGGCAGCTTGGTACAATAATAGTTTTCAGAAACAGAGTCCTAATTTTTTACTCATCTATATATTCAGAAATACCTAAAAATATCAAATATTTTATTGTGTGCTATGTGAGCTCACATTAAAAGTGTATGTTAGCGATAAGTTGCTGCCAGTCATTCATATCTAGTCTGCTTCTGTGCTGCAAGCAGCTGCTACGGATGCACATAGTGCACACAATGTTTCTAGCACAGAAACTGTTGCTGGGCAAAAGTCCTGTCAGCCAGCCTGGCTTTGTAACTTAAGGAGGAAGTTGATGGTAATCTGCTTCTGTGTCTGTCTTTTATTTCTTCTCTTTTCCTTTCACACTCATTTTTCTCAGTCATAGCTATATTAATGTAAGTAGATCAGAGCAAACCATTCTAAAAGACTTATATATTTGTAAAATTCTCTTCTTAGTTGAGAAAATGAAAATTATGTGGTTGACATGGTCTGAACACTCATGTTGTCTTTGTTTTGTACTTGATACTGAGTTTTTTAATGATTTGATGGTTCAGTACACTGAGTGTGGCTCTTACCCTGAATATGATTTACTTCCTCTGTATCTCTGGAAAATTGTTAAGGCATGCTTGTCATGTGCCTTAAAATGTATAATTAAGATAAAATTTTCCTATTAGAATTTCATATTCTGGTAAAAAGGCATCCACAAGTATATTACAAATTCATATTTTATCGATTCCCTTGCCATCTTTACAGGGCTAATCTTTACATATTAAAAATGTATTCATATTTTTGTCAGTGTCTAAATTTATAATTGTGAATTCCAGTTCCAAGTCTTCTCTATTTGACAAGCAACTTTTCTTCTTCCTTGTAGGGTGGATTACAGGAAGTTGCTGAGCAGTTAGAGCTGGAGCGGATAGGACCTCAACACCAGGCAGGGTCTGACTCACTGCTTACAGGAATGGCCTTTTTCAAAATGAGAGAAGTATGAAGACATCCGTGCCTTTTTCTTGGTTGTTAGGTAGAGAACATTAAAAGTCTGGTGACAAAAGTTTTGGGCATTAAGAACCTACTAAGTGAAGATATAAATAGAGGTACTATATAAGTTACATCCACCGCATTTGAATGAAAGTGTTAATTAAGTCCTCCTGAAATGTAGCTCAGAAGGAAATAGAATAAATTCTTTATAGAATAAAAAACATTTTGTTTATTATACTGAAATATGTTGTTTATAGAAGAAAAATTTATGTGATTGTAGAAATCATGTGCATATGAACATACTGTTTTTTTCAGGTGAACAGAGCAGAGGCCAGTAACTTTAAGCTAAAAAGTTAATAGTGAGGGAACTCTAAAGGCCTTTCTTAGACACCATACAAGTCAGGAAGTCTTACCTTCTCTTTCTTAAAACTGGTGGTGAAAATAGATTTGCTCATGTCATTCTTCATTGCTTTGAAGGTTTTATAAAGTAGAACTTACAGTTTTTACTAAGTCTTAAAGGGCCTTTTGAATTATAGGTTTTAATTAAATCTAAAGTCTGATATATAATTGAATCAAAAACTGTCAGGAATTCCCCCATTAAGTACCTCAAGTATAAATTTGTTAGGAGTGGAAAGATGATATGTAGTGGAACTGAATGTTTTTAGGATAGATAACTAGGTGATAGATGTCGTGGTTACCTCATTGCCGAAAATAATAAAAAAATTTTAATTGTATATCCACACACATATATACATACACACATGTATATCCTATTTTTGTTTGACAATGTGTGTGTGTGTGTGTGTGTGTGTGTGTGTGTGTGTCCTATTTTGGTTTGGAACAAATGGTACAAATATAAAATGTGCCTACAGAAACACATTTCTATAAAATAGTTGCTGTGGAATTATTTTCACTGTATTCTCTTGGTAGAAGCATGCTATTGATAGAAAGCATTTGATCTGTTTTGCCAGGTAGTATTTAGAAGTTACATGAATTGTCCACTCATGCAAGTGAATTGTTTAGTTTCAATATAGAACCACCTTTTGGATTTTTATTTTAAAAATGTCTTATGGCTAGTTAATGGTGAATTTCTGGCACCAATTTGTTATCTTTATTTTCCTTGGCTGCTTCAAGGACAATAATGTCATGAGAATGTTGAGGTTTACTGTCTATAACATGTTTAGGATTTTGTTAATTTTAGTCAGTTCAGCCTTGCACATAGACTTTGAACAACTTAAAATAGTATAAAGTCCCCTCCCTTCTGCCATTACTTCTCTCATTCTATGAAGTTTGTTATATTAAAAAAATGAAAATGTCTGCCATGTTTTTATAATCATAAATTCTTATTAAAATGAGGTAAATGTTAATGAGAAAGAAGGATTTTTGCATTTTAAAAAGTGTCCTTTAGGCCTTATTCATCAGTACAGCTTCTCAAAGGAATATCACAGAAAGAGTTAATAGCAATTACAGTGTTGAGATGTAAACTACAGGTGGTACATTTGCTTAAAATAATTTTTTTTCTTTCAAATTTTTCTTTTTAGATGTTCTTTGAAGATCATATTGATGATGCCAAATACTGTGGTCACTTATATGGCCTTGGTTCTGGCTCATCCTATGTACAGAACGGCACAGGGAATGCATATGAAGAGGAAGCCAGCAAGCAGTCATGACAGGAAATAGTCTTCTTATTTTTATTTTATACGAGTTACACACATGCTTGTACATAGGTTTTATCATCCCTTAAATAATAGGCAATACCTCCCCTCCTTTTGTAACCCTTTTCTGCTTTCAGTAATAAGTATGGCCTTTCTTAGTAATGATCTTAATAAATTAAAGTACATTCAGGTTAAATCTGGCCTTAATTTAATACACTTCTTATCAAGCTTGTGTGACAAAGCTACATTACTGAATAATATGATAAACTTTGCCTACTTGAGCTTGGTTTTGTTTTTTCCCTTTTCCTAAATTAACTAGCATTGACTGTAATTTATTTCCCTCTTCCATGCCTCTCCTCCTATTCTGCAGTACTTATAGGTATTTAAGATTGTGGACCATCAAGTTTGCACTTTAGAGAGTGATTTCAATCCTCTATTTTATCAGAAATTGTGATTTTTCTTGCTCTTAGCTAGAAAAATATCCATCCACCACCTTTTTACAGTATTTGCTTGTTTTTGACATTCAGAGTACAGCACGTGCATTGTGCAAATTGTTGATTCAACAGGACTAACAGAAAAGACAAGGAACTACTGAAGAGCCTAGTAACTACTGTTTCTGTGTGTAGTGTTTAACCTTCCAAGCACATCTCATGTCTGTTGGTTTCTAATTGGCATGCATAGGCTGCTATGTGACTGAAGAAGTTCAAACCAGCTTTACACCCTTCAGGAAGAAGCCCTTGGGATCGGATATTTCCTATCTGCCAGGACGCTGGCGTTTAAGACGCTGGAGCTACAGTTTTAGGACAGCAACACTTCCCTTGATCGGCTTCCTTTTACTCCATCACTTTTACCCTTAATGTTTGATTTTATAAACATATTTATGATGTTCTTGATTTGTTGACTACACAAATCAATTTCATTAAATTCCAAAGATAACAAGTCTTAAGGTACATTTTATATCAAATTAAAAATACAAAAAAAAAATGTGATTTCATAAATGCTACAAAAGTAAATAATGGAGAGATTTGGTGCAAAACAACAAAATGCAAAATATATATATAAATACACACATATATAGCTAATAAAATTACCTGAGGAGTGTAATGCTTGTTTATTTTTTTGTGTATATCTTTGCAATCTATTTTATATATATTGACAAGAGACTGTGAAATATTTAGCCATGCAGAATATGTGACCAGACCAGAGCATGTGTTGGAAGATTTTGGTGAACAGTAACTACCCTGAAGTGATGGACTACAAGTTGTAATGTGTGTTATCTACACTTCAATCAGTAATATTAGCAAGTCTCCAACTGTTAGCAACATAGTTCATTTCCCTTGTACATTCTGTATACATGATACGAAAATGCTGTACCTGGGCGGTCCTTTTTAAACTAAACATTATTTGCAAAACAGAGGGTATTATTTGTTTTTAAAGCTTTTGTAAATAAAGGCTTCAAAAATGTTTTCCTATATATATTTGTGACTGGTGACTTTGCTTTTGAAGCATGTAGAAGTATTGAATACTTGAGCCATTTTCTTTGGGTAACAGGTCTTGATGGTCATGCTTCACTAGCTGTAGGGGTGTGTGTGTGTGTGTGCAAAAGATTGGTTTTTATTAGTGTTCAAAGTTCTAGTAAGTCCAGCTGGTCCATAAATCAATTCTCCAGCCTAGAGCCTGGGCCATAAAGCAAGGCATTCTGAACCCTTTGTATCAACTGTATTTCTTTCTCTTGCTCTTTCTAAATACCTGACTGAAATAAATTAAAAGTCTCTGGGTGTGGAAGCTCACATCTGTAATTGTGCTGTTGTGACTGTCCTGAGTCATTATCCACTATCCAGGTGAGTTCAGCTACTCTCTTACAAAAGGATCTTCCCAACTGGACTTTTATCTGATTACATCCCATCAAGGCAGGATGGACAGGGCCAAAATAGCCTCACTTGAGTGTCCAGACACTACCATTGCACAGCTTTTTCTTAATTGTACATGTCGTGGGGAGATGCTAGAGGTTATAGACCTGGAAGATGAGGGGAAACTTGAATCTGCAGATAAGGAAAAGTCCTCCCTGTTTGAAAAGGTATCTATACCATTGCAAGTAACCCTCACTTTATGCTCTGTAAGAAACACCACAAACTCATTGTTTCCTCAGAGTGAAAGTGGGCAGAATCATGCCTTGGTTTGTCCTTGGGACCATAGGAGGACTAAATGCTTACATCTCCCTGGGAACACCTAGCAGTGGGGAGATTCTAGGAGGATTGTGAGTTTGATAAGAGTAGAAAATCCTGGCTTCAATCCCCTGTAGCCTCCAGAAAGGGTAGAAGGGGATCTTTCTGTCTTTGGCTTCTGTAAGACTTACAAACGATATTTAGCACAGCCTTACTATGTCTTTCTATTTTGAAAATTCAAAGTGAAGCAGTGTTCTATGGTTTCTTTTTTGATCTTTCAGAAACTGGAACTACTTGTTCTGTAGCCTCTGTTGCTGAGTTTCCTGATTTGTATCAATTTTGCTTTCTTCTGTGTAAGTAGTGACAACTTTTGTTCAGGACTTAAAACCTTACTAAATCTCAGCTTTGAATACATTTGATCCATTCATCTTGATTCAGCAGTCTTTACAGAAGAAAGGTTAAGCTGGTCTATAAAGCAGTCTGCTATACTTTAGTGTCCTGCAAACTAAGAATTTAAAAACCATTTTTTAAATAGTTGGATTGCATTCAGAACATATCCTGACATGTAAATTATATGAAGTTCCAATTTCAGTATCCATAAGTGAAGGATTTTTTAGATTGATTTAAGTATATGTAAATGAATGTATAGACTGAATGTGTGCAAAATGCACCAGGTGCATGCCTGCTGATTGGAAAGATCCAAAGAAGGTTTTGGGTTCTCTGATATTGTGGTTATGAGCTACTGTGTGCTTGCTGGGAATAAAACCCACGTCTTCTGGGAAAGCAGCCAGTGCTCTTAATCACCGAGCCATCTCTTTAGTCCATAAGTGGTTTATTATAATTGAGCTACATTAATCATCCATGGATTGTTCACAGCTATTTTATTTGACAGTAGGAAAGTTGGGTTGCCACTGCAGAAGCTGCCTATGATGCACATGATAATACTCCGCTGGTAATAATTGGATAGCATTTGGAATGCCACATGTATTGAAACTATACCGTTAGATTTTTTCTAGTACCTGCCCATTATATCAAAATAGGACATGTACAATTTACATACACTTTCAGATGCTTGAGAGCATAACTTTTGTGGGGTGTGGCATATATATATATGTATATATATTATACATATATGTGTGTGTGTGTGTGTGTGTGTGTGTGTGTATATACATATATACATATTTTTTTTTCCTGATAGGCTCTCAAAACATCATCACTATTATCCTGGTATTTGCTTGTTTTTTATTTTACATGTTTTACTTAAATGTGTGTGTCTGTGCACCACATGTGTGCTTGATGCCTATGGAAGCCTGGAAAGAATGTATCTGATCTCCTCGGCCAGGAGTTATAGTTGTGAGGTGTTGGTAATCAGACCCAGGTCCTCCAGAAGAGCAGCCAGTGCTCTTAATCTGCTGATCTTCATTAAAATGTCTGTCTCTACATGTTTGCATGTTCAAGCAGTTTCTGGGCCAACTCAGACCATGTGACTCCAGCCCTTGTGAGTGCTTGGATAAGAGGATGTTAGCAAATCCTTCCTATGGTGACCTTGTTCAAGCAGAATACTCCAGAAACTCTCTGAAAGTCTTCCTAATGAATTTACACATAGCCAGAAGTCAGGGAGAGGGCTATCTTCCTGCTGGATTATTCAGTGTACACATTTATTATGATGATATGATACTAATTTGCAAATACAGTATGTTGACATTTCCAGAAAAAACTCTTAACAGTGTTCCCCACTTAGAGGAAAGCAAAGAAGAATTAGAAACTTATGGGTTATCCTATCACAACATAATTTCATGAAAATAACCTGGAACCAAAGCATCTTTCCAAGTGGCCAGTTTGTTGGCCAAAAGAATTCATTCCCCATGTCCCGCTTGAATATTTCAAGTAAAGTGTCCAGAGAAACACCAGACCTCTGGGTAAGAGTTGCTTGAAAACTGAAGAAGACATTGGAAGTAACATCAAATGATTTGGAATGCATTTCTTTTGCATTTATTAAGCCAGATGTTACAGGAACTATCGGCCTTAATTTTTAAGAAGTCAATATTGAGTTTGAACTGAATTAAAGAATTAAGAAAATTGAAAGATGTTCATAACCATTGTCAATATAACAAAGTGGAATGTGCTGGGTGTACTTCAATTGATGATAAAGATAAGCAGAAAATGTTTTAATTGGCCAGACTTAGAAAACTTGTGAAACATTAGGTGTTTATAACATGCAAGTATTCGATTTATCATTCATCAGTGTGTACTTCACAAACAAGTATACTGTGAAGGAACTGTTAGTGTCAACAGTTCACTTCATTTGACTCTCATGAGCTTACCCACTGGTCCTATGAAGTCTTGAGACAAGCAGAAAATTCTGATTTCATGTTTCCCAGGGCCCACTCGTGATATATAGTTCTGACTGACCTTGAGTTCCTTATTTGGACCAGACCTTAAACTTGTAGTTATCCTTCCTCTTCCAAGTCTGAGACAAGCAAAAAATTCTAATAATTTTTACCATGTTGAATTCAATGCTAACTTTTACTGCCTTTCTTTCTTTCTTTCTTTCTTTCTTTCTTTCTTTCTTTCTTTCTTTCTTTCCTTCCTTCCTTCCTTTCCTTCCTTCCTTCCTTCCTTCCTTCCTTCTTTCTTTCTTTCTTTCTTTCTTTCTTTCTTTCTTTCTTAAAAACAGGGTCTCAGTGAGGCTATGGTGGTGCATGCCTTTAATCCTAACACTTGTGAGGCAAAGGCAGGTGTATCTCTGAGTTTGAGGGCAGCCTGATCTGCAGAGTGAAGTCCACAATAGCCAGGGCTACACAGAGAAAATCTGTCTCAAAGAAAAACAAACAAACAAACAGTCCAAGGTTTTACTATGTAATTATGACTGACCTCACACTCACTTATCTTCTGAGTTCAGGGATGAGAGGTGTGCATGACCATACTGTGATTTTTACTGTAATTTTTAAACCTAGAGTTAATAGAAAATTTTCTGAATGAGAACTGTCCTCAGTCAACTCTTAGGTCAGATGCTTTGGCTATCGGCTTTTAATGTAAGTTTGACAGCATTCCTTAACAAGTTTGCCCTAAAATTACAAAGCAAAACAACGCCTTTAGTGTGCTAAGTTTTCAGCAAGAACTAACATTTAAATCAGAAGCATTCCAAGTTGTTTTGTACTTTAGGTATTATTAAAGTTGAAATGGCTCAGTGGGCAAAAGTATTAGGAATGTAGACCTGATGACTGGAGTTTAATCTCTGGAATCCATGTAAAAAGCTGGACCCAAAGCATGCATTTGCAATCCCAGCACTCCTACAAAGAAATGGGAACAGAGACAGAACACCCATAAGCTCAAGGGTAGTACTTTTGAGTAAAGGAGCAGCAGCAGCAGAAACAAGAGAGACCCTGCTTCAAGGTGGAAGGTAAGAGGAACTCCTAAAAGGTACCCTCTTACCTTCACAGATGGCGTCGCAAATGCGCGCACGTGCACCTGCGCACCTCCCCCCCTTACACACACACATTCACGCACGCATGCACTCAAGCACCTAAAAAAATTAAAAGATCTTAATGGCTGGAGAGATGAGTCAGTGGTTAAGAGCACCAGCCGTTCCTGAATAGGACCCAGGTTCGACTCCCAGCCCCCACACAGTGGTCCCGAAACACGTGTAATTGTCCCAGGGAACCTGATGCCCTCTTCTGATCTCCATAGGGACCAGGCACACATGGGTGCCTGGGCAAACAGACATACACATAAAGTATTAAAAATCCATGTGGTGGAGGCACCTTTAATGGAGGCAGAGGCAGGTGGACCTCTGTGAATTCAAACCTGTCTTGAAATATAGATAGATATCTAGATAGATAGGTAGGTAGGTACTTAGCTACTAGCTAGCTAGGTAGGTAGGTAGTAGGTAGAGTAGGTAGGTAGGTAGGTAGGTGGTGGGTGGGTGGGTGGGTGGGTGGGTGGGTGGATGGATGGATAGATAGACAGGTGGATAGACAGGTGGATCGACAAGTGGATAGACAGACAGACAGAGTTTTTTTTATAGTTTTTTTTTTTTATAGCTGCTCTTTGACTGGGACTGGAGAGATGGCTCCGTGTTTAAGAACACTTGTTGCTCTTGCAGAAGACCTGGATTTATTTCCAAGCATCCACATGGTGGTTTGCTGTCACTTGAAACTCCAGTTCCTGGGGATTCAACAGAAGATCCCTCTTCTAATGTCTGAAGACACCATACACACATGTGGTGAACATAGACAAGCAGGAAAAAAAATACTTAAAATGTAAAATAAATAAATGTTTTTTAAAATGCCCTTTGACAATTTAATAACTTACTGATTATTCTCACTTCCTGACCTTTCTCCTCTCTTGTTCAGGTCCTGCTTCTTCCTATCAGGTAGTCCTTTTTGCTCATTTATGTTGTTTTCTTTTGTGGCCAGTGTAATCAAGGCTGTCTGTGTGACCATAGGTTGGGAACTATCCACGAACCTGATAGAATCCCCAGTGAGTACAGCCAAAGACAATGATGGCCCCTCTTGCTAGAATCCATCAGTTGCAATAGTTCTGTAGGGAACCCTTACTGGTCCATGATTAGCTCTGACATGCACAGGCTTGTGTAAGTCCAAGATGCCCTCTTACCTTCACAGATAGCACACATGGTGTGTTTGAGCACATGCACATTCATGAGTGCACACACATACACACACACAAAAATTAAAAGATATAAGGCTCTTTGTAGCTGCTGTAAGGTCAGGATTGGAATGGCTATGTCATATCTAAAAGATGAAGTAGTTCATAGCCCTTTGCCCTACTTTACAGCTTACATTCTTTTCATCCCCTTTTCTGTGATATTCACTAAGTTCTGGAAGTGATCTCCGTGTCCTGTGTATGGCTGAGTGCTTAACCATTAAAAAGCTTCTTCTTAGTCTATTGAAAATGATATAAAATGAGATGGCATGCTTAAAAAAATGAAACCAAGGAAAGATTAATGGGATCTCATGAATGACTTTAAAAACTGATTAAGATGCATAAGTAAAATCATGCTTGGAGCAGACATGTTTAGTAGTATTGTATGTATTTGTGGGGAGGAAAAATTTTCAGAAATAAGTAAAATCTCATTCTAGATTGATATTTTGAATGAATTTTGATGACAGGGAACACAAACAAACCTAAGTTGACCAAAATGCAGTCTCTCTCAAATTCTATTTTATTATGTTTTGAATATGTTAAAATTTTCAGTTTTACTTAATTTTAGAGATTTATATACATACATCTACATGTGAGTATTTGTACACATGTGTTTGGGTGTCACCAACAGCAGGAGAAAGTATTAGACACTTTGGAACTCCAGTTACAGGCATTGAGCCAACATCATGGGGGATGGGATCAAATTCTGATCCTTATGACTGAGCAGCGCATGCTTTTAGCTGCTTAACTATCTCTTGAACCTTTTTTAAAAAATAAAACTTCTTTAAAAATCGCTTTTGTCCTGTGTAAGTACCAGAGTAATGTCCTTGCTTTCATCTTTTAGCTCACAAAGCCTCAAATATTTATTATCTAGCCTTTTACAAACCAGAAAAAAAAAGCATACATCGTATACATAGAACACATAGTATACATAAATGACCCCCAGAATTCTACCAGAGAACTTCTACAGCTGATAGACACCTTCAACAAAGTGACTGAATACAAAATGAACTAAAAAAAAAAAAATAGCTTTCCTATATACAAAAAAAAGTAGCTTTCCTATATACAAATGATAACAGGCTGAAAAAGAAATCTGGGAAACTGCTGGGGACAGATCCATGACAGGGACTGCCTGAAGTAAGCCGAGATGGAGACGTCTCAGAAGCCCACAGCAGCTCGTTGAAAAAAAAATGAAAAAAATAAAAAAAGGATGGTGTCTGGGACCCTGAGAAACAGGGGACACATCCCTCCAGGGGACCCACCATAAGAAATAAGGAATTGACTGCAGCAGGTCGGGAGGGAGACATCTCAGTAGCCCCATGGCAGCTCTTTATAAAGAACAGTTGTTTGCATTTCTCCTAACCTTAGCCCTGAACTGTATAGATTTCATTTGTGCATGACTGTTTTTCAGTTGGCCTTGGTGTGCATAATTATTCTACTATATCTGACTTCCTTACTTCTTTCTCCTTCTGCTTTGGTGAATTCTATGAAACTATGTTCCTTGTGGTAATGATTCTTAAACAATTAAAAATTGAGGCATGGGGCACAGCACAGTCCTAATGGCCCAGGTGCATTGCTGTGCGCTCTCATCTTGGAAACAATGCAATAACTGCACATTGGTAGTTCCAGATTAATGTTTGACTTGCAAAGAAAGTTTGAAGAAATTATTAGAAAATGAAATAGAGCCATTGGGATCCCAAGAAAGCAAAAAACTATTGAAGTTATGAAATAAGTTTTGCACAACATTTAAGAGTAGTTCCTGGATAGGAAAGTATAGAATACATAAAATTATATACTAGTAAAACTAAGTCAAAACACTGGGATTCTTAGGAGAGCCATTGTGTGCAATGTACAGAAGCAAAAAGCTAGTGAAACTGCTGAGTTAAGGGTTAACTTGACTCTTCCTGGACACTGCCTGGCAGCTTTGCCCATGTCATTTATCATTAGAGCTTCACAGGAACATACAAGTAGCTGACCTTGGAGCTCTGAGCTCTGAAGTATAAGTCAAAAGTTAAAGTCTAAGTAATGATAACTTTGCAATTATTATTATTTTGCCCACAGGCCTGGGAATAAGGGAAGCTTGAGACTTTGGGGAAACAATTGTAATTCTTGATTCTTGTGGGATGTGGTTATTCTTTGAATTGGATTTGGTGATGATTTTACAATGTCTTTGATTATACAATGTCTTTTCTTTTACCTACTTTTGGGGTAACAATAAAAGGCTGGCGTAAGAAAAAGGCTAGTGAGTGAGTGGAGAGCGAGTGAGGAGAGAGTGAGGTGTGCATGAGGTATGTGTGAGGTGAGTGTAGATGAGTAGAGAGAGTGTGAGGAGAGTGTATGAAGTGTGTGTGTGTGTGTGTGTGAGAGAGAGAGAGAGGAGAGAGAGAGAGAGAGGGAGAGAGAGAGGAGAGAAAATGTGAAAAGTAGGTGAAAAGAGAATGTGAGGTGTGTGTGAGTGAAAGGGAATGCACAGAGGTGTGTAGGAGTGTGGGAGTTTGAGAAAAGAAAAGCGCACAAGAGAATGCAAGTGTGTGCAGCCCAGCTTCAAGAGAGCAAGGAAAGAGAGCAGAGAGGGAGAGAGGAGAGAGAGAGAGAGGAGATGAGAGAGGAGGAGAGAGAGAGAGAGGAGAGAGAGAGAGAGGAGAGAGAGAGAGAGAGAGAGAGAGAGGAAAATGTGAAAAGTAGGTGAAAAGAGAATGTGAGGTGTGTGTGAGTGAAAGGGGAATGCACAGAGGTGTGTAGGAGTGTGGGAGTTTGAGAAAAGAAAAAGCGCACAAGAGAATGCAGAGTGTGTGCAGCCAAGCTTCAAGAGAGCAGAGAAGAAGCAGAGAGAGAGAGAGAGAGAGAGAGAGTGAGAGAGAGAGAGAGAAGAGAGAGAGAGAGAGAGAGAGAGAGAGAGAGAGAGAGAGAGAGAAGTTTAAGCCTTGAAAGATTGCCTGTCAGTTTGTATCTGAAAAATAGTCTGTGTCTATTTACTATACATCTTCCAGTATCCTGCTTCCAGTTGAAAACTCCAATCCTGTGTTGAGGCTGGACCTGAAAGGAAGCAACACCTTCATAATCGCCATGAATCATACCTTAGTGTAACTCCAAGCAAGCAAGTGAAAGACCTGTATAACAAGAAATTCAAATCTCTAAAGAAAGAAATTGAAGAAGATATTAGAAGATTCAAAAAAATCTAAAATGTTCATGGGTTGGTAGGATTAACATAGTAAAAACAGCCGTCTTTACAAAAGCAATCTACAGATTCAATGCAACCCTCATCAAAATTCCCAACACAATTTGTTATAGACCTTGAAAGAACAAGTTTCTACTTCATATGGAAAACCAGAAAACCCTAGATAGCTAAAAAAAAAAAAAAAAAAAAAAAAAAAAAATCCTGTACCATAAAAGAACTTCTGGAGATATCACCTACTTGATTTTAAGCTGTACTACAGAGCAATAGCAATAAAAAAAACCAGCTTGGTATTGGTATAGAAAGAGACAGATTGATCAATAGGATCAAATCAAAGGCCCAAAATAAACCCAGACATATACTGACACTTGTTTTTTGACAAAGAAACCAAAAAACACAATGAAAAAAAGAAGCATCTTCTAGAAACAGTGCTGGTCTAACTGGATTTCTGCATGTAGAAGAATGCAAATAGATCCACATTTACCACCCTGCACAAAATTCAAGTCCAAGTGGATCAAAAACCTCACCATAAAACCAGATATACTAAATATAATAGAAGAGAATATGGGGAGTAGCCTTGAATGCATGGGTACAGAATGTACCAATGTATTGTATAACTTCCTGAACAGAACACAATGGCTCAGGCAGTAAAGTCAACAGTTCATAAAAGGGACCTCATGAAACTGAAAACTTCTGTAAGATCAGGGACACTGTTAATAGGGGAAAATTGGCAGCCCATCAATTGGGGAAAGATCTTCATCGACCCTACATCTGACAGAAGGTTAATATCCAAAATATAAAGAACTTCATAAGTCAGACACCAACAAACCAAATAACCCAATCAAAAAAAAATATGGTACAGAACTAAATAGAGAATCTCAAATAGCTGAGAACACTTAGAGAAATGTCCAACAGCCTTAGTAGTCATCAGGGAAATGCAAATCAAAATGACTCTGTGATCCCACTTTACACACATCAGAATGGCTAAGATCAAAAACTCCAGTGACAGCACATACTGGTGAGGATGTGGAGCATGGAGAACACTCCTCCATTGCTAGTGGGAGTGCAAACTTGTACAACCACTCCGGAAATCAATCTGGCAGTTTCTCAGAAAATTGGGAATAGTTCTCCTTCAAGACCCCACTATACCACACCTGGTCATACACTCAAAAGATGCTCTACCATACTGCAAGGACACATGCTCCACTATGTTCATAGAGCTTTATTCATAATAGCCAGAAAATGGAAACAATTTAGATATCCCTCAATCAAAGAATAGATAAAGAAAATGTGGTTCATTTACACAATGGAATACTGCTGAGCTAGTAAAAACAAGGACATCATGAAATTTGCAGGCAAGTGGATGGAACTAGAAAATATCATCCTGAGTGAGGTAACCAGAACCCAAAATACTTACCATGGTATGTACTGGTGGTGGTGGTGGGGCATCTTTAGGATGTTCCAGAGACCTGGAATGGGGAGGCTCTCAGGAGTCTATGAGGGTGACTTTAACTGAAACTCCTACCAGTTGGGGATTTGGAACATGAAGTGGTCACTTCCTGTAGGCAGACAGGACTCCCAATGGAGGGATAAGGACACAAACCGACCCATAAAACTTTTGACCAATAACTTGTCCTCCCTACAAGAAGTGCAGGGACAAAGACGGAGCAGAGAGTGAAGGAATGACAACTAATGATGGCCCAACTTGAGACCCATCCAACGGGCAAGCACCAATTCTTGACATTATTAATGATGCTCTGTTATGCCTTCAGACAGGAACCTAGCATAACCGTTCTCTGAGAGGCTCTACCCAGCAGCTGACTGAAACAGATGCAGACCATAGCCAAGCACTGGACAGAACTCCTGGAACAGTTGGGAGAAGGACTGTAGGACCTGGAGGGGTTAGGAACTCCACAGAAAGACCAACAGAGTCATCTGGACCCTTGGGGGCTCTCAGAGACCAAATCACCAACCAAAGAACATACACGGGCTAAACCTAGGCTCCCCGCACATGTAGCAGATGTGCATCCTTGTCTTCATGCTGATCCCCTGACAACTGGAGGTAGTCTGTCCCTAAATCTGTTGCCTGCCTGTGGATTCCGCTGCCCTAAATGAGCTGCCTTGTCTGGTCTCAGTGGGAAAGGATGTCCCTAGTCCTGCAGTGATGTGATGTGCTGGGGGTGGGGGTGGGTGATACCTAGGAGGGGCCTCCCCCTTCAAGAAGGGGAGAGGGAGGGGCTGTGGGGGATGACTGGGAGGAGATGGGGGATGCCATTGGGATGTAAAGTGAATAAGTAAATAATGGGAAAAACCACTTTTTTCCCTTGTGTAAGTAGAAGAGTAATGTCTTTGTTTTCATCAATTACCTCACAAAGTCTCAAATATTGTCAAACCTTTTAAAAAAAAAAAAAAGTTTGTAGAAAACCTCTGGGGCTCTTATATGTCCTGTTGGCTATTTTATCTATATTTTACCAAATGCAGTTGTTCCTTGAGGTACACAACCTGAAGCAGAATTAAATTATAAGTAGAAACAATGAGCACTTCACTTTCGTAAGATAAATATATTATAATAGTTATATTTTTAACTTACTAAGTGTTATGCCTTTTAAATGCTTTATATGAGACATCTGCATACAACAAATTATATGAGACATTTACATATAACAGACTGTAGCAAGCAGGAGTTTATGCAAATCATCCATCATTTCAGGCTTTAAATTTCTTTTAAGTTAGGAGTTACCTTAAAAGACAATCATGTGTTAGCGAGTGTCCCCAGTCAAAGGTAGTTGGTATATCTAGGTTGGGTATTGGGTTACACTTCTGTTTTTATGGGCATCTTGTTATTGAGCATTACCAAACTTACAAAGCCTTTGATTAACATTAAAAAAAAAAAAAAAGACTGTCTTATATAAAGGTATATCAGGCAAAAAAAAAAAAAAAAAAAAAAAAAAAAAAGATAATCATAGTTTTTTTTCCTATACATTTATTCTGAGGTTCCATTTGTTTTGTAGTGTGGAGCACTACAAGAAGGCCCCCGTCTTCACCAGCGAGCACAGGGAGAAGCTCTACCTCTGCCGAGCCCTGCAATAAAAGCAGCCATTGGCCCCCTCATGCCCTGCCCACTGTGGGCCTCGCTGCCACCTCTGCCTCCCAGAGCCCAACACTTCTGGCCACCTCCACCAATGTGGCCTGGATCACCTCTGTGGCCCAGTCTGTCCTTCTTTTCAGCCCTGTTGGTCAACCATAGCAACCTAGGCCCTCACAGCCGTGCCCATGGCCACCACCTTCTGGTGGTGAGGGTCAAAGGAAGCAAAGCTACTCACTTTTTTCCTTTCAGTTTGCAACAGTCCGTTTGAATCCTTACACACACACACACACACACACACACACACACAGAGAAGAGAGAGAGAGAGAGAGAGGAGAGAGAGGAGAGAAGAGAGAGAGAGAGAGAGAGAGAGAGAGAGGAACTGGGCTTATTTTGAGGATAGTGAGTCTATATGTAATGAATATGAGACCTTGGCACACACTCCAAGACTGTGACCACAGGTGTTTGGTGCCTCCCATCAGCTATGCTGGTCCAGGCCAGAATCCTATGTCCTGGGCCTGCTTTTTTTGTTTGTTTGTTTTGGCCCTAGGTTCTGCAGGAGTCCAAAAAATGTGCGGATAGCAATACTGGAAACCCTGGGGAGATGGTGGTGAGGGAACTGTCCAGTGCCTTTGAGGCTGTGCTTGCAATAAAAGAGGGTTTGTGAGAGTGTTGGTCTGCAAAAGATGAAGATGGCAACGCAGAATGAAAGACTCTGGTGGTGTACCCCAGGTGTGCCATCCACTTAGTGCTTTTGCCCTTCCGCTTGCGTATTTAAAGATGTATTTAATTCTCAAAGTAATATGTATCTGTAGTTGTTTGTTGACACTAATAACAGATGATTAAGAAAACAACTGATCTCTTGAGAAGGGGAGCTACCAATACTTTATACATAATATATATATATTATATATATTAATGTGTATATTATATATATATTATTTGCTTTACAGGGAAAGTTTTCAGGGTTTACAAAAGAATATGTGATTAGTAGTAACAATGTTTATGAAGAAGTTGCATTTTCATTTTTCTTTATATTTGAATTCTTTATAGTTTGACTATAGAGTCTTGAGATGGCACATTCCTACAATTGAAGAAGGAGTCTTGGGATCCCCTAAATTTGCATACCCAGTTTTTTAAATATTGTAATAAAAAACAGTATTATAAAAAAAAAAGACTGTCTTATATAAAGGTATATCAGGCAAAAAAAGAGATAATCATAGGTTTTTTCCTATACATTTATTCTGATGTTCCATTTGTTTTGATTTGTGTGTGTGAAATTCTGTTATATTCTGTTTTATGTAAGATGTAGCATAAAGGCAAATAAGTTGTCCTACAGTAAGTTGTAAAAAGTTTTTTCTTCTTTTTTTTTTTTTTTTTTTTATCATTTTGGCTGAATGAACCATGTGCCTTTTTCTGCAGTTTCTCCTGAAGATCCCCAGTTAATACCATTCTTCTTGGCACACAGTAATTTGGTGAATATAGTCTCCAGCTATGCTGTATCAGAAGAGAAAGTTTAAACTGCTGGGGCTCCTCTTTCAAAAGACAAGGACCTTTTTCCGGTACCACAGCAAAAAGTGGTGCTCCCTTTAATTTCGCCTTAAGCAGTTCCCATTGGGAGAACCTCAGGACACGGTATTTTACATCACACTTGACCTCACTCCTAAGTACTTTGAATGAGGATCTATTTCTGTAGCGGCTTTTGTTGTTGTGGTTGCTAGTTTTGCTTTCCACACAAGAAATTCACGTTGGTAGCTGTCACAGCTGTCTTACGTCACCATCCACCATCACTGGCATACCTACGTGAAAAACAGGAAACATTGCTGTGCTCTCTGCCTGAGCCTTAGTTGACTCTACAGTCACCGTGGCTCATCCCTGTCTTTCCACTTGCCTAAGGGTGTTCATTTCAAGCCTTCTAACCTGCTTAGAGTTATATTTAACCCTCTATAGCTCCATAGACCAGCCTGGCCTCAAACTCTCAGAGATCCACCTGCCTCTGCTGCCCAAGTGCTGGGATTAAAGGCCTGTGCCACCACTGCCCTGTTTGCAAAAGTTTTATTAATCTGATTAAGATTCTTTAAGATTGCACTTTAAGAAGCATAAAAAGTGGTAGAAACATAGAGAAAACAACAACAATGTTGTGGATAGCCTCACCTTGTATTTTGATCCTAGTTCCACCCTTCTGGGAGAGGCTGCAGAGGAGGATTGAATCAATGTTGTGGATAGCCCCAGCCTTGTATTTTGATCCTAGTTCCACCCTTCTGGGAGGGGCTGCAGAGGATGATTGAATCTGTACACAGTAACGTCTTGTAAACCTTCTGTCAATTAAAACCTGTAAAATAAAGGCTAGAGCCAGAGATTGGGCAGTAGAAGGGGAGGCGGAGAAAAAGGCTTAGGGGAGGAGAGAGTGAGAGGAATTTCATGTAAAAGGAGGCAGAAGCAGAGGCAGAGAGGCAGAAGCAGAGAGGCAGAGGGAGTCAAGGTAGAAACAGAAGGAAGCCAGATGAGAGCCTAGACAGGATGCCGACTCAGAGGACAAGGACGCGGCCTGGGATAACGCAAGTTATAAGGGATCTTAAGAGTAGTGTAGCGGTAAACATGCCCAATCTAGGCATGCTATTTATACCATAATTATTGAGTTGTGTTTTCCTTTACTGGTCTCATTCGGGTAGGAGATTTACCACAACATATTTGGGGGTTAAATAATTTACTACACAACAACAAAACATTTAATCAAAATTTGTGAGAGCATCGCTTTAAAAACTCAATCAAAGTCAACAGGAGCTGCAGTCTTCCAGGGTTGAGATCGGTTTTCAATTTAGTCTTTAATTATACTCTGGAGCATTTTTTTCCACCTCAAGTTTAAATAAGTGCCTTTATATGTCAAATAGATTACTAAGTATTATTGAAGTTCTGTTGTATGAGAGACTCTTCCTGGTAGGACAGACACACACATCTACTCATCCCAGAAAGGGAACCCAGCACAGACCAAAATAATGACTGAATTAAAGTCCAACTTGGTGAATAGTGAGTATTTATTGGAGTTACTAATGGGAGTATGGGGCAATAACTCAGAAGTAGCTGCATTGATAAAAAAAAAAAAAGCAAAACAAACAAACAAAAAACCCATAACAATGACAAAACAAACTAACTATCCCAACAAAGGAAGCTCTCTGTATGACTGGCAGGCAGCTCAACCAATCTGAATCTACTTTCCTGCCCCACCCCTGCAGTGGTTTACTGAGGAGGGAATCTTCAAGAATCTTGCAAACTTTGGCTTAGAGACTGAGATGTTACTGTGAGGGTCAAGCATCCTCTACTCCATCTCAAAGAGACTCCAGGGGGACAGATACCCAGATAACTTCAGAACCTCCTGCTATACTGGTGATTGTGCTGAGAGGTGCTTCTCAATTGTGTCTACAGCCACAGGAATGCCTTTGAAATGCTTGAGTTCATCGCATCAGTGATGCCCACTGTTTACAAACCAGGACTCTACTACAGAGATAACACATCCACCCCTGGAGAGAAAGGGTTCATGGTTTGAACTACTTAAGAAGTATGAGTTTCTGCAAGGGTTCTTATGTACAGGCATGCTATTTGTGTGTGTGTGAGTGTCTAAATCACTGTTCAGTTTTGGCACTTTGTACAAACTATTGGCCAATCGGAATACAATCTGGGTGAGGAGAAGGAAAGGCTACCCTGGGAAAACTGCCTTGTCTTACAGTGTAAGTCGCCTTACTGATTTGTGTATATGCCTCTGTGTTTAAAAAACTCACTGAGGTGTCAAAACCACTACCTTCATCAGTAAATATTTACACGGAATATAAATACAGTCTACAGATTCAGCCAACTAGTTTACCCATATTTTAAAATGGTAAAAATGACTAGTTTGTAATATCTTTTCCATATTTTCTTCAAATGTAAATTGCATGTTAGGCTACTTTCTATATACTTGGTTAATAAATTCTTTGCATCTGATTTCCTTGGTGGAGGTAGTTTGTTGTTAAACAGTTGACATAATTTTCAATAGACATCTACAGGTTACAATGTACTTTAAGTTTTACAATCTATTTATAGTTGCCCTCAGAATTCTCTGACTACTAACAGGTGATTCTTCATCTTCTCATCTCCTCCAGGGAGTTATGCTAGGACTAGACTGTTGGCATGAATTCTGCCAATAATAGCTCCGGTAGACTATTATCAAAAGCCTCTCTTGAATGTCATTGACAGTGCCAAGGTAATTTCATCTACATAGCTAATGAAGACAAATAGATTCTTCATTAGAGAATATCAGAAAGAAATCCAAGAATGTTGGAAGACAGCATCATTGTATTCAGATGCAAGCGCTATCGTTGAACAGAGAACATTCTCTTCTACAATATAGCAGTAGATGTAATGTAAATAAATAAAACCTTTGGGCTAAATTGAGTGGGGTAGAGAGTAGGGGTGGTAGTCAGGGGTGGTGGGAGAAGGAGGAGGCAGTGAATCACTTATAAATGGTGCCCAAGCAGGACCTGAAGCCTAAATTCCAGGAGGGCAAGCGAGTGAGGTGCTTTCATGGGCCTCTTCTTTTTGAAGCAAAGTGTGTAAAGGTTGCCATAAAGGACAAACAAGTGAAGTACTTCATCCATTACAGTGACTGGAATAAAAACTGGGACCAGTCGGTGCCCGAAAACAGAGTACTCAAATACGTAGACACCAATGTACAGAAACAGCAAGAACTTCAAGAGATCAATCAGGAACAATATGCAGAGGGCAGGATGAGAGGGGCTGTTCCAGAGAGGAAGACGTCTGGTCTGCAACAGAAAAATGTTGAAGTGAAAACAAAAAGGAACAAGCAGAAAACACCTGGAAATGGAGATGGTGGCAGTACTAGTGAGATGCCTCAGCCTGCGAGGAACAGAGAGCCCAGGGAGATCATGAACAGAGCTGAAGTTAAAGAACTGAAGCTGGGCGGTGCATGCCTTTAATCCCAGCACTTGCGAGGCAGAGGCAGGTGGATTTCTGAGTTCGAGGCCAGCCTGGTCTACCGAGTGAGTTCCAGGATAGCCAGGGCTACACAGAGAAACCCTGTCTCGAAAAAACAATAACAACAACAAAAAAAATGAAGAACTGGAACCATGGCTTGTGGATGGATGACTAGGACTTGATCACCAGACAAAGGCAGATTTTTTATCTTCCTGCCAAGAAGAATGTGGATTCCATTTTTTGGAGGATTATGCAAATTATTAGAAGTCTCGAGGAAATACAGATAATAAGGAGTATGCTGTTAATGAGGTTGTGGCAGGGATAAAGGAGTACTTCCATGTAACCTTGGGCACTCAGCTACTCGACAAATTTGAGAGACCACAGTATGCTGAAATTCTCGCCAATCACCTGGATGCACCCGAGTCTCAGGTGTATGGTGCGCCACATTTACGGAGATTATTTGTGCGAATTGGAGCGATGTTGGCCTATACACCTCTTGATGAAAAAAGACTTGCTATATTACTGAACTATCTACATGACTTCCTCTAGTACCGGTGAAGAATTCTGCAACTTTGTTCAGTGCCAGTGATTATGAAGTGGCCCCGTCCGAGTACCATCGGAAAGCCGTGTGAGGGGGTTCTCTCTCTCTCTCTCTCTCTCTCTCTCTCTCTCTCTCTCTCGGATCTCTGTAAACAGTTTGGTTCTTAGTCCTTCTCTCATACAAATATTGTACTTTGAAGACCGTTAGTATATAACAGAATTGATGTTTGTTTTCTATTTGTTTTTAAACAGAGAAAATGAAAGGAGTAACAGCTCCTCTTTTCTTTCTTTTTTCATTTCAAAGTTTCTACCAGTGTATCAGTGATGGACAACAGAGAGACATGCTGTAGAGTGCTTGCCTAGTTGACAAAGCTGCCTTTGAATGCTGGCGGTTCTGTTTGTTTGACACTATGCACTTTTATAATATGTGCTAATGTTCTATGACAAAATGCTCTGATTCTATATAACTGACCACTCATCCATCTGTGCTCTTTGTTTTTTTTTTTTTTTTTTTTTTTAACGGTGCTTAAAGAGTGCATCCTTTGCAAGTCATCCATGTTATTCCTTAGGCATTTTATCTTTGTCAATTGTTAGAGAACGGTGGCTTGTTTTCATGGTTTTTGTGTTTGTGTCTAATGCACTTTTTAACATGATAGACGCGATGCATGGTGTAGCTACAGTTTTATGGAAAAGTCAATCTTGTAGGAGTTGTTTTTCAGATCTTCAATATATTTTTTCTTTAAATTAAAAAAAAAATAATGAAACCTTTGTTCAATATCTTTAAATGAACGATTGCTTAAATCCTGTTGCCTATACGGAAAGAGCTCTTAAAAAGGAAAATGGAATTGATCATTTTAAACATAAATCAGGACTTTTGGAGTGTGTGTCTGTACAAATCTTATTTAGGCCATTATATCTTTGAAAGGGAAGTGTTTAAGATGCTGTACAGAATGCAGATGTATTTATTCGATGATGCTTGTCCACTCAGGTGAGATGGCAGTGTACTTCTGATGAGATATGCAGTCATCCCAATCATCATCCCACGAGTTAGAACAAAATGACCAACAAGCTTCAAAGGTTAAATAACTGGATGGAAACAGAAGTAACCATTACAACATACTGAAAAAAATTTATTTTTTAAATTTTTTCCATTTTGACTCTAAGTGTATGGACTTAGGTATTTAAAATAAATACATAAATGACCTAATGAGAGGAGAAGTAACAGTATTCTAACAGGGTAAAATGTAAACCCTCCCCCATCCCCACCAGCTACCACTTTGATAAAAGGACATGCCTAATAGACTCCTGTCCTGGAAAATGGATAAGGGAGCACTGTGCTATCAGAAAATCTGCTGCATAGATCTTCAAATACACCACATGCTACTGCCCAAAACACTTCTAGCAGGAGCGGTGAGCTCCAGTCTGGCACTTCTGGTAATGACAAATGACCAAAACATGCTTAAAGACAAAGGGGGAAAGCATACTTCATCCTCTGAGTCTTTTGAAGTAGATTGTCATATCAAACGCTCTAGCTTGAGATATGGGGGCGAAAGCAACCATCACCCTCATCCACAGAACTGCACCCAACGTGGATCACACAATGAACTGTGCTGACGTCAGTTCTTCCTAAACACTCTTATAACTCAAAAATGCTTTAGCAAGGATGAGTAATTGTAAGAATCTTTCACTGATTCTATTCGCTCCAGGTCTTTCAGTTTGTAGTGACTTCTTGCTTATGTCAATCATTTTTTTTTTTAAAAAGCTAACCTACTTGAAATACTCAAAATTAGTACCAAAGGAACCGCACAGTTTACTATTCTAATGGTTAATTTAAAAAACTTACTTCCCAGACTTGTTTTAAATGAGATGTTTTCCTTTTTGTAAGTAGTGCATACAAGGCACAAGAGCTTCTGAGTATACTTACTGAAGCCAAAAGTTTTGGCATCAACAAACACATTATTTTAGTTTACCTTAAGCTACATTTCTAAACAGCACACTGTTTAGTTCACGGTAAACTAAACTTCCATATTTTAAAATGATTTGCATAATTTAATCTTGATAGGCATTTGAGGAAAAATATATATTGACAATTATAGTTTTGATGAAAAGACACAGAGACAATACAGGTGTATGTGGAGGAATGATCCATTGATCCATCAGAAATGCTTAGAAACTCAGTCATTTCACAATAACATCGAGCAAGTAGTTATAAAACAGATTTGATAACATCCAAACCAACAAAAGAGTGTTGCCAGGCAATCTTCATACGAATTAGCACATATTCCTTCTGATTTCAAATGGAAAGGCATGAAAATAGATTTCTGATGTAAGTCCTTTGTCAAAACATTATGTTAATTCTGACAAATGTTTTAACCCAATTGTTTTGAACAGTGAACCCAGGTTCAGTATTTGTACTCCAGTTTTCCAATGGGAGACAAAGGCTAGAACTAGAATCAAAGCCTTCCACAAATGGGTGGACTTTCAGTTGTAGGCTACACGGACTCTGTAATGAATTCATTGTTAATGCAGCTCTCTCATCTGAAGCTAGTTTCACATCAGATAAAAATAAAAAAACAAGGAAGGATGTTTTCTTACCTGCTCCCAAATACAGCTTAGCATGATAACATGACTTGAAATTTTTAAATCTTAAGATTAACCTCAATTTTCTAAAACAGAATATCAAATGAATAATGGGATTATGTGATAAGTTGTACAACCCAAATATCTGAATGAAAATTGGCCCAGAAACTTATTCTCAGTTTTTGGCAGAAAATAGTTCCCTTTTAATGACTCTTAAAGGTTAATAGTAATTTGTATTAGTTATAGAAGTTTATATATTGGAATAAACAGTGCTCTGTTTTAAACATCATTTTGGTGGTTACTTGAAATTCTTCATACTGCTGTGTTTAATCCCCATCACTGAAGACAAAATTTGTATATTCAGCCAAAGGGATATAGGGACATCGACCAATGATGCCTTCCAATTGGAAGCTTGTTCCATTCCTCCACAGCATTGGTACCTTAAAAGCAAGCAAAAGCCAATGAGACTTTTATGTTAAACATAAAACTAAGCAACATATTCACTGTTGTTTGCATTATCACACACCCCCTGTTTCCCATGATGCAAGGCTTGGTGGATGCCTTCTTGATCCTACCTAGGATCCCTTCTACCCTAGACCTCTGGATCTAATGTACACACATAAGAGATGCTCTTACTGAATACACTGTCAATGTAGATTCTCACTTGGTAGGTCTAGGACAACGAACAGGTTTCTGCATGACTATCTAGTTCCAGGAGATAAGCTCTTTGTTTATCCCTCTGAGGCCAGTTGGAGGTTAGAAATGTCTGAAGAGTTAAGGTAAATTTAAAGATATTAATACACATAATATCACAGTACTCATACATGTTTTGTTCTACAATAAAGAGGGTATACTAAAGTAATGTTTTTAGCATCACAGTGCATTTCAGGAAAAATATAACTATTAGTAAATTATGCTGAAATGAGAAGTCTGTAAAATGGCCACAGATTAGGCTTGGGACGTATGGTATGGTATGGTATGGAACAGTATGGTATGGCATGGAATAGTATGGTATGGTGCTTATTTAGAATGTACAAGGTCCCTGGCAATCCATCCTCAGCATCTCTCCCAAAGCTGCAGAACATTTACTAATGTAGTTCAAAAAGACAGGAATAGAAGATACCATTTGACAATCTGTATTACCTCCATCGACATTAGACATGGTTCCATGATTTTTTTAATATTATATTTTATGTGCATTGGTGCTTTGCCTGCATGCATGTCTGTATGAGAGTGTCAGATTTACTGGAACTGGAGTTACAGACAGTTGTGAGATGCCATATGGGTGCTGGGAATTGGACCCAGGTCCCCTGGAAGAACAGCCAGTGTTCTAAACCACTGAGCTTTCTCTCTAGACACCGCCCCCACCCAGACACAGTTCCATAAATGTGTGTATTTCATGACTTGCAAATGTGAGACATGGTGCAAGGAAAGTTATTTTCTTAAAGTGTGTATTGCCAGTCATGGTTCTGAATGCCTTTAATACCACCACAGCTAAGGCAGTGATGGGTAGAGGCAGGCAGATCTCTATAAGTTTGAGACTTTCCTGGTCTATACAATGAGTTCTGAGACAGCCAAATGAGACATAGCTCAAAACAACAAACAAACAAACAGTCCCTTGTCAGGTGCCATCTAGGAAAGGCTAAAGGCATGCAAGTAAGTTTTCTGGAGATGGCACATCACGTTGCATGGCTGCAGTGGGTAAACTCTGAGATTTTTATCCCAGGATTGCTTCTTGCTGCTAATATGCCTTTCCTGTCAGTATTACATAACCTACTGATTCCTGAGCATGAGCCCACCCTATTGGGTAGATTTTCTGCAGATCAACAAAGACATAATATGTAGCAATGCTGTGTAGACGTACTGATGATTTCACAATTCCTGGTAATGATTTCATAGAATTCTCAAATTTATACACGTAATTTCCAGCCCTCTGAAAAGCTGCAAATAGGGCTTTATAAACCTTCATGTGTCACAGGCTGATTGTGCTAGAATAAGAAAGCAGCCTTAGAACAAAATTACGATCAGGGAAAGCATTCCTTCTAAGTTAGCTGTGAGATGACTATCTGGTAACTAAAGGTCATAAATTGGGAATGGATAATTTATTGTAGGTGCAAAGACAAAAATGAAGTATTGATTTGTTTACCTATACAAAACTGTAAAATGAATGAGACACAAGGCAAGATGATTTTGTTTCTTGGTAAAACGGTGCTAACTTATGACATAAGAATTACTGTTTTAAACTTTTAATGAACTTATGGAGCTAGTAACAGATAATGAATGCTTAGTCAGGAACTAGTCTTAATGGAAACACATGTAAATATTTCGCTGTAACTCTTTCTCAATTTATGACTTGAATTAGTGTCTTAAAACTTGCTATGGGTTGGAGAGATGGCTCAGAGGTTAAGAGCACTGACTGCTCTTTCAGAGGTTCTGAGTTCAATTCCCAGCAACCACATGGTGGCTCAAAACCATCTGTAATGGGATCCAATGCCCTCTTCTGGTGTGTCTGAGGACAGCTACAGTGTACTCATATATACATAAAATAAAATAAATAATTAAAAAAAAAACTTGCTATGAACTTATGGAATGTGAAGAAGCTTGAAAGACCATGTAATCAAGTCTCTTGAGAAAGTGAACTAAGAACTAAGAATGATAATAAGGGAAGGGCTTTTTCTTTCTTTCAGCAATAAAAGTATCAAGAAGTATCTTCTTTGAGCAGTAAAGGTTGGGGCTTCTTTTCATCCCAAATGAGTGAGTGAACTCTTGTGGAGTTGATGAGACAGGTGTGTGTGTGTGTTTTATCTCCTCTCTCTCTCTCTCTCTCTCTCTCTCTCTCGTGTATATGTGTGTGTATGTGTGTGTGTGTGTGTGTGTGTGTGTGTGTGTGTGTGTCTGTTGTCTGTCTGTCTGTGTGTGAGTTGCATGTACAAAAGATTTTCTTTCTGCCTGCATGACTTTCTTTCCCTTTTTAATCTGGCTCACAAAAAGTTGAAACTCTGAGCTTCTCACTGATCCGCTAGGGGCTCCTGAGTTAAAGAACAAAGAGCCTGAATGAGCTAACTCCCCTTCTTTTTTCCCTGTTCCTTAGCAGCAGGAGTTAATTACCAGAAGCCAATGGCTTTTGGATTTAGAATAACAAAGAGTTATAGACAGAAGAATTGCCAAAGATAAATAAACTTTGACTTTGCTGTTGATTCCATACCCCATTGGTTGGCTGTCTTCCTCAAAGAACTGGGGCTGGGGCTGGATACCCAGCAGTCCCTATTATTATCTTAGGAGAAATTTAATCTAAAAACTTTTCTGGCGATGGTTGTTACTTAAATTAGAAACATGTAAAAAAAATTACTTGGTGGGTTTTTTTTGTTTGTTTTGTTTTTGTCTTTTTTTTTTTTTTTTTAAGGTGTATGTAGTTGATTTTGTTGCCATTTGGCTACATTATATGTTCAAATGTAAGAAAATCAAGCTTCTGTGGGTTTTTAATTTTAATTGCTCAAGTACTTCTCTATCAAATATTTATTGAGACCCTGCAATTGCCGTCTCTGTGAAATGTGTTGGGTTTAGTTATTAACAAACATAACACCGGTCAGTGTCAGAATATTAGAATGCAAAGGAGACTTAGACAGAGCGTTGTCATTTAAACAAGTGAACTATTAATATAGAGAAAATTCTGTACTAAAAATGACCTCTAACTCATGGTTTGAAATATAGAAAACAAATCTGGTGGACTCTATGTCTTGCAAAACTATGTTCTATAAATTATTTTTAAAGATTTATTTATTTTATGTATCTGAGTACACTGTAGCTGTCTTCAGATCCACCAGAAGAGGGCATTAGATCCCATTACATATAGTTGTGAGCCATCATGTGCTTGCTGGGAATTGAACTCAGGACCTCTGGAAGAGCAGTCAGTGCTCTTAACCGATGAACCATCTCTCCAGCCCTATAAAGTATTTCATTTTCAGTATTAACTAGTACTTCATATTTTTGCACTCATAGGTCTACTCTTAGGATCCTCTCTAGAAATTTAGTAACACCTACTTGGAATTTAGTACAATTTAGAATATTCCAATTTCACCTTTTTAACCATAGCTATAATTAGTCTAATCTATCGTACTATCATGTATTCATTCAGAGGTGACCCGTGGCTTCCCAAAGCCAAAACACTATTAAACCAGCAGCTTATAATTTAATTTGTATCTCCCCCACCCTCGAGACAGAGTCTCATTATGCAGCCCTGAATGACTTGGAACTCACTATTTAGCACAGGCTGGCGTTGACTTCACAAAGCTCTACCTGCCTCTGCTCCTGGGATTAAATGAATTTCTGTATTTTGTCCTTACTTACATAGTTATTCATCAAAAACAAGCAAAGTAAATTTAAAAAATTCAATATTCATGTTGATACAAATTATTTTATTTTGGACAGCAATCTCATGTCTCCCTTAAAACAGAGGATTTTGGAAAACAATTTTTAAAATAGAAGTTGTGTTTATAATGTTTAATGTTTAACTTGGCTATAATGTGTTTATTCTTTGTTTGCTTGCTTTAAAGATAGAATCTTTCCATGTAGCCTTGGCTGGCCTGGAACTCCTTATGCAGACTAGTCTGGCCATGACTTGCAGCAATCTTCTTTCTTTCTGAGTGCCAGGATTACAGGCATGCATACCATACATTGTATCTATTCTAATGTTGCATATAGAGGGAGAGAGTTGGATTTTCTAGTAGATGTACAGGTGTTTATTTTCAAAGGCATTCTTTATTATACCTTTGTGCTAACTACAGGCTTATAACAAAATAGGATATGAGGAAACTTATTGGAAAACACAAGTTTACTTATTATTATAATTTAAAGAAAATGATCGGGAATAGCTATTAAAGATGAACTATAACGAGTTTCTACAGTGAGTGACCCAAAATGGGGATGTCGAAGCTTGTGCTGACAAGCTTCTATTATTAATCATCTAATAGTTATACCAAGTAAGAATCTGCTAATAGATGACCAAAGGTATGATGACAGTAACTCTTAATGAGAGAGAAAGTTAATTCTATGATCTTATAAAATGTAAGACAGTGCTTGTTTTAGGATCCATCTCCATCACTTTTCTACCAACTTACTTCTATAGCATGTCAAGTTAGTATATATGCTGGCTAATACTGAAGTTAGGTCCGTATCCATGTTCAACATGATTCATGGAATCCCATAGGTCAAGTAAGATACCTCCGAGTATTCAAAATAAATAATGTTCATGAAAGCTATTAACTCTTTGAAACTAGGAAGCCGTTAAAAATAAGTGTAACAATAAAGTCAAAACATCTTACTTTACAAGAGTGGTTTTATTTTGATTGTAGAGTTAAGTCTCGTTCTCCATAGTTAATGCAGGATTGCTCATACCTTAAAAAACATAAATTAAGATATTTTGACTGCTTTGAACTAATGGCAAATGGCAAAATATATCTATAAAGGTCCTCCAGAGTAATAACAAGAAGTTTTGTATATTGTGTTCATTTTTGATTGATAGAAACACGTTAGGCATTGACATACTACACAGTATTAGTTAAATCAGTCCTCTCTCTGCCTCTCTCTCTCTCTCTCTCTCTCTCTCTCTCTCTCTCTCTCTCACACACACACACACACACACACACACACACACACTAGAGCAGGGGCAGTGAGAGGGGACAGGGCTCAAGCTAAGGAGACAGGGGACCACAGGAAAGAAAGGTGCAGGGAGCAGGCACTGCGTCCACTTGACTTCCCAACCTCTTCTCTCACTGGATGAAAGTAGTCTTTGCCCTCCCATCCTTCTCAAGTTTTTCTCAGCTCTGTTACCTCACCCTTTAGCTTCTCGACTTAGCAATCAAAAAGCCATAAAAATCAGCCTAACTGCCAAGTAATTAATAGCACATTAAAAAACAAGAAATCACCAGTATGTTAATGTGTACTGTAAGAAGAAGTATATATCCTTCCTGGAAGAAAGTCTTGTAAGCCTCCCTGACAACTGCCCCTACATCACTCCTTTGTTTCTATGGAAACTAGTGTTCAAAGCCAAATAAGTACCATCAATTACTGTGTAGGTAGTGTCTCATCCTTCCCACAGTCTGGAAAGAGAACTACTATGTCTGAAAGTAAAAGAGACCAAATCATGAGGCAAATGTACTTTGAAAAAAGAAACCCTAAGATTTGCTAAAGACAATTTTTGGACAAAGGGGCTGGTCAGATGCTAAACAGTAACTAGAATTTTTACTCAGGACGATCTGTTTTGTACAAATTCACTATATACCAAAGAGATTCCAAATAAATCACTCAGTACTTAAAGTATAATGAACCAGCATGTGAATTTTGAAAATGAAAGGGAGTAAATTAAAAACAAGTAAAGGTTTAAATATGAATTTTAAAATATCTGGAACTCTTCTAGGTAACAAGACCCTAATCACAGACTGGTAATTTTGTACTCATTTGTTGGGACACTACACACACACACACACACACACACCACACACACATCTACCTACCTGCATTATAACCACATTATTGGATTTAACCCTTACAAACACTGATACTGTAAAGATAAAGAAACAAAATCTAAACATCATTAAAAGACCAAGATTGGTAATCATTTCTGAGTTCAAAACCTCACTTGCTTGTTTTTTGTTAATAGACAATAAAGTAATAAAAAAATAAGAAAAAGTCACCAACAAGGAGGGGATCGGGGAACAGGGAGTGAGAGGTGAAGCCAAAAGCAGCTGAAGTTAAGGGGATTACATAATCACTTTAGATAGTCTGGAACTAGATGGAGTTCTTAAGATAAAAGACAAAAGCTCAGAATTTAAGATCCACTCCTGAAGACATTTGTCAAATTTCTGAATTGATTGTGTTCTTTCACTTTGAGTACTTTGTATTGTGAATCACTTACCATTTTTAACACGCCACAGTAAAGATGGATTCTAAGTGTTTGCTCGGCGTCTCACTCAACAATGAGATATGAAACTGTGCAACAGACTTTTCCCTCCCCATTTACCTTTTAAAAACAGAGGCTATCAAAAGAAAAGCAAGTGCACCCTCACCAGCTTTGCCTTTCCCAGGGTTTGAGCTGCTCTCTGTCCAGGTCTGAGAATCCGTAAGGAGGTGGCTCTGGGACTCTCTCAGCGGCTTTGCAGGAAACTGATGGTTTTCAGGACTGACAGAAAATAATCAGAAGCCCAAGTTAACTCTTAACAGCACTGTTGAATATTTCTCAAAAGAATGAAATGCAAACTTCTCGCAATGCAAGATGGTTTCAGGAAGAACACGTGGTAACCAAGGACTGTAAGTAAAAGGCATAAAACCAGCTTCTCCATGAGAGAACCACTCGGTTTTGTCTGCTTGCATTCCAGGTTATGCTAAAGTGACAGTCCCCAACTCTGAGAAATGTCCATTTTGAATACAGAAAATGTTCTGAGGGTCAAATAACACTAAATTCTCTTTAGCATGCAAGGGAATTTAGTTAGCATGCAATAGCATTTATTTGATGGTCGTTTTTAAAGTTTAATTTATGCCAAGCGATAGTGGCTTCTCATGATAATGGTTTTGAAATAAGATTGAGGGCCATGGATATGGGCTCAGTGTCTACAGCATTTGTCTTACAAGCATGAGATGTGTACAGGCCAAATTCTACCCATTAGTGAAAAAGCTGTTCTGATGTGTTTCACATTCAAAGACATGGGTCACTTTTTGGGTCAAACTTCATGTGCTTTGGCTTGAAAATTGTACACAGTTAAATGTTAATGGATTTTCCTATACATCGATTGAAAAAAAACCTGAGCTCTAATAAATTTTTAGGATATGTTTTCAAAGTTTTGCAAAATTGAACAGTAGATTACATTAATATGATCGACCCCTCTTAAATGGGTTTTGAACGTTGAGAATATGTAGGTTTTAGAAGCAGCATTTTCTTCATCTTCTAAGTCCAATAGCAGTAGCTCTCAACCTTCCTAATGCTGTGACCCTTTAATACAGTTCCTCATGCTGTGGTGACCCCTAACCATACAATTATTTTGTTGCTACTTCATAACTGTAATTTTACTACTGTTATGAATCATAATATAAATATATAATATAAGGATATCTGGTATGTGAACCCCAAATGGGTCATGACTCACAAGTTGAGAACCCCTGTACTATAGGATTGGGGAAAATCTTACTTCTGACAGCATTACCCTGCTAAGTGAACTTGAAGTGATGTGTACTCAACGCATTTCTTGGCTTTCATATAAATGTTGAGGCTGAATTTGAACAAATAAGGGGGAATTTAAGGACAGCTTGGGCTGTTTAGCAAGCTCAAGACTAGGCTGACCTACATCAAGAGACTGCTTGAAAAAATCAAAGACCAGAAATATAGTTCAGTGGTAGAACTTGGGTCTACTGTGTATGTGCAAGATTGCAAGGTCCATCCTAGGATTGATTCTTTTTTATTTTATTTTACTTTTCATGCTCATGAGAAGAGAGAATCAGATTCCATTACAGATGGTTGTGAGCCACCATGTGCTTGCTGAGAATTGAACTCAGGACCTCTGGAATTACAACCAATGCTCTTAACCACTGAGCCATCTTTCTAGCCCCCATGTTTTAAGTCTTTTAAAACTTTAATGTCATTTTGGAATGTTTGCCAAAATCACAGCCTTGAAGATAATTCTGGGAACACTCTAGAATCCATAGGAAAAAGCACTGTAATCAATATAAAATATTCACAGGGTAAGTGGCCCAGTACAACTAAATTATAGCAATGAAGACAAACTCTGTAGTTTTCTAAATGAACTCAAGTTTTATAAATGATATATCATGATTATGCTCTTGTTACTGACTTTCATTTAAAAATCAGAGTATGTTGTTACTCATAAATATATAAAAGTTAATATTTCAAATTGCTAGAAATTCCTATATAGGGTCAGGAGAGATGGCTCAGCAGTTAAGAGCACCTTCTGCTTTTGCAGGGGACCTGTGTTCAGGTCACAGCATATACACGATGGCTCACACAAACGTCTATAACTCCAATTCCTGGAAATCTGACTCCCTTTTGTGACTTTGTGGTACCAGGCAAGTGTGTGGTGCACATACATACATGCAGGTAAAACACTTAGCACATAAATAAAATAAATAATCTCTTAAAAATTTCACAGTAAGATGTATGTATCCTTCTAAAAGAAAAGAAGAATACAGTCATGTTTCTTTTAAAAGGAGACAATTCCTATACAACAACTTGAATTTTTTTTTTTTACTTTTCCTCTTTCTTCAATTAGTGAAAAGCCAGAATTAAACTTTAATCTTCATGTTACTATCCCCAAATTCATGATAGACTAGAATCCAAACAATCTTAAAGCTGGAGCAAAAGTCTCCACACAGTGAATATTTATACCTCTTTCCCTTTCTTTTGGGAAAACATAAAATATGCACACATGCAAGCATCTAGACACACAGGCATGCATGCACACATGCTTGCAGGCACACATGTGAATTCAGATAGGATTTAGAGGTCCCTAAACTATCAAATGTATGTTTGGGAGTCCTTTTGATCTCCAAAGGTCCAACTGAAGGAATTTCACCTTTATAAACACTACCACAGAGGAGAGACCTAGAGAGTGAGATAGGAATATGCTATCTTGACTTCATACAGGAGCAGAGGAGAACAGCTTTTGAATTACATTATTTTGTTTAAATACTACCTTTCAAATGTCATAACGTATTTTGGGCTGGAAAGATGGCTCAGCCATTAAATGCCAAGCTCACAACCAAAAAAAAAAATCACAATTTAGTTTATTCAATTAAAATTTTTAGAGATTTAACAATTGTTTTCTTCTTCCCGCCACTATGAACATAACTGTATGAATGTAATTGAAACTATGTATCCTGTCTTCTATACCACTGTCTCCTTCCATCATCACAAGTGGAATCAATTATAGTAAAATTTCCTTCACCTTTAACATAGTTTTCTCAAAGGAGCACAGAACCAAAGATACAACAGAATAAAATACATCACTTGAAAATAAAGCAGAAAAAAAAAAAAAGTAGCATTACTTTTTCACTGTTGAATTTAGTCCCGCAGGGGTGGAAGGTTGTTCAGGATCCTGGTTAACAAGGCAAGTCGGAAAGGAACAGCCATCACCCTGACTGTAATTAAAAAAAGAGAGAGAGAAAGAAAAACGTTCAACCTTCTTAATGCTGTGACCCTTTAATACAATTCTTTATGTCGTGGTCACCTCCCCAACCATATAATAATGTTGCTGCCACTTCCTAACTGTAATTTTGCTACTGTTCCAAATCGTAATGTAAATATTTCATATTCAGGATATCTGATAGGCAACCCCCATAAAAAGGTCACTCCATCTGCAAAGGGGTCGTGACCCATACATAGGTTGAGGAACACTGCTCTAGACACAACTGTGAAGAAAAACGACAGATTTAACTCTTCTTGTTTGTTTACTTTAATTAATTTAAATAAAAAAACCACATTTCAGAACAAAGTACCTTGAAAATATTGGTAACAGCCAATACTTCTTCTCATCACCAAAAACTTGTCGCATGTTTTTACTGAAACCCAAGCTGAATCCATTCTTATCTGTTCCATGTCTAAATACTGGATTTCTGAATGCCTCTAAAAGAAACGGAGAAGTAATACTATGAATTCAGAATGTACGTACTAGCAAGCCCTAATACTAAACAAGTGTGTGTGCGTGGGGGACTCCAACAACTGGTGTGTAGTCTCCTGGGAACACTCATATACTATACATAGCCCTGAAACAGAGGCTGTCTATTCTGGTTTAAAATATTAAGACATGAGTAGGTCTGCTTTAATTTTTCACTATTATAAGAGTACAAGCACACCAAAGAAAAGTAGAAAATACAAATGAACAAATAAATTAAAATTCACACATCTGGATTTTTGTTTTATTATTAGTGCATGTGCATTTAGAGATCAGGGGACGCCCCCTTTCACCTTTATATGAAATATGGGGATTAAATTCAGATTATCGGCCTTTGTGGCAAGTGTTTTTTTTTTTTACCATTTACCTACCCTGCTAGCCTATCTTATAGGTCTTCTGCTTATAAATGGGTGGACAGACTAAATAATATCGTAATATTTGAATCTGTATTTTTAACAAAATGTGAGTATATTTTAAATATACTTGATAACCTCTTCAAGTGAAAATAACTCCATTTTTCAGACTTCACTGAAACTTTTATCTCATCATAATTTTTTTCAGTTGACCCAAAAATATACTTTTATAGCCAGGTTTTCCAAACAGAAATTCAATCCCCAAATGGACATATCTGGTTATGTCCACTCCGTGTATCAAAGCTGTGGTCCAAAAAGACATTAGATTTGCCCACAAGCATATCACAAATGCAGATGTGGGACATCTGCGAGGCCATCAATGTTCTTGTCACAATGCCACATTCTCCTTTCCAGTAACCCTTCAAAGCAGATTCTAGAATCTTAACTTTAGAATATGAATGCATTTAGAAGCATAAATATTTTGCCCATCACTTTGGAGACAGAATCTAACCAGCAAAGTCATATACTAAAACACATGCTACTATGAGATCTTAAGTCTTTGTTGATCCTGGATGTTCATGTTTAACAAAACTTCTTTATTAGACAAGGTCTTGTCTGTTTAGCCTTGATATCTCTCAGCCAGGGTGGTGCTTTGTTTCTGGTCATTTTCCATCACAATGGACAGGATTTCCCACAATCCTCTCAACATTGTTTCATGCCTGTGAAGTCGGTTATAATACTACCCTCACCTCTAAATTTGGTAATACTTCTTTTACTTGTTTTTTTCCATAGCTAAGTTTCATCAAATTAGTTATATTAAAAATTAGTTATTGGCTTCATTTCTTTCCTATAGCTTCATTTTCTATTATCTCCCATCTTCACTGTCTCCTTCCCTCTGCTGGATTTGAGGTTACTCTCCTCTCCTTTTACTGTCTCCTCACAGTATGTACATAGTTACCAGTTTAAGATATTTCTTCATTTTTAATATGGACATTTGGAGGTGTGCCTTTCCCTCTGAGGCCTTATAACAGCTGTGTGTGTGTGTGTGTGTATGTATGTGTGTGTGTGTGTGTGTGTGTGAACTTGACACAAGCTAGAGTCATCAGAGAGAAAGGAGTCTCCCTTTGAACATGAACATCCATGAGATCCAGCTCTAAGGCATTTTCTCAATTAGTGATCAAGAGGGGAAGGTCCATTGTGGGTGGTCCCATCCCATTTGGGTTCTATAAGAAAGCAAGCTGAGCAAGCTATGGGAAGCAAGCCAGTAAGCAGCGCCCTCCATGGCCTCGGCATCAGTTCCTGCCTCCCAGTTTCTGCACTGCTTGAGTTCCAGTCCTGACTTCCTTTGGTGATGAACAGCAATGTGGAAGTGTAAGCCAAACTTGCTTCTTCCCAGCTTGCTTCTTGTTCATGGTGCTTTGTGCAGGAATAGAAACCCTGACTAAGACAGGCCTGCTTCATGCCTTATGTCTTAGTTTCTTTTCCTGATGCTGTGATAAAATATTTCCACCAAAGCAACTTAAGGGAGAAAGGGTCTCTTTGGCTCGGGTTCCAGGCTATAGACCATCAAGGCAGGGAAGCTGCACTGGCAGGAGCTTGAAGCTAGTAGTTACATTGTATCCACCCTCAGCTGAAGAGAACAATGGATGCTTGCTGTTCTTCAGTCCCTTTCTCCATTCATACAGTTCAGGATCCCAGCCAGAGGATGATGTCACCCACAGTAGGTAGGTCATCCCACCTCAAGTAAGGTAATTGAGATAATTCCAGCCCCTTATCTGAGGCATGCTAAGAGGCCAATCTCTCAGATGATTCCACATTTTGTTTAACAATTAACGCTAACCATCACTTCTTGTCTGTAGAGTGAAGTGAAAACTTCTGGTTTCTTTAGAAAGTCAGTTATGTTAAATGATTTTTTTGCTGGTGCACACAGGAGGAAGGATGATGTTTTGCTAAAGCAAACACGTGAAAGGATGCATGATGTTCAGGAGGAATTTAAATATGATCCCACAGACAGTGGGAGCTCGAGCATTAGTTTGCTTTGTTCTGCCCTGCTACTCTTCCCTAACAACACCAACATATTGGTTTGCCTTACATTGCATTGCTGAGCTTTGCTTGTGGTGACACCGTAGAGAGAAACTCTCCAAAGAACTTCTCATGAGGTTCCTGCAGCGTCTTGCTACTTTTGTGGCCTTGGGTAGGTTGGCAAGCCTTGTGGTTTCTTCTGGATTGAACTGCCCTTGCTGGTTCCTGTGTGGTGACTGTCAAGTGGGTTGAACTGCAGCTGCTGATTCATATTTGGTATTTGCCACTGGACTGAACTGCTGATACCTTGCCAACGGAAATTGGGCTCGCCTCCAAAGAGCTGTTTCTAAACAGGTCTACTTCCTCCATGTCTGACTAACTTACCTTTTTCCATTTCTTCTGATGGGTGGTGGGCTAGATGGGAGGTTGATCGCTTATTAAGGTAGGTTGAGAAAAATTTATGCCTACAGTAAAGCTTAACAGACTCTGTTCTGTGCCTACAGTGTTCCGGCTATTTCAATGGTTAACTTTTCAAAATGAATATTTCTTAGTGTGATGAGGTTTTCTTTGACAACTCATTGAAAATGGCGTCATCTCCAGCCTTTCTGTCATACGTCACGGCCTGTTTGTTTCCTTCAAAGCACTCTGTATTTTATAATGACTTTTATGTTTGAATTTTGCCTCTGTGCTCCTCAACAGGTGGTTCTTCCCTTGTCCCCTCCTCAATATAAACAACTGTTTTGCACACCATGCTCAGTCAATCAATATATGCAAAGAATGAACACGTGCCTCTATGGAATTACAAAATACACGGCCAATAAGAAAGATTTATTTTTGACTATTTCGAGACAGGTTGATGACTTATGAGTGAGTACATGACAACTTTTTAGTGAATGACTATGTATGTATTTAAAGTTTTGTTCTGAATAATTGGATACTCACCTAATGTAGATTTATTTTTGCTGACTAGCCAACAATGATACCCAAACAGAGAGGACAAGCTGACAGAGAACATAGCTGCAGCAAAGAATAAAAACATGATATGGAACTTGGCTTGAGTATCAGGCAGACCATTCTATAAGGAAAGGCAGAGAACAAAATGTTTTATCAATGGGATGAATATTCGCCTACAATTATTAATTAGTTAATATGATTGTTTTCTTAACTTAAAAACAGAAAATGACACATAGCTTCACGTTAAATTTTAAGGAGAAAAGTAAATATTTATTTTGCATTAAATTAAAGGCTTATTGGTATATGAACATCTATCTATTCAGAAAAGATTAAAGTTGGAATATTTATTTTGCTTTGCATAACCATATCAAATTCCAGGAAAAAACATGGCAGTATAAACTATACCATTGGGAAACAAGATAAAAGAAACTAAACATATTATTAGCATGCTGCATATTAATACATGTTTAAATAATTTTTATTATAATGTCAGAAAAATGAAGATTAGTTGGCATACTTTAGTTCCTAGTCTCATTGATACTTCAGATTATTATAAATAACAGCATCAAAGAATATGGGACACCCCCCCACAATAATGCTTCAAGCTATGGCAATAACATCACAGAAACGATCAACATTAGTAACACCTGTCTGAATACTTTTAATAGCCAGGTGTTGAAAACAGCCAGCTCTGCAAAGCCAAGAGAGATGAGTCGGCTCTAGAATGAATTGCTGGGGGTCTGACTTTCAAGCAAAGCACCAAATATGCCAGGGACCTCCCATTCTGACATTACCACAGTGTTTCATTTTCTTGTGGAATTCGCCATTGATATAGATGATAAGACCTCAACTGGCAGCTTTTGACAGTAAGCTCTGAACAAAAGAGACTTTGGTCTTTTCTGTTCAGATGTGTTCCGGCTTTGAAAAGAACACTTCCCATAGGAATAGAGGGCAGTGGGATTACAGTCTGGTAGACATTCATTAGGGATCAACTGGAAACTGGAAGTATCTTTGCTAGAAACACACCAGCCCACCTGTGTCTTTCTGTTTCTTAACCATGGGACCAACACAAAGTAGGCATTCAATAACTCTTTAGTATTAAATTTGGTTTAAACCTCATATTACCCAGAAAGTCAGGAATTTTTGCCATAAAGAAAGATAGTTTAAAGAAAATAAAAGAAAATTCAGTGAGAAAGCAATCTTGGAAAGGGGTAGAACGCTTTCTTACCAACATGTCATGCTCAGCAGGAAGGTTTCTGCATAGTTTCATACCCCATAATTCTGTTTTGTCTTGTTTTAGAATATATAGTGCAAAAACAAAACAAAACAAAACACCGCAACAACAACAAAAAAACCAAACCAAACAACAAAAAACCAAACCAAAAACCAAAAACCAAACCCTAACTGAATTAGCAAGATATAGCAGTTTAAAAGATAATCTAATACATGAGAAGAAAACACTTCAATTTTTAAATTCCAAGAAAAGCAAGTGCTTATCTAATCCAGTCTCATTATTCAATGTAGGTAGGCCGCACAAGATCACCTCGGACAATGGATCCATGGGTGCTGGATCCTGGGGAAACACAGGATTGGTTTTCTCTTCTCATGGTGGTTTAGGCAACTACTGACCACAACCTTGTTTGATGTGGGGTTTTGCCTGAATGCCCCTTATTTAATATAATGCGTTGACTTATTGGCATGGAAATTCTGAACAACAGCACTATAAGTAATATCTGGATAAAGCATGTATTTTCTCCATAAGACACATCAGTCTTATTTAGAAATAATAGAAGCACTTCATCAGTATGTACAAAGACCATTTTATACTTGCAAAATCAACAACAGGTTAAAAAAAAAAAAAAAAAAACCCAACCAAACAAAAACCCAACAACAAACCATGGAAGCAAACAGACCATGGGAGAAGATACTTGTTTAAAGGATGCTGAGATGCAGATGGTAGTATAACAATACCTTGTTTACCTCAACTAGGAATATTCATGTGCACTGTGCGAATGTGTACGTGTCTGGAAACCGTTGAAAAAGCTCAGAGCACATTGGTTGGGAGTCGTAAGTAAATCTTGAGATGGTGAATACATAAATACAGAGTATTTGTACGCAGATAACCCTAGAAAGTCAGGGTCTGAAATGACTCAGTACTGAATGCTTATACATAGAAAAGTCGCTAAAGTGATGACTTACTGTCCAAAATCTGATAAAATACTGTAAATCTGTAGCAGCAATGAAAAGGCAGTACAGCAGAGAGTAAGCCAAGAAAAGGAGGAAGAATTTATAATTTGAAAATCCAACACAATTGTTCACCCTGCCAACAAAACAAAAAATAGTCTTAATGAGTTATGTCTCCAGTCTAGGGATAAATATGTTTAAACATAGCATAGTTTTCTTTTTGATTTATGCTCATTTAAAACTCATTAGCATTTCATTCATAAAGAACAGTAGCATTTTCTAACACATGAAAAGGGACTTTTGCACTTAGATACTCAATATCTGACCCTCTGTATTTATTCCCCATCTCTCTGATTTTTTTTTTAAAGATTTATTTATTATGTATACAGAATTCTGCCTGCATGCCTGCCTGCAGGCCAGAAGAAGGCACCAGATCTCACTATAGATAATTGTGAGCCACCATATGGATGCTGGGACTTGAACTCAGGACCTCTAGAAGAGCAGGTAGTACTCTTAACCGCTAAGCCATCTCTCCAGCCCTCAATATATGATTCTTAATATTGCTTTAATCAATCACAGTGAAAGCTACTACACTTCATATACAATGAGTTACATAAATAAACACACACCTACCTTAAGGAAGAGAGTTTGTGACAGTGCCAACAGAGTCAAGCAGACGTGGAGAATTCACTTGGTTAGCTCTAGATTCTATTTGTACTATGATAAGTTAAAGTCTCTTAAGTTTCCCCAAATTTGGTTGAAGTCGCTTCAATACACCTCATTGCATGCTATCATGGTGGTAAACAAATGATTGATCAATGTGTACTAACTCAAAGAATTAAAAAACAGAGGTATGGGAGCCAGCTAGACAGAGTGTAATGCCCATTTGATATTAGATAATTATGTCACTCTGGGGACGTGAACTAGCCTATTAGAAATTCTATCTTCTTTACTGGAAAATAAGTGCTCAGATAATTTCTGAAATCTAACTCTGCATTCTATGATTCCAAATAAGAAAGTTGAGACATCCTAAGTTCCTATTCTAAAATCATATGATGAGTAGGGGGAGGGTAGAATCACAACCATAAATATCAACAAGACAACAACGAGAACATTTCAGTGTGTAGCTGCTCTCTCTGCTTTCCATGAAACCAAGGCATGGCTCCATGATCTACAAACCTTAACAGGCTCCATAGCTAAACTGTCTGATTCAGATGATGGAGTTAACTCGTAGGTAGCTGGATGACAAAATCTACTGCATAGTGTCTGCCTACTGCTTCCTCTCCTTCCTGTCCTTGTTTCCTTTTGAGTCTCTCTCTTCCTTTCCTTCCTTCTCCCCCCTCTCTTTCCTCCTCTCTCTGTTGACCTTGGCAATGAAACAAAACATTTTTTCATTTCTTGTTTTTTTGTTTGTTTAAAAACAACCTATGTTCTCATAAACTTTGTTTTTGTGGCCCCCAAAAAAACATAAGGAACAGCCAGAGTTTAATAAATTTGAACTCAAAGGTCTTGTCCATGGAGAAGCAATTCACAAATAAGCTAAATTGCAGATGCACATTTCTTGTTAACAGTTATGTCTCCAGCTTTGGAGGGCCAGTGGGAAAGCAGACAGATATCTGAGATTGTTTTTTATGGTGCCAGAATGCAATATCATCAAGAAGGAATATTAGAAACCGTCGTGTACAGGCTTCCTCTAATGTGATCTCTTTACAAAGAATGCAGGATATTGCCTTGGGTTACTAGTGTCGCTTTCAAGAAGTAGAGAGGATAGAGGTTGAATGGGGGTTGGGTGTGTATAAGCAAGGGTACTTGTGAACTGAGTCAGTGACTGGAGCCCATTATGCCTCTTTCTGAAGAGATGCAGACAGAAGGTTTTTTATTAAATGATGAAGAACACTTTTATAGAAAGAAAATGATTTTGATCAGGTTTTTATAACACCTGATTCAGCTTCCTGTAACTCATGCTTAAGATCACTGGGGTAATTGGCCACGCAAGAACCAAGAATCAAAACCAAGTGTTTCACCATTTGATATATGTACATAGACGATTCTGGAAGGCGTATTTCAAGAGGAAACAGAGAAGAGTGTTTATACTGAACAATAACAACATATGTTTTTTTCAGACGGCTCTTGGTTAGACATTGTAACTACCTATTTTAGACTCTGTTTGCCCCAGAGAGGATCCAGCTGTAAACAGTGTTCCTCAGGAAGGACAACGAGGATGTTTATGCAGAAACAACACATTCAAGTTATATCATTTAATTGGGTGTAAAGATAGCTATGGGATGTTTCACAGAAACTGCTTTCTGAATACAACTAAAAAGAAAGTATAATGTATTGGAAAGAAAGTAGCTTTTCAGGCCCCACCCCCTCCCGAACAAAACTAGCTGTGTAACTTAGGCTTTACTCTTCAACTCTGCTGAGCCTCAAGGCAAATAATATTACTTCTTTCTGTTATCAGTATAGAAAGATAACTTTTTAAAAAATGTATAGCCTTTAATATACAGTGGGCATTCACTATATTGAAACTGAAATTATTTACTTCTATTTGAGGAGTTATCAGAACCACACCAAAGTATTATAAATATAATTAATTAAAATTGTATGCTAAAGGAAAACTCATTCCTCTAGTAGAAAAAATCCAATAAGATCAACACTACAAAAACCTCTCATTTAGTTAAAAGATTCATGTGAGACTAATCTCCTAAATCCTAATGCGTAATTCTAAGTGCCCAAGCAGATCTGTCAATCACTGAATACAAAACCGACAGGCACTGTTTATCTAATGTTTCCAATGCTCAGAGTTGATATGCACTCTAAAGTTCAAAACCTATACAAGACCTATATAAAAAGGCAGCTGTCTAACCTGGGAATGTCCTCAGAGCCCTTAGACAAATCGTATTCAGATAATAGCTGTAAAATGATTTTCATATACTGGGTGTGAAACAGTTCCTGAATATAGTGAATAAAAAAATGAGTCATATCCGGCCTGTCAACTCTGTAGCCATTTGTTTTTTTGTTTGTTTGTTTGTTTTTGTTTTGTTGTTGTTGTTAAGAGAAAGACCACATAACACATACGTATGTATTTACAAACATATACATGGATAACCTATACCTAGTCTCTCCTGTTCCTAGGAAAATCATTACAGGTTCTGCAAACCACCTAGTGTGGACCTGTGAGCATTCATATCTCTTCAGTGTGTCACCCCTGGGAGAAGTAAAATTCGTGTGATAATTATAATTAATGCTTGAGTGCAGCCATGGCCACCTTAACATGATTAACATGTATTCAGAGTGAAAAAAACGGTAACAAGGATAGAAGCGTTGACCTTCTCTAGCAGATCTCTCAGAGAGCCCTCCATAAAGTCACTTAACTTATGACTTAGAAGTAGGAGACCAACAAACAAAACAAAAAACAAAACAAAACAAAATCCAAGAATGAGCTCTAAGTAGAAAATCTTGTTTAACTATGTTTGTGTATTTGTCTGTTCACTCTTTTACCCTCCAATGCAGTTTCCTTCAAAGTTTAAAGTTTAAATTGTTAACGTTTGTGCCGGGCGGTGGTGGCGCACGCCTTTAATCCCAGCACTTGGGAGGCAGAGACAGGCAGATTTCTGAGTTCGAGGCCAGCCTGGTCTACAGAGTGAGTTCCAGGACAGCTCGAGCTATACAGAGAAACCCTGTCTCGAAAAACCAAAAAAAAAAAATTGTTAACGTTTATTATAAACTTCTATTGAGGTATCATGGTATAGAATTAATGTGTGGGCATCTATATTTCTGTAAAGTATTTTAGTGCATCTGTGTTTATATATGTGCATTAAAAGAATACCCTTTGTGTGTGTAAAACATGTAAAATTAACTTTAATGTTATTAATGCACTAGATTAAAAATTATTTAATGGAAATTCTCCCAAATGGAGTTTCTCTGAAGCTAATTAAGTACTTGAAACTAAGCCTCCTAGGACAAGTAAGAACCAATTAATAAAAAGATTTTTAAAAAGTGGCTCAATTTATATCGAGTAACTGATACAAACTTGTTGTAATTATAGGCTCATACTCACCATGGGCAATGATGATCCATCTTCAAAATACATCTAAAAATACCCAAAAAATAAAACATGATACTTTATAAAATCTTTCCAACAGGTGTGGCATGTAAAATACTACATAATTACTTATTTAAAAATAGAATGCAGTAAGAACAGACATTCTCATCTAAAAGAACATTATGCTTTACTCGTCATAATAGAGAACAATAAAACTTCAAAATGTACACTCCTTAAGACTATTGTATTAATACAAGAATGCTTTGCATTAAAAAAAAGCGCAAAGCCTCAGTAAATTTACACAAAGCCTATGTAAAAGTTACTCTTTCCTCTCAATCTTTAGGACAAGTTTTACTGTTGCTGTCCCATATTAAATATACAACAGTATCTAAGTATGTGAAGCCAATCCAATACAAGGACTAATTCCACTCGTGTCTCTGAACAGTGGCCTAGAAAGCATGAACGTGGACTGTGGCGATCATCTGAAAAGCAGTAGCGCGATCCTGAACAACATGCCCACGATCGTGATCGTGTAGATACTTGAGATGCAAAGGTTTTCTTACTTATCACAGACGGAGCAGTGATGGCAGCGGTCTGGTTTTATAAGTTGGCATCTGTCACAATATCGGATTGCTAGGAACAAAGAGTTCACTTAGTCTTAAACTTAACAAGTCACTGAAAATACAATGAAATGGCTTTTTATCATCATTCCAAATTTAAACTCTAAAAAGCATACTGAATTTAAGTTTGATTCAAAGGGGAAATAAAAAGGATACTCAACCCATTTTAAACACAGAGCGTGAAAACACTTGCCTAGAGACATACCTCTCTGGAGAGACTTTCCAAGACCTCCTGGGGAAATTTGTCTAAGGAGTTCTCAGTCCTCAGTAGCTACAGCTCAAGGGGAAGATGTGTTCGTTTCTACTGGTCAACAGAAAGACTCCCTCAGCTAAGTCAACATATTCCTGTGACTAACTGGGTGAGGATACACCACAGAGGCATTCTCTAGAATGTGTAAATACACACTATTGGTTGCAAAAATTGGAAAAGACTTAACTTCTCTGCTCATTAGGATGCAAGAGTATAAACAGGTCCTGGAAGAGGCATTTACAATCAAGGATTTAGTTCTTGCAGGAAACCCTGGCATCTTTTCTTCAATAGCACAGGGAGCGTAGTCTACCTGGATGACTGATCTGGAGATGGTGTTTCTCCACACAAACCAGACTACAGTAGAAATTGTGTTAGAGGTAGACTCGGTATGGTTCTAATGTAAGCTAAAAGCAAATGCAAATTACAGAGGAATATTAATGAGGCATTTTACATTTTTATACTAAATCTTTGAAAACACTACGTATCTTATATTTAAGAATTCTCACCTTAGTCTAGTCATATTTTAAGTATACAACAAATGGGCTAATGGGTCATAAGATGCAGGCGGAAGTTTAAAGCCACAAAACATGTCTAGGTTAATCTTGGTAGTAATTATCTGCAGTTCATGTGTGTTGGCTTTTTAAGACAATCATTTAGTTAGATATTAAATTATCTTAAAATATAAACTAAGCAGGCTTAAGTTATTTGTATAATGATTTCTATTTTAAAGACAGATAGCAATACCTAAGTTATGTTTTCAACTTATACAATTACTGCTTTAATCTTATTAAAAAATAGTTGCAAAACTATTAGTTTTATATCCCCTGTAGATATCGCTTCCTTAAATACAAATAGGGAGGTTTATAATTAAAACTTAAAAGGCAAATTTTCTACTCCGAATGCAGACTTCAGCAGCCCTTTATGTCGTCAACAAGTCACGACCAAGTGGGAGGGACAGAATTAGAGTCGGTTCTAAGATCTCCCTGCCCCAGTGTGACTCATGTTTTCATTCTGTTTTATGGAATTGTGCAGGAAAGATTTAATAGCAATGTAAGCAATAGCAGCAGCATTTTCAAGTCAGCGTTTGGCAGTTTGTGACAATGAAGATGCTTTCTCAGTGTCATTACGCCTCATTTGGGTGCTGTTTCAATGCCCTTGTTATCAGGGCTTACCGCCAGACATGGTCCTGGTATAGATGGGCAGGTCTTTGGCTGCTCGCCTCAGAACTTCCTGATGGCTTCTCCTCTTGGCTCTCTCTCCAGCAATTCTTTCTCTGCATAAGAGAGATGGAACTAAGGAATAAATTTAAATTTTAATCAGTATTTTCAAAGGAATGACAACACATTTGTCTGCTCTATTATACCCAAAGGTACTTATAAAATATAAAATATTAATGGTATATAGGATACTCAGAAAGGCTAATAGAGTTTCAAATCTGGACAGGTCTCTTAACCTCACAGACAAGTACTTTATGAATCTTGAAAAGGAATGTGATGATAATAATAATAATAACAAAGGCATACTAACTATTATACCTATTTCCCAAGCATTTTTAATGTGAAAGGGAATGGAATACAGAAATTTGCTTATAAAATAAATAATTCTGTCAAAATATTAATTACATAATAGATAAGTTGTCCCAGTTTAAAAATACATGTCTCAACAGATGAATTTTTCATTTGGATACCATTAGAAGCAAAAGAAGAAAAATCAATCAGATATATATTTGCATTTAAGACCATTTGAACATAGGCATAGTTGTTACTAAGGATCTCCTCTGGCACTCAAATAACTAAGTATTCATTTACTGCTGCTTATATTGACACTTTGGTTAACTAATTAACCATATTTATTTGAGAAAAATGAAAAATTGTTACTGCTTGAATCCCTATAAATGGGTCCAGAAGGAATGGACAAGATCAACCACAGTGATGTTCTTAGGAATGGGAAAAATCTGAACTGCAGTTCAATGTCTATGAAAGGGTAATGGGTAGATTAATTAGGATGGGATACATCTAAACATGCTACTGGTGCTTACCCATGAACTACAGTGATCCAACAACGAAGGACCATATCTCACTCAGTATCTTGCTGAAAACAGCAATAGCTAATTATCTTATAGAATACAAACTCTATAAAGCTGTAAAATCAGGAAGCTAAACAGCCTCTATATTATCAATAAAGGCACACTCATATATGATAAAATTATGAAGAACATGGAAATACCTAAAACAAAAGGCAGAGGAGTTGTTTCCTCGTGGAGAGGACAGGGAAATACAACTGTGAAGTTTATAGCAGTCGGAAAAGATAAGAATGGTCTATTTATTGGCTGAATGTTCGCTTAGGCACTTTTATCTGATTATTTAAGTTGTACATTGTATATGATTTCTTGGGTAGTGCTAGGAATTAAATCTCGGGCATCATATAGAAAAGAGATGTTCTCTATCACGGGCTATATTCCCTGCCTTTAAACACCCATTTTATATTAAATACCTCACAGGGACGAGTTACTGATGAAACTCTTATAGACTAGATAGATAATTTCTAAAAGAAAGACTTCAAACAACCTGGAGTTGGGCATGACACTGCATACCTGTAATCTAAACACTCAAGAGACTGAGGCAGCTGCATTGTGAGTTCAAGACTAGCCTTGGCAGCCCAGAGCTGGTAGCTCCTGATATAGTCTCTAATCTCCAGATGTCAGTTCTTCCTTACAACTTGGTTTTGCTTTTGTTACACTAATTTTATTTCATTTTTAAAAAATACATTAGATTTACTAAAAAATTTTTTTGAGAAAATAGTGTAAATTTTTAAAGTTTTTATAAGTTCCCTATATTAATATCTTACAGTAGCATGACACACTTAGCATTTTAATGGAGTAATATTGGTGCATTACTACCTAATGTACAACGCATAAAGTTCAGCGCAGATATTCAGAGTATTTATACAGATACTCTAGTATTTATACTCTCTATATCTACATAATGTAGTGTTATGAAAAAATCATAGCATTTTCAGTTACCACAGGCTCTCAGGTTAGTCCAAGAAATTTGTCAGATTTTCCTCGATTGTTTATATTTTCCTTTTCTTGTTTCTTCCTGTCACCACAGTATTTCTGAGTAGTACTGGCACTGTGTAGAGAGCCACTCAATTGATATTTATGAGTCTTTAGGAGAAAGACCGACATTGCTAGCAGGTCATAGTAACAAGTCTGGCCATATGATACTGGCCTTGATCATACAGTTAGGGAGAGTTAAAATGTTTTCAGATTAATTTTATTCATATAATGTTTCTCCTGCGTGTGTGTGTGTGTGTGTGCGTGTGTGTGTGTGTGTGTGTGTGTGTGTGTGTATGTATGTATATATATATGTAGCATGTGCATATCTGGTCCTCTCAGTGGTCAGAGAACGGCATCATATCCCCTGGAACTGGAGTTATCAATGGTTGTAAGCTGCTATGAGGGTGATGGAAACCAAACCCAGGTCCTCTTGAAGAGCAAGTGTTCCTAACCAACTGAGCCATTTCACCAGCATTGAGGGAACTTTTAGTCAGGGGTTTCTACTGTAACCTTCCTCAGTATGTCTCCTTTTGTGTCCTGTACTCTTTGGAGGAAATTTATTCATAAATAAGGAGGGGGGAATTTATGCCTCCACTCCTAAAAGATGAATTATTTACAGAAATTATTTAGAAGTCTTCTGTAGGACAGAGGTCTCTGTTCTATTACTTATTTACCAATTTAGTCAATTATTGATTTAATTAAGAGTCTCATAGATGTTTATTGCATACTCAGATGCTTTTGCTGCTCAAATTGTCTAGGATTTCTGTCATTGGTCCATGTGTTCCTCTGACATGTTCTCTTATATCTGTTTTTCCTGAGTACTTACTTATTTTCTGGCACTAAATGTGCCCTTGGCTTACCCTCATTATTCCTGCATAATCTTTAAAGTAATCATTTCTCCAAAATGCCTACCTCCTTCTTACTGGTAAATGCAACAGGAGCCAAGATCTGAGCTCATCTAGAGTTTCCAGATTAAAGTAGGTTTTAATTTTAACCATGTACACAAAAATAAAATCATGGTTTATATTTTAAAGGGAACCAGAATTTTATATCTATTTATACACCCTCACTAGAATCTAAAATGTACACGTTAAAACATAGAACATTTTGTCTACTAAGTTACTAACAGAGTTTTCATATTAGTCAGCAATGCCAAGAGTCTAATATAGCTGGTAGTATTGAAAATTACTGCAATTCTTTAGAGTAACAATTTCTCAAGCAACTGAAAATTTCTTGATCTGGTAATTATACATCCAAGAATTTTTAATAAGGAAATAATTTAAGATGTGAGTAAAGTTCTATATACAAACATGCTAATATCAGCACTATATATATATATAATTAGGTTATGGTTAGCCTACACATTTTAAATTGGGGCATGACTATATCAGTTACTACATAATTTCAATGAGAATATGATGCCACTATGAAAAGTAGCAATAAAGGGTGGAGGGATGGCTAAGTGGTTAAATACTTGCTGTTCTTGCAGAGGACCCAAGTTCAGCTCTTAGCACTCATGCCAAAGGGGCTTGAAAGCTCCTGTATTCCAGTTCCTGGGTATCTGACGCCCTCTCTGGCCTCTGAAGATGACTGCACACACATGAGCACTCATACACACATGCAAGGTGATAGCAAATAATATCTACCTCACACAGTTGTCTGAACACACACACACACACACACACACACACACACACACACACGGTTTTATGTAAAATAATCACCTAGCAAAGTCTGATCAAGCCATAAATTCATTGTGATTAATTTCTATGTGTGTTCTAGGAGGCTTGCCATTTTATCTGGTGTAGTTACAGAAAGCCTGAACATGATGCAGCAAATATATATAAATAAGAGATGATGATGTGGCTCAGAGTGGAAGCATAAGTTCACACTATAAGTCATAGCCTGAAGCTAAATTGCTAATTGGATCTGGGATGATGGAGGAAGAATAGTCAAGGGCTGACCCTAAGGGTTCTTGGCTTGAAGAGTAGAGGCTGTAACTGCCACTACTGAGATGGGACCACTTTAAGAATACGATCAGAAAACTGAGTAGGAGATCCAAATGTTTTCAGATACATTGAATTTGAATTTTTTGTCAGATGTCAGAGAGATAGTTATTAATAAGTCTGGAGTTCAGGAAAGAGGTGTGGCCTAATGTATTCATTATAAGAGTTATACCAACGGGATACTATATAAAGTTATAAAATTAAATGGGATCCCCAATTCAGATAGATAAAAAAAATAGGTCTAGAAACTGAACTCTGGAATAATTCCATGCTTGAAAAATTCAGGAGATAATTGCTGCTGGTATGGATGCAAGGTACAAAGAGAAAGATATTTGAGAAAAAAACAAAACACTGGGACAACGCATTCAGGAAGCTACATGAGTTAAGAGTTATAAGAACATAAAGCAGGAAGTCAGACTGAGACAAGGATAATTGCTGCCAGGCAAGTGAGACAGACTTTTCCCTGTGGGAGTATGTGCAGTCACAGAACAGACACACTGCAGATGAAAATGCTAAATTTCCCTTTAGATGAAGCACTCTACTTCAAGGTGGAGGATAGACTTCTTCAGGGCTCTGGGAAGGGATTATAAGTAAGAGTTAAAATACCATGAAGACTAGTATGTCAATGGTAAGAGGAGGGACAGATGGAGAGGGGGGGAGTGTGGATAGACACCAGACACAGGGAGACTGAAACAGAGGAAGGCACAGGGAGACAGAACAATAGAGACAAAGAGTCAGAGGGACGGAGTTGGGAGGGGGGGATGCCGACAGAGACAGAGGCAAACAGACACTAGAATCCTGACCTGGTGGATGGCAGAGATATTTACTAGTGTAAGAAGTAGGCAGACTAAGATTTAGGGAAGGACAAAATGGTGATCTCTGTTTTACAGTTTATATCTAAATTATCAGTGTACTAACCAAAGTGGGATGTTTAACAGAGAGACACATACATTAGGCTCTCTGAAGTGACCAGATCTGAGAATAGATGTGAAAGTTATCAACATCGAGGTGGTTGGTAAGACACCTGAGTGGATGAGGTCACTCACCCAATTGATTGAAGTCAGCATTTTCTTTCAAACCTATACAAAGGCCAAGATACCTTGAGAGAGATTAGGAGGAAGAAATGAATACTGTATGAAGAAGGAAAAAACGCACAGAAAAGGGAAAGGGGTGGAGAGTCAGAGACAAAAGATGGTCTGTGAAACACTATAGTCTACGTACACCATTATTTTCGTGCAAATATATGTGGTTTGGGTTTTAACAGGCCAAAAGCATAGTTCTTGGCCTATCTGATCACAGATTCATTTCAAACTGATTGCTTTAAGAAAGAATCCACCACGATGTCTCTTCTTTTTAACTTGAACTACTAAAAATATGCTATGATACGCACAGCAAGGTTTTTTTCAATTCAACAAACATGTATTAGAGCAAATGCCAAGAATACAAAATTATATAAGATACTGTCTCTTGCTCTAAAATCATTTAATCAAGTGAGAGACCCAGAGATGAAAAGAACAATATATTCAAAAATGTGAATCTAATTTAGTCATATACTGCTATGTAAAACTTTCTATAAGCAGCGATTGCTAGCTGGCCCCAATACACACTCCTGCCTTTAGTGGCTGGCATGACCATGGAGAATAACAATTACATTCCCAGGCTTCTGTGCAAGATGTGGTCACATAATGAAGTCATCTAAATGCAAGTGGAAATGGAATCAGTAACTTGAAGCAAATGCCACTAGAGGAAAAGGGCACCTCTTTCCTACTGTCTATGGCCTGCTGGCTGTAATATATTCATGATGTCTGGAATGAGGGCTACATCTTCAGCCAAGAAGTGGCTCATAGTATAATCAAAATGTCATGTGACAGAACAATAGGATAGAAGGAGTCTGGGTATCTAAAAGCTGTGAACTAGCTATGGATAACTTGAATCCTGAGATAATGAATTAAGTAACTTACCATTGTTCCTGGAGATTGACAGACAACTAATATGTGTTTACTATAATAATTAGTATATAATTGCACCAAATTATCTGTCTATCTATCTATCTATCTATCTATCTCTATCTATCTATCTATCTACTATGTATGTATGTATATATTATCTATGTGTGTATCTATGTGTCTATGTACCTACATATCTATGTGTTTACCTATGTATCTATCTATATCTATGTATCTATCTATATGTATGTATCTATGTATATATTTATGTATGTATCAATCAATCAATTATCTATGCTTATAGATCCATCTGGACGCTTGACAGTAAATTAGAAAGGAAAACATAGAAGACGATAGAATAATTCTATCAGATATGAAAGTAAGAACCTAGCAAAAATTCCAGTGTTTATTAACATACGCAGATTTTTTTAGATCCCCAAACATCATCGTATTCAATACGTTTGAAACGCTAATGAAAAGAAGGAAATTCATTTTCAGAAATTATTACAGATTGCTATCTTTAGGATAACTTCACTATCATCTTAACTTACTTCTTTTGAAGGATTCATGGGCAATGTAAAGATGGTTTTCCAGTATGACCAGACAAACATTGCAAACAGTAGATGATAAGCCATGAGGCACACCACTAAAATGAGAGAAACAGTCATCACTGCAATATGCAAAATTTTACTCAAATCATGGTAGTCACAAAATATTCAAATTTACCATGACAATAAACCATAAAATATTATTTATATTGTATTCAAATAAACACAACTCTTTGAATAAAAACCTAGAGATAGGAAGATTTGATCTTTTTATATCTCTAAATATATCCTTATATTTATCTCCATAAATAGAACCCTCTCATCTGTACTTAGGCCCATCTCTAATTGCTTAGTTAGAGCTTTCCTAAGTTGTTAAAATAGGGCAGTTATAGAAGAGTAAACACAATGTTAACCAAATTTAATTAACTTGACTTTCAGGCTTCATGAATTTTGCTTAAGAGAGGCAGAGAAAGCAAAGCAGTTTCCTTCTGAGAAGCTGTTGGCCTGTTTGCTTAGCTCTCGTGACACTGGTGGCTCTCCTTGTTAAAATGACAACATGTAAACAGGGACCATCTGGATGAAGTGATTTCTGTCCACAGGGGTTCTCTTGCCTAATTTATTACACAGGACAACTGTTAAAACAAGCATCCGAGTACTTCTTTAGAGAACATAAACACTACTTTGTATGTTCTTTTAAAGTACTCAAAGTACTACATGAATTTAAAATAATAATTTAGTAATACTGATAATAATTCTGTCTGAATAATATGTTAATACAGTTCTGAAATAAACAGTTGTGGAAAATGTGCTAATTCAGATATAGATATGTTGAGGGCTATGGATGCAGATCAGTAGTAGAATCCTTTTCTAGCACGCGTCAGGCCCCTATTCCCAACAAAAACCGAAATAGTAAGTAAGCAGAATATGACAAGTTTGATATTTTAAAATTTCATTAGCAATTGTTAATTGTTCTGAAGAATCATGGTATTCATACCTGTGGAGTCATTTACAATTTGGATTATCTAATATAGAATTTAAATCAGCGGTAACATGACTACAGGCAGAATTTCATAAACTCTGTAGATAGTTAACTAGTTACAGGGTAGTAATTGAAGCTAGGACAGGAGATTGTCCATATCCTTTTGTCTCGGAACTACAAGGATCTTTGAAGCAATTATGGCCATTGCAGGGTTCTTTGTCAAACATGTGACAGATTTTAGTTTGGGAACTTAGAAAAATGAGATGTCATTAATTCTATCATGTCGCCATATTGTCAAGGAATATTTTCTTAATCTTAACCAAATATAGTTTTTTTTGAACTGTTCTTAAGACATTATATCTGCAATCATAACAAGATTTTACCTTGTTCACCAATGTTTTCCATGGACACTAGAAACAGAAAAAAAGAGAGATGAGTTATATGAAATTTGCATAAACAGAGAGCCCTGCAGACAAAAGACATTAAAATGGATTAATAACTTGGCTTTTTCTTCAAACCAGCATTCTTTAAGTATTTGTTCAGCTTTATGTAGAGGAGAGGTAAGCATTGTGGACTGAGAGTCAAGGGGTAGGCTGGCAGCTTCAGTCAGTGGTGCTTTAGTTGGTGCACCTCACCCAACAAAGCAGTATTCCTCAAGCATGAGCCTTGTGGGCCTCCGTAGATGATTGGCATATGGGCCTTCAACTACAGAGTTCAGATTAAAAATGGCATTCTCCAGGAGCACTACATTTCCTGAGATATTTATTGGTCTTTGTGAATGAGCAACGTCTAGTCAGTTCTCCACAAAGAACCAAATGTTTGTGCTTACAACGCATTTACTTCGAATCCTAACAAGCCCATGGGCCTAATTGCTCTGCAAGCAATGTTGAGGAGGCCCAGACTAGGCAGGAGGGACCACTATCCCTCACGGCCTTCCTCTGAAGAAAGCTTGGTGAGGACAAGCCACAGACAATCTGAAACAAGCTGGAACAAGAAACTGTATTCTGTAATCCACACAATTTCTTTACTTCTTGTTCTATTTGTTTGGCTATGTGTGTGATTTGTTTGCGAAGATCACGTGATTATACCATGGCGAGAGTGATGTCCTTTGGAGTTTGGGCCTTTCTCAGCTGTACCAAGGAAAGGTCATATTTTGCTTGTGTATCTTTTCTTCCCCCCTACTCAGTTTTCCTTACTCCAGAATGAAACGTCATTGCCTTTAAACAGGCTGCAATCTTGGCGTCATGGGGACAGATTTTTAGCAATATCTGATCAAAATATTGATCATCTCTTTCCTAAATATTTCTAGAGCTAGCTTTAGAGAATAGCCTCTCACATTACTGAGTGGCTCTAAGAAGGAAAACATTCATGTCTATAGCATGTTGAAATGTGTTCCTACATGGCTTTGAACTGTGGCACCTAGATTTCCACTTTGTAATAGTAAATAAAAACCTAAAGGACAAGACCTAACATAGTTAACATTATTGAACCCTTTCATTGTTTCTCTCAGGTCAAAATGTATCCTTTCCATTTCTACCACCTTCTTCAGAGACCCAGTGAGAAAAGTGAACCCTGCCTAGCTTCTAATTTGTTAGCAAGCTAGGACAGGAGATTGTAGGACAGAGCTTGTCACAAACATCATGGTGCCTGTCTGACTTGTACTGGACATGAGACAAGTTGGTAAATTTCTTGCCTTGAACACATGGGCACTTGAGTTCAATCCACAGTAGTCACATTACAAAGAAAAAGCCAGGAATGTACTTGTAAATTCAGTGCTGAGAGGCAGATAGAGGCTTGAAAAATGAAGGTAGACAGCTCACAAAAATAATACCAGAGGTTATCCTCTGGTGTCTGCATATACATGCACGCATGTGCACATGTACCTACATACACATAAATGAACACCTATCCATACATATAAAAAGTGTGCCCACAATCACACACACACAGACACACAACACACACACACACACACACATCACACAATGTTTCCTGGGTTATTGAACCTGCCATGCAAGTGTGTTTACAAATGAGAGTCTAATCAGAGTTCCCTTCCTGGGACTCCCTGAAGGAGGTTATCTAACAGGAGAGGAAAGGTTATTCAACAATAGTTTATTCTCTGAAGTGTCTGAAGAGACCACCACACCATCCAAGCATTTTTCTATAGGCCCAGACTTCCTTGTGCTCCCAAGGGCTTCAAACTGATTGCAACCTTTTCCTATCTTCCTGTGGAACTAATAAAATAAATCCAAAAGCAATTTGGATGCATGTGAGTCTACCTCTGAATAACCCTAATGACAATTCCAGAGGTGCCGGGCTGTAAAGAGAACAAACTTGCTAACCTATGACTACAGTGGTCAGAACTAAAAAAGGTTAAACAAAGAGACATTCAGAAAACTAAGCAGAGCTGCCGTGAGCTGAGGAGCTGTCTGTCCTGGAACAACACTCATTAAGTGGATAATCCAGTATTATTAATTACATTATTAACCTCACAGACAGAATTTCAGTCATATCAGTTTTAAAAGCTACTGTTTGCCAGCCTTAGTTTGTACTCCCCCATGCCCCGAAATATACAAATGTTCAAAATCTACAAATGTTCTGCTATAATTAAACAAGGTATATGTAGATCCACACTTACGGCAAATTATTTTGATGACGTTTATACAATGACATGTAACAGTTCCCAGAGGACATGTTCAATTACACTATATTATAGGTCTATCACATTTCTTATAGCTGTGAGTCCTTAATTTAAATCTAGTCAAGGTCATAGGCCAAAGGAAAAACTACTGTTCTAAAGCTGGGTCTTTCACCACTAGGGAAGAAAAGGCAGGAGGGTAGGCAGTTCAAGGTTAGCCTGGGCACAGAGACTCTGGCTTAGATGGGGGCTCAATGGTAGAGCAGATGCCTAGCACATTCAGGTCCTGGTTAATCTCAGCACCAAAACAAAGGAACAAAGAAACCAAAAAAATATGTGTTTTAGTATTAACTTCCCTTATTACTGGTGAGGGTTAGTATTATTTTAAAAATGTAAGTATGGGTTTTTCTTATCTGTTCTTAGTGAATTGTGACTTTCTTAAAGGTCTATTTATCTTTTCTTTATCGAGACACTTTTGTATGCTCTGGACATCAATCCCATACCTGGTTTACATACATTACAAATAAAGTGGTATATAACCAGTTTCAAATGGGAGAACACCAGTGATTAAATACCAATACCCAGACTTAGGAAATAACTACTAGCACATATAAAGACTACATTAAGTTTCATTATTTTTATGAGAGAAATGAATGCCCTTTCCAGGATATTTGCCTAATTCTTACATTAGTGCCTCACTTTGATAATTTTCCCTTAATAGCAGAGTCATCAAATTTTAAAATGTCTTTTCTCATTGTGTAAGAAGATGTGAAAATATGTTACTTTCAATTATAGCTATTTCACAATAGCTATTTAGGGAAAGGTCACTCTTTGGCTTCAAACACTTTTCTAATAACATGTATGTGTGCAAATAAAATATATGAGAAATATGAAATAATTCTCGAAAATATGAGTGGTAATCAGGTATAATTTGATTACTCATGGCAGCATAAGAATTAAACGATAGGGCCTTTAGAGTTGGGACAGAGGTTAAGGACACTGTCTGAGTCTAGTTCCTCACATCTACATTAGGCAGCTCACAAAACAGCCCTACTGCTATACATGTTATTAGTGTAATAGTTTTACGAGGGACGGCAGAGCAAAGCCTACAATTGGCTGAGTAGGACTGAATGTCTCCTGTCTCCACCAGGGGCATGTGTTCTTTAGTACTGTGAAACTTAGGAACATTTTCTTTTTGACAAATGGACCACAACTCCATAAAGCTCAGGCAAAGCTTGTGTAGGGTATCTCCTGTGATCTTGCAGTACTCTTCTGTCTTCCAAGTTGCTTGAAGCCAGGTTCTCCCTCAATCTTTTCTACTTTACAGGAATGGACACGTGACTTCTTACCTCTTTTGAGAAGAATTTTCTTTTCTCTGGAGAAAGATTGCTAGCAGGGAATGCGAGAAGGAAACCTTGTGTCAATTACTGGCTGCATTTCTTCATGTGCTATGTATGAAGACATAGTTGAGGCAGCCGCTTCCTTGAGTGATTCATACAAGGAAACGAAAGAGTTAATGTTTCTCTTATGTCTGCTTTGAAACATCCTATGTTGGAGCTAAATTAGTGGCTTCTTCAGTTTGTCTGGATCTCTTTTTCATATAGTAAACACTGGTGGGCCAAATATTTGATTCAGTGAAGAATTGATTCTAATATGATACAGTGAAGCCCAAAGTTGTATTTTTCTCAACTGCATAATGTTCTAAACCAGAAGGCAGGTATTTCTAGGGCAGAATCAGTTCACACATAGATGCTCGGAGTGGGTCAAGCTAACTTGTTTCCATTACTGAGTAAACAGTCTTTTTCATTTAATGAAGACTACCAACAACTGTCTGCATTTTAGTAGTGGGCTTTAAAAGCATATGATAAAATTACTTATAAAATGCTTGGAGGAAATTTTCTAAGAGTCAGTTAGATACATGATTTTTAAGTAGACCGAAGTAAAATTCTAACACGAGCCCCTCCTTAAAAGCTAGCACTTGAACAAGTCACAGGAAACCTGGAGTCCAGCCCTCCCAAACATGTCACCGTGTTCACAGTATGCAGCTGAGCTATGCTTTGTGAGGTTAACAATATAATTAAATAATATCGTGTTAAGACTCAAAAGCAATATTGAAACCTAATAGTTAACTTTGGGAAGATGTATTGTAAACGTGCTCAATATTACTATTTAATTCATTAAATTTTTTATTTTACTTTTAAATTTGTGTGTGTGCATGCACACAGGCATGTGCCAGCACATGTATAGAAGTGCATGTGTGTGTGTGTGTGTGTGTGTGTGTGTGAACTGTGGAGGCCAGAAGAGGGCATTGGATTAGAGATACTTAGTTAACAAAAACCAAGAACAACAAATGGTGCTCATCCTTAACACACGTACTGAGACAAAACCACACTTTAGTCTTTCTAAGACTCTTAGTACTGACACTTGTGAGAATGTTTCCTAAAAGTGAGGTTTATTTTGGATCTAACAGTTTAACTTAATGCACACAAACTCTTTCTTTTTATGTGAAAAAAAAAAAAAAACCAAGACTGAATTCTATATTTCCCTCAGATAAAACTTATAATTTATTTGAGGAGAGTGAGTAAGAGAACTTCTATTATTACATTAAAATGTTTGTTATTCAAACATATGGGAACCATCTAAGCATCTGCAATAGTAACACTGTGGGCCACATTCAAAATGCATTTCTCTAATTTTATCTTAAATGAAGATTTCTTTCTGGTCCATGTCCTGCAATGATCTATTCTTCTCTAGAGACGTCCACTCCTCTACTGTGCCTACAGGACTTAAAACTCTTCCCTGGTTAATTGTGTTACAGGAATCACAGCCCTCTGTTGGTACGAATGGGATGCAGGAGAACAGGAACAACAAATTATCACCATGGTTACCAAACTGCTCCTGTGTACCAAGAGCGAAACCAAGCCCTCCAAGAACGTCCCCTTAGATCCCATCAGACTGCAAGGCTAGGAGTTTGAGTTCCAGTTCTATTTTCTGACTACCCACACTACCTAGGCTGGCTTCCTGTCTCTAGCTGCCATCACAATATCTTTTTGGTTTTGTTTGTTTGTTCATTTGTTTTTTTTTCAGTATTTTCACAAGAAAACTGATTTTCAGCTATTATCCAAATCATTCCGTGTATCAATGCCATCCCATTCCTTCTTCACTCGATTCTCATCAGTCTTTCATATCTAATCTCCTACAGTGAGCGCTTCTGTGGAAGCGCTCGGTGGCCCCTGCCTACTGTTAATTCTTTATGCTTAAGTAACCCTACTGGATCTAATTACGCTCATTTTTGGGAAAATTTGGTCAAACCGACTATGAATTTATCTTGGATAAATTCAGCCAGTGGATGCCTCTTATAGCAGAATCCTTTGTAATTTTAGACACCCTTTAAGGAGCTCACAGTCATCTTTAATGTATTAAAGATCAAAACCGGCCTTACCTTTAGGCCACTGTCATGCCAGACCTGAGACCTCTGCTATTCCTATGAATGTGTCCAGTTTAATTCCAACTATAGCTTCCTCCTCCTTTTACACTAAAATTTGTTTACCTATGACATATCTACTTCCATTTTGATTTTTTATTGGAATCAACTTTGGGTCCATGGACTCTATTATACGTTATCTTCAGCCCTGCTCACCATTTTTCCCCCCTGGTGATCCTCATATGCCATGGCAATTTTAGGAATAATTCCAGAACCCACCTTCCTCTCTATTCTTAGATCCTACCACTTTTTTCTGATACACAATGCTTTCACCCTTCTAGACATTCTGAATTTCACTACCCACTCCTCAAAAGCCCCTTGATTGGCCCTTCAACAGTTCACAGGAAACCTGGACGACTCCAGCCCATCCATACGTGTTACTGTGATCACGGCACATGAGGTAGAATTTTGTGGTTTAAGCAAAAAAGTTGTATTTTATCTTAAAGAGTACTCCTCCTCTAAAATTAAACTATTATCTTTTAATGTTTTCTGGGGGGCAGCAATTGGACTTAGAATTCTTGGTCAAACGTGATTCTAAAAATAAATTTGCCATTGGATTCATATAATAAGCTGATCTGTGAAGACAGGGAAGTTGCTACAGGATACAAACAAAGGGAATGGAGGAGGCTTCAATAATGTAGAACTTAAGCTCCGAATACATGCCTTTCCTGTGGGTTACCATGGGAACCAGTCCTCACTACATATAGCCTTGACACTCTATGTCCCACAATGGAGCCCCACAGAGCTTTCAATTAAAAAAATAAAACCATGTTTTCTACTAAAATGTAAACTGATGATGAAATCATCTCCCTGAAAACCAGTCCAAGACTTGTGCTGCATTTAAAATAAAACCACCATGTCCTTACATCATCTTTGAGGTCACAGGTGACCAGGCTCTGGCCAACCTCTCCTTCCAGATCACATCTTTGCACTGTCTTGTTCCTGAGGCCACTGCGCTTGTTTCTAGAACACAGGCTTGACAGTGTTTTATTGACCGAAAAGCTCCACTGGCACCGACCCCTGTGTTCCTCACCATCCCTCAGGTGCAACTGGAGTATCAGTAACCACTCTTCTGTCTCTTGATTCTTTCTTGGTCCTCTTCTGGATTGTTTCCTGAGATTTGCATCCTGGCTTTACAGCTTCATTGACATTTTATCTAGGCTTTATTATTTTTTTTTTTTCCTGTCTAAACACTCAGTTCATCTCTCAGGACTGTTCTGAGAATTAAATTAGAAGAAACAAAAGCACTTGGCATAGAGCCTGGCGTGTATTAGGGGCTCACAGTCGAAGTGCTGGATAAAGATGTGGCCAGAGAAATGAGGAGAGGCGTTCCCTGGTGCTCAGTGCTAGCAGTTTTACATACAAAACAGGCCGGAAGCACAGTGAACTGGAGTCTGGAGTGGTGGTCTCTAAGCTGCTGTGAAGATGAATGCGAGTGGCTAAGGCTGGATTGGGCAAGATCTTTTAAGGTGAAAATAAGAAGAAAATGTAACAAATCACACACCATCTTGGGCAACCATACAAAACAAGCTAAATGGAGGGTTGGGGAGACTCTTAGGAGCATCTCCTTGTGCTGTTCTGCTGGATTGCTGGGTCTGCCCTCTCAGGGCATTCCTCTGAGTAGCTGAGATTACAGGAGTATGCCCACATGTCCAGTTTGTTGAGCTGTCCCTTAATTCTTTAGCCTATCCCTCCTTTCCTCCTGACTTGCCCTTCATCTTCAGCAGTGATGCTTTGCTACTTTATCAGAGACATTGTAACAAAGTAGCAAATGTGGGGGTCCTTAAACAAAGGCTTCAGAAAAAGCTAAGGGTAAGATGTGGACAAGGTTGGAGGCCTGAAACCTTTTTCCTTGGCCACTGCCTCTCTTGTGTTTTCAGCTCCTCTTCTCTCCTGTTATACCCTGCTTTCAAACGTCCTCTTATTTTGCAGACAGCACACATAATGGATTAGACCCTACTCCAGTGACCTCATTTTAGTTTAATTTAATCTCTTTAAAGACTTTATCTCCGAATTCAGTCACATTCTGATGCCCTCAGATTTGAAACTCTAACCTAAGACTTTTGAATGGAAACATTGTAGCTTACAATGTCCTCCAAAATCAGAGGTTAGTTATAATAGGACACAAATGAACAAAGATGAGAGAGACTCTGGGGTTAGTGAGGGTCAGAAGATAATGGTGGTACTAAACAGACTATTACAAAGAAATCATTTGATGAATGTTATATGCAGAAAATTTGAGCTTAATCTTAAATGTTTCTCACATTAAACCTGTGAGTCTGTGAGGTGGGTCATATTATAGTTTTAAAATATGAGACTTTCTTCCAGAGATAGGATAACTTTTTAATGGCAGGCAAATTATAAGATATGGAGTTGAGTTCTAACTTTGGGCCTATCTGACCCAAAATTCTCTTAAGGAGGTCATATGGCCTCTCAGGACCTGCGACATCTGGTACCTCCTAACCATGTGCCCTGCTAGGCTTCTGGTCCTCACTAGATCCCTCCTTTGATGGCTTCCAATTTTCAATAACCGTTATTCAACTAGTCTGCCAATGTTTGATACCCATACTACTTAGTTACTTCTCAAGAAGGCATCGGAAAGCAGGGTGAAGAGGTAAAAGACCCTCTACCACCTCTCCTCTAACAGTCTGCTTAAAACATCTAGGAACAGATATTGTATACACTTTAGCCACCATTAAAATATTCCAATAACTATATTTACGGGCACAGCCTGAGTTTACACTTTACTGAGTGTTACACTTCAAAACCATAAGAGCTATGTTGCTATGGCAAGATTGGGTTGGTGGTGACAGAACAACACCAAGGGGTGTCCTAATGTTTGGCCTCACCAGTGCAGAAGGAGAGGAATTAAATCCGACACACTTTGATGGTTCATCTTTGCTTGAATAAGCTGCTAGTAAGGAGTATAGAAGACTGGACTGCCCTGACTTAGGATTCCCAGTTCTTACACTTGTGAAACTATTAAATCTAGAACTCTTTCTTTCTTGCCCCAGTAGCAGGAAAACATCTCTCCCCATCCTTTTTTTTAATCACAGCAATGCCCCAGCTTGAGATCTGCCACATTTAAACATTTCAATTGCACAATACAGTAGTGTTAAGTTGAAGCACAACAATAGACAACAGGTTCCTAGATCCCAGTCATCCAATACGCTGGAAGAACTCTATCCTGATGAATGCAGTCCATTATTCGGCTCTTCTTCCAGGTTCTGGAAACCACTAAACATTCTACTTGCTATTTCTCTAAGTTTGGCTGATTTGCATCCTGTGGTATAAGTATTCATCCTTGTGACTAGATGATTATTCTCAGCATAATGTTCTCCAGGTTCATGGCTACTGGATATGGCAAATTTAACATCGTTGCTTCAGCAACTTGACGGTCATTGGATTGCTCTAAATACCTACGAAGCCCCATTCTACAGTTGGTAGTTAACACTAGTTAAGCACTTAGTTAACACTAGAAACACATTCACTAACTGTACTTAAATCATTAAGAATGGGCACACCTTTCTGAAAGGGAAGCAAAGATGACTTTATAAAGTGCGATGTGAAATGTTAGTACCCTCAGTAACTGCTATAGGTATAGCACTGGGTCCCGGCTTCTCCTAAATTTCAAGGGACTCAGGCTATGCCCTGGCTTGCTATTCAGTGTTGGACCACTGGGGAGTGTGATTGCTTTTGGAAACCTTCCTGTCGTATAGTCACAAAGTCCTCCATATCCTTTCTTTTTGGGGCATTATATGATCATTCTTTGGTTCTAGCTTGCACTACAGAATGTCTCTCCCTTCCCAGTTATAGCAGATTGTACCCCTTATGCTACGAATCATTTCCCTACAGGGTTTGCACAGTCTACTTGGAAGCTACTGCTGCAAACAAGGAACATTCACTTGAAGTCAGAACAGGTTTTCTATTATCAGTGCAGCCCACAGATGAAGGGCTAGGGCTAATACAGCAGAACAGGACAATAGTATACAAAAGAACCAGGTTACGTACTGGATATATTCCTTTATATATGTTGGAAGTTATAAAATTGTTTTTAAGAGGGTGGAAATCAATATTTGAACCGAATCTCATATTTTACTTAATTTATCCCCTGCTGGGATAGATCGTCACTTTGGGTTTCTAGGATCTGTGAACACTATAGTACGTTTGCTATTCATTAATTTATTCCTTTATTTATTCATTCATGAATTATGTACAGTCCTTGGGTTGTGGATCAGGATCTACAACCATAGTGTTTAATTCACTATGTGCCCACGGTGTTAATTTGAGTACACTGATTCCCACGCTTTTCTCCACCAACTCCTGCTTACCCACTATCACGGCAAAGCAACAGCAATTATATTTTCTGCCTCGAGGATGCCCAGTGGCCAGCATTCTTATAAGGGCACACAACCCAGTAACGAAGGCTTCCCTGTTGGTGAGGTGGGACTATTCACAACTCGTTGTTCAAGAGTTTGCTGCTAAACCGTGAAAGGGCAAGAAAGAGAGTCCTGATACACTTCCTGGATGTCCTTGGAGATGTTCACACTTGGATACCTATTATAAGCACCTCTGGAATAATTTTTGACCCAAATTACCTTCCTTGGAAAACTTGTACAGCGACCCTTAGAAAAGTAACAGAGAATGACTGTATTATTTGGGAATTCCATTCCTAGATAATCTTAAAGAATTTAATCCATGGATACAAATAGGGTTTGTACATACTGTTGATGTAGCATCAGTCACAATAGCCAGAGTACAAGTTTAACTCAAATACCGACTGACAAACAGAAGGAGGTATATATACGTGGATAATATGCCTGGCATGTTATCCAGTCTTTAAAAATAAAACTGAGCTGCATGCTACAATATGGATGAGTTTTAAAGGCATCACATTAATGAAGTAAACCAGCAACAGAAGGTCAAATATCACATTCCCTCTTATTGGAGGTAGGTCCTTAGAATGGTCAGACTCCCAGTCAGAAAGCTGAATGGTGATGGCCAAGGGTGGGGCTATTTATTTAATGGGTAAAGAAATTTAACTTGGGCATTTATCCTAGAGAGAGATATTGGTTATTGGTGCAGTAATTCAAATGTACAGACTATCACTAAACTTTGTGATTGAAATGGTGGATTTTATGCTATCCTTTACCATAGTAAAAACAAAACCCACCTATGCCAGAGTCTACTCAGAACCACAAATAAGTTAATATTGGACGGTAGCTGAGGTGTGCTCTCTAACCCTGGGAAGTAATCCCAGAGTGATAAACAGAGAAAGACAGCCAGGCGTCTCTGCTGGTGAAGTAGCTCATTCATAAGTTCGCCTGAGTTCTCAGTGCCTGGGAATCAAAAGAATGCCAGGGCAAAGCGGCAAACCCCACTCCTCTGTGACCTTTTCCAGTCACTAGGAAATAAATTATGTTCAGCACATTCTTATAAAGGTTGGAGAAAGGAAAGGAATGAATTGAAACATATTTTCGATAGTCATTTTCAAAACCTAAAGAGAATAACAATTTTAGTGTTTTTAAAGGAAGATTTAGTTATCCGGGGATCACAAAAATGAGGGCGGGTGTCTGGACAATGCTAATTCAGTCTGTGTGCTTTCTGCAAGTACATCTTATTTTATAGGTATATTGGTTCATATAATTTACCCAGTCTGAAGAGTAATGGCCTAAATACAAGTCTGTGGGGTATGGTCTTGATTAATGATTGATGAGTGATGGCCCAGGTAGATGGGGGTAGTCCCATCCTTCCATAGGTGGTCTTGGGTTGTATAAGAAAGCAGACTGAGAAAGCCCTGAGGAGCAAGCCAGTAGGCAGCACCACTCCTTGGCCTCTTCTTCACTTCCTGCCTCTGGCTTCCTCCCCTCACTCACCTTAGTGACAGGACTGTTACCTGGAAGTGTAAACTGCAATAAACCTCCCCTCCCTTCCCCTCCCCTCCCCTTTCTTTTTTTCTTAGTTGATAATGTTTTACTATGATTTAGAACTTTTTTTCCTCAAAGAACAAAATTATTTGCATAAAAATTCAGGTATCTGAAAGACTCAAAAGGCTCTTTTTCACTTTGTTCAAGTTCTGTTTCCGGGTATTAAGGGCGTCATACAGTTGTTGCCACTGCTAACAAGACAAAGACCAATCAATAGATGTTTGTGAATGAATAAATTAAAACTGTTCAAAATTTATGGGTGCTTGAGATGCATTCGATCCTTGGATTGTGAAGTTACGTATTACGGGGTAAGTGTGTGGGAATATGTAGTGAACCAATACTATCTCCTGTGCACTGGCTAACACATAGCTCTCAGTCTTGTACATCTTAGTTTTTAAAATGTACCTGTTTCTGAAACTAACCGTATTTCATGAAAAATGTATTATAATGAAAGCCTTGATTAAGACAAACTGGTCTCTGCCCTTCCTCTTCTCCTGTTCCTTGGCCTCCCTGGAGAAGCCCTGGATAATCAGTACTCAGGGTTAAGTACATAAATCCCTGACAGCCCTTTTTCCTAATGCATGTCACATGGGGTTGCCACTTAGTGATAAACTGGATCACAGGTTAGTCCTGCAATTCAGAGCAACCTTGTGACTATCACTTGGAGACTCATAACTGAAATTGGTTTTTTTTTTTTTTTTTGCTTCCTCTATAACTGATGGATATTAAGCATCTCTTATTACAGCTCAGCCAACAGTTTTTCAGCAGGCTGCCTCTCCCACTCAAGTACCGCTGATGTGAATTACATGTGAATTACATGTACTTTACAGACAGAATTTGAATCATGCCATCTCTATAAACCCAGTGAAAAGCCACTTTGCAGATTCAGCTACACATCTCTTGGAGACTGAGATAACCCATGGCCCCCTAAAGGGATTGGGGGGACATAATCCAGTCTGGATTTTTTCATTTGTTTTAGTGTTGGGGAAAACCAAAGGTCTCAGACATGCTAAGCACATGCTGTACCACAAAGTCCCTAGTCTGAGTTTAAAGTCACTTCATTCCCCAAACACACTTTGAATGCAGTGAAAACGTATTGTTTTCTTTTTTATATGCACAAGAACAAAAAAATGTAATTTTAACTGCACATTAAAAAAGAAAAGAGAACGATTTCACTGAATCATCGGAGATATAAGGTCCTTAAATTTTCTATCTATTATAAGATGATCCTGGAGACTTAAAACCGATTCAAAGCCATTTTATGCTTTCCGGATAACATACATTTTGTTTTAAAAAGGCATATAACAGGTTTTTGCCTGTTGGTTAGGGTTATTTGATTGACAAACTCCCTGAGGGCATCTTGTTCTCGGTCGCAACAGTAGTGACGAAAGCCAAAGGGGCCATTAACAAGTAATTAATTGTACAGTCCACGTGGAAAAGAAGTCTCTGGACACCAGGGAAGCATTAGCAAAGAATTTAGCCCAGTGGTGTATGCAGACACCTCATTTACATTTTAAATGTGGTCAACAGTGTCTCAGAAATGAACAGAAGTGTTCAGAGAAATGATAAGATGACACACACAGCCATCATCGATTCTGGCTCAAGAGTGTCTTTCAGACACAAATGGATATGGGAGGCCAGGATGCTGGGAAGGGAAATGTGATGAGATTCCCGAGTGGGGGTTGAAGTGGGAGATGGGGGTGGCAGTGTATAGGATCAAGATACATTGTGTGTGTGTATGAGACATTCAAGTAATAAATTAAAATTAAATATGGATTTTGTAGCACTTCCAAGCACTGGCATTATAAATTCAATTTAAAAGCCCCAGTCAGATGAAAAGTCAAATTAAGAAAAGGCCATGTAGCCGTGGCAAAAATGTTATAATTTTGAAAGGGGAATTGTCAAGAATCGTCGCTGGTTTACTGCTCTCATTTGGTTCTTAAGAAATGAAAGCGGTGGCGTCTGATAGCATACACGTTTAATCCTAGGATTTGGGAGGCTGAGGAAGGAGCCAAGGCCTTTAGGCCAGGCTCACTTACATAGCAGAGTCTATTTCAAAGGGAAGGAGAGAAGGAGGAAGGGAAGGAGCATAGAACAGTCTAGGTAACTACCTACTTCACACTAACCCTACCCTACTGCCTGCCCTGATAACTTGCACCTTTCCATTGTTAGCATCTGACTGTAAAATCCCCTTAAAGAAATATATAAAGTCCCCTTAAAGAAAGCAGAAGCACATTTTCCAATTGGTTTTCAAATGAAGTATCAAAAACCCCAGTCAATGACATTATGGGTTTTTTTTTTTTTGTGACAAACTCTTGTTAATATTTCTAAATAGTAATAATGGAACTTCATGCATGAAAAGTATCTTTGGAATATTGCTTCAGCTGGCAGACAGTATGAGGAATCTCTATCACATTCTAATTTATCATCTTCAAGCTAGAGAAGACAGTTATTTCTACAGTCATTATAGACGGGGTGCTGCAATCTCAGGAGAGCCCTGATCTCACCACTTTCTAAGGAAAGGATGGCTGGGGGAAATGACCCAACTGTCAAAACACATGGAATCCACAAGATACATTATACAATGTATAATGTGTGTCTCTGTCTATTTCTTTCTTTCTCTGTGTGTTCTTTTTTACATGTGAGTCTCTCTGCCTCCCTGTCTCTTTCTTGTGTGTGTGTGTGTGTGTGTGTGTATAGTGTGGTGTGTGGTATGATGTCTCTGTGTGTGGTGTGGTATGTATGTGTGTGTGTCTGGGGTGTGTGTGTGTGATATGTGTTGTGGTATACATGTATGTATGTGTGTGTGTGGTGTGTGTATATTGTGTGGTATGGTGTGTGGTATGTGTGTGTGTCTGGGGTGTGTGTGTGTGATATGTGTTGTGGTATATGTGTGTGTGTGGTGTGTATGTATGTGTGTGGTATGGTGTGTGGTATGATGTCTGTGTGTGTGGTGTGGTATGTGTGTGTGAGGTGTGGTGTGGTGTGTGTCTGTGTGTGCATGGTGACAGAGACTGAACTCAGCACTCCACACAAGCTAGGCCAACATTCTACCACTAATCGTGTAAGCACACCGGGAGCCCATATTCCATCTTTCTGAGAAGGAAAATCGCAAGATTTCCAGAAAATAAAAAATAAAACAAATAAAAACCAGTAAAGAATATTTCATTGCAAACTCATCCTAACACATACCACATATATTTATCTCTGAGTAATTTTGTCTGCTTTTTAGTTTTGTGTCTTAGTGGTGTCATTTCTCAGCACAAAAGTCAAAAAATTAAGATCAAATGCCCTAGTTTCTTGAACCACTTTCGAAGGCTCTCTCCTCACCATGGAACAAAAACCACTGCTCAGCGTGTTGTCTGTGCTCAAGCCTTTAACATTAGCACCATTCTTACTGTGGGCACAATGGCATCTCCATACGCACGCCTCCAGTGTATGAAGCTGGTCTCCAAGGCAGTGGCTCCTTCAGAAGACCATTCCACACTGATAGGTCTGCTTCATCCATCTTGGCTTCTGTAAATTTTCTAGGCTATAGTCTTCTTCAATCTTCCCATGGGTTCAGTGAATCACATTCATGAGAGTCTGTCTAGTTTCACAGACTAAATGGGGGAAGAGTAAAAGTGGGTCTGTGTCTTGTGTAAGCCACATGGAAGTCGAACCACCACCTAAGTTCCACAGCAAGAGTGAAAACACCTGGTCATGATCTGACTGAAAGATATGCAGATGTAGTCTGCCTCATAATTTGACGGCGTTACTGCTCACGTGCTTTCTATGCATCTTTTCACCTTCTTTATTGATTATCCTTTCGTACAGCTCCAGGGATCAATTTATGACTTCCTGGCAGGTCCACAGTCCATTTCTGTCACGCTAACACCTGCCAGTGGAGCCAACAAGAAAAAGGCAGCATCTTTTCCTCGTACCCAAGCTGAAGGAGGCTGGTCTGGGTGTCCTGGCCCACAGTTTTTCTTGGCCTTTATGAAGTACATTAAGTTGTGCAAATAATCTCTGCAGAAAAAAATACCTGCCAGGTGACCATGGTTCAGTGAATGGTTGAACCTCTCTCTTCTTTAGACAATGATGTCTCTTTTCTAATGATGTCACTTGCGTGTGAGTGCGCATGCGTGCGTACACACACATACACACACACACACACACACACACACCCCTCCCCCAGAGAAAATTACCTTGATTTGAAGAACTTGTCTTTCAGCTTCTGGTAATGGGAAACACTTAGGGAAATGTTACAATGTGGGTGACAATCCCAGGAAGAGTCTAGAAGCAAACTTCTCTGACTTAATTAAAACTGAATTCTGATGGGTCGCTCTTCTAGTCACCTTTATATGTGGTTTTGGTTGGATGCCCTCATGTCAAAAAATTAAAGGTCAATTGAAAATCACAGATAAATTAGTTCATTTAACACTTAGCATTCATCTCTACATGTTAAGAATGCCAACTGTCTTATTTGTAATATTTCCAGTTTAAAAAAAAAAAAAACCTAACCACATTATCCTGCAAATCAAAAAACAAAGAGTGCTCTAACTCATCGATAGAACCAAGAACAGAGCAAGCAGTTTTTCTTTCTCCTTCTTACTCTACCTTGAACCATTATATCAAAGTTAGATGGTAGCATAGATCCAGAATTTGAAACATACTTTAAACTTTTTAATTTTGGATTCAGACTTGTTAAGGTTTTAATTTTAAAAATGTTTAACAACAACAAAAACCTCACAGAGTATATTTGCTTTATTTCAAAGTACAGTGGCATCAAATGCTCTGAATGTCTCAACTTTTTACAGATGTATCTTCTGTTTCCTTTCAAACTGTTCTGATACTTACGGGTAGTAACATCTGTGTCCCTAAATTGTGTTTCTGATCTTAAAAGACAAACAATAATGTCTTAAATGGTTAAATGGTTTATAATGTGAAAGTTTACCAACAACAAGAATAATTTGGTTTTTTTCATGGCTCAAATTATTTTCACTTTTGAAGGCACTTTAGGGTCCTCCGATCTCTGTCCTTGAGATTGCAGTGGCCCCAGCTCATGGAAGAACAGAGCTTAACAAAATTCAAAACGACAGTTGATATATTTTATCCTTGTGGATATTTGTTTGTTTTTAAGGAATAGAAAGTGAGTCAGCATATCCTTATATGGATCCCTAAGTATGTGGATTAATTCTGTGTTTTTATTGTCTTATTTATATAGTCATCTATTTAGAGAGTGAAGTGGGTAGCCCAGGCTGGCCTGGAATCCACAGTTCTCCTGCCTCTGTGTCTCCAGTGCTGGCATGGGCATGCATTACCACACTTGCCTTCTTCAAATTCTTAAACATCTTCATTACATAGAATGGAATATACTAGGTTGCAATCACTGCTGAGGTGTGTGTGTGTGTGTGTGTGTGTGTGTACATGTGTATTAATTAGTGTATAGAGAACCCAGAGAGCATATTCAGAAGTCATTTTTCACTAGCTCTTTATTTTGGTTTGGAGGCTGGATCTCTCTCATAGACCTAGAGTTCACCATTTAGGCTAAGTAGACTGTCCAGTGACCTCCCGGAAGCCACCTGCCTCCATTTTCCCAGCCCTGGGATTACCAGTGTGCTACCATGGTCAGCTTTTCACATGGGTGTGGGGATCAAACTCATGTCTTCATGCATGCATAGCAGACACTCACTGAGCTACTCTGTCAGCCCCAGGTCACCTGACCAGACTGGTGAGATCCACAGGTGACACCTCCCTCTGCTGGGACACTTCAGGAAGGACATAGAACTTTTAGGGAATGCAGCATTCCACTCTCCCTGTACAATAAAGACGAGAATGGCCTAAGCTACCTCTGAGCTTTGGAAATTGCCATGACGGAGTGCAAGGACTTCAGTAAAACCACAAGGAAGCTCAGAATTGTGAGTGGATAATTAGTACTAACCCTAACCGTCCGGTAGACAGCCAGGAAAGCAGAGGAGATAGTTGAGAAACCTTGGGAGCCCGCTTGTCTTGGGCCACATTTTCCCAGAGAACAAATCTCTTGACAGAATGAGATTCTCGAGCTGTGCACGAACACCCCTGTCTGAACGATGCACTTAGCATCCTGCTAGCAACAGCAAGCTGCATGCACACTGCAGCCCCACAACGGAATAAGGTCTTGCTTCCTCTTAAGAATTATCCAACTTAGATTCTATTCAATCAAACTCTCCTTAGGCCCCAGTAGAAGACTGGCCTGAGCTGGTTTGGGTACATAAACAATAAAGCTCTCTAGGTGGTTCTCTTTGGAGAGTATCTCCTGTTTACCATGTTTTGCCTGTGCATGAAAGGGCAAACATACAACTTAAATCAGATACATGGTGGGATTCAACATGTGCAATAGAACTAATGATTATTTAACTTAATCAGCCAATCAAAATAAGGAACCATGCAAACCGCACCCTTCTTAACCAGATCCTCCTCCTTGTACGCTCCATAAAAGAGTCCAGGGAACAACCATGACCCTTGAGCATCTTCAGTCATGCAACCTGCTTGCTCTCTGGTGGACTATTCTTCCCGTTCCAGCACTCTGCTCTGAATAGTTTCCTGGCTCCTTCGCACTCTCTGTGGGCTTTCATTTCATTACAAAAAGGCCCCAAACCCAAGAAAGTCCTGGCTGAGATCCTGACCGCTGGGAACGACAGCACACACCCAAGGTGAAATCATGGCAGTAACAGACACATTTTAGGCAAACAAGACACCAAAATGGTTCAGCAAACGGATTCGTCCATCTCGTATAATAATCTTAGGAGCTTTTAGTAAATTTGGACTTATAACAAGACAAGACAAGACAAGGGATATATAAAAACAATGTAAATCCATTTTAAATGTTCACACCTAGGAGGAACCAGTTTAATTGCCTTCTTCAACAAGCAATGTTTCTATACTAATTATCATGGTGGCTCTGGGAAACACACATATCAGGTCCAGCATATCCCGTGAACCACACCCAAGGCTGCAGGCACTCTTACCCTCCTAATTTTGCATCCTAAGTACACATCTTCATACTTGTTTAACCCTTGGAATGTAAATGACCATATAGAAAATGCTATAGCTAATATTTGAATAGATTAAAGATGGCTATGACAAATAAGAAGCCAGGGATGGCGATAAGGGCAGGAGGAAGAGGGATGTCAATTGATGGAGGAATGGATCGAAGGGATATGATAAAAGAATTTTATTAACTAGCAAACCATATAAACATATCCTACGCAATTATCCCTATAATAGCCTTATTTAGTCTTTTGTTGTCAGAATTGGATGAAATTTCATTTGAAATACTTGACTCTACATCCCATATATCTCAGATATACACACATTCCCAAAGAGATGAGTTATTTTTGTAAAATACAAACACCAAGCAAAAATTATGCTCACTGAGAACGTGCCTGGAGAGCCACATACATGCACATCGTTAAATATAGAAACTAACTGTAATGAGCATCATTATCTCCAGTTTCCAAGGATACCAGAATAAGCACTACTCCTAAATTGCAGTACATTCAGCAAAGGGCATAGAGTAATTTATATTCAGGGTCATCACTGGCTGACAGCAGATGTAGAAGGAAGGCCAGGGTAAATCACCCTGCTTGCTGAATCCTGTGTGTTACCTACTTCACTTTTCAGTCCTTGACCCCATCCTTTGGTTCCAGCCCTGGTTAATATTTCACAGGAGAAAGTTGAAGAATATGATTGTAAATATGTCTTCCAAGAGGACAGAAAAATCCCCAAAGGGGAGGGCAGAAAGAGATGGATTCATGTGAGGGTGGGGGTGGGGGCTGGCACTCTCATTTTCTTTGTTTGTGAAAAGCAGCAAAGGCTGGCTGTGTGCATCAGTCACACTGGTCGCCATCTTTCCCTGTGCCTAGAGAACAACTGTACCCTTAACCTCAACTTCTCAGCCAACCAAGCGCAGGCAGTGCAAGGCTTTTGGAGAACACCACTGAGCAACTGCCATCGTTTCTAAAATCAAACTCACCTTCTTGAATTTTGCCTTCTCGTCTTAAGGATCTAGATGTTTTATAAAACCCATGTCCTTTGTTTCTGCGACAATGAAAATATTTAAAACTACTTTGTAACAGCTTGGTGTGGGTATAGCTCTGCACCCATTTATTTGTTTGGAATGGTCTGTTTTCTGATTGTTTTTATTGTGGCACTTTTGGTCAGCATAGGTGGGTAGGGATAAGGACTGGCCGGATGGTTGATCAGGTAAATGTCAGTAAGAGGCCATGGCCTCTAGGAACTTGTCCTTCTAAGTCCAATGGTCACTTATGAAAAGGTGACTGGGACGGGACAGATACCTTATTTTAAACTTATGAAGATATACGTAAAGTATGGCTCAGGAGCTGGGGAGATGGCTCTCCGGGTAAAGAGCTTGCTGTACAAGCATGGGCTACTGAGTTCAGACTCTCTCAGACCCACCTAAAAGCTGCATGGGTACAGGCCTGTGATCCCAGCTCCAGTAAATGGAGACAGGTCCACCCTGGGGCTTGCTGGCCTGCCAGGCTAGTGGAAAAAGGTGAGCTCCAGTTTCAGCGAGAGAACGTGTCTCAAAAAGGAAATTGGAGAATTGTTGAGGAAGATATCCAATCCTGACTTCTGGCTTCTATACTTACCAGCATGAGATAGTGAATCTGCACACACATGCACATAAGCAAAGACTACACACACACACATACAAGTCCAATATGGTTCAGACATAATAGCAATTTTGTATGCAGTTCTTTGACCATCATCTGTCTACTTAGTAAATAAAATCTCCTATGGAACATCTGCTACCTGGGATGGAGGAAACCTTCTGTACCTTCAAATGCTTCCTCTTGACGGGCACGAGCTATTACGCCAGGCTAAGCCTCTTAGCTTAATGTGATAATAAAGAACAAGCTGGCTATTTTGATAGTGAAGGCCTTCTAGGGCATTCCTCTCTTGCAACAAATGATACTGCTCATTTTTTCTCAGAGGTGAAGGAATAAAACCTTACCAAGTTTCCCAATAGTTATATAACATATACACTGTATGTCAATAAACAACCTATTTACAGATTAACTGTTAATACAGAAACTTTAATTTCTTTCTTTAATGTTCTTCCTATATATTATACATGATTAACTATTACATATTTACATGCATTGTCAGAAAGATGTCAGTTTAGACCCGTTTTTTTTTAAATTTTTAAGTCAAAACAAATTCGCTTAGTTTGGGATTAAAAGGTTGTTTCTGAATCTAGTCGACAAAGTAATAATAGCAAATTTAAAAACCATATGAAATGGGAAGATGGGCTCAGTTATCTTGAAAATTATATCAAAATTATTTCGGTGTTATCATTTTGACACTATTTCCCACAAGACCAACGTTTGGAGGTAAGATGGCTTCAGACAGGGTTTTGCACTTCGTGGATGAAACTTTGAAACTGTTCAGGTTGCAAAGTTTTAAGGAAATGGACCCTATTAACTCCTTGACCCACCCAAGGCTAGTCCTAGGTTAGGGCAAAGGATAGTAAGTTCGTTCAGTGGGTAAACATCAGACAAAATATTCATAAGTCACTGGCCGGAAGAGTCATCCGCTGTGTGAACATTTCTTCCTGATAACACGCGTCCGCTTTCACAAAACCCCCTAAGGCAGAAAGTTTACATTAAGCGTCATAACTGTATTCCCTGCTTATGAATAATCAATCTCAAAAAATCTTCAGTGCTGGAAGTGCCCCACCCACCAATTCAGAAGCTTTATCTTGGACTGGGGCCACTTGGCTCTCTGGATGTAAGAACCTCGAATGATGGGTTTCCCCGCCCCACTTTCTATTATCCCAGCATCTAAACTATAGTCCTGTATTTCTCACAGGTCTTCGAAAAATACTTTCTAGTGGCTCGCCCTTTCTGCCTCTTTTGGAATTAGAAAGTGGCTAATTATCAACCCTCAAACCATACTGGCTACCATACTGGCTATTACAACGCTAGCTAGTGAGCACTGTCACATTTTTTTTTTTAAAGTGGGTCTATGTCCATCAGAAAAGAAGCTGGCTCGGCCACCCGAGGTTAAGACCAGCATTTCCCCTCGCGGGTGTGGCGTAGCTTTGATTCTTGGCCCAGCTTCCAGCCCTCTGGCCTCCAGTGCAGCTTCCTGGCCTCAGCTCTCCACTGAGGCAGTGGAGACCACTGTGGTCCCCTGTTCTGTCCTGCCCAGCTAGGGGGTGTGGCTGGGGTGGCAGTGGTGAGTGAATGGCAGGGGTGGGGGGGTTACTCCGGTCCGTGCGTCCTGGGGTGGAGGTGACCCGGTAACCCGAAAGCTGCCAGGGGAGGCCAAGAGGGCAACGAGGTTTCCAGGAGGCTGGCTGACCTCCGCTGGGGGAAGGGGGGACAGAGGTGTGGGGTGGCAGACACTGGGTACTGGGAAGCGCCCCGGGCTCATGGCGGGGTGGGGAGAGCCCAGCGATTGCTCGGAGTGGAGGCAATCGCGGAGCGGGGCAGTAGTTCCGGGACAGCGAGGGGACTGCGCGTGGGGTGCGGGACGCGGGCACCCACTCACCTATGCACAGCTGGATCGCGTAGGCATAGTAGGACCAGCCCAGCAGCAAGCTGATGAACACCACCGGGATCCAGTAGAGCACCCGCCGGCACCGCCGCCTCACGCTGCCCGGGCCCGAGGGCGCCATCTTCCAGCCGCATACACCTGCCCAGCTCCGCCGCCGCCGCCGCCCGCGGGCCTGACTCGGGGCCGGGCTCGGGGCTCCCGGAGCCCCCGGCGGGACAGGCCCGGGGGCGGCGGCTGGCTGTGCTGCGGCCACCGCGGCCGCCGTGGCGCTAGCTCCCCATCCCGCAGCGGCGAGCGGGCGCCGCGGACTCCCGTGCACAGCCGGGCTGAGGCGGCGGCTCCGGGTGGGGGAGAGGACGAAGGCGACGAGGCGGCGGGAAGCTCCGCTCCGCCCCCGCCTGGTCCCCGCCCGGTCCCCTCCTCGCCGCCTCCCACTCCGCGGCGGGCTGCGCGCCCTCGGGCGGGTGCAGGGATCCGGGGCTCAGACTCTCACTGCGCCCCCCGCCCCGGACTCTCGGCCACCCGTGCGCCCTTGCCGCGGGCCACCGCGGGGGTGGCGACCCGGTGCCCACCTTGGCCCTCCCGCCCCTGCACTTGACCCTGGGATCGCGGGACTGTAATGAGAATTGACACTCGCTCTGGGTCACCCTCCCCAGCCGCAAGCCACTCCCAGGGCGCGCACCCGGATCGGAGGGGACAGGCTGCACAGAGTCGCGCGTGGGAGGATCGAGCGGTCCTCCGGGACTCCAGCCAGCTGCTATTCCCCCTCCTCACCTGCCAGGCCCAGGGAGGACCGCGCCACCAAGTCCTTAGGCGCCCAGGCCCGCACCCCTGTATCTTGCCTGGAAATGTTTTCGCTTTAACTTGTGGGTGCCAGTAAACTGGCTGAGAGTAGCCAAAGTATGGTCAATGTCCAGAACAGACCGGCGAAATAATGTTGTTTGGGGATGAGACCGACTATCTACGTGCTCAGATCCCACCAAAGAGGGTTACCAGAGGCCTTAGCCAGAGGGAGCAAGTTGCATTTTACCTTGTGAATCTATTGACACTAACTAGAGTTAGGCATGGCAGATCTTTGCTGAGAGAAGACTCTCTTTTGTGTGTGTGTGTGTTAAATTGTCTAGCGATTCTAAGAGTAAAGTTTACCACTGCCTCCTCCCAAGAGTCGAGCGATTCCTTCTCTGCATTCTTTCCCATCCTATCCAACCTGACAGTGTTTTCGATAAATTTAGCATATAGTAGATTTTTAAAGCCGTTGCCAAAACCACTGGAAGGGATCCTAATGGTAGTTAGAACAAACATCCCACAGTTAATTGTTGGCGAATGGAAAAAGATACATTATATAAACAATTAGTATGTGTAACAGGTACCAGCTATCATTAATGAATACTGTATTTACGCCACATAACCATATTGGATAGAATTACTTGATAAACGTGATAAGAATAGTGACGTATAGAAACCCAGCTCCAATTGAGTCCCCCTGGCTTTTCAATTATCTTCCTAAGACTGGATTAAATATCAAGCCAATGTCCCAGAAACAGCTACCGCATCAATACCGAAACATCACTCACCGGCATTCTAAAGTGCATGCGAAAGAATAGTCAAGCTCACAAGGGACTTTAAGTCACTGAAATATTCTAAGCCTGTGAGTCACTTTATTTTTGCTGTGATGTTTTATTCCGTTTGGATATTCTCTAGGGTGGACTAGAGTGAAAACAGAATTTCCCTGCTATCCTTAGTTCCTCCCGTAGAAATCAACTTCATATCTCAACTAGACTAGAATAAGGAACTGAGGGCTTAGCTCCCCTGTACAGTTCATGCTTAGTGTGTTTGAGACCGTGGGTTCAATAGCTTCTACCAGCTTCTAATTCATAAAATAATGAGACCAACAGGAAGGAATTGTGATACCTCGTAAAGATGAGCTACCTGCAGGCAAAGATGAACGGACATTACTGAAGATTCAAAAGAGGTTGACCCCACCCCCAATCCTGGGAGCCCTGGAGACAGTGTTACTGTGCCCCTCAGATACCCAATGACACCTATGCCATCCTCAACCATCTCTCAGGGCTTGAGGTCAGGCCAGGAGGAGCAATCATTTTACTCAACTTTCAATATAAGCTGTATGGAGGTTTAACATCTTTATAGGCCACATTTTTATTACTTAATTATCACACTTTATTACTAAAACATCCGTTGTTCACATTTATGATATTTGTGAAGGATTTGCAATTCTTTGCCACGTTAAGGGTACCACTGCTGAGTTGCTGACTGCTCACTGTCAGCTCAGAAACTATCTGGCACAGGAAGGCAGGGAGAATCATGTCTGAAGTCACACAATGACAGGATTTATCTCTGCCTGGCCTCTGATTGGACAGGCATAAACCCGCATACACCAATGCAAGCTCTTTGGTGAGTGAACCAGTGCTGGACACCAAACTCTCATGAGCCTGGAAGGATAACTTTCATTCTCAGGTTCACTTTCATTTCAACAGGAAAACGGACTGAAGGCTGTACACAATTCACCAGAAACTTATTCTCCACAAAGCTACATAACTTTCAACTTTAATTTTTAGTTATCTTTTAAAAGATTACAAGGAACTACGGGTGAATAAACTCAAGCAGTAGAAGGTGAGGGGAAATTGTTTGTTTGTTGTTTGTTTTTGAGGAGAACCTGTCTATCCTGGTTCAAATGGTCATAAGACCATCCCAGCGAAGCCTCTCTTGAAGTCTCTGCTCACTCAAAGTTTATGAAATTGTGCATACATCTCAAAGACATTCTCTTTTAAAACTAAAAGGTTCCCATGATCAGATCTTGGTTCTATGAAACATTCTTGACCATCATTCCCTCTGGATCTCAGTTCCCCTGGTTCTTCAGTCCCCAGACCTCAACTCCGGCTTGCATTTGTGCTTAAAACTTCAAATCTTACTTCTGATCCAGGCTGAAATCTTTACCCAGTCTCTTGAAAAGTGAGTATCAAGGAACCACCATGTCAACCAAGCCCAGAAGCCACAAAGCCACCTGGTCTCACCAAACACCATTAACCCTGGTGTCAGATTAATCTCAAATCTCAGCACGTGCACCCAATTTTATTGACTTTACCTGGTCTCTGCTCTATAGTTACTACTTCCTTTTGAAAGTATTCTTGGTGATTAGCATTGCAGTAAGAGAATATCTTTGAAGTATATTCTGAATTTTAGTATTCTCAGATGTGTGAAAAATTGATTGTCTGAGGTTTGACACTTAAGAAATACCATCTCGCGCTATGAAGATAGGAAGTGACGAAGCTAGGGGTATAATCTATTTTTATTTACCGATGAGTTTCTTGCTGAGGAAAGATTATCTTTTATTGTTTTCTTAAACAAAGGTTATCAGTGTGGGGAGTGGGAGGCTAAACCAGCAATCCATGGTGTTGGTGATCCCCAGGTTATGACCCCCTCCCTTCCCCGTGATGGCTGGTTTTAGATCAACTTAACACTAACTAGAGTCACCTGACAGAAGAGATCCTCAACTAAGAAATTCGTCCATAAGATAAGGTTGTAGGCAAGCCTGTAGGGCATTTTCTTAGTGATTGATGGGAGAAGGGCCCAGTCAACTGTAGGTGGAGCTATCCCTGGGCTGGTGGTCCTGTAACAACGAGGTCGAGAAAGCTTTGAGGAGCGAGCCAATAAGCAGCACTTCTCCAAGGCCTCTGCATCAGCTCCAGCATCCGTCTCCTAACCTGTTTCGAGTTTTTATCCTGACTATGGAGAAACTGTCTTGTGTTTATACGGACCTGGTACCTGTCAATAATAAAATTAAGGTCTTTAACTTAGTCAGGAAATAGGAGGCACAATATCCAGGAGGCAGGAAGAATTCTGGGATACACCAGGTGAGTAGTTTCCTCTGCAAGATGTGACAAGATAGGTGCATGGCACTTGAGCACCGGTGACCAGTCCCTTTGGCAAAGTGCAGATTAGGTTAATGGGTTATTTTAAGTTATGAACTAGTCAGAGAAGAACCTAGCTATATGGCCAAGGTATTTATTTGTAAATATATTTTGAGTCTGAGTTTTATTTCTGTGAGCATGGGGCTGAGAGGAAGAACCAGACCTAACTTCTCCACGTGAAGTCCTTCAGTGATGAACTGTGATGTGAAAGTGTAAGCCAAAGGAAATAAGCCCTTTCCTCCCGACTTGCTTTGGGCCATGGTGTTCCGTCATAGCAACAGAAACCCTAACTAGGATGGTGTCCATTATATTCACCGTGAGAGAAGGTCCTGCATATGTCAAACATGATGTTTCTGGACACATGTGAAAGAAAAGTAGTCTTAGAGAAGGATCTTGTTTTAGGGAGCACAGGACTGAAACAGTGCTTAGATGTTGATGTAGAAAAAAACACCCAGGCTCTCAAAAGTTGTTTTCAATTGTTCTGGAATTGATCGCATAGACTTAAAGATCACTTCCACCGTCTAAGGATGATTTTGCTGTGTGGTCTATTGTATGAAGACGCTGACAAATTTAAAAATGGGGGCAAATTGGTCAATTCCCCCATCAAGTACGCTACAATTTCCGTGGGCTCATTAATGTGTCCAGCCACTAGGGGGCAGGAGCGTACTAAGCAGTGCTAGGGTCTTGGCATTTTTTTCAAAGATTAAATAGCACAAAACATTACCTTAACCAAAGCAATTATAAATTATGACTTAATGATCAATTACACATAATTACAACCACTTATGATTATAGAATTTTACATTATAATTTAGTGGCTAATGAATAAAAATATTAACCTTACATAGAAATGTAGAAAGGCAAAAATAATCTTTCAATAGAGGAAATCACCTGGATTCTGCTTCCTTGTCGTGCAATGTGAAGAGTAATATCTAAAAATAAGATTTTTTCATTTAAATAATTGCTCCTTTTTTTTTTATACTGATACCCTCTCTTACCTGTAAATGAGAAAGGGCAGAACTTACCCAATGGTAGGCAAGTGTCCCGGTTCATGGGTCGGCATCTCTAGCATAATTTTTCAAATTAATTTGTTAGTTGGAATACAGAACAATGGATTTCACTATGACATTTTCCTAACACACAATTTTGCTTTGTTCGTGTGCATTTGCTTCTCCTATCCGACCTTCTGTCCAGCCTTCTCGTCTCCTCCTTATGAATTTTCTTCACTCCAGATAGTCCCTTCTATAGCATGTGTATCCACATTAATGTGTATGGAAGTCTAGACTCCAGATATGAAAGAAAATATGACATACATTTATTCTTAAGGGGCAAAACACTGCCATATGTTTGATGGAGAATTTGTCTGTGAGCGACCACTAAAAGGCCGGTAGACTGACCAAAGGCAACAAAACCCCGTGGGGTGGTGGCAAGTATCCCAGAAATGCCAAGGATGGCAGTGGTAGTCTAAGCAGAGCTTTTTTTGGTGCTAGTATCTAGGTCACGTACCAGTTTCCTTTGTTCCGGCTCAAGCTGAACTATCTAGTCTTCCTGTTGATTCTGCAGGGTCCCTATATACCTAGAGAAACATATTTTTTGTGTATGGAATCAATTAGATTTTATTTATGTTTACAGCTCCATCAGAGTTTAAATTTCATTCTGTATCTCATTTATTAAATGGTATGTTACTGGTATTGAGGTCTGGGCTGGATGTTTCTAGGTTTGTGGCCTTTCATCCAAAGAACTGAGAAACAACGGCTCACACTATTTTGGGAAAGTAGCCAGATAACTTTATCCCATGTGAAGACAAGGACTGGCTTCTTCAAGTTGTCCTCTGCCCTACACTCACATTGTAGAATATGCATGTGTGGGAACACACGTATGTAATACATATGTAATACATATGTATAAAAATCTTTCAAGCAGGGATATACATATTTTAATATTAATAGGGAACCACAGGAGTGAAGGTACAGTCTTTCTATATAATGTAAAGGAAGGAAGGGGTGGTTACTACTCTGGGTAGTTCCTTACTTTGATTGATAAATTAGCTAGATTAGGTAGATATATGATCCTTTCCTACTGTACATGTCCCTTCCCATAATGCATTTGGGTTTTAATCTTATGCATGCCCAATTATGCATAGGCATAAGATGGTAAAGAGTGAAATCTTGCAGAAAGCTCATTTGAAGGACACAGATTTCCTTAATGAAAATGGATCCCAAACCAGTTCAAGCCAGGTTGGCCTTGCCATTCTTCTTATGTTGATACACTGGAAACCTGTCTAAGTTTGATTGTTGTTAGAAGAGAAGGGTGTATGTGGAGCTCAGTGCAGATCAGTGTTGGAGGTGGGTTCTGAGGTTGCTAAGCAACCTCATTGCTTGGAGGTGTGTGTGTGTGTGTGTGTGTGTGTGTGTGTGCGCACACACAGGTAAAATTTACTTTTTACCAAGTATATTATTATAAGATGAGGGTATGCACAGCATATGCTATGGGCTCAGGCTACTTAAGATCCATTCAGCTGAGAGACTGAGGTACTCTGAGAAATAGGGATACAGAAATACAGAAACCAAGCACATCAAGGTATAGTCTCTAAACCTGCAATACCCACTAAGCGGTCACCAACCATGCATGCTTATCCAAGTAAGATAAACCCCTCAGTTCCTGGGTCCCGCGTTCAGGAGCTTCCCACGGCCAGAATCTCCATTGGATACTACAGATATAGAACAGTTCCATCACCGCAGACAATAGTGTTGGACAGAACTTGACATTTTACCTTTTCTGAATATTCATGAGGCCAGCTTTATTTTTGTACATGTAAGACAGAAAAGGAATCCCCCTCGAATCTTAACTATACTATTATATAGAAACGAAAAAAAAAAATAAGGTAAGGAGAGTTGATATTTTTAGGCTTATATTAGAAACTTTTCTTTTTAAATCTGAAGATGAGCCTAAAGACTGAAGATAAGTTCGATGAAAATGAAGATCTGTAGTCTTGGAACATAGACTTCTGTACAAATGATTTCTTTTTGTGTGTGAGAAACTTAGGAGAACCAAGGAATTACATAAACTTTTAAAGATAAACACTGGGTTTTAAATGCTAACCCAACAGTCATGGAAGACATGGTGTCATTTGTGGGCAGCATGAGCCTCGGGGCACAGAATGGTCTACCTTCATTCAGGGCCATCAGCACTCTTTCTGTTGGGCTACTTGACGAGTTCACCATTGAGGCATCTGAAAAATAACAGTTAATAAATAATAAAAATAATGCAACTCCTGTGACTCTGTGGAGTTGCAGGCTAGATTAGAAGTGCTGAGCCAACCATTGGACTGAGCATAGTGTCGCCAATGGAGGAGTTAGAAAAAGGACTGAAGGAGCTGAAGGGGTTTACAACCCCATAGGAAGAACAACAATATCAACCAACCAGACCCCCTAGAGCTCCCAGGGACTAAACTATCACCAAGGAGGACATATGGAGGGACCTGTGGCTCTAGCTGCATATGTAGCAGAGGATGGCCTTGTTGGACATCAATGGGAGGGGAGGCCCTTGGACCTGTGAAGGCTCTATGCCTCAGTGTAGGGGAATTCAAGGGCAAGGAGGCAGAAGTGGGTGGGTGGGTGAGTGGGAAAGCACCTTCATAGTGTCAGGGGGAGGGGGGATGGCATGGGGGGTTTTGGGGGAGAACTGGGAAAGGGGATAACATTTGAAATGTAAATAAGGAAAATATCTAATAAAAAATAGATAAAGAAGAAGTGCTGGGTTTTCTTTATAGCAGATGTGGGAGAATTGGGGCTACTAAATCATGCCCAGTGATTTGTGTAAACTCACTTGACATGGGAAGGAAAACAAAAGGAAAGAAAGAAAAGAAAAAGTAGCTTGAAAAATGTTTCCTTTGAGTGTATTTCCAAGTGTTGTCAACAATCTAGATTGAATCTGAAAGCAAAGCTCCCAGTAAAACTTAAAATTGTGGAATTGGAGAAAATTTAAGCAAAGATTTCACCCCCTCCTCATCCCAGCCTGTATAAAGGGCAGGTAAAATAAACAATAAATATTTAAGGATGACATTTAACCAAAAAGCATGTTGACTTTGGATTAGTGGTAAAAATAAAATGGTTATCAGGGTGTCTCCCCTCAGCTAGAATTTATGCTGTGTAAATGACACCCAATAGCTGGATGTTCTTGGATCTATAATTGTTTTCAACTGTTACTTAGATAAAGTATTTTAAATATCTATGGATGTTTTTCACTGGCTGATAAAGCCTTTCTGTTTTTTTTAATATTCCATTCATTATTTGATAAAAATCATGCTATAAAATTCTATATTGGCAGTGGACAATCAAAAGTGTGTATATATGAGATATAAGACACAGCTTTGAAGTTCGCTCATACATGCCATACAGTTAGTTGTTGAAGGTTCAGGGCCCAAATGTTTAGAGATTGAGATTTTGTTTAGAGATTGAGATTTTGTGCATTGTACAAAGTAATAACATGTTTCATTCTCTTTGGTTTCCCCTTGAATTCAATCAAATAGTAAAAGTTCAAGGAGAGACCCTGCCTCAAAAATATAAGGTGTGGTAGAGGAAGACATCCAGCTTTGACCTTTGACCTCAACAACATTCATGCACGGGCTTGTGTAGGCACACATATACATGTGTATACACGTATACACAAGCAAAAGGAAGGAAGGAAGGAAGAGAGAGAGGGAGAAAGGAAGGAAGGAAGAGAAGGAAGGAAGGGAAAGGAAAGGAGGAAAGAAAAGAAAAGGAAAGGAACTGAAGGGAAGGGAAAAGGAAGAGGAGGAAGGGAGGAAAGAAGGGAGGAAAGAGAGGAAAGATGAACAGATGAAGAATAAGAGAGAGGCTGCAGCACTTTCAGGCAGACGATTCCTCATTGTCTAGGATGCAGCTGAGCACTGCTGGCCATTTGTCACTCCTGGTGTCTTTGCACACCAATTAATTGGATCTTTCTTAGGTTTTATGACAAACAAAAGTATCCTCTTACCCTTTAGAGGTTGGGGTGGGGATGGTCAGAGTTTTAGGAAGTATTAACTTCAAGATAACCACTGTTAGACTAAAGAATGTTCCAGAAGGTCCATCTTAAATAGACAGTGGTGGGTGAGATTATTTTTACCATAATGTTCCTTCATATAGAAAAAAATTATGTCAATTATATAATGGAACAATCTCATTTTGGAAGAACATTAAATCTGTTTCCAGATTATTGAAGAGAAGGCAGAGTATTGTCTTCTTTTGCCCTGTGACATCATATTTCAAGCTGGATATTTAGAATAAACCAAAGTGCCAGCATTGGAGTTTGGTTCTCCATCAAGAATTGGGGTGAGGAAATGTACATTCAACCAAGAAGAGAGCTATAGTGAAGGCTACACATAGCGAAGATACAGCAAAGAGAATATCCCAGTCTATGTCTCTTATTTGAATAAAGGTATGCTTATAGGGATAGTCCCTTATATGTATATCATTAAAAATTATATTTTCAAACTTAGATAAAACTTGATATAAAATATACATATAAAAGATTCAGAATCCCTTTGAATTGCTATGACCTAAAACAGAGAAATTTTGTGTCTAAAAGTAAAATTGCCCGTAACTCATGTGAAATCTGGAGATATTTCCATGAACATTTCAATGCCAACATATATTTCTCAGAACTTGCTGATGTCCATTTTGAGTATAAAGGTGTAAATTATATGCAAAAGCTTTGGAATCTTCTCATCAAAGTAGAACATCTCCAGCTCTTTTGAATAATCCTCTGGGTTGGATATTTCCATTTGCTCTTCCTACAGAGCTACTCTGTACCCTGATTTGTATTACAGGAGGCTCATCTCCAATTCATCTCAATGGACTTCTTTGCATTCTGGATTCTAGTTGGCTCACTCATTAGGAGGAAGATTCGAGGGTCAGAACATAAACTAGGACTGTCTGTTCCATCTTTTTGAGCTTGTCACAAAGGATCATAGCTTATGGGAGTTAAAGTTCACTTCTCCCTTTGCATGGATGCATTACTTTTTTTTTTTTTTACATTTTTAAAAATTTATATCTTTATTTTTGTTGTATGAAAATTTTGTATATATGTATGTATGTATGTTTACCATATGTGTGTCTGGTCCCTGTGGATATCAGAAGAGAACATAAATTCCCTGGAACAGGAGTTAAAGACAAGTGTGAGCCATCATGTGGGTGCTGGGAATTGAACCTAGGTCCTTTGCAAGAGCAGCCAGTGATCTTAACCACTGAGCCATCTCTCTGGCCCCTTAGTTTTCTTGAGGCTGTGACAAAATATCTGGACAAAGAAAGGGAGGAAGGACTTATTTTGGTACCTGATTGTAGGGCACAGTCTACCATAGTGGGGAAGGCTTGGGGGCTGGTTACAGAACACCCACTGTTAGGAAGCAAAGAATAGTAGAAGAACTCAGATCACCTTCTCCTTTTCATTCTGCTGGCGACCCGTGGGGTGGTGTTATATTAGTGTGAGGATTTTCCCCCTCAAGGCAACCCCCTCATGCTACATGTTGGTCTCCCAGGATTCTTGATCCTGTCAACATGACAATCAATATTAAATATCACCATCACCAAACTATTTGTGGTGTCCATTCTCCGTTTGCTTTAATTACATTCTTCTCCAATTATCAGTTCTAATTGTGTCATCTCTTTTCCACTTCTAATATTATTAATGTAACACAACCAACCTATGTGTAAATTGTATTTTTGATATGTAAAAATATGTAAATTTCTACTGAACTCTTACTTAGAAAGTTTGTATTATTTTTAATTATTTCTATTACAATAAAAAACACAATCGTGGGGGGTGGTATTCGAGGGTGGGGAGGTGAGGTCCTGGGGAGGGTGGGTGTGGGTACACCATCATAGAGGCAGGAGGAGGGGGGAAGGGATAGGGAGTTCCTGGGAGGGAGGGGGGAAAGGGGGTAAGGGGAAAACACCTGAAATGTAAATAAAAGTTCCAATAAAAAAAAAAAACACACACACAGAAGAAGACTATATGTTGTGGAATGATACACAACGGCTCCATAACAGATAATTTGGATAGAGTAAGGGATAAAACCTTCTTGTCATTTCAAGAAGTAGCAGGACATGTGTTGTTTAACTTTGCTTCCACTTGGTCTCTTTTGATTATTTTGTTAGAGTTGAAATGAAAGCATATGTCCACAAATTCTTTGACAGTCTTCAGGAAATGGAGGCTCAGCAGACATGATGGCAAATACCTCTAACCGTACCATGCAGGAAGCCAAGGAAGGGAGGCTCAGAATTGGAAGCCACCCTAAGCCAGACAGTAAGACCCTGTCTCAAAAATAAAGAAGCAAAAATCCAAACAAATTAACAAAAACATCTAGGCAATGATGATGTGGTGTTTAGGGCTAGCTCCTTTCTTATTCTAGAACACATCTTTTGGCCGTATTCTTCAATGATGGAAGAGACAAACAAGCTTTCCTTGGCTTCCTTAAAAAAGGTCATGACCCATTGGACTCCATTAGTACAATCTAATCCCATCCTAGTCTCCCTCAAACTCTATGTCCCAAAGCATCACTTTGGACGATAGGATTTCAGCACAGGAGTTTGACACGTTCAGATCACAGAAGTCAGTGTCTCACCCTTGTTTCTCAGAAAAAAACTGGAATTGATGTAACTTAGGACCAGAAAAAGCCACTGTGACTTTCTTCTCTATCTCTCAGTCATGGATCCCCAAGAGCCTACAGCCTCTTCTAAGAAGCCATATCACGAGCCTACAGCCTGCTGTGTAAGCCGATCTGCAATTTTGTCTTTCAGATGTCGCCAGTTTCATCTGGCAGTGAGTGTAAGCTCAGGAGCTAAGCTAAACTGCTCCTGAAGGAGACATTCTAGGATGGACTCTGTTTCCAAACCATTCTGGGGTAATTTTTAAAGCTTTAATAGATGTTGCTGCAGCAGAGAACCTGGTGCTTTATAGCACTGCTTTCAAAGATGAGGCACTGGAGTAAGCATGCCAACTCACAAGCAGTTAGCAAGTGATTGCTACTTAGAAAACAGTCAGCCAGGGAAATGAAGGAAAAAAGAAAGAAAAAAAATGGTAGAAAAATAAATATTAGCAAGAGAGGAACACAGGAAGGTGGCCATATATTCTAGTTTACTCTGGATAATTCTCATTTGTGGTGTTATCCTGATGCAACTCCAAAGAGCTCTTTTCGAGGTTAGAAAAGACTTCACTTGGGTGATAAAATATATATCCCGAGAGAGGCTAATACTTTGAAAATTTCCCAAGTGTGTGTGTGTGTGTGTGTGTGTGTGTATGTGTGTGTGTGCCCATGAGTGTGTGTGCAGGCTAGGTACACATGTGGTGTGATCAAGGTGCCTTCCTCAATTGCTCTTCAACGGCTTATTTGAGATGCAGCCTTGCACTGAACCTGGGGCTCACTGACTTGGCTAGACCAGGTGGGCAGTCAGCCTGTGTGATCTTTCTCATTGCTATCTCAGAGGGAGGATTACAGCCCAGCCTTTTGAATAAAGGTTCTGGGGATTGAACTCAACTCTGCACGCTTGCACAGTGAGTACTTAACCATCTTAGCCATCTCCTAAGTCCAACTCAGTTTTCTGCCATAATACCTTACCTTTCCCAGAGCTTTGTGCCAAATCTATTCCATCATCAGGGCACAGCTTGAGGTGGCTCAACTTCCCACAGAAACAACACCTCTTAGGAGCACCTCTTAACCCCAATTCATTTTGCCAAGTGCTTGCACCAGAGTAAGCAATCTATCACACACATTAAGAGCCTGGCTTTGGAATCAGACAAACTTGGGGGTGAGTAATGGTTTTTATACTCACTGATGCATGACTTTGGGGATATCATTTGACTACTTTAAACGTCAAATACAAGGAATGTAATAAACTAATCTATTCCTCAATAGGATTGCTGAAGATATTGATAATCGTATGCATATAAAATGTTTACTGTAATAGTCTGTAAATGAATGCATTAAGACTTTTATGTGTATTATATATAATGTTATATATTTTATTATCCATTTATCAAATCTATATCTCTATATCTCTATCTATGTCTATCATCTATCTATCTACCTATCATCTATCTATGTCTACCATCTATCTATCTACCTATAATCTATCTATGTCTATCATCTATCTATCTACCTATCTATCAGTATTTATTGCACAGAAACAGGCCTGCTTTCTTAACACTGGAACACTGCTAGAGTTTGAACATGAATTTTACCATAAGATCTCAAGAATGGTAACTGCATTTATAATTTCAATGTTAGGACACAGATGTAGTTTATAAAATGTGCCAAGGAGTTTAAAAGTCAGACTAAAATAGTATTTCCTCCTCCCCTCGACTCACCCTCTTTTCTTCCTTCCTTCCTCCCTTCCTTCCCTCCTTCTTTCCTTCCTTCTTACATTAGATTCATTTACTCTTTCAAAACAAGTTAATCTGTTATCTACCAAATGCCAGGTATTTTATAATGCACAGGATTGAACACTGATTTTCAGAAAGAATAAAGCTTTATTTCCACTTATGAAAGGACAACCTCTTAGATTAAACTTAAAAAGTATATGTGGGAATATTAATTAAAGGTCTGAAGCCAAATTAAAAAATATTTAAGTAATATATATGCATTTTTTTCATGGATTGAATTTTATTTTAGGTTAGCTTTGAGCAATAAAATTAATTTTATGCTATAAAAGGAATTCATTTCAGCTTTTGACTTAATTTCTTTAAAAAAAAAAAAAAACTAAGTGTGGGAAAATGCAAATTTTGTAAGTGGATAATGTATAATTTGAAATCTTCAGGATTCCAGCAAAAAAGAGCTGACAGGAGACAACTCGATTTCTCCTTGTTTCTTTCTGTTATTTTCCCCCCATAGGCACTTTTTATTCCTGTTTTTAGAAACCAGGAAACTAGTAGACAGAAATAGAAATACTCCTGCATACATGAACTATATATTCTTACAAGCACAGCATAAAATATTCAACAAACTTAGGTGCCTGAAGGCCAAGGAAGTCCAATACAGAAAAGTGGCAATGTCCATTAAAATTTGTCACCTTTCCCTGACAGAACAGTGTCACAGCAACATTTACCCAATGACAGTGCCCATGTTTTCTCTTCATTCCTTCTCTTCAGTGTCCTTAGTACCACTTTATATCTCTAATGACTCATGACGTATTTGCCTCTTTGTCATTCTCAAGGTCAAGTTAGCACTGGTTAATAATCAGCTGATTTTGCATGAACAGTCTTGTTGCAGAATAGTAACAAACATTTATTAAGTGTTTACTGTGTGCTACAGTTGCTGTTTTATGAAAATTTCCTGTTCAATTCTTACAGCATCTTTGGACACGGTTGCTACCTGTCTTAGTCAGGGTTTCTATTCCTGCACAAACATCATGACCAAGAAGCAGGTTGGGGAGGAAAGGGTTCGTTCAGCTTACACTTCCACACTGCTGTTGATCACCGAAGGAAGTCAGGACAGGAACTCACACAGGGCAGGAAGCAGGAACTGATGCAGAGGCCATGGAGGGGTGATGCTTACTGAATTGCTTCCCCTGGCTTGCTCAGCCTGCTTTCTTATAGAACCCAGGACTACCAGCCCAGGGATGGCACCACCCACAATGGACTGGGCCTACTGATCACTAATTGAGAAAATGCCTTACAGCTGGATCTCATGGAGTCATTTCCTCAAGGGAGGCTTCTCTTTTTGTGATAACTCCAGCTTGTGTCAAGTTGACAGACAAAACCAGCCAGTACACTCCTCTCACCTCACATGTGAGAATGCTGTAGACTACGTACACTATGCTTCACACTGGGATCATCAGTTCTCTGGGATACTGGAACTGGAGCCTCACCTTTGGGCTACAAAGGTGGGTTTTTCCTCTTCTGGTGCTAGAAATCAAACCCCAGGCCTTGGGCATACTAGGTGGGCACTTACCTCACCACTGAATTAAATTCCAGCCCCACTGAGGTGGCTAATGACACACTAAAAGCCCAGACTTGCTTACTATGCTCTTTTAGATGGGTGGGATCAAAGGCAGACCTACTTGTGTGTGCTCTAATTGCCCTCCTCTGAAACAGTTACATGTGTTGGATTTGAGACTCGCCCTACATTCTCAGTTCTCTCCCAGGATCATTTAACTTCATAATTATGCAAGCTTACACCCGTCTAAATGATATACCGACTTATTGGTTTAGCTGAAAGGTAAAAACCAAATCCATATTTTAAAAAAAGACCTGGAACGTAATCAGAATTTCTCATGAATCATCTTAATGAGAAATTGGTACCCGGAGACTTTAGTTTTCTTGAAGTGGTAATTAGCTACATGTCCATCTTGAATGTATCTCCTCTCTGGTAGTACTTTGTCTAGCAATGCAGTGCAGGCTGTGCGAGGCACCACCATGGCTGGCAAACATCTTCCACTCTTGAAGGCGATGGTGCATATATTTATTTCTAAGAGGTGACATGAGCAGCATCTTCCTGGCATAGGATAAAGATGGGTTGTCATAATTTGTCAGTCCCCGCATCTTTCTCTTCCCTTTCCTGTTCCTCCTGACCTGTCACTCATCACTTTCTCTCATACATCACCCCAGTCGATCTGACATAGTTCTTTGTTCATAGTCCACAGTTCTACTGTCGGGAGAAAGGCATTCTTTGCAAACTTGTGCAAAAAAAAAAAAATAATAATCACAGCAACTTGCCGCTACTTATTTGTTGTAAATTTGCATTCTGCATGAGTAATTTTCTCTATCAAGATCTTGCAAAAATATGTCAATGCATACCTCCCAGTAGCATAAAATATTAATCTCTCCTTTATCAGCTTCTTAACACTCTCTATTTCTTCAAACTTAGACACACTCACACAAGGACCCAAACTATCTTTCTTAAATTTCTTAAATTTCCTACAATGGGTCATCATTTCATCCACTTACTCTCAAATTCATGGCTTCTTTCATTATTATTGTTACATATTATCATTATATATAATGTGTGTGTGCCCGTGCGCATGTGTGTGATATACACACATAGTCTTAGTACATTTGATATTGCTTGTATATGCATATGTGCTTAGAATGAAGCACAGGGAATGGATAATATCTTCAGTGCTAAGCCCTGTGATAAACTTATTCCCCCTCTCTTAGCAGCAGTTAATAATTGCCTGTAGCAGTGACTCTCACCTCCTTAAGTGGGTCCTGGGGCATGAACTCAGGTCTGCGGCTTGGTAGCAGGCTTTACCTGCTGTGCCATCTTTCCCTCTTCCCTGAAATGATCCCTAGTGATCTTCTGCCACACCCACAGCTCAGTCAGTAGAGGCTTCTTCCAGCAGCAGATGGGAGCAGATACTGAGACTCACACGAAAACATTAGACAGAGCTCAAGAAACCCCACTGAAGAGCCGCAGTGGAAAAGGATTGTAGGAGCCAGAGGGGAGGAGAATACCATGAGAACATGCCTACTGAGTTAACTAAGCAGGGCTTATAGGGCCTCCGTCATGCAGACTAAGCAGCAATCACTGAGCCTGCATAGGTCTGTGCTCGGCTCTCTGCATACATGCTGTGGTTTTTTAGATTGGAATTTTTGATGGACTCCTAACAGTGGGAGTGGGGATGTCTCTGACTCTTTTGCCTGATCTTGGGCTCCTTTCCTCCTACTGGATTGCTTCATTCAGCCTTGAAATGATGGTTTGTGTCTAGTCTTACTGTATTTTATTATATTTCAAAAATCTGTTGATATCACTCGGAGGCCTGCTCCTTTCTGAAGGGAAACAGAGAAGCAGTGGATCTGGGGGAGAGGGTAGGTGTGAGAGGGTGCTGGTAGGAGGGGAGGCTGCGGTCAGGATATATTATATGAGAGAAGATGAAAAAGAAAAGAAAAAAACCCAATTGCCTAGAGTTCTTCATCTAGGGGCAAAGCTTGTGAACCCTCATCCCCGCTGGAATGTCAACTGGTTTTGTCATTGTACAAATCTTAAGTGATCATATGTGTGAGATTTCATGGGTGTAGCTTCCCTGTTCTATATAGAAGATGTTATTTTCCAACATATGTCCCTGTCTTCTGGCCCTTACAATCTTCTCACCCGCTCTGTCCCCTGAGCCTTAGGTGTAGCGCTTGGGCTGTAGATGCAGCTATCAGCTGGTGTCGGGCATCCATCTGCTGTTCTCGTCTGTGACCAGTTGTGGGTTGCTGTAATGGTTTCCAGGAAAGTACAAATGAACCATGGGAGGTGGGGGGAGGAACTCTAAAGGAGGGATAGTGGGACACAGGTGCTGTGGGGGAAGTAGGGAAAGTGTGTGAGGATATAACTGAGAAGGGGGTGGGGAGGGCAACAGGCACAGAGACATAGAACATTAAGCTTGTTTTAGAAGACTCTTGGCAATAGTACTATTTTATATTTATCTTATTTATCTAGAAATACATATATAATATGTATATGCATATAGGTATAAAGTATGTGGAACCAGTGAGAGAGAGAGAGAGAGAGAGAGAGAGAGAGAAAAGATATATTACTATATAAAACTTTGCCCTTCTGGGGTTTCTCTCAATTTTTGATGTCCTAAACTTATGCCACTTTTGGTGATAATGTCCCTCAAGAGCCATAAAAGAACTCCAGTAGGAATCCTTCCTTTGAGTTGTTGGTCAGGCTAGTACAAGAGATTTAAAAAACAGTGACAACAACAACAACAAAGTATAGGTTCTTGCTGTAGCCATTGGTTGCCTCCCAGAAGTTGAAGATTATTGTTGAAGAACCACACACTTTGGACATGGACCTTGGAGGAACCAGGCTGGAACTGACCTGAAAACTTCACTGAGGACATAGCTCTCATAGTATCTGGGGGTTCTGTGCAAGCTGCAAGGAAGAAAAGCAGTCAACAGTATTACCCAATTGTAAAGCCTATGACCCACAATAGTAACTAGTCTGGCAGGACATCTCCAAGGGTACAAATGACACTTAGCATTTCAGGGGTACCCAACAGTCATATAAGTGGACACAGAACCTTCTCAACAAAAGAATTCATGCCTGGTGCGGATGAGGTCATGGATTCTAAAGAAGAATATATGACTGCTAGTTTTCTAAACCGATGGAATTTCTAAGTTCACCCCCCAAATACCTTTTCTCTTTCATAGACAAGTACCATCCACCCATCCTCAAAGAAGGTTCGCTTCACAGAAGACAACGATCATTAAAATATTTTTCATCTCAGGAAAGAATCAGCTAAATAAATTTTGGAGTCCACAGCAAAATAAAAATGTAGAACCAGAGAGAGGGGAGGAGGAGAGAGGGGAGGAGGAGGAGGGGGAGGGGGAGAGGGAGGGGGGAGGGGGGAGGGGGAGCAGGGAGGACAGAGAGGTTATATTATTACTATATAAAACTTTCCCTTTCTGGGGTTTCTCTCAACTTTTGGTGTTCTTTACTTACTATTTAGCACCATTCTATGTCAACGAAATTTGTAAAATGTTAAATAATTGCAGCCGGAATTGGTGGGCAGGAAGACTGTTGGAGTCAAAGATTATCCTGTTTTGCATAGTAAGTTCTCAGTCAACTGTCAGGGCTCTATAGCAAGGCCCTGTTGCTGTTTTTAAATGATTAAATAATTCGTATGGCTTTCACCATTTGTAGTTTAAAATGTCACTTTAAAAACATTTTAGAATATTCAACTCCTATGTAGACTCACGGAAATCACACATCTCTTATGACACAGTACTAGATGTATCCAATTGCTCAGACCACACACACAGGCCAGGCTCAGGGAGGTTCAGAGGTAAGCATTGATGTAGCATGTGACTAGCTGGGGAAACACTTCCTTGACACAGGATGTGGGCAAGGTGTCATCATAGGTACCTGGGACTTATCCCATGACATAGGATATGCATGTCTTTGCTTAAGGCAGGCTACTGTCAATTTTTCTATGGTGTTGTTGGGAGCCAGGCCAATCCAAGGGTTTCTCAGAGGCCCCCGTAAAAGGAAAAAGGAAAAGGAATAGTAGTGCCTTTGCTCAGAGGCAGAGTTGTTAGGTTCAGTCTGGGGCCAGGACCAAGCCCTCAAAGGAGTCAATCTGTGGTTTTTGGGAACTTGCCTCTTACACTTGGGCTTTGGTTATCAGTCAGTCCTAGCTGAGTCTGAGGTATCCTGTGTTCTCTTTGATAACATTGCTTAATCAACTTTCTCTGTCCCATTCTCTCCCTGCAAACAGTATAGAAGGTGCTGTGTTTCTTAAAAAACTTGCTTGGCATAAGAGGAAATATGGAGACAAAGTGTGGAGCAGGACTGAATGAGGGGCTGTCCGGAGACTGCCCCACCTGGGGATCCATCCCATGTACAGTCACCAAACCTAGCCACTATTGCTGATGCCAGGAAGTGCATGCTGATAGGAGCCTGATACAGCTGTCTCCTGAGAGCCTCTGCCGAGTCTGACATATATAGAGGCAGATGCTCACACCCAACCATTGAACTGATCACTGGGTCCCCCATGGAGGAGTTAGAGGATTGAAAGAGCTGAAGGGGTTTGTGGCCCCATGGGGAGAGCGACAATACCAACCAACCAGAGCTCCCAGGATCTAAACAGCCAGCCTGGGAACACAATGGAGAGACACATGGCTCCAGTGGTATATGTAGGGGTGGATGGCCTTGTCAGGCATTGATGGGAGAGGAGGCCCTTGGTCCCATGAAGGCTGGATGCCTCAATGTGGGGAATTTGAGGGCAGGGAGGTGGGAGTGAGTGAGTGGGTGGGGGCACACCCTCATAGAAGCAGGGGGAGGGGGATGGGATAGGGAGTTTCTGGGGGGGGAAATGGGGAAAGGGGATAACATCTGAAATGTAAATAAATAAAATATCCATTTAAAAAAAATAGACATAGATTGTACAAGACTTTCTGATCCAAAACTTTCCTATATTCATCATTTTTTTTCTTTTCCCTGGCCCTCCCCCTCAGGAACTTGTCACTGAAGAATGAGCCGCTGGTCTAGCTCGGGCTTCAGGTTTTGGACTGAAGATCATGCTCAGGAAAAGACAGGGTAGGCATGTTCTTCCTCCAAGGCCTGCTTCTCCAATCCACAGGAAAGGCAACATCCGGGATCTGCAACCTTCACCCTATGAGGCTCCAAACACATCGATCAGGGGTGAAGAGGATTCATCTTCACTGGCTTGGTCTTTGGATGGATACCACTAAAAAATATATCATGGCATGGACAACTGAAGACAGTTATAGATGCCTCATTTTCCCTACCTACACCTTGATCTGGGCTCTGCCAGGGTATGTAGGGTGGCAGAAATAGCCTTGGAAAGGTAGGGTTAGGTCAGGCAAGGCACAGGGTGGCAAAGGAACCACTCTATACGGATTGAGAGGGAGTGGGAAGGAGAGTATCATGTGAGCAGAGGCTGTAAGTTGATCTCCAAACTTTACTCTCCCACCGACTTCACAAACAAAGCACGAATCAAATTATTAAGAACCTTTGGGGCTCAGTACTTGCTGCTCTTCCAAAGGACCTTCTGTAATTCCAGCTCCATGGGATCTGATGCCTCCTGGCTTCCATAGACACCTGCAATCCCATGTATATACCAACATGCAGATAAGCATACATACATGATTAAAAATAATAAAACAAAATAAATCTTTAAAGATTATTAAGATTTTCCGCAGTGTTACTGCAGACAATAAAATCCACTTGTGTGGGTCTTTTGATTGGGACTTTGTCCAACCCACTGCATGAAGCCAAACTGCCCAGGAACAGGGTGAAGGAGTTGGTATGTAATTCACAAAGAGGTAAAGTCTGAACAAACAACTGTTTTAAAATAAAACAGGGAGAAGGTAACTTTGAAATTGTTGTTCCCTAGAGTTCATACACACAAAAAATTAAATGGGTATTTTATTTTTAAACCACCCCTCTCATAAATATTTTCAAAAGTCCTTAAACAAATACAGTTTTAGGATTCAGTGGTTAAGAGCACTGGTTACTTTTGCACAAGGCATCAGTTTAGTTCTCAGCACCTAACTGGCAGCTTACCACTATCTGTGACTCCAGCTCCAAGGATCCAATGCTGCTTCTGGCCTCTGAGGGCACCAGGCACAAATGTGGTACAGAGCCATCGTGTAGGCAAGGTATCCATGCAAATAAATAAAGCTTTAAAAAGTAATCTTTTATCTATCTGTTGTATCACAAAGTTAGTCAGCCTATTTAAGGCGTGGGACCCAAAGAATCAGCAAAAGTAGCAAAACCTATTCAGATACATTATCATAAGTTAGCTATGGAGGACCACAAGACTCAAGATGAGGTTGTTACTTTATCCAGGTGTTCCTCAAACCCATCTCCACCCAACCTAAAAGAGGGGACTTCCGCCCCTAGACCAAGCAGAGAGGCTACCCAGAACCCTCTCTGACTGGTGATCTGAATTCTTGCTTAGGCTGCAAGGCTAAGCACTGCAAGGGAATATAAATAAAACTTAAAAATATCTATCTAGGTTCCCTGAGGGACAAGCCTGACTGCATAGGGGTTGATGTTAAAAGTATCCTCTCTCCAGGAAAAAGACATCGGGATGGGTATGGCCCTCATGCCTCACTGGACAACGACAGGAGGACCGGAGCCATTATAAGGTCCCCTTCAATTATTGGAGGTCAGGCCTCTATCCCCGCCTTCGAAGAATAGAATCGCCAAGGCCCTTCTATACTTAGAGAAGGGAGGAGATGTTAGGAGCAGCCCTGCATATACACTAAAGGCCTAAAATCAGCCATAGGCCTAAAGTCAGCAATAGGCCTGACATACATACATGCTAACACAAAGTCTTGGGTCTCTGTGGAAAAACACTGAAAACAGAAGGCTATAAGCTATTGTAAACAGGCAGCTTCTGTGGAAATTTACCAGACCTAGTAGTCATAGGTCTTATAAATAGGCAGCCTCGCTGGACAGTACCAACTTAGATAAGGACAAGTTAATCATAGGCAGAGCCATAGTGACCTGTCCCCTGAACCTACACCCAGCTGATACCCTGTTCTGAAAGGTATCTGTACTCCCCCTGAACACCTATGCTCCGGTGTCATTCCCTTCCCCACATCCTGCCTTTTTGTGTTTATAACCCTGTGTGAATAAGTAAATTACGATGTGATTTAAATAACTAAATAAATAAAATTAAAAAAAAAAGACTCATGCTCTTTCAAATGTCGTCTCATTCTGCATTTGTGGATGGAAATGCAAGCTTTTAGTCATGGCTTCAGTGTTCTGTTGCCTGCTATCTTCATTCTGATATTTTGGGACTCTAACCATCTGAAACCATAGCCTAAATAAACTCTTCCTTCTATTAAAAAAAAGTAATCTTTTTAAGAATACAAGTTTACAGGCTGGAGAGATGGCTCAGCAGGTTAAGAGTACTGGCTTCTCTTCCAAAGGATCCGGGTTCAGTTCCCAGCACCCACAGGTCAGCTCACAACTGTCTACAACTCCTCTTTCAGGGGATCTGACATCTTTATATACACATACATAAGGTAAAACTCCAATGTACATAAATATAAATAAATACATTTTAAAAAGAATACAGTTTTACAAATTCAAATCACATTCAAGCCTGTTGGCTACTATCAATAATGGTAATACTAGCTATATGTACCCAATTTTTATACATTATGTGAGGCTCACTGTATGAATTGCCTCATCTGATTCCTACATCATAAATAATAAAAACTTGACTTCACTTTGCCCAGGATGAGCAGACATAAAATAAAATTTCCAATGTTGGAGAGAAGAGAGAGAGAGAGAGAGACGAGAGAGAGAGAGAGAAGAGAGAGAGAGGAGAGAGAGAAAGAGAGACCTACTATGACCAGCATTTCTTAGAGTAATGTAATGTGATTGCATTATTTATTACAAGGTGTCGGTAAAGAACACACACCTCCTGTGGAGGTCAAGCTGGAAAAGGATAAATCTGTGGATGCTGAAATATATTTGAGATTATTCAGGATTCAATTATTTTTCTTCCAAATTCCAGAGACCGAAGGAATTTGTCTAACACTAATAGCCACATTTGACTCAAAACAGTAAAAATCCTATTAAAAAGAAGTTCAGGAGCTGAGAGATGGCTCAGCGGTTAAGAGCACTGACTCTCTTCCAGAGGTCCTGAGTTCAATTCCCAAGCAACCACAGGGTGGCTCACAACCATCTGCAATGTGATCTGACGCCCTCTTCTGGTGTGTCTGAAGACAACTACAGTATACTCATATACATAAAATAAATAATCTTTTTTAAAAACCCAGAAATTCAGAGTCCTTGATGTTTCCTCCTGCTGAGAGCATCCAAACTCTTTGTTTGGGCAGAGGCCAGACTTGGTCATTAAAAGTCCCAAGTTGCACGTCTTCCAACCACACAGGTGTCAGCACTACCTAGCGAGGAAGCTGAAGAGGCACTCCATTATTTGATGAGTTGAACCAGTAGAATTTGAAGATATAAAATTGGGTTACAGAACAATCTCTGCTATGTGTATTAGTATTTTATATTTTGGAATACATTAATAATTCAATAATTCAAAACACAGAACTAAGAACAATAACATGAATATAGCACAGAGCTCTCTGTGATCATTTACCAAAACAACTAACAAACAACAACAACAACAAAAACAAAAAACAATTTTCTGAGGAACTGCCAGACTGATTTCCAAAGTGGTTGCACCATCTTGCAATCCCACCAACAATGGAGGAGTGTTCCTCTTTCTCCACATCCTCGCCAGCATCTACTATCACCTGAGTTTTTGATCTTAGCCATTCTGACTGGTGTGAGGTGGAATCTCAGGGTTGTTTTGATTTGCATTTCCCTGATGACCAAGGATGCTGAACATTTCTTTAGGTGCTTCTTAGGCATTCGCGTTTCTTCAGTTGAGAATTCTTTGTTGAGCTCTGTACCCCATTTTTAAATAGGGTTATTTGGTTGTCTGGAGTCTAATTTCTTGAGTTCTTTGCATATATTGGATATTAGCCCTCTACTAGACGTAGGGTTGGTAAATGTCTTTTCCCAATCTGTTGGTTGCTGTTTTGTCCTATTGACAGTGTCCTTTGCCTTACAGAAGCTTTGCAGTTTTGTGAGGTTCCATTTGTCAATTCTTGATTTTAGAGCATAAGCCATTGGTGAGGAACACTCCTCCATTGTTGGTGGGATGGCAAGCTGGTACAACCACTCTGGAAATCAGTCTGGCGGTTCCTCAGAAAACTGGACATAGCATTACTGAGGACCCTGCTATACCACTCCTGGGCACATACCCAGAAGATGCTCTAACATATAACAAGGACATATGCTCCACTATGTTCATAGCAGCCTTATTTATAATAGCCAGAAGCTGGAAAGAACCCAGATGTCCTTCAACAGAGGAATGGATACAGAAAATGTGGTACATTTACACATGGAGTATTACTCAGCTATTAAAAACAATGAATTCGAGAAACTCTTATGTAAATGGATGGAACTAGAAAATATCATCCTGAGTGAGGTAACCAATCACAAAAGAACGCACATGGTATTCACTCACTGATAATTGGATATTGGGCCAGAAACTTGAAATACCCAAGATTCCACTCACAGACCACATGAAGCTCATGAAGAGGAAAGACCAAGTGTGGGTGCTTTGGTCCTTCTTAGAAGGAGTAACAAAATACTCAAGAGAGCAAATCTGGAGACAAAGTGTGGGAGAGAAACTGAAGGAGGGGCCATATGGAGACCATTCCACCTAGGTATCCATCCCATGTGCAGTCACCAAAGGTAGATGCTGATGTGGATGTCAGGAAGTGCATGCTGACAGGAGCCTGATATAGCTGTCTCCTTAGAGGTCTGCCAGAGCCTGACACATGCAGAGGTGGATGCTCACAGCTAACCATTGAACTGATCAAGTGGTTCTCAATGGAGGAGTTAGAGAGAAGACTGCAGGAGCTGAAAGGCTTTGTGGCCCCATGAGGAGAGCAACAATACCAACCAACCAGAGCTTCCCAGGGTCTAAACCACCAGCCTGGGAGCACATATGGAGGGACCCATGGCTCCAGCTGTATATGTAGGGGAGGATGGCCTTGTCGGGCATAGGTGGGAGAGTAGATCCTTGGTCCCATGAAGGCTAGATGCTGAGTGTGGGGGAATTCGAGGGTGGGTGGGTGGGGGCATAGTCTCATAGAAGCAGGAGGAAGGGGGATGGGATAGGAGATTCCTGGGCAGGGGGAAGGAGAAATGGGGTAAGGGGATAACATCTGAAATGTAAATAAAATATCCAATAAAAAATTAAAAACAAAAAACAACAAAGCCTAAAGGGAATCAGCTGAATAACTCTCAGAATGACCAATTCAGCTAAATTTCTCTGCCATCTACCAGCAACAGCCAGATTGAAAGGTTGATGAGAAAATTCCCTCTCTTAATAAATATTTATGATCTAATAAAATATGAGAAGTCAATATATCTTAAGAGAGCAGAATAAATAGTTGAGATGATGAGACCAAATTATAAAGACATTGTGATATTTAATGTTCAGTCACTCTGACTATATTTGGTGACCAAATATTTGATTAAGCGTTATTCTGGATGCTTCTGTGAGGATAGTTTTCAATGAGATTCACCTTAAATTCAGTAGCAGTTTCGTCGAATGGGTAAGCCACATCATCATTTGAACCCAGGAAAAGAACTAAAGATTGATCTCTTGAGTGAGAGGGAACCCTTCCATAAGACTGTCTTTGATTGATCTATCAGGTTTCCGAGTCTAGCTCTGCCAGCCCACACACTAGATATCAGCTTCCCGGTTATCAGGCCACAAGGACCTAAACCAAATGAATACAGTAGCAGTTCTGTAGCTGCCAACTCACTCTGAAGAGCTTAAGGATTTTGAGCCTCCACAGCCACGGGTTAATTCCTCCTAATAACTCTTCTCCTTGTAAATAAACCTTTACTAGATCTGTTATCTACAAAAATGTATTAGGATAAGGGTTGATTATTTCAAATTAATATATAATTGAAAAATGATTTTGATAAACCAGCTGTGTTTAAACAATTTAATAGTTCCTCTGAAAGGATAAGTTTAAAAAAAAAAAGAAAGACTTTAAAAGTGTTTTTAATTTTGTTATGAAGTAGTAGGTGCTTTTCCTGTGGTATTTTCAGACATACTTAGACTTTTTTTTTTTTTTAAAAGAGAAAAATCCATGTGTGGTTATTTAATTAGAAAATCTCACTAGTGTTATGGAGTATGAAAACATAAAGTAGTTAAAATAAGTGTTTGCAGTGACAGCCAGACAGTTTAAAGAGAAAAGAAAATATAGACCATTAAAATATGGCACATGTTAAACTGGAAGAGATTTTTCAAAGTCTGAAAGCAATGGAAGACATGGTAAATAAAAAGATCACTTCTAAATACATAATAATTAAAATCTTTTAGGCTGGAGAGATGGCTCAGAGGTTAACAGTGTCTGCTCATCCAAAGGTCCTGAGTTTAATCCCCAGCAACCCATGGTGTCTCACAACCATCTGTAATGGGATCTGATGTTCTCTTCTGGCATATAGGTATACATGCAGATAGAGCACATACATAATTAAATAAAATAAATAAATAAATTCTTTAAAAACTTAAAAAAAACCTTTGTTACATATAAAACTCAAACTATATGCTGGGAAACATTTACAAATTAACTGACAGTCAAGAATACACATTTAAAACACAGAGACGAAGGTTAGTAAGAACCTTAGCATAGAAAATTACACAATTTCAACACTAATTCTAAGCAAGTTAAAGACACTCTAGTATGAGGAAGTTGCAAACCTCTAAAAAAGAACTTCTAGGTAAGGTCAGACAAAGCAGAGTAATGAAAGAAAGAAACCACAAAATTTTTTCAGGCATACCACTATTGGCAAACATGAATCACTCAATATACCAAATCCAATTTATTTCTAAAGTAAAAAATCATCTAACTCACTTAACGTGTAATTATTAACCAGAAAGCCCTGTTCCCCAAGTTCGGACGACTAAGACCAGCTGATTCAATCTCTTGAATGAGGAGTTGCCAGAGAAGTTAACTGTAGAGACACATCAATGGGTGGGACTATCCCATCTTATGCCAGACTAAAAGATTGGAAAAAAGGAGAAAAATTCATTGGGAAGTAAAATTAAAAAGGAAACCGGAGAAAGCCTTCTCTCATTCTGCCTGGCCTGTGAAATGTACCAGCTCGTCTGTGCCTCCCCACTGCTGACTGATCTAGCGCAGGATGCCTTTCCGCCTCCAGCCTAGGCCATATGCTTTCTGATTACTTGATATGAGGCACGGAATGCATGTATGTTTGCAGTGACGTATTCTAACTACTAACCTGTGGTAATTATCTAACTTAGAAATTTCCCCTTATTTCCCTCATCCCAAGTTCTCTTGACTTAGAAACTATAATCCTCAGACACTAGGTGATTTCCAGAGATTAACTTGAGGTAAGACACATATATGGGGACAACCATCGTGTACATAAATAAAAGGATAAAAAGGAGAAATAAAAATCTAAATAACGTAAAATAAAGAATCATCCTTAGGGGGAACCCATTTCTCTCTGCCTGATGAAATTGCAGCTGCGTACGCCTACACTGCTTGTTCCACTGCTATCCCCCACTAGTCATGTTGTTGATGGTACTTTGTTGAAGCCATGGATCACATCGCCAGATGAGCTAAATGCATGGTTACTATTTTTAGTTCCCTACATCTTATATATCCTAACTAACTTCATTCTTAAAATATCCAGTCTTCACCTAGATAGAAAATACTTACAACAGCGTTGGGATGGAAGGGCTAACCAAGTTGTTCATCTGCTACATATGTGCAGGGTTGTTGGGAGGAAAATTCACATCGCCAGATGAGCAAAAGCATGGTTCAGGTTTAGCCCTCCCATCAAAAAACTCATTCTAAATACCAGTCTTCCCTTGAAAGTAGAGCCCACAAGGACCAAGGCTTCCTGCTAGGTTCTACCTGCAAAGGGTTCGTTCCATAATCCCCGACATGGACAACACAAGGGACCGAACTAGGAACACATGAACTCTTCCTTCAGAGTCAAACCATATTCACACATGTAATTATTTGTTAGATTTATGTCATTAGTTTTCTATTTAGTGTTTTTTCCCCTTGTTTGGACTTTCTTTGCTCACTGGGTAATCACGTTCTCATCATTGTATTTAATTGGCTTTATGGCCGTATGGGTTATACTGCGCATTAGCTGAAGTAACTGCGACCTCACAGCTGTGATGGAAGGGCTTCACAGCCGCCTCCTTCCACTCACTACTTTGATGATAAATTCAATAAGACGCGTTATGCTCTAATCAGTTAATTACCTTTTTATATATCGATTTACTGAAAGTTCGCTTTTGCACCCATCCAGGTTTTCTGGGGTGGTTTTGTTTTTCACTGTCTGGACTAACTTCTGGTTCTTCCTAGGGTGCAAGTCTTTTGCTGCTTTCTCTCTGATAATCTTTATCTCGAAGTTTTTGTTTTTTTTCCCCACTGCCACAATGATGAAAGGCAGTTCTTCCGGATAAAGCCATCCTGCACTTTATGGGTGAGGGCATCCACAGCTTCTGTCCCTTCACTTAACTGTGTGCTCTCCATCCTTTGTTACTGCTTCGACAGTTGCTTTCCAGAGATGTCACCAAGAGTGGGTTTTGTTTAGGAGTTATTGAATTTGAAATCTGGTTTATGGAACAGAAATTGCTGTTTCCTCCTTAATGTTTCTTTGGTGCCTACTCTTTTCTTCATCCTGTTATTCTCAGGAGCTGTTTTATGTGCTTCCGCATACCACTAAGATGCTGTTTTCTGAATATTTTTTCCTTTGTGCACACATTTAAATAGTTGTTTCTTCATCGCCCTCAGGTTAGCAGGCTTTTATTCCTTTCCAATATTCCATTAACTAATACAGATACTTATTTGAAATATTTTTTATGGGACCTTATTATGTATCCTTGGCTGACCTGGAACTAGTTAGACCAGGCTGTACTAAACTTGCAAAGTTCTGCTTGCCTTTGCTTCCTGAGTACTGAGTTTATTGACATATACCACCAGACATAGTGAAAAAAATAAATTTTAGTTCTATAATTTCCTTTTGCTTTTTAAAGTTTTGCTTTTTGGGTTATGTCACATTTTTCTGTTATACTCAATTTTTTATTTAATCTCACCAACACAGCAAACTACCATAGCACTCAAAATTTCTAATCCACTAATTCAAATACTGGGATCTTTTCTATGTGTACTTCTTTGACTTTTCCCTTGTACTTAAGGGACATATTTTCCAGTTTCTTAGTAAGTACAAAACTATTTACTTCATAACGAGTGCATGAATACTGTGCTGGCTGGGTTGTGTCAACTTGATATAAACCTAGACATATTCTGAGAGGAGGGGACCACTATTGAGAAAATGCCTCCATAAACTGGCCTGTGGTCAAGTCTGTTAGGCATTTTCTTAATTAGGGATGGATGTAAGAGGGCCCATCCCATTGTGGGAGGTGCCACTACTGCGCAGGTGAGCCTGGGGTATATAAGAAGCAAGCAGGTTGAGCAAGTAGCAAGCAGTGTTCGTCCATGACGTCTGTATCAGTTCCTGCCTTAGGTTCTCACCTTAAGTCTCTGCTCTGACCTCCCCGAATGATGGACTGACTACAAGATGTCAGCTGCAATAAACTCTTTCTTTGGCAGTGGTGTTTTATCACATAACAAACCACAACTAAGACAAATGCCACTTTATTGAAGGTAGGGATTTTGCTGTCCTTAATTTCATGCTTCCTGGTACTCAGCAGATCTCGGGGCTTTTCTGTGCAGTTTTCTTTGGTGCTTTCCCCAAACTACCAAGTGACCTTGGATTCTGGTCTCATTTCTGCCATCCCATAGACTTATTTCTCCTCCGAGTTCTTACTACCTGCAATGTACACCAAGGCAGAAAGCCAGTTGTACAATGCTGTAGCTGTTTGTGGTGGAGGATCCATTTGATGCCACGTACTTGTCAAAACTAATGTGATTTAGATTTCAGTTATTATTTTCTAGAAATTTTACCTACTAACTGAACTTAATTCCTAGGATTTTTTTAATTGGTTATTTTATTTATCCTCCTTCCCAGTTTCCCCTCTGCAAACCCCCTATCGCACTCCCTCCCCCTGCTTCTCTGAGGGTGCTCCCCCACCCACCCACTCCCACCTCACTGCCCTGTCATTCCCCTACACTGGGACATTGAGCCGTCACAGGACCGAGGGCCTCTATTCCCATTGATGCCTGACAAGGCCATCCTCTGCTACATATGCAGCTAGCGCCATGGGTCACTCCATGTGTACTCTTTGGCATAGTTTTTAAGAAAATATTCTCTGCCGTTCCATGGTTTACTTCATATGTATCTCCCTTGGATTTTGTCCCCTGTCCTAACATCTGTATTCTCAGAGGCTAGAGCCAGAGCTGCTGTTCATTCTGATTCCAAGTTGCTTGTCTGTTCATTGGTCAATCTTTTTTTTTTTTGAAAAAGCTTATGCGTGGGGCTGGAGCGATGCCTCAGCAGTACGAGTTCTTGTTGGTTTCCCAGAGTTTGGTTCCCGGCACCTACGTGACAGCTAGTGACCCTTTGTAACCCTCGTTCCAGAGAATTTCATGCCTTTTCCAGCTTTATAGGAACTGCAGGCACATAAAACCAACATGGAAGTCTTTTTTAAAAGTTATGTGGATAGGAATGTAGCCCAGTTGTGGAGTACCCGCCTAGCAAGTGTAAGCCCTTGGTTTTAATATTCAGCAACACTTAGAGGTGCACACACACACACACACAACAAACAGTTGTGTCTGTAATATATGAAAATCTACACTTATTTTTCTGCTTCAGCTAGTTGTACATGTGCATAAGGTACACATATGTGCTTGTGCATACTTATCTCAGGACCCCTGAAGACTTCTAACCCAGAGGAGTCGTATTACTATTTCAAGCACATTATATTCATTTTATTAATATAAAGCTGTGAGTTCAGAGCAAACTGCTCCCCAATACCCCCAGCTTGCAGGCTCACTACTCTTCCTGTTCCAGCTGCCACTGAACTCCTGCGTTCTGTCGAAGGCCTCTTTGTACATCTTGTCCCTGCTTGCTTTACAGCTACTCCCATTCAAGATCTCACATTCTGGAACTTAACTCTCAGATTTTAAAAATTTTACTTTTTGCCTTTTGAAGGGGTAAAATATCCCTGGATACTATAATCACTGGAACATACGATGCAGTTTGGGGGTCTAACAACTATGGATAGAAATTAAGTTTCATTTCTAAAAATGCATGCACTTGGGAACAAAACACACATGTTAATTTTCTGGTCAGCAAAATAAGGATCAGAAGCAGAAAAAACTGAATTGTTGACATAACCTATTTAGCATTTGTTAGTTTCCTAATTTATTTCTCAGTGCAAAAATAAGCTAAAAAAATCCTTTACATGGGCTGAGCTGCTGTAAATTTCAGAAGCACATGTGACAAATGCGGGCTGACATTCAGGGCTATGCTTTAATAGGCTGAACAACTGGCAAATCCTACTCTTTTTATTTGTTCGTTTTGCAATAAGTCTTGACATCACCTTCTCCTCTTTCTGAAATTTACTTGCTTAGCAGGCACAATGCAGTTTTGATGTGCAATCTCATTTCAAAAGGATCTTTGAGACAGCTAATCTTCTGTACACTGACTGTAATTAAATATTACAGCACCAACGGTATATAAGATACCCTCTTTCTTGAGAACTTCTCAGCACAGAGCGATGACATGGAAGAGGATAGATTTCACAGCACTTACCTGCAGGTTTCAGTGTGAACTTTTAACTTGCATAGCACACGTAGAGCAATATGCAGCATGGAGTAGATGTCTTCATTGTCTTCCACTCGGGCCTAAACTCTCATTTTACCTGGCCTAAAACCTGCTATCACATTAATCTGTTTACACTAAGCTACCTGCTTCCTCTACCTGCCGACTTCAAGCTGCTTGCTTAGAAATATGTCTCCAGAAACAGCATGCTGAAGGACAGTTGCCATTAGGCTTAGTGTCTTACAAATAAATATGATTACAAATATGTATCAAGCCGAGATCTTAAACTCTGAAGACTCTGCTTGTCCTGAGGGATAAATGAAGGGATTAAGTATTGCTCTCACCGAGCACCCAGGGTCAGTTCTCAGCACTCGTGCTGGATGGTTCATAACTGGGTAGCTCCAACTACAGAGGATCTGCTACCTTTTTCTGGAGTCTGTGGGTACCCCTCCCCCCATATACACATAATCAAACAGAAATTAAACTCTGAATTTCCTTGAAGTCCATATGAGGTGGGAGAGGTAAGGCTTAGTGTCTAAGAGCAGGCGGTGCTCTTGCAGAGGACCCAGATTTGGTTCTGAGCAGCCACATGGAGACACACAACTAAATCTAATTCCAGTACCTGAGGGCCTGACTCCATCTTCTGGACTTTCAGGGCACCAGCTGCACATGAGGTGACATACATACATACAGGTAAATAATCATAAATAAGATAAAAATAATAAATCTTTCAAAAACAAAAATGCAGTCATGTTAAAAATATTCAAAACCGTTCAGCAGTGGCTTAATAATATAAATATAAAACCCACAAAGTCCCAATCTTCAATGACAATTATTTTTATTTATGCATGTATTTCCAGATATATTCTGAACAGAATTTAAATATTATATGTTGTTTGGAACACACATTTCTGCCATTCGTTTAAATGATACTAAAATAACAATAAAAATTGATTTTTTTAAAAGTAAAGTTTTCTTTGTCATGGACAAGAAAACTGAGCAGGGCAGTGGTGGTGCACGCCTTAAATCCCAGCACTTGGGAGGTAGAGGCAGGTGGATTTCTGAGTTCGAGGCCAGCCTGGTCTACAGAGTGAGTTCCAGGACAGCCAGGGCTACATAGAGAAACTGTGTCTCAAAAAACCAAATAAATAAATAAATAAATAATAAATAAATAAATAAATAAATACACACACAAACAAACTGGAAATGGTAGTACAGGAAAAGGAATTATGTTTTTTAAGTTTCAGAAATGGGCAGTAGCTAACTAATGTAGCTCCAAAGGATGCAAATGACTGCAATAGGGGAGAACTCTGAAGGAGGTGGTTCCCACAGGTGAGTTCCCCAAAGCTTGCTCTGGAATAGTGTGGCTGGCTGAAATTCTGTTTTGGAATCATTTGGATCTCAGGGTCTGGCCTTCTTTCTCCTCCCTAACATATGCTGGCAGGAAACGCTTCAAAGCCTCCAAAGGAATTTATGCACAGATGGAAGAGCCCAGAGAAAGAAAGGGAGATTCAAATTCTTTTTGTATTCAGCTCTGAGCAAAATAGAAATGAAGCTTTGAACTACTTGGCAGAATTCTAGCAGCCAGAGAAAAGGCTTGTCATTGCCGATAGGAAAGGGGCTTTATAGACAAACAGGCTGGCCAGGAGAGCACAGAGGGAAATCCATCCATTAAAAGCTCATGCTATCCACACAGATTCCAATGTGTTGTAAAATAGAAGTGTACAGCAAAGAACCATCAGAATTTGGACAAAAACATGTAACGTGAGAGGCACACCCAAACACACAAAACAGAACAAGGAAGTAGGAGAAAACATCAAAGACACTGAAATCAGACAATTAGAAATAAGTAATGGAATGTAAGAAACAAAAGAGAAGACAGAAAAATCCAGAACAAAAGGAGAGAATATTCTCTCCTCAAAACTGGATGCTGTGAACCCACAGATAAAACTACTGTGCCCAGCATCAGCAATGGATACAAAACCTGTATCAAGGCACAGCCAGGAAAAACCTTACAGAACAGGAATTAGCAAGAGTCAGCAGCTTCTGGGAGGGAAGGATAACAGGAATGACATCAAACGTCTTGAGAACAATGCTAAAAGTTGGAAGGCAATGGGACAATGCTTTCACAATCTGGAGGGAGAGATGAGTGTGCCATGCTAGACTGCTGTCTCTGCACAGACTATTCCCCAACTGTGAAGGTGCAATAAAGGTGTTCTCACGCACAAAGCTAAAAATTCACTCACTATGCAGCTCACCTTAGGGGCTACAGGGCATTCTCACTCCAGAAAAAGAAAAGTACAGAGGATGTCCTGGGGACGGAGGTCCCAGAATGACAGCTCTGCTCCAGGGGAAGGGGGCCACTCTAGATAGGTCAGTGAGACGGAAACCATCTGCAGGAATTTTCAGAATAAAGGGCTTAAGTATAGTCAGATGTGTTCAAATTCATTAGCAATGCAGTTTCAGAGATGAATCTAGAATGAATTAGTGACAAGTAAATTAGTGGGTACATGAACATTTTAGCAAATTGAAGTGGAGAAAGTTTTTAATTTTCACTGAAAATGACACTTTATAGCTCTTTGTCTTTTAAAATATAGTGTGTCTCAACCTTCCTAATGCTGCAACCTTTTAATACAGCTCCTCATGTTGCGGTGGCCCCAACCATAAGATTATTTTCGTTGCTACTTCATAACTGTATTCTGCTACTGTTATGAATCATAATGTAAATATCTATATTTTCCAATGGTCTTAGGCCACCCCTGTGAAAGGCCAATCAACACCCATGTTGAACAGACTATAACACAGACTATAAAATGTGATATTTCACAGATTATAACATGTGATAATGCCAAGCCGTTTTTTCATGAGTTCCTAACAAAGTAAAAATGCTGCCCAAAAAGAAAAAAATGCTTTTTGACCACTTAAGATTTGATTTTACTTACTGAGTAAACCAGGATTCACATCTTCACACCCTTTAGTGTTCGTTTACTGACGGCAGAGGTGGAGGAGGTGTGGTGATATACATCTACAGTCCAAGAGCTCAGGTGACCTAGGCCAGAGCACTGCTTGAACCAAGGAATTTCAGTCCATCCTTGGCTGGCTACAAAGTCAGACTGTCTAATGAAACTAATACCAAGACAAAAAACAGGAAGGAGAGAAAGATAACTAATACACCTTTAAAATATAATTTTAGGTGTTCTCTTAACAAGACGACGCCTATAAAATAACAACACTAGTAACATGGGCTACTACAGTTTTGACTTCATTTTGAGCCATTTAAATGATTAGTTCTGTGAAACAAGATAGACACTCCTTAAGTTACATGTAAACTTGCTGAAAATCTTTCTAGTACGAATACTCACAGTTCTATAAGACAAGCATCTTTGAAATGCTGAGAAGGCCCAAGACTGCAAAGTAGTGTCTACTGAGATATTCATGAGTTCAATTTGATGGCTTGCACTTGTATAGAAGTGGGTTTAGGATAAATGGTAACCCATTAAGATTTCCTACCTTAGAAAGTGATATTTTCAGCATGAAATTAGCTCACTGATATACCCAATAGCAAACTGCTACGTTTCTTGATTCAAAGAAGGTAAATTTATTTTAACATAATATAACAATGTAAGACATAGCTTTACAATTAAGTTATATCGTAACAATCAGATTTTAAGCTAAAACAATTTATTATAAACTATTCTGAGAAGTACCAAATACCATTTATCATGTAGGCTTTCTCCAAGAAGTATAACACTAAAATTTTATGCAGTGTTTAATGTTTGTGAAATTTGTGTAATTTGTAGAAGGAAAATTTGAAGCTAACATCTGTGTATTTAGTGCATTATTTGCAAACATTCAAAAAACATTTCAACTGACTTAACTCCCCCCACCCCCAGAATGAGTTATTTCTACCTCCATTTTATAGGCAAGAAGGTTTAAGAGTGATACGAGGGAAGCCACTGTTGCTGTTCTCTTACCATATTAACTGGTCGGGGTATTTTATTTACTCTCATTTTTATATTATCTTGTCATGTTATAAACAAACCCATTCACAATAAAGCAATAAGGACTAGTGGCTGTCAATATATTATGCTATTTTCTTGGGATACTGACATACTTATAAAGGATATTTAAATAGGTTATTTAATTTTTAATCCATATTAACAAGGTTTCCATGTTTGTGCGATAATATAACTAACAGACAAAGATTAATTTGTATTTTTCAATTATTTTACACAACATGTATTACCAAGAATAATCTAGGCCTAAGACAGATAAATGTGTAGGTAGCTATCTCCGTTCTGTCATCAAATGACTAAAGTTTCAAAGCAGGTGAAATCACATAAGTACAACGCAACTGCATTTGCACATTTCTATTTCTTTATTGGTGCAATAAATAATATCAGACAAAGAATGTGGAAAGGTCTAAAAACATAATCAATGCTAATAACACCAAAATAACAGTTTACAAATAGGCTGATGCAGACCAATTTCACATTCAATAACTTAAAATACAGCCAGTGTTTCCTATTTTCCTATGTAAAAGCAAAGTAATGGCTGGAGTGTATGCAATTTATACTACGTACATCTTATAAAAGAAGATAAGTGAATCTATTAATCTTTTGACATGCAATACATAAATATACTAGCTTAAACTCATTGCATTATTTTATAGTACCCTTATATAAACCAATTTTATCAGGTAGCCAAAGTTCTATTAAATATTCTAAAATTATTTTTCAATGTGAAAATCTAGGATTTCTTTTTTTCTTTTTCTATTTCCTTCTTTCCCTTCCCTTTCTTTTTCAGAGTTGGGAATTAAACCTAAGGCAGGCAAACCCTCTGCCACTAAGCTACTTACTCCCCCAGTAGTTTTATTGTTGGCAGGGTTCTTCTAAGTTGCCGAGATGGCTTGAGCTTGCTCGAACTAGAGCCCAGGCAGACTTTGAGTTGTGAGTCATGCTGGTCAGTCTCTCCTCAACTGGGGTTTTTCAAGAGAAAGTTTTATTTCTCTTTTAAGACATTTTATTTCGATATAATGGATTAGATATAAATGATTCATCACTATTGACTGTTTAGCTCAATTCTGCATGTGGTCCTTTTTTCAAGAAACAAAACATTATCTTCTACCTATTAAATAAATATACATCAACTTTCTAGGCCATTTATATTAGTGTTGATGCTATAGACATATATTAACAATATCTAATATGTTACCGATCTTATTTCCATATGTCACAGCTGCGAGTAGGAACCCCAGGATAGTGATTACTACTTGACTGCTGTGTTTTCTTAAAAAAAAAAAAAAAAAATCTAAATTTCTTTTAAAATAAAATACCTGAATTCCTGATGGCTTTGGTACAAAAACAAAACAAAACACACAAAGAACAGCAAAAAACAAACAAAAATTTACATAAATCCAACAATGTATATTACATAAGTACTTTTAAAAGATGAAAGTACAATGTAAACCATCCTATTGCTTAGTAAATTTTCACTTGCTTTCTGAAATTACTTCAGTATAATTAAATATAAGATAAATAACAGAGACTTACTAACAATTGTAAAGGCCGAAGACAAACCTGAAGCAATATTCACTGTATGAAAACACGCTCACAGTGCAAACCTGAAGAAAATGTGTTTCCATCTGTATTCTATCCTTCATAATTATTCTGAAATAAAGGACATTTCTAATAAATAAATAAACAATCTAAATATTCTCAGATAGTCATCAGGACTACCCATGTGTAGGGAATGAAAAAGTTCAGACCAGTCAATCACGGTCAAAGCTCAGCTGATTATATTTAGTGTTTGCAGCAAGTTTTCTCTGGTGGTGCTCGGGGTCAATCCCTGGCTAATGTTTGTTATTAGAAGAGCAGTTTTCCTGTTTGATGGTGACAAACTCCATTCAAGGAAAAAAATGTAAATTTCATAGCATTTCACGTTCCCTTCATTTTCTGCATGTTCTGACCTTACACTGGATCCACTCAAAATCTTGCTTCTTGCCTGGACACAGAGATCATAATCCTTCAATTCTTGTTTAGGAGGATCTAGTTAAAACACACACACACATAACACCAAAGCAATACTTATGTAAGTCAAGGTAATGACATTAATTTAAACGTTTACAGAAATTATATGAAGCAATCAGGCATCTAATAAAAAAACAATACATATAAAACAAAAGAATCAAGTATTTAAAAAACTTTAGTTTACTAGCACATAGCTTTTTAAAAACTGTATTTCTCTGTTTGTTTCTATTTGTACATAAAGGTAGCATGTGAATGTGCCTTGTTCTGCATGTGGGAGTCCATGATCAATTCCACATGGGGATCCATGATCAGTTCCATCATGGGGATCCATGATCAGTTCCATCATGCGTATTCAGGCTGAGGTTTTGTGGTAAGTACATTCATCCACTAAGACGTCCCCCTGGCCCAGGTTCATGCTTTGTTAAGAAACTCCTTAGACACTCAGTTTCAGAGAGGAGTAGATGTAGGCAATCACTTTAAGCTAAGGTTCTGTGCACTAATATGGACAATCAGTGTTGGTGTAAAGCTATTACAAGCAGAGTAAGACACTATGTTCAGGGACGGCACTACTTTTTCAGTGCACTGGTCTTGTTTCATAAGGCAGCGTAGTTTCTCAGAATACAAGTATGGATGACCCTAGGCAGCTGAATCACAACAGTTACCTAAACAGAGAAACAAGCCTGCTCTTCTCTCAGTACTTTGGACCACTGCTTCCCAATGTGGAGTCTATATAGTGCAAGATTTCAAAGCTACTTCACAAAATACTGAGCACTGCAGGTTCTTTTTAGAAAGACAAAAGCAAACAGTAGCATCCTGAAAGCTGATAAATTCTACGAGGAAAGTAACAATGTGGCCATTTCTTTTACATTTCTCAGAGTTGACAAAGTGTGATGGCTGGTTAGTGCTGTCAACTTGACAGGAGCTATAGTTACCTGGGAGACAGGCCACTGGACATGCTTGTGGGAGTTACACTGGTTGCATAATGTGAGGTGGGTGATTCACCACTCTCTGGCTGGGATTCTGAATAGTATAAATGGGGACAGGAAGTAAGTAGCAGGATGCAGTGACTGCTCTCTGCTTCCCGACTGTGATGAGATGTGAGCAGCTGCTTCATGCTTCTGCTGCCTTCCTGCCAGGATGGACGGGGTACCCTTAGACTGAAAGCCAGAATAAATCCTTTCTCCCTTAAGTTGCTTTTGCTAAAGTATTTTTATCATAGCCACAGGAAATATACAGATATTAAGCAAATGTTCTTTTTAAAAACCACTTGGGGGAACATATAAAATGCTTCAAACTTGAGAAAAACAGTAAGAAATAATACATAAGTACATATACTCATCTAAAATAAGCAACACACCCTCCATCATGGGAATCTAACACAGCCGACCAATATGATATAGTTATTATTGATGTGACTTCCTGATTCATCCTCAGTTACTACAATGAAGGGTGATAACATATAAGTAAACAAACAATTTTACCACAAGAACAAATGCAACTCAAATCATGGTTTGTCATTCACTAGCAAGTTATCCTGAGAAATCACTTTCTAATTCTTGACTCTTCAATGTTGTTAAAAGAGTCATCAATCTAGTACGGGCATGCATAGTTGCTAAGGCTTATAATCCCTGTACTCTGAAGATAAAAGCAAGAGAGTCCGAGAGTCCTGAGTTCAAACCCACAAAACTCAAAAGCCAGGGTATAAACCAGTGATAAAGCGGCTGCCTTGAATGCCCAAGGCCATAGGATGGCCCTCAGCAATGCAGGCAAGGTTGAGAGATGTGGGTGAGCATGAAGAGGAATGCTTAGTATACTGTCACGCACCTCAACTCCTTAACAGTAAAGCTGCCATTTTTGTGGCAGCAATTTAGAAGCAAGCTCCTCCAAAGGAGTGACACCTGTTCTGTAGGTGCCATGAGTCTTATGTTACAAAGGACAGCTTAGATTTATTATCTTGTACCTGCACAGGAATGGAACTACAAATCTAACAAAAAGTTCTTCCTTCCTTTTTCCTTTCTTTCGAGAATGTCTGTGCCCCAGCGTGGCTTGGGAGTGGCTATGGTACTGAGGATGACCTTGCACTTCTGATTCTCCTGCTCCGGTCTCAGATGCTGGGAAAAGGGAATGCACCACCCCTGCTTTACGTGGTTCTGGAGACAGAGCACAGGGCCTCAGGCCTGCTAGCTGAGCATTCTACAACTCAGCAATGGCCTCAGCTCCTTAGCATACAGTTTTTAAACTACAACACTCTCACTGTCTCCACAAATTGTAGGTGATAACTAGATTTCTATCAGTTACTCTCTTCTCTTGTGGTACATGAGATTGAACATATGTTCTACCACTAAGATCTAACCCAGACCTAATGTCTAGACATTATAAAAAAAAAATGGTGATTCTTTATAATTACTGAAACAGCTAGGATAAACCTAAGCTAACATACTTATCTGCTGTGAAGTTCCTTTTTCAGGCAGGATTTGAAGGTTGGATACTTCTGGACTGTTTTATAACCCTGTGGAATAAAGGATTACACATGTCCAAATGTATGCACAGCATTATTTAATTTATATGTTGACTATAAGCCAAACTTGTGCAAACAGCATGATGCTGGTTACAAGAGACTGGGAGGGTTGGTAGACAGAGGAACAATTTAATCAATAGATACAGTGTTCCAGTCAGACAAGAGAAATGCCTTCTCAAGATGAACACAGAATGGGGACCAAGGCTAACAATCATGTGCATTTCAGAACTGCTTACAAATAGAATCCAATGGCTGATACTATAAACAAGTATGAGATTACATGAATTAGATTAACCCCATAATGCATTCATGTAACAGGATACTACATATAAAAACAGACAATGAGTACATTTGTCCCTTCAAAATTGTAAAGCTTGTGTGTAAATACAAGTAAACCATTTCGAAGTGCAGGCTCATGGAATAGTGACCACAGTGAGAGTCACTGTGCTTAAGAGGGAAAACCATGCCAAAGGCTTACAGTGGGGGTCATACTAAACTTAACCTTATAATGATAAATGGATTTCCATGCTCATCCTTAAAAGTGTCTCTAGTGTCCACTAGGTGGCACTTAAGTACAACAGCAGTTTTTTCAAGACAGCTTGGGCAGAAAGTCATACAACAAATCTTTGAATTTCAATGACTGAGATGATATATTTTTATATATATATATGGATTTTTCTACTTAAAATGTTTATCTCTCACTATAGCAGCTGTTAATTTTAAAAGGATTTTTTCCTCTTCTGTTTCTGGAATATCCATTAAGTATGTCAGATGTGTAAACACTTATTAAACCACACTGGAATTTAAAAAAACAATTTTTAGAAAAGGATGAAGTCCTGTTACCTTTTAGTATGTCAATATGTTGATCAAAAAAAAAGGTAAGGAAACAGAACTGATTCTCAGTTTATTTTAAACTATAGTATAGTGAATGCGTACTGACTTAAAGCCTCTGTTCCCTATAGGAAGCTTCTGATGTGCAGGAGGAGCAGGGATGTTTACTAGTGAGTCTGAAAGCTAATGGGAAAACTAAGGAAAAAAAAAAATCAAAACAAAGCCAGCATATCCTTCCTCTACACAGCAATAAAGACATCCCCTAACTGAACATAAAAATAAACAATTAAATTTATTAATATATTTTAAAAATTTATCTTTTATCACCTCACATTTTTTGAAAGCAGGTTAAAAAAATAAGCACTTCATGTTTATAGCCTTAAAATTTCACATAAATTTTTTCTGAACTTAGATTTAAAACAAATTATCAAGAGGCTTGAAATCTGCAGGCTTACCCGGAACCCTCTATGGAGTCTGTCTTTCATAATCCCAATAAATTCTTTATAACTTAATTGGTCATCTTTGTCAACATCAAAAATCTTGAAGACAGTGTTCACCAAATGTGGTGAAAGTTTCAGTCCAGTAGCTACGTATACAGCACGTTTAAATTCATCTAGATAAATGTCATAAAAAAGAAAAAGCAGTATTTTAGTACATGATGCTAATTGTTGCAAAGGTTGTAAAAAGTATTTTGTAAGCATGAGCCATGATGGTAAACTGCAAATGTCTTTCATTCAGGGAAAGACACTGTGGTTTTAACGAAAAGAGCAAGAGCAATAATGTACTCTTAACAAGGAGTGTTGAATGAGCCGGTACCATCAGGAAGAGAGAGACACTGTAGGGCTATTATGATAAATAAATCCCGAGAAACAGTTGAGATGGGAGACAGGATTTGTAGAGATAATCATTGCACAGGATCACACAAAACATGGTGAGATTAATTAATTTCACCAAGAGTGTTGGGAAAACTGGACACACATGTACAAATGGATATTGAATCTTTATACACAGAAATGGATTAAAGAATTAAAGTATTAGATGGAAACTAATATTTTCCAGGGAAGAAGGTTTACATTGTTGGTCTGGGTAAAGTGCTCTGTGTATTTGGAGATGAGTAATTAATTCTATCTACAGTGCAGACACAGAAGGACGGAGAAAAGGGCAGGCAATGATTTCAAAAGGCTAGGATTGTGTATTGGAGCTAAGCCCCAAGGGATAGATGGTTTTAGTAGTGGGAATGAGAAATGACAGATGAGGGAACCCCAAGGAACACATGCTGTGAGAGAGAGGAGACCAGGGAGTATGTGGACAGTGAGCAGTCTGCTGAGGTAGATCTCAGAGGACAGAGGATCTGGGGGGTAGGGACAAAGTGCTACGTAGACGGTGGGGTTGGGAACCTGCATACTCTCCTATAGACAACTGGGAAACTTGAGAAGTTGCCCACAGCAGTGGTGATTTTTGTTTTAGAGGAGTGTCCTGTGTGTTTCAGGAAGAGCTAGTGAAGGAATGCTGCCTAGGTGTCTACTGCAATAGCCTTTAGTAGGCGTGCTGAAAGCAGCAAGGAGAGGACATGGATATTATTCCAAACATGTGAAAAGGTGACACAAAATTTCTCCTCTTTTCTAGTTCCATAAAATAAGAGAACAACCTTCTGCTCTGAGCCAAATACACTGATACTAATTTCTTTTGAAAGCATACATTATTCCAGTAAGATATATTACATATTAAATATGTGACATATATTATATATTAAGCATATAGATTTCATTTGTTGAGACATGCCTTCCAAAGTTTGAATACACAGTTTAGAAAAAGAATGACTATGAAAGAATGTTCAGGTTTCTTTTATTCAATGACTAAGTGAGCCCACACAACAGCTGGGAATTGAACCCATGTCCACATAGTCACTGCCCCCGTCCTGTCTCTGCTTCTAAGAGAAGTAACTGGTATCAATAGTTAGGGTGCAGTTTCACGTTCCCTAGGAGTTGAACATAAAAAAAATCTCAAGACTATAATCTGAAATCTAACAAAATAGATCTGGCAGAGGCAGGACAATTGCCTCGAGGACATAAACAGACCCTACACAGCAGGGCCCTTTCAGTAAGGACAAGGTTATAAAGGAGAGAACCTAGAAGGATTTGGCCAACCCATGAACAAAGACTGCGGCAGTCCCAAGAACACCAGTGTTTGAACTTATATGACAGATGTGTTTTTTTTGCAAATTAAAGAATCAATTTTATATATCACTCTTGAAAAACCTGTTAGTGTAAGTTAATGGCTAAGAGGCGCTGCTCATGTATTTCTGGTTTCTGATTAGGGAAAGATCATGAGAATTTCTGGAACTGGTGAATGGCCAGCAGCAGCTTCTACGAGTAGACATGTGTTCCCTGATGTTACCAAGTAACATCAGGTTTCTTCTTAGACCTGTTACAATAAATATTATTAGTTCTTCTTCATAATATGAAGGCCAAATATAAATTTATAAATATATATATATTTATGTATAAATATAATATTTCTAAGGAAAGATGCTGATTTCTTATCCAGTAAGAAATCAGTATATTTCCTTAGACTCTCTATAACTTTAGGTTTCAAAACTGATTTCCCACAGAAATGATAAAACCAGGCTTTCAGGTAAGCTGAGGCATGATCAAACATATCTCACTAGCCTGTTACTAAAACCTCTGGGAAGAAGGTAGGGCTGTTTTGACAGTGACATTTTGAAAGATGATTTCTTACCTTGTCCTATAGAACGGCTTGCAAAGTTATACATATTGAGAGCTATTGCAAAGTCTTCTAAGTTGTTTAGAAACTGGAAAAATGACCTGAATTCATCAAATGTGATGCCCTATTTTGGGAAAATAGATATGAAAAATTAGTACTGACAGAAGTATTGGAATAAGTGTAACAAAGGAAACATTAGGAACTGTAATATACTTCATAATCAAGCACTCCAGGTGTGTTTGGAAACATTTCTCCAAATAAACTTAGGACTCAGGCACATTTATTTCTATTGGGTAGCACTGCTACATGCTTCAATAAAAATGACTAAAAAGATTCTGATTATGATAATCTTCTAAATACCATTTATTAAATCTATAAGAGCCCATAAAAACACATTTGCTTTGCATATTTGTTCCTTTATATGATTCAGCATCAGGTCATCAAGATGTTTATAAGATAATACAAAAATCTAATTGTCCGCATCAACTGTCAGTTGATCTTGCTCAGCCATGAATATGCAGTCGTGACCCCAGGGGATGCGCAGTGACAACAGGAAATGGGCGCTAGGGCGCTGAGGATAAAGGACCTGTGCTCAGAGCAGCCTGTTCTGAGAAGCCACGGTCACAGGCTGCGACTCTACCCCAGGTGCTACTTCTGTTAACAGGAACACCATTTGAAATAAAAATACTGTATCTCAAGTTTGTATATAATCAACAAAATTTAAATAATTCAATATACATTAAAAGAGAGACAGAGAGGGAGAACATAGAGCCAGCTCCAGCTTCCCAAATCCTGGCTTTGAGTACAGGGTAAGCGAAGAGGATCACTGGTAAGTGTGCTGGGCGCCAGGGAACTAACTAGGAAGGTACCTTTTCCAGGCCCCAATTTAAAACTTAAACGTGGCAACAATTTCCTATCATAAGTCTTATTAGCTCCATTAGAATGAACTCAAGTCCCCTTTCTTTCTGTCCACCGAGTTCTATCAGACCCAACACACAACTCCCTTCTCATCACTTACTACCTTCCCGGTTTATGAAAGAAAGGTCTTGAGCATTTTCTCAAATAACCTAAGCCTGTCCCTCCCTAGCCCCTTGCTGTTTGCTGCCCTCCTGTCTACAACACCCGTCACCCAGACCTCTGCACAGCTAGTAGCATACAGGCTCTGCTCAAAGCTACACTGGAAGGCCTCTCAGATACAGCGGCCTTCTTTTCCAGTCTCCAGATCCTTGTCATGCCCACAGTATTAGCCTTTATCTGAAAATATCTTTGTTTTTCCTTATTTTGCCTTTCAGCAGTGTATATTCCCACTGCAGAATTTGCCTATCTTGTAGCTTTATCATTTGTTTCTATAATAAGGCTTATAGATATTTAGTGTCTGTGAATGGACATGAAAGTAGTTTAGAAATGTTAAGTGCAATTCAAAAATCACCTTTTTTTCTTTTCTAGGGAGAAAAGGATGAGTGGTGGACGGAAGGGAGACATTTAAGTAGAGTACAGTAGAAGAGCCACTGCCCTAGAGTCTTGGGTTTGAGTGCCCAAGTACCTTAGGTCCTTAGGATCTCCTTTCCCAAAAGAAATATGTCAATGCCTGCAAGGTTGTTCTGAGAGTTGATGAGGGAATCCAGATCAAGCAATCACCACACTGAATCCATGATGATGTGATTTTTTTTCTATGATAATAACTGTAGAGATATTTCTACAATTAACTTTGTAGAAAAGCTGAATTTAACTTCAGACTTTTTTTAAATTTTGGAATAATTTTAAATATAAAAATTAATTATAAAAAAAAAACTGTGAAAACTTTCTATAAAGTCATCCTGGAATTTGACCTTCTGAGCTAGTTTTTCAAGTTTCTATTTAGAAAAAAGATTAAAGGTCCTATGTAACACTATAGTAGCTTAAATAGCATAATTATGATTTTTATTTGTAGGGAATTATCTACTGGTCAGGAAAACACAGCTTAGTAGGCAAAACAGATGTAAGTGATTTGATTAAAAGATAATGCAAACTAATAGCCAAATGCATGAAAGCCTCTCCCCACCCCCAGATCCTTAGGGGAGTCTGAGAATTGTTAACACTGTCACAGTGTATCCACTCTAAACAAACTCAAACTATTTGCAAGTTTTCTTCAGCAGTTTAACCTGATCCTTCCATAAACACAAATAGAAGACAAACATCCCAGGCTTAAAGGGATACTTGTGACAGCAGTTCTATTTGGTTGCAATGAAGCATTCAAATACCACTAGATAATGCAACTGCTCAAAAGGGCTGACACCACATTTGCTACCAAGCAAATAGACAAGGACTTGTCTTGGGTTCATAACCATTCATGCCACCAAAAGCTCTGAAAAGCCTCTTCAAACATAGTTAAGATCACTCACTCATCAATGGCTCTCTTCAAATGACCTTTTATTAGAGGTGCTATAGAAATGAACAGTGGGTGACAGAAATAATGTCAATACCAGCTGCCTTACCTGTTTTGGTACTAGTCAGAACACCAGAATAACTGATCAGAATTCTCTTGAAAAACAGTACTAGTCATAATTTGAAAAACAAAACAAAACAAAATAAAACAAAAAAGCCTTAAAGACTTTTAAGTATTTTCAAGAATAATGATCTCTACTCAAATATAATATATCCAAACATAGGTTTTAATTCACAGAGGAGCTAGATTAATAAAGTTATTTAATAAGTCATTATAAAATGGCCTTTTACTAAGTATTGTGTTTCAAGATAATGGCTATGAAAAAGTAAACAAAGGATCAAGCACCTTTTCTTCAGGTATACTGTAGCGCACATTTTCCAAAAATACTGATGTATTTTCCACATTAGTATACCGTAGAAGAATATGAGCAAAATCTTCTTCACTGATAGTATTCATTCCATTAGAGTAGGAAAGAAATTCTATTTCTAGAACTTCTGTTTGTAGATTATCCATAAATCTGTGATGAAATAATGAAAAATAAGCACGATAAATGATCAGACATTTACCATCCTAGGAAAGGTTATATGGAAATAATTTAATTATTACTGCTCAATGATTGTGGTACCTGAATGAGTAGCCTCTCTCTTGGAGTTTGAGCCTGCCTGTCTGGAAAATGGTTAACAGCATCTTGTAGGGTAGAGAAGAGAATGGCCATTTTTACTGTGGCTTACTGTGGCTTATTGAGACTGAGGAACTGACTGAGGGAGATATAATAATCCACATGTACTCATTTTTTATTTTTTAGATGCTGTGGATCGTTATTAATATACCTGAAGACATCAATGGCAATGCACACTACACAGAATATTTTCCTTTAAGACCAGAGCAGCACAGTTTTAATGTAGCAGATGGTTTCCCAAGAACACCCAACCTTAGCAGTCTAATAATTTTAAACAGAAATTTAGCTCACCTATAAAAATCTTCAAAGTTGAGCTCAGCTTTTCCTTTCTTTCCAAAAAGTGTACCAGAAGTGTAGTATCTGCTACTAAGCTTGTGATGTCATCAGCACGCTTAAAAACATAATTTAAAATTAGCAACAAAAACAAACTAAATATTCTTCCAAGAATTTTATCAAAATATAAGTCAAGAAAGGTTGGAGAGGTGGATTGCTGGTTAAGAGCACTTACTGCTTGTCTCAAGGACACAGATTTGGTTTCCAGCATCCACATGATGGCTCCTAACCACCCACAACTCGAGGTCTAGGGCATCTCATATCCCTTCTCATCTCCACATACACAGGCACTTACATGGTCTACATACATATACACAGGCAAAACACTTTTATATGTAATAAACCCAAGAATGAAAAGATACAAGCATTAGAATGGAGAACAAAGACTATACTCATGGATGTAACCATAACTAAAATATTCAAATTTTAAAAATAGGAACTTGAGCAATACTGATCTTTATTGTTGAAAATGTTCATCAATTATATTTTAAAAGTATTCTACCTAAAATTATTATACATATAGGGTACCTATCCTGTTGACTATCTCAAGTAGTTATTTAGACATCATTTAATTATGCCACTTTTATTTGTGTAATTAGTTTTTTCCTAATCATCTTGAACAATTCAATTGAAAGCGAGCTATTCTCCAAAGACACTGACTATATGGAAATGACAGAGAATAAGCTCAAATGTTTAGAGAACAGCATTCTTTAACCACATGTATTATATTACAACCAATCTTGAAGTATGTGATAATGTGTTCAGAAAGAGGGATTACAGTAGTAACTTATCACTGGTACTGTTTTCAAAGATAAGCATCATATAATTTTTGAATGGTCAAGAATTCCACAGGATTTTTCCTTCTTTACTTGACTTAAACTACATTTCCACAAACATATTTCTAACGTGTTTGATTATAGTCCTCACAAGATGGAATTCCTTTATGCAACTTCCCACTTTACTGCTTCATTAGTCTTCCCCTCTTCTTTCCTTTGTCATCAACTCATAATTACTTTATAAATTCCGGTACACAATTCAGGAAATTCAAATAATTACAACTCATAGGAAATGTAAGAAAAAAAACACAGGGCTACCCTTTCCAACATTAATATAAATGGTTGCGCATGTCCACTGTAGTGTGTAGCTGAGATAGTACTTTTCAGAGGTCACAGCGCAGGATGTTCTCCTAGAAAAGATGGGGTCTAGTGGTAGCTGCATTCATGTATCTACAAGATACATGCTGATCTTACTCTGACTTCTCCAAGCCCTCTTCCCGTCTCTCACAGGGAAGTTGGTTTAGCAACATTAGTAGGGTCTTTCTTTCCTTTTTCCGTGGGTCAAATACTTTCTTCTAAGAATCAGAATGTGGTAGATACTAGATTATCTATTTCCCCTTAGATGCCCACCTTTTACTCAATTAAGCTGCTTTTAAAAAAGTGATCCATGCTACTTGGATTATTTATATCTATCTTAAAAACTCAACTTTTAAGCCGGATGTGATTTCACATTGCTTTAATTCCAGCACTTGGGAGACTGAGATGGTAGAGTCAAGAATTTAAGTTCCAGGCTAGGTGGTGCTATATGAATCCCTATCTCAAACAAACAAACAAACAAACAAGCAAAAAACCCACACCCAAGTGCAGCCAAATAAAACTGCCTAAACCTCCTATCTTGTAGAGAATAAGTTAAAGTTACAGAAATTCTTTAGCAATTACCTCAATGTTCTGTGTATAATTAAGTAATTGAGGGTGGATTTCTTACTGGTCCCCAGTACAGTTTCTGTACAGGCTGGGAGAGCTCTAGTACTCATCTCATTTAAATAACCCGACACGCCACAGCATCCTCAGTGGTAAGGAAAGCCACACTCCCACACCACAACCTGTCCAAAGATCAGACAGCGCACCCAGCCGGTGGCTAGAGGAGAAAACAATACAGGTAGCCACGTATCACACACTATCTTTAAAAATATCTACTTGGCAAGCATATTATGAGTGTTGAAGGATGAGAGGTACCAGTCCTTCAGTGTCCCATGTGACAAGAGGGTAACCCTGGAAGACACTACATCACTCCTAACTGGGTGCATGGGGCACACTGTTCTAATGGGAAAAGGGCAGGATTTACAATCAGGGGTCTTCACTTCAGTGTCCTTCCGGACCTTCAGCTTCCTTATCTGAAGAGAGAAATAACCGCGTTCATACTAACTTGTAGGAGAATGCTACAACATGAAGATAAAGTGTACACACCTCCTGTTGGTAGTCACAGGGGTAAAGATCTAGTGATTTTGCCTCAAAGTGCTTAATTGTAAATGGGGTGTGGAGGCTATCTTGGAGACAAGCTTAAGTTGAGTTTAAGGATGGACACTAGTCTATTAGCATGAAAAAACAATGTACCTGAGTGCATGCTACACAGATGGAGCACGTGGTAGATTTCTTTCCTTTATTAATTGAAAAAATTTTCATACATATATTCATTCATATATTCTAACCATGTTTTACTTTTTGTCAAATTTTAAAAAGTTGAAATATGACTTAGATGACAAAACTTTTCAAAGATCACAGAAAAAAGGATCGCTACAGGGAATGTACTTACTTATTTGTTATTGAAATTAAATCTATATAGATCTGAAAACAAAGACCTTCAAAATGAGAAGATGCAGGGGTGCTACCATGGGGGCACGTGGATACTGCCTTAGGCTATGCTGCCACCACATTCATAGTGAGGTGACTTAAGATGAGGGCTGTTTACACCGGCTTCTACAGTGACCTCACTGAGGCTCTTCTGTTCACTGAGCAGAACGGACCTTCACTGCGGTTTTCAGTGTCCAATCTTGTTAGCTTCAGGTTGCACTTATTCAAGTAATCCAGATCCACAGAGGGATAAGTAACAGTTTGACAGTAGAGGTGGGGAAAACCAGAAAATGCAAATGGGGACCCCACTTCCATCTAAAACCGAGCACTGGAGCCATTGGGAGAGATACACCAGTGTCTTTGGCATCATACAGTTTACATAACAAATTACAAGAAGGTGGAAAGAAAAAGAAAAGACTTTATTTCTTTGATTCTTGTGCTTATTGTTAAAAAAATGAATTCAGGTGGTTTGCAAAAAATAGTGCAAAAAAACCTCCAAGTGAAGAGAGAGCCTTGTGGCCATTTAGACATAAGCTTACTATTTTTTTTTTAAAGTTAAAAGTGATATTAGCTGGGAAGGTCCTGGTCAGACGGAGTGCAGTATAGGGGTATAGGTCAGTAGGAGTGTGTGTAAGTATGCTTCAGTCCTCAGCACCAATAATAACCACATGACCAAACTTAATTTAAATTTCAAAATTTGTATAAAATACAAACTTATCAAACTATTAAAGTTTTAAGATAGCCTTTTAAACAAATTTCTGTTGGTTACAATGTAAAAATAACCTTAATCTACAACAAAGGAAAACCTTCAAATTTGATATAATAAAATTTCTGAAATAAACCAATGGATAAGTATCACTTATAGCACAAAGACATTAAATTTCATTTGTAAAAGTCAAAGTAATCTTTAGAATACTGGTACTAAAAACTGTTTTCAATGCTGTTTGATATCCTTGTCATATTTTATATAATATTAAAGTAATTTTTAAAACATGGTTTCTTCTTTATAATTTACCATGCCAACAATTTAAAGCAGTTGTGGGATGAAAAAGTGAGAGGCTAAGCTCTTATTTACCTATAATATATTAAGAGTTGTAATATTATATGCAATGAAGAAATATATAAGTAAATTTCCAAGCTTTCCTTCTGAACTAGTTTGTTTCTTGAAATATAAATCCTATAAATAATTCTTTTATACAAGATGTGACTTACAGTGAATTCTCATTTTCTACAATGTAGGAGTGAAGTAACAGAGACTCTCCAAGTAAGGCATTACCCCAAACTTTATTTAAAAAAACAGAAAAACAAAAGAAATCACAAATAATTAGTATTTATTTTAGATATTGATGTGTGTATGTGTGTGTGTGTGTATACACATGCCAACCTGCATGCAGAAGATCAGACATCAATCCTAGATGTCTTTCTTAAACAGTATCTACCTAGTCTTTTAAGACTGGGTCCCTCAATGAGCCTGGGCTTTGACAATGCAGCTAGACTGCCTGCCCAGCAAGCAACATGGATCTGCACTCCTGTCTCTTCCTCCTCACTGCTGGCTGTAAACAACACATAATATGCCTTGTGTTAGCTCTTTCCATGGATGCTGGACACTGAACTCAGGTCCCCATGCTGTGTGTCAAGCCCTCCAGCAACATTGTATCATACAGTGCCTTAATTTTGAAGTTAATGTTTAGAAAAGATATTAGATATCAAGCTTAATATTATATATTTAAATTCCTGTTGATGGTGGCACTAAATTAATAGAGGAAGAGAGGCAGTCTATCCCAAGGGCAGCACTAAAGTGTCTACCAGTAAAATTTAAGCCATAATATAACAAAATCTGAGTTGGTCTGTTTTTTATTTAAACATGGACTAGTAGTTTAAGTTAATATAAAGATAAATTGCTAATTCTTTGACTGAATCTCCTATTTCTGTACCCCTTCCCTTAAGATACTCATTATTAGTTGAGGAAGTTAATTGTTTAAATCTAACGTAAGAACAGCCATGATTTACAAAGTAAAGAATTTTAGTATTTCTATGTAACTTTTAGGTTGTAGGATACTGTCAGTAAATTTACAAATCTGTAATACTATTATTTTCTCCTAAATATGTTGTGAAGTTATGCTTTATAAAATAAACAAGTTCAATCAGCACAGATAATAATAACTGATATCCCTGTCAGTACAATGGACATATTAAAATATTCTTCCTATACAGAGATTATGTATATGATACACAGTACTCATTAATTTACTAAAAAAGTTAAAAGAAATAGAAAAATAGTACATTTGGGCTTCATCTTGTGATCTAAAACCAAGTGAAGAGCAGATTAACAAAACAGCATCTAGTACAGGAATATGAGGACCGCACAGATGGTTCACTATACCTCTGCAAGGTCTGAGAAGAGTGCCTGGCTTGTGCTGCGTCTCAGGGTATCCCAGTAGCTTCTGGAGACAAGTTCCTCGGCATCTGTTTTAAGGACCTGTACAAGTTTTAAGAACAACAACACAAATGTAAACAACAGTAACAAAGAAGGACAACTTACATACTTTACATCTCTTACCCAACCACAGAAGAGAAAAGAGCCCACTGGCTTACCTTCATTGTTTTCTGTTGCATACAACAGTATTACGTTACACAGCTAGCAGGCCCATGGTGCTTTCAGGGATGAAATGGTATATAACATGTTTCTAAGCACAGTGGGGCTATGGCAAAAAGACTCAAACTCTGCAGTCTTGCCTGCCTTTGTTGAGACGTAAGTTAACTTTGATGAAAGTATGACATAAACATTTATTTATACTTTGTGTGAAATGGTATATGGAGAAAATTTTTGTAAATTTGTGGTAACCTGTTAAATGCATATATAATTTCAAAATTAGTTGTTTTATCACCCATTTTGTTAGACTAACATAATCAAAATAAATTCATACCTTGTAGATACAAACTTTAATATAAAGCTTGTAAAAATAAAATATAACTGTTTAAGTCAAATGATGTAAAGCTATTTTAGAATTTGACAGGTGTGCCTACTATAAGGGGCATCTAATGCTTATAAGGCAGGGCACTCACTGTCCTCTCAGTATTGGCTACTGTGAGGGAGATTTTAAGGTTAAAAACTACAATCCTAACCTGGGACTCTAAACAGAAATAATTATAGTTGCCTTCTGTTGGGACACACAGTGGGTACTGAAGTTACCAGGCCTATGGATCTTTTGGTTACTGAAAGAAAAAAAATGCACCATGGCAGGAGAACCAACCCTTTCTACTTTTCTTTTGTTTTAGATTTTAAAAGGCAGGTATCAGTGAGGTGTGGTGCATGTGGCTCCTCTCCCAGTTACTTTAGAGCCCAGGGCAGGGACTGTTGGATTCTAGATGTTCAAGACCTGATGGGCAACATAGTGAACCTCTGTTTCAGGCAAACAGACAACAATCTGGAGGATATATTAAAATTATGCTATGTGCTAGGAATATTTCAAAAGATATTTTCCTCATTTTAACTAACTTTATAACTAACTACAAAAAACTGTTCACTGCTAACCATTTGCTGATCATAAGGTATTGTTTAGCTGTAAATGGGTAACAGACATAAACAATTGTAGCAATGTGGCACTACCACATGGATCTATAATTATCTCTTTTTCTAAATAACTGAGGTGAAAACAGCAGTAGTGAATTGCACAGGGAAAATTGGCTAAATACAGAATTAGCACAGTCTATTTTCCTTCATAAAAACTAGAAACCTCAATAGATTCTAGATTAATGTCGCACTCTCATTTTAATTGACATATTCTGAATATTCTTTCCATTTTACCTGTAACTTAAAAAACATGATTTTAAAAAAGGTTTATTAAACCTACTATACTAGAAAATATGGCTAATTGGTCACTATCATAAAAGATACAGAAACAACTTAGTAAATCCATGCTAATTGGTTCTACATGTATAGAAGAGAAGCAAATACATGAAATTAGCTAATATGAGTGGGATACTGTAACTGTATTTTTTGTTTTATCTTATACCATCTTTTAAAATATAAGGCTTCTGAGAGAAGGCCCAATAGTCTCACAGCAAGTATTATTGCAAGTAAATGATAGCCATGAGATAGACAGATAGATAGATAGATAGATAAATAGATAAACAAATAGATGACCTTCTAGGCATACCCAATGATGCCTATATTTGTCTGGTCTCAAGCCAGTATTTCACTTTTAATCAATAACTTTAATGATGTAACTAAGAATAAACTTTTTAACATAAAAATAATAAAAAATTTAATAGCAGACAATATAGATAGGGCACTACAATAAGCTTCAAATAGATAAGAAGCTCAAACTAGAACTGATAAGGAATAAATATAGAACAAATTTAGTATCAGAACATATGTGTAAAACTTAAAGAAGGACGTGAGATGTCCACCGGTGACTGGGTTCTAAGACAGTAATGACACAGACAGCTCTGAGGCTTCAGTGTATAAATGGAAGGCAGCTCGGAAAGACTTCCTGAAAACATCGTGCTGTGTGAGCTCAGCTTTCAGGCCTTTACCAGTAGAACAAGCTAAGTGTACAATTTTCCTTCCTTCCTTCCTTCCTTCCTTCCTTCCTTTCTTTTTTCTTTCCTTCTCTCTTTCCTTTCCTTTCTTTTGTTATTTTCTTCTCTCCTTTTTAAAAATTGGATATTTTATTTATTTACATTTCAAATGTGATCCCTTTTTCCAGTTTTACCTCCAAAAACTCCCTATCCTATCCCCCCTTCCATGCTTCTATGAGGGTGCTCCCCAGCCACCCACTCAAAAGAACATGCAAAAAGGATGGACCAGGCAAACTGATGTCCTGTACCTTCTAAGTCTGATCTGTCTGTCTGTCTGTCAATCAGTCAATCAATCAATCATCTACCTACCTGCCTATCCTACCAACCTACCTGTCTTGTCAAAGAGGCTATTTATTAATGGAAGTCCTTAAACTTGGCAGATTTGAGAATTTCTACATCTCTTTTTTAACTAAGCAAGGTCCTATTCCCATAATCCTCTAATATCCTGACATTGATATTTGTGATAGAAAGACAGGAGTGCAGAGAAGGCAGACACGGCATTGTCGAGGGAGGAACAAAAGGTCAAAGGAAGTTCTCAAGAAAGTCTAACTTAGAGATACTGATCTATCACTGAGGAAAGCAGAATGATGATGACCCCAAGTTATCTATGACTAAACAGGACAGTACTCTACATAATTAAACAAACAAAACCAAGCAAAATGAAACTATTATGTTCTATTATAACAATTGACAACTGTATCAAAACAACAGCAATAAAACAAAACCAAAACCAGTAATCTTGGAATTGTAATTTAATGTTGTATTGGACTAATTTTCTCCAAGTCTGTCCAACACTTAGAGACAAGCTAACAGACATAGTAGATCAATAAGTGTCCATGAAAGCACCAGAAAGTCTTAACAGAGAATGATGGGAAATAACATTCAGGTAAAGAGATAAAGACAGTGGATTCCAATAATAAAAGGGAGAAAACAATTTCCTGTTTTGGAAGCTCAACAAATCTTACCACAGATAAAAGCAGGGCAGAGAGGCAAACTGCAGCAAGACTATAGAAAAACAAGGGCAAAGAAGACTTAAAATGACATTTTGTGGTACTGGAGAGATAGATGGCTCAGCAGTTGAGGACACTAACTGCTATTTCAGAGGACCCTGATTCAATTCCCTGCACTCACACGGCATCTTACAACTATCTTTAATTCCAAGATTTGACACTGAAGGGCCAAGCTTAACATTACAAACTTCATTTTGCTTTTAGACTCCATTTTATGATTAACTCGCCCTCTGAATAAACTCAGCTACTGGAAAAAGCTCAACTTGTTCTAAGAACCATGTCACCCTACCAACTGTCACAATTCCCCTGAGCAAACAGTCACTCCACTCCTAGCAACAACCAATCAGTTCTTAAGGGGAAAGAAAGTACCTAATGTCTTAAAGTAGACTGATTAAGCTAGCGAACACTGTTCATACCAAGCTGAAATCATCACTAGCCGACAAAAGTGTGCCAAGCAAATGTCAACCAATTGAGTAATTGCCAAGTTGGAAAGTCCCTCACCCTGCTACAGCAACCACGGTAAATAGGCAAGGCTTGTACCGGCTCAGCACCTTCCACTGTGCTGGAGAGGTTGGAAGGCCGGAGCTCAAGCTTGAATGAAGACTTTTGCTTTTGCATGCGTTGGACTCCTGGTCGTCTCTGGTGGTCTGTGGGACCTTGCTATCTAGGTATAACAACACCCCCATACAGACATACATGCAGACAAAACACCAATACACATAAAATAATTTATTTTAAAAATGAGTATAGCAGTACACTCATAGATCAGTACCTTGCTCAGCCATCATGAGAAAAAATTTCCTCCTGCAGCAGATGGGAATTAATACAGAGACCCATAGCCAGGCTGGCAATGAGTGAGTTACCTTGGAACACTCTACTGGAAGGGGGATGTCTTTGACAAAAGTAACTATCCTTCTGTTTGTTTGTCTTCTCCAACTCCAATGTGTTAGTTTCTGTGTTATGTTACTATTTTATTATTATCCTTTAGATCCCTGTATGCTTTCTTTTTACTAAAAAAAGAATTTATTTTATTTATGAGTACATTGTAGCTGTCTTCAGATACACTAGAAGAGGGCATCAGATCCCATTACAGATAGTTGTGAGCCACGGTATGGTTGCTGGGAATTGAACTCAGGACCTTTGGAAGAGTAGTTAGTGCTCTTAACCACTGAGCCATCTCTCCAGCCCCCTATATGCTTTCTAATGAGGGAGAAAAAGGCAGTTGATGGAATGGGAAGTGATGTGGAGAGGAACTGGAATGAGTAGAGGGAGAGAAAACCATAATCAGGATATATTAAGTGAGGAAAAAAAATCTGTTTTCAATGGGGAGGGAGGAACTGGGCTGGGAAGAGACTCTGATAACCTACAGAAGAAAGCTAATTACATTCCGAGTTGACACCTTAGTTTCAATTATAGAAGTCCAAAAACAGTATATAAATTTTATCATCACTTGCTGAGATGCATCTGTTAACTTATAATAAAGACATTTCCAGACAGAGGTTTTGTTTGTTTTTCTTTTTGGTTTTAATGGGAATTAAACCCAGAGTCTTAGACATAATAAAGCTCAACAGTAACTCTACCGTGACCTCTATACTGCTAAACCATCATTTTCCAATCACAAAGAGACTCTATCTTGAGTATTTTATGAGTATTAGAACATAAGGTTTAGAAAACGGTGAGATTAAATTAATTATGAGCACTGGTAAATACATATAAATATACATGAGTGAATTGTATTAAATAGGCCAAAAGTCAACATTACTTATCTTCCTGTTTTACTCTCCATCTTATTTTTTATGACAAGATATTGTACTTGGAGTTCATCAATTCTGCTAGATTGGCTGGCCTATGAGCTCTAGGGAGCTATCTGTTCTTGTCTCACATTCCCCACTGCTGGGGTTACATACATGTCCCACCTACTTGGGCATTATGTAGACTCTAGGAATCAGAACTCTTATCAGCAGGTACTTTATAAACTGAGCCATCTCCTTAGCTTCAAAACAGAAATTGAGTTAGGAATAGTAAATATGCACATGTGCTGGCTAGAGTATGCTTGGTCCAGGGAGTGGCACTATTAGGAGGTGTGGCCTTGTTGGAGTAGGTGTGGCCTTGTCAGAGGAAGTGAGGCTTTGAGAGCTTCCTCCTAGCTGCCTAGGGATGAAAGTTTTCTCCTAGGAGCCTTCAGATGAACATGTAGAACTCTCCTGCACCATGAGTTCCTGTACACTGCCATGTTCCCACCTTGATGATAATGGCCTGAACCTTGGAACCTGTAAGCCAGCCCCAATTAAATGTCATCCTTATAAGAGTTGCCTTGGTCATGGTGTCTGTTCATAGCAGGTAATTCTAAATAGACAGTGATGGCAAGGAAGGGTGGCACAAGCCTGGAATCCCAGCACTTTAGAGGCAGAGGCTGCAGACTCAAGAGGACAAAGCCCAAGCTACACAGTAAAAGTACCATAAACAAATATCAATGATATATATTTAGAAATGTCTAATTAGAGATAATAGAAAAAAGAATGATGCAGTCATTATACAGGAATTCCAAGTATCTATGCTGAGAGAGACATCAAAGATAGTTAAGCATCCTAAGTGGAAGAGCATAAAGATGTTCTTCATTTAGGTATACTCATCAAGTCTCAGAAGATAAATATAGAAATATACTAAGTACTTTCTAAATTTAAAGAAAAAATACATTTCTATAGAAGGCAAGGTAAAGCAAGGAAGGAAAGAATGGTTTACAGAGAAAAACACCTAAATTCTATATCACAAAGTAATCATACTAATATAAATAATGGAATTTTCTAATTAAGAGGCACAGATTATCAATCAGCCAGGAGAAAAGAGACCAGTATATTTCACAAAATTTATTCATCAAAATTTTCCCAGTTAATGAGAAAAGCGATGCTGAAAAAGGCGCAGCAGGCTATGCTGACGAGAGGCCAGGAACTAGCACTAGCTTGCTTAATGAGAATGAAATGGCCAGCCGAAACCTAATACATCTTAAAGACACTTTAAATGCTATTGCCTTTGGCTTTGCATTGCTACTTGTACTGATAGTAAAAATGACAAGTCCTGGTACTTCACACAAATTAGACAGTGCCCTCACACGTGCTGAGACTTCCAAGTACCAATTTTCAGTATCTGGAGTGGCAACAGGAAGCACTCAGGAAGCCCTTCTGCTGCATATCAGGAGCTGGAACTGCCCAGCAAGAAAACATCTGTGTGACAGTCCGTATTACAAGTTGAAGAGCTACTTTCTTCACAAACAACCATTTTCACTTGATAGAACAACTGATAAAGACACGGTTTAAAGCAATATAGGAGCTTGAGCTGGGCCTGCCTACAAGAACTCCGTGAGCAGAAGAACTAAAGCAGAGTTCCCAGAATGCATAGGCAGCAAAGCAAATACCTAGCTATAAACCACAGCTGCAGTAATCATTTGGGAGAATGATTTTTGGTAGAAGAACTATGCCTGGAGACAGTATAAAGGGGATTGTGGGAGATAGCAAATTCTATTTCTTGAGTTATTTTGTAATTATTCATTTTATTTGCATTAACTTTCTGAGCTAAAGTACATTTTTAAAATCAGGAAAAGCTTCATATCTTTACAGGGAACAATAATAAAAAATAAAATATTAATTTAAAAGGTAGTCTATACTGACAACTAAAGGTTTCATAAGGCAAAATAACCCAGAAATCCAGTACAGTAGCTACCAGAAATTTTGCTAAAGCATAATTAATTTATATTCATATACATGTAATGTTTTAAAACATTACATATGTAGATAACATAAAAATGAAGAACATTGTGAGTAAACAATAAATCCATACATTTAGTTTAATTTTAAAATACCAATTGACAATCCAGCAGACACAACTGTCAGTAATGACAGACAAGACTGAAAACACATAATTAACATGCATGGTAATATATATGTGTAAATATATGTACAATATATATTACAATTCTGCAAAAAAACTGGAGGACATATTATTTAAAATAAAGATTATTTATGAATAGCAAATTTAGCCCCAAACCACATTTCAACATATGATGAAATACTACTGAAGTGCTATTAAAAACTGACACATTTTCTGATAGTAATAGCATTAGGATAGTTAAAATTGATATCATAAGAATCATAAAAGGGATGCTGAAGTCAAACACTCTTGACCGTTGAGCTAGTTGAATTGCGTATTCTTTTGAACTCTTTTTGTATTGTTTTTATCACTGTGGAAAAATAATTTGAGTCTTGACTATATGAGTAATATAAAAAGACCTGGGTTATCTGGCATGGAAAAGCTGTTGAGAGTACTACTATATTCACAGACACAAGATGAAGGTTGCTCAGCCTTAGTCTTTCACTATAGCTGGAAGAATGAAAACAGGCAGAAGTGGCTGTAGCAGGTGCTATCTTAGACAATTTAAGAGCTCAGAGGGTCTGTTTTCATGTCCAGACCCCATCCTGTTTGCCAAAGGCACTTTAGGGAAGTCATTCCTCATAAGAATGGTTCTATTATAGAAAAAAATCAAATTTTAAGAGTTAAATTATGTAATCTATTTGAGTGATGATTAAAAGAACATGAAGTTATAGCACATTAACGTTTGTTTTTACATGAGGACAGAAGCTGTCCTCAGTAAGATGAAATGAAAAATTTGTAAGCCAATAAAATAAAAATAACAAATATGTTTTCCTTATCAAGGATAGTATGAATAAAATGTACAGTTTAAATCTGGCTATTGAAAATACCTTACTGACTATGACTGCAAAGTCTATGCAGTTTTAAACTCTATGGTAACTACTTAAAAATGAAGGGAAACAAGGAAACTGCCACAATTAAAAAGTGGTTCCCACTGTGACAGCAAACATTAGGCCATAAAGTCATGAATACTATTAACTATGTTTAAAAGTATGTATGATATTCTAATGTGAGATTTTCATTTAGTAAGCTCTTAAAAATATTTAAATGATTATCAGAAAAACACTTTTAAAAATAATCTTATTGAGAAGTAGCAGTAGATTTTATAGAAAATGTTTCCAAATCTTAGACAAATGTAAAGTCTGTGGGGCCCCATAGATGTGGCTTGCTCTCCAATTCCACTGTCATTCCTTGTGAATAGGCAGGGTACTCTGTGCTTATCTGATGTTGAAACCATCTCTAGGATGTGCTCAAATCTAAAATAAGTTCTGTAGTTTATAGTAGCTACTTAAACACTGTCCCCCAAATTCAAGGGACTTCTCAGGTAGGATTTTTATAGTCTGAGGAATCCTTAACAAGACTGAAGGATACCTAGGAAATTAAATAACTGCATGGTTATGGGACAGGATCAGGTTATTCTGAGCAGGTTCTTATGTGCTGGGCTAACCAATAAGCTTGTTCTCAAGAGAACAGAAATGTCACGATTGGGAAGAGCACTTACAGAAGTTTTCAAGACTAAAGAATGAATCTCATAGTCATGTCTGTGTAGTATGTAACAAGTACAATCTTATACAGAGTTTTTAATAGAGACGAGAAAGTAGGCAGGCAATAGAGATTCAGAAAAAAATGAAAACTGAAAATGAAAAAGTCTATTCATTAACATGATTTTATTGGCATTGACCAATGTCTAGAGTTGATTCTTAAAATACCTGTGTTCTTCAGGAAGAGAGCCTATCTGTTCTATTATTTTTGTATAATGCTTCATATATTGCTGAAAAATATAAAATTTCAATTACTCTACCAGAATGTCTGGTGGTGGTTGTTTAATCACATTTATTTTAATTTACAAATATAAAACTAATAAAGATATACAATTGCTTTCTACATTTTGTTTCACTTATCTAAAAATTTTGGCTTGATTGTATCTTATTGTATTTAACAAACTCCAATACACTTTAAATAGCATATATAGCTTTATATAAAGAAATATTATTATCCAATATAACAGGTAAGGGATATCTACATAAAAAACATTTAAAGTGTTGTACATACACTATTAGTAGGAGAATGGTATCCATAAAGTTGAAGACGCTGACATAGAGCACAAAGGGCCAAATGAAGTGTCACATTTCAGAATGAACCCAAGTATAGCAAAAGAAAAAAGAAAAAGACGACAAAATAATCAATTAGGAAGGGCAAATCATTATGCTACATTCTCTATAAAGCACACACACACGAGTGAGATAAATGTTAAAGATGAGTAGCAAAGTTTCTAAACTCAATATAAGTAAACATTAACTGAGCCTGTGTTCATTTCAGCCATTTCCACTGTACATGAAAGGACTTCCGCTGTGAGCAAACAGTTCCTCTTGAGCGAGGGTGGGGATGCTGGGGATGCTGGGCTCAGCAGCAGGATGGATGTGGACAATGGGATGAGGCCCTGCGCTGGAACCCTATTGGCTATGGTCGCAGACTCTGCTCACCTGTGGAACAGCAGTAACACTTACCTGCCAGGACTGAGATGGGGATACAGAGTACCACTCATTATGGTCTTACCACAGACCTTAGAACACAGTGTTCATTTCAAAGTTTTAGTGACATGGATGTATTATAGAGCTTTGATTTGGATATGCTAATTTTCAGTTAAAGAAACCAGGAGGTTGTTATTAAGTCTATTAGCGAACAGTTTTTGATGTTTATTATATTTTTATAATTATATATTATACTGGCTAAGTTGCATTTTAACTCATTTAATCTTCATAAGATTACAGGTGGTGACAACATTATTGTATTAATTTAATTGTACAAGTAAAAAGACTGGGACAGAGAGATTAAGAATCTTACTGAAGATCACAGAGGAAACAGTCACACCCTCTGGACTGGCTCATGGACCTGTTTTCCTTTCTTTTTAGACTTCATCTCAGTTTTTACTATGAGATCAATTTTAGTTGTTTCGAATTCAACCTAGTGTTTAGAATACGTGTACACGTATACTATCATTTCTATCAACTTGCCAAAACCATTTGCATTTTACTTGATTGTCTCTAGATAGAATAGTCAAAAGTCAATTCAGATCTGTATTATTTAAAACATGACTAAAACACTGAAATTAAGGACTGCCCTATCAAATACGGTAATGGGGAATTGTAGAGCGCTGCGCTGCTGAATGGTGCTGTCAGGGAGAGGTCGCTGACAGGAACCCCTGAGAACTACATTATGAAATGAGCTTTGAACAGGGCTATGTAGATTTAGACCAACACCTCAGAGGACCTGTAGATCAATTACTGTAATGAAGTCATTTACATATATTAAGTTGCATACAATTTATATGTTGTTTTCACTTGTTCTCTAAAACTAAGTTTCTTTCTCAATATAGTTGCTAGGGAGTGCATCACTAACATATGAATATAAGACATATTACCTAGGATAAGGTGATATAATATAATTTCATAATTTACCTAGACTTGTCTAATTAATCCAAGTTAATGTGAATTACATCACTATTATGAAATACTTTCTTTCAATGTATTTTACATTTCTTTGTACATTGTGTTTTACAGTTTGCACATTTAGTTTTACAATGTACTACACTTCCTTTACCTTGGCTTCTGTGTTGATACTGCAGCTTTCCCCCTATGTTATCTGATCTATGTATTTTAGTAAATGTTAATGACTAAAATTATACTTCTAATTAAGTATTTGTTACATGACAATAAAATATACCATATTTTTGGTATTTAAGTAGCAAATGAATAAATTAAGATGGATAAAAGTAGAGAATTCAGAGCAGGCCACCAAAGGTTGAAACTGTGACTTTTAATAGGATTATAATTTTTCATAAGATATTTAAACCTTATAATGGTCAGTTTTCTTGTTTGACTGTGGACAACAAGAGGGATAGTGGATAGATTATATGACAAAATGCGTGAAAAGCACCTAGCCTTGTGCCTGAGAGTAAGGGCTTAGGATCAATCTGTTATTTTTTTTTAATGTGAACTGGGCTGTTGTGAAGACTAAAATATTTGGGACAAATAAAATGAAGACTAAAAAGATGAAATACTGTTAATTCTAACTTCAGAATGAGGAGGCACTAACATGTAACCCAGAAGAAGAGTCTATATTACTTCTGTGAGATGCAGAAAGCCTACAGTATTTCCTCATATTTATTTACCATTCATTTTATTACACTATTATTGAATTCACTTACAGAATTAAATCTTTGCATATTCACCTTTAAATTTTTACATGCATAATGATCTTATTAATCTACTATATGATATATACCCTTCATATCTGACAGATAACGACAGTATGGATGAAAATGATTTAATGAATGTGACTGGTACAGATATTTAATATCAATATTTAATATAAATATTGATATTGATGCATAAGATACTTATATAATTTTTCTACATTAACTCTTCAGAATGTTTTCAGTAAAGGAAATGATTCAAATTCTAAGTGTTACACTGTTTCAACAAGCACAAAATATTTCTCACCTGGAAAAACCCACCTGAAACCACTATAAAGTATTTCTTACCAGCATTGCACGTTTTTCTTCATCTCCTTTAGTTTCTCTCTTTTCATTTTTTTTCCTGAATATTTCCTGAAGCTATACAGAAATAAATCAGGAATCAAATACCTACATATTACTCTCTAATAAGTATATCTTACATATAAACAAAGCAGTTTCAGCAACATTTAAACTACTCTATATTTTATGATTGCACCATTTTTTTCACATGAAAAACCATATCCTTTGGTACTGGCAATTCACAATTATGTCAAAATGTACTTAATAATAGTTTTACTTGATCTCTATAACACAAAGACACTGATCTGAGGCACATACAGAAAGAGGAAACCTGGTGGGCTGTAAGGAGCATTGAAGCAGTCCTCACGGACTCTGGTTTGAGTCAGGCTTCTGTCTCAATGTTTTTACAGTAGACTGGTCGCTCTACTGGTTCTAATTCGTTTATGTATGAAAATGGACATGATCACCTGTGAGGTTCCTGCACTAACTACTAACTGTACATGGTAGAAAAGAGACTGCTGGCATCACTTCTTAGACAGATTAACTGTCTACAGCTCATTTTTTTTTTTTTTTTTGTATTTGGAAAATAAGAAAAGTACCTTACTGTATAGAGTGCTATATAAACTAAGTATCAAAACTAATTACCTAGAACTTTGCCTATTATATATCTAAATAGCTGTTAGCTAGTGCATAAACAGTATCATTATTTTTTATAAATCTTCAAATTTCTGTAGTTTTAAATAGAAGCCTAATTATGCTTCTCTTTTACTGTAGAGGACATGAGATACTTGTGACCATAGATAAGCACTAAGGGAATTAGCAATGTTAAACATCCAGTAATTTCTCTCTTCAAAGGCAGAAATGTATAAGCTGTTATAAGCCCAGAAAGCTGAGAATGGATGTAGTTAATTGCACGGTGACTTCTGTGTCATCTGTATGGCTAGGCCACACCTGGCTACCCCAGACTCTTAAAAACAGGAGCAAAGGTATTTTATAGCCTGGTGACCTTTATACTATCTGTATAACCAAGACCACAGCAGACCCTCTTTCAGAGCTGTAAGGTGTCACATGTAGTCAATTTATAGAACCTGTCTTTATGGAAAAGGTCACATGTACTTTACCAGGAGCTTTGATGTAGCTATACCTTAAGCTTTATTGTACACACAGATTGAGTTAATTATGACCAGTAGATCTTTTCCAAATTGTGCCGTGCTTTACTATCCCTAAACTAAACTGCCCAGTGTCAGACTCTAGGACCCAGGACCGGCTAGTCAGTCTGCAGACTCCTCTAACACACATGGATTTTGTCAGTTTTCTGAATAGTTTGTTATTCTTGTTTACGGGAATCTGGGTAACAATCTCAACTCTATCATTTTCCCCTTCTTCAGTTATTACTTTTACTTTAGTGTATGATTGTGTATATGTATGCATATGGACAGAGGGAAGCAGTCAACACTGGGTGTCTTCTTCAATCATTCCTCCACTTAAATTTTTAAGATAAGTTGTCTCACTGAACCTGGAGTTGACATATTAGCTAGACTACCTGGCCAATCAGCCCCAGGGATTCTCCCATCTCCGCCTCCACAGCAGTGAGATTATGGTGCAGGTTGGCTATTTGTGAGGTGCTGCAGATCTGAACACAGCCATGCTTTATTGATGAGGCCGCCTGCCCGGGCACCTCACTGTATGCATTAGGATTGAGAGTCAGGTTACTCCTGCTTTCAGAAATCTTTGAAACAGACAGGTAAACATCACACCTAAGGAAGCAGTATAGCAATGGGACAGAGCAGAGTTCAGCTTTAGAGCAACCGCAGCTCTTGCAGTGAATATATGGAAACAAGTAGCAGGTGATGCGAGTGCCTCTGACTCCATCCCAGAAGCAGGCAACATCCCAAAAGACATGGCCACAAAGAGCTTTCGAGAAATTCGATCTCCAAAAGTCAGTGCTGATACAGCATGTTTATTCAAATTATTTAGATAAACAGGTTCATTCTGAAATAAAATAGCTCTTTATGTGCACCTTTTCTCTTACCTTTAAACCGAAGATATGAAAAATTAAGAATAGAACATTGATATTACTGGCAGGTTTTACTTCTCTAAGAAATAAGTTAAAATTATTTTATATTTCAGAAGAAAAAGAAAGTATTTTGCCACAGAAACAGATGTAGCATACACAAATTAAACAGAATTGAAGGGGAGATGGGAAAAGGACAAAGCAACTAAAAGCCACTGTCAGCTCAGATAGGAGAAGCAGAGATCAAAGAAAAGGAAAAGAGCAGGAAGTGGTCCACACGTTAACTATAAAGTAATGGGAAACAGAATAGAACAGGAAATGGGAAGATGAGTCCAAACTAATAAAGAACAGTTCCTATGGCAAGGAGCTGTGATAAAAACTGAGAATTAGCTGGAAAGACATAATCTCAGGATTGCCTTTTTTCCATCGAGTAGACAGTATGTGATAAATCCCAAACATCTAACTATAGTCATCTTTAAACACTCAATATAACTTTTATTTCCATAAGTCTTAACATAAAGCATAACAATATTAAGTGAACAATATTTAGTTTTTAGAAAAATGTAGCATATAATGTACATACCACCAAAAATTCTTTTTTATCCACCATCTCATTTCCGTCGGTGTCAAACATGTTGAAAGCTATTCTAAAACCTGCATGGGGCTCTGCCAGAAAAAACAAACAAACAAACAAACAAACAAAATTCAGAACAAGTTTTCATAAGATTGAAAAAAAAAGACTTAAAAGTACAAAATCTGTGCATTCGACAGTTAGATACATACACTGCACAAAATGCAAAGTAATATGTTAGTATAGGTTATATACAGTGAGAGCTATTTTGAAGAATACATAGTTCTGCTTTATGTACTTCAGACTCAATAACAGAACTGACAATAAGCTTTCTAAGTATAACTCCCTGTATTATATTAAAGGAATATCTGACAACTGTCCCTCTAAAAATAAATATCCAAACTCTGCTTATTTGTTAATAAGACATCATGAGGTCACTGCATTTGATTTTTTCTTTTTAAACTGAATTGTGTTCAACTACTTGAAGTGGCAAAAAAAAAGGTAAAAATATAACACAATGTACCAGTTTCAATTCTTCAGAAAAATTTAACTGAAATCACCAGGGTATAAATATGCTCATGAGAGGGTACAGATTTCGGGTTAATTTCTAGAAGCTTGACAAACCAGAAGCTTTCATAAAATGTGTGAATGTGTAGTCCCAGGCCTTCCAATATCCAAGAATCAATTATCTTTTTGAGAAAGACTGCCATGCTTATGAATTGACTTGACCTTTGTCCTTTGAACCAGCTAGCAAAAATCTGAATGCCCCATCTTCAAGTAAACTCACCAGTCTGATATGAAGTCCTGAACTTTGCAAAGAAGCAGAGAGCCCTACTTTCTTAACCCATCAGAACTGTCTCTGGAAATAATCAATGGAAGCCAGTGCTTTATGATACCTTATTGTCTATAAGTATTTTAGGAATCTGTATTTACTGTTATTATCGGTCACAAATACTGATACCACAAGTGAAAAGCAAGTTTTACATTTAAAAGATTTTGAAAAAGTATATGAATATATGTAAAATAAGTCTCATCATAGACTTAGATTGGCATCGTCAAATGGTTTTCAAGCTAGATAAACCTCCGGTGGCCCTGCTATGAACAGCAGGATGCTTGTTTCCAACACTAAACTTTTTTTCTCATTATGAGAGAATAAACAGCATAAGAAACAATAAAAGATACATTTGACATATATATATATATATATTCACATGTTCACACCCCTTTCTGCTGCTATATCATTCATAACTAGCACAGTAGTGCAAATTTTCTAAGCATAGAAACACAATTTTAAAGTGAGTTTTACTAGAACTTACTTGTTAGTACACATCTCCAGATTCCATCATCTGAAATTTTCTAAAGTAAATTCTCCCTTGTTTTTTTTTTTCATTCACCAATTATTTTCTGAAAGGACACTGTGAATAAGATACTGTTTGTGATACAGATGGCCCAAAAGAGGGTACATTTTGACACTAGAAACCTTTCACAGCAGTGTGGAGAGATTGACCTTGTAAAACATAATTTCAAATAATCTAAATTCTATGAAGAAAATAAAACATGACGAAGGGATTAAAAGAGAAGGCAAGAGAGCGCTGACGAGTGGATCCACATGAGGAGTGCATTTTGAAAGGAAGCCTGAGTGATACAATCCCAGGAAGCTCTAGAGAGAAGCGCTGACAGCTCAAGGGCAGACAATGCTACACTCAAGAGCAGATGTCCTCCACAGGAAGGGGTTCCAGAAATGTAAGGCCTGGAGGCTGAAGCACAGTGAGTACAGCACACAGTTTCATCTACTGGATGATGAGAACTAAACCCAAGCTTTAGTAATTCTGCTATGTATTTCAAAAATACTGTTGCATGTGCCACGGACAGCAAACTACTGCATGGACAGATGATAGGAGGTTAAGAGACTCAAAACCTACTACACTTTCACATTAGACTTGCAGAAAACCTGGCTTAAATGTATATAATACAAACTTGATAAATTAGAATAAATTCTGACCTTTAGGGTCTCATGTAGCTGAAACACCAAAGAGTTACATATTTATAATTTATGAACATTTTATTATTGTCAGAAGCCAAGTATATAGATTTTTGACCATTACAGTGTTATACTTAACATTTTCCTGTGACATTTAGGCACGAATTTGTAAAACAGCCAATGTACACATAAGGTAACTTACAATAGTGTGCAAAGAAAGATTCATTTTTAGGATCATAAGGAAAAATACATATAGAAATAAGTTTAATGAGTATACTTACTTGTTAAAATACATAAAAGAAAAAGATATTCTGTGTAAGAAATCACACCTAGAAGAAAACAGTATCAATTATGATTTAAAAATATTAGCTTATCTTTACATACAACAAAGTAAAATACTGTATAAAATAAAAACTACGACTAATTTGGTTTTAAGGCATATGCTAAATAATGTTTTAAATGAGACTACTATAAAATCATTACAAAAGTAGCAAAATTCATTTTACTTAAATTGTTACACATGCCTCTTTAAAAATTTCTACAAAGTTTCCATTTATGATAGATATATTGGCAAAAAGGTAAAATGCTAATGTTTATTTACAGCTTAACTTTTAAACTTGTTACTTGTTACTTGCAGATGATATGATAGTATACTTAAGTGACCCCAAAAACTCCACCAGAGAACTCCTAAACCTGATAAACAACTTCAGCAAGGTGGCAGGTTATAAAATCAACTCGAACAAATCAGTAGCCTTCCTCTACATGAAAGATAAACAGGCTGAAAAAGAAATTAGGGAAATGACACCCTTCACAATAGTCACAAATAACATAAAATACCTCAGTGTGAACCTAACCAACCAAGTGAAAGATCTGTATGACAAGAACTTCAAGTCTCTGAAGAAAGAAATTGAAGAAGATCTCAGGAAATGGAAAGATCTCCCATGCTCATGGATCGGCAGGATTAATATAGTAAAAATGGCTATCTTGCCAAAAGCAATCTACAGATTCAATGCAATCCCCATTAAAATACCAACTCAATTCTTTACAGAACTAGAAAGAGAAATTCTCAAATTTATTTGAAACAACAAAAAACCCAGGATAGTGAAAACCATTCTCAACAATAAAAAAACTTCTGGAGGAATCGCCATCCCTGACCTCAAGCTGTACTACAGAGCAATAGTGATAAAAACGGCCTGGTATTGATACAGAGACAGGCAGGAAGATCAGTGGAATAGAGTTGAAAACCCAGAAATGAACCCACACAACTATGGTCATTTAATCTTTGACAAAGGAGCTAAAACCATCCAGTGGAACAAGGACAGCATTTTCAACAAATGGTGCTGGTTCAACTGGAGGACAGCATGCAGAAGAATGCAAATCGATCCATTCTTATCTCCTTGTACAAAGCTCAAGTCCAAGTGGATAAAGGACCTTCACATAAAACCAGACATACTGAAACTAATAGAAGAGAAGGTGGGGAAGACCCTCGAATACCTAGACACAGGGGAAAAGTTCCTGAACAGAACACCAATGGCTTATGCTCTAAGATCAAGAATTGACAAATGGGACTTCATAAAACTGCAAAGCTTCTGTAAGGCAAAGGACACTGTCAATAGGACAAAACGGCAACCAACAGATTGGGAAAAGATCTTTACCAATCTCACATCCAATAGAGGACTAATATCCAATATATACAAAGAACTCAAGAAATTAGATTCTAGACAACCAAATAACCCTATTAAAAAATGGGGTACGGAGCTAAACAAAGAATTCTCAACTGAGGAAATGCGAATGGCCGAGAAGCACCTAAAGAAATGTTACTTGTTACTATATGAAACATAAGGAGGTCAGAAATGCAATGAAGAACTTGGTCACTTTTTAGTAACACTGGAATAAAAATTTACACTTGTTTAGAAATTTGATGTGTAACATTTAAAACTAAAACCTTACACTTAACTTTTTTTCTGTCAAATGATCATTTGCTAATTTTTTAGCAGCTTTTATCCTTAACTGACTCTAAGTTTTTTCCCAATCGCCCTCACTTTATGTTATCTGCATCGTGAATTCTCTGTACCCTATAACTACAAGTTTCACCAAGAGTTTGTATGAAGTAAATAAATACACTGTTACTGTACTCTTCACTACTCTTTTTGCTTAACTGGCCAAGAAAGACTGGAAGAATTAAGTTCAGGAATAAGTCTACAGTATTTCCCTAGATTGTAGTCACTCTTGATGTTTGGTAAAAGGTATGGAAAAAAAAAAAACCTTAAATACATTTTGGTCTTCAGATCTCCACTTATCTTATATTCTTCAAGGCTCCAATAACTCTTTGTTATAGAAGAAAGAGACAAGGAGTCACTGTCAGGTAGTCTGTCACAGACATCAAAGGGAACTACCTAGGAGGCTCTGAAAGCATTCTGTCTTGTTTATACTAGAATATTGTTACCTATACACAGATAGTTCTGGATGACTGCCATGAATGAATGGGAAAAAGATTCTGAAATGGTCCATGGCTTTAAAGATACAATTATTTAAGAGTTCTATTACCACTCTGACTCAGTTTGGAGGATGACAAAGTATTATAGTTAATATAAAGAACTTTTATAATGCCATATAGTTGATAATTAATTCAAGGTTTTCCTCATTCAGGATTACTTAACTGGAGGAATCCTTGAATGCAGAGGGTCATGGCCAGCACTTGTCTGTAGGGCTACCTGGTTACTGAGTTACTTTAATATGCACATAGGAAGGGAGAAAGAAGTGATATAATTAAATTAAAATGGTCAAGGAAAGAGAAAATACTGCTGAAGATGAACTATAGATTTATAGTTCTTCTTAACTATAACCATATAAAACCAGGAGAAAATTAGAAGATCAATCCTTTGATTTACTTAAGGCCACCCAGGACAAAAAGTAACAAAGTCAAATACTACTAACACAGTCACTACTTTACAGTACAGTCTTTAAAAGTAAATGATAGAGAAGACATCAACTACATGACAGTAGTCAGGAGGCTCAAGAAGGAGGATTTTAAGTTCACATACAACCTTGAGCAGTTCAGAGAGCCCCCTGTCTTGAGGAATGGAAAGAAATGGAGAAGAATTGATAATTAGGTTTTGAACAATTAGGTTTTCAACTAAAATTTTAAAAAACTTTCTTAAAAGCATGACATCATTAAATTACTATTTCTTGATCTATTATGTTTTCCTAAGTGTTACATATTGCTTTTATAAGAAGTTGCTTAATATTTTTTTACTAAGTTAAGAAGACAAAATCCATTTTAAATTATTATTTAGTAGCTTTAAATATTTAGCTTTAAAAATTTGCCACCATTTAATCTTCATATACATATAAATTAAGTAGTTCAGCGTTTTTCTAACATCTAACAAGTTGGCTTTAAACTCTTATTAAGACCATGGTTTAACCTTTTCTTAGGGAAAATGGATTTCCTTCTTCCATGCATTTGGCTTTCTTGTTGTTGTTCTCAATTATATTTGGTCCAATCTATATTTTCTTATAAGATATATTAAGATAAAAAATTTAAAATTTATTATATTTACCTATTGCTTTTGAGTTTTAAACACTTCCAATTCTATTATCTCACCCTAAAATATGAGCAAATTTTCTAAGATTATGTTTGTTTGTGAGATACATCTTTGCTATGGAGTGTAGTTTGGCTTCAGACTCAAAAATCCTCCTTCTTCAGGCTCTAGAGAAGCTGAGATTAGTGAAATGTACCACCATGCCCAGTTCTCCAAGGACTATTTTAATGTGCCTGAACCCAGTATTTAAATCCTAGTTAAAAAGAGATGTTCACAATAAAAAACATGTGTCTTTTATTCAGATTCCACATGAAAAATTGGGAAATTATAAAAGAAAACTGCAATTAAACTAAGACTTTTTGCTTATTTTCTTTTAATCGAGGCATCAAGTAACACAGGATAGCCTTAAACCTAGTATGTAGCCAAGGCTAGCCTTATATACCTGATCTTGCAATTGACTTCCCAACACTGGGCTTATAGACATGTACCATAATACCTAGATATGCCACATAATTTGAGAACAAGCCAATGTTCACATAACCAACCACATTATGGATATAGAAACAGGAAACTTTTACAGTGAGTGTTGTATTTCAAATTTGGCTGTTAAAAAAATACCCCAAAGTTTTGAGTAGTCATTAACTGAAGAAATAACTATTAATTCCCTAGAAGCGAAATGGAGAAAACTAGCTTGAATATCTAGTATTTTTGAAAAGTATTTTCTATGATCAAATGTAAAATGCTTTTCAGTATGGGTAAAAATAATGAAGTTAAGGAGGTGATGAAATATATATATATATATTTTTGTGTGTGTGTGTGTATAGTGATAGCATAGTTCTTAATCATACTATAGCAAAATAACATTACTAAAATAGAAACTTTTGCATTAGGTGTTATTATATATATGTATATATATCATTAAATATATAATATATACTTAGTAAATGTATATTTATAAACTCATGCAATTTTAAATCTACGTCAATACTAAAATGAATAGGCACATAAGATTAGCTTACCTCTTTCTTTAAGATTTCGAAAAAGCTTTGATGATCCTTTCCAAACTGGTGGAGTTTCTGAGAGCATCTGACTTAATTCCTATAAAAGAAAGATTGGAATATTGATTAGCAGTCAAATCACTTTCTTACAACATGAATCTTAAAAAAAATGTAAGCATCCTTTTCAAGAAATTCTCCATTTAAATGATCAGAAATTTAATATTAATCATCATATTCAGTACCTATGCTTCATTCTACCAAAATATTTGCCCATAATGTAAATAAATGTAAATAAATTTATAAAATAAATAGTAAAGATGCTGTATTAAACTTAATTAGAGTTATTTAAAACTTGAGATAAATTTCCTAACTAGATGCATATAGCCAAGATGACTAAGTTAAGATAAAACAGTAAGCTTGGGTTCTGGCGCAAGGAACAAAGGGATTGCATGTAGATATCCTCATTAAAGTCAGGTGACCAGCTGGCTCCACATTCGTCTTTGTTGCTTGCCTAGATTTATCTGACTTTGAGCAAAACAAACAAATGAGTAAAATATGCTAGGAATGAATAGAGAAATTTAATGCTGACTTAAAGATTCTTAATACTGGGTAAACTGGGAATATTGATTTATACTCATCTTTCTATGAGTAAATTATCACTGCTGATGAAAAATCACTTGAGAATTTAAACAGTCGAATCATTGCTTATAAAAATACCTGAACATATCATGCATATTTACAACAAATAAAATTAACAAAGCAACAGCTATAATATGGTTAACTGTGAAGAAAACCAGTGAAAAGATTTGGTAAAATAATGAAATAATTTGAAGCTTAAAAGTTACTTTTCTCAGTAACATATTTTTAGTATCCCATTTTAATGCAGAAACCACTTCTGTTTCTAGATGTGATTTCTATTTGTTACACTGTGTTTCCAATAATCCCGGTGTCATCTGGAAGCTTACAGAACTGCAGAGCACCATTTCCTTTTGACTTTCTGAACTAGACTGAGGATTTTTCCAGACTTCCAAGTGATTTCTGTGCATATTCAAGTTTGAGAATACTCCAAATAGACTTTTCCATAAGTGGAATCTAGAAGGTACTCTGTGATATTTATACAGTATTTTAAACTGTAAAACTGAGCTATCAGAAAATTAAGGTATCCATGGGATGTGAAAAGCAGGTCATTTTTAGGAGCTTTTTGACTCCTGAAGCCCATGTGTAGACTCCAGCATTCAGTTCCTGCCTGAAGCTTTATGTGCACTACAAGTAACAGATTCCGCACATGATGAGCACTATCTGACAGGGACCATGGCAAACAGGTCAGATTAATTTTGTACATTTTACAAAATTAAATTTATACCATTTGTTGGTATATATTATTATATACCCAAAATATTATTTTTCCCATTACAACTATGTCCTCTAATCTCTGTTCTGATTTTAAAAATCAATTACCTTTATTAAGGGTCTCCCATGTGATTAACAATGAACTCATAATGGCTCATTTAAGTCTACTAAGCAATCCTCACACATATTTTAACTTAGACCTAAACTGGGTAAGTAATTTGCCTGTTAGGCACATAGTAGCAAATTATAGAAAATGATATTCATTGACTCCAAGAAGTTTTTTTTTTTAATTAAAAAAATATTTTAGTATTTACTAAAAGCTTTGTATATCCACACATGCTGAAAATTTGTTTCCTCACTCTCAATACCTATCTTTTCTACATATTCCTGTGCTACATAAAATGAATTTGGCCTTTGTCTCCAGCTCCTGGGATGAAGGCCCAACCCATGAATTCACTAAGGAAATAGCTGAACATGGTGCTTGGTCACCAGAAGAAAGGGTGGGAACCAGGAGAGGCAGAGACCGGGAGGCAAAGACAAGATCAGTCATTGACTCACTTACAATTCAGAAATAAACCCAAGTCCAGGCAGGATGCTCACTGGAGCCCGGTGAAGACGCTGGGACAAGTGACAAACCCTGTTCCACATGGAGATGGCACAGGCACTGTCAGTACGCTCCCACAGCTATAATGCTCTTCATGTACGCTGGCTTAGGTTATGTTCTTTGTCACAACCACAGCACTTTCTAAGTTCCATGTCATTTCAATCATTACTAAACCAAATGGGAGTTTTAGGAAAATCCCTGAACTGTAACCAGTAAGGTCAGAGTGTGGCGGCCGGGAGACCTCTGAGCTTGTGGTCCACATCAGAAAAGAGAGCATCTTCACACTATGGAGTCAGAGACTACTCTGGGGAGTACAGTGTCAGAATTACACTGCAGTATTCCAAGTAGGGAACAAATACACATTTGCTGAATTAATTTTCCTTTTCCTTTTTTTTTTTGGTTTTTGAGACAGGGTTTCTCTGAGTATTCCTGGCTGTCCTGGAACTCACTTACTTTTCTAATGTTATAGGTATTTTTAAAGTACTTAATTTTAAGTATAGTTTTTAAATCATAGTACATGCCTCTATTTGCTCCAGGAAAATTGTAGGTTCAGAAAAGAAAAATAACACTCAAAGACACACCAAACTTCCATTTTATTTAATATTCTTTTAATTGAACTCTTGCATAGACATTTTATACAGCATTTTTATTGTAAATATTAAATCTTTACTCTCTAAATGCTGTTTTATACTTACTTTACTCTTTGCCTTTTACATAATATGGATATTACGCCATAATATGGCATATATCTTTATGTCAATTAGCCTTCATTTTGATATTAATGCCTTTAAAGTGGCTGTTTAGAACAGCACTTTTAAAAGTCAGCTGTTTATATTTTTAAAATACTAAGGACACAAAAGATGTCTGTCTGTATTGTATTCATCAGTGTTTATTTATTAATGTAAAAAACAAATAATCTAAAATATAAGCATACACAGCCATCTGTCGGATCACTTGCCAAGAGTGAGGGACTCACGCATCGTCCAGCCCTTAGAGAACTCTGAGACCTCTGAGAGAATGGGTCTGAGTAAAACTGATAGCGTCTCACAATCAGGACAATCAATTCCCTAGGTCCTAGAAAACAGCAGCATCCTACCACCGGCTGCTTGCTCAGCAATATCTGTTGGGTTTACAGCTGGATACATACACGCTAACACACTTATTTTATTTGTACCGCTAGGTTATCTATGATATGCTGGTTTACAATTACTTGATCCATTTCCCCACTGACAATACTGGTTTGCTAATTTTTTTCTCTTTCATTCACTGTTATAGGAGACATGAACATCAAGTATAAACATTTAAACATTTCTGTAGCATATGTACCTGTAAATAGGATCTCATACATACACTGTGAATTTCATCAGCCATTACGAAGTCCTCCCCAAACAGAAGACATCATCTATCTTTTCAATGCTTTCCTTCATGCCCTTGTTCATTACCGACACTCACATTTCTGGAAGCTAGCCATCTGGTGGGCGTGAAGCAGGACATTCTGCTTTAATTTGCATGTCTTTGGTTATTAGTGAGTTAAGCCCCTTTAGATGTACTTACGAGCTACTCTAGCTATGGATGTCCATTTGTTTCCTATTGAGATGATTAAAATCCTTTTTTTTAAAGTTGTTTTTGGATAATAAATTGCAAAAACATTTTCCTATGCATCAAGTATCTTTTAGTGTTGTTTAGTAAAAATTTTAAGTATTTAATTTAGTAAAATTTGCCAGTAATTTCCTTTGAGCTTTGTTTCATGTATCTTGCTTAAAAAGATCCTGTTGTGTGCTTTTCAATGTTTGCTTTTTACCATTTAAAGTTTTTAATCATAAATAAAAACACAATATTAAAACCAAACCAATACAAAAACCCAACTGACACCGAGAATGTGGACATTACTATTGGCGATTTCTTGTTCCTCCAGGAGACAAGTCTATATTTATTATGACACTCTTTAAACATTTTTCTGAGTTGGAATACTATAGACTTCTTTTATAATTGCATAAAAGCTTTTGACATTTACTCTATCAACAATAATCACATATATTTTTCAAACCAATTATTCTCTTTGGTGGGGTACAAGTATCAATCCCTTTCTTAAGGGAGTGAGCCTCCCTTCTCAGTAGAACACTGTCCTTAGTTGTACATTTGGGTCTAGCCTATTCCACACATGGAAAGCATGACACTCAGTCCTCATCTGTCAGCTAAGCTGTACCTATGGGGAGAGTTTACTCTTTTCTTTGAAATTCTAAGGTGGTAGGACTTGAGACTTGGGTGCACAAAAACTATCATTTTTATTACATTTTGAAGGCAACAGAGAAGGTACTACTTTGCAATTCTCTGAATTTTTAAGAAAAGCATTTCTGGGTGTCACCTGCACCACTGGCATTCTGGTAGCAAGGACTGAGCAGCTCAGCTGCTTCCACTGTCCTCTTTTCTTCTGCACAAGGAAACAAGTGTTATACTTTATAATGGTCCCAAATGCAAGACATCTTCAGTTCTGGACACAAGTTATGGTTATGTGGATTGAGGTATATCTTGAGAATTGAGGATAAAAAATATATCTAAAGGCAAAGACAAAAATGAGCATCTATAATTCTATTTCCCAGTTCCCTAGAACTTCTTATTTCTCTCCATTACTTTTGAGGGAGAAGACATTATTTGGTACTAGCAACCACTGATATGTCAATATTTACGGGTGTTTATAATTACAAACAACTGTTCAGTAGATTATAAATTTACTTATATACCTCTGACAGTATTTGATATATAATGGTTATTTAAATGTAATCATCATATATGTGAATGGATTGCTAGTAAAGAATGAACATTACTGGTATCTATGCTGTTGTGATTACTGTATTTTTACAAATTTGATATGATTTTCTATAGTACATAATTACAGTACTATGATGTGTTTATTCTTCTAAGCCTATGAAATATTTTTCTATGAAGAGTAAAGTTACTAACCATGACGCTTTGAAGAAAAAAAAAGAACACAAACTCATCTGTAATTAGCTTTTACATATGGTGGTGGGTTCTGAGGATAGAACCCCCATAGAAAGTCCATTATTCTTACACATAATTGGGGCATCAGTCTGTTCTCTACTGATTTACAGATCTTCCCTAAAATGCCTAGATCTGTTTCTGGATTATTCTATTACCTATTATTCTTTTATCTTTATCTAGTTAAAAAAAAAACCTTGTAATGATACATGTTATTTTAATTATCAATCTACTATTAATCTTTATCACTCTTCTAATAATATGAATTCCTTGCTCTCATCTCTATCACCTCTTTATTTCCTTTCAAAACCATTCTAAATATTTTAGAGTTCTTACTCAAATGTTTTAGAAAGTAAAAACTGTTTTGTTCAAATTATATTAGAGTAAGACTAGTACCAACACTAATGTATAGATTAATTTGGACATAAGTATCATAAATAGTTTAGTACCCATGAACATGATACTACATATTTACTCCTTTGCTTGAAAGACAATTATAAAATGTTGTAATACTCTGTTAAGTGTATGTTATGTGGTGGTTTGAGTGCAAATGGGCCCCATAGACTCATGTTTGAATATTTGAGCTCTAGTTGGTGGCTGGTTGGGGAAGACAGGAGAAAGTATGTCACTGGGAACCAGTTTTGAGGTATCCTAAGATGTTTGTTACTATGAGTTAGTTTTCTGCCTCCTTTTAGATCAAGATGTACTCTCAGCTGTTCCTGATGCCATGCCTTTGCTTTGTTGTCATGGACTTGAACCCTCTGGAATCATAAACTCAAACCCTTTCTTTTTATAAGTTATCTTATTCGTGGTACTTTGTTACTGTAATAGGAAAGTAACTAAGACAGAGGTTGTACCAGAGAGTGGGCTGTTGCTGTGATATTCCTAACCATGTGGTTTGGGGGTTCTGGACTAGCAAAGTGGTTGAGTAAACACATCTTAATGGTCCAACCTAGTAGAAACCTAGAAGACAGTCCTGAAAGCCACATGAACCATGGAGGCCCAGCCAAAGAGACTTCTAAGGGAAAAAACTGAACTAGTGGTCATTTTTGTGATATTTTGAAACAGAATTGCTGATTTCTGCTCTTGTCCTAAGAATTCTCCTGAGGCTAAATTAAAAAGCAATGGACTGACTTTTTTCTGGCAGATGAGACTTCAAGACAGCCTAATATGGATTCCGTCACATGGTTATTTGGAATTACTATTATCTAGGTCTACAATGAAAAAACACAAGTGGGGCAAAAGAAATATGACATGTACAGTTGGAAGAGAAGAATAACATCAGGATATTTAATGTCAAGTCAAGGCTTGTGCTGGAAGAGATATTACTGAGGAGAGGCCTGATCTATAATAAATAAGGGGAGTGGCGTCCTCAGGGGGAGGTCTCAATCAGGTTTCAACTTGCAAAGGGAAAAGACCTAAAAAATTCCCCTCCTTAAAAGCAGCAGCAGAGGAACACTGCTGCAATGTGACTCAAGGACTCCAGCCCAGTGGGCGGCAAAGCCTGGCAGCCTAACTACGGCTTTGAAGTCATGAAGGATACACCAGTACAGGGGTTATACCGTCGTGCGTTAAAGAAGAGAACGGTTGGGGCCAGGCACTATGTGACAGGTTTGTCTTGGCATGAAGGCCCTGAAAGGCCATTGCATGAAGCTGTAAAAGTGAAGCCTGGATTTTGTTGGAAACCAAAGATGTTAAATGTGCTGGAGCCATGAGATATCTTCCAAGGAGAGTTGCCAACATGGAATGGAACCAGCCCAAGAGAAAAGTTTGGTGCAGGCTACCAAGCTGGAAGGACAGAGCCATTTCAGCCCTCTGATACCAAGCACAAAGCTACAGGATCTGGAGGTTGCCCTTCTGGGTTTCAGTTTTGCTAATTCCTTCACTATGCTACAAGGCCTCACAATGGAAATAGCAATGTATATTCTGTATGTCAGAAGTATGTGACTTGCTTTTGATTTTACAGGTGGTTATCAGGAAGAGGCTATCTCGAGTCTCAAAAGAGATGTGAGACTTTGGTCTTTAAAATGGAGTTGAGACTGAAAGACCACGAGGACGTCTGAGGTTGGACTAAATTGATTTTGCATTATGATATGGCCACCAGAGGTCATGGGCGCCAGGGAATGGAATACAGTGGTCTAAATAAGAATGGCTCTCAGAGCATCATGTTTCAATATCTGGTTTCTGGTTCTTGGCTCTTTGGGGAGCATTAGAAGGCATGGCCTTGGGAGTTGGAGAGATGGCTCAGTGGTTAAGAGAACTGGCTGCTCTTCCAGAGGTCCTGAGTTCAATTCCCAGGAACCACATGGTGATTCACAACCATCTCTAATGGTATCTGATGCCATCTTAGGGTATGTCTGAAAGATAGCAACAGTGTACTCATATACATTAAATAAATAAATCTTCAAAAAAAAAAAAAAAAAAAGGTATGGCCTTGTTACAGGAAGTCTATCACTGGGCATGGACTTTGAGGTTTCCAAAGACTTGTGCTACTCTGAGTTAACTCTTTGCTTCCTACTTTTGGATCAAGAAGCGGGCTCTCATCCCTTTCTGCTGCCATTCCTTTGCTCTACAACTATCTACATGCTTATGGTTGCTATCCACAACCATAAATAATTTCTCTCCTTGGTCACTGTGTTTTGTCACTGAAACAGAAAAGTAACTAAGTAACTTAAGTAATAAGTAACTAAGATGGTATACTTATGAATACTTGATAGATTTTGTGGCTATTGTGCAACATCTCTTGATACAGTTTTCTAATTGCTGGTATCAATTTATAATTATTATCAGCATGTTATTAACTTTGATTCATTTATTTTTATATATAGTAGCACTTGCAAAACTCTTATTAGATATGAACTTTTTAAATTGTATTACTTGTTACTATTTTAGTCCTAACCCTGCTCTCTATCCTCCGCCATCTTCTCCTCCTTTTTCTCCTTGACAGAGTATATTTTATGGGCACAATGCAATATAGGAGCCTGGCTTCTTTGGAAACAGGCCTTTCAGAGACATCACTAATTTCATCATCTGATATCTTCCTAAGTTATTAGAGGAAAGACCAAGTAGAAACAGTGAGAAGATGGCCACAGAAAAGGAGAAAAGCCAGAAGAAACCAACTTGCTAATGCCCTAGGTCTTATATTTTTAGTTTGCAGCATTGCATGACAATAATGTGGCTTTAGCCACTAGGCTGTGGTCCTTTATGAGGACAATCTAGAATTCTCAGCTCATGGGCTAGACAGTCCTCAGTCTATCTGTGACACCATGCATCTTTACACTACATTTAACTGTAAAGACAATGTTTCTCAAGTTTCACAAGTAAGCATGCATTTGCCATTACAGGTCTTTGAGAAAGAAAATTAAAAATAGCCAATCATCAGTACATCGGAAGCCACTGTGTGGTCCTTCCCGATGACAGTTCCTTCCATCTCTCCAAGAAGTGATTATTGCCTGAACGTTATGTTAATTTATCCCTTAGTTGTGCCAACTGTGGTTGAATCCTTAAACACTTTCATTTCATTTCCCTTTAAGTCTACTACCCATGTGCTTTTTTTTAAACCATGATGACCAGTCTATGAACTTCTGATCCTCTTTTTTATGTAACTGATGGTTTCTCTAGTTATGAATTTCTATGTGAAATTACCTAGTCATAAAGTAGATAAAGTTTGACTTTAATGTGAATATATTGATGTAGAATTTAACCTCAGGCATGGAACTGTTGGGTATAGAGTCTGTATATTTCAATTTTGTGGATAATGCTAATTGTTTCTAAATAAGGGTTACTAATTTACATTCATGCATTACAATTACCATTAACCTTTATCTTTACTAGCCCATGGACTGCCCACCTTCTTTATTCTCTGACATTATGAATACTAAAAATACCACCATTATATGACTTTTATTTATAAAAAACTACACACATATATAAAAACATATAATTATATAGAATCAGATAACGTATATGTGTGCTTACACATGTGTATATCATGTGTTGTGTACATGCATATGTTGTACGAGAGCTTTAACTTACCTGTTTAGAAAGTGACTTCCACGTTTTAGCAACTAAAATAAATATAAAATAATTAGATAATATTGTATGTAATGTATATCCAAATTTAGTAACCACATATAACCATATCTCAAAATTAAGCTTTTATGTTCAAAAGGAAAAGGATTTTTACCCTCAATATTTGAATCTAAGATATACTCTTTTCATGTTATTTGTTTCTAATACAGTAACTTTATAATCAATAAAATCAGTGTCATGGGAATTTTTCCCATAACCAGATTCATAAGGTAAGTTAAGCTACAACTATTTTATGGGACTTAAGGACACTTCTGACACTATTTAATGATACTTATAAAACATTCATCTGGAATCAAATGCATTAATATTTCAGAAAATAATTCATACGTGAGGTCTGTCCAGGATAAAAATGACAGAGGCGAAGAGAAAAAGACATAAGAGTGCTCAAATGAAAGGAAGTTCTTATCCAATTTGAATTCTTCCTTCTACATTAGTCTTGTGGGGCAAAAGTGTGATAGCTGAATAAAATACCATGTTTTTTTTTTTTTAATCGTGTCAGTATTTCAGTTTAATCAGCAAAGTGCTGGGACAGATGCACAGCCAACTATGTTGTTTCTTTTGTTTATATTCTACCATTGTAAATGGTAAGAACTGTCTCCAAGTTGGTAGCAGTTAAGTTCTACAGTATCCTTGCATTAGGAAAACTGGTGAACTATCAATATTTGTTTCTACATAGCAATTCTATATAATTAATAATCTACTGAATTTAAAATTATAAGGAACTCACTGCGATGCAACTCTCTCTTGGAGGTAATAAATATACTAACTCATCTTGAGATCAAAAGTGAAGAAATAATTTTATAAAATTTGGAAACTAATTTTTTTAGAGATCAACTTCTCTTCTATTTCATAACAAAACTTTCTTTACCTAAGTAATCAAGCAGTAAAAGTCACAGGAATTTTGCATGTAACCTTAATTATGATACTGTCCACATACTTTTGCAATGGCTCTTTTTAATGAATAGAGAATGAAGTAACAGTTCTGAAAGAGTATTAAAAAATCCCTCACAAATACATGGACATGCTCTTATGCAATGCTCAGAGACTATTTATCCAGCGAGGAAGTTAGATTTACTCTTGAGTCTGTGGTTTTATAAGATTTCCACAGTAGATTATTCACAAAAGACATATTCATTCTGCAGGAAATGTACCATGTTCAATATTATTAGCTGTTAAAGAAATAAAAACTAAAGAGCCATTAAGATAAGTCTTCAAAGGGTGTGCTGGTTTTCTAAATTTCTTATTTCATATGAAATCACTAAGTGTATAAAATAGCAGGTAAAGAGAGGCATTAAATCTATTAGAAATATTTTGTTTCTCAGGTTGTAGACTGATGTTTATCATATCTGTGATAATTATGTATCTGAAATATTTTAATAGTATTTCTAAAACATAAATTAAAATGATTTTTGAGTATAGGAAAATAAATACATATTCTAATTCTAGAAGAAAATTCACTTTTCAGATTTTATTCTAAAGAGAAAAATAAGATAATTTTTAGTTTCCAAAAATTAAAACTAACAATCTGGTATATTTTACAATTAACATTTATTTGAGCTACAATGATTGAGAAAATCCTTAAGTGCATTTTACTATTGACTGTCATAACATTTTATCAAAGATGTTAAAAACCTTGGCTGTGAATTCAAAGCTGGCTCTGTGCTGCTAGTCACACAATTTACTTGCAAGATGTTCTTCAGGAGGTTACTATTATTTTCATATTAATAAAAGTTATTAGAGTACTTAAAAATAAAGACTAGAGAACCCACATTATAGCAAGTCAATTAAGCCAAAGGGCTATAAATCTTATCTTAGCCTTATAATTACTATTTAAAGAGCCCTATTTAATTTTCAGCCATTTCTGCCCTCCACATTTCCACAGTGGCTAACTGTAAATACACTATTACTCTCTAGATTGTGTCTTCTTTCTCAGCACTTTCCTGCCAGTCAAAAAAATCGCTTTCTACTTTTAAAGTTGATTCTGGGTTCAAATTTTGTATGATCAATGTCTATGTCCGATTCCAGTGCAGCTGCATCTCCTTTCCATGTCCGAGCCTTCATTTCCTCATTTATCACTCCACTCTGCCACCTAGGTTTTGTCTTAGTCAATTCCCTGAAATGTCAGATTTAAAAAGTATCAGCAACCTTCCTATGACTAAGTCTGGACTGTCTTCTGTCCTCACCATCTTGGCAGTGGCCCACTCACTGCCCACCCCAGCCATTTCCTTTTGGCCTTTATGACTCTGTTCTATTCTGGTATATTTCTTGTGTTTCTAGACAGTACCTTTGAGTTTTACTCTTTTCCAGCATTTGTACATTTTTCTTTTTAATGAACAAGAGTTCTTCAAGAATCAGCTCCTGGTCATCTAAAATAGTACAATGTTTTTTCTGGACAATTTGAATATATATAGCATTAACTACTAATCGTGTACTGACAAATCCCAAATATGTATGTGCAGACCTCTCCCTGGTCTTCACTGTCAGAATTCAAAGCATCAAAAGTCAATTCATTGAGGTTTGGAATAAAACTTTGTAAGCTCAGCATTTTCCACCCTTTTCCACTTGTTCCTGAAATGACAATTCTGAGACTTAATTATTTATGAATAAATCACTAGCTATAAGCTTTGGCTTGTTCCTACTAGCTCATAACTCAATTATCCCGTTTAAACTAGTCTAAGTCTGCCACGAGGCTAGTTCCTTCTCCTCAGTTTCATGTGTCTGTCTTCCTCAGAGTCCAGGGCTAATTCCCCAGCTCTTGTCTAACTCCCAGAGTTCCAATCTCTCTACTGAAACTCCCACCCATTACTTCCTGCCATTGGCTTTTTATTGACAGGTGATGTTTCCACACAGTGCACAAGAGAGTGCCTCTACAAAACTCATCAGAAAAGCACTGGCTCAGCATATACAAAGCCTGGATCGGAAAAGAAAGCATTAAAAGCTAGTCTGTACACTTTTGCCAAATTATTGAAAACTTTAAAGTTTGGTTTTGCTATGGAGGAAAATGGCTATAAATTTATGAAAAATTTTATGAAATGATAGTCTAACAATTTATTAGATACGTTAATTTTTAATGAATTATCTTTCAGTGAGCTGAAACTAGATAAATTCAATTTCTACATATTCAATACATTTCAGAAACATCAGTGAAAAATTTAGTGCTGTTTTTTTCCTCCTCAACCTTCTTCTTACAAGCCATCCATCCAGTTTCATACAAGAGAATCTTTCACTGCCATATTGGAGAGTTTGAAAGCCTGAATATCACAAACAAGTTGTGGCAGAGCCAAAGAGAAAACCCAAGGTCACAAGACATAATGAAAGTGGCCTTCCCTTTCCTAACCACCCATATCTGTGAGGTGCATTTTCTTTATACACTTTATTGAAAAGCACATATTAAAACAGGTTGGATACAAAACCATACACAAGAATCTCACTGCTTTTTTTTTATTAAGTTAGGTATAAAACATTTCCAAGAAATGTGCAGCTGTCCAAATGTTTGAAAACCACTCCTTATCATGAGAAAAAGTTGGGAAGAATTAGTCCATCTCTATACTTCAGGAGCTATGCAGACGACAAAAATGCCCAATTATTGAGCAAGGCTAACAGCAGTGCTGGTCTTCTGAATTACTATATTATTTTGGATACATAAAATAATAGGTAGAATGTTAATCTCTTATAAGAATATCTAAAGTAAGGTGGTGTTCAACATTATGAGGGAGTGACTCAAAAATTCTTAAATGCTAAACATAATAAAGATTTTAAAGAAATGTCATTCTGCTGGGGCTGGCAAGATGGCTTAGCAGTTAAGAGCACTGGCTGCTCTTCCAGAGGACCCCAGTTCAATTCCCAGCACTCACATGGAAGCTCACAATAGTCTGTAACTCCAGTTCCAGGGGATCTGACAGGCGCACACCAATGCATATTTTAAGACAACAAAAGGTAAAAAGAAATGTTGGTTGCAAACACAGCATAAGGCAATGAATTTGCAAGTGTCACATTACTTTTGTTATGTACTCTAAAATATATATACTGTTTCATATTTTTACAAAATAGATATTTTTCTCTTCAAATTTCATTTCTATCACCATCTATTTAACTTGGTCAGAATTGCTTAGTATCCATCACTCTATCACCATCTTGGGAAGTTCTTGAAAATTATTATGATACTGAAGGTAAAATTATACAGACAATTTAAAATTTTTACTTACATTTAGGCTCATCTGTTGTAACAGCCAGAATAAAATCATGTGGAGTCATGAATAACTGTCCTTCACATTCTATAGATGCAAATAAACGAAACCGTCTCTCTCGAGATGTAGCATAGAGGTCCAAGTCTTCAGTAACAGCTCTGCCAGTAGCAACCTATGGTTAAGGAAGTAGGAAAATATTAATTGGGAGAAACACTACCACCTTTAAGAGGCAATTCCTCAGAAAATTAGAAATAGTTCTACCTGAAGACCCAGCTATACCACTCCTGGGCATATACCCAAAAGATGTTCCAACATATAACAAGGATATATGCTCCACTATGTTCATAGCAGCCTTATTTATAATAGCCAGAAGCTGGAAACAACCCATATGTCCCTCAACCAGTGAATGGATACAGAAAATGTGGTACAATTACACAATGGAATACTATTCAACTATTAAAAATGATGACTTCATGAACGTTGTTAGGCAAATGGATAAAACTAGAAAATATCCTGAGTGAGGTAACCCAGACCCAAAATAACATACATGGTATGTATTCACTAATAAGTGGATATTAGTCCCAAAGCGTAGAATACCCATGATACAACTCAAAGACCATATGAAGCTTAACAAGAAGAAAGGCCATAGTGTGAGTACTTCAAATCCACTTAGAAGGGGAACAAAATAATCACAGGAGGCAGATGGAGGGAACAACCTGGGTGGAAGAGGGGAGGGAGGAAAAAAGGGGGGGAAGGAAAAGGTTTGGGAAGAGAAAGTCCCAGACACCAGGCATGCAAGAGGCTCCCAGGACCTAGTGGGGATGACATTAGCCAAGATACCCAGCAGCAGGGAGATAGAACCTGAAGAGACCACCTCCAGTGGATGGGGCCACCCACCCATCTCAAAAATTTTAACCCAGAATTGCCCCTGTCTCAAGGAAATGCAGGAACAAAAATGGAGCAGAGACCAAAGGAAAGGCCATCCAGAGACTGCCCTCACCGTGCGATCCATTCCATCCACAGACACATCATTCCATCCAGATACTATTGCTGATGCCAAGATGTGCTTGCAGATACAGCCTGGTATGGCTGTCCTCTGAGCGGCTCTGCCAACACCTAAGACAGATGTAGATGCTCACAGCCAACCACTGGACTGAGTCTGGGGACCCCAATGGAAGAGTTAGGGGGAAGATCTGAAGGAGCTAAAGGGGATTGCAACTCTACAGGAAGAACAATATCAACTAACCGGACTCCTCAGAGTTTCTATTGCTACTGATAGCTAGCTTTATTCCTCTGTGATTAGGTGGGTAGATTACTTCAATATTTCTGTATTCACTGAAAATTGCTTTGTATCCTATATATGGTCAATTTTTGAGAATAGACTGTGGAGAAGAATGTGTATTCTTGTTTCAGTGAAAAGTTTCATAGGTTTATGTTAGTTAACTGATTTATGATGTCATTTAATTACAGTCTTTCTGTTTAGATTTTGTCTGGATGACCTGCCTATTGGTGAGAATGTGGTATTAAAGTCACTTACTATTATGCTGTCTCAGCTAACCCATGCTTTTACATGTAGCAGTGTTTGTTTTATGAAGCTGATCATACCAGAATTTAGTGAGCATATGTTTAAAACTCTAATATCCTTTTGGTGACTTATCATTTAATGAATGTGAAGCAGTCTTTGTGTTTTCTGATATTTTGTTTGGAAGTCTGTTATGCCAAATAATTAATATACACTATGTTTTTAATTTAAGGTGTCAAAACAGCCTCACAATATAGACTTTTTTTCTAACCTGGTTAATATAGATGTATATTTAGTCATCTCCAACTATGTTTTTCATAAGGTTTAACAGTTTTCTTCTTATAAAATGAATGATAATTTACTCATAGACTTTAGTTTTTGCATGCCTTGAATTGGGAACAAGACCTTTTACTTCTAATTTTATTTTTAACTGGTTATTGGTTATTTCTTTTGTTTTAATTTTTGGTTTCCTCAGATACCCTGGCTATGCAGCCTTGGCTGGCCTTGAACTCAGGATCTTCCTGCCTTGATTTCTAGAGGGCTGAGGCTATAGGAGCATAGGAGCGTACCACCAATCTATGATGCAAGTGGTTATTTATGATGAATAGCAAAAGTGTGACTTTCATACATTTGCTTTGTATTCATAAGCCTAATTAAATATTATCATCAGTTTAATTTCTTAGATTTTTCTAAGTAAATAATTAGAAGTTCTTTTAAAAGGTGATAGTTATAGTTTACATATGTTAACTGGCTTAACTATTAAAAGTCTAGGCATGTAAACTGACATTTAATAATACCAGAAATGCTAATGAACTGCCAATAAAAGCAATCTTTCCTACTCATGTTTATAAATAGGCTCTGCCTTACATAGGAATGGGCATTTACATGGTTTCCTTTATCTATGAAAGTGAGTGGCTTTAGATGGCTCTTAGAAATCTCTCACTCCTCCTGCCTCTTTAAATTTGTACCAGAATAGGAAAGATAAAAATCAGCAAAAGTTGATTAAATCTTCAAACAAAAGTCTTTAAAATACTGACAAGTTAAAAAAAATGTATAGAAATCTCTAAAGAAAATCTCAAAATACACTGTGTTCTCCTACAGTCTTCAATAAGGCCACCATCCACTTGAAATTTAATGTGTGTACTTATCTTTTTTCTAGCTTTGTATTTCCAAATTTCTCAAAATGTTCTTTTCTTTTTTGTTTGTTTTCCCATAAACACTGCCCTGTGATTAAGACTGAGATCTGGTTCTCTATACATTCATGTTAAGATACTTAGTATGCACATATGTTTTTTGTTCCAAAAACTTACCTATGTATCTAGAGAAGCTTAACAGTAAATTAGCATTACTGCCCTATAATTTTCCAAAAATTAATTTCAACTAACTATAGCTGAGCAGATCATGATCTTTATATTTTACTCTATAATTAGAAAACTGGGATATTTCTAAACTAAATCTGGTGACAAGTTGCTATAGTTGCCAACCAAATAACAAGAAATCTTAAATTCTAAAAGTTAAATTTCTTTCATCACTGTTAGGTCAATTTCACTCTGAAAACAAAGTATCAGATTTCAAAATAATGAAATAACACATGAATAATTTGAGAAATATTACCAATTAAGCATAAAACAACAAGAATTTATTTAGCTTTACATTGAAATATTCTAACTAGACATTGAAAAAAATCTTAGAGCACTATTTTTTTTTTTTTTTAAACACAAAAGGAAAAAACAGACAGCAAACATTCAGAGAAGGCATTGCTGTAGCACTTTAAAACTTTGCAGTTTTGAAACATGGTCTGATGAAGTCCAGGCTGACTCCACAGCTAAGGATAATGGTGAATGTTGGAGCCTCCTTCCTCTACCTCCCAAATTCTGGGAGCACAGACAGTACCACCACATCTCATTTCCTGTGGTGCTAGAATATGAACCCAGAGCCTCCCTGTTGGTAGAGCAAGTGCTCTACCAACTGAGCTACATCTCTAGGCCGAAAGGATTTTTACGTGTAACAAATTTTTAATTAACTGGAAATTTTCACATTATAGAGATATTATAAAATACCTGTTTAAAACCATTCAAGCCCAGGCCTCAAAGTTGGCACATGAATTATTTGTATTAACAAGGCCACAGAGTAGAAGATAAAAATCATAGACTTCTAGAGTTATCAGAAAATTTAAACTTATCTTTTTATATTATTATTTCTAAGAAATTACATCTTATACTTTCTACAAAATAATAATAGTATGACATTCTTTTTCACATAAGTGACAAATGTTTAGGGACTCTATCTCTAGAAAAAAATCTATTTTTTCTTTATTATTAAGAATCTGTGAGAGGCAGGTGGATTTCTGAGTTCAAGGCCAGCCTGGTCTACAGAGTGAGTTCCAGGACAGCCAGGGCTACACAGAGAAACCCTGTTTCGAAAAACCTAAAAAAAAAAAAAAAAAAGAATCTATGAGCTTCACTTCATGTTCTAACTTCATGCTTTCTACTCACTAAAAAAAAAAAAAAAAAAATGGAGAATTTGAGGTTGAAGAGGGCATAGCAGATAAGAATACACATACAGGTCTTACAAAAAAAGACCTGATTTCAAATCCCAGAATCTATATAAAAGCTAGGTGTGGGCTTATGGGCTCCTGTAACTCCAGAGCTGGGGGCAGGGGCAATTACTGAGGTTAATGGCCACTTAACTAGCTTCAGGAGACTTTTTGTCAAGGGAATAAAACAAAGTTATCAGGACACCCAATTGATGGCATCTCCTAGCTATGGGTATGTGCTTGAGTGCATTTGCAGACACACCCCACACACACACGGGCAGATATTCAGTAATAAAAACTCATAATGACCCCTTTTAGGTTACTGTGTGTATCATCTAAAACAGTGGTTCTCAATGTTCCTAATGCTGTTACCCGTTAGTACAGTTCCTCATATTGTGGTGAACCCCAACCATAACATTATTTCATTGCTACTTCATATGAATTCAAAATTTGTAACTGTAATTTTGCTACTGTTATGAACTGTAACGTAAATATTTGATATGCAGGCTATTTGATGTGACTCCCCCAAAGGGGTTGCAACCCACAGCTTGAGAACAATGGTTCTAAAGTCAAGCTGACAGAACTAAGATTACCTTATAAAGTAGCAGAAAATTGTTAAAGCTGTACTTTTAATTACTGTGCTTTCCAAAAAGAAACAAAAATAATATGTCAATGCAATTATCATTCTGGAATTTCCAAGTGCAGAGCTTTGCAAATAATATTTAGACGTTACTTATTACTGGAGTTTAACTAGGGCCTCCAGGCAACAGAGCACATCATTATCCTTCCTATGAATAACAGAAAGCAAAGGTTTACTGCCAAGACAGTCTCCTGTTACTTTGGGTCAGCAATGTGAAAATTTACTCTGTAGTAAGGTCTGGTTTTTCCAGGGAGGCAAGATTAAACGCCAGATAAGAGATTTACTACCAGACAATTAGAGAAATTAATGCCTACAAGTTGATAATACCATAAAAGGTAATTTGAAACAATTACTTAAACAGTGAACATTGCATTACTTATATTTTTAACAATCAAGAAACATAAAACTGAGAATAAAGAATAGTAGGGAAAGTTACTATCATTTGTATTAACCAGATTATTGAGAACAGACATCATTACTAGTTTCCTTTAAAATACATTTGTTTTATCAAATAATCTAAATTTTCAAAATAAAAAATGTATTCAATTATACATAGGAAGTTGAACATCTGGTAATAGGTTCTACCTGATGCTGGCAACTGTACCAACAGTTTTATAAAACATTAAAGAGCAAATAACTTTTTTTTAAAATTCCCAGTTAAGAATATGTTGGGCAAGAATCTATGAGACATATTCTATTCAAGTAGCTGGAAAAGTTGTTCATGGTAGTACTTTCGGAAATGGCTTGAGGGTTATATAAGAATCTAAGAAGATAAAAGACATAACCCTTTCTTAGCTTGCTGGGTGGTCCAAAGGTTAAACATCAACTTCCCAGTGTGGGAAAATCCCAAAGTACTCAAGGTAAATGTTTTGATGCTTAACATATCTATATAGAAAAACACAGCTGAAGACAAGCTAGCAGTATATTCGTGGCTGAGATCAGATAAGAATAAAGGTGTTAATAAACTGGTCATTTATGAGGGTTTTATGTGTATGAGTGGTTTGTCTGCATGTATGTTAATATACCACTTACATGCCTGATGTCCATAAATGCCTGAAGAGAGCATCAGGTTCCCTGGAACAGGAGTTAGAGATGGCTGTGAGCTGCCAAGTAGGTCCAAGAATCAACCCTGGTTCTCTGAATGAGCAGCCATGGTTCTTCACTGAAAAGCCATCTCTCCAGCCCCATGCTTTTAGTCTCTATCCAAATTATGTACGGTAGCTTATTCTTTACAGATATGTCAAATACCTTTCTTAATAGCTGATAAGATATAAATTCTTATATAAATACCTTATAAGATATAAGCCATTCTTAAGGTGGCGTGACATCAGGAACTACTGCTTGGAGCTTATTTCTTCTTGTCTGCTGAATATCTATCTTATTCCTGACGATCACTCTTGCCCTTTGATTTCATGTTTTTCTTTCTCTACTGGCTACTTCCCTCTGAGTATGACCATTGTGCTGTGCTTCCATCTTAGAGCTTTTGACTTCTCCAGTTAGCTAACCTTCTCCTCCCTTTTACTTCTTTCCTATCTCTAACAGCACATTCCCTGTCTCAAGTTTCTTCTCCTTCTCCTTTGAACCTAAGCAGGCTCTACCCTCTCCCTCCACTAAATCTGTTTGTCAAGGTTGTCAATAACCTTCTTGTTGCTTACTCCAAAGGGCAAATTCTCAGTTTTCATCTTACACCTTTTGACAGAGTTGTTAACTCCCTTGAAAAAATTTATTAGGTCAAGTTCCCAAACTTCATTCTTCTGATATCCCTCTGTCCTAGCAGTTCCTTTTTGGTAATTTCTTTTAACTAAAAATATACTTAGTTTTATATGTATGTATAGTTTTATATGTTTGTCTGCATGTATGTTTCCATCTCTGCCATGATTATGGGCTGTGTAATCCTCATCTCCTTTTACGTGCTCCTTGTCAGGCATTTGGTCACAGAAATGAGAAACAAATACATATGTCTTATAAATACTTTAGTTGACTTCAGAAAAATGTAAAAGTAGAAGGTAATTGTGTAAAACATTTTAATCAAGTATCGTCCCTGGAATGGGATATTTCCTTTTAATGACTTGTCCTTAATTCTCAGATTCATATATTACAGACTGTTTGACACAGGCTTCACTATGTACTCACTGCTGATATGGAACTTGATATATATATATACAAGGTTGGCCTCAAATGTAGAGATTCTCCTCTCTCTGCCTCCCAAGAGCTGGGATTAAAGGTGTGGGCTAAGATCCTTGATTATTATCAACTAATCAGTTTTGTGTTTAGCCAATCAACTGAAAGTTAATACCAGAATGTTCAAGTTTTGAACCTCTAGAGCAGCAGTTCTCAGCCTTCCTACTGCTGGGACCCTTTAATACAGCTCCTCATGTGTGGTGACTCCCAACCGTAACAGTATTTTTGTTGCTACCTCAAAACTATAATGTTGTCACCGTTATCAATTGTAATGTAAATATCTCTGTTTTCCAACAGTCTCAGGCGACCTCTGTGGAAGGGTCGTTGACCCCCAAAGGGGTTGTGACCCGGAAGCTGAGAACCACTGCTCTAGAAGGACAAAAACCAAGAAAATGAATGGATCCAGTCTATGCCAGGGAGTACTAATGAGGGAGCATATATGCATAAAGACAGCAAAAACAAAAGCAAACATGTTTCTAATCACAATAAATGAAATAGTGATAAAATGCTCGTAAAAAAGAAACACCTCACTGGGTTAGTAAGATTGGTTGCTCAGAAGGACAGAGAATGCTCATTATGAACAAGACTCCCAGCATACTCAAATACAGAAAGAGAAACTCTCATACTGTGCCTTTCAATAATCCATAGAAGTATCCCTTACAACTGTCAGTTAAACATTATTGGAAACATCTGAAAATACATGGAATTAAAGGTTAGAAGTATGAAATGTGATGGTGAAAAACTCAGAATCAATCATGAAACAAATAGTCATAGATCAATGAGCAACTGTCAGTGAAATGCATTGTGAATCGAATGAATTCAAAATAAAAAATTCAAACTTGTGATGTTAATACATCTGTATTAAAATGGAAAGAAATCATATAAGGCCTCAGTAACAGAACGTCTATAATGATTAACACTGCATCCATAAAGAGACTGTGTAAACTGAGCAACTATCACTCTTCACAAAATTATCAACAACATAAAATGTGGAAGTTATATCAGTGTAAGGAAATATTTATACAGCAGATACTTGCACATAAAGCTCATGGATATATAATTCATAATGCATGAAAATAATGAAACAAACTTAGGACACAAGAATAGATGAAAGACATAACTATGATTTCTAGAAAAGAAACTTTTAGAAGTTCTCTACTGCAATTAATTAAGAGCCCATTAATTAAATTATTCATTAAAGCTCATGCCTTTAATCCTAACCGTCAAAAAGCAGAGGCAGATGGATTTCTGTGAGTTCAAGGACAGCCTGGTCTATGTATAAGTTTCAAGCCAGCCCAAGCTACATAGAGAAAACTTATCTTAAAAATAAAAATATTTTAAAAATAAAAAAATGTCTCTACCTCACAAATTAACAGGAAAACAGGAAGCAAAGTGTGCAAAAAATTATTGGACAATATTAAATGAAAGTGGAATATGAAATATGGAAGCTTATTACTAATTGCATATGAAGTATATCCTGGTAAAACCATGTTTTAAAGGAATATGGACAGTGACATGGATACAGTAGATTTAGATTTAGTGATATAAAATTAACAAAACATATAGCTGGCAAAAATGTTATAGAAAGTTGGTCTTGTTTATAGAAATTTTAAAATGGTGTATTATCTGTTTGAAAAACTGTATAACTTTTGTTGAATCTGCTCTCAATTTCAGTTATCAAGTATGTTCTGATTACTGTAACCCCCACCCTCTCAGATTTCCTTAGGACTCCTATTAAGTCCTTCTCCTCTCACAATTCCGTCAGATACTCTACTCCTCATTCTGAGACCCACTGAGTTTAACCAGGATCGTTTGTGTGACCATGGGTTTGTAGCCTATTGGTCACTTCAGGGAATACACAGCTGAAGATATTCACTGCTTCTACCTTAAAATCCATCAGTAAGTAGTACTTACTTCCTCCAGGAAGAGGTGGGCCCTATGGGCCCCTTTCTAATACACAACTGACTGCTGATAGACTCAGTATTGTGTAAGTCCATTGGAGATATCCACAGATGTCTATATAGTTATATAGTCTATAAAGTTAGAAAGTCAATATTTAAAACCTTTCTCCTATCTTCTTGCTCCTGTATTCTTTCCATCTCTCTTCGGTAATAATTCCCTAGCCTTAGAGGTGGTGGTATAAATGTCCTGTATTTTGAACTGAGCACTCAACTGTCACTGAAGAATAGTGTGCTATTTTTTTTATAAAAAAAATATATATTTTTATTTATGAGATTATAATATAATTACATCAGTATATTATCTTTTAACAAGCAAGTACAAAATGTGTTAGTCTAATTTTGAAAAAAGAGTTAATAGTCTATAGAGGTCATCACCAAGGTCATCCAGACAGCAAATCAATCTAGAACTTGAGGTCAGGTGTTCTGACACCAATTCAATATGCTTTCCTATTACACAACTTGGTATATTGGAATAAAAGTGCACTGCTTTTGCAATCCCTCAGGCTTATGTTCAAATGTCAGCTTCACAACTTTCTATTTAGGTAGCCTTGGGAAAAATACATAATCTCTCTGAACTTTAGCTTCAAAATAGATAAATACCAAGCCCATAAACTATAAAGACTAAGCAAAAAGTAGGAAAACTGCTTCTTTCTCTGATAGTCAAGATAATTCATTCTATTAATTGGCTAATTCTTGGAACAGTTGAGCTGTTCAGTTCCATGCTTAGGTTTAACTAAGTTTCTGTGTTGCTGTAGGTTCAATGATCATTCTGTTTGCCCATGGTTATTCCAAATAACCTGCCCTGCATATCCGTCTTTGTGCTTTTCATCTGCCTTAAGTTCTACCACTTTTCTCTCAGTCTCACTTAGTTCCAAATGTCTAGATATACAATGTGGTGATTTTACTACTTGAGAGTCACAGATAGCTTTCCAAGGCAAAATCTTTAGCTACACACTCACCATGGCCACAGAGGACTAGCTATATACAATACTTCTGCTGTGGTTTGAAGAGGAAGATATGAAGGCTCGGTCTCCAGCTGGTGGCACTATTTTAGGAGGAGGTGTTGTTAACAGTAGGAGGTGGGGCCCAAATGAAGGAAGTCAGTCACTGGAGGGTGTTCCTGCAGTGTCTTATTCCCAGACCTCTCTTCTGACCTCACTGCCTCCTTTCAGCTCTGACATGAACAGCAGTCTCTTGCACATGCTTATGCTCCTTCAGCCTGGTGTTCTGCTTACGGTGTTCTCCTTATGGTTAAGGGGCCAAGGGCTATACAATGAAATCTGTGAGCCCCAGAGCCAAAATGAATCTCACTTTTGCATATATTTTGGTGACAGGTACAAAAACTAATAATAGGCTCCAAGAAAGTTTTTATAGGCTGAAATGAAAAGGAACACAGATACATCATCAATGTTTACACTCTTTCCCCCAAGTAAATCACCCTGAACTTACCAACTATATTACTCAGCATGAGCTGTCAAGCAACAACAGCAGCAAGCACATACTAATCAGCCTAAACAACAGAAATTCGTTTCTCATGGTCTTGGAGGTGGAAAATATGAGAACAAGGTGCAGGCACAGTTGTCTGGTTGTAAGGGTCCTCTTACTAGTTTCCAGATACCCACTTTCTTGTTCTGTTCTCCCAAGGTCAAGAGGTGAGATGATGCCATCTCTGTGCCATCGTTATCCTTGATTATTGCTTATCACAGTCAAGGTTAGAGCTTCAAGATGGATTTGTGGAGGACACCAATATTCAGTACATATACCGAGCAACTCATCTGCCCCACCCCCACTTCTCTACACTCTCATGCAAGCTGTATAAATGTTCCAGCAGGTCATTCTTACCAAGTGGGCATTTCACTCTGTGGAACACTGTGAATGTTTTATATCACCTGTAAACAAACAAGACAGTTCTTAAGATCAGATCCAGAATCCTTTGCCACCAGGCATCCTTTGGTGTCTGTCAGTGGAACTGTCTGCTTCTTTGTCCTATGCTGAGTTTATCTAGGCAACAACCTCCCTTCATGGAAGTTTGTTTATTGTTTTGCTTATTCTTTGACTATTTGTGTTTATTATTTTGTTTGTTCCTTGACTATTTGCATCTAGTGTATTGCTACTTCCTCAACCTAGAACTGACCTTACTTGCATGTAATTAAAATGGTATAAAAGCAAAAAGGAGGAGGGAGGATGGGATAGGGGGTTACTAAGGAGGGGAAATGGAGAAAGGGGATGATGTCTGAAATGTAAATTAATAAGATATTCAATAAAAAAAAAAAAGGAATTCCTGAAGCCCCATGGGTTGGAAGGAAGTCTCCTACATGATTGCATTGACCATATGGCACCCTACTGGTAGGATTTCAAGCTGCCAATGCAAGCATGCCAGTCTTTTTGTCTGCTAGCCTTGGCCCAGAATCTGGAGATTCTGCAACTACTGAGAAGACCCAAATTCTGACCCAGGGAGAAGGTTTTCCTTCCATGTTTGCTTATGTATGGAGTATTCTTTAAACTTTAATCTATTCTTCATAGCTAACCCCTCACAGTGATCATTTTGTAAAACTACAATAGTGGACACACTAGATGTTTGTTAAAAACCACAGTTATGTAACACCAAAAATGGAATTTTAATGTGCGTGGTTATTTATATACCAATACTGGGTAGTAATAATTTGTAAATGTAAGTCTATCAGTTGTAGCAAATACATCATCATGCTGCCAGATACTGGGAGGAGGGGGAGGCTACATATGTAGGTGCATGGGAACTCTATACTTTCTGTGTCAATTTAAAACTGTTTTAAAAAAACTGTTTTTTTCTTCAAGAAAAAGGGAGATTCTGCCAATATTGCTCTTAAAAATACAACACACATAGGGAGTATCTGTTTCTAAAAAATAGTGTAAGAGTGTCATAAAATTAATTTTTAATTTTGAATGATAAATATATAACTTTTTAACTCTTTAAGTTTAGAAAAAACTACATTAAAGCATATAAGAAAAATACATAAATAATTAAAAGGTATAAAAATAAAAATAATGTTCATGGTTTTCCTTACAGAACTCATTGACAAATAATGTTTATTGTTTTGATTTTATACAACACTAGGAACTGAGCACATGGCCTTGTACATGGTACACATATAATGCTATATATGTGATATACAATTTGGTTTATTAAAACTCATACATTTGAAATTTTGCTAGTTCTTAAAGGAGAACTTAAAAGTTAAGTTATACACCCTAACTCATTTGAGAAACATTTTTATCAGTGATTGAATTTGTTGTATTTTTATTGAAAAAGAGTTTTTTTCATATAATATATTCTGATAGTGTTTTTTTCCTCCCCCATCTCTTCCCACCCATCCTATTGCAGACTGGTGGAGACTGAAGATATAAAAGGGTAGGTACCGTGCTGTGCACTGCAGGAAACGTCATGTCCTCTGGACGTGGCTCATCATTAGGGAACATTCTGCTCATTCCCAACCACGCCTATTTTCTCTTCTAAATATGTGTCTGCAGTACATTTCTCAATCTCTTACACTTAGATATAGCCATATTATTAAATTTAGAAAATGTAAAAAGGATGGAAGGAATATATATCATTACCAAGCTAGATTCAGAAAACATCTTCATCTATGTTCCTTTTTAAAAAAATCTTTTAACTATTTATGATGGCATCATTCTGATTAATCTTGCAAGCTGATTGTTAAAAAAAAAAAAACAAAAACAAACAAACAAACACCTCACCTATTACCCTGGGTACCTGAATAACCATATGGGAAGAGAAACATGGAGAACCCTTGTTAGCCTATACCTACCCACCAAGAGAGGTACACTAATAAGTTTTTATTGAGTTAACCCACTGATATTTGAAGGTGTAATTGTTATTGCAAACTGACCTAACCTAATACAGTGATTTTGAAAGTTATAGCATATATTACCTTGACTGTGTCTTAGGAATGATACTAATATCTTAATGGGAAACAAAATGAAAGCATATCATCAGATAACATAATCAGGTGTTTCTTTATGGAGAAAAGCACATCTCAAGGAAAAGAAAAATCTTCTGGAATGTGATTTAGTCCTTAAGGAGAGTTTATTAAAGGATTCTGTGTTGGCCCAAATTAAGATGTTTACATTTTTAAAATTTTTCATTTATCTTTGGAAACTCAGCCTGTCCCCAAGAATTCAACCTACTTAAGTAATCTGTTCTCTTGTTATTTATTAACCAATTTTTGGTAAATAATGAGAATGTTCATCTCTGCCTCTAATTTCACCTGGCATTTCCATCTGGCAGTTCTAAACCATGAATGCTAATAAAGATAGAGATGCACTGATTATATATTGATTGCCAGCAGCAACCTGTAGGCATTCCTACTCAACTGTTACTAGAGGACTTCCATACACAACGCATGCTCTCCCTCACCAGCCCGCATCGCATCAGAAATAACTCCAATGTTAAAGCACACTGGTTGTGCAGGAACAGCCTCAAAGTTCAGTGACATCTAATATCAAAACAAGGTGCAGGATATTGTAAGTACCTTGCATCACTCTATAGCTAGAATAGTTATAACTCCTCAAGTATTGACAATTGTCAACGATGTATGAACTGTAATCTTTTCCAACTAACTTCACAGGGAAAACTCTCTCCTGTTGAGTTAGAAGTAAGCAACTCAAGAAGTAGGCAAACCTACTTGTGAGGAAGAAATAAACTGAGAAAATTTATATCTGATTGTCCATTTCTATCATAAAAATTAAAGCTCATGTACCTGTCTTAAGAGGAGTCAAGAGGGGTTGAGAAGCCTCAATGTCAGGTGGCACATGTTCCAGTTTCTTTGAAGTTTGGACAACATGGAATCAATCTACCCCACCCCACTCGTCTCTGTCTCTCTGTTTCTGTGTCTCTGTCTGTCTCTGTCTCTGTTTCTGTCACTCACTCTCATTCTCCCTCTTGCTCTCTGTCCCCTTTCTTCTTCCCTTTCTGGTCTTTTCTTCACAGTCAGGCCTTGTGCACACCAGGTATCTCTACTGCTGTGAAGAGACACCATGACCAAGGTAGCTCTTACAAAGGAAAGCATTTAACTTGGAATGGTTTACAGTTCAGAAGTTTAGTCCATTGCCACTATGGTGAGGAGCATGGGCCACAGGCAGACATGGTGCTGAAGAAGGAGCTGAGAGCTCCACATCCAGATGAGCAGCAGGAAGCACAAAGAGAGAGGGACACTGGGCCTGGCGAGCAACTGAAACCTCACAGCCCGCTCGCAGTAACACACTTCCTCCAGCAAGTCCACATCTACCCCAGCAAGGCCACAATTACCTGCTGTACCACTTCTTTGGGCCTATAGGGGTCAGTTTCATTCAAACCACTACACTAGGCAAGTTCTACCAGGGGTACACCTCAACTTTAGAGAGAATTTCTGGAGTAAGAGAACTGTGAATCCTCATTTGATGGTAAAATGCCACACCACTTTCTTGAATGTGTACAACTACAGCCAGCATAGGAGAACCTTTGTTGCTCCATATTGCTGCTGACAGTTGGTATTGTTCATATTTAGTCATTCAAATTGGTAAGAAAGAATTCCTCACTGTAGTTATAATTTACATTTCTCTGTTACCGGTGGTGGTAAATACCTTTTCATGAGTCCTTCAGTCATTTAAACATTATTATCTTCATTTACCTGTTCCCTTTGGCCACTTTCTGCTGAGGTCATATCAATCTGTAGTCCCTCAGTATGCACTCTGCACACTTGTTCTGTCTGAATGCTGTGGTACATCTGCTATTCCAAGACTTTGTGTATTTCCCCTTCTGGGTTTTACTTTTGTTTTGAAAATCAATAAGACATATTCTCCTAAATATTTTTAAGTTTTACTAATTACATGTAGGACCCTAATATATTTGAACTGGATTCTGATCATATCACGAAAAAGAGAAATGTTTTTACTTATGTTTACTACATAGAGGATTTTAATACTGCTGTATAAACTTGCATAAAAATTGTTCCATATTTAGGATAGACCCTGTTTTACTCTCTTTTTTAATCTACTGAGAACAGTGTTCATATGAAAAAGACAAGTCCTATTTCATTGTCAAATACGTAAGAGCACAGGAAAAGTTTAGATGACCATGGCTAAGTACAGTAACTTATAATAGGATGAAGCTGTCTTAAACTGAGTTGGTGTAAGTACCTTCTACCACATTCTTTCTAGGGAACAGAATACTACAAAGATCTTAGTCAACACACAGTATCAACCTTACAGATATCATCCTAATGAAAAAGTAGAAAACAATGGAATGACTTAAAATTCTTGTACATACATGTTCAACCTGGGATATTCAAGATAGGAAATAGAACATGTTCTATATTCCAAATTTTAGGGAAGAAGTTTGAGCATTGAACTGGCTAAATGAGAATTTAGAATATGAAAACCATGGGTTTTACTTTTCCAATTTTGAGGAAAAAAAGAACGTGCTAGCAAATACTACTACTGCATAGCATGTCTATTTACCAAATAAATAATACAGCACCAAAAATCCACATTTTTAGACAAAATTCCACACCAATACATCATAGAATACATGGGGGTAAACTGAATTCCACAGAAAAAAAGTCACACCTATGTTGAAATTTTGAGGATATATTAACTTAATCGTTCATCATTTTCTTCCACCCAAAAGTTATGAGTGTCATCAGATGACATGTAAAACCTAGAGCACAGATTTGCACCTCGCTGTACTCTACCTGGTATTCTCACCATGCCTTTGAAAAGCACCTTTCTTTTGTTCTTTAGCAACAGAAATGTCATGAGGTTTCATGAATGAAACTCCTACCATGTTAGAACACAGTGGGTGGGGACCTTAGAGCTATCCCTAGAGCACAGCCACTAACATCTGGCTTCTGAACAACCTAACTTCTTCCCTTAGGGGTGAGAGCTGTGTTTTTACAGCCACAGGAAAAAAAGGGTTCCAGAAAAAGAAAATAACGTATTTGTAAAATCCTGCTACAATTCACTAGTCAATTTCTTAAATGCCTGAAAATAAGTAGAATTTATTTGACTTTTAGACATTTTCTCAAATCAAGTGGTTACAGGACACAAAGTTATTATTCAGAGTCTCAGTGTCTGGCACAATTATGGTGCATTCTAAAATTTTGTAGACAAAACCAGCCTCTCAAGCTTAAACAAATAAACAAAAACTATACTGTACTATGAGTTAGATACATCTCCATGCAAATTATTATATCACAGGTATAAATTATTAGACCAGATTCTTAAGGTTTTTGCATCTCAATAAAAAGAACAACATGAAAATCTATCAACTAGAATAACAAAGGCTGTGATCCTGTTAAATGCTGCATTTCAGACAGAAGCAGAAAAATTTTCATCATTTAAAAAATAATATTTAACATTGTAAATATGACTCATGAGAGACAAAAAGATTCTGTAAATGTTCTTTCTTATTTTTTCTTGGATATTTTATTTATTTACATTTCAGATGCCTTCCTCTTTCCCCATTTTCCCTCCCTAGAAACCCCCATCCCATCCCCCCTTCTCCTTTTTGCTTTTATATTATTTTAATTACACACAAGTATTAAGGTCAATTTTAGGTTGAGGAACTAGCAATATAATATATGGAAATAGTCAAGGAACAAGTAAGACAATAAACACAAATAGTCAAAGAACAGCCAAGGCAATAAACAAAGTTCCATGATCACGCCCATGATCACTGTTTCTAAGGGCTTATCAGGATGACCAAAATATCTGAGCCAACTTCCCTGTCCTAGCCCAAAGTCATTTTCATGTCTGAAGCCTACTTCCTTGTTCTAGCCTAAAATTTAGATTCCTGTCAGAAATTACTCCTTTGTTCTAGCCTAAGATTTAGATTCCTAGTTGAAATTACTTCTTTGTTCAAGCCTAATGTTAGATTCCTGCCTGAAGCCCACCTCCTTGTCCTTGGCCAATGTCAGGTTCCTGCCAAGCAGCCCAGTTCCTTGTCCTTGGCCAATGTCTGATTCTTGCCAAGCAGCCCCAAAAGCTCTTGACATCTCCTCCTTTTTCATTTCATAAACAAGACTGAGCCTATCTTAGGTCATTCTGCCAAGGATGCCTTCCTTACCCATCATAGAATATGCATTATTAAAAGCAATGCACTTATGTCTTAGGTTGGTAAGGCTCTGTGCAGAATCTTACTTGTCCTTGGCTTGCCAGCCTGCTAATTTAAGAACTCTGTCTGGGGGTCCATTTTCAGGTTCAAGCCATGTACTTTGGCTGCCAACATGTTGATGTTGTTAAAGACAAGCTTTAACATGATGGGCAGGAATAAACGTATTCCCAGGACAAAAAGGGCTAGCATGATCAAGCTATATATGCTATTCTTGAAGCTTGATCAAAATAGAAATACTGACCTTGGGCCATTGGTAATTTTATCAGCAGTAACAACATCAATACTTGTCTGTATCATCAATACGCAGTAGAGTAGCATTCTTTAAATTCATAAGCTCACTATGCAAAGTTAAAATATCCAGAGAGGTGTTAGAATTATGCAAAATATACTGCAAATGTCTTTAAACTTTTTCCTAATTATAATGACTACTACTGTAAATTTTAGAACTAACATGAATCCAATGGTATTTGGCATGACACTCGAGATGGCTCCTTACTCTTAAACTCTGAACCTCCTTCCAATAATTTGAATAGGATAAAGAGCATCAATCCATTCTTTCAAGTGCCTATCTAAATCCTCTTGTACATTCAACACATTAGTACATTTTTCTGCTAAATGATTAACAAAAGTAGCTGTCTTAACTTCTTGTGTCAAAGCAATTGCAGAAGCAGTGGTGCTAGCAATTAATGTAATTACAGCAAGTGTTCTTTCTTGGAGCTGGGGACAATATACAGACCTTGGGTATGTTAAAAAGCACTCTACCAATAAGCTAAAATCCAACTCCCTGAAGGCTTTCTTACAAATCTTTTTCTTGGTGTGCACACTTTGCTCTCAGAATGCTATTACCTCCTATTTCATATAGTAAACACAAGACATTAGTCAAGAACTTTTCTTCCTTGCTAATAAATAGTCATATAGTCTATTTTGCCCTCCCCCCACCCCCAATTAGGAAGGACAGGACACCCATCCTCCACTGTCTCAGGGTAAACTCTGCACTTTAATCTCCACATCCATTGACAACAAATGAACCTCTGTTTCAGTTTAGTCTTTACTTCTTTTTCAGCATTTAAACATAGGTCAGTCTTTCATCTAAAAGAAATGAAGTCACTTCTATGTCCTGGGACTCTTGCTTCTTCATGGACAGATTCTTGAAAGCCTTTGTCAACTTTGGTAGCACCCTTTCTTCACCATTACTCTCAGGGTCCCCATGGTACCTTACATCAAAGATATTGCCAAATGCCACTCCTGCCCCTACCTTTTAGTTAACTGGTTTGCAGTTCCTACCTCTCCCTTAACTGATGACTGGGGTTTTCTTTCCATATGTTTGCTCCTTACTTGTCAGTTCTTTAAGTTGTTTTCCTTTTAAGTTGCTTTTCTGTTCACAGTCCACATGTTGTAAGGTATATCATCCATTTTATGAGTTTTAAAACTTGATGATTCTCAACTTTATTTCTATCACAAGGACACCTCCAATGAGATTCTGACCTATATATCCAACTGGAAATTTGTCCTTCATCTTAACCTTCATCCCATTCTTTAATTTTGATTTTATTTTATTGGTGGTAACACTGAGATTTGAATCTAGGGCCTCCTAGGTGCTAGACAAGGACCCTGCTACAATACTACCTACCATCTCTCATTTCTCTCTGTAAATAATAATTCCTACTCAGTTTTCAAGTACCAATTCATTACCATTATAAGGCTACTTCTTCCAGGAAGATAAATTTTCAGGTTTGGTGTCTGGGGTATATGTCTTTCCTGTGTGGTCCCACGAAACATTCTCTTTTTCCCATCACATATTTTTTAGCATGTTACATTCTGTGTTTTCACCATACTATAAATTGAGAGCATATATGCATTTTATTTCATTTATCACTAAATGCCTAGTACCTATTAGCCACACATAATATAAAATACCTCGGGGTGAACCTAACCAAGCAAGTGAAAGATCTGTATGACAAGAACTTCAAGTCTCTGAAGAAAGAAATTGAAGAAGATCTCAGGAAATGGAAAGATCTCCCATGCTCATGGATTGGCAGGATTAATATAGTAAAAATGGCCATCTTGCCAAAAGCAATCTACAGATTCAATGCAATCCCCATTAAAATCCCAACTCAATTCTTTACAGAACTAGAAAGAGAAATTCTGAAATTTATTTGCAACAACATAAAAACCCAGGATAGTGAAAACCATTCTCAACAATAAAAGAACTTCTGAAGGAATCACCATCCCTGACCTCAAGCTGTACTACAGAGCAATAGTGATAAAAACTGCCTGGTATTGGTACAGAGACAGGCAGGAAGATCAGTGGAATAGAGTTGAAGACCCAGAAATGAATCCACACAACTATGGTCATTTAATCTTTGACAAAGGAGCTAAAACCATCCAGTGGAACAAGGACACCATTTTCAACAAATGGTGCTGGTTCAACTGGAGGACAGCATGCAGAAGAATGCAAATCGATCCATTCCTATCTCCTTGTACAAAGCTCAAGTCCAGGTGAATAAAGGACCTTTACATAAAACCAGACACACTGAAACTAATAGAAGAGAAAGTGGGGAAGACCCTCGAATACCTAGGCACAGGGGGGAAAGTTCCTGAACAGAACACCAATGGCCTATGCTCTAAGATCAAGAATTGACAAATGGGACCTCATAAAATTGCAAAGTTTCTGTAAGGCAAAGGACACTGTCAATAGGACAAAACGGCAACCAACAGATTGGGAAAAGATCTTTACCAATCCCACATCCGATAGAGGACTAATATCCAATATATACAAAGAACTCAAGAAATTAGACTCTAGGCAACCAAATAACCCTATTAAAAAATGGAGTAAGGAGCTAAACAAAGAATTCTCAACTGAGGAAATGCGAATGGCCGAGAAGCACCTAAAGAAATGTTCAGCATCCTTGGTCATCAGGGAAATGCAAATCAAAACAACCCTGAGATTCTACTTCACACCAGTCAGAATGGCTAAAACAAAAAACTCAGGTGATAGCAGATGCTGGCGAGGATGTGGAGAAAGAGGAACACTCCTCCATTGTTGGTGGGATTGCAAGATGGTGCAACCACTATGGAAATCAGTCTGGCGGTTCCTCAGAAAATTGGACATATCACTACCTGAGGACCCAGCTATACCACTCCTGGGTATATATCCAGAAGATGCTCTAACACATAACAAGGACATATGCTCCACTATGTTCATAGCAGCTTTATTTATAATAGCCAGAAACTGGAAAGAACCCAGATGCCCTTCAACAGAGGAATGGATACAAAAAATGTGGTACATTTATACAATGGAATATTACTCAGCTATTAAAAACAATGAATTTGATAAATTCTTATATAAATGGATGGAATTAGAAAATATCATCCTGAGTGAAGTAACCCAATCACAAAAGAACATACATGGTATTCACTTACTGATTATTGGATTTTAGCCCAGAAGCCTGAAATACCCAAGATTCAACTCACAGACCACATAAAGCTCATGAAGAATGATGACCAAGTAGGGGGGGCTTCAGTCCTTCTTAGAAGGAGTAACAAAATACTCAAGGGTGCAAATATGGAGACACAGTGCAGGACAGAAACTGAAGGAGGGACCGTCTACAGACTATTCCACCTGGATATCCATCCTATGTGCAGTCACCAAAGGTAGAGGCTGATGTGGATGTCCGGATGTATACGCTGACAGGAGCCTGATATAGCTGTCTCCTTAGAGGTCTGCAAGAGTCTGACATACTCAGAGGCAGATGCTCACAGCTAACCATTAAACTGATCATGGGGTTCCCAATGGAGAAGATAGAGTGAAGGCTGAAGGAGTTGAGAGGATTCAAGACACCATGAGGAAAGCAGCAATCCCAACCAACCGGAGCCCCTAGGGTCTAAACCACCAGCCTGGGAGCGCTTAGGGAGGGACCCATGGCTCCAGCTATATATGCAAGGGAGCTATATATAAGTGGGAGAAGAGATCCTTGGTCCCATGAAGGCTGGACGTCGTGGGGGGGGGGATACTCGAGGGTGGGGAGGTGAGGTACAGGGGAGGGTGGAAGGGGGTACACCAACGTGGAGGCAGGAGGAGGGGGAAGGGATAGGGAGTTCCTGGGAGGGAGAGGGGGAAATGGGGGGAGAGAACATCTGAAATGTTAAAAAAAATTTTCCAATAAAAAATTTCCAATTAAAGAAAAATAAATAAAATTATCAAATATATTTATCATTGAAATAAGACCTTGCCATATAGCTCAAGCTGAGCTCAAAGTCTATATTGCCCAGGCTGTATATGATCTTCCTGCCTCTGCCTTTCGAAAGCTGAGATGACAGATTATTTTACCATATTTGTCCCTAGTAAGTATTCTATTAATAAAGTATTTAAATGAACAATGGCCAGAGTGATATATTTATTATACTTCCAAATAGAACATGAAACAGAAATCTTGATATTATATCCATGAAATAAATAAAGCAAAAGATTAATGGTATAATAGTTAAAAAAATATTAAGCACTTAGAGCTGGAAGCACAAATCATAATAGAAGATGTAATTTGCCTGTTCAAGGTCCTGGTATGATCTCCAGCATCATCAAAATAAAAAAATAAATAAAAAACAATTATTTACACAGACTTATGTCCACTGCCATAAATGATGACCTTTAGAAAATGATTATCGGGGGGGGTAAAAAAAAAAAAAAAAAAAAAAAAAAAAGAAAATGTATTATCCTTTAGTATATCAAGGATAATTAACATGTTGCCTGTTATTTAAAGGAGAGGAAAACAGAGTAAGGGTACTATCATTGTTTCAATGTGAACTATCACCCATATGCTTCTGTTCTGAAGACATCTTCCCAAGTTGGTGGTGCTCTTTAAGTAACCCAGGAGTCTTTATGAGGTCAGTTAAGTGTGTGCTTGTGTGTGTCACTGAAGTGAGTCTAGGAACGTTTCCTCCTGGCTGTTTCATAGTGGATTGTCTCCACATGTTTCTGTGCTGTGAACTGGGCTGCTCTGTATGCTTTCTTTACCATGATAGGTTGCAAACGTTCAAAACTTTGAGCCACAATAAATCTTTGCTAGCTTAATTTTTAATGTCAGATTATATGATCAAAGAGATGCATAAGTAACTAATTAGGGATGAAAGGAGCCACTTGCTGACAGAATTACTAAATTGATAGCTATTATGAGCCAGGTGGTGAGCAGTTTCAATACATAATTTTACATGTACATCTATCTCAAAGTAAGAAAAACATAAAAGCATTTGATTAAATACTAATGCTGAGAAACTAAAGATGTATACAAAAGAAATCATATCATATGACTTAGAGTGATGAAAAAACAAATGTACACATTTGACATTTGTGCCTGCTATTGCAAAAAACCTCATGATTACTCTGTTCATACCTAAGAATGTTATTATAACTTAAATTTCTAGTCATTAGTCCTCATCAATACATGGTACAGCACGTGATTTGTCTGCTCTGGGTCCTGGGCAAAACCAGCCATTGTCAACTTTCATGAGGTGAAATGGGCTTTAATTTGCACTAACTTTCATATGCAAAATAGTACCCAAAATTAAAACTCAGAAAACTTAGAAGTGACTCTGAAAACTAAGTGGCCCTTCATGGAAGATTAGAGCAAAAACGTTCAGCCATAGTTGATTTCATTTCAGCCAGCCATGTGGCCTCTCATAAACTATGCTACAATAAAAAGAAATGCTCCAAAGTAAAAACAGCCCTGAGGATGAGATCCTGTATCAGATAACACCTTGGAAAAGATACAAATGAAGGTTCAAAAAGCTGAGATACTTTTTTATACAACTATACAGGATTACAATGCATTCTACCATTTCATGTTCATCAGTAATTTTTAAAACCATTTTAACTTAAATAATTTTAAACTATTCCTTTGAAGATAACTACATCTAGAGGTGAGCGAGAATGACAACAGGCCAAATATTTGCTGTCTCTCATCTACCAACAAAATTTTACTTACACATCACCCTGAAATACCCACAGTATGAGTTTTCCAATGTTGGTGCTGGGTGTCTGTTCTATACAGGAAAAAAAAAAAAGTGGTTTGAATTTTCCTAAAGAAGTGACTTAGGATGTAACCTCAACTGGAATTAGAAACTGGACATTGTTTCTTCTTGAAATATGCCTTAGCCTAATAAATTAGAGTTGAAAAGGAAAAAAAGAAAAGTTGGAGGGAAGGTAAATTAGCTCAACTTAATCATTCTCCAAAGTGTGTGTTATACGTTACTTGTCTGGTACTATGGTAGTGTGGTGGTCTGCATGAAAATGGCTCAATAGGCTCTTTGGGATGGCACTATTAGGTGTAGTCTTGCTGGAGAAAATATGGCTTTGTTGGAGGACATGTATCACTAGAGGTCTCAGAAACTCAAGCCAGGCCTAGTGGCCAAGAGTTCTCTTCCTGCTGCCTGTGAAGTGGATCACTCTTTGTCAGCACTACGGCTGCATGCCACCATGCTTCCTACTATGACAACAATGACCTAATCCTGACTTGTAAACCATCCCAAATTAAATGTTTTCCTTTATAAGAGTTTCTGTGTTCGCGGTATCTCTTCACAGCGACAAAACCTTAACTAAGGCAGATGGGATACTGACAAAAAGCAACTTAGAGGCAAACAGGGTTTATTGGGCTTAATGTTCCAATCCATCACTGTGGGAAAGGCGAGTAGCAGGAGTACCAAGCTAGCCTGGCAGGAAGCACGGTGATCACATTTCATATGCTTGCAGGAAGTAGAGGGAGAATGGGAAGTAGGGCTATATTATAAATCTTAAAACCTGTCCAAGAGACATACTTCCTCCAGCAAGGCACTAGCATCTACAGATCTATAACCTTCCCAAACAATGCTTTTAGCTAGGGACCAATCAATCATTCAAACAGATGGGACTATTGAGGATATCTCATATTCAAACTATAATATATATATGTGTGTGTGTGTGTGTGTGTATATATATATTATATATATATGTAAATACATGTTATATATATTTTACATATATACTATATATGTATATGTGTCATATATATGTATGTCAAAATACCATATGTAATAAAGTATAGAGTTAATGTAATTATTTTAATGACCCCAATTGTCCTCTTTAATCTTTAGGTAGAATATCATTCATTTCTTTAAAATTATTAAAGATAAATTACAGAGTCAGTCTCTAAGAGGATAGTTACATTTTCCTTAAAGTAGCCCAGCCCTATGATGGTTAACATTGGTTGTCAACTTGACAGGACCAAAATCACCTAGGAGACAGATCTCTGAGCATGTTTACCAGGGAGTTTCTTGATTGGATTAAGTGGGATGGCAAAGACCCACCCGAACTGTGAGTGACACCGTTCGTTCTGTGCACTCAACTGCAAACAGCCTGAGAACAGTGAGCTGAGCATGCGCATCCATCTTCCTGTGCATCCTGCCTGTGGATGCCATGTGACCTGCTGCCTCACACTTCTGTTGCCATGATGGCTATCCACTGATACAGTGAGTCATGAGAAAACTTTCCTTCCTTCAGCTGTTTTTGTCAGGTACTAATAACAGCAATTATGATGAAAGTAATACAAATCCCAAATCTGCATGGATCTGGGAGAATAAGTATTTCTTCCTCCAGGTTAAATGCCAAACCCAGACTTCTTTCTACAAGTGAATGTATCTTTTTTAGTCATGCTGAAGGCTGGTTATAATACCCAGTGGATTCAGATTTAAAAAAAAATTAAATTAGCATTAGGATGTCAGGCTTAAATTCAGACCCGTAGCAGTTCCAGAGAAGAAAAAGAAAACAGAAATAGTGTAAGAAACATTCAAAGAAACTTTTTGACATGAATTTCCATAAGAAGAGGCCTTTTGTTATGAAAGCATCTAGTATAAGCAATGAAAAAAATGGTCAAGCCAAAGCTCATTATGGAGAAAATTCCAAAATTCAGATAATAAAAAGATTATGTTTTACAGAAGGAAAAACTATCACATGCAAAAGGTATGACAAGGACATGGGACTTTAGTATCAGTTTATTTCTAAAACGTCACACAGAACATTGTATGCACATGAAGCAATACTAATGTAAGTAAATATTCATAGATAATAAAGGACCTAGGGAGGATAGTCTGTGCTAGACCATGTGAGCAAGCATGATGCCCTGGACTTGATCACTAGTAACATAAAAAGAAACAAAAACACAAAATAAATGAATAAATGTAAAATGAACAAAGGCTTACTACACACCAGGCGTTCCATTCTGTCCCAGATACATGGACTTATTTAACTCCCACAGCATTGCTGAGTCAGTGTCTAGCTTTCCAAGCATACTCCTGTAACTGTGTGAACCAGTCTCTCAAATCTAAAGGTAAAGTTAATTTTTAAAAGGAAGGAAAGAAAACAGTATTTGCATGTTCCCTACCCTGTTAATCTGTTTCCAGAGCAACTACAGTTGATTAAAGTTCTCACATGGTCAATCAAAAGACAAATGTCATGCTACTCTAAGCCACAAAATAACGTGTGTGTGTAGGCTTGAAGCTTGACAGTGTTTGCTAGTACTTTATTATTTATTTATTTATTTGTATAAAAGTACTTTACACAGTGTGCTTGTGATTTAGCACTAAGCAAAGGTGCACAGCATAGATTCCCTAACCTAAATGAACTGCCAACCTTCATCCAAATACAAAATTTCACTAAGGTTAAAAGTAGCACTATTTCACCCAAGTTTGTCATATTCTTCTAGGCTTGATATGGAAATATTCCCTAGGCTAATTCTCTAAGTCATTAACATGACAATTAAATACAGAGCATTGTGTGTATGGGGGGGCGGGGAACACATCCCTAACTCTTCTTGCCTTACAGTCTTTATCTCATATCAGAACTACATTACAGCTCAACGTTTTCATATGATGCTTCTGCAGTTGGCTTCATTCATAGCTTACCACCTTTCATGATCTGCCTTCTGGTTTGTTTTAAGCTATTACTTCAGGGATTCTGGTTTTAATGAAAGAAAAAGATGTACTACTTTTGAGTAATGCTTCCTTTTCTTTTCTTTTCCAGTACGGCAACATCTCTCTTGGGACTGGCATACACTAATGAGGCAGATTCTGATCTCGAAAGACACCTTCAGAATGCATCCAGCACTGGCTTCCAGTATCATTTTTTACCGAGGCCCCTCCAGCACTTCTTCGTGTTCATGCCTGTCAAGTCCTTTAGTTGTGACACTTGTGTGTCGTGACGGGGTCTGGTTTGTATTTGGTTGCTCGATGGTAGCTTCAGCAACCAGAATGGTCCAGAGGCCTAAGCGATAGATAGCATCATCCTCATCTTTTTCCCAGCATCCTAGTGTACAGGGACGCCTGGCGTTGATCTATGCTGCTTACTGGAGGTTCCTCACTCTGTTACAGACTTCGCAGTGCTTCCACAACTTCCACTGTCCAGTGGCAATCAAGTGTCATGGTGACGACCCCCCTTCATCCCAACAAGCCGTCCCAGGGCAGGTGGGACACCTGGCAGCCCAACCCTCTGGCGTCACCTGCGGGGTGCGCGCACGCGCTCCGGCACTTACCGTCTCCTTGGCAGCAGCAACCGGGATGGGCAGCAGCCCCCTGCCGCGGGGCGGGTCCTCGAGCTCTGGGGCCGCTAGCCCCGAGGGTTCGGCTCTGGGGTCCCCATACAGTTGGTAGCACACGAGGCCGACCAGCCCCCCGCCCGCTGCCGCCGCGATGCTCAGCTCGCCCCAGCGCCGCCGCCGCCACGCCGCCTCCGCTACGGCCCCCTCGTCCTCCTCCCGGCAGGAGAAGGGCCGGCCCGACATCCCCGGAGCCGTTCCCGCAGGCCGTCCCCACGGCGAGAGGAAGGGCTGCTGAGGGGCGAGCGTCGGCGACAGCCGAGGCGGCGGCCACAGGAGCCTCCGCAGCGCAGCCATAGCGGGTGCTGCGGGCCGAGCGGAGGGGAGAGGGGGGCGGGAGGGACGGTGTGAGATCTCGCGAGAAGTCGGCGCGGTGCTAGAGCACGGAGCGGACCCGCGGTCGTCCGTAGCCCGGGCCGAGCTTCTCCTAGAGCAGCCTTTGGATGCTGGCGTACGGCGGAGGGAGCTCCAAAGCCGCCCAAGTCCACGCGTTCTTCACGCTTCCTCAGCTCAGTCACGAAGTCCTAGAGGACAGCGCTCGTAGCCATGGCAACTGGTTAGGGACCCCCCCCCCCCAACACCGGGGAACCGCTGGTCAGCGGAACTCCAGGAGCCGAGGCTGCGGGGTGACCCGGTGCCCCTCCGGCGGAGGCCCCGCTGCTCTGTGCACCGCTCGGTGCCTGACCTGAGTGGTTGCGTGCAGACGTTTGCTTCAAGTCATAAAGACTGCAGTTCCGAATTAATGTTTTTGGACTACATAAGGATGGCTTCTGGACTTTGGGCCAGGAAAGGATATTGGTTTATAGTTAGTGTTAATATTTTTAGGAAACACTGGTATAATAAAACTGTCAATTACGTGAAACAAAGGATTTTCAAAATTCGTATGACTCGATTTTGTCTTTGTGCGTGCGTGTGTGGTTGTTGGTATAAATGTAACTGACAAGTACAATGTACCCTCTTTATTTTGTGCACGTCATACTTTTTTGTGTGTGCCAGTGTCAGCTTTATTGACTGAGTTACGCTTGCTTTGCTCTTCGTGTGGAATGGTGCCAAGAACCTCTGAAAAGTTTCAGATCCAGAAGCAAAATCAACAGCATCCAATAGTTTAATTGGTTGGTTGCCTGGCCTACATCCTGCTGTGTCTATCCCTCACCTCTTACTTGCAAGTGACTTATCATATATTTTGTTTTGCTTTAATATAGGTTAATAGAATTTTACTTCCTTAAAGCTACTAAAAATGGTAAAAAGAAATGTCTGTGACATATAAGGACAGAATCTATTTTAGGTCATCTGTTTTCCACTGAAGCCTGGTAATTCCATCAGGATGACTTGGGGCAGTTCCATACTTTTCCAGGATTTTATTTTCCTCAATTTTTGTCGTCTCTGATTTCAAACATTTTTAGTTTTCCCAGAGCATTTACTTTCCTAAGGTATGTATGTATATGTATGGATATATACATCTATATAATATATGGTGATGTGTGTAGCACAGGTCCTCTAAACTTGTCTTCTTTGAACTGAACACAGTTTCCTGATAGTTTTTGTAATTTCCCAACATGGACTATTATCAGAAATCTTGGACAGACTATATTTTTATTCGTGGCACTTAAAAAGCTAAGAAGCTATAAAGAGAAATAGGAAAGTAATATATACTGTCATTGCAATGAGAAAAACAATGAATTATCTAAGATGATGTTATATGACATATGCACATAGTTATCTATTTTCTTCAGTCGTAATAAATTTATAGGCTACATTTCCATTTTCTCTGGGGAGAAGCCAAATTCTTCTGTAAGAAGTACAGGGTTTAGATCTACAGAGTATTCAAGTGTAGATTACAAATGTCTCTTGCACAGAAGTTATCAAACTTCCATACTTTCTTTCTTTTAAACCCAAACTCTGTTAAAAATAGTGATTGTTTTTTTTTTCTCAAGTTATATGCTTTGTGGCAGTTGCTACAGAAAAATAGCAGAAATTGCTATGCTACTTGGATATTGTTTTAAGTTTAATTCCCAGAGTAAACATAAAAAGGTATGATATTAGGAATTTGGGACTTCTTGAAACTTCAGATAAATACAGATTCATCCTAACTTTTACTCCTTATTTGGATCAATTCTAAAGAGAATCAATGATTATGCTCCACAGTGATACCTCAAAATAGTCAAAGAAACTGCCACTGGCATTCATTCACTATGGTCTAAGTGAAAAAGAATGTTCTGGGAAAATGCAAGAATTAAGCCAGAAATGATTCTTCAGGAAAGGGTGTATCTTATACAACTATTACAGGCTGGAGATCTGGACTCTCATCCTGACTGTACAGCAACTGTTATAGTATCTCAGAGGCCACATTTTCTTATCAAATAGCAGGACTATAATTGCCTCGTGGATCTGTTTCATTTCATATACCACACACACACACACACACACACACACACACCACCACACATGCATTTTATACCATTTGGGTGTTGTTTTTTTTTTTTCAATTCTGTGGTACATAGTATCGCTCACATCTTATCTCTTCAAATCTGCAATTGCCCTACTTGCTTTGTTTTTTTCAACTTAAAAATTGTAATTCCTGACCTAATAATGTTAGCCTTTTGCTAGCTGCCATCTTGAGAATAGAATAACCTTTATTTGTTGAAAATGTGGAATCATCAGAAACAGCTTAACAAAACTCCTATAGAACCTTATCATTTGTCTTATTCTGTGCACCTGAGCTCCCAAAGCCTGCCTAGTGATAAGAGAAGTGTGTGCCTCGAGTTTGTTCATGTTCATTCTCATACCCCCATCCACTGCCCTGGTCCACTCAGTCCTGACAACAGCAGGACTGTAATAATCTAAATCTTCCTTTTCACCCCAGAACATTCATGTAGCCCCACCCTGCCACAAGTCATAGGACATCTGTAGTGTGTTGCGAAATCTGCAACCCAAGTAAGACCAGTAAAGGAAAACACAACTCAATAATTATGGTATAAATTGCACGCCTAGATTGGGCAGATTTACCATTACACTACTCTATTCCCCAGCTATGAGATCCCTTATAACTTGCGGTTTATCCAGACCACGTGCTTGTCCTTCCACCTCCGGCTCCTCTGTTGTCGGCTTCCTACTCCTTCACCTTCCTCCATCGACTTCCTTCTCTTTCCTTTCCTCTGTCGACTACCTCTTATATGAATTCCTCTTCATCTCTCCTCCCCTAAGCCTTTTTCTCTGTCTCCCCTTCTACTGCCCAATCACTGGCTCTAGCCTTTATTTTACAAATTTAATTGGACAGAAGGTTCACAAGATGTCACCTGTGTACAGATTCAATCCTCTGCAGCCCCTCTCAGGAAAGTGGAACTAGGATCAAAATACAAGGCTGGGGCTATCCACAACAGTAGTGTTCCTTAAAAAGAAGAGATTTTATTATGATTGTGAAGTGGGGAAGAGAATAAGAGGATACAGAAATAGAATGAGTGACCCTTTTTTATATACATGAGACTCCAGCAAAAAGTCCATGTTAAATAACAAACTGATTGACTTCCTGAAAAATCAAGCTGCTCATCTGGAGATCTGATTGATTTCAAATGGGAGGCTTCGATGGTCAGTCTTGATTATCAACGTGACAGGATTTGGAATGATCACGGAGATGGGATGGGTATAGGATTAACTAAGAAAGGGCAGTTATCTTAGGCAGCACCTTAGGACGGGTGACCCAGACAAAGGAAAGCCTCAGGGAAAGGAGTTTGTTCCCATTCACCTTTGGCTGCTTCTTCCTGATTGGCTGGGTCGATCAGTTGCCGCAGTCTTCCCACGGATGTCAGACACCAGCTTCTTCAGCCTTCCGATGTAGACCAGATATCAGCAGCTTTCCAGGGAACTTGTGGGCCTTCAGAGCCAGTTTGGAAGTACTGAGAGCCATGGACTTCATGGGCTGAGGAAGTACCAGGATCCTGAGCTTCTGTAGCATGCAGACAGCCATTGTTGAACTACCTAACCCATATCCATCCTGTAAGCCAAACTAACACATTCCTCTTTTATAACATACATTCATTCTATTGGTTCTGTTTCTCCAGAGAACCATTGCTCAATGTAGAGGCCAAAAAGGAAAAAGGACGAAGCAAAGGAGGAAGATTATCATTGAGAAAGGTTAATTCAAGAACAAGTTCTGAGATTTTGAGATTTTTGGAGCTAGTACTTTTTATAATAGTACCTGGAACAATCACATTGGATTAGAGTCTTAAATCTCAGTCCTTACAGTCCCCTAAGGAAGTTCATCATTATCCATTGCCACAAGTCACTGGCCTGATGGTCACATGTCCCTCTTTGTTCTCATGTATCTCTTTGTTAGCAGTAACCAAATTCTTAGCGATGCACGTATATATTCTAACATTAAGGCCAGTAAAACTCTAACCATGACCATTACACCTACTCAGGTTTTTTTTTTTTTTTTTTAAACGTACTCTTCACAAGTTCAAGGTCTTTGCTATTGGTGCCTTATTGCCCAACTCCTCTTGTGTAGCCCTTAAAATTCCCTTCTTTGCTTGCTCCTTGCTGTAGGGACTTTTACATTATTTAAAGAATAGCATGGAATAGCCACTCAGACTTATTACCAGGAAAGTTCCTTCTCCCCCATCCAAAGCAAGAAAACTCATTTTACTGTCATTCTTCTTTTATTCATGTGTTGTGCTTGTTTGAAGAAAAATGGCCTCCGTAGGTTCATATAGAGTGGCACTATTAGGAGGTGTGTTCTTGTTAGAGGAAGTGTGTCACTGAGGGTGGGCTTTGAAGTTTTAAATGCTCAAGCCATGCCTACTATCCCTCTCTCTACCTGTTGCTGCCCATCCAGATGTAGAACTCTCAGTTCCTTCTATAGCACCAATCTGCCTTCATACTGTCATGTTTCCTGCCGTGAGGATAATGGACTAAACCTCTGAACCACAAGCAAGCCCCAATGAAATGTTTTTCTTTATAAGAGTTGTTGTAGTCATGTTGTCTCTTCATAGTAAAACAATGATGACTAACACAGAAGTCATAGTGATTAGAGCTCTGTAACCATCAAAGGATGTCTTCTGGCAGAAAATAGGTTCCTAACACAATGCTAGTCATCCATTACACACTGCAATACCAGAGTGTCAAAATAACTAATGAGCTTCTGAAAACTTTTAGCAATATTTACTAAGACTCAACATATGCATATCCTGTGCCTAATTCTACCCCTCCTTGAAATAACATGAGCAAGTACGTAAGTCTCCAGAAGGCATAGGCGTGTATTCAAAGCAGCATCACTTGTAATTGTCAACAGAATATAAGCTACTCATATGTCCTTCAGTGGATGTGCAGGTGTAAAAAACAATAGTTTATCTAAGCAACTGGATAGAATAAATAAAAAAGAATTCTCAACTGCAATTACATATAATCATCTTGATTAATTTCATAGGATAAAACTGAGTCTAAAGTCAAATACAAAAACTCATTTATGGAGCTGGAGTGATGGATCACTGATAAGAACTGGCAAGTCTTCCAGGGGACCTAGTTTGATCCCAGCACTCACACAGTAGCTCACAACTGTTTGTAACTCACAGGGCAACTGATATCTGCTTCTGACCTCCAAGGGCACAAGGCACAGATGTAGTGTACAGACATACATGCAGGCAAAAGAGTCATATGCATAAAAAATAAATTAAAAAATTAAGCTCATTTATTATTTTGTATGTATGTGTGTGCACAAGTGCATATAAGTCACGTGTATGTAGAGATCAGAGGACAACTTGCAGGTGTTGGTTTTCTCCTTCCATCATTTGAATCCTGGAGATCAAACTCAGGTTTTTAGGCTTGGCTGTAAATGCCTTTGACCTCTCAGCCAGCCCTATTCATTTATTTATAATATTAGAACTCAGGGTAGTAGGCATCCCTAGGTAGATGATGCTGACAAGATTAGTGAGAGAAAGATAATTTCAGAATCCTGTGAATGTTCTGGGTGAGATGACAGAGTGTCTTTATTCTGAATATTCATAGAGCTATATACTCTCAAATTTTGCATGCCCTTTTTGTATATGTCATGACATAAAATGTTTATAATAAATTTAAAAAATTGCTTCTTGGTGCTCTTACACCTTACCAACTAGAAAATCTTATAGAGTTACAAGATATAAATTTAGGACTATCTGGAGCTTAGCGTGAACTAAAACAATAACATTAACTGAAGTATTTAAAACTCAAAGGAAATGTAGATGATCTTGCCACAGACTACAGAGCATTAATCAAAGAGTGTCCTATTCAGGTCTGAAAACTACAAAAGATGGTCACTCGTTATTTTTTTCTTATTTATAAGGAAAGTCAAAAGGATTTGTAAGCAAATGCTCAGTGCTTCCTCTTCTGTGGCCTGCAATACTCTCTTCTGAAATGTCCATATGGACAGACTCAGTAGGTACCTGGTGTTAAGATATAGTATAACTAGTGCACACTCCTGTCTCTGGCACTGAACCCAGACTGTCATATGTTAGTTGGGAAATTGCTTTCAGGGCAGATATCCAAACAGGAGGACAATCTTCAAACAGATGGACAGCTCAGCAGAAAGAGGGGACCAGTAGAGAAGCAACAAAGTGTGGGTGCATGGAGGAAATTAGTGGGCTAGCAAACCAGTTTCATCTTTTGACAACATATGTGATCTAATGTTGTTTATCAGAATTTGGACTAAATCAAAATTTCAGGGCAAACTCAGAATTCACATGGAACTCAAATGGATGATAGATCTGCTAAGGGTAAGAGCCATGAGAAGGAGACTGATCACTATGGTTTCTTCAAAACTCCTCCAAAAATGATGGTGGAGATCACAGTAGGAACAGACAGAGAAATGAGAAAAGGTTTTACTATTTTCTTTACAAAAGAACAATGCAGTCAGTGACAGCAAAATAAACAGGAAGTGGTGAGCTTGGTTCTCACTATGCCTTGTATTCATACTTAGCTGATGGATGCAAATTGTATTAACTTGTGATGTGATCTACCTAATGATAATCTCTATAATTCAACGTTTGATCCCATCCATGGTGAATAACTGGTTAGAAACCTTTTGAAAATGTCAACAACTGACACAAGATATATAGGTAGACAAGACAGAAGTGAGGACCTGTCTCCAGACACAAATGGCCAAATGCATTTGTTCATCTTTAGTGAAGAGGAAGACCCCAGTGCTTCTCACTTTCACAAGACTATTCACTAAGTTCAGTATCCTGCACACTGCCATTTTACTGTTTCTTCTTTCAGAATTCGGGAACAGCTTCAAACCTGCAGCACTTCGTGGGCTCAGCATACTTCTTACACAGGTAGAGGCCACTGTGACTAGATCTGCAAGGATCCACTTAAAAGCAACGTTTTTATTTTATAATACCAGGAAATGAGGGTCTTGTATAGCAAACAATAACTTTTAGATTTGATCAACATGGGTTTAAAATTCATATATCAGTGATGTATTGCATTTAACAAAAGCTTAAATTTATTCCACTTAAAAATCTGTATATTATGGCATGAAGATATTCAGTCATAAACAAAAGTAATATTTGAATGTGTTTTTTTCTTTTAAAATAAATTAGTGTGTCTCAGGAAGTAGGGATTGATCTCAACACAAAGTTTGAAAGTACAGGTGCCCTTAAATGCTTTGGCAACTGAAGCTTATCAAAACCCACAAACTTCAAAAACGGCTTCCAGTTTGTCAAAGTCATCTCAAATCTTGTGCTCAGCCCCTACAATCCCCAAATGACCACATCAAGGGAAAAGAAGTTGACTTTTCACTTAGTGATAAGACCTGATAGGAAATCACTAGACAATCTACTAAAACATCATTATGCAGGTGTACAGGTATCCTTGAACAAGACAAAATTCTAGAATAAAGAGGTCTGTTCCCCCATCCCTTGAGGCAGTATAAGGGAACCACATTTGACTAGAATCTTGATTTTTTTTTTTTGGAGGCATTTACTTTGATCAAAGTTTCTGTCATAGAGACGTATGCTCTGTGATATCCACAATTAATCATTGCACGCATGGTTACAGTGAAATATGGGGGTTACCTGACTTACTGATATCTTCAGGAGAGTTTCTTCTTATGGTGGATTTGTTGAGACGAGGAGTACAATTAAAGTTAACCCACAAAGTTCAAGATATTTTCTAAAAGAAAATAAGGTGATCTTTCAAAATTGGAAGTCACTCCAGTGAAGAAGGAAGGGTTGAAATAGTCATAGCAAGACAGAACCTGAGCAATAAATCTCAAAATGGAGTACAAATGCTCCTTTGGTCTTATTTCAAGTCTGTTTATTGAAGTTATGTTTCCTTCAAATGTTTTTTCTGATGACTATGCAGGCTGACATGACACTAAACCAGAAGAGGCTACTGCACAGATGTGAACCATACCTTTGGGAGGGCCTTTTTTTCTTTTGTAAAGAATGTTCAGTTCATGCTCATTTTATCCATTGAAATGCAATTGACATGTATTGAGAATCTGGAGTGCTTAGATGTCCAATGTACCATTCAGATGGTTTTGGCAAAGATAGTTCAAGACAGACTATTTCTGTTAGTTCAGCAAGTTTCCTTTGGCCCCTCCCAATTAATTCTCTACCTTCCATATCCAGAAATTAACACTGATCTGATATCTATAATTAACTACCTTTGTATCCTGTTCTATTTACCTTTTTGGGAGTTTTATATAAACTGATGTTACCACTTTCAATCAACCTGATTGCCTGGACACTTTAAATCAACATGTTATTAAAATTTATCTATAGTTTTGTTTATACCAATTATTCTTTTGCAAAATAGAATTCTGCTCGTCTATACTGTAGCATAGCATTCCACTCTCCTGTTGAGGGGCACATGTACTATTTCCAGATGTACTACAATCATTTGTATGGGCTTATCTTTTTATTTTTTTTGAATAAATGCCTGCATGTAGAATTGCTTAATAATTGCATAGATATGTGTGTAGTCACTTAAGAAACAAAAGCATTTTCCAAAGTATAGTGTGCCATTTTACAGTTTATCAACCAGGTATGAACAGTTTAAGTGTTTTATATCTGACATAGGGGTTGTAAAAAGGTAGTTACTGAAATTTAGTTGCCTAATGCCTACAGGAATTGCTTAAAAATTACCTGAATTTAGTTTTTTACTTTAAAGCTAAACTTTGAAAGCTGGGTTTTGAACGAAGTATTTATTTAAAACTCATGATTTAAAAGTTTATACAAAAGTGGGTGGTTTTAAAAAGATTTTGATACATAGATACCATTTGTACAATAACAATTGGGAAGTTGTAGATAGACCTGCAGAAATACTGTGTATGTTTAGGAGAACTATGAAAACTTCACTCATGCATGACATGGGAATTTCTGGTTTCTCAGGAGACTCCATTGTGTCATGTGATTTTTTTCTGAAAACTGTTACGAAAGGATGTTTTTCTGAAGCAGACACATGAGAGAATGTTTTGGTGAGAACAGATGTGTTTTTCTGGAAGTTGCCTGGTGAAAGGGCACATGATATTTTGCTTGAGAGGACATGTGATGTTTGGAAAGAGTATAGAGTATAACCCAACAGACAGCGGATGATGCTCTGGCATTTGGTTCACCTTGGTCTTTTCACTGATCTTCGATTGTCATGACTTTGTACAGAAAAAACACATCAAAGAACTTCTGGTGGCGTTTGGCTGCTTTTTTGCCACTTTAGAGGATGCCTGTCAATAGGTGGATCAAGCCACAGCTACTGATTCATGTTTGGTGTTTGCCAAATAGACTGGACTACCACTGCTGACTCTTTTTTAGTGTTTTACTAGTGGACTGGACTGATGACAACAAAGGTTGGAGTAGCCCCAAAGCACTATTCTAAATAGGTCCTCCACCCTCGTTTCCTATTAACCTTTCTTTCCCCCTACCTCTGGTGGGTGGTGGGCTAGAAGGGAGGTTGAAGCATTAAAGAACTGCAATTAAAGTAGGTTTTGGGGGAAAAATCTAAGCCTACACGTGCACATATAAACATTTATCTATGGGTTTGTTTTGATGAAGTGTTGATATTTGAGTCTGAATGCTAGAATCTTCTTCCCTACTTCATCTTAGAATTGAGTCTAAGGGCAGGAAAATTTAAGGCATTTGAAGATGGATTTTTTTTCAGAGTGTATGTACAACTGAAAATTTGAATTCCTACTCTTGTGGTGGTTTTGTACTAACTACGTCCAGCCCCCAGGGTGGAGTGTTGAAAAAACCCGTAGCTATATTCTACTAATTTTTCTGTGAAATTTGGAAAGAATATCATAGAATGTGGTTGGATAGCAATGAGACATGGATTCAGAGGAGACACTGAATGAATTCCACTTTGTGATGGTTTGTACATTCTCAGCCCAGGGAGTGACACCTGTTAGGGTGTGACCCTGTTAGAGTAAGTTAGAGTAAATGTGGCCTGTTGGAGTGGTGTGTCACTGCAGACATGGGCTTTAATACCATCACCCTAGTTTCCTGGAAACAAGTAATTTGCTAGCAGCCTTCAGATGAAGATGTACAGCTCTCAGCTCCTCCTATACCATGCTTGCCTGGATGCTGCCATGTTCCTGCCTTGATGATACTGAACAGAACCTCTGAACCTGTAAGCCAGCCCCAATTAAATGTTGTCCTTTATAAGACATGCCCTGGTCATGGTGTCTATTCACAACAGTAAAACCCTAACTAAGATATACTTTCCAGGTGAAACTCCCTCATCTGGCTTCTGTCTTTGCTTCTGCTTTTCCTGGCCTTCTCCTCAGGACTCCTGTCTGTTAACCAAAATGCTTCCTCTCCCAGAGGTCATTTCATGAACCTCCTTAGTTTCTGTGAAGCACCTTAATTCCCCTTCCTGCCACTCCCACCAATACATGATGGCATTCCTCTTCATTTGTTTGTATCTAACAGCTAGACTGTAAGCTTCAGGAGGGTTCGATTTCATTTTACCTTTTAAGAGAATAGCCATTGTCTGTTAAGCAGTAAGAATTTACAATCTGGGGAGCTGGGATGCCCTAGGCTCCTTCCTAGATTATTTTAAAAGGTGAACTCCTGACAGTGGGAGTGGGTCTATCTCTGAGTCTCTTGCCTGCTTTTGAGATTCTTTTCCTCCTTTCGGGCTGCCCTGTCCAGGCTAGGTATGACAGCTTTCATCTTGTCATACTGGATCTTGCTTTGTCCTTTTTGATGGTCATCTCCTGAAATCTTGTTCTTTTTTGAAGAGGAAATGGAGGAGGGTTGGATCTGGGAGAGGAGGAAGGCTGGGAGGAGTGGAAAGAATGGAGACTATGGTCAGATGGGGTGTAATGTATGAAAGAAGAATCTATTATCAAAAAAAAAAAACAAAAACAAAACAAAAAAAGCTAACTCTTTGCCACTGACAAAACAGGGATATCACAGTGAGTTTGAGACCAGCCTGGTTTTAAACAGCAAGTTCCAGACCAGCCAAGGCTTTATAGTAAGACTCAGTCTCAACAAGCAAGCAAGCAAGCAAGCAAACAGAAACTTATGTTTTGAAAGAATGAAAATATTTCTTTATAAGATTACTGAAAATCTGTGCAAATCTAACAGGCATCCTCAAGGCAGTGAGAAGGTGACTGAATTATCCCAGCTTCAGAGCGCCACGTCAGCATATCTTCCATCTGAAAGAAGATGGAGCTGCAAAATAAATTTCAGTGGGAACAGTTCGTAGAAACACAGCTTATAATGATAGCTTTGAGGGAGCTATGATGGATCTCAGTTCCCTAAAGACATAAAAGGCTGCTGTCAAGAATTTTTTCAGGTCTTATTTTACAAAACCCACTGCGTGTATTGCTGCTGCAATTCTGTTTTTGGTTTTTTTTTTTGTTTGTTTTTTTTTTTTTTTTTTTTTTTAGTTTTTGTTTTTGTTTTTGTTTTTGTTTTTGTTTTTGTTTTTGTTTTTTTGGTTGGAGATTCCGCAAACATGGCTGTATGACGGATACGTGCTTAAAGAAATTAGTAGTCCTTAAACTTGACAGCAGTGAACTCCAAATCTACCGCTGGCTCCCTGTCATTCTGTTTACTTGACTCATGCTCTCGTCCTTGAACTCGGCTCTAAGTTTCACTGCAAGCTTATAGCCTGTTCGCAGGAATAGCTCGAGTCAATATTCACAGCGTCAACACTTTCATCAGTCCTGACTGCGTGCTCGGTGGCTGCTGACCTGCATTTTCTCCCCATCAAGACTCCTGAATTTGCCAACAATTTTCCTGTGAATTTTTAATCTTCCTGATCACCTACGTATTCTAATTTCACTTTTTTTTTTTTTCCCCCTCTCCACATTTGGAAGCCAAAATTACATTGCAGGATTTGCCAAGGGTAGGACTAGAAGCTGGCAAAGAAACTTGGCAGCAATCATTTCAGTCTCCCAGGGTCTCTTGCTGGGCTTTATCAAGGTCGTGGCGTGTGAGACACCGTCCTCTAGTGGCTGACCCAGGCGAGGCACAGCAGCCGCGTTTCCCACAGACAGGCAAGTGGATTATGTCTCCGGAGTAGTTATTTTCAAGACCAAGGATATATTTCCCAAATGTACCCCCGTTTTTGAGAGTCAAGTTACATTTTACTTCTCTGGATTATATAACTTAGAATCATTATTACTTAGAGTGAGCAATAGTAAATTCAAGAATTAAAGAAGCAACTTGAGGTTTGAAAAAGTTTAAAACATCATATCAATTAAGTGAAAAGGAATTTTATTTAAGCGTGGAAAATATGTCAAAGTTCATAGGCATTTGTCCCAGGCCAGTTGCTACAGTACCTCCGAGTTCATAGCTACATACGTTGATGTGGACTATTAGCTCTTTTTAGGTTTATTGTTTGGAAATCTCGTGCATGCATATAATTGTGTTTTAAATTCCACCCCATACAAGTTTCCTTTCTGTTCCCCGCCTCCATACTTTTTCCCACATTCCTTCTTTAACTTCATGTGCTTTCGTTTTCCTAAAAGCTACTGATTCCACGTAATGCTGCTGCCGTATGGTTATGGGCATCGGGCTACCGAACTGGACAGTGGGTAGCCTCTCACAGACCACACCCCTGAAGGAAACCAACTCAGTCTTTGTCCCACCAGTTGTCAACTGACAGTAGCTCCTTATCTAGGGGCAGGACTTAACCATCTTCTCACCCATTCTTTGGGAGATTTTAACTGGCTTGATTTTGAACAGGTCATATACACGAAGTCACAGCCCTCAAGAGTTCATGTGTGCAGAGGAGCTGTCATATCTGGAAAATACTATTTTGCCGCAGATGTCTATTTCTTTTGGCTCTTACTATTTTTTTCTGCTTCCCTTCTGGTGTGATCCTGGGGGCAGGACATACAGACATCCCATTTTTAAGTTCAGTTTTACAAAGTCTCTTTTTCTGTGCCGGTTGACTGGTCATGGGGCTGTATGAATTGCCATCTACTACAAAATCAACCAAAGGAAAAAAATACTTCCGATGAGGCTTGAGAAATGCATTAATTTATGAACACAAATATCAGAACTTATTGGGCAGTTTATCACTATGTCCATTTTGCAGAAACTAGTATTAGGATCTGCCCTAAGTCCTGTGATTTAGCCAGTCATGGGTTGTGATTCCGGATGGTGGTAAGAGGGTTCTGTTTGTGGAGAGTGCTTTCAATCTAATAGTTTTAAAAAGTGGCTGTTTGCTTGAATGCTATTCATGCCACTAATGGAGCAGTGAGTTTATCTTGCCAGGCCTGTGGTTACAGTAGCTCCCAGAGTTCACAGCTGTGTAACACTATTGACTATGTTCCTACCCCGGTAGTGTGCATAGCACCTGTCAATATGGAAGATAGCCAGTTAAGGATGAGGTTTCCAGTTCTGTACCATCTCGAATCCTCAATTTCCTATGACACAAGTGTGGGTATCTTCAGCGATAGGGTCTTACCCTCAAGTTCTGGAGGATAATCAAGAGCAATGGCAGTCGAATGTAATGTTTTGGGAGCATCTATGGGACCTTAGTCACCAATAATTCAAAAATAGGTATATCGTATCTGGCATTGACTGAGCTTTTTGTTTGATAGCCTATGGTCTCTGGGAGGGGCCTTGCACCATTATAGAGTAATTCTGTTTAATTTCCTTTTATCTGTATATATTTCTGGAAGTCTCTACAGTAGTAAGTTTCCATATTGTATTTTCAAAGGTTTTTAGTGTTAGCTATTTCTCCTCATATTCTTCCCTCTACCCTCGCTCATTAACTTTCTCTGTTCCATTAATTTCCTTTCCCTGTTTTCATAGAGCTTACATTTTAGCAGGGCTGTAATGATTCATCAGCATTTCTTGTTAGGATGGAATTCAAACCAGACGATTTGTAAATCAGACAATTAAAAAAAATACCATCATGATCTGTGCTCATAACATCAGTACTGTAATTGGTTTATTGTCTTAACTCCTCCAACCTGCTTTCAAGACAAATAAGGGGTGATGACAGTGTGTTACTTGCATAGTTGATACTTCAGCCACGTCTTCTACTTCTAAGTGCAGGTACCTCTCCCTCTAGACCGGTCATTGTAGAAAACGAGTGTGTTTCTAACAGCTGCCACGTTTAAGAAACCCTAAGTCTTCTTTCCATTCCTCTTATTTGTTTGTGCGCCCCTAAATGGATGGATACTTCTCTGCTCCCCCAGCTCTGGTTTGGCTAAACTTCTGGGCAGCTGTTACTATAGGCTAGGCTTCAGTCTTCCATAAACTGGACTGGTTAGCTCAGAGTTCTAGTTAAGGAAGAAGAATGCATAAATAAGGCTGTTGTCAGCTTATCACTTTGCTTGCAAGATATAAAATCTCCTGGTGGCTTAAGAAGCCACTAGTCCATTTTCTGATTTTCAAAGTGAAAGTCATTCATTCTTATTATTGATATTATTATAGATTGAACATGTGCCTCTGTCTCTGTGATGGCAGTTTTATTTCCATCTAATTCCAAAGAGACAACCAATTCATTAATTGTTAAAATTTATTCCCTACATTTTATGGAAAGATTCATTGTATTAGAAAAAGTCTGAGTTCTGTGGAAATAATAGAATTTTCCCAAGGTCTTATACTAAACCAGGGACATCATCCTATTATACTGGGCAGGACAAGGACAGAAAAAAAATTACAAAAGAGTAACAAATGTGAAAGGGAAAAGAAAATACCAGGTCAAAATTAAATTATGTGTTACTATTGTTTTGTTTCTCTTTATGGGTAGAGATATGGTGAGTAGCCCCCCCCCAGTCAAATTTTTAAGTTGTGTAAATAAAACTTGAATGGTTCTTTTTTTCTAGTTCAACCTGTAGATTAAGGTTTTACATTGAATTTCTATGTCTCTTTAGTTCTCATTAATGTGGACATTGAACCTTTGACATTTTGAAGAGACCACAAGTCGATTGTTTTGTGCACTGCCACCCAGTTGGAATTATTTGTTATCATTATGAAATCAGGTTACAAAGTCTTGACTGGCATAAGACAGAAGGAGCATTGTATTTTTGTTTGTGATGTTACAATCCATTGTCAACTTGACAGGATTGAGAGATGCTATGATGATAGTAAAGTACACGTCCCTGTTTTCACTGAGTGTTTCTAGAGAGGACTACATGACAGCTCTTATGTAATCAGCAGATTGAGCCCTTGATGTGGTCATAACATGACAGTATTATTGGGAAGAGTTTAAAGGAAGAAGGTAGGGAAATGTCTGTGGGGCGTGCCCTTCCTTCCTTTCCTTCCTTCCTTCCTTCCTTCCTTCCTTCCTTCCTTCCTTCCTTTCAATTTATTTATTTGTATGTTTTTCCTGCATGCATGCATGCCTATGTGAAGGTGTCAAATCCCCTGGAACTGGAGTTACAGACCCTTGTGAGTACCTTGTGGATGCTGGGAATTGAACCTGGGTCCTCTGGATGAGCAGCCAGCACGCTTAACTGCTGAGCCATCTCTTTAGCCCATGGGATTATTTCTTTCTATCCTCTCACACAGCATCCCATTTGCCACGAGGTGAATCACATCCACCACATGCTTCCATGGCTACATGTTCTACTGAAACACATGAGACCAAGCAGCTATGGACTGAGCCCTCGAAACCTGGAACCAAGGAAATTTTCCTCGTTTAAACATTTCTCTCAGGTAACTAATGCATAAAAGAAAATGGGGTTTATCTGTCCCATGGCTGTCCTTATTACTTGGGTAGAACGGTATCACTACCGGTAATGAACTGTCGTTACTGTTCTCCGTGTAATAGACACTCTTTATCCCTCACCCATTTTCCAGTTTTTGTTGCTGTTTTTAATCAAAACCTACTAGTTAGCGTTACCATGCACTAATTATTTTATCCGGACTGGCAGTGTTCTTGTGATGAGTATAAGAAATGGTCTTTCCCTAATTCTATATTTTTTTATTTTCATTTCTTTGTTACTCATTAGTTGTTATTCTTCTACAGGACAAAGATTCCCTTGAACATTTGATTGCTTCCTTAAGTGGTTGCTTTTGAGTATTTTTATTTTGTTCTATAAACATCTACAGATTAGACTTAATGTCCCTTTGTTACTTTCTTATCTTTTTCTCTGTTTTCTTGCTAGCTGGAAGACAAACAAACAAACTCCTAAAACCTGCACAATAATTTCTCCAAGTTTCCCAGATAATTTCAGGAGGTGAATAAATTAAAAAAACCAAACAAACAAGTTCTAGATGTTAGGTGTGCTCACAGCTTGTGCATATGTTTTCATCCAGACCCTATTCGTGGAAGAAGTACTATAGAGCAACACACACACACACACACACAACACACACACAACACGGTGGAGGGCAGGAGAAAGGGGGAGGGGAGAGAGAGATAGAGATAGAGCGAGAGAATGAGAGAATGTGCTAATGCTAATACTGGCTATTGTGATTGTAATTCAACACTATTGAGTAAATTTTAGTCTTACCTCCTTGCTTATTTCATCTTACCTGAAAAAAAAAATAAACACTTTTAAAAAGTCAAAGTTCTGTAAAAATGTTCTCAGAGAAGTGCCACCACTCTTCCATTCGATATATTCTAATTAATTAATTAACTAATCAATTTTAAATAAGCACATACATATAAAATTCCTCTCTTATAAGAAAGATAGCACGATGTATATAATCTTTTTAATTTTACATCATATTCTAAAGATAATGGATATTAGTTTCTATATCTTTCTCATGCTTATCATTATTTATTCAATTTATTATATACAGATATCCATGTTACTGCCAATGTTTTATAATTAAAAGTAATAAATAATGTTGCACATAGAGACTTTTGTTTTATTGAAAGTATAAATCATGGCTTTTAAGTAAGCTATTTTTTCTTAAGCCAATCACATAATATAGAGTCATTGAAAACCAAATGTTATGAGACTACACAGCTTGAAAAGGTGTATATGATTATATGGTCTGAAACTACATTTTGTGTGATAAAAATCATACTTTATATTTGTACAACAGCAAGGCAAGTGTGGTCTCTAGGAAGCACAGGTAAAGTTGATTAGATTGCAGTGTATACTTAAAAGTTGAATAATGTACCCTTGTAAAACACTCTTCAAAATTATTTAACTTCCCATGATATCATCATAGCATGTGCAAAAAAAAAAAAACTTTACGTTATCTTTTCCTGTCACATGACTAGAGCAAACAAAAGAAACCCTTATCTTTTGGTTTCTTTTCTGGTCTTTTATAAAATAGCTTTGGTTTGAGCTTATAAAAAAGAACTTATTTTGCATTTCAGACAACTTGCACTTGCTGAATTATAAAGTTAAAAGAAAAACTTGCTCAACAATTGAAGTAGTGTATGTAGGACATTTTACACAGAGGAAACTTTGTCATTTTAAAAACTCTTTCGGATGTGTATTTGCACATTTATGTCTCAGGGCAACCTTGAGTACAGGAACTAAGGAATGAAGCTGTCTTTATTTTACAAATAAAGGATGCTAGACTCAGAATTAAAACCCAACTGAATACAGGACTTTCCTCCTCAATAACTTGGTTATGTTTATCGTATTGGGATATTGTGATAGAAAGTACATACAAATACTAATGACACATGAAGACAAACGTTAGAACAGACAAGGTCCATTATTACAGTATTTGAACTTTGATGACTATTCCTGAAAAGTTTGGTTGTATGTGTATGTGGTGTGTGTGTGTGTGTGTGTGTGTGGTACAAGAGATTTAAAATTCTAATGGCTATAAATTACACACCAGGACTGAAAATGTTCACAGAGGAAATGCACACTGAACTGATACCTCCAGGAGCAGGTGACAATAATATGTTGTGGAATAATTAACACATTATACGTCTCATACAACTTAGATCTTGAAACAGACCTCATTTAAAAGGCACTTGATCTAAGTTTCAAACCTTTAAGCGCCTCCTCTTTAAAAGTGATCAATGTATGTTCTGGCTACTTTAGTTATCCTGCTATGAGATTCACACAACTTTGATCTAACTTTCTTTGATTTAACACTGCAATTAAGAAGATTTGGTTCAAAGTAAAAGCTCATTGGTTGATGCTTTACACTGATGTGATAATGTTTACACAGATGTGCTTTGAAATCTTGATTGTGGTGGATTTGGGGGTCCCACCACAAAACAGGCTGCGGTTATTTGAAAGGTAAAATAATATGACATCTACCTGGTACATCCTTTAGAAGAGACTTATTGATATATGTTTCTAAAGTAATTGATCTGCTTGTTATTTTTAGCCTGGGCTTTTGTTTTATTTTGTGTCTATCAACAGTAAATCACTGTTTTAAGGTCTCTTTTATAACCTGGTTCTACAAGGGTCAGTAGTTAGGCCTGGAGTGACAAAAAAGTGTAACTTTACCTCTTTTTAAAGCACCTGCCAATTAATTATCCAAAGCAGAAGGAGGAGGGGGAGGAGGGAGAGGAGAGAAGGGAGGAGAGAAGGGGAGGAGGAGGAGCAGGAGAAGAAAGAGGAGGAAGAAGAGGAAGAGCCAGCCTTCAGAGAAAATAAAATAAACCAGTCAAATCCATCTGAGCTCCCAAGTTTAGGCTTTTTCTGAATAGAGCACAAAACAAGACTGAGCTTCTAATCTTAAATTATTCTTTGAAACTTATGCACAGGGAAAGAGTAAATTTGACCAGTGATTCTCAATTTTTCTGCCACTTATGGATTTTCACTAGCCAGCTCTTGAGATTGCCCAGTGGAACAAAGTCTTAACATTTAACTAAATATACTCTAATGCCTTCAGGTCAACTTTTTATTTTGCAAATATGATTAGGTACTCTTAAAGCTTACCAGTAATTTTGAAATCTCTGACATTCATCAAGAACCAAAGTTATTTCTGTGTAGTTATTTTGAGATTTTTTTTACTTGAAGAGTGAATTTAACAACCATTAACAACAAAGATCAATTTCTAGGAAGTTACAGCTAAGACAAAAGGAAGTGTTCTTAGATTAGATAAGGGGACAAAGGCATCTATTGTTTATATCACTATTGTAGATAGTATTTTTCATTCACAGCAAATTATAAGGATATGAACCAGCCTATTTGAATGTACTGTTAACCGCCCCCCTCTTTCATGATTATACTGTGCTATTTGACTATTCTAATGAGAAGCCCAGGACCTCCACACACAATTTATCATTTCCATAGACATAAGGCAATCCTGCTTATATCATTTGCTGAGTTAAGATAAACATTAAAGAGAACTTGTGAAGGAGGTGGGGGAGGGGCAAGGCATTTCTACCCTAAGCTTGATTATGTAAAGAAAATCCCCCATCTAAATGATAAAAGAAAAGAGTAATGCTTGTACATTTTATTAGTGTTTTAAAATTAGTGAGTTAAACTGTCAAAGCTTTGATTTTCCTTTCATGTGTGTCTGGGCAGGTCTAAGCCTCAGGTAACGCCCTTTCCCTTCTTCCTCCTTGCCTTTCTTTGCACCTGTCCACTGCAGGCTCCCAGCAGCTCCAAGGAGTCCAATTCTCTAGCGCCCTCATTTTCCTCCTCCACTTATCTCCAGTTCTGTACCCTCCTCCCCATCTGTATTCTGCAAGCTGGGCTCCTTCTCTCAGCTATCTATCTCTGCAAGTGAGCTCACATCAAAGGTGGTTGTTTGTTCAGCAGCGGCTAAACAACATTCGTGGTTGTCTCAGAGAGCATCCTAGGTTGTTCGCTGAGCCTCCCCGAATTTGCTAAGCAGACTGACTTTGGCCAAGTGCAGGAATGAGTTTTCCAAGTGCACCGTTTTAGTCACTTCCGACGAGCAAAACGTGTAGAGAGAGGAGGCTGGTTTAAGATTTCAAACAAAACCAACCTCTCCAGCGCGCATGAAAGGACTTCATTAGCATATGTCAAGAGGACCCGCATATATACCGGGAGTGTATGTACACAGGACTCTGATCTGATCAGTTTGCTGAGCTGGAGCCCCAGCCCCCAGCCCCAGCCCCAAATCAGCAGCCTCAGCTCTAGATGTTTCTGCAAGGCCAGCAGCCAGCTTTCACCTACCCAAGGAGAGAAGATCCATCCAAGACGGTGCCAGTGCCTTGCACTGTCCCTACAGGGACCTCACAGGAGTAACCCAATCTTAGCTTTTTTTGTACCTATTTGGCTATAATTTTTCTGCAATCGCCTCGCCACCCTCGCTATACTTTTTATTGGGGGAGAGAGGTCTCCTGTTTTCTGGAATTTCAGTCATCCTGTCCGGCCCTTCCATGGCTCCCTTGACCGAAGTCGGGGCCTTTTTGGGCGGCCTGGAGGGCTTGGGCCAGCAGGTGGGGTCGCACTTCTTGCTGCCTCCTGCAGGGGAGCGGCCGCCGCTGCTGGGGGAGCGGCGGGGCGCGTTGGAACGGGGCGCCCGCGGCGGGCCGGGTTCCGTAGAGCTGGCGCACCTGCACGGCATCCTGCGCCGCCGGCAGCTCTACTGCCGCACCGGCTTCCACCTGCAGATCCTGCCCGACGGCACTGTGCAGGGCACCCGGCAGGATCACAGCCTCTTCGGTAGGTACAAGCTTCCCGCCCCTGAGCCCTCAACTCCCCTCCTCTTCCCCTTCTCGCCTCCCACCTCCAAGCTGGCGGAACGGAATGAGCTGGAGCTGTGTGCTACCTGAGCCTCTAGACATTTTGGGTGCGCGGTTGGTTCCGGGCTCAGGCTTGTGAGAAATTGTCCTACCATATAGGAGCGCAACTCTTGGTGCAGGGGGAGAAAGGACGGATGGGTCCCTCACTCTGGGGTACAATGCTGCTCTATTTTCTCTGCTGCCTGGGGCACAAAGTGTGGGACTAGGAACCACATTTCGATCCCCAGCCTTGCCTGCACTCTTTCCTTCACAGTCAGCTTTATTATTTGAGGAGGTTCCTATACAGATTTTTCTTTCTTCCACACTTTCAGTTCTGTGCCTACTTTTTTGAAAATTAATAACGGGAAGCATTCCAGTTCTTAAAACATGCCCCGCAGTTATGCGGCTAGTCTGCCCGTGTGTTTCTCTCTCTGAAGGGATGGTTCTTAAACAGGATGTGAATCTTCACGTGTCTACTCAGAGGACTGCCTGGCTGCAGTTTCTGTTCTAGTTGGGGGTGGAGAGTGAGGGAGATGAAGAGAGGGAGGAGGGAGAAGGACTGAGCATGCCCACCTGGCCACGATTCCCTTTAGAAATTGCGAAACTGGAAAGCAGAGATCTTGGTATTGACCTTAGGTAAGAGGAAATGGGGGAAGCGAAAGAAGATATGGCTGGGAACACAGAGAATCTTTTCTACATACAACAGCAATGCCCGGGAGCAGAAGGGGTTAATAGGATGAAGGGACTCTAGATTAGATCAGTAAAGTATCTACTCTTAATGACTCCCCAGCCAGCCAGGTAGCTAGCAAGTGCTCCCCCCGCCCCCCTCTCAGTGTGAGTCTTGCTTTCTTGCCCGCATAACAGACAAGTTAAATCAGTTTGTTAAAGGTGCTTTCTGATCCTAATATCCTAGGATACTTCCCCTGTGGCTACATTTTTCATCAATTAACCTGCTAACAAGCCCAAGGGACTTTCCTTATCTAACCTGTGATGTCATTGAAGGGTGTCATTTTATTTAAACAACAACAACAACAACAACAACAACAACAACGTAGTGTCTTTCGTTTGTCAGCACCATGAGGAACCGCGACACACATCTTTCCTTTTCAGTGTGGCATTTCCGGAGCATCTCATTTCGGAGTGGCTCTTTCTTGTCTCATTCTCCTCTTCTTCTTACACTCCCATTTCTTTATGCGCTTGCAGAGCTCATTAAAACTTTGTCGATGTGTAAATCTCCACTTGAGAAGCATTTGTAACCTTAGATGGGAGGAGCAGCATGTGGTGGTCATTTGGCAGCACTTAAGGGCTTAGAAAACTGACTTTTAAAAAACCTCACGTGTTTGCAGCTCCCACTGATCCCTTCCAAATTCCCACTGACAATGAGTCAAGAGTGCTATGACCTAGTGGCCAACCTGGGGTCACTTTTGGAAAAGTTTTTTTTTTTTTTTTTTTTTTTTTTTATGGAGGAGGCTGAGGTTGACGTTATGATTCTAAAGAGTTTGCTTTGCCTGACACCAACTGGTCTAGTTCTCTTCCTTTACAAATGACTGACTGTACTCAATACATTAAAAATCTCTCCAAATGTGGTAACACTTTTAGGCAAGGCAGCCAGAAGTTAAATGTAGGCTATAGGCAACATCCGACTTTTCTTCCACATACCAACGGAGTAAGGAAACACTTCCTTTAAGCCCCTTGTTCTGTAGGTGTTATCTCTTCCACTGTGTTCTGTCTCCTTAGAAGACAGATTCTATTGGAAGAGATTGGTGAATACCCAAAGATGTAGTAACGTTTAGTGAGCTGTACTGAAATCTGATCCTTTAGGAATGGGTGTGGCATATTCTTACTAATACACTGTAAAACTTATATGTTGAAAGATTGTTTAGGAAAATATGTTTCTGTGTTGGCTTAAGTCATGTTTTAGTGAGAGACTCTATAGAGAAACAAAATATTCACTATTACATAAAAGGAAGACTACCCATATTTGTATGTGAAACTAAAGGAACAGCCTCTTTATTCCTTCTAGTGCTCTGAGTGGCCTAGACACCTTAACTAACTGCCAGAGGATAAGGGACAAGGTCATACTTAATGTGTGCCACACTGTGTGCTTCTACACTATGTGCTTCTCCAATCTCCTTTTGCTATTGCCTTAGTAACTAAGTATTAAATGATATCCTCCCCCCTTTTAAAGAAAACTCACTTCTGTGATATATTAAAAAAAACCCTCAAGGGTGACTTAGCTACCACTTTAAGATATTAACTACCTAATATTACTAAGACATTAAGATTTAAGATATTAACTACCACTAAAATAATGTTATACTAATTTTAACTTAAGCAATAAAAACTCAGAGTCTTAAAAACTTAAAACTATTATCAATTGAACATCATCGGAGAGTTCTCAGCAAGGCTAAAATAATACCCTAATCGAGCTCCCTGAATCTCTCTAGCAGAGTTTTTTCTGCACCTCAGTATAGACGGAAGACTTTACCTAACACGTAAACATAGAATCATTCCTTTAGAAAAAAGTGTAGCCTGAGATCAAACATATTCCTTTAAAGCTTTCTCCTTTATTCTTCTTTACTCTCCCTAGATTTGTCTGATGTGGTCGCCTTGTGGGTTGACTCACCTGTTTATTATGATTTAAGAAAAGGCCGGCTTTGAAAACGATACCAGGAAGACAAAGGACCTCCAAGTCTTTTTTATGGGACACTGGGCATTAGAAAATCTACCTAAAATCTGTGATTACCTCTTAAGGAAAGTTCTTCATGTCTATTCTTTGGGAAAGAATTAGCTTAGTTGCCACCTCATATTATAAATAAGAAAGACTTGTCAAATCTCATTTAAGAATCAAACGATTACAAATTACTAGGTGGTATACTATTTCTTTGGTGAGAAAAAGGATCAGAATTTAAAAGTGTGGCTAAAATCTTTAGGAGGGGCATAAAAAAAATAAGCCACACGTAATGTTTCCCCCATCAGTTCCATGAGCCATGGCAAAAATCATTTACGCCTGGTTGTGCATAGGGTTTTATATGTTGTTTAAAATGTTAGAACTATTGGATATAATTATTCTAAAAAAGACATGGGTAATCATTTTTACTTATGTAATTACATATTTTGGACAGCATTATCTGAAGATAAGATTTAAAGCGTAGGTGGAGTGTGTCCTGGGGTAGGAACATTGGGTGCTCGTCAACCATGCGTCCTTTTTAATCTGGGTGAATATTCAATATAATTTAAAGTAATTATGCATTTATAATTATATCCTGGGTGAGATTCCATTTATATGTATTTATGCCAATTATGTTTCAGGTTTATGTTTTCGTTCCTGCCATGACTCTACCACTGAGGAGCTTGGTAGTAGATGTGATTCTCCTTCACTCGTCCAGTTCATAGCTGTCAGAGTGCTTGTGCCCTGTGAAGCCTAAACCTTCCTGATACATCTTATCTTCCCCACTTTAGCCTCTCCATTAGGGACACTGACTCTTTCAGGCCATTTACAGGCTATTTAGTAGGGTATTGTGCTGTAAGATCCCTTGATAGCTCTAGAATTCTACTAGTCTGAAATCTTAATACTTCAAAAGAGCCCATCTGCCTTAATAAGAATCTATGCTTTTTGTTTGTTTGTTTGTCTGCCAAAGAGTGAATTAATCTTTGGGTAGAGTAGAGCCTTCCATATCAGCAAACCATCAGATTCTGTACTTTCTCTTTGCCTTGAGAGTATCACAAGTTCAAACAGGAACTTGTACAATAAATCAAGAAATGACTTAAGAGCAAGAGTCAGGGTAACTGGTACACATTTATGCTATTTGTAGAGCTTAGAGTGGGGTGAAGGGGTGAAGGCACAAGGTATTAAGGAAGGCAGATCCAAGAATGGGATGTATAGTAATACTTGTTCAGCAGTCTAAGGAAAGAACCAGAAAAAGGTATCATTATTCCAAAGGTTAGCGTGTACAGAAAAAAGAAAGAAAGAAAGAAAAAGGTATCCCAGAGATAGAAAGAAATTGTGTCTTTAAAAATTGTAGACTGTTAGTGTATTAAGTTGAGAGCTTTCAAAATTAGTTTACCGCCTAGTAAATCCAAATAAATTCAGAACATTACGGATAGAAAAATCTTTTTGCATGTTAACCTCTTGGTATCTGGTCATCCTATATAATGAATTATAAAGCTTTATTGCTTCTCTGAACTGAGCAACATACTTTTATAGATCATGAAATATAGCACATTTTGCACCTACAAAGTCTAGAAACTATTGTCCTCTCCTCAGTAAGCCATGCCGTGGAGCGTGGAGTAGAACCATTAGACTAGGGCTCAGAAAGTTCCAGCACCATTTTTATTAGTTACAAAGATCAGGTCCTTTAACATTTCAGTCAATGTTTCTGAGCCTCAGTTTCTTTCCATCTAGCATGGGAATAAAAACATCTTCCCCTTTAATTATCAGAGATTATTTTAAAAGCTGAGGTAAAAATTAATTATTAGTTCTTTATTTTTAGAATTTTATTTTATATGTATGGGATTTGCCTGCATGCTACGAGTATGCTGCAATGTCCCGGGAAGCCAGAAGAAAGTGTCAGATTCTCTGGAAATGGAGCTGTAGCTGGTTTTATGCCATTTGGGTGCTGGGAACCAAACCTGAGTCCTCTTCAAGAGCAATGTCTTAGGTCTTCTATGGCTGCTATAAAACATGAACCAAAAGAAACTTGAGGAAGGAAAGGATTTATTTCATCTTTCAATTTCCAGATCATTATCATCACTGAGGAAAGTCAGCTTAGGAGCTTGAAGGAGGCAGTGCTGTTACTGGCTGGCTTCATGTGGCGTAACAAGTTCACTTTCTTATGGTACTCAGGACCATCTGACCAGGGATCCTTGTGTCCACAGTTGGCTGGGCCCACCAGTAAACCTGATAGCATTTTCTCAATTGAGATGACTCTATCTTGTGTCACGTTGACAGGAAATCTTAATCAACACGAGCTGCAAATGCTCATAGTGTTGATCCATCTTTACAGCCAAGAAGAAGCCTTTTATAAGCTTTAAAATAAAGTTAGACCCATATGAAGTATAAGAGATTGGTCTGATTCTTGGAAGCAAAATCAAAATAATTCATGGAAAATGAATTACTTATAATTAACTGTTAGAGTCACAGAAGGCCAGGTGAACTTTGTTCACCTGTCATGATGAATTATTTATTTGTTGGATATTTAAAAGTGTTGATATTTATCGCTGTCCATTCTGTAGTTATATGTTCATTAACCAATCCAAATCTTTGTTTTGCTTGTAAATTCAGGTATCCTGGAATTCATCAGTGTGGCAGTGGGACTGGTCAGCATCAGAGGTGTAGACAGTGGCCTGTACCTTGGGATGAATGACAAAGGAGAACTTTATGGATCAGTATGTATTATCGTTTTAATTGATTATTGTAATTCTTGAGATAATAATGATTATATAGTTTAATTAAAATCTCCATAAATATTTTCTGGTAGACATTATTATATGTAGCTGACATAACAGATATTTCTACATATGTATGTGGAAATTAGAAACCAATATTCTAAATTTAAGCATACTGAGGTCATAATGTATTTAGTCGTTCAGTCTCACTTTTTAAAATTTTAACCAATGTTACTATAATTGTACCTGGTCTTCCTGTCCATCATCCCAGGTCTTTCTAATTATTCTATATTTTAATCATTGCTACCAGAAACAGAACTCTGGGTGTCAGCCCTGGATAAAGACAAAAGTATGCAATGTATAGTAATCTGAAGACAGAATTACAAAACATTTCATGAAATAGCACATGCACAGAATGTTCATGATATGTGTTGGAATAAATAAACAATGTGGTTTCACCTTTAGAATATATGTATTACATATGACCACATACACAGAGAGAGGGGACACACACACACACACACACACACACACACACACACACAGAGGAGAGATACAGAGAGAGAAAATTTTGAAAAAATAAGAAAGCATCAAACCTCTACTTCATTTCCTTGATATTAATGGTAGCATACTCAGAAGTTAATCACGGAGACTTTATCATTGAACAATATATTGATTAGATGATATCTGATTCGAAGTGATGAACTTGAGTCTAGAATTTTCTTTTAAATTGTAGCAAGATCTTAACTTGTCCAACTTGCTAGCAGAGATACTTGTGCCTTGGGTATCCATCTCATGGTGGGATAGCATGAACTACAGAGTGCTTAATGATGTCGGTGGAGTGGTGATAAGGCAGAGCACAGGAAAGCTCAAAATACCTGTTGTATGCTTGAAAATAAAATTGAGCATTGGAAAATTTGGTTTGAAGCGCCTTGAACTAATTGACAAGATTAAGTGATATAGAGGAGGAAAATTTCCACATGCTGTTTGAACAATATGAAAACATAACATTACAGTGTAACTGACACTGTATATCTATAAGCAAGGAAATAATAATGCAGAGTTGAGACTTTTGTGAGGAACTTGTCTTGAAGGCATTTCTAAAATTCTATATTTCTTTCTTTTCTTTTTCTTTTTTTTTTTAAAAGGAGAAATTGACTTCTGAATGCATCTTCAGGGAACAATTTGAAGAGAACTGGTATAATACCTATTCATCCAACATCTATAAACATGGAGACACAGGCCGCAGGTATTTTGTAGCACTTAACAAGGATGGAACTCCAAGAGATGGTGCCAGGTCCAAAAGACATCAAAAGTTTACCCATTTCTTACCAAGACCAGTAGACCCAGAAAGAGTTCCAGAATTATACAAAGACCTACTGATGTACACTTGATGAACCTAGAGCCATTATTTTAAAATCACAGTTCCTGCTGTTAAATAACACTGAAGAAGATGTTCAGGATATTACAGAGTCTGCTTTTTACTGGAAGACTTTATTTGGAAGAATATTGAGAATAAGGAATTAGCTTGAAGCAAAGCAGGATAATTCTTCGTAAGTGGATTGTAGAGTCTTAGTCTTACCAGTAGACTGACGCTGAAATCTGTTAATCTGTGGATAATGTGAACCTTGCTGCTGACACCTCACATCTCTGGATAATGTTTACTTGGACAATTACCTTAAAAATAGATACTTCATGTTGAAGAAGTGGATTGAGATGACATGATTACTGCCTCGTAAATTCTGAGGACCTTGTGGAAAGGTTATAACATTATACATAAAAAAATAAAAATACTAGATGACTTTGATCTACAAAACATGCCACACTGAGATGGAACTTTTCTTCTAGAAGTATGGACCTATTTATACATTTTTCAATTTACAAATATTTATTATATATTTATTTATTAAAGAGTTTATTTTTACTGGTATATGAAGAATATACAAAATAAAATAAACAAAAAGAACAACAAAATGTCCTTCTTTGTGTCGTTGCATTATTTTGGTCTTGAGATATAAAGAAGCCCTCATTATTATAACACATTAGCCACAGAATAAAATGTTCATTTGTTTTTAAAAATTAAGTACAGCATAGATGATAATTTTATGCATTTACTTACCTTCTAAATGTAACATGGGTCCCTTTGGCCTTGAAAACTGTTTTAATTGATTTGTGTTGAACTTAACATAGGTTTGAAAGGGAATTAAACATTTTCATTTTTTGTTTGTGATAGCACTGATTTTTCAGGTGATAACTCTTCTGTTTCTAGAGGATAATTTTAAAATGAGAAAAATCCAAGTCCCCTAGGGAAAATCTTTAGTATTTAGAACAGATAATGTTGAAGTTATCAAATAATATAGCCAATTTATATTTACGTATTTTATTGGCTTCATATAGGGGAGAAAACCATTTTTTTTTTTTCACCACGTGTGATCATGGAAAGAATTAGTCCCCGTAGAACTTCCATCACCAATGGTAAGGTTGTAACTACCTGAGTTTGGTGTTCTTCCCATTGCTACATCAAATATACATTAATAATTCCTACACAGCAGACATTGTGGTGAATACCACAGAGTGTGATGTCCTAGAAGAAGTCATCCCTGTATCCTGGGGCTCCATGTGTGGTCAGAAAGAAGTTTTGAATATGAGTAAATTGACAAATACTCTTAAGTGTGAACTGCAATGTACTTATACAGCTAAACAAGATTTAGACATTGGAAAAAAAAAGGGGGAGAGAACAGACCCAGAGTGTGGATGGTCCAGAGAAAATATTTCTAAAGAGGTGAAATTTCTGGAGGACTCAAAACAACAAGAAGGAGCTAACCAGGCCAAAAAGTGTAAATAAGCGAAACAAAGAAGGCTCTTCCTTTTGAGAAATCTAAACTCCTGCATGTACCATTGGTGACGTCAAAGATATTGATGGCTAGGCATTTATAAGTCCAGTTTTAAACTCAGAGATATTCATATTTGTATGAAATGAGTAACCATTTGCTTTCTAACCTGTTTACACAGATTTTTGTAAGGGAAGCAAGCAGTTTTTCTTGTATCTTTTGGTTCTTTTGAGACAGTGCCTATGTGGCTCTAGCTAATCTAGAATTTGCTTTGTAGACTAGACTGGCCTTGAACTCACAGATCACAGGTTAGCTTGGTAATAAATGTGAGTACTGATCAGCAGATGAGTTTCTGATGGGAATGCAATCTCTACAGTGCAGCTGAAGGAATGGTCTCTGCCTTCTCTGGGATTCTGAGTATTCCTTACTTTGCTGGTGCCCTCCACATCTTATGCTGTGGTGTAGTGGGGGTGTTACTGTCGTTCTTTTGGGCTCATGCTTTAGGGGTCTTGTTTTGATATCGTGAATATCTAAAGCTCACTATCTGGTTGAGTAGCAGGTTTATTTTCACTAAATCAATTCCCTGCATTGTCTTCTTCTCTAATAGGGATGCTGGATAGACCTGGTTTGTCTTACTATTTTCTTTCAGGAACTGTGGGAAGACATCTGTTCTTTGCAGATGCGAAAACAAATATGATTTCTATTTCTTATGAATGAAGGAGTTAGAATAGAGGGAGACGCATCAGAAACTAGAATAGCATCTTGGTTGCTTGAACCTAGATCTGAAAATCTCTCCTTCATCATACAGTGCCATAACATTTTCTTCATTCTACAATTAAACATTTTAGCAGACATAGTAAGCTTTTAAATTTATCTAGTTTAAGATCAATCCTAAGCTAAATTCTAGAGCTAGTTGTCCGAGGTTGACTAATCATACATACCATCTTAGTCATAGAATCTAATATAAGGATCAAACAGCTATGTCAACCAAAGCCCTTCTGAGGGTTTTATGTGATTTCCTTGGTTTTCTCCTGACATGGCAGGTATTAGAAGCTAGGGAAGCTTCCAGCTTCTGGTTCTCAGAGCTGATATAAAGGAAAAGACAAAGCAGAGCTGAAGCTAAAACTAGGTAAAGGAATATTGACAGAGATGACCATGGAGACTTAGGCTTGGGACTTGAAACACAAACAAGAACTCTTAATAGTTATTTGGCAAGATTTGAGCATCTTCCATTTCCTTTTCTTCTTCCTTTGTTCATCAAAGAATGGATCTCAATATGTAGCTCTATCTGGTCAGGGAACTCACTCATTAGACCAGGCTAGCCTCTACCTTGCTGCAATCCTTATGCTCCTGCCTCATCACCGCCAGGACTATAGACATGTGGCACCATGCCTGACCCATCGCCTTTTAAAATTAAAACATTGATAGCTTTTGCCTTGTGTCTATCCTATCACTGATATTGAGTATGTTTGGAGTATAAAACTTGTCATTTTGGTTTCACAGGTACACAAATTAAGAGGAGTCGCACTGTAGGAGGTAACTATGTATATCCTTGAAAATTCTTCCATACGTGAACTGATGTAGATAATAACATTTTAGACTTTTATATGTTGCTAAATAATGGATAACTTTGGAGACACGTGGGAGAGAAGAAATTTATGTTTCACGTCCTTTAAATCCCTGCCTGATGCTCATGCTTCTGTGGGGCTTATGATGACAATGAATGAAGACAGAGTCTAAGTAGAAAGGCTGACATGAAGCAAGTGGATAGATGCATACTTAATTCAGGTGACTCAGCTGTCCACTTCTTACTGAACAGAGTAGTTTTGTAGGTTAAACCTTGAAACTGTACATTCTCCAGCAGTCTCTTTATTTTAAATGTTTGAGAAAATGTAAAACACTGCCATAATGCCATATTGAATGAAAGACCAAGATTGGAAATTATATATTTAGTAACAATTCATTGCCTTGCATGTGCATACAAAATATGTAGGTATTTGATTTGGAATTCTTGTTTTCTTTTTAAATATAGCATACTAGAGCAAGATTCATAGTTCTCAATGACCATTTCTGTCCATGGTTACTTGAAGGCACTGAAATTTTGTACATATACTTTCATTGGAGTGACCAAGTGTTACTGGCTAGCTTTAAAGAAAACATTTATTTTATTATTATATTTTGAGAATTTCACAAATGAGTACCACATTTACATCATTTTAACCATACTCTATCATTCCAAATCCTCTCATGCCCCTCCCACCCACTCTCAGTTTCACACCCATTTTCTTTAATTATTATTGTTACACACACACACAAACACACCCTACACAAACACACTTATAAATACAACCTGTTGAATTCATTTAGCGGTGTTCATATGTATATACATTTAGAGTTTACCACTTGGGATTAGATAACCTATCAAGGAGACCATTCCTAATTCATTCTCTCTACGCAGCCATTAATTACTGGTAGGTCTTCATCGAAGAGACTTCGATGACCTTTGAAAGAACATGGTCAATCACTGTGTTCATAACTTTCCAGTGCATTTTGCCACTATGAATTCAGGCTTATAGAAGATAAATTAATGTATTATAAAATGGGAACCTGGACCTCAATTCTCTTAGTAATTGTGTTGGAAGGTTGTGGTGTTGTCAGAGAACTTTTCTCCCTCCAGACTGAATTCACTGATTTCCCACAGAAACCAGGAATGTTAATATAATTCCACTAGCTTAAGGACAATTCCATGTGCTACAGATTTTTAATGTAAATTAATTAATTTGAAAAAATAGCATCAATATATTTTTGTGTGATCCCCAAATCAGGTAGATCTAAGGAACTCCAAATGGAACATGTTCATGTGTGTCTTTCACACTGCTACCCCAAAGGTTCCTTAGGCTATTACGTGCTGTTTACTTGTATGGAACATATACATTACCTTGCATTTGTAGTAATGCTCTTATTGAATGTTCTACTCAGTAAGGAAAAGCATTTAGTTGCATTATTACATTGCTGAAAATGTCCTACTGAGCTTTCATTTTATCATATCACTTCCCTGTTACTCCGGAAACCATCCTAGAATGTGTCCTAATCAACTTTAATTGGATTTTCTAGCTGTTGAAATACCTTATTCTATTTCCTGGAAGAGCGTCCTCCCTACCCATAGCCTATAGGCCTGTGCTAGGTAGGATACTTTAAGACTGTAGTTATTCTTGATATAGAGCTTCCGACAGGCAAGGCTGAAATGTATCAAACAGTGATAGCTGGTGAAAAGTTCCAACATATGCTAAAAATAGCTTTGATTCTTATTAGATTGAGTAACCTTGCATCCAGAGACCTAAAGTCCATTGAGATTGTACCGTAGCCTTGCTTGGTAGGATCAAGTCATAGAACAGAAATGCTAGAGAACTATGAGAATTTAAAAAAGAGCCAACGAAGATCTCAAAGCAGAAGAAAGAGCCCCCAAAGGTATTTTCTTCTGTTGAAATTTCCCTTCTTTTTGTTAAACTATTTGTGTATCCTTGTTCCTCTATCTACAAACTTCCCCTATAGTCTGAGGCTGTTGTAGAACACAAGTTCTCTGAGTATAGCAGTCATTACCATCTTCATGAGAGCAGCTGTGACTATTGGCAAGCTACCCTCAGGTTGATGTTGCCTTCTCAAGGAAGGGTTGTGAGGAGGCCCATTAGATCCTCACCTGAGATTCTAGGCACTCCTTGCTATACTGATCTCCCAGCTGTATGCAGTTCTCAGGGTCTTGGGAGTTGACAGAATATATAAAGTTCAGGAGGTTAGCAGAAAAAGAATCTCCCTTTGTGCTGCTGTTGGGAAGCCACCATTCACAATAGAGAGAGGCTTTCTGATGATGTAGCTTTTTGGGAGATATCAAAACTCCTGTAAGGAGCTCTTCATGTATGCTCTGCTCGGTAAATGGACCCAATAAATCCATTGATGCATCAAGCTAGACTTGGGTGTCATCAGACTTTGGCATGTAGTTGGTGCCCTGTCTAGATGAAGAGACATTTTTTTTCACCTCTTCCTGGAAAAGTTTACATAGCATTAGCCTCAGATTGGTTTAAACATTTTCTCCCCAAAAGAATTTGAGTATTTACTTTGTATATTTCTGCTATCCAGAAATCACTATATTTCTTTATTTCAACAAGGATCCCTCCTCCCAAATAGTTACTGTTGTAGGGAGAATAGGGTTGTAGCTCAAGTTCATGCTTACCTAACTGATAAAGATATCCAGTATTGGCTAAGGTGGCTAGTGCTGGACATCTAGGTGGGAGGGGTATGAGTCAGCATAAATTGGCTAACACCAGATGTCTGGGGAACCCAAAAGTAAACAATGATGTAATCTGTTACATAACTACTTTGGCAAAATGCCACTTTTATGTAGGTTTTTTTTTTTTTTTCTATAACTATGCCCTGAGACTAGGGTGCTCTAGCCCAGAGTACTTAAAGGATGTTGTGTGTGCTTGAGGGTCAACACATTTTCTTTAACTTCCTGATCCCTTTTGATTCTCACTCTGTTCACTCCCCCAGAATTCTGGCCCATTAGATTTCTAAGAAAGTCTGATTTTAGAGCAACATGTTTAACAACCAGCCAAAGTCTTTTCTATGAAGAATCATGTTATTCTTAATTCAGTGGTTCTACTGCTTTCTGATGCTTTAATAGAGTTTCAAGGCTTATACTCTACTTCATCAGGTATCTCCATGATAATGAATATGATAAAGAATTCTTGATGTTCTCCCATATCTATTGACTAGACTGTTACTTTGTACCATTTGTCAGAAGTCATTTGTGAAGGGAGACATTACTAAGAAGCTAAATTATTTTCCAAGGGTATCATAAATCACTCTTTGCCCTGTAACTGGAATTTTGGTGACTACCACACTTTGGGTTATTTGTAATTAATTGCCTTAGAGGTATTAGATCCAAAAGGTAGAAGGCAAGTATAATGTATAATGTTTTTTTTTTTTAGAAGTAGCAATGTGCTTTTAGCATTGTTAAACGTGTTTTTTCAGGACTGGTCTCAGATTCCTCCATAATTCTGTGAAGACTTAGCACTTCTTTGAAGATGATAACTCCTCTCTAATGATTATAATATTTAGATCTAATGGCAGAGATCTCAGTTACCTATTCTTTCTTGGCAGTGGCCAGTAATCACAAATGGATTCCTGTTGGTATCAAAAGGACTTGATATTCACTCTAAGAATAGTGATTTTAACTGCAGCTAGATGAAACCGACTTTCAAACTTGAGTCCTGTTATCTGTGTAGAGATGTGCTAATAGACGAGCTCTATCAGTGGCATAACACAAAGGAGTCATGTTTTGGTTCTCTGGGATGTATAACCTTTAAGATATCATGTTTAGGAGACTATATTATCTAATGTTAAACTCGCTACATAATATAGAAGTGCCAATATCCATATATAAACATTTCTTTGCTTCCTGCTTAGTGATGTGGGTTTTATTCCTATTGGAGTCATAATTTATTTGCTTCCCATAACACTATTCCTAGAAGATATTTTTGTTTGTTTTGGTTTTGAGACAGGGTTTCCATATATAGCTGGCAGTCCTGGAACTCCTTGCTATGTAGACTAGGCAGACCTCAAACTCAGAGATATCTGCCTGCCTTTGCTTCCCTAGTGCTTGGATTAAAGTTGTGCTCCACCACTGCTATAATATCCTAAAGGCTCTTGAATGTTTTTCTCTTAGATAAATTGTTGTGTTATTGACAGTCATCAAATTATCGAGATACCACAGGGCTCTGGATACAACTATTTCTAACTACTAGTCAATATGGCATCTTTGAAATAAATACATTGTCTAAGGAATACATTAGATCAAGGACTGTTTAAATTCCATGTGCCTATATTATAACATGGTGCTTCGGAGTTTTTCCCCAGAGTAAGATAATAAAAGTATAATTCTGGCTAAATAAAGGCAAAGCACTCTGGTGACCAAAATAAAGAGATTTGCATTTGCTATATCATTGACCATGGATTAGTAAAGGGCTGCTGCTGCTGATGTAATGTCCTTCTCTATTTTAGACTAGTCAAACCAGTTTGATAGAAGGATAAATGGTGTTTGGGGTTATTCTTGGTTTCTTCAACACCCCTATTATGTAATTTGGTGTACTTCTATCATAGCTTGGCATCATTTTGTATTTGCAATTGTACTGGTACAGAATTATTCTGGTGGTCCTCCTTTTAGCATGGTGACTACTGTGCTCCGGTTCCTACCAAATAGAATTTCAATGACTGTCTTGCAACTACCCACTAATGGAAAAGAAGTCCAACTCCAGGAAAACTTGCTTAGATCTCAGCATTTATCAATTATCACATCTTAGCAACCTCAGTGGCTCCTCTCCAGATCTTTTGACTGTCTGAAGAACTTTCTTTTTATATTCAAGTGCCCCAAATTGTTGCTCTTTATCTTGTGTCTAAATGCTCATGAGATTCTTGAGTATTGTCCTTTTTTCTAAACAGGTCATAGGATTTAGAGTCTCTCCAGGTGGGTCTGATATTCAATGGACTTGCATGCTAAGCTCTCTGGAACTATTTGTTCTTTGAAAGACTGGGTCAGATCCCCAGACTCCAGGGCCAAGTTTCTTAAATTTGCAAAGATCAGAAAATAAATCAAAGAAAATGCTTTAGAAGTTGTCCTTTGTTTTTCATGTGCAGGGAGACGTCTATCCTCAAGATTTACGAAGTCCTTGTTTCTGAGTTCTTTCTCTTGGCTCGGCTCCCAGTCATTTTAAAGTGACTTGTTACTATCTGTGTGGAGACTGCCAAGGTTGTTGCCATGGCTGCAGTGCCTGCAAATTTAGCTGATTCTTGTGTCCTATTGATCTCTAAATCTTAGCAGCTTACTAACATTCTCCTTATGAATTTGAGGTCACATTATCCCAAATCTAAAATGCTTCTGTTTTAGCCAGAGAAAAATTATCATGCAATTATTATATAATTCTAAAGATTTTCATTAGCCAATTTTTATCACAATCTCCTGTGAAATTCATGCTCCCGTTGAAAGCTTTTGGGGAAGTAGAAATCCAGTCCTTTTAAAGCAGACTTAAATTTTGGAGAAAAAGGGGAGATCAGTGCAGAAGGACAGGGAAGGATGAGGGACAAACAACATTAAGGATGCTTACTAAAGTCTCAAGGAATAGTATTATTTTATATTTACCCCAAATTATACACAATATCTATATATCTACATATCTATATCTATGAAGTTAAGTCACTTAGGTACACAATGTTCCCTATAAGAGCCATAGGATATTTAGCAGAACTCCAGTACTAAGTGTAAGAAACCTCTGTTTGATGTTATTCAGTATAGTCTAAGTGATTACATAAATAATAAAGGATATTGCTGTTGCTTCTTAGAAATCTCTGTTGCTGAAGACACAAGACTGAGAAGATTTAAGCTGGATCTAACTTGAAAGACTGTTTCCTGCAGTCTAGCTTTCATAGTACTAGAAGGTAGTATGTAAATTGCCAAGGGAGGGAAGAAGTCAATAGTCTTATCCAGCTTGATTCCAATGAACTATAACAATGGTCAGCATGGCAAGAAATCCCTACAGGTGTAATAGTGGCACTTATATCTTGGCACTAACCAACTTAACTCAAGACCCACTCATTAGGAGAGGAATCACCACTGATTCTAGAAATGTAGCCAATTATCAAGGGCTTGAGAAGTCATGGATCTTTGATGAGAGTCTACTACCACTACTAGATCAGCATAATTCCTAACTGCATTCTAAAACTTATCCTATATCCACAGATACATGTAGGGATCACCTGGCAACTTAGAAGCTGCTCTTTACAGCACATGGAGATCATTAAAGAAAACCACAATTGGTCATAATACAGAGATCATGTGGAGTCTAGCCTCAAGAGACACACCTACATCATAACTCCTACATTTAAGGCTCATCATGGTAGAGGAGAGTGGAGAGAATGTAAGATCCATCGGATCAGGAAACCTGCTGTGAGATTGTGTCTCCTAGAAGTGATAGGGAATCTACATCCATGCTACTTCAACAACATGGCTGCCTAAACAGAATCTGAACAATGATAAGATCAATAGACATATTACAAGCTCCCATACTAGACAAAGAACTACAGGCAAGGAATGATTGCTGAGAGACAGAAAATTAGTCTCTTCCAGGGATAAGCTCCCCTATTTGATTAACCAACATAAAGTTGTCAGGATTGAAACTGAATACACACAGACCACATTAAATGGAATCAGAAGGTTGCATTTAAATGCATATATATATATATATATATATATATATATATATATATATATATATAAAATGAAAAAAGACTATCAACTTGGGAGCGTGTGATAGAGCATGGGGGAGGGGTTGAAAGGAGGAGACATAGGAGGGGTTCATGGGAAAACAGGTAAAGGGGATGTGATTTAATTGCATTTTAAATCAACATTTTTAAATTTTTTAATAGGTTATTTTATTTATTTACATCTCAAATGTTAACCCCTTCCCAGTTTCCCCTCTATAAACCCTCTATGCACCCCCTGCCTCTCTGAGGGTGCTCCCCTACCTGCTCACCCACTCCTGCCTCAGTGCCCTAGCATTCCCCTACCCTAGTTCAATTGAATCTCCACAGGATCTAGGGGCTCCCCTTCCATTGATGCCCAATAAGGCAACCCTCTGCTACATATTCAACTGGAGCCATGGGTTCCCTGTTTTGTACTCTTTGGTTGGTGGTTTAGTCCCTGGGAGCTTTGGGAGTCTGGTTGGTTGATATTGTTGTTCTTCCTATGGGGTTGCAACCGTCTTCAGATCCTTCAGTCCTTATTTAAACTTCCCCATTGGGGTCTTTCTGCTCAGTCTGATGTGATGTTTGGCTGCATACTTCCCCATCTATATTGGTCAGGCTCTGGCAGAGCCTCTCACGGGACAGCTATGCCAGGCTCCTGTCAGCAAGTGCTTCTTGGCATCAGCAATAGTATCTGGATTTGGTGTCTGCAAATGGATGAATCCATAGGTGGTGCAGTCTCTGGATGGCCTTTCCTTCAGTCACTGTTCCACTCTTTGTCTCCGCATTTCCTTTTGACAGGAGGAATTCTGGATTAATATTTTTGAGGTGGGTGGGTGGCCCCATCCCTCAACTGGGGGGCTGAATCTATTCACTGGATATGGTCTCTACAGATTCTGTTTCACCTTTGTTGGGTATTCTGGTTAATGTCCTCCCTGTTGGGTCCTGGGAACCTCTTGGGTCCCTAGCATCTGGGACTTTCTAGTGGCTACCTCCAGTTCCCCTCCCTCACTGCTACACACCTTCTTTCAAATTCCTGACCCTCTGTATTTCTCCCCCATCTCCTCCCATATCTGAACTCCCTCCCTTTCCTTCCCCTTCCTCTCTCCCTCCCAGATCCCTCTTCCTCTACTTCCTGAGATTATTTTCTTCCCCCTCTGAGTAGGACTGCAGCATCCACAATTTGGTGTGGTCTTCTTTCTTCTTGGGTTTCATTAAATCAACATAATGAAAACAAAAATATACAGAAATAAATAAGTAATCTAAAAAGACAGTAAACTTTCTTTGACTCTATTGTCTACTATCTGGAATTCCAAAGCAGAAAAAAAAGCTGATTAATATTAATTATGACCCATGAAAATATGTTCTGAGTGTCAATATAGAGAACAACATATTAAATATAATTTGCCAATTGTTTTCAAGAAGACACGTTTCTAAATATCATCCTCTGGGTCTTTGCGTTCACCAGCCTTTTTTATCTGAACAGTAGCTCTCTAAAGTTCCTCCTCCTTACCCTACCTGAACTTTGATTTTCAGGGTTTTTTGTTTGTTTGTTTGATTTGTTTTGTTTCTTTGGCTAGTGTTGTTCCCCTATTTCTTGATGTTTTCCTTTTTTTTGTTGTTGTTTGTATTTGCTTTATAAATGAGGTTCTCACCACGTAGCTCAGAAGGATGAAAGTTCTTATGTAGCTCTGGGTGGTCTTAAACACATTGTGTTCCTCTCCTCAGACTCTCGAATGAATGCAAGCATTACAAGTATATGCCACTATGCCTGATTTCTTTGGGATGATTTTATAATTTAAACATCATATCCATAGTTAGAGCAGAGGTTTATTTTTAGATCAATCTTTTTTTTTGGCCTGTGAAATGCCTAGACTTTAAAGATATATGGTATACATATTTAATTAAAATCTACATATTAATTAAAGGTGCTTGAAGCTTATATACATGTCACTTTAATTAGTATATTTTAAACCCTGAATCACCAACCGTGGAGCATACCCAGTCTACACAGATCTAGCTCCATGGGCTGGACCTAGGCCTCCCTGCTCATATGTTGTAAATGTGCAGCTTGGTTTTCATGTAGGTCTCAAACATCTGGAGCGGGGGCTATCCCAAAACATGCAGCCTGTATATGGAGTATGGTCTTCTAGCTGGGTGCCTCATCTGGCCTCAATGGGAGAGGAAGCACCTAGCCTCTCAGAGACTTAAAGAGGCAGGGTGGGGATACAGGAGGAGGGGGTACTCAGAAAACAAAAGATGGGGAAGGGTTGTGGGAGGGGGTGACTGGGACGGGTTATAAAGTGAATAAGCAAAAAAATAAAATTAAAAAAAAAAGAAAAAAATAAAATAAAATAAAAGTTGTAAAAAAAAAATAAAAAAAATAAAAATAAAAATAAAAACCCTGTAGGCACAAAAAAAAAATAATTAACTTCAATAAACCTTTCATAATAAAAGTTTATTTAAAAATAAAAATAAAAATAAAAATACAAACCAAAGAATAATTTTAAGAATATACCTATAGATGCATTGTCTAGAGATATGAAAATGTTCTGATCTATTAGTATACTTTAGAGGCCACTCTTGGCTTACTTTTTCCAAGTTGTATTTAGAAGAAATAATCCAGATTTGTTCTTTTAGACACTATAATGGAGTTTAAGGTGCAGAATGTTTATTAGGCAGTGACTAGAGTCAGTAATTGTGGAAGGAAAGGCAAGAAAATCAAATGGGGTAGGAGGGTTGATATGTGAGATAGATGTCAGTCACATTTGTCCACCCCCACAGAGATAGGTGGAACTAAATGACCTAAGTGTTCCTAGCTGAGTTGGTGGAAGATGTTTATGCTTTCAAATCAGATGCTACCTATAGACTGCTCCAGGAATCACAGCTTTCTGTAATTGTTGCAGGTCTTAAAAGGACTGAAGGCGCTCATGCAGTTGGAGGGATAAAAATGTTGGTGCATAACAGTGAGGCAGAGGGATACACAATTGGATGTGCTTGTCCATATCATAGTAGTCTACCACTCTGCTTTGATTCCCATTTTCCTAAGCATTTGGAAAGCACTTCCAGAATTCTGTCAAGCCTGATTTGAGGAACTTCGAAGAAGCACAGCAAAATAAATCCTAGCCCCTGCTGCTGAAGGTGGCCTTGTAGTCACAAAAGATAATCATACTCTTTATCTAGAATTGCTGAGTTTTCGTTCCTGTTACCTCACTGAGGCTACCCACAAGAGTAGCCTGCTGCTACTCTTGGTGATTTTGGGGTAGTAAGTATCAGATTCCAACACTGAGGACTTTGTGCCTTTGAACTTTATATATGTCTGAGATTGGGGTTGTTTAAAAATGTTTCATCTGATTTATAATTCACAGAATGTAATAAGACACACCCACGGCTAGGTCTACATACTTTTCTTCATGTTCCAATTATCTAACAGCGTTCTGTCTTCTTCTGAGGATCAGGGCCAATCACCTGTTCTAAGGTGATGATTCCTTTTATATCTTGTTGATTGCTGCACACAAGGAAAATGAAGCACCAAGGAAAGTCATAGGTTATAGATTACTGGAACTTTTGATAAGTTCCCTTGAAGTGTTTCTATTTGAGGACCAGGATTGTCAAAAAACTGTCTGGATGTCTAAATTCCTAAAATGCTGTTGAGAATGATGGCATGCAGGGCTATTTCTTCCTTTATTTCTCAGTGGGAACATAAGAAATAAAGTAGCACAGTATAGAAACATTTGAACTATGATTTATATTACATTCTGGAAAATATGGTTTTATCACTGAAAAGTATCACCTCTAAATTTAAGCTTCATTAGTGACTTCATGAGATTACTGCAACTCTCATCAGGACCACAGGTAGTGGTCCTGTGGAACTTGACGTGACTAGTGCATCTTCTTATTATTATGAACTTGCTCCCCATTCTTCCTCTGCTCTGTGGGATCTTGTGAATATGGAACAAATTTTTGCATGGTGAAGTTCAGTGGAACACTGTAAGCAAATCCATACCAAGTCTATTCTTGCTGGAATAAATTATATGCTTTCCTATGTTACCTTAGCTACTTTCCCATTGCTATGATAAATCACCCAAAAGAAGCAACTTGAGGGAGGAAGAATTCATCTTGGCTCTGGTTTTGAGAAGTCATGGGATATCTCCATAGAGCAGCAATGATGGATTCATGGTGACTGGTGACTGTGGAATCCAAAGCACATTGATAGATCATGAAAAAGAGAGTCTAAGGGCAAAGGTATGCTGAGCTAAAATTCTCAAGTAACCCAATTCCTCCATATAGTATCTATGGCAGGTTCCACAGCATCCCTGAACAGAGTTCTTAGCTAGGTACCAAATGTTCAAACACGTAAGCCTGTGGGGAACTTTTGATATCCAAACCATACCATGGTTCTAAGAGGCCCAAGTAGCTAGAGGAATGTAGCCTTATAGATGCAGTGTTTGATATATATATTGCTCTGAGTGTATCCATACATCTTGAAAAATGGAAGCCCATGATGCTAGGCTTATATCTAACCTCTGCTTCTGTTACCATGACTACAACTTCATTTGACTATTATTTGAGCATGAGGATTGCTAAGGCCACAGACCAGTTGATATTAGCCTGCTAAGCCATTTTGTATACTTGATTATTTAGTGTCTGTTCTCTGATGAGAGCTCTTGGATAGGTCTCAGGGTTTTGTTTTTTGTTTTTAAAATCTTTTCCCTTCAAGCTTTACACATACTTGGCAAGCATTTCTACCTTTAGCTGCATTTCCAGTCCAGTGTTTACTTTTAATAGAAAGATTTTTCATACGTATAACCTCTGTCATTTATCTATAGATTATCTTTTCTGTCAAATTTCTTTGATTTTCTAATCATTTTTTTCTCTAAGATTTTGTTCAATTAGAGACAACTTTCCACTTCCTTTACATCCTTGATATTCTGTAATCTCTGACAAGATTTTTTTATTGTATATAATGATAACCAGACTTTTATTATTTTTTATTGTATATAATGATAACCAGACACATCATCAAAACCCTACCAATATATAAGGAGTGATCTGTGTGTAAACCAAAGCCGGACATTTGTGTTTTCCATGAGCTTGTTCTTTGAAATGTCTTTTTTGAGCCACAGGAGTGAGCCAAGTTAAATGTGTTGATTTAATGGTGGTGACATGAGGTCTCAGCTTTCTGAGCTGGTTGATATGATAAGATTCAACTCAAAGGGAAGTTGTCACCATATGGTCATATGGTGTCTCCCATATTTTGGCTACTAAATTGTACTACAGCTAGATAATATGACAACTGTAATATTTAAAAGAGATCTGATCTCCATTTCAAATGTTGAGACCTTGTTCCAGTAATGGGTTTTATGGGATAACTCCTTCATTACATCTTTTGCCAGCACTGTTTACCTATAATAAATGAGTTTCTGATGGCCCACAATAGGAGGGTACAACTTAAACTCAACCACAAACAATATCAGATTCTTCTACTTCCATTGAAGTACCATTGTTTGATATTTTTCAGTGCTAAGGCCTCATATATATTAATTAGCTCAGTACCCATTCTATCATTGGATAATGACTTAAGTTCCTTTGTTCTATTCGAATAGTTATTTTTAGCATAGTTTCTATACAGTATGAATAAGGGCCTGAGCTTCATAGGACATAAGCTGTAGCTGAATTATTTAAGAAGCTGCTTTCAATGCATTTTGAAACTTATCCTTACTCTATGGTTCACTAAAGATATTTGCTATTACCCTCAATAGGCTTGAAAATGTTATGCCCATAGTTAATATGATTGCATGAGTTTGTGTGTGTATGTGATATATCTATATTTTTTCATATTGAACATAGATTTTTCTTACATAATATATCCTGATTACGGTTTCTGCTCCCTCTACTTCTCTCAGTTCCTCTCCACTACCCCTCCCACCTGGCTCCACCTCCTTTCCGTCTTTCATTAGAAAACAAACACTCTTCTAATGGATGATAATAAAATAAAATAAAAACACACCAGATAGGACAAAACAAACAAATAGAAGAACTCCCTATCCCCTGCCAAAGTCACGAGAATCAGACTCAACTGTTCACATATTCAGGGATCCCATAAAACACTAAATTAGAAACTGTAATTTATACACAAAGGACCTGTAGGGTAGAAAAAGAGGGAAAATATAAATAAAATAAAATATTTATTTTTAAAGTCCTAATATGACATTATGGGCCAAGAAATCTGCAAAGATACTGTTGAGTTCATTTCCATTGACCATCTATTGCTGGGCATGTAGCCTATTCTTAAGAATAGTTTGCTTCCCCAGTGACAATGACAACCTTGGAAAAAACTACATTCTCATTTGCAATTGGTTTTCAATTACAGAGGCTTCCGGGTTATGGAGGGGAGCATGGGTTTACTTTTCCTTTTAGCTCTAGGACCCCATCTAGTGCAGACCTAAGCAGGTCCTGTGATCGCTGCCTCAGTCTTTGTGAGCTCATATGTGCATGGATCCTGTTTTAGAGAGCCTCGGGTTCCATTGCGTGAAATGGGCCTTTAAGTCAAATCAGATATTGTTTCGTTCTTTCTTAAGCTTTGTGCCACCATTGCACTAGCCTATCTCACAGGCAGGACATCATTTGTTTATCAAAGGGTTTGTGGTTGGGTTGGTGTTCACCTTTTTCCTTTGGTAGCTTACAGAGAACTTTCTTGTACCATAGATGTAGGAATGTAGAGTGAAGACTATCTAGGCTCAAGCTCAGCTTGTTCATGTTCAATGAGTTATGCTGGTGTTGTCTTCAGCTGTAAGGATTTGCCAATAGCTTGGAGAACAATCAGAAGCCTTGGCAATAGCTTTTGTTGTTTAGGGGCTCCCATGGGTCTCCTTTGGCCAACAATTCAGTTAGATATAATCTACTTCCAGTACTGCAAACTCCATTTGCTGATTAGAGATGTCCAATTGTGGTTCTGTTGCCCCACTATTTGATGATTTAATTTAGCTCACTTTCGTATGTTTTTATATTTTAGGAAGTGTCTACTGAAGTAAGTTTCTGTACTACTTCTCAAATTGCCCTTAATTTTAGCTGTCTTTCCCCACACTTCCTACCTTTCTCCTATTCCCTTCTCTACCCACTTGATCTTCCCACTTGATTCTCCCATAACAATCCTATTTCTCTTTCCTAGGGAGATCTATCTGCTTCCTGCTCCCAAGTCCCTTACTCTATACCTAACCTCTGTGGTTCTATGGATTGTAGCTTAGTTATCATTAATTTAATATGCATATATACACATATACACATATAAGTGAATACATACTATATTTGTCTTACTGGGTCTGGGTTACCTCACTCAGGATGATTTTTTTCCCTAGCTCCATCTATTTACCTGTGATGAATTTCATGAACTCATCTTTTAATGACTGAATAATATTTCATTATAAAAATATATCATGTTTCCATTAACGATTCATCTGTTGAGGACCATCTAGGTTGTTTCCAACTTTTGACTATTGTAAATAAAGCAACAAAGAACATGGTTGAACAAGTGTTTGTGGTAGGATGAAGCATCCTTTGGGTGTATGAACAAGAGTGATATAGCCTGGATCTTGAGGTAGATCAAGTCCCAGCTCTCTGAGAACCTGCCATACTGATTTCCATAGTGGCTGGACATATTTGCAGTCCCACCAGCAATGAATGAATTCTTGTGGGATCCTGATAGGTGTGGCTATTGGGGATTCTGGGTAAAATGTGTTTCTAGGTATTAGGAGCTGATGATTACAAATGGGGATGGACTAGAAACTGGGTACTTAGGAAATCTACAAGATGGATGTTCCATAAGGATCTGCTTAATCCCCTGGGAATTGGGGCTGGAATAAGAGGACAAGTGGGGAGAAAGATTGGAGAACTGTGTGATCCACTGGAGTGATGAGCAGAGAGGAGGAAGAGGAGGAGGCCATAGAAAGTGGTGTGCTACAGAGCTGGGGATGAGACAGTGATTGGGATTTTGAGAGGAAGTGGGAGAGGTGATGGCCTGAAGTTAGCCTATGTCCTTCCTGTGGGGTTTGCTGAGAATGGATGCTGATGCTGGGGGCTGGAATAATGTAATGAGTCGGGGAAAGGAAGGTTGGGAGAGACAATTTGTGTGATCCACTGGAGGTGTGGGTCCAGAGGGCAGAGTGGCTACAGAATCAGGGTGAGACTGGGGGATTGGATTTGAAGAAGATGGAGAAAGAGGAGGAGGAAGAAGAAGAAGAGGAAAGAAGATGGAGAAGGAGGAGGAGGAGGAAGAAGAGGAAAGAAGAAGAAGGAGAAGGAGGAGAAGAGGAAAGAAGAAGAAGAGGAAGAGGAAGAAGAAGTAGAGGAGGAGGAGGAGGAAGAGGAAGAGGAAGAGGAAGAAGAAGACAAAGTGTAGCAGGAAACAGAGGACGGAACAGCAGGTCTGGCAGAATGTCCTTCAAGTTGGCTGCTTGTTTTTGCTTAGATGGAACAATGAGTTAATTTTAGTATTTCTACCTAGAGAGGCAACAACGAGCTGGCATGTACCATAACCAATTCTATAAACAATATAATAATAAATATAAAGTAAAATATTGTTATGGCAAAAATATGTGACATTACTTTATATCTTGAGACGAAGAAATACATACTATTTATTCTACAGGAAAACCGGAATTTTTAGTTTTCGGATACGTCTTCACTATCAGTTCAATCACTTCATTTTACAGACAAAATCTTTTATCTCATTGATTCTTTTCAATAAAGCCATGAAACATTTTTTGTTGTTGTTTCTAAGTTAGTAAATTTATCCGCTTGCTTTTGAAAATCTCTTTTATGATGTTGGCTAGCAATGGTAAAATTAGCATGTTTTGATCTTTGTGCAAGTTGTTCAGAAAGAACTTAAAAGAAGTATTTAGGAAAATCCAAGTGCTGAAACATTTAAGATATGCTTTGTGGTCTCAATTTTCTGTGATTGTCAGCCAGAAAGTTTTCTGATTAAGATGGCCTGCCAATTCCCTGCCAAATACATTATTTATCACACTAATGGGGATTTCCTATTTGAGATGTTAAAGACTAAATGTAGCTAATGTCATTTCCCTTAAAATAATTGGTATAGAGCAGTTCATGCTATTCTAAAAATATTAAACTTAAGGACAGGACAAAGGTCCATGAAGGCAAACAGGAAGTTTGTTGAAATACAGTAGATTTAGATGGCTTAGAGGATTTTTATTCATTATTGACAGTGAAACTTGAAGCTGAATGTAATTGAACTTGTGTTTCCTTTTCTGAGCTCTATTTTCTTGTAAGAATGAAATAACTTTTATCAAGGACTGCATTTGGTTAGATTAAGATGGCAGTTAGAACATTGCAGCTAGGTGTTTATATTTTAGAAGAACAGCAACTCTGAAATGAGGTGGGTTTTAGGCATTATGTACATATAAGTAACTAAGTTAACAAGGACTCTAAATTTTAGTTAGTGTTAACCATATAGTAAAAATATGATTATAACAGTCCAGGTGTATTTTTATGATTATTTTACAATTATGCTACATAGTATAAAGAAAAATAATGTGTTATAGTTACAGAGGCAATTCTTTCAATAGAAACTATCAGAATAGGCCCTTCTTAGGTATGAAAATGAATCTGTGAGTGGAAGGTAGGATACTTGTAGAAAGTAAGCCAGGAACAAGATGAAAATAAGCTTTGGGGTTACAAAAGAGTCTGATATAGCCAAGAAATTAGAAAAAGGCCAGGACACCTGGAATAGTCATTGCAGGCAAATTTAGCATGAGATGAGGACATGGGTGATACAGTGGGCCACATCACACTGCCCTTACAGCCATGCGGAGCCATTTGACTATGTATTTCAAGGTATTGGAAGGTTGTGGAGAGATTTTGAACATGAGAGAGACAAAATTTCATCAATGTCTTTTTCAAAGATCATGTTGGCTACAGTATATAGACACTAGATTAGATTGGGGTAAGAAAATAAGTAGTTATTGGCAATAGAGAGTGATATTAGTCTAGACAGAATTGGCATAGCTAAGATGGGAATGTTAGCAGTGAAAATAAAGAATTGTGAATGGTTTTCGCTATCCTGGGTTTTTTGTTATTCCAAATAAATTTGAGAATTTCTCTTTCTAGCTCTGTAAAGAATTGAGTTGATATTTTAATGGGGATTGCATTGAATCTGTAGATTGCTTTTGGCAAAATGGCCATTTTTACTATATTAATCCTGCCGATCCATGAGCATGGGAGATCTTTCCATTCCCTGAGATCTTCTTCAATTTCTTTCTTCAGAGACTTGAAGTTCTTGTCATAGAGATCTTTCACCTGCTTGGTTAGGTTCACCCCGAGGTATTTTATATTATTTGTGACTATTGTGAAGGGTGTTATTTCCCTAATTTCTTTTTCAGCCTGTTTATCTTTCACGTAGAGGAAGGCTACTGATTTGTTTGAGTTGATTTTATAACCTGCCACCTTGCTGAAGTTGTCTATCAGGTTTAGGAGTTCTCTGGTGGAGGTTCTGGGGTCACTTAAGTATACTATCATATCATCTGCGAATAGTGATATTTTGACTTCTTCCTTTCCTATTTGTATTCCTTTGACTTCCTTTTGTTGTCTAATTGCTCTGGCTAGACTTCCAGTACTATATTGAATAGGTAGGGAGAGAGTGGGCAGCCTTGTCTAGTCCCTGATCTTAGTGAGAATGCTTCAAGTTTCTCTCCTTTTAGTTTGATGTTGGCTACTGGTTTGCTGTATATTGCTTTTACTATGTTTAGGTATGGGCCTTGAATTCCTGTTCTTTCCAAGACTTTTACCTAAAACTAATAGAAGAGAAGATGGGGAAGACCCTCGAACACCTAGGCACAGGGGAAAAGTTTCTGAACAGAACACCAATGGCTTGTGCTCTAAGATCAAGAATTGACAAATGGGACTACATAAAATTGCAAAGTTTCTGTAAGGCAAAGGACACTGTCAATAGGACAAAACGGCAACCAACAGATTGGAAAAAGATCTTTACCAATCCCATATCTGATAGAGGACTAATATCCAATATATACAAAGAACTCAAGAAATTAGGCTCTAGACAACCAAATAACCCTATTAAAAAATGGGGTATGGAGCTAAACAAAGAATTCTCAACTGAGGAAATACGAATGGCCGAGAAGCACCTAAAGAAATGTTTAGCATCCCTAGTCATCAGGGAAATGCAAATCAAAACAACCCTGAGATTCCACCTCACACCAGTCAGAATGGCTAAAATCAAAAACTCAGGTGATAGCAGATGCTGGCTAGGATGTGAAGAAAGAGGAACACTCCTCCATTGTTGGTGGGATTGCAAGATGGTGCAACCACTATGGAAAACAGTCTGGCATTTCCTCAGAAAATTGGACATATCACTACCTGAGGACCCAGCTATACCACTCCTGGGTATATATCCAGAAGATGCTCTAACACATAACAAGGAAATATGCTCCACTATGTTCATAGCAGCATTATTTATAATAGCCAGAAACTGGAAAGAACCTAGATGTCCTTCTACAGAGGAATGGATACAAAAAATGTGGTATATTTACACAATGGAATATTACTCAGCTATTAAAAACAATGAATTTGATAAATTCATATATAAATGGATGGAACTAGAAAATATCATCCTGAGTGAAGTAACCCAATCACAAAAGAACACACATGGTATTCACTCACTGATTATTGGATTTTAGCCCAGAAGCTTGAAATACTCAAGATTCAACTCACAGACCACATAAAGCTCATGAAGAATGATGACCAAGTAGGGGGTGCTTCAGTCCTTCTTAGAAGGAGTAACAAAATACTCAAGGGAGCAAATATGGATACAAAGTGCAGGACATAAACTGAAGGAGGGGCCATTTGCAGACCATTCCACCTGGGTATCCATCCCATGTGCAGTCACCAAAGGTAGACGTTGACGTGGATGTCAGGAAATATATGCTGACAGGAGCCTAATATAGCTGTCTCCTTAGAGGTCTGCAAGAGTCTGACATATTCAGAGGCAGATGTTCACAGCTAACCATTAAACTGATCATGGGGTTCCCAATGGAGAAGATAGAGTGAAGGCTGAAGGAGTTGTGAGGATTCGTGACACCATGAGGAAAGCAACAATACCAACCAACCAGAGCCCCCAGAGTCTAAACCACCAGCCTGGGAGCACTTAGGGAGGGTCCCATGGCTCCAGCTATATATGCAAGGAAGCTATATATAAGTGGGAGAAGAGATCCTTGGTCCCATGAAGGCTGGACATCGTGTGGGGGGTGATATTCGAGGGTGGGGAGGTGAGGTACGGGGGAGGGTGGGTGGGAGTACACCAACGTGGAGGCAGGAGGAGGGGGAAAGGAATAGGGAGTTCCTGGGAGGGAGGGGGGGAAAGGGGGTAAGGGGAAAACACCTGAAATGTAAATAAAAGTTCAAATAAAAAAAAAAAGGAATTGTGAATGGAGGCAGGGTATTTTGAAGATCAAATTGGAGAACTGTAGGATATTAAAGATGGGAATAAAAAAGACAAGACAAGATGAGATCAAATTTTTGGTTTCAGTAAATGTCTTTATGTATGTTGGAGGTGTCTAATAATATTATTTATAGAAATAATTCAAGACCAGAGGAGACAATATTAGAGGAAGTGAAGAGTTCAGTTTTGGAAATTGCTAATTTTATGATGCCATGTAGACAGAGAACTGAAAGTCAAGCAAGGAGGCAAACAGGACTGAAAATATTCACTGAAGATATAAATTTGTGGTTATTAGCATATAGATGGTAGGCAATAAAATAAATGTATTGAGATACATTAGACCAGATAGAAGGGGAAAAGTCACTTAGAGAGAGGGAAGGAGAAAATTTGGTGAGGACATGATCCAAAACACTATCCAAGACATGATCCAAAAAAGAGATATATTTATAGAAAGAATAAGTAATCAACTGTGTTGTGTGTCACTGGGATGTCAGAGAAGATTGGAGCCAACTATATTGATTAAACTTGGAAGTTTGACAATCAGTGGTGATTTCAAGAGCAAAGGAAACATGTATCAGATTAGAGCAGTTGAATAAAAAGAGAGAACAAAGTGGAGAGAAGAAATAGACATGTAGTTCATTTGCTTTCCTCAATTCTATCAAACCCCCATTCTTCCAATGATATCTGGGTGATCAGGTTCCTTAGGGAAACACTCCTTTGGAATTTTGGGGGTGAATTGGTATTATCTAAATAAATCATAGTAGTTTCATCAGTTTGACTTGTGATTTGTTAAGCTATGAAAATGCTAAAAAAGTAATATCAGAGTTAGCAAAACACCTTTGTGTTTTGGGGACACTGTTTGGACACCGATTTTATGCAAACTCTTTACTCTGAAAACACCCTTACTATCTAACTATTAGAGTTGTTTTTATTAATTGCTTGATTGCTATGTATCAGATGTCTTTAGAGCTCAACTAAACCCACAACCCCTATGTAAAACACAATTCCTTTTTTTGCTGACTAATGAGCCAAGACATGGAGAAATTAGTTAAAATGTCTATGGCCATAAACAAGTAAATAGAAGTAGCAGTCACTGACTTGCATAAGCCACTAGAATTGTATATTCTCTGCAAGATAGAGTCTGCTACATATTGCATCTATCCAAGGGATCTTTTGCTCCTATGCTCGTCTGCACTTGTCTGTTTTCTTCCTTGCTCAGACTTGCCCTTTTGATTCCACTGGCTTTAAGCCAACCACATTGCACATGAAGATTAACAATGTTGATTTTACCAGGCTGACCCTATTGGGAGATAAGCTTTCTCTGAAGATGCTGGGGGAGGGCTTGGGCTATTTAAGGACTGACCACAATAAGAACATTATTTGTCAAATTTATTACAATATGTTTCACATTAAAGGAAAGAAATTCATTGAATTATTTGGAAAATGATCTCAAATAAGTATTCTATAAAATTGTACAGCATTGCCAGGGCTTCATTTTGATACAATGGTTGTGTTTTCTTTTGGAAATATGCCAATCTGTAGTGTTTTGACTATGAGGAATAATTTGGGCACACTGTATTTTTCTAGGAATTAGATAACCACATTTTCATTTAAGACTTTGATGCTTCAAGACATAAGGAGAGTTCATAGCTTTCAGAATTTGTTTTATCATCTGTGAAATGGACATACAGATTTCTTGTTTTCAAATCTGAAACAAACAAAACCTAGGCATTGTAAAATATTTACATGACAGTCAGTGATTTAGGTGCTAAGTAGGGCAAATGGATAAATGCATAAATATCATGCAAATAGATGAAAAGTTGTAATATAAACACATTGAAATCCCATAGGAATGCAAAGTGGTGGATGATGTTGAAAATGAGATTGGCATTAAAAACCTGGATGGAAAGCACCACAAATTTTTGCTCATAGGAAATGAAAACAGAAAATGTAAATATAGGAGATATGTAATTTTATGTAAATATAATAAAAATGGTAGTTTTTTTGGATGATTCTATAAGCTGAGTCTAGGAGTTACAGAAATCAGTTATCTTCTTTTTTCTAAAATTCAAAAAAGAATGAATGAGCCCCAGACAAGGCTGCTAACATAGAGACAGTAGTTTTATAAGGTATTGTTTATTAATAAACCACCTTAACATTACAATAAACTCTATTTCTCATCAATCCATGGATTGACTGAATGGTCCATGTCTTTGGGTTCTTCTGAGGTTACACTGAAATGGTTCTATCAAGGTAGGTTGACAACACCCAGAGTAAGCTCAAGGTCCATACGTTTAACAAGGCTTTATTTGAGCCACATTTGCTGGTCCCATTGGTTAAATAGGTCACATGTCTTAGTGTAACAAAAGGAAGAAGAGAGGTGGACTATACTTTGGGATGAGAGGAGTGGCAAATGCTTTTGACAAGTTTCAGTCTCTCAGAGATGGTTTGAGAAGAAAATGATGTTTGAAGGAAAATGTGATGTGGTAAGAGTAGAGGAGATTAAGGAAGACACGTGAGAAGAAGTGCTGTGTGAGCAGAAGCAATGAAGACAAATGTGAGATTGGTTGGCAATTGAACAGGGGATTGGATTTGAGCATTTTGAGATGATGCTAAAATTGCTACCCTTGACATATGCAAGAAGTTCAGAATAAGAATATAGAAACAGAGATGAAAATGGATTGCAATGGAGATATAAATGTACATATTCCTGGATTATAGATCTGTGATGCTACAAAGTAAGATTAGATTTGTTTATACCTTTTATCTTACACTCTCTCTTTAAAGAGCATGAATGGGAATGTGATATGATGCAGCTCCCTCATCTGACACATGTGCACACAACTGAGGCCCAGAAGTCTCAGCAAGCTGATTTGGTTCTGAGAGACAGTTTCCCATACACTGGAAAGAGGGATCGTGGGATTAGGATAAAATGAAAATTTCAACTATTAATTTGAATTGTCTCCTTTTACAGTTTCATCAGTTTTTGCTGAAATAAGTAGGAAGATTATTACAGGATCCACTTTTGCAATGGGAAAATTTAAATTGTCCATAGTTAGCCTGCTAGTCAGGTGGAATCAGAACTTGCACTATTCCTGTCTCGCTCTCAAGGCTATACTCTCTCTACTTTTTCTTTTATGAATGAACAGTCTTTCCCACTGTAGACATCCCTATCTACGGTGAACCTCTGTGCACTTTATTTATATATTTATATATATATATTTTATTTAAGTATTTATATTTTATATAATGACGCATATCCGTTACTAATTCAAATACTGTATGGAGTATTTTATTGTGTTGAGTGTTTTCACCCTGACCAAACGTATTCATTTCTCACTTAGTCCTGCAACCATTAGCAACCACTAACTTATAGACTGTTTCTAGAGTTTTATCTTAATCTTACTGGAATCATACACTAGATAGTCTGTCCTATTGGCTTACTTTATTTAGTAATGTGCGTTCAAGTTTCTTCTCTGTCTTTTCATGGTATTGTAGGTAATTTTAAAAAATCATTTATTTATTTACTAAAGTATGTATGTATATTACATACATGTGAGTATGTGGGTGCTAGTATTCAGGTGTGTGTGTGTGTGTGTGTGTGTAGGCCAGAGGATGACATTGGTCTTTTTCTATCACTCTGATTTGATGAATCTGAAACTTACCATGTTCTCTAAGCTTGTGAGTCAGCAACCTCCTAGATCTACCCTCCTGTTTACTTGGGATTATCAGCATGTGAAGCCATGCCTCATTTTAACAGCTCATTTCTTTTTTTTATGCTAAAGAATATTCAATTGTCTCACTTATCCGCTCACCCTCTGAAGGAGTGCTTACATGTTTCCAACTTTTGACATGTATGAAAAGACATACGCCAGCATCTGTGTCAAGGTTTTAGAGTATACATGTTTTCAACTTCTTTTGGAAAACAAGGATCTCATTTTCTAGATTATGTGGTAAGACTGTGTCTATATAGTTTTGGAAGAAAGTGCTTAGTGTCTTTCAACATAGCTGGATCACTTTTTATTTCCACAACCAATGAATGAGACTTCTGCATACTAATCCATCCAAGCTGGTGATAGTGTTTTGGATTTTGATATCCTAGCAAATATGTTTTGTTTTTATTTAACCTGCAATTCCTTCACAACATGTGATTTTGTGAGTATTTCATAGGCTTGACTGTTAACCTCTATATCTTCTTTGTTGTAGAAACTCTTCAGAATTTTAGACTTCAACATGAAATGTCCCATAACCTTGTTCCTCAGAAAGGATTCTTTCTACATTTCACACAGTAATCCTTTATTATTAGATGTACCATTTGCAGATACTTATCCTAGTTTGTGGCTTGTCTTCTTACTGTCTGGACTTTTTCTTTCACAGAATAGAAGTTTTAAATTATACTGAAGGTATGGTGGTTAGTTTTTGTTAAGTTGACACAAACAGACACACCTGGGAAGAAAGAGTCTCAATTTAGAAATTGCCTGTGGGCATGCCTATGTGGCTTATTTAATTATTATTATTATTATTATTATTATTATTATTATGATTGGTGTGTAAGAGCCCAGACCACTGTATGCAATGCCAACTTAGGGCAGGTGATGCTAGACTGTATACAAGAGTATGCTAAGCAAGCCATGGAGTGCAAGGTAGTAAGAAGTATTTCTTCATGGTTCCTGCTTCAAATTTCTGCCATTGAGTCCTTGATCTGACTTCCCTCAGTGATGTGCTGTGATCATAACATATGAACCAAATAAATCCTGTCCACCCCAGCTTTATTCTGCTCGTGCTGTTTATCACAGCAACAAAAAGCAGACTAGAATAGACAGCCATCTGGATTTTCTCCTATACTGCTTTTTAGAATTTTCGTAGTTTTACATTTTACTTTGGTCCCAAATTTATTATTTCTTTACTTTGAATATATTCTCTAGTTTCTAGTTTTCTGATATATATTTATAATTTTTATATATTTGGAACTTTTTGGGCCTTCCATTCTTTAGAAGTATATTGTTTAATCATCTTTATTTTTTATTGTTTTATTTTTTGAGGGAGAGGGATTTTCCAGTTGTCTTTCTGTTATCGTTTTCTGGGATAGTTCTGCTATCCTCTGAGAGCAAAGATTGTATAATTTTTCTTGTTTTAGATTTGTGAAGTTGTTTTTGCTGGATCTGAATGTGATTTTCATTTATTAATGGTCCATATGTGGTTGATAACTATAATCTGCTTTTGTTGGGTGAAGTAGTGTATAGGTGCCAAATTATCCAGTTGTTTAAGGAGTGTGTTAAATATTTGTTGATTTTTCTGTATTTTTGATCTGTGTATTTCTAATAGAGTAGTTTTAAGTTATAATTGTAGATTTATGTACTTGTTCTTCTTTTTGGTTCCCCTCCCCCAGATATTGATAGTCTGGTATTATGTATATAATCTTTAAATATTGTCTTGTGTGTGAATGTATGTATCTGTATGTGTGTCTGTATGTATTCTTGTGTTTTTACTTTGGCTCTTTCTCTTTGGTTTATTTATTTATTTATTTGTTTGTTTTGTCTTATTTCATTTCATTATTATTATTTTTATTTATTAATCATTTGATTTGTTTATAGTTCAAATGTTATCCCCTTCCCAATGTTCCCTCCATGAGCCTCTCACCCTAAGTCCCTTTCCTTTGCCTCTAAGAGGGTGCTCCCCACCCACCAACTCACCCACTCCCATCTCACCCCTCTAGCATCTCCCTTCTGTGGGGTATCAAGGCTCCATAGGACCAAGTACATCCCTTCCTACTGATGCCAGATGAGGTAAACCTCTGCTACATATGTAGTGGGAGCCATAGACTGGTTGATGTATACTTTTTAGTTGGTGGTTTAGTCCCTGAGAGCTCCGAGGGTTTGGTAGTTGATATAGTTATTCTTCCAATGGGGTTGCAATTCCCTTCAGCTCCTTCAGTCCCAAAGCTCAGAATACCCATGATACAACTCACATTGTACTACTTTTAACTGTTTTTTAAGAAGAAAGAAAAAGAAATGGTATAGATTTGAATGGGAGAGGAGACAGGGAGTACCTGGGAGGAGATGGAGAAGGAGAAACTGTAATCAAAATATACTGTATGGAAAAAATCTGTTTCAAAAAACAAAAGTAGAAAAATCATCAGAGTCTTTAAAGCAATAAAGTTAAAATACTTTTAAATATATAGTAGCAAGGGAAAAGATGGGAAAACCTAAGGAACAAAAAGGAAAAATAAAGACATAAAAAGTGATTGACCAATGTAAAGTGGCAACACAATCTGCTAACTCTATGTATTATATTAAAACATAGTATTTAAAAGTTTTTGGTTAAATTTTTTTAATACAGGGTTTCTCTGTGTATCCCTGGCTGTCATGGAACTTACTTTGTAGACCCAGCTGGCCCTTAACTCAGAGATCCTCCTGCCTCTGCCTCTGCCTCTAGAGTATTGGGATTAAAGTTGTGTGCTACCGCTGCCTATTTGTTTAAATTAAAAAAAATTAGACTTATGCATTTTATTTTATTTGTATGGACATGTTTCTTGTACATGTGTGTTTTATGGACATTTTTCTTGTATATGTGAGTGTGAGAGTGCGCACGTGCGTGTGCTGTGTGTGAACCTCATATAGTGGAGGCTAGAAAAGGGTATTGAATCCCCTGGAACTGGTGTCACAGATGCTTATGACCATGTAGGTGCTGGGAACTAAAACTGGGTCTCTTTAAAGTTCAAGAAGTGCTCTTAATCTCTAAGCCATTGCTCCAGACTCTGTAACGTTTTTAAATTTGTAAAATAAAACTAGTGCTAAAAGATCAAAAGAGAAACACAAGCAGGGGGATAGACAGATGAGAGTCAGTTCCATTCCAGCCTCCAGGTTATGGATGGCAGCTTACATTCATATCTGAGTGTCTGCTAACTAAGCTTGGGAAAAGCCTTGCTTCCTGTGTATCCTTCCCATTGCAAAAGTGTGTGATGCCAGCCAGAGCTGTCTTCTCCTTAGTAGTTTTGCATCTTTGTGTACCAGAGGCCTCTGCTAGCCTTACTTAGCTCTTCACTCTGTGGGATGAGCAGGTTCTTTCAGATCTGTACAGGTGGAGGACCTGTCTTCATATTTCTAGACTTTCCAAGTATTATTAAGCTGCCACACAGGACACAGCTGTGCATCCAGAGAATGGCCAGAGTTCTCAAGTTGTACAGTGGACAGGTAGCTCCAAGGCAGATCTGTCTGCTGATCTCAGGCTCAGGCCTATGAATCATGAGGCTTGTTTTCTGATCTCAGTCATTAGGAATGACTTCCCCTCTATACCTGAATGTCTGGGCTGACCCTCCTGCTACCTGCATTTGCTTTTGGTGTGCTGGTGTCTTTTTATTTGTACTGTTGTGATTTTTCAAAGCTTTTACTCTCTGCCTTGAGAATAGAGTTTATTCATTTTGTTTATATTCTGACTCTTCCTCACCAAGTCACATAAGGTAGCCTCTAGTTCACAAAATTTTAACTGGAGGTTCCCAGGTTCAGGTCCTTTAAGCTTTTTTTGTTTTTCTCCTATGTTTTAGCATGCCTTGAGTTTTGTTGAAATGAAAACACAATATACTGAGTGAGTGCAGCTTTGTTGGTATGCCAGTAAGATGTAAAAGAAGGAGGTGTCTTACGAGCCTGTGATTTGGTCTTAGGTTCACAGCCTCCCACTGTGAACATCTCCTGTGTTTCTCATCCTTTATTGCATGATGCTCACGGTACTTATTATGGGATAGTTAGAAAGGGCTTGCCACTAAGCCTGATGAACTCAATTTGATCCCTGGTACTCACATGGTAGAAAAAGAGAGTCTACTTCCCAAAGTTGTCCTGTTACCTACACACACACACACACACACACACACACACACACACACACACAGAGCACATATGAGCACACCCCACCAACGACACAAATGATCCCCTAAAATGAGTACTCCCCTCCAGAAACAACACACACACACACACACACACACACACGAACTTGCATGAGTGGCGTGTATGTGTAACCCCCACACAATAAGTAAGTAAATAAATAAATACAATAGAAATAGTTCCTCAACTGGTAGAATAGAACTACCAGAAGAAAAATCCCTACACAAGGAATGGAGAGGAGATGGAGCAGACCATAGACCAGTATTTGAAGATTTTCATTGTAAAGTGTAACAAAAAAGACAACTATGATGAGCGAGGAGGGAGGATCAAGGGAGCTGCATAGTGACTAAGATTTCTGAGTACCATCTTTTCTGCTGAGATATTGATTTCAGGTTGTCTTTGAAGTCGTGTTTTTATTTGTGATCCCTAAGGCAACTGGTGACAGATCAATACAAATTGATATTGTCAAAATATGATGGATTATCATGTGACAGTAAAGTAAATCTGCATAATGCTAAGACAGGAAGAAAAGGAGGGTCAGAGGGCAACTACCACTACCATCATTACAACTTGAACAAGAAAACAGATCATAAACCAGGTATCTAAAGACAGCAGCCATGACACCATGTGCAAATAGTCTAACCACGAGAACTAGGGTATTTACAGAAGGAATGAATCAGGTCTGTTTTTTTGTTTTGTTTTGTTTTGTTTTGTTTTTTAAAGAAATTCACTTAAAATATAATAAGTGTAGATTAGAAACAAAGAGGAGAGCTGTAAGGCCTCAAAAAAAGACTCAGTTGCCTGATTAGTACCACACAAGGCAGTTTGCATAGCAAACAGGGATCACCTAAAAAGATATGGTAATCAACCAATCCATCTAAGACACAGAAGGATCCTAAATATAGTTTGAAATTATGTAAAAATATAGTAATATGTATTAAAAACACTGAGAAAAACTGGATCTACCTATACACACCTCTATCTATATGTATCATCTTCTAGGTATTTATCACCTACTTTTTTTTTTATAAATCTATCTGTATAAAATCAGTCATTGTTTGAGCTATCAAATAATTAAACTAATAAAATAATAAACAACTTTATTGTGTCATTTATAGAGATGGTATTTGTGAGTTAGAACTAATCAATGACATTGTTTTTTCATTTTTTTTTTTTACTCTCGGGTCACTCATTTTTAAAAATTTTCCTTTTATTTTTGAGATTATAATATAATTACATTATTTTTCTCCTACCATTCCTCTATCACAAACTTTCATATACCATTCCTTGTTCTCTTTCAAATTCATGGCCTCTTTTTCATTAGTTGTTACATGCACACATTTTCTTTTTGTAAAAGGGTAAGATTAGTATTTTGTTATCATAATATGATATTAGTTGGGGATAGAGTCTAAGTACTTCATTAATTTTTGAAAATTAAAAAAATATTACAGATTTTAAACTGATGGCTGATTATACATTTTTCGGAGTCTGATTAAACACATCCATTAACAGTGATTTCACTTTCTTTTTTTGGGGGGGCCCTTTTAGGAGGAAGGAAGCATCCAGGGTGTGGATGCTTCAGTCCTGCATGAGGGAGGAACAGGATGATCAGGGAAGTAGAGGGAGGGGAAGCCTGGGAGGGAGAGAGGAGGGGGAGGAAAAAAGAAAGGGCAGGATCAGGTACTGGAGGGGATGGGAGAGAAGTACAGAAGGTCAGAAAATCGAATAAACATATGTAGGGGTGGGGGATGAGGAACTGAGGACAGCTATTGGAGGGTCCCAGACACCATGGAAGTAAGAGGCTCCCAGGACCCAACAGGGATGACTTTAGCAGAAATGCGTGCAGCGAAGGTGAGATAGAACCTGTAGAGATCATGTCCAGTAGATAGGCACGGCCCCTAGTCCAGGGATGGGGCCATCCATCCATCTCAAAGTTTTTAACCCAGAAATATTTCTGTGCAAAGAGACAAAAAAAAAAAAAAAAAAAAAAAAGAATGGAGCAGAGACTTTAGGAAAGGCCATCCGGGGACCGCCCCACCTGGGGAATCCATCCTGTCTGCAGACACCAAACCCCGACACTTGGTATTGCCAAGAAATGTTTGCTGACAGGAATATAGTGTGGCTGTTCCTTGGGAGGTCCTGCCAGCAACTGACCAATGCAGATATGAATGCTTGGAGCCAACCATCCAACTGAGCTTTGGGACCTCGGTGAGGGAGCTGCCAGAAGGACTGGAGGAGAGGTGGGGCATTGCAACCCCACAGGAAGAACAATGTCAGCTGGTCTGACCACCCAGTGCTCCCAGGGATTAGACCACCAACCAAGGCTCCAGATACATATGTAACAGCGGATGGCCATGTTTGACATCAATGGGAGGGAAGGTCCTTGGCCCTGTGGAGGTTTGATGCCCCATCGTAGGGAGATGCTGGAACAGTGGGGTAGGAAAGGGTGGGAAAGGGTGGGTGTGTGGGGGAGCACCCTCATAGAGGCAAGAGGGAGGGCAGAGAGGGCAGATGTGGGATGGGGATGGTGTAGAGAGGTAACCAGGAAGAGGGATATCTCTTAAGATGTAAACTAATGGAATGATTAAAAAAAATGTTTTTTTTTTTTCAAAAGTGGACTAAAATGAAAACAAAAACAAAGACCTGAAAGGCTGGCATTGCATCTGACTTCTAAGACAGCATGGCAACATCTTGGCAATCATTTCACATCCACTTCAAGAAATACCACATTGGAACACTTTTCGCAGAGAGAATGCAGGAAGCTTAATCACTCTTCAGGCTCCACACTATGTGGCTAACAGCCTTACGCCCTGCAGTCCAGGGCCTCCTGGGAGCCTTCTTGTTCTCTATCTGCTCCACCATTTTGACTGTTTCAGAGATGTACCTGGCAAATGACTGCAGGAACCAATGGAAATAGATCCAAGATGCCATATTGCGCTTTCTTATGAAACGTAATGAATATAATTGCTAGACTATTAAATTACAAAAGGAAAAAAAGAACTATTACTGCCGGTAGATTGCCATTTACTTGTGTTTTTTTAGGCGTATCTAAATTGAACTACTATTACATACAGCGTTTGATTCCCAAAGATGTTAGTGACATTTTGTGTGCATTCTATCTGTTTATCCTCAAATTAGTTTGCCTGATCTAATAATATGGGTTTAAAAATGTTAGAATTTTCCAAAGCTCTGACTTTTCCATATACCTTAAAAAAATCATAAAACAATAGACTTCATTTTTGAGAAAACTTGAAATGCAAGAGCATTTTATATGCATACAACCTGTTCCCCACAAGCTGTTTTACAATGGGAGACTCTATTTGGAAAATTAAATTTACCTGCGTACCGCTTTCGAGGAATGCTTTTGGGTAGTGATGGAATTGGAAATTCCAGGTTGAGTTTATGACCTGGTGAATTTGAAAAGCTCCAAAGTTCGAACCGAGCTGATGGGCTCCTTCCACTACAGTGTTCTGATAGAGTTCTAAGACTAACAAAGAGTTGTACATCCCACCTCACTCTGTTCAAACATTCATCTCTCACGGGGAAAACTTCTTGCAGCCAGGCCAAGAGAGCACACAGAGAGAAAACAAAACTGAAAGATGAGAAATTGAAAATAGGCTTGAAGAAGGCAGTAAAAAGGGGAGGAGTGTTAACCTTCCAAATCGAGCCTATTGTTCTGACCTCAGAAGATCATAAATCTGGGTACAGCCTTTCATAGACCCAGAGGGTCAAGGAAATCTAAGTCTTCTTTGGGATATTAGATCCTGTGCAGCAACCTAAAACGACCAAGCAACACGTAAGTAACTGAATAATTGGACCAACCACCCTTCAACATGAACAGATTAGTCAATGTCTCCCCTTAAACAGTGACAGTTCCCTCCCTGGAGGTAACATGAAATTGAAGAGGAATCCACTGGGTCCATGCAACTTCGCTGTCATCAAAGACTCTGAGTAATTCATGAAAAGATCAACCTCTCACTAAGCTATGGATGAAAACCAACACAATTGAAATCCATGGAATTGCTTTACTTTCAAAGTGTCTTTGAAGTTTTAAAATATATCAACTACAAAAATCACCAAGTAAGTGTTAGCTACCTTGTGATTAGCCAGGGGAGAATGAGTGAGAAGAGCCTATCTAAATTCTAAAAGACTCATAGACTAAAAATAGGAATAAAGGAGCCAAGAGATCCTTTTCCCTGGTTTAAGTTTCATGAAACAATTATAGGTCTACTAAAAAAAAAGAACAGATGTAAAATAATAGTCCTAAGTGTTGTTCATATACACATTTAGTTGGAAAAAACCGTTTAAAATCAATGAAGCAGGGCTGTGGATGACTTAGTTGGTAGAAGGCTTTGGTCCTCTTGTGGGAGATCCCAACTTGAGTCTAAAAACTCATATCAGGGAGGTTGCATAGCACCCACATCAGGGCTCTCAAAACGTCCTGTATGCCCAGCCCTAAAGAGTTCAATACCCTCCTTTGGCTTCTTCTCAAATAAAAATAAAGCAAACATTTAAAAATATTAACTAAGCCTTTAATAAGACACTTTTGATCTATATGACATGTCATTTATTATTACATAAGTTTTCAAATACTAAAATAATATCATTTATCTAAGAAATCCCTATTTAAGGTTGTTACTAGGCATAACAAATAAGGTTTCTAATATAAGTGAATTGTTACTTTCATTTCCAACAAACAAATTTCCATTCTCTTTGTAAACAAACAGACATTTCCAGGTTTTTTTTTTTATTTTTATTTTATTTTATTTATTTTTTGTATCAAGACACTTAGCTTTTAGTGGAAGCTTTCTTGAGTGCAAACATTAGCACATTCTGTCAATCATGAGTATGTATATTATCCTGTATTGAGAAGAGAAGATGTTTTTGCTATCTTGACTATGACTTTGTAGGCAACCCTGTAAGAGGGACGTGCATCATCCTTAAGCTGTAGAGTTTTCCAGAATAAATGTAGAAAACAAACACAGAAAAGGAAGAATGTCAATACACAGTAATAGACCTTTTGCTGTATCCATTGAAAGGTAAAACCATCTATTCATGAATAATAAGAAGAAAGATATTGGTGAGAAGCATCACAGTCATGCTGAGACAGCCAAGCTTCTAATACTATAAGGATCACACATGATGACAGAAACTATAACTTGACTAAGAAAGTCTAGAAAAAGGTAGATTATGTAAGTCAAATCGCAAAGCTGAAATTTTACTCTAGTATCAATTAATTATTCAGCATAAATAATCTAAGGTAAGATTGATAAAAGGGTAGGCAATAAATAAAATATCCAAGTTACTTCTAGCTATTACAGGCAAACAGAAGTTTCAAACAAAACGAAAAGGGTTTACAGAATGATGAGGACTGAAGGCTTGACCTCAAGTAGTTATCACACCCTGTCTCGGTTATCACACACTCTTTCCCCTAGCAATCTATTAACAGAACTATAACCTTCTGTAATGTCGAGTCCCTATTCTCTTCTGGTGAGAGTCATTTTTTCTGTCTTCAAGGCTGCTCTGCCTGGTTCCTGTCCATATCCAACCAATACCTCGACTCCACGTTTATCACCATCCTCTTAATATCCTGTACACGTTCATGTTTTTATTCATCTTCCAACATGATGTAAAGTTTTTAGCCACTTCTCATGCTAAGTTCTTTGCTCACCTAGTGTTGTTGAGGCTACATTCACTTTCCAAAATCAAAAGGTTCAGGAATCCAGTCCTGCTGCTTTGGTTTAAATATGATTTAAGATTATCCGTTAAAGGCTCATGTTCTGTAAGCTTGGTCCCAGGACGACCTGTTAATGTAGTAGAACCTTTAGGAGATAGTACTTAAAGCAAAGTGATTAGGTCCCTCTCCGAAAGGATTAGTGCTGATCTCTCTGAGTGAGCTGGTTCTTGGTAAAGCAGGCTTTTATACAGCTTCTTCACACAGCTGTTTCTCTTTGAACTTATCTGTTACATTGTGAGTTAGCAAGGGATCTCTCAGTATCGAAGAATAGATAGCTTGCTTAATCTTTGATTTTCAGCCTTCCAAACTGAGCGAAATAAACAAACCCTTTTTGACTAAGTACGTAGACCTAGAGTCTAGTCCTTTGTGATAATTACAGAAAAGGAGCTAAGACATCTATCTACTAGCTACCTGTACTTCAAAGCTGAGAAGGACTAAAGAAAATCGCTAGATCACACTGACTATCTTAACTTTATACTCATGGGGTAGCCTCTAAATACCAGGAAATCCCACTATATGCCCCAGGGCATTTCCTTCCTCTTTCACCTTTCCACACTTATCATCATGTTCATCTTCATTTCACGCTTTCCCATCCTCTGTATATTTTGGACATACAAGAGTCCACCCTTTCTCACCTGCTAAAGGATATTGTTTCTGGAATATTCCAGTCTCTCTGGAATCATCATTTTTTTCTCTGATGGGTTATTTCAACTGATACACAATCGTGTTGCCATTTCCCCATTGTCTTAATAGAAAGTAAAACCTTTTCATTTGCTCTCAATTCTCAATTTTGTTACAAGATCAATTTGGTGTGCTTCTGTCAAACACCAGACTTTTTTTGGTTTTTCTAGCTCACTCTCCTTTGTGAGATAATGCCTTTTTAACCCTTTTATTTTAGAGTTCCTGAGCATTCAGACCATGATTTTCTTCTTGATCTTTTTTTTTTTTTTTTAAATACTCTTATCTTTGGTGATTCTTAGAATTTGAAATATTACATGGAAAAAGTGTAAAAGCGTGTGTACTACTTTATACTTTATGAGATGCATCATGAGATAGCCATGGGCCTATGGGAACAAAGGATATATGACTAGTTGTGGCAAAAAAAGTTCCCGAGGTCAGGCAGAGTCTTTCAGATGCCACTGAATGAAGCTGTAAAGGTGAAGCCCAAGCTACAATGGAGACATCATGATATTAGAGATATAGGTACATGGAGTGATGTCCAAGAAAGCTGTAGGCAAGGAGTGAAGCCAGCTCAGGAAAGAGGGTGTGCCTGCTGCAGGGAGGAGGGCCTGCCTTCTTTGGAGCCCAGATGACTGTATCATGTGCTTTAGTTGTAGGACATGAAAGTGCATGATTTGGTGTTTACTCTGCTGGGTTTTGTTCCTGTTATGGTCCAATAACTCTATTCTTATCATTCGACATGGAAATGTTTCTTCTGGGTCACCATGTATTGGAAATATGTAGTTTCTTGTTAAGTTTTACAGGAATCCACAATTATGAGAGTGTCTTGAATATCAGATAAAACTTGAAATTTGGACTTTTAAGCAGTTGCAACTATTAACACATATGATGACTTTTACAGTCGGACTGAATGAGTTTTATATTAAGAAATGGCCATGAGTATAGGGGGACAAGTTGTTACAGCTTAAAAGTGATTGTTCAAGGGTCAACTTGAAAAGTGAGAGAGTTGGTTAATATTGGTTATCAATGTGACAAGATTTAGAATTATTGTAGTAATTTAAATATCTGGACACAACTGAGAGGAATTCTCTAGATTAGGTTAACTGAGGTGGGAAGACCCAAACTAAAAATGGTGACACTATTCCATGGGCTGTGGTCCTGCACTGAATAAAAGGTAGAGCTTGGTAGCTTTATTCATTTCTCTGCTTTGTGTCTGTGGATGCAATGTAAGCCAATAGCCTCATGTAGAAGAATTTTAATCCTGCAACATGGCTGCTTTGACAAGGGATCACATCCAAAGATATGATCTGGCTAGAATGCAGACATGCCCTGGATTACAGTATCATCTGGCTGGAATACAGACACACCCTTAATTCACATCTTTAATCTCTTACAATGGAGGTAAGGTTAGTTTATAAAAGGAAGTAGCCATGTTTGAAAGTGACTTCTAACTGAGGGGCAGACAAAGTGATGAAACAGAGAAAGGTTTGACAGTATTAGTGAGGATAGGATAAACCCAACTCACATGAGAACGGCAGAGGAAGAGACACTACTCAAGAGTAGTGAGAGAGAAAAAGGGATAGTGTGTATGGTGGGTGGTAGGTAGTCTAAGTGTATGGCAGTTATAATGGGTTAGAACTAGCCAAAGAATGATAAGGAGCCAGAAGATTGGAACATACTGCCAAAGTTAGTATGAGGCCAGGTAGAGCAATTCAGTCAGAAGCTGAGAAAAGCCAGACAGAATTAGGCATCTTGGAAGATTAGATTGCATAGAGGAAAGGGATAGTTCTAAAACAGAGAAGGAAACATTCTGGCTTAGCCCAAGCTATAGACTTACACAGCTTAGGTACAGTTCTCATCTCATCACTTCATCTGCAGAAATAAAAGTGAAATTTATAGCCTCAGGCTACTGCCACCATAAAATCTCCACTACAATGTCCTGTACTATTGAAACATTAGCTAAAATAAATCCTTCCTTCTTCAAATTGCTTTTATTAAGTGTTTTTTTTCCACAGTAAATAACTAATATAAGCCTACACTGATTTTCCTATTCAATGTTAACTTCTGACCTCCTACCCCACTCAGTATTCCTCATTTTCTCTTTTCACTACTTTCTAAAATAACACTTATTATGTATTTACTTTTCTCCTCATTGTGACAATACATTACATTTGACAAAAGCCACTTAAAGAAAGGATTTATTTTGGTTTATAAGTCCACTATAGAGGGGAAAGAAACGATCACAGAAGCATGAGACAATTGGATACTGTGGTGTTTTGGTTGAGAATGATCTCCATAGGTTCACGTATTTTTATGTATGTTTCCTGTTGGAAGAACTATTTGTGAAGGATTAGGAAGTGTGACCTTCTTGGAAGAGGTATGTCATTTGGAGTAGGCTTTGAGATTTTGAATGACTCTCATCATTTTGAGTGAATCACTGTCTCTTGGTTTTGTTTCAAGATGGGAGCTCTCAACTTCTGCTCCAGTGTCATGTCTGCCTGCCTGCTGCCATGCTGCCTGTCAAGACAGTCACACACCTTACTCTCTGAAATCAAAAAGCCACATTAAATTCTTTTATAAGATGTCTTGGTTCTGGTGTGCTATCATAGCAACAGAAAAGAAAATAAGACAGACATATTATATCTGCATCCAGAAAGCAAAAAGAGGGTTTAGGAGATGGCTCAGTGGGTGAAAGTGCTTGCTATGTATGACTAATACTTAAAAAACAAAACCAAGACCAGTTATCGTGGTGCATGTTCATAACACCAGACCTGTTGGGCGAGAGAGTTGATCCCAGGGGCTTAATGGTCACCCATTATAACTGAAACCTGGAGCATCAAATTTGGTAAGAGATTTTTTTCAAAAGTAAATTAAGGTGGAGAGAAATAGTGGATGATTCTCAAAGCTGACCTCTGTGTTTTACAGAGGGCCAGATAGGCAATTGTACCAGCACACACACTTGCAATACTGAAACACATACATGGGAGTTGGGGGAGAAAAAGATGAATGTTGGTACTCCATTCTCCTCCCACTTTCTCCCCTTTTATTTGCTTCAGGATCCCAGTTCTTTGGATAATGCTGGCCATATTCAAGGTGAGTCTTCTTTCTTTAGTTAAGCCTCTCTGGAAACACCCACAGAGACAGTGCAGAGGTTTGAATCCTAAGAGATTCAACATTCAGTCAAGTTAAAATTGAAGATTAACCACCACACACCACTTTTTAAAAATAGTAGATAATTTACTAACATTTTCACTGTCTTTTCCAACTTAAAATTAAGGTCCAGGAAAACAAAAATATTTTTTCTTTCTTATTCATAGTTGAGACATGTAGAACAGCCCCTGTCATTTTGTAGGAACTCAATTACGTGTTTTGAGAAGATGGAGACAAATATAAGTTTGCATGATATTAAATCAATTTTCAGTTTGGATGGTATAATGGCTTGAATAGGAATGGCCTCCATAGACTCATGTGTGTGAATGCTTAGCTCATAGGGAGTGGCACTATTAGGAGGTGTGACCTTATTGGAGTAGGTGTAGCCATTTTGGAGGAAGTATGTCACTGTGGAGGTTGGCTTTGAGGTATTATAAATTCAAGCTACACCCAATGAAGCTTAAGTCAGTCTCCTTCTGCTGCCTGTGGATCAAGATACAGAACTCTCAGTTGTCCTTCAGTAATATGTCTACCTACATGCTGTCACACTTCCTGCTATGACAATAATGGACTAAACCTCTGAACTGTAAGGCAGTCTCAATTAAATCTTTTCCTTTATAAGAATTGCCATGGTCATGGTGTCTCCTCCCAGTAATAGAAACCCTCACTAAGACAGATGGACACATTAAAGATACTCTAAAATTTTATAAATACTAATTGTTAGGTTGTTGTCTGTTCTGTGATAAGACTCCGTGACCAATAGCAATTTGGAAGAGGAAAAGGTTTATTTGACTTACAGTGTATAGTCAGTCAACCATCAAGGGAATCTGGCAAGAGCTCAAGGCAAGATCATAGAGGAAAAAACAAACTCCATGGAGGAGTGCTGCTTACTGCCTAGCTTTCAATGATGTGTTCAGCCTGCTTTTATGTACAACCAAGATCACCTGCCCAGGAGTGGCACCACCCACAGCAAGCTGGGCCTTTCTGCACCAATCATTAATCAAGAAAAATGTTCTACAGACTTGCCTTCAGGGCAGTCTGGTGGAGGCAGTTTCTCATTTGTGGTTATCTTCCCAGATGACCCTAGCTTGTTTCAACTTGGCAAAGAACTAACCAGAACAGTGTTTAAAAGCAGCTTTGAGGAAACACCGTGTTTCCTAACAAAAACCCGACTTTGGTTTTGTATACTATGCTGCCATCTAATGCAGTAAACATAAACTACATAGGTGTCCTCCTCTGCTGTTTTTGCTTGCTGCTGTTTCTTCAGGATTACATCTAACTCTGATGGAGTTCCAACGACCTGAGACATGTTAACTAGGAAATTTCCATCCAGGTCTTTCATTGTGTGCAAGTAGAAGCATGCAAGCAACTCTCTTGAAGTCTGAGAGCACCCGGTGTACAAAGCTAAAGCTAAATAAAAGATTTTTATCAATTACAAATGTGTTCTCTCCACTTCAAATAACATTTGCATAGGGAAATGAAATAAATAACTTGAAGGGTTACGCTTATATTTACAAAGTGAACGTCTGGTTTGACCTTGTACTGACCTGAAACATGGGGGATTTCTTTGCTGTAAAATGGAGCCTAAGGGAAAATTTACAAGTGATTCAGGGTAGGCGAAGTGAAAAACTGTATTTTTGTCTGTACACTTGGGACTCAAAAATGGCTTACCAGAGGCTGGACTGTTAGGAATAGTATGCTACAATAAGATTTTACTGAGAAGTAATATTTCATGAAGTGCTACAAAGGATTATAGGCATGGTTAAGCTTTGCTGTGCCAATGGAAGGTATTGGGGCACGGGTCTGATCTCATTGGCTGATTATGGAGTAACATTATGGAAGAAATAAATGAAGATACAGTAATGTCTTAAAAGCTTAAAAACTTAAAAATGTCTATTATCTGTCATTTTGTACTTTGTATGCAAATGTATGAATTAGCATCATAAAAGTTTCCTTTATCTACAGACCATAACATAATGTCTTTTTTTATGATTTATAATACTAGTGCTAACTACTGTTCGCTTATTTGTTCTTCAGAGTTAGTATGAAATCTCGCTCCCTTAGAGACTGATACAATGAATGACATCAGACACTAAGGAGAAAACCCACCTAGAATTCTGTTCAGACAGAACTGAGATGAGTGCTCACTCTTCCTCCGAAAAAATTCTTCTCAAATGTGTTCTTAATGATTATCAACATGTGAAATAAATCTGTGTATAATTTCAATTTGTATAAGATGTTGACTTGTGATCACTGTGACAGGTTCTGAGCGACACCCTATCTCTTTTGTTTCTTCCGTAATTTGGTGGTCCTATCTGTTCTGTGTGGAAATATGTTTTGCTTTTGTAGTGGTGGGGAACTGTAACCTGGTCCTCCCACAGCTAGGCAAGTGTTTTCTCTCTGAGTTGTTGTTCTCAGATGAAGCTATGTCCTGTGCACCACTGCAGTTCTGATTCATGCCTGGTTCCTGAACTGAAAAGCTGTAATAACCTCCAGTATCATAAGAGCAACAGACACATAATTGATTTAAGTAAATCAACAGCTTTCGCTTGTAGAAACTGAGCTGTATTTTAAAATGCTACTAGTTCTGAATTTGTTTACTGAATAGAGTACTGAATTTTTAAATCACATTTTAAATACCAGCCACTTATTTTTCTCTTGTCATAATTAATAGCAATTTGATAGCATTCTGGAAGCTATGTATGAAGAAGTGTGGGTCATATATTTCTTGCTTTTTTTAGTATAATTAATGTGTTTGTCTAACTGCACACCATTGTCATAACGATTGCTATCTTTACTTTTATAATTTTTTTTAAATTGTGCAAAATTCACATTTTCCTTTGCATGCAAGTATGTATTTTAGATGTTTTGATATCTTTAAATTATAGAAGCTAATTACAGATGTCAGGTATTCCTAACCTGTCCGCATCCTTCATTCATTTCCCTGTAAATTCTTCATTTGACTGTAAAGCTCAATATTTCCAAATAGATGAGAACCACCAGATAGAAAAAAAATCGAAATTTCTCCCATTCAAGCAAATAATTAAAGAAGGTAGAAAATATATGAACCATTAAGAACCACTGCATATTAAAAAGAGAAAAGTTGTGGTACCCAAGAGCCTGATTATCCTTGTGGATTTGGTGGTTGGTCATGTTCCCCTCAGTGCAATATGACTCAAAAGGATAGATCTCGTAGATGCTGGCCAAAGTGAAGTGGGTGATCCATACATTTAACAAGTGAGTAGGACTATATTTAATTCACCACCAATTGCTAGGATTATCTTTGGCTTCTACATTATTACCAATAGGGAATACAGTCATCTTCTAGTATCTAAGGAGAAAAAAATAACATCACCACCAACAAAAACAAAGCAAAACAAAACAAACAAACAAACAAAAAGCAGAGGCTCTCTTCCTGAACACATTTCTGTAAAAACAAATCATGTCCTATAGCAAAATATCCACTGCCTTTTAGGACTTCACTTAAAATGTAAACTCCTTCTGAAGCCCAACTTCCAACTCTCAGAATCTTTGTCACAGTACATAGCATAATAGGATGTTCTGCTAGTTCTTATTTGTGTGTTTTTCATTTAATGTCCCCATTAGATGATAAAACTCATGGGGTTTGAAGAAGTCCTCTTTAACCCAGGATGCCATTCTTACTGCTTCATTACTGTCGTTCAGTAAATGACTCACTAAATTAAACTGATAACTTATATTTGTGTCAGAAAAATGATTTAATCAAGTCACAGGTAAAGAGCATGGTTCCTATGATCTCTGCGATTCCATACAGCAATGTCGGAAATAATACTCCAAGGAAGTAAAAAGGGCTTATGCGGTGCAAATGGACTAATCTGGAGCTTCTTTATCTATGATGAGTTATCACAGAGCTACACTCAACCATTACTAGTTAGGTACAACAGCAGAAACAACAGATGTCAGAGAAAAGTGACTGTAGGTTAAAGCTACTGCTACAGCTATCCATGTAGTGAAAAAGTGATCTTGAACAAGAACTCGGCTTTCACAGGTTTCCTTTTCTTATCTAGTAGGTGAGAAAATTGAAGGATACACACACACACACACACACACACGCACAGCACCACACACACACACACACACGTTGACACGTTAGGAAACCCTGCTACTTAAGGCCTCAGTCTTAAGGCCATGTCTGGATAGCCTCTCTGAGCTCCGTGCAAAATGGAGGACTCCTTTTCCAGCAGGGCTTTGCTTCGCTGCTCTTAGCCAGGGAGCTCAATCCTCATAACCTCTACCCGAGGAAGGTTACATAGCCTTTGCAAGCCTACAAGTCCATCTTCCTCTTTCCCAATAAGAACCCACCCAACAAGTACCTAGGATTCCTCGAATGCCTCCTCATACAAATGAGGCATACCCAGTACTTTAAACTCCAGCCAACGATTTACATTCCCTCTGAAAGCTCCTTCCCACTCCCCAAGGTTCCTGTATAGCCTTTGTTCACCCCCTAATGAGTGTGTGTGTGTGTGTACAAGCTGTTTCACTGAAGATTAAGAGCTGTTTGTTGAATACCATCTAAAAGAGCTGTAACACTAAAATCCTCGGAGAACACCCCCCCAACCCTTTCCATGGCACTTCCTTCCGGCCAGATTGTGATCCTGCAGACCCCACCCTTTCTTGGCTCTGATTCTTCCTTTCAGCCCCTGGAGTCAGCTCTTCCACCGCTTCAATTGGTGAGGATTGAGGGAGGTAAGCGTCTCTCTGTCACCCATGCCACCACATGGCAGACAAGAGGCAGGGTCAGCTTTCTAGTTCACATCCTTGGGGGCTGGCTTGCTTCAGTCCCTGTAATGAGGGTCAGCTCTACTGTGTCACCCAGGCATGATGCTGGGCCAGTTATCCCAAGAGCCGCAGCCAATACGGGGTAAGGCCAACTATACACAGATGTTGTATATCAACATGGTTTTAGGGGGCAGGTAGCCCAGATCAGGGACATTGGCATGGCCTTTAGTGGTAATAGGAGCCATGGATATTGACAAAGCCCCCTGCTGCCATATGGCCACACACGACAGTGCTGCCCTTAGCAGTAGCACTGGCTGGAACTTTACCCTAGCCTCAGGTGGCAGGGCAGGGACTCACAACAGGCTATTTTCCTCATCATCCTTGTGTCTCCAGCTCTACCTCTCTTCATAGTGCTCAAACCATTCCGTTTCTCTTTCTCCCCTGTCTCTCCAACACTTACTTGCACATCTTAATGGCTCCCACTGCAGTGGGCCTCTGGTACTGTCCTGACATTTTACTCTTAAATATTTTTTTTTGTGTGCTTTATTTTTAGTAAGAATGAAAGAGAAGTATCTTAGCAATAACACATTCAATAAAACCATTTTAAGTTAGGAAGCAAAGCAAATTAGAAACAATTAAGATACACGAACATTATCAAATCCTACTATAGGAATTGAGCCAGAATAATCCCCCTAGGCCACTTCAGTGAGTGATAGCTGTTAGTATTTAGCTGGAATGGAGACTCTGCTCTGCTACAGCCTTTTGGGGGGCTCTGCGTTTTCATCATTCTCCAAGGATGTAACATCTCAAGAAGAGCTCATGCCCTGGCTGCCTTACATATCCATCTCACTCTGTTTCTGTAGAGACATCCACTGTCTTGCTGCATTCTTCCATTGATTTGCTTCTGAGAGATAACCAAACCAAACCTTTATTATATTCACCTTTTGACAAAAAAGAGGGTGGGGATGCAATTGAATGTGTTAGTGCCTGAATCAGTCTTCTCTGGGAGTCTTAAGGAATTCTTGGCTGGTAAGAAGAAAGCAAGATGGTGCAACCACTATGGAAAACAGTCTGGTGGTTCCTCAGAAAATTGGACATATCACTACCTGAGGACCCAGCTATACCACTCCTGGGTATATATCCAGAAGATGCTCTAACACATAACAAGGACATATGCTCCACTATGTTCTTAGCAGCTTTATTTATAATAGCCAGAAACTGGAAAGAACCCAGATGCCCTTCAACAGAGGAATGGATACAAAAAATGTGGTACATTTATACAATGGAATATTACTCAGCTATTAAAAACAATGAATTTGATAAATTCTTATATAAATGGATAGAACTAGAAAATATCATCCTGAGTGATGTAACCCAATCACAAAAGAACATACATGGTATTCACTCACTGATTATTGGATTTTAGCCCAGAAGCCTGAAATACCCAAGATTCAACTCACAGACCACATAAAACTCATGAAGAATGATGACCAAGTAGGGGAGGCTTCAGTCCTTCTTAGAAGGAGTAACAAATTACTCAAGGGTGCAAATATGGAGACACAGTACAGGACATAAACTGAAGGAGGGACCGTCTACAGACCATTCCACCTGGATATTCATCCTATGTGCAGTCACCAAAGGTAGAGGTTGATGTGGATGTCAGGATGTACATGCTGACAGGAGCCTGATATAGCTGTCTCCTTAGAGGTCTGCAAGAGTCTGACATACTCAGAGGCAGATGCTCACAGCTAACCATTAAACTGAGCATGGGGTTCCCAATGGAGAAGATAGAGTGAAGGCTGAAGGAGTTGAGAGGATTCGAGACACCATGAGGAAAGCAACAATCCCAACCAACCAGAGCCCCCAGGGTCTAAACCACCAGCCTGGGAGCACATAGGGAGGGACCCATGGCTCCAGCTATATATGCAAGGGAGCTATATATTAAGTGGGAGAAGAGATCCTTGGTCCCATGAAGGCTGGACGTCGTGGTGGGGGGGATACTCGATGGTGGGGAGGTGAGGTACAGGGGAGGGTGGGTGGGGGTATACCAATGTGGAGGCAGGAGGAGGGGGGAAGGGATAGTGAGTTCCTGGGAGGGAGGGGGGAAATGGGGTAAGGAGAGAACATCTGAAATGTAAAAAAATTTCCAATAAAAGATTTCCAATAAAAAAAAAAAGAGGAAGAAAGCTATCTAGTGGTTTCCAATAAAACAGACTGGATCTTACTTAAAGACACTGACATAACTTAAAGCTATATGTTACTAACCCCATTCTTGTCTGCTAACATCTTGGTCCTGAAATCTCAACTATGTCTTCAGACACTTTGTTTAAGCTTTATAATTGCAAGCACAACATATAAAGTTGCTGTAAATGCTTTATGGATAATAATCTGTATAATTTACTCACTTAATAAGTAATTAAGCATATTACACTTCAGGCTTTGAATGAACGAATAATGAACAAGACTCAGTTCTTATTCGCAGATAATATACAACCTCATGAAGCAAATGTCTATGTGCAAATTATAGTACAGTGTTATGAGACATGGCATATTATCTATAGGAGATGCGATGGGTGCAAAGTGGACAGGCAATTCTTCCATGGATTTGAGAGAAAAGTGGTGGTGTGGAAAGTTTGTTAAGAGGACTCACTAAAATATGCAACCTAGAGGAAAGAGTCTAATTTTTAGTTGGAAGACCACAAGAACCTAACAAAACTTAGTTGAGATTGTAAGGTAGCTTGGTTATAGTAGCCCCATGGTGTGTAAATTGTGATGTAGTGTTAGTAAGCACTATCTATAATGCTTTCAGTTGATGTGAGAGTTGCGTGGTTTGAATTAGGAAGTTCACTGGTTAAAATCATTGTGAAAAAGCACTGATGAGATACTCCATGTATAGATATGTGCTCGTGTGTGTGTGTGTGTGTGTGTGTGTTTTCACAGAGATACTTAGTAAAAATAGGTCCAGAAAGGAAGGATAGTAATATTGATGAAAGATTAAAAAGGGGCTATATGCATAAGTAGGAAATTATACCTTAGTATTCTATTAATTGTATATCAAGTAAAAGGCTAATGTGTTTGGATAGATTCACAATATGTGTATGTCTTCTCTGTCAGGGTTTTGTTTGCAATCTCACAGTATCTAGCACTGATAATATTTGAGCACATATGCCACTGAGCAGAACATTTGTTGGTTTGCACATAAACGCAGAGTGGATCTCAGAGCCATCTGTTGTGTACTCAGCTAGATGGTGTCAGAAAACTAGCAGCTCTTTGAGAATGCAGCAAAAAGATGTTGAAATAGCAGTAGTGTTCATAAGATTGGGAAGGACTTAGAGCTATTTGGTTCTTCCACTTAATGGCTGTTGTTTATTTATTTTTAAACCTCACCGAGTATGTGGTCAAAGACACAAAGAAGTAGGCAAATACTATTTTTTTTCCTCCTTCCTGCTCCAATTTCAATGTGTGCTCTGCCTGCCAGACTCTGAGCTTCATGTTGAGGATATCAGGAATAGATCTTGACCTTGTGCAACTCCATTCTCTAAGAGGAAACATACAGGACCAGAACTAATCGCTGTACTATCTAATAAGTACTGAGCAAAGATTTGGGGAAAGAGAAAAGAACAGCTTATAATTATTACCCAAGCAGGGGTGGAGGTATTGAAGGATGGACAAGAGTTTAGCCTTGTTTGAGGGAAAAAGACAACAAAGGACTGTAGACATTAGACAGATCTCATTTTCTTGTTATTTAAAAACGAGGCCATTGATCCTGTACTCAGTGACCCAAGAATCTGCAGGCAAATATTAATACTAAAATTGGAGAGGAATTAAATTCTAAAATTGGCTAAAACCGTGGAACTACATCTGAACCTGATACTGAAATAAAGAAGAAAGGGAAAAATAGTATCTTGATTGCTGCTATTTGGAAAGTAATTAATAAAACCAATCAGAAGTCAGCAGATCAGGGTGGGTATCTATGCCTTTGGAAAGATAAGAGGAATGGGGTGTGAGAAGATGGCTCAGTGGGCAAAGGCACGTTTGCTGCCAAGCCTGATGATCTGAGTTTGATTCCTGGGATCTATGTGGTGAGAGGGTTTTCCTCTGATCTCTACATACATTTTTTAGCACACATGTTCCCCCTGTTCATAAACCAATACATGTTTTTAAAAACAGAAAGAAGAGAAATACCCAGTTTGGATTTTCTGGCTAGAAATGTATGTTCAATTTTTATGCTTCATTCTTGCCTATATACACCTGTCTTGAGTAAATACCACATAAACATACACAAAAGCACGGTTGTCAAACAAATTGACGTATATAGAAATAAATACATATAGAATATATATTTATTTTTATATTTATTCTTTAAGACATCTTATGTACATTATATACATTAATAGTATAGAGCTACTTTTGCCCATAAACATAAGTAATCTAGACAACAAGTGAAGTTTAACCTTTCAAGATATTCTATTAAATAATAAATTAAAATTTAATTTATATAAATGGTCATTATCAAACTTGAGCATGGCTTGACATGTGCTATTTTGCTTTATTTTGGGATGAGAGTCCAGAAGGGTAGCCTCTGGCATGGCTCACCCCATCTTGAGCTTTCTTGCTGGAAACCTTTCAGCATCTAGCTCACTTACTGTTTGCCAACACTTAGAAGTGTTAAAATCTCTCATGTCAACAGGTTGGGGATCTGGTTATTGAGCCAATGGGACATTCTGTTGACTTCATAAGGTTTTTACAAAGGAGATCAAAGGGTGCATTATGTTTCAATACACAGCTTTATAAGACAGATGGAATCCACCTTGAAAGACCCATGACACTTAAGACCGGATTATCAAAAGTTTCAGACACTCAAACCTATTAGCTTGCTCAGCCCTTATCCTCACACTGTCAGCACACTTTAGCCTCATTTATGGGGAGTGGACAGTCCAGTTTGAATTTTAACTGCTGCCAAAGTTCAATCATGGGTTAGAGAAGTGGCTACTGAATTATGGGTTGTGACAAATGATGCTCTAGTTTGGGATGTGGACCTGGTCTTCCTAATGGTGTCATTGCACAAATGATTAAATCACTTTGTTTGTAAGGGGAAAAAAGGGTTCTTACAACTTTTGGGAAAATTCCAGAGCTAGAATGGTCTGTGGCTCTGTGGGAGCATCACCAAATTGCCCTATCTCTGATGAGAAAGGAGCATGAAAGGAAGTTATTTATTCTTTCATCTCCCAGAAACTCCAAAGAGATTTGTTTCAACCCACATCTAACACTGGAAAGACACACAAGCTTTGAGTTTTCTCCCTGAAGCCTTAAAACAAATCACAGTATTAGAAATACAGTGATGTTCTTGAGTATCTCCATTTTATCAATGAAATGAAATCATGTCTGAGCACCTAAACTATTAACTATTAGAGCCCATCTGGATAGTCTGTCTGTAGCTGTTTAAGCTGTATTATTTTTATCAATTAGAGACTTGAAAGATCTCTTGTTTGATGATACCAAAACTTAAACTAGAGTTCCAAAATATTTAAAAATGCAATTCAATGTCAATTGCTTTAATGTACACAGTCACCAAAATTTGCTGTGTGAGTGTCTGTATGTGTGTATATGTACTTTTTATATGTTACTGCAAGTGAAATAGTTTAGATTTTTATAATGTGATCTCTTTAATTTTTATAATGATAAGATTTAAAAGCTTTTTTTCATACTTATTTAATGAGTAGTTTGGTTTACTAAACATTATCTCAAATGGATGTATTTTTGTTAATTTCTTACTGATTTATCTATTGTCAACTAAAGTCTACCTAAGAAGTAGGTTAAATAGTTGTGTGTTATATTTTAAATCACATGAACACACCAGACACTGAATTGAGTGTGCCAATATTTAATCTCTTCAAATTATACATTTTCCTTTTTCATTCTGTAGTACTTTTGGGAAAACACACACACACATACACACACACGCACACAATCTATCCTTAATAATTTTCTAATATTAAAAGTTGGTTACCATATACACTACGAAATGATGTAAGTTTAGTTTATTTCAAATAATAACATGTTCTTTTGGTGTTATATGAAAAGCCTTATATTATTTCATTTTCATTAGGAGCAATTGTGAGACCTTCCACCACTTAATGTAAACTTTCCTTCCCATATGTTGCCAGCTACATTCTATAACTAAATGTTCAAGTTTGTCTTAAATGGGAGCAGTTTTGCTTGTCTGCTCTCCTTAGCCCCCGCCCCACCCCACCCCTTTGTAGTGCACACTTTTCTATTTCTTGTGGGAATCGATCAAGAGAAGACAAGGGGTTAAAGGCACCCACCCATCTGACAGGTGTGTAGGTGGGAGAAGTTCCTGTCTCCCTTTGTTGGCAGCTGTGAACGTGCAGGTGTGAAGAGCAGCAGCATTTGAAAGTCAGGCTTTGGATGTGTCAGGTGGGGACATTTACACTAAAGCTAAGGGGAAACCCTCTCATAACTTTGTTGTCTAGCCTGAGAAGCATAAAACAGTGTGTGTGATTTTTTTTAAAAGCTAGGTTTAAAGCTGTAAAGCTTCGTGTGGCTTCACCTGTCAAGCTTGTAGATAAAAGTCTTGTTTTAACTTGATGGAAAAAAAAAACCAGATACAGTTTATTGCTTATTTAGGAAAACATTAAGCAGTTCTGAATAGAAATTTAACTGAGAGGGTCTAAGAGCTCTTGGGCAGAGATGACCTCTTGTTGGGTTTGGAAAATACACTACCTTAACTCATTTCTATTTGGTCTGAGCCTTCAAGTTGAAACTATAATTGTTCTTGCTTGTTATCAGTTACCCTTCACTTTAAATTAAGACATATGTGGCATTAGGTCAGAGATGCTGGAAAGCTTCTTGCTTCAAAACACAGGCATTATCTTCGGTGTCTCTTGGTTGCCCTGGCTCCAATCCGGCCGTCACTTCTTTTTCATGATTCATTCGGGTAATGTTTAACCAGATGCCGATGTAACAATCTATCATTGCCACTTTTGCATTTGGACTATAATAACCAAACAGAAAAATGCACTGAAACCCAGCGAGACCTGTTCTTTCTAATGTCTGTACTATTGTCAATCTGTAATCCAAGTGAAATTATATGTATTAAAGTTTTAGTCTGCATATGACCGTAAAAGAAAAAAAAATGTTTCTCTCTCATGGAGAAGTATTAGAAAGATTTCCAAGGCTCCATGTGACAACAAACATTTCCCTAAATATCTCTCTTGCCAAATGAGCTAGTATAGCCCATTCCAGAGGAGAGGCTCAGCAAATGCAAAACTTCGACAAATTGAAAATGATTTATCCAATTAAATTTACTTGTATCTTATACCATAGACACTGCAATGAAAGAATTTTTCACGCTTTTATATATTTTAATATTAAAATTTTGTAAGATACTATGACATAAAATTAATTCTTGAGTATGCTGATAAAATGTTCATCTGAAAATTGAACGACAAGACATAAGATAAAAGCTGATTTTTTTTTTGCTTTGTGTCAAAGCTCCTTAATATTTATATGAATGAATAAAATAAAATTACAACTAGTTGAGTTTTCATAATTGCAGTCATCCATATAGTAACACAATAAGATATTTCAATTAATTATACTTTCAGGATTGAGTATATTCATTATCAAAATATGTATTGGACTGTCTTTGTTCCCAAAATGTTTTATTTGTGCATGTGTGTGCACACATGCGTGTGTGTACATGCTAGGGAGGGAGGGAGAGAGATATAGAGAGATAGAGAGAGAGAGAGAGAGAGAGAGAGAGCAAGAGAGAACGAGAGAGCTTTAAGAGTTAAAATAAATGGATGAACTGATTATTTGGATATTTCCTGTGTGCCTGGAATGGATCTTTCCACTTAATTGTCAGAACAAATTAAGAGGTAGATATTGCTTCCATTTCCTATTGCTTCCATTTCCCACTTACACAGTGAACAGATTGAAAGCTACTAATTTCACAAACAAACTGAGAATTCAGGGTTTGAACAGAGAATCTCTCACTGTGGAGCTATGGCTGGGTGATGCATCCTTTCTTGGGGGACAAAATTTCACTTCACAGACCTGAGTGTGCAAGTTCTTTTATATAGTTCACTACCAATAAGCTAACAAATCTACTTAACCATACATTGCCATCTCATTCGCTTTCATACTTAACTGTTGAGTAGACATCATATATGACCTTATGGTGTATATGATATATGGTGTATTTGTAAATTTGTATGCACATTGCCACACTTACATCTATAATATTTGTATATGATTAAAATCTTGAATTTGCAGGCTGGGGGCTGTGGTTTATACCTATACTTCCAGCACTTAGGAGGCAGAGGTATGGGATCAGGAATTTAAAGCAATCCTTACCTGTTACATAGCAAGCCTGAGGCCAGCCTGTATTCTACAAACTCTCAACACAAACAAACAAATAAACAACTCTAAAAACAAAACAACAAATACCCCAATCAAACTTCAAACTATTTTTTTTTGTTTGTATTCAAGTAAATATAGAAAAATACGTGGTCATAGCTTTTTTTGACATTGTGAGTTTTAGAATGTCTTATTTTCTCCTAGACAATTTTTTCAGTGCTTCTTTTGGAAATATAATTTTGTATATCTTTTCAGTTTTCTGGGACATTTGGAGTGTAAGTCAGGTGTTTTACTCCAAAGTAGGTAGCTCTACTGTGATGGAGAACTGATAGACTTTCCCACTGAAGAGTCCCTGGTCTGGCAACTGGGCACTGGATTGTCATTCAAATCAAGAAACAGTATTTTCTTCTCCAGTTGTTTCCCCTTCCTGAGATTCTAATGACATCATTGTTTTTTTCCTTTCATGAAAATATTGTTCATCAACCCAGGTGAGCCACTCTGAGACTCTGTTGACCTCAGAACCTCTGCATTCTAGTTTCTTTGTTTTATCAATGAGGAAAATGACACATTGAGTAGCATTTGTCAATTGGTTCACCTTTAGTTTATGAACTGTGCTTCCCCCAAATCAGTTTGTGTAGAGGCTTCATCTGACAAAGTGCATATCATGTTACACCGTATTATTCTTAAAATGTAGCTCCTTGACACTTTATCTTCTGTATTTACTGAGGGCTTATTGCTACTATTCTGTTCTTTTATCTTTTTTAGTTATCACTTATGAGAAACCCAATTGAAGATACTTCCCACAATCGCTGATGAAAGCTGGATCTCTAGACTCATGATAAATTTGGATTTTGCATCTTACTATGTTTGCTCTATGTTTTGGTGTTTGGCATCTGTTAGAGAAGGCGGAGACAAATTAGAGGTTGACTTTAAGAACTAGGGTTTTCTGGGAGGGAGGGGGGGAAATGGGGTAAGGAGAGAACATCTGAAATGTATAAAAAATTTTCCAATAAAAAATTTCCAAAAAAAAAAAAAGTACTAACAAATATATGCAGAATATTTCATATGGTAGTTTCAGAACATATTTTAGTCTTATTAGCAAAAGGAATATTGTCCAAAATATTAATTATGTCATGGAACAAGGTATTAAGAAATTAAAATGCAAAAAAGAAAAAAGAACTAGGCTTTTAAGAATTATTAATTGGCTTTAAGGATTGTCGATCTTGTTTTATTTTGTCTTGATCATTTCTATCCAGTCTCTTTATTACATGAACAATTATAAATACTATACATTTGCTTGTATCACATAAAATATTTCATAGAAATACTTGAATAAATATGCATATATGTATGTATTCACACAGATATTATATCTTCCCAACAATCTGCTCATTTTAGTAATTTTTCAAGGTGATAACCTAAATAAAAACATAACCAACTTCTTATTGAAACAGTGATCTAGCATGATCATTGAATAGAAAAGGAGTCAAACAGATTCTCAGATTTGAAGTCAGGGCACTATTTTTACCATGACCATCTACAGTAGTGGTTCTTAACCTGTGGGTTCTCAACTCCTTTGGGGTCACACATTAGCTATCCAGCATATCATATATTTCTATTACAATTCAAAGAACAGTGTAGTAGCAATAAACCCTCAGTAAATACAGAAGATAAAGGGTTAAGGATCTACATTCTAAGAATACTACGGTGTAATGTGATACACACTCGTAATGTAATTCATAGCAAAATTATAGTTATGAAGTAGCAACAAAAATTATTTTATGGCTTGGAATCACCACAACATGAGGAACTGTTTTATAGGGTTGCAGCATTGGGAAGATTGAGAACCGTTGATCTAAAGGATCCCAAGATATGGATATGTGCTCCATTAATATATGATATTATTTAAAGTTCATTTTCCTTGCCTGAATGGTTCCTGAGGAAGGCACCCTGTTTGAATCAGTTTGCACACAGTCCAAACCTATTTTTTACGTGGACATTTCATGAAAGCATTCAGTGATGCACAAAGTTATATTATGTTCATCTCATATGAGAGAAGGCTGCTAATATTTTCACTAATGATAGAAGCAAACCAAAAATGTTTGTGAGAGTTGTAATGGCTCTGGTATTTTGTCCATGCAGCTTAGTATTAACCTTTTAGCCTTGTCTCACAAAATAGAATATTGTCTTCATTCTGATTAAAAAGCTAAGACATTAAATTGACATCAAAGATTCTCTGCCATCTGCTAAGTGGTGTCTATAGGTATTCTTCTGTGGGATTTCTTTCTGGGCAGACTCATGTCGAGGGAGCTGGGTCAATGGATGTCATGCTTCCTTCCAACTAACACGCACTGCACCATTTTAGAAAAATCAGACAAAGAAAATCTTTGATGAGCCTGTAGACATCGGCTCCCATTTCAAGGCAGTGATTTTGTGATTAAACACACACATTTGTCTCAAGTGACCCTATAAAATAAAACTATTTAACTTTAATTATTCATCTTAGATTAATTTCTTATGAAGGTGAATTCAATTCCAAAGGCTAATAGTTTGGTTATTACTTTGAATATGAAACGTTGAATGCCTTGTTGTTTAATAGGAAAGTCAGAGTCTCTGCTTTCCTTTTGCTGCTGTTTTTTGTCCATGGACCTTGATTGTGTTGACATTATTTATGCTGGATGGAATAAAACGACTTTGTACCATTTTTATAATTTTTCTTATTTTATCTTTTCAGTGTGTCTGTGGTGTCTCTGTACCTACTATGGTGAGAATATGGTAACTGTGTGTGTCCCATGATGGGGAGAATATGGTAGTTAGAGGACATTTTGATAGAGTTGGTTCTTTTCTTCTACCTTGTAGGGTTCTGGGAATTGACACTCAGTTCATCAGAATTTGTTGCAAGTGCCTTTACTCAGTGATCCAACTTGCTGGCTCCTTGCGATTTGGTGGTTGTCATTTAAGAATCTATAGACATAGTTGAAAAAAGAAATCAAGAATAATGTTGAAGGCTAGGAAATAAACTCTCAACCTTATCTGAATAAATCAACTTTTCACATAAGGATATGATATGCAGACAGTGTAACAGACAAGAATGAAAAAAATTCAGGAGCAGAACCATGGGGATTTACTTGGATAAAATTTCAGTTGAAATAATCTGTTGATTTTAAAATGTATTTTGATACTCATTGGTTCATCTTCAAAATTGATACCAATGAATCTGTAGGAAAAAGAAATCCTGTCAAAAAATGTCGGGGCACAGAGGGGCTTAAGATGGTATCCCTAATGAAATACAGATCTACGCTTTGTGAGAAAATTAAGACTTGGGCCAAAAATCAAAGTGGAGCTGGACAGCCTTCAGAAGGCGTTTTTATAGTCTGGGATCAGAGTGGGTTCATGTGCTGAAGTGTTGAGGATAGTAATGCTTTGCTAATCTGCGAGGGGCTTTTATACTGTTTTCTTTGCAATTCCCGAGACTGTGAAAGCTTGAAAGTAAGAGGTCGCAGGTTAGAAATCAGATGTCCTCGAGATGCAACACGTCCTCCTTACTTCAGAGGCATTCGTGTGCAGGAGGTCTGGGATGCTTTTAGGGCTCTTTAAGGTTAACGATGTTAAAAGCTCGGCTCTCCTACACTTCAATCACGTTCTGCAGGAAAATGTAGAGAATGAGAGAGGAGGCCGCAAAGCGCTTGTCAGGGCTCTTGCATTTACTCAACAGAGGGGTCACAATTTGCATATAGTTAGATGCAGACATGGCATTTGAGTCTTCCACACCAAAGTGACCTTACAGCACCAAGATCCGGGATCACACATATATGCTCTGCTTCCAATCCAGGGTAAATATCAGCTGGAATTTCACAGCTGTATTTAAAAGAGTGAACTAAAACTGGTTTGAGTATATAGAGAACTGTACAGTTTAAAAGAAGATGATTTCTTAGGGCAGTGTGTGCAAAAATCACTGGAGCCAATGCATTGTGTGAAAATTCCTTCATCCGCCTCTAAAGGATGACATTATTGTATTAATTACTCATTGTTACTCAAATCCCCTGCCGGCATCGGCGGCGCCTCAAGTTCCTTATCCGTCACCTGCCCAATACAAACGACACTGTTGTCAAAGCTGTGTACACTGGAAAACATAACGGACATAACAATAAACTTGCCAAGTGTCAATTTTACAGCGCGGCTTTTCAATCATGTCTTTATTAACATTACCAAGTACCAAGTATGTAGTTGCACAAGTTAAGTATGCTATGAACATGTATAATGGAAGAAAAATAGTAAGAAAAATGTGTCTCATCCTATCTTACACGTAGAATGTCTTTCAACAGGAAGACAGGTGGGTTCTAGTTTTTATAGATTAGAATTATTCATATTTTAGATATACTCAAGTGTGTGCCACTTACTATCAAATGATCTTTTATTTCTCCCTGAAGCTAAAGAAAAATGCAGTTAACTCCTGGTTAAGGTAGCTAACCATGTTGGGACCTGGCAAATTTTCACTTCAAGATTAGGCTGGAATGAAGGCAGATTCGGCTCTAGTTTTGTGTATCAACTCCATGATGCTTTCAAAACAGATAGAGCACAATCTAGAAGTTGCTGTGAGACTGAGATGCAATCATTTGAGAAAACTTGTCTTTTTAAGGAACTATAAATGTATATTTTCTGGGCAATGTACAGAAAGCTTGACTTTTAGGTAGCTAATTCTTAAACTCTAGCGCCTTCACGTTCTTTCCCCAACCTCTTTAAATACAGGGCTAATGGTCTCTAAAATGGACTCACTATCTAGCAAGAAATGATATGTGTATTAAACCAAATTATGTGTATAAAATTTATGGTCTAATGTTTAGCATGCGTTAGAGGTTCAATAAATGTTGGTTTAATCGGGCTGTTCAGTAATTAAGAGTTTTATAATAGATGCACAATGCACAAAACACAATTTTTAATATAACTATACAACTATGATTATTTTGAAATAGTTTTAGATGCAACATTCCCCACAATGGAAAGAAACAAAATTATACATTGCCCATTAATTGCACTGTGTGTTTTTAAATAAGTTTCTACTCCCTGAAATTCATTACTTTCTTAATAAGTTGGGAGCAAGCTGCAAGCATCTTAGCCCAACTCATTCACACCAGAGGAAGTTTTTTCATAGATGAGCTGGGGAAGACTTTTCCGGCGTGTGTGTGTGTGTGTGTGTGTGTGTGTGTGGTGTCTGTGTGTGTCTGTGTGTGTCTGTGTGTGTGTGCATGGAGCGCGTGCGCGCGTGCTCGTGCACATGCTTTCACTCAATGGAATCTACAGCCTGCTTTCCTAGTTTCTTTTCTTTATCAAACCTAAAATCCTTTGTTGACTGTTGCTCCCTTCATGAACCTTCTAGGGGAACTCTAAAGAGGTTTCAGCCTGAAGTAGCTTTGGGGTGTTGATAACATTGGATCGCTTACTGGGATGTGTGCTCAAGTCTAAGTATGTTTAGCTTGGAGAAATGCAGAGACAGGACCCATGGATGTCAAAAATCCCTGAAAATTCTGGAGCTGCGTTTAGGGCATGGGTAGGTTTGAGGTAGAGGTGGTGCCCGACCAGCTCATTTAGGGGCATCTGGGAGCTGTTGCCAGAATGAGCATTAGTATTGGAATAAGATGTAGTGTTGATGCGGAGCTAATCACGAATAAAAGACAACCTTTTTGCTAATGATAATGAAAATGGCTTTCGAATTTCACCATCTCTATGACAGTACCAATCAAATGATTATATTAAGCTGATAAAGTACAGTTCAGAGCCTTATGTCCCCATGTTTGAACTCTGTACAACAGTCCTGGGCAATGTCTTTAGTAACTACTATTGAAGCAGCAGCAGAGGACCTGACTGTTTATACCAGCATTTATGTGGTCGTTCAATTTCTTTTAGCAAAGCCCTTCTGTTTGTAAGGTCCTCTGTTAACTGCTGTGATAAACTGGGAAATCAGCGATGTCTCATTATATTCTGCAAAGTTCATGATGTGTATAGCTGGCTATGTGCAGACTTTATGAGTCATAAGCCTGTGTCTGGAGCTTAGGGAGATTTTATTACATACATTACATATGTTAGTGAATTAGATAACTTTCTTTTTCATATGTCTTTCATTAACCTACAAACCTCAGATTATCAAATATGTAGAATTAAATGTTTTCCTGGATAAAGAATAATGAATCAAATATTCCTACATCATAGAAGAGAAAAAAAATAGAGAAATACATTAGTTTAGGTAAAATGAATTTGACCTCTACACTCTACAAGATGAATAAAAATCAAAATAAATTTTGAGAAATATACTTGAGTGCCTATTATTTCTGTTAATATCAGACTATTTAAAATAAAATGGATTGATATTAAAGCTTTTTGTGTATATGTGCATTCATATATGTGTGTGCATATGTATGTGTATGTATGCCTGTGTGGGGGCCTGTTTCCTATATTTCTATCTCTTTTTTTCTAGACAGTGTCTCTCCAATTTCACTTGACTGGCTAACTATCAGTCCTAGGGGTCTGCCTGTCTCTGCCTCATCATAATGGGATAACAGCCTGACCTTATTTTCTTGGTGCTAGGGATCAAATTCAGGCCCTTACGCTTGTTTGCACGACAAGAACTCCGAGTGATTGATTCATCTCCCCACCTTCATGCTACTTGTTTTTTAAAATACAATATTTGCTTATCAATGAAATCTCCCTACCACAGCCTCCTGTTTTTCTTTTCTTTTCTTTTTTTTAAATGAATCATTCCATTCGCTTGCTTACATCTCAAATGATATCCCACTTCCCAGTTACCCCTCCACAAACCACTCAGCACCAAGATTTTCAGGGATTTTTGGGAGCCATGGATTCTGTCTCTGCATGTTCTCCAAGAAGACCCCCATCCCATATCCACCTTCTCCCCTTTGCCTCTATAAGGGTGCTCCCCAACCCACCCATCCTCATCCCCCTATGCTGGGGCATCAAACCTCCACAGGACCAAGGGCCTCCCCTCCCATTGCTGTCAGAAAGGGCCATCCTCTGCTACATATGTATATGAAGTCATGGTTCCCTCCCTGTCCACTCCTTGGTTGGTGGTCTAGTCTCTGGGAGCACTGGGTGGTATGACCAGATGATGTTGATCTTACTATTGGGTTACAATCCCTTTCTGCTTTCCCAGTCCTTGTGCCAGAAACCCAAGCAATCTTCTGTTTGTAATTGTGAAGTAGAGGTAAGAGAATGATCCTAGCCCAGCAAAAAGTCTGCTCACTCAAAGGCATTAGTGCATGTTAATGTAACAAAGAAGTAAACGGAGTCCTGATTCTAAAATTGGCTGAGAAAAATATACTTAATCAAATTCCCACTTAATCCTGGATTTGGGGGATTTTTTTTGGGGGGGGCTTTAAATCCCACTACAGTTTCTTGATTAGAACACCACAATCTTTACCACTTCAAGGGACACTCGGGATTCTTATTACATGATGCAGAGGTTAATCTCTAACTGTAGGTTTGCGGTTTACCACTGCCTTAGAAAAGCTGTGTACTGGAAGAAGCTTATCTGGGTTTTTTTGTTTACAGTTCAGTAACCTTATAGAGGTCAAAGAGAATTGGGGGTATAAAGTAATTGTTAGTACTTGGACGGTCAACCCTGGCGGCTCCACAACTTTCTGAAACATACTATGATTCTAAATGAAGTATAATGAAAATGATTTAAAAATTTAAAGTTTATAATTTTTTATTTGGAGCAGAGTGTGAGGGTACATGGCTGTAACCACAGCATTTGGGGGCTGATGGAGGAAGATGGATGTTCAAGGACAGCCTGGATTGGATAACAAGACCATGTCTGAAAACTCTAACCTACCAAACAAAAAATCTTTATTTGTGGAAAAAAATGGTGACACTTGAAGGGCCTTTCGTCCTTCAGCTGTAAACCATGTACTGATTTTTTGATTCTCTCTTTAATTGGACACAATATACCATAAAAAAAATACACAGAAGAAGACATAGAGTTGTGATGGGGACCTGAAATGAATTAGAGGGGTACAGGAAGTGTTATGATCAAAATACACTACATTACATGCATGAAATCCCCAAAGAATGAAAATGTTAAAAATAAAATAATGATGAACCAAACTATCATAAACTGTGTCGTTAATGCTGAACAAGATAAGAAATTGATCAGAGCTGACTGAATCTGAAATATGAATGCTTTAACTAGAAGTGCGTATCTGTGAGTTCAGAGTCAGCCCCTTAAACTTCGGGCCACAAAGCATATCATGAAACATGAACGACCACCAGTTCTTTGTGCTTGATATAGAAAAGAAGTAAATACAGTTTATTTCCCCTTCCTTTCTTCCTTCTGTTTCATGCCTAACCTTGGCCATTGTGGATTCCCGTTGAGATTGAAGACACAAATTGAGAACCTAACTGTCGTTTTAGGTGTGAGATAGTCATGATGCTGATTTCATTTGAAGTTTGAGTGTCACAGAGGACTAATCCTTTCTATTTGATATAGGCATATATATGCATATGATGCATATCACACACACACAAGTACAGTATACACATACACAAAATTTCATAAGAATAGGTCTTTGATAGCAATGATGGAGGGTGATTCACTTTCAGATAATCTTATATATTATTTTTTGTCACAATTCAATTGCAAGCCAATGTTTGAAACAATGTAACTGACTTTAGAGAGGGGGAACATGGAAGACAGCATTTCTTTGTATTAAAGCAGAGTGATAGAAACATTGTTTTGCTGTTTTTTTTCTATCTTTGTGATTTTTTTTTATACTTGAATTTTAAAACTGTAATCATAATTCAGCTCAGAGACTGAAAATACTTTGAAGGTATACATCTAAAGCTATCGGGCTTGATGACTATTGTTTTATAGACCCTGGGTGGCTATAGTTTTAATCACCTCGGGTGTTTGAAGGCATACCAATGGACCATTAAACAGCTATATCATGCCACAAAGCCATATTCCTGGCAGCAGATGACCCCTACCATCATGTCCTTCCTTGAACATCTTCTAAAACAACACTCAGACAGCTTTACGTATCCATGTGTAGCATGGTAATGTGATCTCGGGCAGGTTGTAGGGATCGGGTTCAACCAAACCAAACAATGGGGCCAATGTCAGTCACAGAGCTGATTTTAGATACAAGAACGTTGTTCTACAGCATGGCAACTGTGACAGTTTTTAGTATCTGTTGCCTTTGTGTAAATCTTCAAGTGAAATCATCATTTTGAGGATAAGACATGAATAAATGTGCCTCTGATCCCTGTTGGCTCTTCTCTTAATGTGTACACACTAGCCAACTGCCAGTCAAAGTCAAGGACTGTATTTCATGCATGTCTCCAGGAAAGATGTGTGGATATCAGTGTCAAATGAAGACTATGACAGAGTCAAGGAAAACACAGTAGCTAAATTGGAAAAGGTACAATTTGCTACTTTGACAGAGGGATAGGAAAAGATAGGCTTAGGTTATTTTGGGGAAAAAAAAGCTTAAGTTGGACATCAAAGACAAGATTATGGAGAAGACAGTTGGAAAAAAGTTATAGTTTAGAAATTACCAGTAAAGCAGTGGGAAACATGAAGTCAACAACCATGTGCACAGGAATTCCTTTTGCAATGATGATGTTTTAATATGAGGTCCTAGAGCCAAGGCTGTAAATGTTTGAAAACATGGAGCAGTGAACTTGAAATGGATAGGTTGTACATTTTAGATGAATGGATTTGTGAGAGATGAACTGTATAGAAATAAAACTTTTAAACAATTTTAAAGAGAATTTACATTTTACATGTAATTATCTTAAAACAAAATTGTAGAAGCCCACAGACCAGGTGGACTATATGTATATTTATTTATGTTTTTCTCCATATATATGTATATATACATATATACACACAAATATATATCAGATAGCAAGCAACATTAATGTATATTTTCTTGGTAGAACATATTCAAAGAGTTGCAAAACTATGTTAATGTTTGAGAGAACAAGGTAATTGGAATTAAAGACAGCAAAAGATAATCGTGGGTGAAGAGTAGACAGTCATCCACTGCCCAGTATCTATGGGATGTACTAACAAAGTGAATTTATGCATTGAAATTATATTCCTGTGCCCATGGGTGTGAGTAGCCAGCTGTGGTAGGTTGGAAATTGCTAGATACTTACCTGGCTTCGAGTTATCACAAGTAGACTTATGTGGTATTGGACTATCCTCACTTCTTCACATTTCCCTCCCCCAATGATTTTAGAAGCACCATGATGAGGCCCAGTTGCAAAATATCCATTTATTGTTTTTCTGAAGCTAGATACACTTTTAAGCTCTTTATGAATTTTTACTTGTCATTATATACATTCTTTGAGGTAGATATTCTTTTTCTTCTTAAATTAAGACATTTTTAAAAATAAATATATTTTAGTCATGATTTGTACCCTCCAGCGGTAGGTATTCTTATCATTTTCTGTATTACAGGGAAGGAAACTGAGACCCTTCCTGATTGTGCAACATTGCTGACTAATAGAATAATAAATCAGAATTACAACTCTAGTTAATCTGCTTTCAAGCTCTTTGGAATCTTACTCCTCATGTTAAACTGCCTGCCTGGTGTTATATATTTAGGAATTCCTCTATTATTTTAAATTATGTAAGTTGTCGAAGGTTACTGAAAGCCTTGTAAATACTGTTTTGATTACATAATTAATTAATTTGTTGTGCAACTGAATTGGTGTGTATGTGTATGTCACAATGCAGGGTGGATTCTCTCTGTCACTACATATGTCACTAGGACTGAACCCTAGTTATCATTCTTGATAGAAGATGCCTTCATCCACTGAGTCAGCTCTTTGGTCTTTAATTCCTTTTCTACATCGTTCATCAATGATACACCAAATTCAGTGTTCCTGAATTTACCTTTTCTGGTCTTGCAGCTGAGTTTATGCTCTGTTTCTATCCCTCATACCGAACAACTCACAACTGCCTGTCACTCAGGGAATGTGACATCTCTTATGTCTTCCATGAGTATCTGCATGTATGTGGTGTGTGTGTGTGTGTATAATACATGTACATATACACATAAAATAAAAATAAGTTTAAAATACACCAAATTTCTGGAGATCCTTTAAAAATTCTGAATGTGGATGAAATGAAAATACGGTATTTTGATTTCATACTTGCATTGGAGAATATTGGCATTGGAACTTATTTGATCCTACTGAATCTCATTATGTTAAGCAAGTAGCCAATCATCTGTTATTCATCAGTGGGGAAATGATTAGTGAAGGTGTTTAGTTGCTTTTCTCAGAAATGTGGAAGAAGACATTGACTGTTTTCCTCTATTGTTATTTCTAGGATTTTTACGGCGTGTTGAGTAGTTATTCAGTGCATTACTCATCCATGGGGATTTCCTGTGTAATAACTTTTACAAGTATAATTTCAAAGGAGAGCAGAGAACTGTGTTTACAGGCATCCACCCACACCCTTTGCCTATGGAGTGTGCTTTCCAAGTCTTAGCTGCGAGCCTCTTTGAAGATAGAAGTAGAATCTAAAAAAAGAAAACTTTTGTTTTGATAGACTGACAAAGGTGTTTTACCTTCTAAGTTTGGGAAATTGTATGGGTGTGATATACAGAAAAGTCTCAAGGCATTTTTCTTTTTAACAATTGTTGGAGGGAGTTCTGGCTGGTTAGAGGAGGTAGCCACTTGAGGTTCCATATCCCCTACTGCTAAGGTCTCAGCTAGAGTCATCTTAGTGGACTGCCTGTTGCCTCCCCCAACCCCAGATTTCTTGCATGTTCCCTACATTTCCATTCAGTCTCCAGGTCCTCTCCCCCAAGCTCTTCCTACATCTTATTCCCCTCCCCCTAGTTGTCCAGGAGGGACTTTCTTCTTCTTAGAGGTGAAGAGGAGGGGGGTGGGGTCATATGAAGGTGTGTGGGGGAGACTGTGAAGAGGGGTGTGGCTGCAATCAGGATGTAAAATGAGTAAATAGATATATTAATGGGGAAAAAAGAAATTTCAAAATAATGCAAAACAGGACTGCCTGATTCACTTATGACCCAATTTTGATACTTGTGTAACTGTTTCTATTTTTGCCCTTCTGCTATTATAACAGACATGGGCACATACACAGCCTATGTTAAGTAATTTCTATGTCTCATATTCTCAAAGCTTAGACCCATGCGAAGCTTACTGATTCCAGGAGAATCTGCATCTAGAGGTAGTAGCACACAGAATCAAACTTCCCAGAAATTCCTTTTCTACTTTCTGACTTTGGAAGGCAGCTGTATTGTAAGTTGACTTCCAAAGTTAGTAACATCAAGAATGCATGCTCATCTTTCCAAGTGACTGATTAGTTTCCCCTCTCCCCTTTTAATTATCCATTGGCGTTTTCAGTCCATATTATCACAGAGTGTTGATATTTTCTTTTTTTTTTTTTAAATTTTCTTTTCTAGGTTGTGGTTTGAGTGTGAACATTGTCACCATCCCCAGTCACTGGCAGAGTGAAATAGGAATTAATATGTATTAATATGTATTGCTTAGGAAGCAATATGTATTGAGTTTTACAGAATGACAGGTCACGTGAAAAATCATGACTTCTAATTTTGCTATGTGGATTAGCCCTTGAGACAAAATTAATAAAAAACTAACTTCAACCCATTTTAGGGGTAAGATGGGGGTTATAATCATTAAAAGAGGATAGTAGAAAAATTTACACTTTGCAATCTCATCAAACACAAGCAGTTAAGGGAAAGGGTAGTCCTTAAGATTGAATAATTTTAAAACACCATGAATAAGAACATTGTAGAAAGAAGGAGGTGCTGCTCTGGGCAACTACATGTGTGAGTCTCCATGATGTGATACAGAACTTTCCTTGGCTTCTTGAGTTTGAACATCTCTTTCTTGATAATGCTGTCATCCATATTCCAGACTTTTCTTTCTTTTTTTTTGTATTTTGTAGTCTGTCTAAATCCAGTGTACTGTTTGGTTATTATTACCGTCAAGGGTAGTTTCAGTGCTTAAATGATATTAGCAAATTATGAAAATATCATAGAAATTGTCAGTACTTTAATTAATCCCCCCAAACCCATATTCAAATGTTATTTAAATATTAAAAATTACTGTCAATAAAAACTGGCTACTCCAGAGTTCAGAATTCTCACAGTATTGTAATTAACCAGTACTGCTGAATACATTTTAACTTAACCAATCATAGGATTGTGGGTTTTAGGATTGTAATCTTTATGACATCTCTTGGGAAGCTCAGAGTTACTAAAGTCTTTGCTAGAACCATCGTTAAATTTTCTCAACACCTTGCAAATTAGCACCCAAGAGTTTTAAAGTATTCAAGAAATTCCAGTTACATTTTCCTACTTAAAAGTTGTGAAAAGGAATTTTGAAAATGCCTAGATCATGCTATAGTATTGGTCTGAAAAACGTAAGAATTTACAGCACCTCTAATGACAATGTCATGGACTATAGGTTTAGTTTGTCTGGGATAGTTTGAAGCAACGGAAGTGTGGATTTTTTTAAATCTCTCTATAAAAAGTTACAAGACTTTTCAGGTATATTAGACTATCAGGATCTCATTCTCAAGTGCCTATATGATTGTGAGCCTTTTCTCTGCTCTTCAAAACTCAGCAAATGGTGTGTGTGTTCTTTTCACTTGTCCCAGTAAGAACTATAATTTCAGTTCTGAAGAGGTGAGTTAATAGCCTTAAAACCTGGCAAGACTATAATCTCTAGACTCAATGGTCTCTAGACAATCTGCACTCTCGCCTGCTGACAGTAGTACTGGCAGCTACACTACAGTCCCACAGATGATGTAAATAACTAACACAATTTCCTACATCTAATTGGTGGAGTGCCAATTTTTGAGAGGCAAAAATTCATAAAATGAAGCCCCAACTTGAGCCTTGTGCTTTCAGTTTCCAGTTTTTGTTTTTCTTTTTAGATATTTTTTTTTGTAAAGATATTGCTTAAGAAATTTCTATAAGGGCAGTTACCACTACAGGTTAAGGAAGACATATTTTGGTTTATGACTTTATTTCTAGTTTTGTCTTGCTGGATCCTCACTGTAGTGTCATGACTGCTAACAACAATGCCCATCAGATCTCAGGACATGGGGTACGGGGCATTGCACAAGAAACTGACAATGGCCTTTGGCATATTTTTATTACATATGATATTGTGGTTGGAATTTTTTTCTGGCCCAAGGCCCAGAGTTTCTTTTTAGTCCCAGGTGGTATGTTCAACTTGCAGAAAGAACTTCTGAAAATTACATTTAAAACTTTGCAGAGAGCTATAGAGTTATTCAAGCTTCTCTGTGTGAATGACAGTGTTTATTACCAAATGAAATGCAAGCCCAAACCCTCAGTTAAAAAAAAAAAATCAAGAAGAAACATAACCTGGTTTGTTACAAAACTGACTCAGAGAAATAAATCAACACAGGTTCTCAAACTTGCTTTAACAGGCTGTAGAATGATATGAATATGTACATTGTACATATATATTCATATTTCAAAAGAATGTAAATGAATCTTTAATTCTGCTATAAATACAAAAGCAGAGTAAGACGGGTGTGCTTAGAGTGGCAGTGTTCAGGAGTGGAGGCTATGGGTTAGCATTTTCTTTTTATAATTGAAAATAGATGTCTTTCCTCCAATATATTCTGATTAAGGGTCTCCTTCCCAGGTCCTCCTCACACATTCAAAGTCAGTTTCTTTCTTGCTCTCTGTCATTAGAAAACAAAGCAGGCATCTAAAGAAGAAAAAAATCTATTAATATTCTATTGTATAAATTTAACACATTTTCTTCTGTTGCTGGACATCTAGGCTGTTTACAATCTCTGACTATCACAAACGAAACAGCAACAAGCAAGGATGAACAAATGTCTCTGTGGTAGGAAGAAGCAAACTTTGGATCTATGACCAAGAATGGTATAGATGGATTCTGAGGTAGAGCTATTTACCGTGTCCCAAGGGACAGCCATGCTGAATTCCTTAGTGACTGTACAAGTTTTCATTCCCATCAGCATTGAATGAGTGTTCCCCTTACTCCACATCCTTGTTAGCATGAGTTATCATTTGTTTTGTTTATCGTGGCCACACTGACTGGTGCAAATTGAAATCTCAAAGTAATGTTCATTTGCATTTACCCAGATGACTAAGGATGTTGAACATTTAAGTACTTCTCAACCTTTTGTGTTTTATCTTTTGAAAACTTTCTGTTTAGTTTTGCGCCTCAGTTTGAAATTGGGTTGTTTTTCTAGTGTCCATAGTTTTTTAGGTTTTTTTAAATATATATTTTAGATAATAACTCTCTTTTGGACTTGTAATTAGTAAAGCTCTTTTCCCACTCTGTAGCCTGCCACTTTGTCTGAATGATAATTATTTTTGCCATGCAGAAGCTTTTAAATTTCATAAATTTCCATTTACTAGTTGCTGGTCTCAGGGCCTGTGCTATTCAGGTCACCATTTTCTTATTTCTAATTTTAAAAAATGTTATTTTTTTTCAATTTAGTATGAATTATTAAATAGTCACATATAGTGGTGATTTTTTTGAAGTATGCCTCCTTTCCCTAGTCTCTTCAAGCTTTTTAATCATAAAGGCATGTTGAATTCTATGCCTATTGAGATGATTTTGTGTTCTGACCTGAGACTATTTGCCTGCTGTTAATTTATTTAATGATATAATGATTTGCAGTACCATTCTTGAATATCCAGAATGAGACCAACTTGGTTATAGCATGTGATCTTCATTTGCAATTTGCTAGTATTTAACTGAGAGGTTTTGGGCCGGCAGTTTGCTTTTATTGTTGTGTTCTTGTCTGGTTTTGGTGTCAGGGTAGTACTGGACTCATAGAATGATTGTGAAAGTATTCCTTTCCTTTATATTTTATGGAATAGTTTGAAGAACAGTGGTATCAAGTCTCTTAAGGCCTGGTAGAATTTAGTGGAGACTCTGTTTCTGAGGTTTTCTCTGTTGAGACTCTTACTGTTTCAATATCATTGATCATTAAAGATTTGCTTTATGTGTTTATATTCTTTTGATTTAATTTTTCAAAATAAATCTCATTCTGTAATCTAGGATAGCTGAGAACTCACTAAGTAGAGTCCAGGTTGATGTAAATTTATGGCCATCCTCCTGCATCAGGTTCATAAGTACTGATCACAGCATTCACTATGATGCTTGGTCTTAAGTTAAATGGTTAATCATATGTATTTAGACACTTCTCAGTTTTTGTTTACTACACTTTGTTTACATTTTTAATTTTTTAAATTTTTTCTCAACCTGCTTTTATACCATTTTAATTATATGAAAGTATAAAGGTCAGTTTTAGTTTGAGGAACTAGCAATATAATAGATGGAAATAGTCAAGGAACAAGTAAGACAATAAACACAAATAGTCAAAGGACAGGCAAGGCAATAAACAAACTCCTATGATCACTCCCATGATCACTGCTTCTAACGGCTTATCAGGATGACTAAAATATCTGAGCCTACTTCTCTGTCCTAGCCCAAAGTCATTTTCATGCCTAAAGCCTACTTCTTTGTTCTAGCTTAAGATTTTGGTTTCTATCTGAAATTACTTTTTCGTTCTAGCCTAAGATTTAGATTCCTGACTGAAATTACTTCTTTGTTCTAGCCTAATGTCACATTCCTGCCTGACGCCCATTTCCTTGTTCTTGGCCAATGTCAGATTCCTGCAAAGCAGCCACAAAACCTCTCCACATCTCCCCCTTTTTTATTTCATAAACAAGACCGAGACTGTCTTAGGCTGTTATGGCAAGAATGCCTTTATTACTCATCACGGAATATGCATTATCAAAAGCAATGCATTTCTGTCTTAGGTTGGTAAGATTCTCTGTGCAGAACCTTACCAGTCCTTGACATGCCAGTCTAGTAAATTAATAACTCTGTCTGGGGGTCCATTTTCAGTTTCAAGACATGTACTTTGTCTGCCAACATGTTGATGCTGTTGAAGACAAGCTTTAACACAATAGACAGGAATAAAAGTTTTCCTAGGACAAAAAGGGCTAGCATGATCAAGCTATATATGTCATTCTTGAAGAAGCTTGACCAAAATGGAAATACTGACCTCAGACTATGGATAATTTTATCAGCAGTATCTGCAACATCAATGCTCAGTAGAGCAGCATTCTTTAAATTCATAAGCTCACTATGTAAACTTAAAACATCCAGAGAAGTGTTAGAATTATGCCAAACACCCTGCAAGTATCTTTAAACTTTTTTTAATTATAATGACTATCACTGTAAATTTTAGAAGTAACAACTCCATTGGTATTTGGCATGACACTTGAGATGGCTCCTTACTCTTAAATTCTGAACTTCTTTCCAGTAATTTGAATAGGATAAAGAGCATCAATTCAGTTATTCCAAACGCCTATCTAAATCCTCTTGTATAACCAACACATTAGTAACATTTGTTTTTTGCTAAATGATTAACAAAAGTAGCTGCCTTAGGTTCTTGTGTCAAAGCAATTGCAGAAGAAGTGGTGCTAGCAATTAATGTAATTGAAGCTGTTATACCAGCAATAATCAAGCCCACTACCCTCTTGTTTCTGCTTAAAGCCTGACTCATTTCTTCTAGTACTTGTAAGCTTTTTTTTTTTTTTTTTTTTTTTAAGAATACCAAGGTTCTGTACTACTCAGGCCAATAAAATAAAAGCTGGTTGATTACCCTCATAACAGACAATCCAGGTTTCAACACACTAACATAATTAGAAGGTGTACAACCAATGCAACTTACATTAAATACTATAGAAGAAACAAAAATAATTTTAACTTGACAATTAAAAGAGCCTAACTTATGTGCTGTTTGAAAACCAGATCCTGCCCCAACTTTATCTCTTGTTAACATAACATCATAGAGCATTGCAGCTAACTTCTAAATATGTCTCTGAAAATGACCAAAACCAGCCTTCCAAATGAAGACTGTTATTTCCAATATTGAATTGATTTCTAGACCAGTTCATAATTGAGTCAGAATAACTGGACACAATTAAGAAAAATACAAGAGCCATTAAACTTCTTTTTTTGATTCTCTGTCCCAAAAGGTCTAAAAGCTTGAGGCAAGGCAACTTGCCCCATTTGGGATATAGGCAAGCAAAGGTGTTCAGGCACATATGTCCAATACAGCTTCCCAATCACCATTGTCAGGGCACTCAGCAAACTCACAGGTCAGCACCATTCTTTGTCCCAGTATTAGCATGTTTTACTAATCACTCTGGTAGCCACCATGCTCCTTCAGCATCCTGCAGAAAAAACACAAACATGCCATTTTCCCCATATTAAACACCTGATTGGGATCATGCCATATGCCAGTAAGTGGATCCTTCCTTTTCACCTAGGCATAAGTATGCCTAGTTGTAGGGTGCCATAGACACTAAGTAGAAAGTTCTTTGGCATCCAATTTTTTTTTTTGTCTTTATAATTTCTTTTTTTTTATTGGAAAATTTTTTTTAAATTTCAGATGTTCTCTCCTTACCCCATTTCACCCCCCCTCCCAGGAACTCACTATCCCTTCCCCCCTCCTCCTGCCTCCACGTTGGTGTACCCCCACCCACCCTCCCCGTACCTCACCTCCCCACCCTCGAGTATCCCCCCCCACAACGTCCAGCCTTCATGGGACCAAGGATCTCTTCTCCCACTTACATATAGCTCCCTTGCATATATAACTGGAGCCATGGGTCCCTCCCTAAGTGCTCCCAGGCTGGTGGTTTAGACCCTGGGGGCTCTGATTGGTTGGGATTGTTGCTTTCCTCATGGTGTCGCAAATCCTCTCAACTCCTTCTGCCTTCACTCTATCTTCTCCATTGGGAACCCCAGGCTCAGTTTAATGGTTAGCTGTGAGCATCTGCCTCTGAGTATGTCAGACTCTTGCAGACCTCTAAGGAGACAGCTATATCAGGCTCCTGTCAGCATGTACATCCTGACATCCACATCAACCTCTACCTTTGGTGACTGCACATAGGATGGATTTCCAGGTAGAATGGTCTGTAGACAGTCCCTCCTTCAGTTTCTGTCCTGCACTGTATCTCCATATTTGCACCCTTGAGTATTTTGTTACTCCTTCTAAGAAGGACTGAAGGCTCCCCTATTTGGTCATCATTCTTCATGAGCTTTATGTGGTCTGTGAGTTGAATCTTGGGTATTTCAGGCTTCTGGGCTAAAATCCAATAATCAGTGAGTGAATACCATGTATGTTCTTTTGTGATTGGGTTACTTCACTCAGGATGATATTTTCTAGTTCCATCCATTTATATAAGAATTTATCAAATTCATTGTTTTTAATAGCTGAGTAATATTCCATTGTATAAATGTATCACATTTTTTGTATCCATTCCTCTGTTGAAGGGCATCTGGGTTCTTTCCAGTTTCTGGCTATTATAAATAAAGCTGCTATGAACATAGTGGAGCATATGTCCTTGTTATGTGTTAGAGCATCTTCTGGGTATATGCCCAGGAGTGGTATAGCTGGGTCCTCAGGTAGTGATATGTCACATCCCTTCATGGTAAAAGTCTTGGAAAGAACAGGAATTCAAGGACCATACCTAAACATAGTAAAAGCAATATACAGCAACAGTAGCTAACATCAAACTAAATGGAGAGAAACTTGAAGCATTCCCACTAAAATCAGGGACTAGGCAAGGCTGCCCACTCTCTCCCTACCTATTCAAAATAGTACTGGAAGTCCTAGCCAGAGCAATCAGACAACAAAAAGAAATCAAAGGAATACAAATAGGAAAGGAAGAAGTCAAAATATCACTATTTGCAGATGGTATGATAGTATATTAAGTGACCCCAAAAACTCCACCAGAGAACTCCTAAACCTGATAAACAACTTCAGCAAGGTGGCAGGTTATAAAATCAACTCGAACAAATCAGTAGCCTTTCTCTACATGAAAGATAAACAGGCTGAAAAAGAAATTAGGGAAATGACACCCTTCACAATAGACACACATAATATAAAATACCTCGGGTGAATCTAACCAAGCAAGTGAAAGATCTGTATGACAAGAACTTCAAGTCTCTGAAGAAAGAAATTGAAGAAGATCTCAGGAAATGGAAAGATCTCCCATGCTCATGGATCGGCAGGATTAATATAGTAAAAATGGCCATCTTGCCAAAAGCAATCTACAGATTCAATGCAATCCCCATTAAAATACCAACTCAATTCTTTACAGAACTAGAAAGAGAAATTCTAAAATTTATTTGGAACAACAAAAAACAAAGGATAGCTAAAACTATTCTAAACAATAAAAGAACTTCTGGAGGAATTGCTATCCCTGACCTCAAGCTTTACTACAGAGCAGTAGTGATAAAAACGGCCTGGTATTGGTACAGAGACAGGCAGGAAGATCAGTGGAATAGAGTTGAAGACCCAGAAATGAATCCACACAACTATGGTCATTTAATCTTTGACAAAGGAGCTAAAACCATCCAGTGGAACAAGGACAGCATTTTCAACAAATGGTGCTGGTTCAACTGGAGGACAGCATGCAGAAGAATGCAAATCGATCCATTCCTATCTCCTTGTACAAAGCTCAAGTCCAGGTGGATAAAGGACCTTCACATAAAACCAGACACACTGAAACTAATAGAAGAGAAAGTGGGGAAGACCCTCGAATACCTAGGCACAGGGGAAAAGTTCCTGAACAGAACACCAATGGCCTATGCTCTATGATCAAGAATTGACAAATGGGACCTCATAAAATTGCAAAGTTTCTGTAAGGCAAAGGACACTGTCAATAGGACAAAACGGCAACCAACAGGTTGGGAAAAGATCTTTACCAATCCCACATCCGATAGAGGACTAATATCCAATATATACAAAGAACTCAAGAAATTAGACTCTAGGCAACCAAATAACCCTATTAAAAAATGGAGTAAGGAGCTAAACAAAGAATTCTCAACTGAGGAAATGCAAATGGCCGAGAAGCACCTAAAGAAATGTTCAGCATCCTTGGTCATCAGGGAAATGCAAATCAAAACAACCCTGAGATTCCACTTCACACCAGTCAGAATTGCTAAAATCAAAAACTCAGGTGATAGCAGATGCTGGCAAGGATGTGGAGAAAGAGGAACACTCCTCCATTGTTGGTGGGATTGCAAGATGGTGCAACCACTATGGAAATCAGTCTGCCGGTTCCTCAGAAAATTGGGCATCCAAATTTTTTAAAAATTTAAAATAAAAAGAACATGATTTAAATAAATTTGTGATGTATGGGAATATAACTTCTCCCTTTTTTATTTTATGAAGATATTGTTTTAAAGTTCCATGGGCCCATTCCACAATAGTTTGTCCTTGAGGATTATAAGGAATCCCAGTAATATGGGTAATATTAAATTTTGACAAAAAGTCTCAAATGCTCAACTATAATAGCCAGTTCCATTATCTGCTTTTTTATTGATTATTTTATTTATTTACATTTCAGATGTTATCCCTTTTCCCCATACCCCCCCAAAACCCTTGTCCCATCCCCCCTCCTTCTGCTTCTATGAGGGTGTGCTCCCACGCATCCAGCCATTCCCACCTCTCCACTCTCAAATTCCTCCACACTGGGGCATCCAGCCTTCCCAGGACCAAGGCCCTCCTCTCCTACCTATGCCTGACAAGGCCGTCCTCCACTACATATACAGCTAGAACCATGGGTCCCTCCATGTGTTCTCAGGCTGGCGGATTAGACACTGGTAGCTCTGGTTGGTTGGTATTGTATCCCCATGGGGCTGCAAGCCCATTTGACTTTTTCAGTCTTCTCTAACCCCTCCATTGGGGACCTTGTGATCAGTTCAATGGTTAGCTGCAAGCATCTGAGCATTTCCTCTGTATATGTCAGGCTCTGGCAGAGCCTCCCAGGAGACAGCTATATCAGGCTCCTGTCAGCATGCATTTCCTGGCATCCACAACAGTGTTTGCATTTGGTGACTGCAGATGGGACGGATCCCCAGGTGGGGCAGTCTCCGCACGGCCCCTTCTCCAGTATCTGCTCCAGACTTTGTCTTCTTATTTGCTTTCATGAGTATTTTGTTACTCTTCAAAGAAGGATCGAAGCACCCACACTTTGGTTTTCCTTCTTCTTGAGGTTTATGTGGTCTGTGAGTTTTATCTTGGGTATTGTGAGATTTGGGCTAATATCCACTTATTAGTGAGTGCAGAACATGTGTGTTCCTTTGTGATTGGGTTATCTCCCTCAGGATATTTTCTAGTTCCATCCATTTGCCTTAAGAATTTCATGATTTCATTCTTTTTAATAGCTGAGTAGTAATCCATTGTGTAAATGTACCACATTTTCTATATCCATTCCTCTGTTGAAGGACATCTAGGTTCTTTCCAGCTTTTGCCTATTATAAATAAAGCTGCTATGAACATAGTGGAGCATGTGTCCTTGTTATATGTTGGAGCATCTTTTGAGTATATGCCCAGGAGTGGTATAACTGGGTACTCAGTTAATACTATGTCCAATTTTCTGAAGAACTGCCAGACTGATTTTCAGAGTGGTTGTACCAGCTTACAATCCTACCAGCAATGGAGGAGTGTTCCTCCTTTACATCCTCTCCTGCATCTGCTGTCACCTGAGTTTTTGATGTTATCCAGATGTTAGCCATTCTGACTGTTGTGAGGTAGAATCTCAGGGTTGTTTTGATTTGCATTTCCCTGATGACTAAGGATGTTGAACATTTCTTTAGGTGCTTCATTGTCATTCAATATTCCTCAGATGAAAATTCTTTGTTGAACTCAGTACCCCATTTTTAATAGAGTTATTTGGTTGTCTGGAGTCTAATTTCTTGAGTTCTTTGTATATTTTGTATATTAGCCCTCTATTAGATGTCGGATTGGTAAAGATCTTTTCCCAATCTGTTGGGAATTTTGTCCTATTGACAGTGTCCTTTGCCTTACAGAAGCTTTGCAATTTTATGAAGTCCCATTTGTCAATACTTACACTCAGAGCATAAACCATTGGTTTTCTGTTGAGGAATGTTCTCCCTGTGCCCAAGTATTCTAGGCTTTTCCCCACCTTCTTTTCTATTAGTTTCAGTGTATCTGGTTTTATGTGGCGGGCCTTGATCCAGTTGGACTTGAGTTTTATACAAGGAGATAAGAATGGATCGATTTGTATTCTTCTGCATGCTGACCTCCAGTTGAACCAGCACCATTGTTGAAAATGCTGTCTTTTATCCACTGGATGGTTTTAGCTCCTTTGTCCAAATCAAGTGACCGTAGGTATGTGGGTTCATTTCTGGGTCTTCAATTCTAGTCCATTGATCTTCTTGTCTATCTCTGTACTAATACCATGCAGTTTTTATCACTATTGCTCTGTAGTACAGCCTGAGGTCAGGAATGGTGATTCCTCCAGAAGTTCTTTTATTGTTGAGAATGGTTTTTGCTATCCTGGATTTTTTGTTATTCTAAATGAACTTGAGAATTTCTCTTCCTAACTCTATGAAGAATTGAGTTAGGATTTTAATGGGGATTGCATTGAATCTGTAGATTGCTTTTGGCAAGATGGCCATTTTTATTACTATATTAATCCTGCCAATCCATGAGCATGGGAGATCTTTCCATCTTCTGAGATTTCTTTTATTTCTTTCTTCAGAGACTTGAAGTTCTTGTCATACAGATCTTTCACTTGCTTGATTAGATTCACACCAAGGTATTTTGTATTATTTGTGGCTATTGTGAAGGGTGTCATTTCCCTAATTTCTTTCTCAGCCTGTTTATCCTTTGAGTAGAGGAAGGCTACTGATTTGTTTGAGTTAATTTTATATCCATCCACTTTGCTGAAGTTGTTTATCAGGTTTAGGAGTTCTCTGGTGGAACTTGTGGGGTCACTTAAGTATACTATCATATCATCTGCAAATAGTGATATTTTGACTTCTTCCTTTCAAATTTGTATTCCTTTGATCTCCTTTTGTTGTCTAATTGCTCTGGCTAAGACTTCCAGTACTATATTGAATAGGTAGGAAGAGGATGGGCAGCCTTATCTAGTCCCTGATTTTGGTGGGATTGTTTCAATTCTCTCCATTTAGTTTGATGTTGGCTACTAGTTTGCTGTATATTGCTTTTACTATGTTTAGGCATGGGCCTTGAATTCCTGATCTTTCCAAGACTTTTACCATGTCAAATGCTTTCTCACATCTAGTAAGATGATCTTTTCTTTTTGAGTTTGTTTATATAGTGGATTATGTTGATGGATTTCCGAATATTGAACCATCCCTGCATTCCTGTGATGTAGCCAACTTGATCATGATAGATGATTGTTTTGATGTGTTCTTGGATTCGGTTTGCAAGAATTTTTTTGAGTATTTTTGCATTAGTATTCATAAGGGAGATTGGTCTGAAGTTCTCTTTCTTTGTTGGGTCTTTGTGAGGTTTAGGTATGTGTGTGATTATAGTTTCATAGAACAAATTGGGTGGTTTTCCTTCTGTTTCTATTTTGTGGAATAGTTTGAAGAGAATTGGTGTTAGGTCTTCCTTGAGTTTGTGATAGAAACCATCTGGTCCTGTGCTTTTTTTTTTTTTTTTTTTTTTTTTTTTGGGGAAGACTTTTAATGACTGCTGCTATTTCTTTAGGGGTTATTGGACTTTCAGATGGTTTATCTGTTCCTGATTTAGCTTTAGTACCTGGTATGTCTAGAAAATTGTCCATTTCATCTGGATTTTCCAGTTTTGTTGAGTATAGGCTTTTGTAGTAGGATCTAATGATTTTTTTGAATTTCCTCAGTTTCTGTTGTTATGTCTCCCTTTTCAGTTCTAATTTTATTAATTTGGATACTGCCTCTGTGCCCTCTGGTTAGTCTGCTAAGGGTTTATCTATCTTGTTGATTTTCTCAAAGAACCAGCTCCTGGTTTTGTTGATTCTTTGTATAGTTCTTTTTTGTTTTTATTTGGTTGGTTTCAGCCCTGAGTTTGATTATTTCCTGCAAATACTCCTCTTGGGAGTATTTGCTTCTTTTTATTTTAGATCTTTCAGGTGTGCTGTCAAACTACTAGTGTATGCTCTCTCCAGTTTTTTTTTTTGTAGCCACTTAGTGCTATGAGTTTTCCTCTCAGCACTGCTTTCATTGTGTCCCATAAGTTTTGGTATGATGTGCCTTCATTTTCATTAAATTCTAAAATGTTTTTAATTTCTTTCTTTATTTTTACCTTGATCAAGTTATCATTGAGTAGAGTGTTGTTCAGTTTCCATGTGTATGTGGGCTTTCCATTGCTTTTGTTGTTATTGAAGACCAGTCTTAGTTCATAGTAATCTGAAAGGATGTGTGGTATTATTTCAATCTTCTTGTATCTGTAAAGGCCTGTTTTGTAACCAATTATATAGTCTGTTTTGGTGAAGGTACCATGAGGTGCTGAGAAAAAAGTATATTCTTTAGTTTTAGGATGAAATGTTCTATAGATATCTGTTAAATCCATTTGGTTCATAACTTCTGTTAGTTTCACTGTGTCTCTGTTTAGTTTGTGTTTCCATCATCTGTCCATTGCTGAGTGTGAGGTGTTGAAATCTCCCAGTATTATTGTGTTAGGTGCAATGTGTGCTTTGAGCTTTAGTAATGTTTCTTTTATGAATGTGGGTGCCCTTTCATTTGGAGCATAGATATTCTGAATTGAGAATTCATTTAAGTAGATTTTTTTCTTTGACAAGTATGATGTGTCCTTCCTTATCATTCTTGATAACTTTTGGTTGAAAGTCAATTGTATTCGATATTAAATGGCTACTCAGCTTGTTTCTTGGGACCATTTACATGTAAAATTGTTTTTAGCCTTTTACTCAGAGGTAGTGTCTGTCTTTGTCACCGAGGTGCATTTCCTGTGTGCATCAAAATGCTGTGTCCTGTTTATGTATCCAATCTGTTAGTCTATGTCTTTTTAATTGGGGAATTGAGTCCGTTGATATTAAGAGATATTAAGGAAAAGTGACTGATGGTTCCTGTTATTTTTGTTGTTAGAGGTAGAATTATGTTTGTGTGTCTATGTTCTTTTGGGTTTGTTGGAAGATTACTTTCTTGCCTTTTCTATGGTGTAGTTTTCCTCTTTGTGTTGGAGTTTTCCATCTATTATCCTTTGTAAGACTGGATTTTTGAAAAGATACTGTGTTTATTTGGTTTTGTCATGGAATATCTTGTTTTCTCCAACTATGGTCATTGAGATTTTTGTTGGATATAGTATCCTGGGCTGGCCTTTGTGTTCTCTTATGGTCTGCATGATGTTTGTCTGGAATCTTCTGGCTTTTATAGTCTCTAGTGAGAAGTCTGGTGTAATTTTGATAGGTCTGCCTTTATGTGTTATTTGACCTTTTTCCCTTATTGCATTTATTTATTTATTTATTTATTTATTTATTTATTTATTTATTTATTTATTTATTTGCAGAAGCTAAAATGGAAAGCCTTTCTTTTCTTTTTTTTTTATTGGAAATTTTATTTACATTTCAGATGTTTTCCCCTTACCCCATTTTCCCCCCTCCCTCCCAAGAACTCCCTATCCCTTCCTCCTCGTCTTTCCTCTATGATGGTGTACCCCTACCCACCCTCCCCCGTACCTCACCTCCCCGCCCTCGAATATCCCCCCACATGACGTCCAGCCTTCATGGACCAAGGATCTCTTCTCCCACTTATATATAGCTCCCTTGCATATATAGCTGGAGCCATGGGTCCCTCCCTAAGCGCTCTCAGGCTGGTGGTTTAGACCCTGGGGGCTCTGGTTGGTTGGGATTGTTGCTTTCCTCATGGTGTCACGAATCCTCTCAATTCCTTCAGCCTTCACTCTATCTTCTCTATTGGGAACCCCATGATCAGTTTAATGGTTAGCTGTGAGCATCTGCCTCTGAGTATGTCAGACTCTTGCAGACCTCTAAGGAGACAGCTATATCAGGATCCTGTCAGCATGTACTTCCTGACATTCACATCAACGTCTACCTTTGGTGACTGCACATGGGATGGATACCCAGGTGGAATGGTCTGCAGATGGCCCCTTCTTCAGTTTCTGTCCTGTACTTTGTCTCCATATTTGCTCCCTTGAGTATTTTGTTACTTCTATGAAGGACTGAAGTCCCCCCGCCCCCCAACTTGGTCATCATTCTTCATGAGCTTTATGTGGTCTGTGAGTTGAATCTTGGGTATTGGATTTTAACCCTTACTGCTTTTAATATTCTTTCTTTGTTTTGTGCATTTGACTATTATGTGACAGGAGGAATTTCTTTTCTGTTCCAGTCTATTTGGCGTTCTGTAGGCTTTTTGTATGTTTATGGGCATCTCTTTCTTTACGTTAGGAAAGTTTTCTTCTATAATTTTGTTGATGATATTTAAGTCTAGAATCTTCCCTCTTTTCTATTTCTGACCCTTTAAGTCTAGAATCTTCCCTCTTTTCTATTTCTATTATCCTTAGGTTTGGTCGTCTCATTTTGTCCTGGATTTCCTGGATGTTTTGGGTTAGGAATTTTTTGCATTTTGCATTTTCTTTGACCATTATGTCAATGTTTTCCATGGTATCTTCTGCACCTGAGATTCTCTCTTCTATTTCCTGAATTCTGTTGGTGATGTTTGTGTCTATGACTCCTGATCTTTTTCCTAGGTTTTCATCTCCAGGATTGTCTCCCTTTGTGATTTCTTTATCGTTTCTATTTCCATTTTTAGATCTTGGATGGTTTTGTTCAATTCCTTCATCTGTTTGGTTTTGTTTTCTTGTAATTCTTTAAGAGGTTTCTGTGTTTTCTCTTTAAAGACTTCTACCTGTTTACCTGTGTTCCCCTGTAATTCTTTAAGGGAGTTTATTTATATCTTTCTTAAAGTCCTCTATCATCATCATGAGAAGTGATTTTAAATCTTAATCTTGCTTTTCTGGTGTGATGGGGTATCCAGGACTTGCTATGGTCAGAGAACTAGGTTCTGATGATGTCAGGTAACCTTGGTTTCTGTTTCTTATGTTCTTGTGCTTACCTTTCACCATCTGGTTGTCTCTAGTGCTACCTGCCCTCACTGTGTCTGACTGGATTCTATCTCTCCTGTTATCTTGGTTATGTCAGAACTCTTCAGAGTCTAGCTATCATTGTGATCCTGTGATCCTGAGACACAGTGTATGAGCTTCTGGCATCAGGCTGCCTCTGGGATCCTGAAATCCTATGATCCTGGGCATGTTAGAGCTCCTGGGAGTCCAGCTTCCTCTAGGTGTTGTGATTAGTTGCAGAGCTAGCGCCCAAGGTCTGCCAAGGGTACTGGCTCAGACCGAAAGGAACCCATGCCAATAAGTCAGGATATAGTGTCTTCTCGGGAGCAGACCAGCTAGGATTCAATTGCTCTGGGTGCACTGTATCCTCAACTGCTCTGAGTACAGCAGATCCTCTTGGATGGGTCAGAATATGGTGTCTTACTGGGAGCAGACCGGCTAGGAGTTTGTCCCAGCAGAAAGGACCAGGCAGAGGGGGTGGAAGGGGAATGGTATTCGGGAGGGCAGGGTTTTGGTGGGTGATGAGTCCCCAGTGTGCCGGGCGCCCAGCTGCAGCTTGGGACTTCAGGTTGTGGGGAAGTGTTCTTTTCTTATCAACTACTTTGAGTGCAGAGGATCTTCTTGGATCAGAATGTAGTGTTTTCCTGGGAGCAGACTAACTAGGACTTATTACACTTTTTAAAATTCAATGTTTTAAAAATATTTCCTGACAGGTTTTTTTTTTGGATTTTGTTGGTATCCGTTGGTAGAGTTCTCTTTTGAAAGGTTATTTTGTTAATTTCAATCATCTCTTCCTTTGTTTCTTTTTTCTTTCTTTTTGCTATTTTGATTTAGGATAGCTAATATTGGTTACCTTTCTATTGAAAGACATCCTTGAATCATTGACTCTTCATATTGTTCCACATCATTGAGTTCTTCTCTGATCTTTGTTGTTTCTTTCTACTTACTAAGTTGAGTTTGACTCATTCTTGTTTTTCCGAGACTTTGCAGCTCATCATTAGGTTATTTGCCTTCTCTGTAAATTTTTCTTATTAATGTAGACATTCAAACTTCTACACTTTTCTCACCGCACTTGCCTTTTTGTGTCTCAGAGGTTCTGGATAGCATCTTCTCATTTATTCAGTTTCCTACTGATTATCCAATGGTGAATACTGTTTAACCTTTATGCTTTGCCGTTATTATAATTTACTTTGCTACTGACATCTATTTTGATTTCATTTAGGTTGCCTAGAGACAGGAGAACTTATTTAACTTCTTTTGTACTCTTTAAAGAATGCTTAATTGCATAGAATTCAATCTATGTTGGAGATAGTTCCACAGACTGCTGAGAAGAATATATATCCTTCAGCCTTTGAATAGAACATTCTGTAGATTTCTATTCTGTCTGTTTAATCTGTGGTTCTATTTAACTCTGAAGTCTCTTTGTTAATCTCTTTGAATCTGGATGATTTATGTGCATGGGGTCTTGTAGATCACTTCTAGTCATATATGGACATATCATCCTTTTTTTCTGGTCATGTTTGTTTTATGAAATTATACCATGTTTTGGTCTCTATCAATGGTCATATCATTCTGATGGGTTGTTCCCTTTATTAATATGTAGTAAACTTTCTTATCTTTGACATAGCTTCAATTTTTCCTGGAAGCCTGCTTTGTCTGATATTGAAAATGCTTTTTTTAGTTTTTTAAAATGTATTTTAAGTTAAAATGTAATTATACCTATTCACCTCTCCCTTTTCTCACTCCATCCCTGATCATGTCTCTTCCTTCCAATCCCTCACAAGTCCCTTCTCTGTTTCCAGCTTAAACTGACAGCCTTTCCCTCTTGACTATTTTTGTTACACACACACACACACACACACACACACAAATATACATATGCATAATACATACATACATACATACATACATACATACATATGAGTCTGTGTATGATTTTAGGTATGACCACTGTGTATTAGATAATTCATTAGGGGCCCTTCCCTAGGAGAGTCTAATTCTTCCTCTCTCAGTAATCATTAGTTATCTGTAGTTGTCTAGGATGGGGACTTGTGAGATCTCTCACCTTCTGTATTAAGATGTCGATTGATACTGTCATTGTTCAGGTCTTGTTTAGGCAGTCGTCTCTAAGAGAAAATTTCATAGCAAACTTCCTGATCCTTTGACTCTTACCATCATTCTATCTCCACTTCTTTGATATTCCCCGAGGTTTAGGTGTAGGAGTTGTGCTATAGATATATCTGTTTAGGACTTGGCTCCCCACAATCTACTGATCTCTGCATTGTGTCCAGAAATGGTTTTCTATAATGGTCTCTACTTGCTGTAAAGGGAAGCTTCTCTGATGAGGGCTGAGAACAATACTTATCTTTGGGTAAAAGGATAAGTTTTAGAATGGTAATAGATTTGCTTTTATGATCTACAATCTCACTAATCCAGGTAGTTGACAAGGTTTCTAGAACTGAGTGTGAAAATCCTTCTTTTGAGTTCTTGGTCAGAGTACTCCATGTTGTTCTGAAAACAGTATAGGCTACTCCTGTTGCCCTTGATTGCCTGCATCTCGGGATGAAGGTATGGCTCTATTGCTATAAACTCTGCTGAGTGATGTAACTATGTTTTGTTTAAACACACACACACACACACACACACACACACACACACATAGTGGTGTATATATATGTATATAATTGGGTGGGGAGTGTGCATGCATGCGTGTTGTATATAAATTTAGGTAAATATAAAATATGATTCCTTGAGCCTTTGTCAAAGAAACATGGTGCTATTTTTCTCCTAATGCATTTGGATTGCTGTAGCTTTCCCATCTTTCCATTTTCTTTGGTAAAGTTTGTCTTTACTAATAGCATGTGTCTCTGTAGGCAATAAAGAGTTGTATCTGCTTTTAATCTGCAGCATACCTGTCCTATAATTGGAGAGTCAAGACAATTTACATTTAGTATTATTCTTAGTAGAGGTTTCTGATTTCTTGAAAAGGTTTTGTTTGTTTTCCTGTTTGGTTCTGTTTGGGCATTGCTGGTTCAGGCTGTGCTTCTTCTGCCTCTATGTGTAGGAGTCCTTAAATATCCTCTGTTATTCTGGCTCTGTGGTCATGTTTTCTTTGAATTTGTGGTCATTTTGGAAGATCATAATTTGTTCATTGATTTTAAAGGATAGCATAGTTGAATATACGAATCCTGGTTGGAAATTACTCACGTTCAACTTTTGAACTATATTAGATGCTTTCCTAATGTTAGGAAATTTGCTATGAAATTTTTCTGATCAGTTTGTCTGCAATGACTTGAGATATTTCCTCTCATAGGATTCAATACTGTTCCTAGGTTGCACATTTGTGGCCCTTTAGCTGTAATGTCCTGTGGAGAGGGTTTTGTTTGCTCTTGTCTACCTGGGGCTTTACATTCCTCTTGTGACTGTTCATCTTGTTCATATCCTGCTTGGATGTTTGTTTTTGTTTGTTTGTTTTTACAAGTTGACCGAATCCTTTTGTTTGTTTTGGATTTCCTAACCAAGACTCACAGTTTAGAGGAGCTATGTTGTCTTGGTTTTTCATATGTTGTTTTTTTTTTTCTATTTGTGTGTTACAATTTTTGTTGGCATTTCTTCTAGGCTCTGCCCCACAGTTACTTGGCAACAGCCAGGTGTGCCTGACTCACTGTATAAGGGGCTGCTTGCCCTCTTCCTCTCTCTCTTCTCTTGCTCTCTTACTCCCTCAGTCCCCTCTCTCCTCATTCCCCTCCCCTTCTCTCATGGCTGACCTATACTTTTCTCTTTCTCTGTCTCTCTGCCTCTCTCTCTGTCTCTGTGTCTTTCTGTGTCTCTGTCTCTCTTTCTTTCTCTCCCTCTCTTTCTCTTTGTCTGTCTGTCTCTACTACCCCCTCAAGTACCCCCCCCCGCCCTAAATAAACTCTATTCTGGTCCCTCAGGGGGAAGGGATGCCTCAGCATGGGCCCCCAAAGGCTCCCCCTTCCCCCACACCATACCAGGCCTCCACCAATCATATCCCTGGCTTCTTTTCCTGTTTACAAAACACAACAATTTTCCTATCTGCTGTGATGGGCATCTCCTCTTGTTTTATTTAGGGGGTCTTGTTTGTCAGCATATTTTTCTAGATGACTTAACCCTGAATTCTTCCCAGAGAAGAGAAAACAACCTGAACAACCTGCTGTGGTGGAGCCTTCAGCTTCCTCTTTTATTTACTGGTTTTATTTTTTTCGTGTGTGTGTGTGTGTGTGTGTGTGTGTGTGTGTGTGTGTGTGTTTGCATGTGTATAGTTTTCTCTGTTTTATTTTTAACCTGTAATGTCTTATTTTTGTGATTTCTAATGTTTTTCCTTGTTCTACTCCTCTTTGCTTTTTTTTCTATTTCTGTCAAGTATTTTAAAATCATCCTTCTCTATTGCTTCCTGTATTAGTTGTTTTTGTCATCACTATGACAATACACCCAACAACAGAAGTGATGCAGGAAAGAGTGTATTTTACTTTACAGTTTGAGGATGCAGTCTGTCATAGTGGGGAAGGAGAAATGATACCTGGTGAGGGTTGGGGTAACTGGTTATATTGTTTCCTCAACCAGAAAACCAAGCAATAGGAAGCCCTGATCTCCTTGTCCCCATTTTATTCAGCTCAGGATCCTAGCTCATAGGATTCTGGCACCCACAGAGTAAGGTGTGTCTTCTCACCTCAACTAATCTAACCTAGATAATGCCTCACTGGGTCCCAGAGCCTTGTCTCCTAGGTGATTCTAGAGCTTGTGAAGTGGACAACCAACAGTTACAGCTTCCCATTTTACTTTATTACCAACAATTCACCATTTTTTTACGCTAATAGTTTCTTTATGGTTTTGATTGTTCCTTTAATTTACCAGTTTATATGTGAATACTATGATGCCATTTCTTGTGTAATTTATAGTTGTGAATACCATTCTCTTGTAACTTGTATGCCTTCATTGTCCTATATTTTACTTCTAATGTTAATCTAGCAAGGACACAGTAAGGGAAGAATTTGTTGGTAATTTAAAAAAATATTTATTCATTTATATTTTATGTATAAAGGTTTTTTTTTTTCTTGCATTTATGTCGGTGCACCACATGTGTGCATTGCTCAAGGATGTGGACAAGAACATTAAACCCCCTAGAACTTCAGTTACAGATGGTTATTAGTCACCATGTAGGTGTCAGGGCTTAAACCCGGGTCCTCTAGAAGATCAGCCAGGATTTTTAACTGCTGAGTCATCTCTCCAACCTCACTTGTGCTTTTGAAATGAATGAATTATAACTCTCTGAAGTATTGAGTTTACTTGAAACTGATAAGATTTCTGACTTTCCAGTAGAATGATAGGATAGTATACATTTCTATACTCTAAAGTTAAACTATTGTTTTGGTTCACCTTAGTTTTGTATGTCACTGTGAGTATAAAATGCATTTTAGTGGTAGCCAAAATGTCCAAGTGCTGCTGGTAAATATACTTCCTAAAAAAAACTGAATATGATCTTTCTTTCTCTCCCCACCCAGAGGCCAGGCCATCAGAGTATTTATAATAAGCAAATGCCACTGCCTGTAAATTCTGCAAACAGTTCAAACAGCTTTTACACTGCATTAGTTTAAAGGTCAATAGATATAAATGGTTTCCAGAGATAAATCCTTGAAATGTAAAACCTTGTGTTATTTTCTTCTGAGAATTATTAACAGTTTGAAAACAAATGGAATTAGGGAAAACCAGAGAGATTTTTGGCAAAGGTCAAAAGATAAGAATCTCAAATTCACTCTTGTCATCCAATAAGAAACAATGTCATAGAATTTTCCTGTAGTTCTGAGAAAAATCTGCCTTGGAGATGATCTTTGAACCCCTCCTATGCTCGAATCTCAGCTTCCTCCTCCCTCTCCTCCTCCTCCTCCTTCTCCTCCTCCTCCTCTTCTTCCTCCTCATTCTCCTTTTGCAGCTTTCTTTAGAGACAACTTCCCAGAGGAATCATTGCAAAGTGGGTAAAAAGCTCTTGTATTTCTCCAGGACCTTACACACACTAACAAATGCTATACCACTGAACCATGCCCTGACACCCCTCCCCCAGTCCAGAAGGCCCTTTTCTTTAGACTACAGTTTAGAGAACTCTCTGTCTTAGGAGCTATAATATATAGCTCATCTTGGATCTAGAGAGAATCTCATTTGCTTGTCACATTTCTTCATGGTGAAGCACTCGCTGTGAAGTAACTTCCACTGGGATTTCTCAATGGTGTCTCATGGTGATCTTACTATTTGTTCAGGAAGGTTGTGGCTGTTTGTGTGACTTTGCCTGGTGTGTTCTTGTTGAACAAGCTTGACTCTGCTGAGACTGAAAGTAAGAAGACAGGTAGAGTTTGGGTTGCTGTTGTTTCTCTTTTTCATTTTAAAAAAGATTATTTTCAATGCATCCAACTGCGGTTTCTCATCCTCCTCTCCTCACAGATCTGCCCTCCACTTCCACTTTGCCCTGCAGAACCACTCTTCTTGTGTTTCCCTTCAGAAAGGAGCAGGTCTCCCAGGAATATCAACTGAACACAACATAGCAAGATACAATAAGACTAAACACAATCCCATCAAGGCTGGGAAGCAACCTTGTAGGAGGAAAAATGCCCGGAGATCAGGCCAAGGAGTCAGAGACATCCCCTCCCACTATTAGGAGTCCCACAAAGTACATCAAGCTACACAATCATAACATATATGCAGAGGACCTAGCACAGACCCATGTAGGCTCCGTTAATGCTGCTTCTATGTAGGACTCTGAGGCCCTGTGAGCCCTGCTTGGTTGGTGTCAGTGAGCCCTGTTCTCCTGGCTGTTTTTTCTTACACGTATTCACTCTTTGCTGGTGGTGTAAAGCAGAGTTTTCTATCTGCTACTAGATTAGAGGAAGGAGACAGAGCTGTCACAGATGTTCAGTCACATTTCCCTCATAAAATATAAGAATATTCCTTGCAGATTTCAGTATAAAATGTGCCACAGGTGTCTTTTATACACCAACATTAATCTGGCAAAATTTTTGTTACTATGGTTACTGAGAACCCCATGGTTGTGCAGATTTGGCTTAAGGGCTTCTGCTTCAGTGGCATTGATTATAATATTTGCTTTTGCTTATTGTTTGTTTTTGTCTTTTTTTTTTTTTTTGCTTAAAGGTACTATAAGTGGTAACTGGAAAATACTAGTATTTAAATCTAAATATATTCCAATTCTGATTTTGCTAAATTCTATGGGAAATGAAGACATTATTGGGCAATGTAGGTAGGGAAATAGGAATGACCAAGATTAGATCCCTTAGTGGTAAAATAAGAAAAAATATGAAATTAATAAGAAATCAATACAAAATTTATTTCATTTTCTCTATCTGTATTGAAGTTCTTGTTGATAAGATAGGAACAAAGCAGCCTTATATATCTTGTTTTGTCAGAAATCATGTTTTGTTTCTGGTACATACCTTCAAGGGAGAACAGGGCTCGTTAAACAGAATTCATGTCCTGACTCCAGTTGGAAACTTAGTTTCCCATCTCAGTTCAACCACGTGGAATTTCTGTGGTTACTCTGGTGACTAAACTGTTGAATTACAGTTGCTACTTAGATAATGATTCAATATAATTTTGCTTACATAACAAAAATAACCCCACCTCTGAGCACTCCGACAGAACAAAGGCAGGTGAGGGGAAAAGTTCTGCCTTGGGGGGGAGAAACATTTGCCTGCTCCTCATTTTGTCTTCTCAGACTTTGAACTCTAACTTTTTAAATATCTTCAATGCAGGTCATCGAGAGATAATACTCACATGGAAGAGTCAGTAAGCAACAAGCTATTTTTGACTTCTGCTATTTTAGAGTTTTAATCCCAGGATCAGTCTTAGAACTGACTGTGGGAGTTACCAACAGTGTATTCAATATAAAATGGAATAATTTAAGTCTTGTAACTCTAAAAGTAGCCTCTCGTTCTCTCGCTCTTTCATTCTCTCGCTCTCTTTCTTTTCCTTCTCATCTACCTTTTCATCCTCTTCTTCCTCATATTTCTTCTTCAAGCCAATTGCACCTCCCATCAACTGATTTCATTAATTCCTCAGCTGGACTTACAAATATACTTACAGATGTAAAAAAATGTTTCTTATTAACATGAAGATTTTAGTATCAATTTATTTTCTCTTACTTTGAAACCTCACTGATGGAGGCTCCTTGCTGTAGGGTATACTTTTAAACACATATTTTACTTCCTTTAGTGAAACTGGCTTCCAGTTTTATGCACACCATAGGCAGAATAACTCCAAGTTACTGTTGAATGGCAGTATTTGTTCTTTGTTCACAGAAATTGCTAGAGCTTGGGCAACATACTTACAACTAAGAATCAATAATGCCTGAAGAGTTGAAAAACTCCTCTTGGCTTTTGTGAATGGAGTTTAGAGCGACACAATCCTCTGCTGCTGAGTTTGTGCTGTGATGCTGGGGGATTGCTCTGGACTGTAAACCTTCTTGTCTTTCCTTAATCAGATAAGCTCCCTGGCTGATACACAGGCCTTTTATTGTCAGAGACAGCTCTGTTTTCTTCCCACGAGTGATTTTGTGAAGCACAAGAACCTGGGTTAGTCTAAAAGGAAAGTGTATTCAATTCTCACGATCCTGTCCACTTTATATATAGGAAAGAAAGACAATTACAATAAAGTAGTCATATGGGGTTTTTTAAATTTTGTTTTGTAAGGAAATCTTAAGTAAAAGAAAATTTTCTGCTTTGGTCAAGTAGAATTATATTAAGAGGTATTTTGTTTCAGTCTACCTCTCAACTGTAAGTATAAACCATTAACAAAGTAACCAAATGTGATAAGAGAAGCTTAATTATAACTATATAGCCATAGCTCTGACTTCATAACAATAATGTATATTTTATGTTTTTAATTTGGTATTTACAATATCTGGCCTCTTCCAGTGCTTGCATGTAGAAGGCAAGGATTTTTTTCCAGGGCTTGTATGCAGAAGTAGACCTTTTAAACTAGAAAGTCACACATTTAAATTTTTTTTAATAACTATTATCTACTAAGATTTTGGCAGTAGAATTCTTTCATTTGCTTCTTCTTCTCCCTCCTCCTTCCCATGTTAGTTGATTTTGCATTGCTGTGACCGAAACAACTACAGAAACAGCTAAAAGAGGTATGATTTGGGCTCTAGATTTTAGCTGTCTTAATTCATGATTTGACTTCATTGATTCTGGGCATAGAATAAGGCAAAATGTCATGATGGCAGGACTTTCATCACCCTATGGAATATAGGAGCAGAGAGCAAGAAAGGAATGGGGCCAGGGACAGGATACAAAGCCTCAGCCTTACCAGCCTGAGCTCTCTACCTGGACCCGACCTCCTGAAGCTTCCAGAATTTCCCAAAACAGTGTGCCCATCTGAAGGCCAAATCTTTAATGACAGAACAGCTGTGGAACATCTCATGTCAAATGGTGAATATTTCTTCTCTTCTTTAATTAAAAAGCTTTCCTGAGCTGAGAGCTACATAAATAATTCCTTTGTTATAAGTTACATAAGTATTTCTTTGTCAGAGCTTGGTGAATATTCTTCGATAGTTTGTTAGGTGTCAGTCCTAAACAACTTAACTAATTTATTACTTATATTCACACAAACTTTTCTTTTTATGAACTATGCTTATAGTAATACATACAAAGAAGAAATTGAGGCATCCACAGATGTGATTAGAAGCTTCTGACATCATCTTCACTAGTGTCTACCCTCCTGACATTTAGTACTTTGGACAACTATGCACTGTTTAACAGTGGACCACAAACTGAATTTCATGTATCTTTATCACCTAGAGACGGTATAGTCATCTCGGTTTGTATCAATCAATACACCCCATGGTTCTATAAAAAAGTACTCAATTGACGCAAAGTTATAAGCTTAGTAATCATAACAGATTTGAGCACCAATTAAAATTTTCCAACGTCATATCTAGTGTTTTTTCCATTGTGATTTTTTGCTCCAAACTCCAGGTCATTTTTTTTTTTTAAGATATTTGGGGCTATTACAAAAGATGGCCAGGAATACAATGCAGCGCATGCATGAACTCCTGTAGCTTTTATGACTCTTTAGGATAAGAAATGCCTTCTTTTTTTTTGACAAACAAATTAATAGGCACCTCTAACAGTTATCTCATCAAAATTGCAAAATACAAATAGAATATTACTCAGCCCTTTGAATCTATTGTGGTCTATTTTTCTATTATTTGATAATAATGAATGAAGTGAGAGGAATTTATCAATGGGCTATTTTCTCCTTATATTTTTGGTTTCTTCCCAGTCTCTGCATGTTTCATTTTAAAACTCCTACTACAGGTAAAGATGATTTGGAGGACTCCTCTTGTGTCAGATAATGCCTGCTCCAGGACGCCCATCTTGGATTCTCATTGTCATTATTTCAACACCATGCATACCTTCAACATAAGATGCATCTCACTGTGTTTCATCTGTTTGATTAAGCATCTTCCCGACCACTGTATTTTATGAATTTCTAGATGTATTGGAAGACCATTATAATTTGTTTTAAATTCATTGCCTCATAAAGTGCCTGGTTCACACTGAGTGGTCAGTAAATATTACATAAACGAGTGAAAGGATGAATAGATAGATGGGTGGATGTGATGTTGGGGTTACAGGGCCAAGCAGTTCCTCATCAACATTGTAAAGCTTATAAAGTTTTCACATTGTCTATAATCAGAGAATAACTCTGAGGAAAAGGATAGGATAAAAGTCAGTTTTAATCTCTCTTTCCTTCTACCATGACTTATTTATTTGAATCTTTCAGAGTAAGTCAGGAAGATCGAGACAAACGTGACAGTTTTGATGAAATGTGTATTCCAACTATTTACACTACTTGTAGAGTCAAGTGTAGAGGATAATGTGTCCTTAAATTCTGTATTTTGAGTACACAATAAAGGCTTTACCAATAAGACAGGAGAAGTCTATGGAGTTAGGGATTCTACAAGGCACGTCTGAGGATATAAAAGGATTCTGAAACTAAGGCAGAGAGTTTGTTACAAATGAAAGATTTAATTTTAATCCTTTTAATGGACAAGTCTGAATTAGTCAAATATATTTATTATACAGACAAATTATAAAGCATATTTAAGTACTGGATATCAATTATAATTGCCTAATTCTTGGTTACTTTCTGAAAATAAAAATTGGAAGCAATTCTAATTATCTGTCTATATTATCTACTTAATGATTCCAAGAAGTACTAGACACTAATTCTCTCTCTCTTTCTCTCTCTGTCTCTCTCTTTCTCCTCTTTCCCTCCCCTTCTGTCTCTCTCCCTCTCCCTCTTCCCCCTCTCTCTGTCTCTTCAGCTTTTGCTAGATAGATTGCCCATGAGTTATTTTAAATTCATACTCTATTGGTGAGGTGGGAGGGAGTCCCATGATCTCCTCGACAGTAAATTTGCTGATAACTGTAGCCTAGTTTCAAACCTCAAAATACCTAGAAAGGTATAAATACAATTAAATCTGTAAGTACTTGTGAATATTGGCATTTATGATATTTAACGTTGACTGTCAATTTGGCAAGGGTCACCATGTAAACCATTGGGTATATTTATTAGGGATTAGGTTAACTGAGATGGGATGACCCCCTCGTTGACGTGGGTGGGGCCATTCCATGGGCTAGGATCCTAGACTGAATAAAAAGAGGAAATTGAGCTGAGTATCAATGTTCATCTCTCTCTGCTTGACCGCTGATGCAATGTGACCAGATGCCTGTGGTTCCTGTCACCATGGCTGTCTCTCCAGGACAGACTGACTACCCTTGAAGTGAGAGCCAAGAGAAATCCTTCCTTCCTTAAACTGTTTCTTATCAGTTGTTTGATCACAGAACTTTTAAAAGTAATTATACTCATTTCTAAATAGTTATCCACACAGCAGCTAAATGTATGTCTAAATGCGCACCACACAAATGGCCCAAATCACGTGTGTCCACTGGTACTGTTTAAACTTATTTGAGAACTGAGCAATTTTGTGAAAGGGTGTTTGCTAGTTTTGATCAAAGGCAAAACTGGCAGAATACTAGAAACCAAGATCCTTCAGGCTTTTGGAAGCTATGCTCTTGACTGAAGAACTTTTAAAACACACAGAAAATGTCGGTATCATTAACTAATGGATAAAAATTTTAAAATATTTTAAAAATGTATCTGACTGAATATGGATGGAGCTATTTCAGGATATATGGATATTTCCTTTTAAAGATACAACATATTCCTCCCAGAAGTGTTAGATTTTTACAATTCTAACTATTTTATGTTCTTTAATTCCTAACAGAATCTGATACTCTAAAATATATCAAGCATCTGTTTGCCTTATATTTTCTATTGAGCAGCTGTCCTGTTCAACGCTACAAACATGCTCTAGCGCCATCTAGCAGACATCCAAGGAAAATCATTGCAGCTTTGTTTCTAAATTCCAACTTTTTTATTCCTTAAGCTTTGTAAAATTTACCTTTTTCTTTTCTCTTTAAACATAGTCATTAGTGGTATTTCTTCACCAAAGTCAAATAGTATAATGTGCTATAGAAGTATTCCTACACATATGAAGTGTAATTCATTAGTGATTAACTCCCAGTGCATAAAGCCAAACGAAACCCAACCCAACCCAACCCAACCCAACCCAACCCAACCCAACCCAGGCCAGGCCAGGCCAAGCCAAACCAACCCAACCCAAACCACCACCACCAATGACAACAAGCACTCTGGGAGTGTGTTTCTTGAATGACCAAAATTTCAAGGTTCACACTTTAATTATTATTATGATGGTCAGGACTAGGTTAGAGTAAGCACATATCTTCCAGTAGTCAGCATCCTTTAACAGATGGACTTCACGGATCTGAGTGCCAAGGAGAGTAGGTAGAGAGATGACAAATGTGGACTGGGGAGCCCTGATGACAAAAGACGGATCTGAGAGTCTGAAGATGATTTTAAAGAGGAGACTCAGACCAAAGGGGGGGGGTTCCCTCTAGGAGACTTGAAAAGGAGGACATAGAAAGAGGAGACAGGAGACACTAACTGAGAAATCAGATCAAGGGACAGACAGGGCCAATGTGGGATAAAGAAAAAGAACAGAGGAAGTCGAACAAAGGATCACATAAAGGAAGAATCAAAGCAGAAAATTGAGAGTAGAGATTCCTTTTCACCTTCACAGCTGACATTCTTATGTGATACTGCCTATTTGAAAATCAGGGTCCACACACTGGAACCAAACCAACACTGGATAGTTAACCAGCCCTATTAACATTCTTGATCTTAAAGTGATAGGCAGAAATTTACACCAGTTGTCAATCCATTTTGAAATAATAAGTTAGATTTTTGTTGCTGCTGTTGCTGCTCATCTCCCAGATCAGTTAATGGCCTCAAATGGGAAAAAATTACTTAAAAAGAAGTGAAATTCAGTCTTATAAATACTTTTTACTAATTTGCAAAATCAGAGATATTCTGACTTGTTCATGGGTGGCCAAAAGACGCTGAGAGATACCCATCGCTTTCCCTGTGAGAGTAGATAGTCGGCTGTATAAAATTCTCATTTCAAACAGCTGCTCTTACAGACCTCTAAGTACTCCACACAATGAGGCAATTCACTGTAACACAACTTCAGACATTTCTTGAAATTCCTTAATGTAAAAGACTATCACAAGGGTGGGGGCATTGGACAAGAATTTTAAAATTGTTGTTTTTAAAGTTAAAACTCAACTTTAACTTTTTAGATTTTCATGATAGTGATTTGGTAAAAATGTTTGCCACTTCTTCTTGTATAGTGATGTATGTCACATAATTTTGCAGGATTCTCTCCTTAGTTCTTTGCGACAAGATTTCTGTTCCTTTTACCCCTTAACCATCGTTGTTTTATTCTGTTTGTAAAATGTATAGGAAACCATTGATTAATGACACCTTTACCAATACCCATCAGTTCTCATACAGTAACTCTGTGTTCCTCCATTTACCACGGGGATCACATCCACTGTGTTTTGTGTATTGGAAATAGGCCATTCAGAATGATGCTTTTCATTTCTAGATAGATTTGTACTAATTTACATCCAGTTATGAACTAATCGTTAAGATCTGGAAGATACTGAGTGATGGAGAGGTAGTTCCTTCCCGACTGGTTTAAGGTATTTAAATAGGGGTTGCTAGAGAGATTTTAAAGAACAGCGGGACAAGTGAGATGGAGTAAGGGGTAAGGGTAAGTTGCTAAACCTGATGACCTGAGTCTTATGCTCAGAGTCTATATGGTAGAAAGAGAGAACTAAATTCTGCAATTGCCTATTGACCCCCACATGTGCCATGGCACTTAAAACACTTACCCACATGCACACAAAAACAAACAGAAAAACAAATTAATAAAATCAGTACACTTTAGAAACAGAACATTTGAAGATTTAAAGATAGGATATATAACATGTGCCGTATATATTTTGCACGAAACTTTCTCCATTGGGGCAGATATTTACAGGAGTCTGGCATTCCTTCCATGGAATCTCTCTACATGTAGTGTAACTGTTCTGAGAACATAAAAATATTTCTTATTTGGGCCTGTGCCATTTAGACTCACAGGTTTTGAAATCATGGTGTTCTTCAACTTGACAGCTACCTCTCCTTACTCCCCTTCCATGAGGCTGAATGGTCTCTTCCATGGACTGAGAGTTGAGATCCCGTGGGCCACTGCTTGAAAAGTCTTTCAACTGGTACAAGTCTGCATCCCTTTATGGCATTTAGGGGAATGGTGGGTTTTTTGTGAAGAATGATAAACTCAAGTGTCTATTACTCATCTAAAATGATGATTTGGGGCTTGCCTTTAAAACTGGAAAGAAGAAATGTAAAACAAAATTTAAAATGTAACATTTTCTATAGTCTAATTTTTATTTAGATTATATTTTATGATAGTGTTATGCATATTATTTAATATTAAAATGTGATAGATAATAACTCAGTGTTCTCATGCTGTAGAAATACCTGTTCCAGAGCATTCTGAGAACCTTTTTATCAATATTAAAAATCATTAATGATAAACTCTATGAATTCATAATTCTCTGAAACCTTAGAGCAATGAGCCTTAATATTAAATGAAAATGTGTAAGTCAGTCTCTCATTACCAATATTTAAGTGCTTTTAGGATTATTGTTTGATAAATATTTCTTAAGAGTTGCTTAACAACTTCCAATGTATTTGGACTGTAGAAAAGATATAATTATTGTCAATTAATAAAAATGATAGTAGACAAAATTAATTATGCACCAAAGTGAGTACAACATGTTTATATAATTATAATGACAGAAATAACAAGAATTTTACTATTACTATTACAAACAGTACTAAAATCATATGTGTCAGTTTCTTCTGAAGGTACACAACATGGTTCATCTATTTTTTAGTCATAGTAACATATAACGTTGGCTTCACTCTTGCCTCCATTTATTGCAACTTGATTCCAGAATCAAGGACTTCACTACCATATCCTACATATGCCGATTATTTAAGAAACCATAAAAACCTACGTTCAAGTGATAAAGATGAAGAATTGGCTGGAAAGTGGGAGCTAAATAGCCTGGACACAAATTATCTAGCACATCTATCAAAGAACTGTCTATAAAATCATTTTGTTGTGGGATTTAAAAAATGATGGCAGTGTTGATTCATTTACAGGATTCTGTTCTAAAGGTTTTTGAGATCTTATTGTCTCAAAACCACCTTTACTTTGTTCTGCCCCAAACTCCCATTGTTAATGTTTTGCTTGACATTTCTTAACAGAGCACATGCTCTTTGGACTCTGGCATGCATGCCTCTACCTCAACATCTATGCACTTGTAGTTTAGTGATATTCACATGTGCTTTTATTTGATCATGTGGTGATACACAAGAAAGAAAGTAATATGATGTGGAACTAAGCTGCTGCCGTATTCATATAGGATGTAAAACATGTTTGATTACTTCTCATGTATTATTCTTACAATTAGAGTAAGGAAAGAAAATGTTAAATCACCTTATTTATTAGTTTTTTGTGTGTTTATGACTAGCTAAATATTTGGAAGAATGCTCTTGTGTTTTTGCATTTTAGTGAAATATTTTTTTTTACATAGTATAGCTGATTACAATTTTCCTCCCTCTACTCCTCCCAATTCCTCCCCTCCTCTCCTCCTATCTGGATCCACTCCCTTTCTGTCTCTCATTAGAAAAAAAATTCAGGTTTCTAAGATAATAATAGAATAAAATAAAACAATAATTAACACATCAGAGTTGAAGAAGACACTCAAACAGAAGGAAAAGTGTCCAAGAAGGCACAAGAATTTGTGACCCACTCATTTTTGGGATTCACCTAGGAATCCTATAAAAACACTAAACTGGAAGCCATAATATATCACAGAGGACCTGTGACAAACCCATTCAGACAATGTTTGTTGTCACAGTCTCTGTGAGTTCAAATGAGCTTTACTGTGTTTATTTAGAGGGTCTTGTTTTCTTGATGTTCACCATCTTCTCTGGCTCTTATATTCCACCTTCTATTCCCCAGGGTTCCACGATCCCCGCAGAGAGGGATTTGATAGAGACATCCCATTTAGGGTTGAGTGTTCCAAGGTCTCTCACTCTTTGCACAATGTCTGACTGCAGGTCTCTGCATTTGTTACCACCTTCTGCATGAGGAATCTTCTCTGATGATGGCTGAGGAAGACACTGATCTACGGGTATAAATGAGTGTCACTAGTAGTTATTTTCTTGCTATATTTTTGTTTGTTTTAGAAACAGTAGTATTTAGTTTTATCCTGGGTCCCTTAAATATCTAGTCTCAGCTTCTTGGTCACCCAAGAAGTATTGGGTATGTGTTCCATCTCATGGAGTAGTGGTAAGTCAAATCAGATATGGGTTTGTGGGTGGCTTGGTGTTTACATTTTTCTTTGGTAGTGTGAAAACTTCCTTCATGTACCAAAGATGCTAGCACATAGTGGTGAAGGCTCTATGTAGGTACTATCTTGACTTCTCCATGTTCAATTAGTTATATACATGTTGTTTTTTAGCAATGAAGCCTTGCTGTCCATTTGTGGAGAGCAACCTATACTCTTGGCAGTAATTTTGGTTGTTTAGGGTTTTCCATGGACACTCTTTGGCCAATGAGTCAATAGATATAATCCAGTCCTGGTACTGGAAGCTTCACTTGGCGACAAGGGATGTCCAGTTTGAATTTCCTATAAACCAGGATCATAGCTTAATATTTGATCATAATATAAAATGTCTAATACAAGGCTAGTGAGTTGGTTTATTGGGTAAAGACAGTTTCTGCTAAGTATCTGAGTTCAATTCTTAAAACCATGCTGTAGGAGATAACTTATGCCACAAGTTGTACTCTGATCTCCACGTGTTCACCATGTTACACATTGAAGTTACATAATACACATATATGTAAATAAATGTAGTAAAAGTTTTTGAGAAGTTCAGTAAGACCCCTGTTGTCAATAGTGCTAAGATTTCTTTGAGTTATTCTCTTTAACTTATAGAAAGTTGTACTTATTCCACTTTTAGACTTTTCATTCTTAGAACCCAGAGTTCTCCATCTCACTGACATATTTTATCTTCTCATTTGTTTTTGTTTAGAATTTATATTCTAATGTTGAAATACATGCCTTTCTTTTCACAGAAGATTACAGATTTCTGGATTATTATCATATGATTTTTCAAGGAGGAGTATGAATATCTTTCCTGGTTTAACTTCAAATTAATAATCATAGGCTTTGAATTCAGTAATTTATGTTGCTTTTAAGGGAGAACCCAGGTAAAAATCCAGCAATTAATCTTGGCCTTCTACTTGACGAATCTCTCTGAGATCAAAGGATGCCTTGTTAGCCATTTGGGAAAAAACACATGTGTAAAACTCTAGGCAGTTCCGAATTGTTCAGCATCTTTAGCTTCCCCTCAGACTTTGAGTAAGAGATCGGTGGTGAGTTCAAAACGCCAAATAAAACACATTTCCAAGGTCCTTACTGAGAGTGGTAAAATGTTCCTTCACAGTGTTTGCTATGCAGCATTTGCCCAAAATGTTAGCGTGTACATACTCAGAGAGGTTTTACAGCGTTTACACCATTATGACTAATTTTATATAAAAAAGCTTACATTCTATTAAATGATACAGTTGAGTATTGAAATCGATGCTTTCTCCTCACACCTTTCATGTGTCTCAAGTCCCTCCTAGTCCTTTGTAGTTTAAATGATTTAAAAATTTTCAAAGAGTTAAATGTCTGTCTTTCTAGTCATACCATTAGCTACACAGGGAAATACTGGTTCTCTTTTTTCTAAATCGATTTCTCCTCCTTAGGGCAGTCTCTATTTCTGTTTCTATTCATTGACTAATGAATATTGGACTGAATGAAATTATGTTGAATTGTTTTCAGCCTCTGTGGGCTAGGCATTAGAAGGAGCTCTCAAAATTGGAACCATAGTTGAATACTATGGGGTTCATCGATTTACTTGGACCTTTGTTCAAAGGCTGATCTTTCAATAGTTTCTACAGGAGAGTTTCCTTATAAATAAGTTGCTGATAAATAGTGTTAATTCTAAGCCTATGTTTTCCTAAAGCTCACTGCTCTGCATTATCATTTCTAGTCTCTGACTGACATAATTTTGCCTCTTCTACCAGATTATAACCATGTTTGTATTGAGGACTTGTTCTTTCTAGTAAAGACTCAGAATAGAGCTTCATGATAGAACTAATGATGACCAATCAGCAGCCTATTATAAAGGGACATGTCCTTATTGAGTTTATAAATGTAAAAGAATTACAAAGTGGACTATATTTTTAAAATATTTTAATAATTTTATTAGTATTTAAATATATATTTAGCTATTTATTTGTTTCTATTTTTTAAATTTTTTAACATTTTTTTATTAAGTTTTTGGGAATTTCACATCATTCATCCAATTCCTTTTATTTCCAAGTCCTTCCATATCCACCCTCCATCCTTGTAACCCCCCTCCCCCAAACAAAATAAAAAATAAAAATAAATTTAGAAAACCAACGAAAGGGAAACAAAAGGAACCTGCCACCCCCAAACAAAAACATAAAACAAACCCCAGAAAACCTTCTTTCCTACCGTCTGAGCAGTGACCTGCTTATCTATCAATGGCGGCCTTCTGTGCATATTCAGGTCTTCTGTCTTTTCTGCCTCTCCTTTGTTATAATGGTATTGGAAGTTGTGGTGTGTCACACACTATACACTTCTGTCCAAACAGATTTACTTGTGAACTTTCGTTGAAATGAGTCATTAGTCTACGTTGAGGTCTCTGGCTTCTGCTACACTATCAATACTGGACCTTCCAAGAGACTGTCAGATATCCCGCTGCCTCCCTGAGCCTTGGGGATCTTGAGCTACGGAGCCTAAGGACCATTCCCTTCATTGTGCTCCAGCAGTTCATAGATGGGGAAGATGTTGGGGTGGGCCAACTTAAATCCTTAGATCTGGGTCTGAGTTATCAGCCCAACAGCTCTCCCACCCCCCGGAAGGGGTAGGGCTAGGTCACCATCTCACCATCTCACTCCCTGCACCAAGGTGGGGTGGCCTGTGAGGGGTGGAGCCAGCTCAGCATGGCCCTCAGATCAGACTCCAACATGGCTTTAGGTTGCAGCTCAGACCATGGACATCCTCAGCCTTTGGAAGTAACACAGACTCCAGCTGTAGTAGGATCACAGACCGAGACATGGCCTCAGCGGCAGCATGGCCCAGACATCATCATGGCCCCTGGTGACAGCACAGGCTTCTCCCATCAGGTTGTTCCGCCATCTTGTCTTCACTTCAGCCTCTCTTCATAGCGCACAAACTGCCTCACTTCTCCTTCTCTTCCATCTCTCTGTCACATACTTGCTTGCCTCCTTGGTGCTTGACTGGCAAGTGCAGGTATTGGCACTTCCAGTCTTTACTTTATATTTGATTTGATATATTTCCCTTAGTCTGAGGATGGTAAGAGATACGGTAAAATGTAGTAAAGTAATATAACTTGCCTAAAAATGAAGTTAGAATTAAATATTCAAACAAAAGCTATAACAATGCATACATTCTCCTTTTTAAATTTAAACAATAATTGCATTTACACGGGCACGTGTGTGCCAGGGTTCCATGTGGAGGGAATCCCACAACCTGGGGTGGGGAGGGGAGGAGAGTGTCAGTTCTTTCCTTCTACCCTTTGCTGCCCAGGGTTTGAACTATAACCATCAGGGGTGGCAATTGTCTACTCACTGAGCCATCTCAGAAGCCCCAAAGCACTCTGCTTAAGTAAAAATCATTTTAAATTTTAAGCTCATGAAGATATATCGGAATGTCTCAAGGTTTGGGAATTAATGCTGGCGATTATCCTGTGTAAAATTACATTGTTAGAGTTAACAAGATTATAGCCTTCATGAGAATTATATTAAGATTATAAGAGAATTAAACCCCCTTCTAAGATATTTTTGACAACGATGGTTCATTAAAATAAGTATGAGCTTTGGCTGAATCCCCAAAGAAACTTGACTCAATGATCCTATTATAGTAGTTACTAAAAATCATAATATGTATACAATATATATTATGATTAAGTATATATACTTAGTCCCAGGGACTAAGTCATGAACCAAAGAACATACAGGGCTGGTTCGAGGCCCCAGGCACGTATGTAGCAGAGGGCTGCCTCATCTGACCTCAGTGACGGAGGATACCACCGAATCCTGTAGAGATGTGATGCCCCAGGGTGGGAGGATGGGGGGGGAAACCTCTGAGATGTTAAAGAGGAGAGGGTGGGGGAAGAACTCTGTGAGGGGGACCAGGAGGGGGTGGGACAACAATATTTTGGCTATAAATAAATAAAATTATTAGTGAATAAAAAATAAGCTTTCTCCTGCAGTAGATGGGAACAAATATAGAGATCCACAATAGGATGTTGCACAGACTGATAGTGGAAACCTTAGTCCTAATTGGGATGTGTTCATCAAAAGTCCTCCCCTCTTTGCTCAGAATTCTGCAGGAGAGGAGGCTGAAAGATTGTAAGAACAGGTGGGAATGGAAGGCACCAAGGAAAATGGGCCTTTGGGAGACAACAGGACGGACATCCATATGAACTGACCTCTGTGAGTGGGGCAGCATGCACACACACACACACAACTCTCTTGAATAAAGTAGGACACTGTCTTCATGTCTACCCAGACACATAGGCAAAGTGGTTCTGTTTTCTGCATATAATATTATAGAACCCAAGTACAATAAGGCATTGCTTACCATCTTAAGATAGGAAGCGAATAGAACACAGGATCACAAGCCAGGTTAAACTGGTGAAGGCTTTGGGGAATGTTTCTCTAATCTTTACATATTAAAAATTAGTGTGCAGAATTGAGAGTTCATCTTGGTAGATTTTTCCTTTGATGAGTATGAAGTGTCCTTCCTTATCTTTTTTGATTACGTTTGGTTGAAAGTCGATTTTATTTGATATTAGAATGGCTACTCCAGCTTGTTTCTTGGGACCATTTGCTTGGAAAATTGTTTTCCAGCCTTTTACTCTGAGGTAATGTCTGTCTTTGTCACTGAGGTGCGTTTCTTGTATGCAACAAAATTCTGGGTCCTGTTTATGTATCCAGTCTGACAGTCTACGTCTTTTTATTGGAGAATTGAGTCCATTGATGTTAAGGGATATTAAGGAAAAATGATTGTTGCTTCCTATTATTTTTGTTATTAGAGGTGGAATTATGTTTGTGTAGCTACCTTTTTTTTGGGGGGGGGTTGTTGGAAGATTACTTCCGTGCTTTTTCTAGGTTGTAGTTTCCTTTCTTGTGTTGGCGTTTTCCGCCAATTATCCTTTGAAGTGCTGGGTTTGTGGGAAGATATTGTGCAAATTTGGTTTTGTCATGGAATATCTTGGTTTCTCCATCTATAGTGACTGAGAGTTTTGGTCTGCAAGAGTCTGACATACTCAGAGGCAGATGCTCACAGCTAACCATTAAACTGATCATGGGGTTCCCAATGGAGAAGATAGAATGAAGGCTGAAGGAGTTGACAGGATTCGTGACACCATGAGGAAAGCAACAACACCAACCAACCAGAGCCCCCAGGGTCTAAACCACCAGCCTGGGAGCTCTTAGGGAGGGACCCATGGCTCCAGCTATATATGCAAGGGAGCTATATTTAAGTGGGAGAAGAGATCCTTGGTCCCATGAAGGCTGGACGTCGTGGGGGGTGATATTCGAGGGTGGGGAGGTGAGGTACGGGGAGGGTGGGTGGCGGTACACCAACGTGGAGGCAGGAGGAGGGGGGAAGAGATAGTGAGTTCCTGGGAGGGAGGGGAGAAATGGGGTAAAGAGAGAACATCTGAAATGTAAATAAAATTTCCAATAAAAAAAAAAGAAAAAAAAAATTAGTGTGAGCTGCCTTGACATGAATTACCAATGTAAAATATCAGGTTTAAAAAGGAACCATGATTTTATGAAGGTGAACTGAAAGTTTATTGTTTACTTCTTAGTCTCAAATTCACTCTTTTCATATCCTTCTCAATCCCTCCTCTCTCTCTTATTCTCTCCTACGCATACGTACGTGCGCATGCACACACACGCATATCCTGCAGTTTTATATGTAGTTTCCTGTACAACATAACTGTTTGTTAATCAATCTACTGCTTAAGCATCCATTCCTAAGGATTTAATCCCAAGGCCCTTATTTATCAGCAGGTTCCTGGTATATTAAAAACAAAAAAAGACTAATTTCACTTCAAAGATGATCTTCAAATAGTTTTCTACATAGACTCTGGATCTTTGGTAAAACATGATTTTATTAAGCGATATGCTTTCTTATCCAGCATATGACTTGTGAAAAGAATTTGGATGGTTATGGATCCTTAAGGGTCATATATGAGCTTCAAGATTACCTGTGGAGGTTTGCATTACTCAGAGAAATAAGCATGTCTGAGAAAAATCTCAACTTGTTTTTTTTTTTTTGTTTGTTTGTTTTTTGTTTTTGTTTTTGTTTTTTGTTTTTTCGAGACAGGGTTTCTCTGTGTAGCTCGGGCTGTCCTGGAACTCACTCTGTAGACCAGGCTGGCCTCGAACTCAGAAATCTGCCTGCCTCTGCCTCCCAAGTGCTGGGATTAAAGGCGAGCGCCACCACTGCCTGGCTCAACTTGTTTTCTAAATTTAAGACATTGACATGTATTTGACCTTGATGGTTCCAGTAAAATGCAGCAGTAAACGTGAAGAATTACTGCTCTCCTTTTTTTTCTGCTCTTTTTCTATCGAGAAAAGACATTAGTGAGTAAAATTATAACTTTTTTGACTGTGACATTTTCAATGTCATAGAAATGAGTTAATGAAATATTAATTTAATGTGCTGATCCACTAATATATTTATATTCATCATTTAAATTTACATTCATAAACTGTACTAGAAGCACTGGACATTTCTGACTGTAAGTATCTTCTCTGGCTTTTGAGAAAATGATGCCAAGACTAGTCTGTAGTTGGAAAATTTTTAATTGATTGTAGAATTTTGAATTTGATGAAAAATAAATGGATATTTAATTTATCTGGATATTATTAATCACAAAGTTATTGAGATAATATAAATATCTCGGACTTGACTAAATAGATGCCATGGAATATTTGATATAAGTTCAAGATTTGTATTTATCATTTCAATGCCAATAAATTAGATGTATTTAACAAATATTTAACAAATATTATACCACTACTTTTCTGTTCGCTTTCTGTGCTCCATCAGACATTTCTATGTTCAACATACAAACATTTCATGCAGTTATATTGAGTTTACAATACAGCCACCAATGCATTGTGCACCCAAAGGCTTAAGACTTTTGTAAACACAACGTATTTAGATAGGATGCTGGAGACTCTTTTACTTATTGTCCTATGGATATTTTTAAAATTTAACAAATATGGAAATGTGCATAAAATTCTTCCCTGACATTTGATGATCATCATAGATGGATCTGTAAACTCAGCAAGAGCCCCAGTCCAAGTCATTATTGTGATGATAATGTGCTACACTAACATTCCAAGTCATTACTGTGATGATAATGTGCTACACTAACATTGATTTCACTTGGTTCTTCACAGAGTTTGTTCTGACCATATTCTTCTGTTCTTCCAACTCCTCCCAGGTCAATAATGCAGTGGGGGTTTTGTCTTCTCACTAAGGTGAACTTGGGCTGTGTACTACTAGCCTGGCTTTTGTACCTGCTCTCTACATGCCAAGATAACCCAGCTGTGCTTCTATATAAACTGGATCAAAACAACAGGGAAGGAAATTTACCTCCTTTACTTGAGAATGCTTTATATGTTGTGGTTTGAAGGTATGTCTAAAAAAATATTTTATTTCCTGAAAATAAATAAAGCATTTCACTGAATAAGTTAAATAATCTACACTGACTTATTTTTCAGGTTATTTTTCAGGACCATATTCTTCCCTTTTGACCAACACTGATTTTAAACATAAAGTTTTAGGCTACTGTTTGTTTAACTGACATACATTTTGAATTTACACTTGGATGCCATATATATATATATATATATATATATATATATATATATATATATATATTTGATTTAGAAATATATTGGAAAAAGATAAAACCTTTCAGATAATTTCAAGGACATATAGAAAAGCCAAAAGTCCTTCTTCTCATGTTAATAACTAAATAGAATCATTGGATATTTAAATGACTATGTCTGATTGTTTATACACTTTAAGTAAACTTATCTCTGATAAAGTCAATCCAACAAGTACCTTCAAAAAGCCAGCAATTTACTCAAATTAACCATTTGGAGCTAAAGAGAGGTGGGGGGGGATCCTATTGCTTTTGTCACCAAATTGGGACTCAGGAGCATAAAGGACAAACTCTAGAGTTGGCTTTTATAATCAGACAAAATGATATTTTACAAGAGAGTGGGCAAAGAAAGTCCTATTGAAAGGAATACATCTCAGGTAAAGCTTGCTAGACTTTTATTCTCCACCTTCTTAAAGTCGCCTGGAGACAGGCTCATTGTGTTGGCCTATGGTGTTGGTTCAAGGCACCTGAGCAATACACAATGTATCACTTATCAGGAGAACAAAAGGCTCCTTCACGTCAAACAGTGGGGAAGATGACAGCTGCAGACTCAGAGCCTCTCTGGCCTGATTCTATGCTTGGGAAGGAACAGGAAGTATAGACTATTCACAAGGACTTTCATGTCTAACTCTATTTAATTTGACTCAAGTAAGATTAGCCTCTTTCAAAACGTATTTATCTTCAACAGTAATCTTAGATGTTTGTCTCTTATAAGAGCCTTGGTTTCTGAAATTGTATTTTGTGAGACAATAAAACAGAAATAAATTTTTATTTATCTGCACAGCGCCACTGTATGTTTAAATGCCTAACCTTTTTGAATAACATATTTTTATTAAAATTACACTGTAGATTTTTTCTGACTTTAAAATCCAGAGGAAATCAAAAACATTTTGTGTGATGGATAGTTCCAGAAAACACAAAACAATTTCATTGTTCTTCAGATAGAATTATGGTGTACTTGAATAGATTTTGCCATTAAATATTTTCTTTTCTATTAAATGTAAACATAACACTTCTTTTAGGAATCTAAGTTTAAACAGGCATTTCATTAGATTTTAAAGGTCTATTTTTAAAGATTTTATAGTGTAGATGCCCCAATTGTAGAACAACCATGAAATAAATGTTTCCTTAATAATTCAAGGTCATTTTAGTTGATGCATAGGACATCAATATAGGAATAATTTAACACAGACTGCACAATAAATCTTCACTGGCACATTTTACATTCATTCAGTTTTGCCTGTTCTTGACAAATATATCTGCATTCTCACAAATTAGAATAATAAGATTGGATAGTATAGGTGCCACCTTTTACTCTGTGCCAAGAGTTAAAGTGGAATATGAATATGTATGTACAGTGGAACTACTGAACATTAGTAACTTGAGATGGAAGAAAAGTCTATATACTGGTGTGCAAAAGAAGATGTAAAAAACAACACAGTACAAAACAAAACCAACCAGAGTCTGGGAGTCTAGGGGTATAGCTCAGTCAAAGAGTAGATAATTTGTATACTTGAGGCCCTGGATTCAGTCCCCAGTTACATATACACATACATACATACATACATACACACACACTCAAATAAATAAGCATCTATATATTAAGTTTATCTCAATAAGTTACTAATATTGAGGCTATCAATGAAAATAACTTTCAGTATTTATTTTTTTACTTATTTAATGTGTGTGTGTGTGTGTGTGTGGTGTGTGTGTGTATGCCATTGGTAGAATCATTTTGGTACCCTGATATATTCTCCTGGTCTGATCCTACTGGTCTCACTCATTTACACTTAAAGATTTCAATTAAATTGTCTTTCTTTATTTACAGATTGGTTGTAAAATTTAACCTTGAGTTATTTGAGTTACTGTTATTTGTAATGGTCCCATTTTCTTCTATTCTGATCCATTCTAAGACTTGACAAATATAAATTCCCTGATATTGATAGAATTTTTTTTTCAGATTACTGGTTAAAAAGCATTGACAAAACTTTAGAAAATCATAGGCTACACTCTTTTTGAATCTCCTTTTAATTCTCATCACTGCTCTCAAAACTATTAGGAAAGCATTTCATGTTTATGATGCATAATACTTGCTGTTGATAAAAATTATTTTAAAAAAATATTTTATTTGTTAATTTTTTAATATTTAATTTTATTTCATGTGTCACGATGTTTTGCTTATCTGTGTGTCTGTGTGAGGGTATCAGTCAGTTGTGAGGTGCCATGAGGATACTACCCCAAGTCCTCTGGAAGAGCAGCCAGTGCTCTTAATCACTGAGCCAACTCTTCAGCTCCCAAAGTAAGTACTGTTATCTTAAATGTTTGAATTATTCACCTCTTTAAAATTTTATTTAAATATTCCTCAGAGGATGTCTCCTATTATTAGATAAACATTAATTCCTTTTCAGTTACTAGATATTCATTGTTTTTCCATTTTCTTCCAGGGAAAACGTAATTTAAATTATTTAATCGATTGAAAAGTGGAAATGACTCATATGTTAATGAGATATGAGGAAATGAGACTATTAGAAATTGTATAGGGGATAACTCTTAATAGACAGATAACTTAGTATTTTAATTAATTTTCTGGTGCTGTAATAAAACACTATAACCAAAACTTATAGAAGGAAAACTTTATTTGGGCTTACAGTTTCAGAGGGATTGGAGTCCATCCTGAGAGGCAGGAGAGGCAGCAAGTGTGAGGTGTGATTGCAGGAGGGGGACGATGCTGAGGGACCACAACTTCAATCACAAACATGAAGCAGAGAGAGCGAACTGTGATTTAGGGCAAGAACTCAACAGGCTGCTGCTAGTGATACACCTTCTCCAACATCTTCCTCATCAATCTCCCCTTCTAGCATCACCAACTGGGGACCAAGGGTTCCAGTGCTGAGTCTATGGCATTTGAACTTCATTCAAACAACCACATCTGGCTTTTAAAAGATTTTCTTTGTACACGCTTCTGTCATGAGATTTAGGACACACTGTTATATGAGTATATAATAGGGACACTCCAGACCCTTTCTCCTCACTTGTCTCTTGGGAGTTTGTGTGCATTTTCATGAAAGAACTGGTTTGCTACTGTCTACCTCTCTTCCTGGACAGCATCTATCCCCATCATCTGAGACCTACCCCCAGTCTTTTGCCAGGCCTATGTAAAATGATTGTATGTAGAGAACCATGAACCCTTTAGTATTTTAGACTGGGCATGACAAATAATATTTAAGTGTAAATAATATTGATATAGAATCTGAAATTTGTATTTCATTAGGTAAGTCTATCTTCTTCTTGTCTTTACTTTATAGAAAAACTCCAAGCAAATAAAGAAAATACAATATGAAAGGAATAACATCCCTTAACTCCCTTTCTCCCTCCCTCCCTCCCTCCCTCCCTCCCTCCCTCCCCTCCCTCCCTCCCTCCCTCCCTCCTCCTTCCCTCCCTCCTCCCTTTCTCTTTTCCTCCTTTCTTCTCTTTCTCCTTTTCTTTCCTTCATCTTCCTTTCTTTGTTCTTTCTCTTTATCTCTTCTTCCTTCTCGCCATCTCTTGCTCTTTTTTTTTTATGTCAAGTTAAATTATGAAGAGAGACTAAAATGATTAAATAAACAGGCACTGCAATTTTGAACTCAAGGGCCTCATCCCAGTTCTCACTATCTTGAAATGAAAATCTAGCAGTGGCTGTGTTTTTGTGTTGGTTTTAGAAGGGGATACTATTACAAGAAGAAATTGAAGTTTGCTGAGTAAAATGTAAAAGTGATGAGAATGTATACTTGCCTGAAGCTTCCTGTTCACCACAAGAAGATATTCTCATTATGAATTTATTGTGGATATTCCAGAGGCATTATGTTTTAGTGGAAGGAAGGGATCAGAAATGCGATGGCTTTTTATTTTCTAATTTCACACTAAGGAACGTGATCATCCAATGATTTTTTTCCCTCTCTCATTACTTATACTAACAGGAATGCAGGGATTACAGAAAATGATTGCATAAATGGTTACTTCCTGCCAATATAAAATGTCACTGAACACAATGGCCAGGCCTTTTTCCAAATGACTGCTGACTTTCTGCTCTGACCTATGAAGATAAGTCATATAAGCTCCTTAAAGTTGGAAAAAACAATCTTTTGAGATTAAAACTATGAAAGCCTCAAAGCCAGGTTGATACCTGATTTGATTTTCTGTTAAGTCCTTCAGTAAATTTTAGAAAATCGCTCTCTTAGTGGTTATTCTGGAACTTTTGGCCATTTGTTCCATGGCTGTATTTTAAGAGTTAGCCACTTAGTGTTTGTCAATACGTACTGTGAGACAAGATGGTCTAGTATTGCTCCTTCAATTATGAAGAATCGAATCTTATAGAATATAACAAGACAGTTTGTAAATACAGAAGAATGGGTTAAAAACAACGCCGTCTTCTGAAGTTAGGTTTAATGTTTGGTAAGTTACATTGTAGCAAGGAAGTGTTATTTACTGAAATGTTACAGGACTCATGTCAGATGAGCTGACTATGTCAGGTGCAACTGTGGCAATGATGCCCATTGTGTCGCTTAGGAAGATAACTCATTTTGACTCTGTTTTCTGAATTAATAAGCCCAGCACAGGATTCCTGACCTACCTCCAAAGTGTACCACCTGCCGTTTTCCATGTCTCCTGTTGATGGTAGTCTCATCTCCCCAGTATTAGTATTCAGACTTTACTTGCTTTTCATGTAGCATATAAATCCTCAAGGGAAACCTTTGGATCCACTTCTAACACTATCTGAGTTCTATGGCCACCTTTTCCTCTACTGTTGCCGTTATGTTCTCAGTCACTGTTTGCCTCCACTCAGGTGACCGCCATAGCCACCTCTGTTTCTCTGCCTTTGCTCTTTACACACACTGGTTTATTTCTAACAGAAAGCTGATCGTTGCAAAAATGGAATGATACTCACACCATGCCAAACCAGAAACGTCTGTTTCTATGCTTCCCTTGAAATGTAGTCTTGAATAATTCATATTTCCCCTTGTACGTCACCTGCGTTAGAACCTCTCTGATGTCTGTTCATGGTCTCATCCCTCACTCTTCCTTTCCAGGTAGACTTCTGTACAATGTGATCCCTTGGTCCACTCCAAGTTCCTCTCAGCTCCATACACTTGATACATCTTGCTCTGTTAACGGCTACTTTGTTTATTCTCTCTCTTGTTTCTCTCTTTTCTTCTCTTCTTTTTCTCTCCTAAAATAGAAGAGCCATAATAACCTTATCTTTTTATTGCTAAATATCCAATAACAGAACAATTCTTGACTAATCCACATTATTAGCTTTTTGTTTTATCCATGTATCTATGGCAAGTTGCACAGTGAGGATGTGGATTCAGGTTTTCTGATGTCATTCCTCTTTTTCTATTTACTCCATCTCCCTTAAAATGTCAAAGTAATTTAATTTATTAATTTGTCTGTAAGAGAGTCGTGAGCTAGCTGTACAATGAGTCATTCAGGGATACATATAATGATAATGAGAAATGAGTCACTGAAAATATAAAGGAGTCCAAAACTGTTTCTGATAGTGACATAAATTAAAGGATTGCTGAAGAAAAAAGATTTTAAAAAACATACTCTCTACAGCTTATAAATTGGGATTGATAGACGAGGAAAATAAAAGAAGATTCAAACATAAAATGATTACTCCAGCAGCCTCCATTCCCACACAGCTACCTGCGCCAACAGATAAGGGATCTGCAGGCTCAAAGCATTAGGCCTGCCTACTTTCTGCTACCAGTATGCAAGGTTTCCCCAACTCATTGCTTTCAGTTCAAACTTACCATGCCTGAATGATAGAGAAAGACTGTCTAGACCAGAGATCATCAACCTATGGTTTGCAACTGCTCCAGGGGTTGTATATCAGATAGCCTGCATGTCAGGTATTTACATTACAATTTATAACAGTAATAATTCTATGGTGTGGGTCATTACAAAACGAGGAATTGCATTAAAGGGTCACAGCATTAGAAAGGTTGAGAACCACTGCTCTAGACCATGATCATTTGTTACAAATTCCCTTGGGGCCCAGCTCCGAGCTCTAGCATGTAAAGAATCTCCCTGACTATTCATTGTAAACTTCCTGCATCTGCAAGTTTCCTATATTAACCAAGCTCCTGGTGCCAACATGTAAGTGGTCACCAGACTTTGACACATGACCCATGGCTCTGCAGTTCCATTAGCTCCTGGTACTGTCAGATAAGAAGTTCCTAGACCATCAGTTCCAGGCCCATAATCCCACTTAACCAACTAACTCTAGATGTAAAGTAGCAGCATTAAGCTGAAACAACATGAAAAGTCCAAGATGACAGACCTCCAAAAACCACTAATCCCCCAATAATCAATCGGATGAGCTTGACCTTGAAGAACCTCCAGACAGATGATTCAAAAGAATGAGTTCAACTATTTTCAAACAACTCAAAGAACACATGAATATACTCCAAGCATACATAAAGCAATACATTACTGAAATAAGGAGTTTAATACAAGATATGGAGAAAGAGTGCAACAAAGAAATAGAAATACTGAAGAAAAGGCAAACTGAAATTATTCTGGAAATGAAAAATTCAGGAAGCCAAGACAAGGTTGAGGAGTTGGATCTTTACTGAGTAGTAAAGATCACTGATACATTTATAAAACTCAAGAAATGGGGAAACTTTGGAAGAACTTGAAAAGGCTAGCATGGAAACCATGAACACAGGAGAACAATACTGATATGAAGGCATAGAAACTGTTTTCAATAAAATCAAAGAAGTCTTCCACACCTAAAGAGACAGATTCCCATCAAGACACAGGAAGCCTACACAACTCCAAACAAACAAGATCAGAAAAGAAACTCCTCACATCATAGTATAGTGAAGCCATTAATTTAAAAAATACAGAATAAAGAAAAGATATTTCAAGCTTCTAGAGATAAAGATCAAGATCTTAGGAAGGTAAGCCCATTAGAATATGTTATGACTTGACAAACTGTTCAAGTTAAAAGGGCCTAGAAAGATGTTCAATTTCTTAAATATCAAAAGTCAACCCAGAGTATTATACCCAGCAAAACTATTAAAATAGAAGACATAAATCCTTCTACAATAAAAAATAGATTAAAGGGATTTATGATCCCCTAATCAAGCTCTATAGGGGATAGTGGAAAAAATACTTCAATCTCTAAGGAAGGATAACTGTCCTGGTAGGTCATTGGGAATAACTAAACATCAGGACAACTGAGTAAAACAGGTCTAAGGACATATGACCAAATCAACAAAATGACACTAATTAACATGCAGCTTTCAATGATTATGAAATATTTATAGTCCATTTCCCAATAAAGAGACACAGATTTGTGGATAGGATCAGAAAACAGGTTCCAACTTACCATCAATGATAGACACTACTATATAGTAAATGAGTGAAAAAAGATACTGCAAGCAAATAGATCTAGAAAACAAAAAGTACATAACCTTGTGGAGACTAAATAAGACATTATTGAATGATAATTTGATCACTGGTGAAATCAGAAGGGATATAAACAATTTTTAGAATTGAATGAAAAACAATACAACGTAGCAAAGCTGTGAACTACGTTGAAGGTTGTCCTAACTGAAAAGTTTATAGCATTTAGTGTCTATGCTAAAATATTTGAAAAATCTTAAATTAATAATTTATGTATAAACAAAACTTCCAAACAGCAATTAAAGAGATAACCTAAATGAGAACTAAAATTAATGAAATAGCAACAAAAATATAAAGAATCTATGAAACTCTTACTTATAAAGATAACAAGATAGACAAACCTTTACCCAAGTAACCCTAAAAAAAAAAAAACAAAACCCAAATTAGTAAAATTTAAAATGAAAAGAGAGACATTATAAGAGTTTCCAAAAATATTCAGGATGTAAATCATTAGAACATATTTTAAAAGCCTGTATTCCATGAATTTTGAATATCTAAAATAGACAATTTCCTTGATACATACAGCATAATGAAATTAAAATAAGTTGAAATAAATCTATATTTTTGAGATTACAATATGATTACATCATTTTCTCATTCTCTTTTCTCCTTCCAATTTCTCCCATGTCAAATTAATGTCCACCTTTACTTTAATTGTCAATATATATACATATATATGTAATATTTCAGTGCATATACACATATACATATATACATATATTCCTAAATATATACTTTTAAATATTATGTAATATATTCTACATATATTATGAATGTATTGCTATGTATTCACATATATATAAATATATAAATATATAAATATTATATAATCCTAAATATATAAGTGCAACATGCTCAGTCTGTACAATGTTACTTTTTTTATATGTGTTTTCAGGACTGACAATTTGGTATTGGATATACAAATGTCCTCTTCCTTGAGAAAGACCGTTTATTTCACTCTCAACAATCCTTATTCACCTGTAGTTCTTTGTCTAGAGATGATTTCTTCTGGGATTTCCTTCATCTAGTTTGGTTCTGTTCTCTTCCCTCCCCTTCCTTCTACTCTTCCTGCCAGCTTCTCCTGTCTTTCCTCTCTTTCTTTTATTGAAGATAAAATCTAGGGCTCCACTGAGGCTGGATAGACTCCTATCCCTTAGCTGTATACTTGGTTCTTAATTTTATTTTTGAGCCAAGGTCTTACTAAATATTACAAGCTCGCTCTGAGCTCATTTTATAGCTCAGGTGGGTCTTGGTCTTGTGATTTTACTGCTTCAGTTTTCTGTTTTTTCCCCTCTTATTTATCTTTAGGCAGTGCTCTGTGTTCAGAAAGTCCAGATGGTTTATAAATCAATAAACCTTCAATATCTGTTAGCTGAACAGGATTCCTATAGAAATTGTAGAGCTCTGTCAAATTTTCAGCATGGTAGGCACTGAAATATTAGTATATCTCACTTTGATAGAATTGAATAAAACTGAATTGGTGACATGTGAAAAATATTTTGTGTTTTTATTTACTCAAAAACAGTTATTTAGTAGAAATTATGGGCAAGCCAAGAGAAGAATGTATTTATGACATCAACTTTTCCTAAACAAACATATGACATATTAGGTTATAGTATCATTTTATAATATACTATTATCAAGAATTTAGAAAATGTTATGATACAAAGCACTAAGTACCTATGTAATGTATGTTTATATAAGTATATTTTCAGTATCAATATATCATCTATTAATTATCTACTATCTATCATCTATCTCTCTATCTCTATACCACTCTATATCTTAATCTATCATCTATTTACCTATGTATTTGTCATCCTTTTTATCCTCAATATAATTGAGTCATTGGACAGTATCTGGACTGGGGATGTAGTAATAAACAGTTGATGGTATGTACATGTTAATAATATGTACATGCAGATTCTTTTGTACAATATGAAATACAAACTGTCTCTATACTATGGAATACAAAAGTGTGTTTGTCTATCTTTCCTTTCCCCTATCAATTATGCTCACAATTTGAAATCATTCTCCCCACCTCCTTTAAATGCGTGAGCTCATTCTGTTTCCCTGGCTGGCCTCCAACTTTGACACTCCTGATTTATCTTCCCTTCTGCTGGAAGTATATGCATGTGTCACACCCCTAGATGGAAGCTGAATGAATACTGATAGATGATATCTCATTGTAATTAGAAGTTGTGGTGGTTTGAATAAAAATGGTCCCCATGGACCCATAGGGAGTGACACTATTGGGAGATATAACCTCGTTGGAGTACATGTGGGTTTGTTGGACGAACTGAATCATTAGGAGGTAGACTTTGAGGTCTCAGATGCTTAAGCCTGGCCAGTTTGTCTCTGTCTCTTCTTGCTGCTTGCTGCTCCAGATGTAGAACTCTCAGCTATCTCTCCAGAACCATGTCTGCCAAGTGCCAAGTGCTTCCTACCAAGACAATAAGGGACTAAACCTCCAAAACTGTAAGCCTGCCTCCAATTATGTTTTCCTTTGTGATGGTTGCTGCAGTCATGGTGTCTCTTCACAGCAATAGAAATCCTAAGACAGAAGTTAAATGTCTTTATATAGGAAGAAGCCAAGTTATGCTGTATACTTACTGATTTATACTCAACAGAACTTGACCAGTGATATGTGGGTATAGACAAAGAAGAGTTCTCTTGGACAATTGTATGGTAAGAGTTGTGAATACTGAGATAGTGTAGAAAAGCCAATTGAAATAAGTCTTCAAAACAATGAAGTTTTTTGTACTTAATAATTCCAAGGAGTGGGGGGCTATCAAAAAGAGTTTGGGATACATATATTTTAGAATCATAAAGCAGTTCTGGAAGGCACTGTGAATAATTTCATGCTCAATTTGTAAATAAAACTTATGGAACAGTTAATGCCAGAAAACAATTTTCTGGTTTCTAGGATTGATTATATTCTTCTGTGATTATCACTTAAACAGATTAAACTTTCCTTTTTAGGTCTATTCTTGTGAGAGCTGATAGCTTAACGACTTTCTATTCTTATCTTCTTTGAAATACTTTAGTCATCCTGCTCACTTTTCTCTATTAAACCTTATTGACTTACAAAGGATTTCTCAGAGAATCACAATGCTCTCTCTACTTACTGTGAAGATCTGTGGGTTTTCATCACAATAATGCCTAGTTCTTTAGAACTACACAGATGTCTCTGTATGGTACTAAAATTCTGCTATCTGCTTTATTGAAGATCTTAAACTCAAGCTCTTGAATCTTCAGCCTCAGGTTTTCCTGCAGTTGGGGTTATAGACATGCACAACCATACTTGGTTTTTGTATATAAAAACAATTTAATGACACTATTCATCAAGTGCTATGCATCACACTGGACTTCTTTTTTTTCTAATCTGTCACTTTGTCCTTACAGTGACATTAGAGGTAGTTAGTACTCTAAGTTTATATTTAGAAAAATGGAGGCAAGCAAAAAAGAAATAGTTTATCACTGTCAGCCAATCAGTGAATTATATGCTTGTAAATTTATCAAATAAGAAATTAGACATGGACCTTCCTCTCCAGTCTACATCCTTCCATTCATGTTGCTACCAGAATGCTTTATTTACCACCTTTTCTATTAGATTTGAGAAGATTTCAATGTAGGGTTCTACATTTTTAAACATTATTCCGAGGTTTCTTGCCTTCTCTTCAGCTTCTGATTATCCAGGCAGACATCTTTGTCTACAAAATGAATTGCATGAGTGTATTTCATGAGTGTACATTTGGTAGTAAGTAGTTGAGAGCAAAGTGGGGCTGGTACTAACTATTGTTGAAGATGGGTTAGCAGAGGGTTAGTATCAGACAGTTGAGTCTCCTCACCCGACTGCTCGTTACTTCATACCTAGTCTGTTCTGTTACATGCCATTTAACATAGACCATTTACCAGAAGTAAATCTATCTTACAATGGTCATTTTTCAAGTGACTTTGAGAAAGACTCAAGGCATCAATTATTCAACTTTATTGCTTTGGCCACTATAGTGTTATTTGCTTTAGTGAGCTGCCAAACTATATATAGAGAAAATGCTCCTGGCATGACCAGAAAAAAGAAAAGCATTGGGAGTTAAAAAAAACAAAACAAAACAAAACAAAACAAAACAAAACAAAACAAAACAAAACAACCCAAACTCCACTCCTTGGGGCTCCAGTAAAATACCTGGCTTTTAGATTTTCATGTTTCATGAAATTCTCATATTGATAGTTGCATGGGCTATTTGACCCTCTTATCATCAATTTGTGTCAACACAGTGGCTTACACTGTTGCTTCTTGTCAAAGAACTATGCTAAGTTAGGTAGAGACCGTGAATTGTGTGGCCTGTCATACTGCTATTAACGACCCAGGGAATGGCAGAACACCAAAACAAATTGTACAGAGGAAATATTTTAGACAGGTGGCAGCTGATGCACATGGCACAGACTGTTAGTAAAGATGTGATATGGACACAATAAGCCAGAGTCCCATTCATGTTATCTGTGGGCAATGCATGACTAAGATTCCATTTGAATAGAAACAAATTACTCTTAAAAATAGGGCTATTATTATCAATGGAAACAAAATGAACTAAGTGCATCTTAAAAGAAAGCTACAGAAAGGTAAGATAATAGCTGTTTGATTCTTCATGAAGACTTTTATCTCACTTTCTATTACTCTGTTAATGTATTCTGTTGCATCAGGTCAACCCTACTCACAGTATTGTTGAATACAGCCCTGTTTAAAGTATTACAGGAAACTCAGTCTGCCTTACATGATTTTGTACTTAGCTGCGAAGGAGAGAAGGGTGCAACAGTGTAAGATTTAAGGTGTGTTGAAAGCAAAGAACTCAGAAAGTGACTTCAAAGCCATGAGTTCTGTTTCTGTTAAGGACACAATGAAGGAAATATGTTCCTGAGGGGGGAAATTCAGTAATAATAATAATCCCAATGCCAGTAGTCACCACAAAATTGGGGGAAGATTCACATTGCAGCTCTGAGTTTTCTTTCCTGCATAAATAGTACCAGTACACAAAGCTTTCCAAAGATGGTGATGAGAAATGGAAGCTGCCAAATAGATACCAACTTGACAAAAGAGTAAACAGTGGTCATGACGTAAAAGCCTCTCAGTATGAAGGTGTTGCAAGAAGGGATTTTGTATAGGTGTTTAGAAGGTTATGTTTATAACATTTCATGGATAGTCTTGTGTTAGATGTTCACTGGATTTTTCTGACATTTTATGTGATATGTATAATGTATATATATATTGTCATACTTGTATTCTATTGGATAAGACTAACAGCATTTAAAGTAACAAAATATTAATAGTATTTAGATATTTTTATTTTGCCCTCCTTTTAACTGAATTACTTTTATTTTTAATTATTGAGTTGTAAAGGCCTTTTTATATAACTTAGATACAAACATTTTTCAGAGACAGGATACTCAAACACTTTTCTTCTATGGTGTCTCTTTATTAACTCAGGGTGTTCTGAAGTGCAAAGGTTTTCATCTTTTCATGCCCATTAATTAAAGCTCTTTTATTACTTTGGGTTTGCTGTTGTAAAATTGTTGCACAATCAAATATCACTGACATTTATCTCTATGTTTTCATTTAAGTTCTTTATAGCTTTAGCTTTAGTTTTAGGTTCATAATATAAAATAAGCTACTTTTTGTGGATGGTGTAACACTCACCTTTCTGCATATCATTGTGTCTCAGAACCATTTGTTGGAAATGATCCTTTCTCCACTTCATTATCTTGGCACTTTTAAGCAGTTTCTTTTAGGGTACAGTTTCACAGACAATAAACACACATCTATGTCTCTGCCATAGTCTATCTGCCCATTATGCTATAAGAAACAAGGCTGAATTCTAAACAAGCATTTCTGATGCATGAGACACTGATCTGTAGTACTAAGTCCCTGTCATTGCTGTGAGTGCGTCTAAATTCAGGGCAGTGGCTAAAGTGGAAGACACCGATTGTGTAATAACATAACAAATGCACAATAACATAACATAGGCATAGCTATGGGAAACTTTTTACTTACTGCAGTAATTCAATGCTAAAGTTATAATCGTTTGTTCTTATGTGAATGTGCAAATTTTATATTACTTTTGTGCTTTTATATTTGGAAACTACTAAGCACTTTCAGTTGGATTGGTTGTAAAAAGCAGCTGAATGACAAAAATCCCGGTCTAGTTCAGTGTTGATGGGTTATTCACTAATCTGTGCTGCACTAAGGTTAACACTGGAGGTCTGTTATAATCATGGAGAAATGTTTGCCATTGGGAAAGTCACCTAACTCTGTGCCTCAGTTTACTTTAATATTAAATGGAGGGGGTATGGATCATAGTCTTATATTTTTTGGAAGTTTCAATATATGAAACAGTGATGCAGCTTTTATATCGACTACTATAGGTCACTATTAGCTCTTTGAGGGAGGCAATCTTTATTTTCATAGTTTGGTAATGTATTTGGAGTCACAAGAAAAAGGTGCAGGACTCCTCTTTGGCATTGTATCTGTGAGGGCCAATTACCAGAGCTGTATTATGTTTGTTGGAAAAGGCTCACGTCATTGAGAATCTCAGTTGCATCCTTGACCACTCATGGTTTGTAAGAGAGTGTGGGATGTGTCTAGAGTGCATTAAGAATCAGAAGTATCTTTGGAAAGCCTGTGTTTGATCCAGTCTTATGTCTGCAAGTGCTGTGGTTTCAGAGAACTGTGGAGTGAATTGACCTATGTGTAGGGCAAACCACAAATAAAACCAGAAACAAAAATTGATTTTGTTTAGCATTTCCACTCATAAAATGTAAATAACATAAGAAGAAGCCTTGGTAACTGAGTTACCAAGAGTTGGGGACTCTGAAGTGAGAATGGGCTGATGCACACATTGCAACAGAATTCACCTAAGTTCTCTATTAGGGAACTGAATTTTCAATACCTAAATGGTATTTTCAGATATGATTTAAAATGGAATGTCACAAGGAGAGACCCATTTGGAACTTTTGCTGCTGGCTAGTTGGAGCTAAATCTTTAGTCAAGTCTAGATCCTATCTAACATCTTAGACTAAAAGAAAGAGAAATCTGATCTCTGTGGGAGGGGGAGGAGGGAGAGGGAATCGCTGAAGTGAATTGGAAAAGGGCACAGTTTCCAAAAGAAAGGAGGAGAATCAAAGCCGGCTTTTTCTATGTGCTTCAAGAAGGATGCTTCACTTCCCACCTCAGTTTGTGAGTTAGTTAAGACAGCTTTTAGAAACATGAATCTCTGATGCTAATTAGAAAAGCCACAGCACATACAGTTTTATGTTGAATGGTTTTCAGAAAAATATCTAAAGGAAGCTTGTGTCCACTGTATTTTTTTTGTTGTTTGTTTAAATTGAAATATAATGCTATATATCTCCTGAGTAAGTAGTTTCATAACCAGAGTTAAATAACCAAAGGCTAGTCATTGCAATTTAGGCTAAGCTTCTCAATTTAATCTTAATTGTCTTTCCATTATCTAATAGGGTCATTCAATTTGCTTAAGTATGTATATTGGCTTAAGCTTCAACTTATTGTGGAAGACTTCCTTTTGAGACCCAATCTATAAGTAGGCAGGAACTGCATAACAAACGTTATCCAAGGAAATTTGTGGCTTAGTGCAGAAGTCTTCAACTCTGTATTGAAGGTGTGTTCTCTAGTTCAGTAGTGTTCTGAAGTGGGGCCTGTGGGAAGTGACCTTTGATCAGCAATGTGCTCATCTATGGATTCATAGCTTATTGGGTTATGGGCCATACTGGGAACTAGGAACTGGGTTACTGGGAGCTTGCCTTTGATGGTTTATTCTACCTCTTGCCTCCTACTCTCTGTCTTTACTCCTTGGCCTTGTTGACGTAAGCAGCTTCCCCTAGCATATGTAACCACCACATAGTGCTGCATTGAAATAGTCTATGATTTTTGTCTTTTGTCCAAAGCAATGGAGTCAGCCAACCATAGGCTGATATCTCTAAAACCATGAGCCAAAGTAGATTTTTCTCCTTTTTATGTTGTTTTTGTCAGGTCTTTTATAGTGACAGAAAAGTCTTGCCATACTTGGTCTCGGATGAAGTATGGTGAATCTAGTTCTCACAAAAGAACAGAATAAAACAAAGAAATAAGGTAAAGTAGAGAAGTTGTCCAGAAACCAAAACTTGTGGTCACTGGTGTCGAGGCAGCTCAGGAAGCTCATCCTAGTAGTGATGAAGTGAATGTGTCCGTTAGGCATCCTGAGCTGTGGATGCATCTTCATGTACATGCGTGTATTTCATCCATTCAGTCCTGGTCTGAAAGATGAAGGGCAAATGGTAGTTTGATTAAAGTCAGTTTGAAAATGGTTAGAAAACAAAACAAAACAAATCCCAGAAGCTTAACACCAAAGGTTTCTTCTTTATAGTCCTTAGATTCTGAAATGCTATTATCAGCAAGACTGAATACTTTCTGGGACTTAAGAAGAACCAATTTCTTGTCTCTTCTAGCTTCTGGAAGGCTGACCGCCTTCCTTGGCATGTGGCCACATCCAACCCTTTTCTGCCTCTATGATCACATTGCCGTTTTCCTTTTCTGTCTGAGACCTTTTCTCTTTGGTGTCTCAAATCTCCCTTTTCCTTTTCTTATGAGGGTAGTTGTAATGGGATTTAAGGTAGAAACTGATAATCCAAGATGATCTCTTTGTTTCAAAGTATTTAAGGTCTTTCTACTGTTTGATGTTTCATGTCTTTTAAAGAAAAACAAAGTGGTCTCATTTTAGGGATAGACCCTGAATAGCAATGGGATGGTAAAACTGAATGCTTGTGTGGAACTAAAGATCAACAGTCTTATATCCTTAGAACTGCTAATAAAAAATTAGCAGACTTCTTAAGGTAACTATAAATTGAAATTTCAAGGCAAAGAGAGCCTATTCCAAAGTTAATTGAAGAAGAGGATTTTTTACTTTTTATTTTATTGGACTTCAAAACACAGTGTAGGAAAACAGTTTTATTTTCTTGACAGTGACAAAGCTTAGTCTAGTTGCTCTAAGTAGACAGGGAAGAGCAGTGGAGACAGTGATAATTTCTTGGGTGTGTTGTGTATTTGGAGAAGTGTTTTAGATGCATTTACCTCATCTTTACAAGATGATTTGGGGATAGGTTCTATTACACTTATTTTTAAAATGGAGGACCTTAGGCAGCCAAGTTAAGTGGCAATGCAGACCTAAGTGTATCATTCTGGGAGCGAGCTGAGAAGCCAACCAAGATTCTTGTGCATTCTTTGCAGGTGTTTTACCTGAACAACATTCAGACCAGGTTGTCTTTATGTAGCCCAGGTTGCCCTCCAACTCTTCATTCTTCTGCCTCTGTGACTTGACTGTTTGAACGACAGGTTTGTACTACCATGGCCAGATAACAATGGGATATTCTAACAAAACCACTTCCCCTATGACTAAGTAGTGAAATACAGATATAGTTATTTGCCTATAAGATTCTGGAGGGCAACAGCCTGGCCTCTTTGGTGTTCACTTAGCACCAAGAGACAAAACCTTGATGTTGCATCCATCCTCCATGATTTCTGTCAGTCAGGGTTCTAATGTGAAACAAAACTACTGTTCTCCAGAACAGGAGAAGGAGCAAGAGGAGGGGGCAGGAAAAAATGACTGTGTTGCTATTCTTAAGGGTTATGTCAAAATGTTTCCCTTCTCATGTAATTTCTGAGGATCAGTTTTATTCTCTGGGATGAATGAGACCTCTTTTCTTCTATTCACATATCTTTTTTTTTTTTAAATAAAAGTAATGTATTTACTTAGAAGCATTCAGAATGTCAACAAAACAGCCACATTTCTTTTCTTTTTTCTTTTTTCTTTTTTTTTTTTTTTTTGCAATTACAGAGTGGTATTCAGTTAACAGAACAACAATTATCTTCCTATAAGCTGCATCAGAGATAACTGAAGATGAAAAATACAAAAATAAAACCCAAAAATAAAACTAAAAGAAAAAAAAAAACACAAACCAAACTACTGTCCCCATGTATAACTACTTTGTGCTGTGCACCAACAAGAGCCTGGTTTAAATTTCCATGCCAATTTACAACCCCAAAACTGTACCAGTCAAGGTTAGTGGTTATTGAAAATACCACCAGGACAGGGCTATCTAAAGACACATTCGGTAGTGTGTTAACTATACAAAAAAAAAAAAAAAAAGACACTGTACAATTTAAAAACAAATCTTACACAGCCTTACATTTCAATTTTTTTCTTTAAAAGGAGTGAGTTGTGTACAGGGGGTTAAATGATTTATAGTCAAGAAAAAAAAAAACTGCACTAGAACCAACTTCTTCTTCTTCTTCTTCTTCTTCTTCTTCTTCTTCTTCTTCTTCTTCTTCTTCTTCTTCTTCTTCTTCTCTTCTTCTTCTTCTTCTTCTTCTTTGTCTTTCCTCTTCCTCTTCCTCTTCCTCTTCCTCTTCCTTTCATCTTCCTCTTCTTCTTTGTCTTCCTCCTGGTCCTCATCCTCTTCATCCCCTCATTCCTCTTCCTTCTTTTTCTTGCTCTTTTCAGCCTTGACCACCCCTGTTTTTCACCGCATCAGGTTTCCCTTTAGCTCTGTAGGCAGCAATATCCTTCTCACACTTTTCCTTCAGCTCAGTAGCCTTCTACTCGTAGAGCTGTTTGTCATCCGCTGCAGTGTTCCACATCTCTCCTATTTTCTTTGCAACATCACCAATGGATAAGTAAGATGCTCGCCTTCAATTTTTGGACGGTACTCAGAATAGAACAAGAAGGTGGCCGAAGGCGGCCTCTTGGGTGCTTTGGGTCCTTGAACTTCTTTTTGGTCTCCCCTTTGGGGAGATGTAGGTTTTCATTTGTCTTTCATAACAAGCCTTGTCAGCCTTTGACATATCTTCAAATTTCCCCTTTTCTTTAGCAGACATGGTCTTCCACCTCTCTGAGCACTTCTTTTTTTTTTTTTTTTTTAATTTTTATTTTCAGCAAATCAAAAAAATTTAAAAAGCATTCAAACAGAATAAAATGAAAAGAAACAAACAAGCAAAATACCAAGGGTCAGATATACTTATACAAGAATTCTATAGAGCCTTCAAACAAGCAATACTTTTTGAGTTATGTTTAAAAAATTCAGAACCACAATAAGCTCCTTCACAAAGCAAATAATATTGAAATAGTGAAATCAAGTGTAAACCCAACAAAAATATATAAGTTATAGTCCAGTATCCCTCATGAATATACATACAAAAATTCTCAATGAAGTAGTTGCAAACTGAATACAAGAGATATAAAAAAAATAATATTCCATGAATAACTGAACAACTGTTTTTTTTTTTTTTTTTTTAGAAGACCATACTCCATATACAGGCTGCATGTTTTGGGATAGCCCCCACTCCAGATGTTTGAGACCTACATGAAAACCAAGCTGCACATTTACAACATATGTGCAGGGAGGCCTAGGTTCAGCCCATGGAGGTAGATCTGTGTAGACTAGGTATGCTCCACGGTTGGTGATTCAGTCTCTGAGAGCTCCAAGGGTTCAGGTTGGTTTACTCTCAACTGAGGAAACTCGAATGATTGAGAAACATCTAAAGAAGTGCTCAGCATCCCTAGTCATCAGGGAAATGCAAACGAAAACAACACTGAGATTCCACCTCACACCAGTCAGATTGGCTAAGATCCAAAACACAGGTGACAGCAGATGTTGGCGAGGATGTGGAGAAAGAGGAACACTCCTCCATTGTTGGTGGGATTGCAAGCAGGTACAACCACTATGGAAAGCAGTCTGGCGATACCTCAGAAAATTGAACATGGTGTTACCTGAGGACCCAGCTATACCCCTCCTGGGTATATACCCAGAAGATATTTCAACATGCAACAGGGCCACATGCTCCACTATGTTTATAGCGGCCTTATTCATAATAGCCAGAAGCTGGAAAGAACCCAGATGTCCTTCAACAGAAGAATGGATACAGAAAATGTGGTACATTTACACAATGGAGTACTACTCAGCCATTAAAAATAATGAGCTCATGAAATTCTTAGGCAAATGGATGGAGCTAGAAAATATCATCCGAGTGAGATGACCCAATCACAAAGAACACACATGGTATGCACTCACTGATAAGCGGATATTAGCCCCAAAACACACAATACCTAAGATGCAACGCATAAACCTCATGAAACTCAAGAAGAAGGAGGAAGACCAAAGTGAGGGTGCTTTTGTCCTTTTTAGAACGAGTATCAAAAGATTCAACCAGAGCTCCCAGGATCTAAACCTCCAGCCTGAGAACAGACAGGGGCAAGCTGTCCTCTGAGAGGCTCTAACCAGCAGCTGACTCAGACAGATACAGACATCCAGAGCCAAACAGTGGATGGAGCTTGAGGACTCTTAAGAAGAATAGGTGGAAGGATTGTGGGCCCTAAGGAGATAGGAACTGCACAGGAAGATCAACAGAGTAAACCAACCTGAACCTCTGAGCACTTCTTGGAGAACTCTGAGCACTTGACAGAAGCATCTGGGTGCTTCTCGTGCTCCTTCCGGCAGGTTTGCACAAAGAATGCATGAGGACATTTTGCCTCTCAGCTTCTTAGGATCTCCTTTGCCGGTGTTTAGTTGATTTTCCTCCGAGAGGCACAGAGTCGCCCAGTGCCTGTTGCTTGGTCCAGCGCAGTCTCTATAGAAATTTCAAATGGTTTTGCTCTACTGTTTCCCATCAGATTTTCTGTGTCCCATTTAAATTCTGACCCTGAAGTTAACAAGTACTGCTCATTATGTATTTCAGGAAGGAAACCAGACTGTATAACAATGGACAGACTGCTACATAGCTGCATAGCGTGAGGCTACAAAGCAACATTAGCTTCTGGGACCTATCTCGTTACTAATAGGCAAAGGGTGCTGGACAGTGCTGCCCCCTGTAGGTGGTTGTTAATTAACCAGTTAAACAGAGATGGTGCTCACATGGAGCCTCACTTTCCTCAGAGCAGTCCTGTGGGCTCAAAAGGGTGTACAAGAGAGGCAGCGATTTTAGAAAGAGCAAAAAACGTGTGGCAAGATAAGTACCATATACTCTATATCGGTGGTTCTCAACCTGTGGGTCACAACCCCTTTTGGAGGGTCAAATGACATTCACAGAGGTCGCCTAAAACCATCATAAAACATAGCTACATTATAATTCATAACAGTAGCAAAGTTACAGTTATGAAACTGCAACAAAAATAATTTTGTAGTTGGTGGCTCCTATAGCACAAAGGACTGTATTAAAGGACTACACACAGCATTAAGAAGGTTGAGAATCATTGTTCTATTCAATGGTGTCTAGTATTTTAAGCCTTGGGTGTCAGGCTTGTGTGTGTGTGAGTGTGTGTGTGTGTTCCCAGAGATAAGTTTTTTTTCTCATGGTGTCTGGCTTCCATAGAAAGGAGAGAGGGAAGAGCCATCAGTGTCTAGGGAATATAAGGACATACAGGGAAATATTATTGTCACTGTTTTTCAGACAAGGGAATTGAATCTCAACAGATCAAGCTTCTTGTATAACATCATGCAGTTTCCTCCCTACACCTCTCTCACTCCAAATTGAGGGGCCCTATTGCTTCTCAGGGCAAAGAGGCATGGGTAGTAGTAACTCTCATTATGACAAGTATATGTTCTTTTTAATTTTTATTTTCCATTGATCTTATTAAATTTTATTGCTCATGGGATAAATAGTTGAATTGATAAGGCTAGAGTTACTGCTTTCCCCAGTGGATTAAAAATCTGTCTCATCTGTATTAAGACATGGGAGCTGGGATACATTGTGACATGCTTTATATAGATGGTAATGTATATCTCTTTCTTTAAGATGATTGATAAACAATGCAATAATTTAGAAGTTTGCAGACTCTGATCAAAGCTTGTTTGCTGTTTTTTATTTTGTTTGTTTGTTTCTGAGTCGGATTTTTGTGAGGGACCCACCTAGGCTTGGGAAATGTGAAAATCAGAAAGGATAAGTAATGAAATCTCAGCCTAAACCACTAAATACTGTCAAATGAACTGTTGCTCAACTATGAACATGCACTTGTAGTTTTAATTACATCCTATGATATGTTGGAGTCTGGCTATAACCCAGAGGACAAGACTATGACAATATTTATTAGATGTAAGAGTGAAATTCTAATAGAAGGTTGACAAGGTAAGTCTAGTTAAGCCAAACTACCCTTGCACTGTGGTGACTACTAACTAGTATCCGTCGTGATGACTATGATTATTATTGTGATAGTCATCTACTTACTACATTTAACTGCCTACTTACTGGCACATATTTTCTCCTTAATGAACATTATATATTTTCTTGAATAGTCCTTCACACAAAAGCCTGCTTACATAACAAACAAAATACAACAACCAAAACAACTGCCTTCTAAGTGAGCGAACCTTGGTCAGAGGGAAACTTTTCAATTATTCCATTGCTTATCAGTCATCTTAAAGAACGTAGCATAAATGACTATCTTCGTGAAGTATGTAAAAAATGTGTCCCGCTCTCATTTCCTAGTAAGGATTTCTTTAACAACATAGTAAAAATTGCCTAGTCCTGTATCACGTACACCTACTAGATAGTGTAATTGAACAAGTTTACTAGCATGGGTGGCTCAAGCCATCTTTTCTCTCTTTGCTCTTTCTCCACACTGCATAGCAGCCGTAAGTTACCAGACCTATATTCTATTTCTCTTGTAAAATATCTCTAACTGTTATGTGTGTGTACTCATATATATTTATAGATTATATATATACAATTTTATACACATAAAATTTCTCTTATAAAAATATCTCAAAATATTTAAGGTATGTGTATGTGTTGCATGTATACCCATATATGTTTATTAATTATATAATTATTGTAAAATTATATGCATAATTTTATATGCATAGTTTTATAGTTGATATGAAAAAGTGGTTTGGAATCAAATGTTAAATTGTGCATATCATTAGTACATCATTCTAAAAGACTTAGAACGTAGTTTAGCACAGCCTATTAAATAATGAAACACACAGTGATGAGGCATAAACATCATTTTGTTTTTATCTTTGTACACACACTCTTTACTTTTCCCACGTCTCCCTCAGAACGTTCTTTTTCTCCCATTGAGTTCTTTGAATCTGTTTTCACTTTAGTATAATGGATAGCTTTTATTTTGAGCAACTGCCAGAGCCTATACTTTATTCTTTAAGATAAGTGTCTCAGGGATGGTGCCCCACGCCTGCTTTTTCAGAAACCACCTTTGGTGTGGATTTGTACAAGGACCCCGCATCTTTTGTGTCTGTTATTTTTCAGAGCGCAAATGGATCTCCCTCACCCTTAGACCTCTGTCAGGCAAGTTTGCCTTCCCTTTTCCCATCCCCAAGACAAATTAAGAATGCGAAACCTTTCACTCATAAGAAAACAGTGATAGTGTAGGTAACAAGACCTCACATTAGTCAGGTCTTTCAAAGCGGAGGCCCCAACCTGCAGCCTTTGTCTGGCCTGCTGGTAGGTGGGTTTTTTTTTCAGGCTCTCTTTAGGGCCCCAGCATTCTTTAGTCCTGAAGGACATTCTCCTTGGAAATGTCTCACTTTTCAGACAACCCCTGTGTTGATCAGGAAAACCGGAGAGCCACTGAAGAAATCTGAACTTCTAATGATCCTCTTTTATATTTCTTTACAATAGACAATGACTCTCTCCACGTTAATGGCATTGGTCTGCAGTGAGGCAGCAGGGTACTGAGATGGAGGTTGGAGAAAGAGCAGCCACTGTCACTTGTCGTGCTGGGTTATCATGGTGGAAAAATCCCCCTTTTCTACATCGGAACTGTTGTTGCTGCTAATTGAAATATTCGGCGTCCCTATAAACCAAGACCAAGAGAAGAGAGGGTTAGGTAGAGGAATCATTTCCTGTCCGATGAGCATGCCGGTACTAACAGGACATTACTAATTTTTGTGCCGTCCTAATTCTTTTCCTTGCTATTAAAGATATAGAAGACTCACTCATTACAGCCTATGAACTTTGCCAGGTTGATTCCTACAAGGCTATTTGTGTGTATGCAGCTTTGTTGGATCAAGCCTGCCCTCTGCTGATCAATGAAAATATTACCAGATAGGATGCACCAGATTGCTAAACTCAGGACTGTTACAGGGAGTTTGGAAATTATGAAACCCTGTGCACCAGATTTCACAGAAACATTACATTTAACTCAAAACTCGTATTATTAACAATAGAAAATTGTCAAGGATCGGTAAATTTTTTTGTTATGAGTCAGGTAGTAAATATTTTAGGTTTTCTTGGCCCTTGAGATCTGTTGCAATTATTCACTTTTCCATGACAGTGAAAAGGTAATATGAATGATTTATGATATATGAACGATGTGATTAAAGGTATGTTGCTGTTTTCCAATTCAGATTTATTTACACAACCAGCCTGGGCTACGTCCGTAAATCAGTGGACTGTAAAGCAGTACGAACCTATGTGGAGCCATGAAAAAATATAAACACCTGAAAAATGCTTCATTTTTAAAAAGCAAAGTTATTCTAGGGGAGGTGACTATAATTTATATTTGAAAGCTGATGCATCATTTCTGAATATTTTGAGATTACTATTGATTATTGTGATTGGCCTCTGCACTCAGCTTATAAACATACTACACTATGAGATATTAGCTCCTAATGAGAGGTCAGAGACTGTGTATGCGTTTCTCTGTTTACAAATGACAAGACAAAAGCTAAGGAAATTTCTCCACAGTCAGCCCAGACACCCTCCTATGTACTGAGTCAGCTGTCAATGACTGTGATGATTATGGTAAGACATTGCATTGTCATAATACTTGAAAGTCAAAGGAATGAAAGGAAGATCATTACTAGTAATATGTTAAGAAGAGGGAAGAGGGATAGTCTTGCTTTACCTCCCTATGGGGTCAGATGTATATGAATAATAAAACCACAAGCCAGAAACATCTTCCTCAAAGACACCTCACAAAATTTTAAGGCAAGTTAACTCACAGTTTGACTTTAATTATTCTAGCTTTATGTTTTTACTTTTACTTCATTTGGTGTTTTTCACCCTGGTGTTAATTTCAGCACCGTTCCCACAAGCCAAATGTCTGGAATCATGCAAGCAAACAGCCAAATGTGCTATATATATTCAATGGACTAGTTCTCAAACTATTTTAATGTCCTTAGATACCGGAAACAATGCTCATGTTAAGTGAATCTAGGGGCAGTATTTTGACAAAGAAAATAATCTATGCATTTCAGTGATTTTTCCATTTTAATGAAAAACATGATTTTACCAAATTTACTTGAATGAGTTTTGCCAAGGTTGGCTTTAAAAAAGTTCATTGTATGAAATAATGGTTTCTTTGTTACATCTTGTATATGCTTTACATGAACTTTGATTATATCCATTTCCCCAGTATATTCTCTTGTTTTCTTCTTCCTCCTACTTCTTATTCTTTCCAAATAGTATGTTTCTACATTCAACACACACACATGCATGCACACATACACGCACACACGCACACACACACACACAAACACACACACGTGTGTGCACAGACACTATATGAATTTAGACTGTGCATATAAAACTAAACGCTCAATATTTGTCTTATTCACTGTGTCTGGTTAATTTCTTTAACATTATAATCTGCAGTTCTACCCATTTTCCTGAAACTGACCAGATTTCTTTTTATGGTGGAAACTCCATGGTGTACACTTTCCCCATCCATTCATCCATTGGTGGTATCATGGCTGACTCTATGACTTAACCATCACACATAATAAAGGTGGTGTGCAAGCACCTCTGCAGTATGCTAGCTCAGACCCCTCTAGGTAGATACCCAGGGAGTCGATCTATGTTTTGTCTTTGGAGGAAACTTCATACTGATTTTCATAGCAGCTGTGTAATTTACATACCCATAGACAGTAAGCAAGGGCTTCTTTCCTATCTATGTCAGTAGGTGTCATAGTTTCTTTCCTTGCTGTTAGTCAGTCTTATTGGGATACAAGGTGTCTCAGTATGGTTTTGATTTACATTTCTGCAAAGACTATCTCCTTATACACCATTAGTAAAGTATCTTTTGACAACTCTTTGTTCAGTTCATCAAAATCGTGGTTGATTGGATTACCATTTTTTTTCAGTGCCTCCTTTTTGGAGTTCTTCATATTCTAATATTCTTTATTTTCTTAATATCAATCATTTGTCAGGTAACCAGCTGGCAAAGACTTCTTTTCAATCTGTCATTTTTTCCCCTTAGTGTTCAGAGCTGTTTAATATTAGACAATTCCATAAACCTCCCGGGCTATTTTCTGTGCAGTTGGAATAATTTTCAGAAATGCCTTGCCTACACTCAGGCCTTGAAGTATTTTCTGGTAAGTTCCATGATTTTTGTTATTATGGAAAAATGAAGAGAGAGGTAAAGTAATCCATAGGGCCTAGTTACATTCTTCTACACACGGATCCATTTCCCCCATCCCAGCACTATTGCTGAAAAGATTGTTCTCTCTTTCTTACATACATTTATACATCTTGGGCCACCATTGTTGCAAATAACTTTAGCATATAATGCCTTTAGTAATAAGGCTTTGTCATTACGTTCTGGAGGGCAGACAAGAGTACTGGCTTTTTCAAAGCTCTTTAATATTATATCCCTCCCAATACTTCTTTACCCTGTCCACTCATCTCCACATCATTTAGCTATTCATGATTCATTATTTCTGTCCCCATCTATACCATCTGCATTATATAACCCCTTTGAACTCTTCCTGTTATGGCTTCTTACTGGATTTCTGACTTCTACAGGTACTCCAATGAAAGCACACATAAACCTAAAGATTCAAAGCAAGCACCCACATATGAAAAAGGAGACACAGCAGTTGTCCTTTTGGATCTGGGTTACCTCACCTCAGTTCCATTTATTTATCTGAAAATTCGATTTTTTGTTAGCACTAAATAAATGTCTATTGTATGTATGTATGTATGTATGTATGTATGTATGTATGTATGTGTATATATGTATGTATCCATCAATCCATCTATCTATCTATCTATCTATCTATCTATCTATCTACCTATCTCTCTCTCACTTGTATTTCCATTCATTATTTGATGGTCTAGCCTGTTTCCAATTTTTTTTTTCAATTGTGAGTAGAGTAACAACAAACATGGAGATGTAAGGAACAGCATATAATGTTCAATGGGTATTTACTCAAAAGTAGTTATACCTAGATGATTCAGTAGATTTCTAGGTTTTTGAGGAATCAACACACTGGTTTCCATAATGGCTGAACCAATCTGCTCTCTCACAAACAATGATATACATACATACATACATACATACATACATACAGCTTTCTAAATACATAAATGCAACCTTTTCAGTCTATATTAGATAACCAGTTGGTGTGCTCCTCTCTGAGGAAGACTTCCTCCTTCTCTCAGCATTTCTTAGAATACTTGTAGTTCTTTGTGCATAGCTGAAGCCTCTTGGATCTCCTTCTTGCCCACACCCCCCCTTTGTTATCTTAGTATGACAACTGTTGTCATTGATCATCTCATGTTTAGGCAGTCATGTTGGTGAGACTTTCTGATATTCCTAGGAGATGCAATCTCACAGCAAACTTTTTGACACTCTGCTTCTTACAATCTTTCTGTCCCTTCTTCCACAATGATCCTGAGGCATAGATGTGGGAATTGTTTTGTAGATATATCAGTTGGTACTGGGTTCCACAAATACACTTTGATCGTTTTGGTTTTCTGTACTTGTCTCTGTCAGTTGTAAAGAGAAATTTCCTTGGTGAAGAGTGAGGACAATTACCTCTGGTAGAAGGACAAATATTTAGAATGTACTTAGATTGACCATCAAGCGTGAGAAACCCTCTGAAGAGTTATTGATCATGGTTGTTAAAGAGACTTCCCAAACATTATAGGCTAATACTATTGATCTTTGTTGCTGCCAAAGAGGTGGAAGCTAAGTGTATATTGCTGAAGATACCACACACTTCAGACCCAGGGTCCAGAGACCACTGAGCTAGAAATACTTGAAAGTCTCCTGCTTCAGGACTAACTTTCATGGTACCAGAAGTCACCAGTGAAGCTTTCAAAGGAGAGAAGCAAATGACAGTCCTACCTAACTATGACACCTATGAAGCACAAAACTAGCATGGCATGATAACCCTAAGAGTACAGTATTGGCATACATAATTGGTAATAACCAATAGTTCTATTATTGGACTTATTCAACAAGAGGAAATCTTGCCTGGTTCTAGAAATCTAGCCAATGACATAGGACTAGTAAAGTTGAAGAAGAACCTACAACTTCCACTTTACTAAGCCAGCATGATCCCTTACTACATTAGTATTATTTTTACTGTTCAGGATTGTTTTTGGCTATTTTGCATCTTTTGCATTTCCATATTAATTTTAAGATAGTTTTCTTCTATTTATGTGAAGAATTTTCTTGGAATTTTTTTTTTTAATGGGGATCGAGTTGTATCTGTAGATTGCTTCATTAGCATGGCCATTTTCACAGTAACAATGCTATCTACCCATGAGTCAAACTATGAACCTGGAGGTAGATCTGTCTTCTAGATCTTCTTCACCTTTCCCCCCTCATATGTCCATTGTACAGGTCTTCCAAGCCCTTGACTAGGTTTAGTACAGTGGCACCACCTGTTTCAGAGTTTTCAAGTTTTATTGTTTGGTTGAGATGCAAGATTCGCTCAGCACTTTAATGGATTCTTGAATCATGTGTCTTGATTCATGATATCAAAATAGATGTACTTACTATTGTTCTTTGATGCAAGATCATGAAAGACAGATGTGTTTTCATTATTAGATTACTTTTGGCAAAGAATGTAATTATCTAAAGACAGAGCCTGTGATCCTATAAATAATAGAATTGTTTGGAAACCTAGGTCTTTTTATGATTTATTACAAAAGAATAAATTTTACATATCTTTCAAATTATAAAAATCAAGGAAAGCCTAAGCAAATCTATTCTAAATTATTAAAGATTTAAGATAAATTAATTTAGCAGATATTCATATATCTAAAATTAATTCAGAGTACTTAGTGATGAACATTATTTTCTGTAATGGTCAACTAGTTCTGATAAAAAAGGTCTATGGTCTTCCAGACTATAAATAAATTATTTTTTAAGTACTGCAATGCTGATTTTATATCAACTTAGTACAAGTTACAGACATTTTGGAAGTGGGAACCTCAACTGAGAAAACTACTACTAGATTGTCTTAAAGGAAGATCTGTCATTCATTTCCTTGATTGATGATTGATGTAAGAGGGTCTAACCCATTGTGGGCTGTGCTACCCTTGGGCTGATGGTCCTGAGTTCAGTAAGAACACATACTGAGCAAGCCATAGCGAGCAAATCAGTAAGCAGCACTCTTCTATGGCCTGTGCATCAGCTCCTGCCTCTGGATTCCTGTCTTGTATGAGTTTCTGCCCTGTATTCTTTCAATGATAAACTGTGATATGGAACTATAATCTGAAATAAACCCTTTCCCCCAAAGTTGCTTTTGTTCATGATGTTTCATCACAGCAATAAAAGCTCTAACTAAAACTAATGTTTTTTCTTAACCCATTCATTTTGTTTTAATAAAATATAATTAATTTGAGTTGATTATAAACAACAGATTTTTTTTTAGTTTAAAATTTTTTTATTGTGTATAAATTGTACTGTTTATAAGGACAATTTCATACAAGTATATGTCATGTATTGAACATATGTTGGTGTGTTTTGAAGCAGCATCTCATGTACCCTCAGCTGGCTTGGAACTCACTATGTAGCCCAGGCTGACCTTGAGAGTACTAGGATCCATTGTCACACTACCATGTCTGGTGTGTATAGTTTTGTTTGTTTGTTTTTGAGGTTTTCCTTTCCTTTCCTTTCCTTCCTTTCCTTTCCTTTCCTTCCTTTCCTTCTTTCCTTTCCTTTCCTTTCCTTTCCTTTCCTTTCCTTTCCTTTCCTTTCCTTTCCTTTCCTTTCCTTTCCTTCTTTCTTTCTTTCTTTCTTTCTTTCTTTCTTTCTTTCTTTCTTTTCTTTCTTTCTTTCTTTCTTTCTTTCTTAGAAAGAGTGAGTTTATTTAATCATTAAGCCTCCAAGATGACAATTTTATCTGATGTATAAAAGTCACATTTATAGTCAGGGAAGTTCTAGAGACTACTAAAACATTATAGTCTATTTTTTGATTCATTTTTTTTCTTTTTAAAGTTTTCTTTAATACATATGTTCAAAAGTTAGAACAACATAAGAATCACTTAATGAAAATCCATTGAGCATCTATTCTGTGATGGACTCTATTCAATATGACTTTTTAGAAATATGGTACAGGATAAGCAGAGATAAGCTACTTCATTGGATATAAGGTCAGAGTTTCTTCTTAATGGAAATGGCTTTGAAGTTAAGATATAAGTAGTCAAGAAGGATCTACAGGGAGGTTTAGGAAGGGGACCTTCAAATTGAGGACATTTCAGTTCTGATCCTTAGCAAACGCAAAGAATGTAATATATTAAGTAAACAAAACCCAGCCACAATGTGAGTCAGAAATAGTGAGTAGAGAGAAGACTACTTAAGCAAAGGATGGACAGCTTGTTCAGTGTCACATATATTAGGACCTAGTCAGCACAGCAAAGGGTTTGAATTTTATTCTAAGAACAGTTGGAAGCTACAAGAGAGTTTTAAATGAAAAAAATAAATGGCACTCAGATTAATTATGAAAGGTCACGATATAAAACTAAATTTTGTAGATAAGATGGTAAGGGCAAGAAAGGTGTAAAGAAGGTGATTTATTCATGAGCAGTGGATCCGATGATACTTAGTCTGGAAACAACAACAACAAAACAACAGCAACAACAACAAAAAATACTTTGGGGGACCAAAGTACACAAAAAAAATTTTGGGATTCGGGGCAATAATACTTAGCAACAAATGTGTAGAAAGTGCTAAGGTGAAAAACGTTAATGCATAGAGGGTTTGACCAAATAATTTACGGAACAAAAGTGCCTACAAAGTCCTGAGATATAGATGGATATATATTGAAAAAGTTGTGGCACACAATGGAGATTTCCCTTCTGGTCATGTAAAATTTGAACCATATATTGGTTCTCCAAATGAGGATGTTGAGCATAAAGCAAATACACTGGTCTAAAACACAAAGCTCAAGGGAAAATTCATGACTAAAGTTAAAAAAACATCTGTGTACAGATGATGCTAAAACAACACAAAACAAACAAAAAACACAAACTCAAAACAGTCAAACTCAGATCAATAAAGGAAAATACACAAAGGAAGAATCCTGGATAAAAAGTAAAGTTCCTTTCCTGAAGGTAAAGTGAATTATCTTTGCAGGGAAATCAAGAAAAAGTTGAGTACTGAAAGTAAAACTGGAAAAAAATGTTCTGTAAAACAGTCTGAATCTCAGTATGATTAGTTTGCCAAATGGAATAAGAAGAAGGTTTACAACATCTAGCACAACTTCTCTTAGTTTCACTGTGTCTCTGTTTAGTTTCTGTTTCCATGATCTGTCCATTGATGAGAATGAGATGTTTAAGTCTCCCACTATTATTGTGTGAAGTGCAATGTGTGCCTGGAGCTTCAGTAAATTGTGTCCTTCCTTACCCTTTTTTGGTAACTTTTGGTTGAAAGTTGATTTTATTCGATATTGAATGGGTACTCCAGCTTATTTCTTGGGACCCTTTGTTTGGAAATTGTTTTCCAGCCTTTTACTCTGAGGTGATGTCTGTCTTTGACACTGAGGTGGGTTTCCTGTATGCAGAAAAATGCTGAGTCCTATTGCCAATCTGTTAGTCCATGTCTTTTTATTGGGGGATTGAGTCCATTGATGTTAAGAGATATTAAGGAATATTGATTGTTGCTTCCTGTTATTTTTGTTGTTAGAGGTGGAATTATGTTTGTGTGGCTGTCTTCTTTTAGGTTTGTTGAAAGATTACTTTCTTGTTTTTTCTAGTGTGTAGTGTTCCCCCTTGTGTTGGAGTTTTCCATCTATTATCCTTTGTAGGGCTGGATTTGTGAAAAGATATTGTGAAAATTAGGTTTTTTTTTTTCATGGAATATCTTGTTTTCTCCATCTATGATAATTGAGAGTTTTGCTGGGTATAGTAGCCTGGACTGGCATTTGTGTTCTCTTAGGGTCTGTATGACCTCTGCCCAGGATCTTCTAGCTTTTATAGTCTCTGGTGAGAAGTCTGGTGTAATTCTGATAGGTTTGACTTTATATGTTACTTGACCTTTTCCCCTTACTGCTTTTAGTATTTTTTCTTTGTTTTGTGCATTTGGTGTTTTGACTATTATGTGACAGGAGGAATTCTTTTCTGTTCAGTCTATTTGGAGTTCTGTAGGCTTCTTGTATGTTTATGGGCATCTCTTTCTTTAGGTTAGGGAAATTTTCTTCTACAATTTTATTGGAGATATTTACTGGCCCTTTAAATTGGGAATCTTCACTTTCTTCTATACCTATTATCCTTAGGTTTGGTCTTCTCATTTTGTCCTGGATTTCCTGGATGTTTTAGGTTAGGAACTTTTTGCATTTTGCATTTTCTTTGACCATTGTGTCAATGTTTTTTATGTAATCTTCTGCACCTGAGATTCTCTCTTCTATCTCTTGAATTCTGTTGGTGATGCTTGCTTCTATGACTCCTGATCTCGTTCCTAGGTTTTCATCTCCAGGGTTGTCTTCCTTTGTGATTTCTTTATTGATTATGTTTCCATTTTAGATCCTAGATGGTTTTGTTCAATTCCTTCACCTGTTTGGTTGTGTTTCCCTATAATTCTTTAAGGGACTTCTGTGTTTCTTCTTTTAGGGTTTCTACCTGTTTACCTGTGTTCTCCTGTATTTCTTTAAGGGAGTTATTTATGTCCTCCTTAAAGTCCTTTATATCATTATGAGATGTGACTTTAAATCAGATTCTTGCTTTTCTGGTGTGATGGGGTATCCAGGGCTTGCTATCATGGGAGAACTGGGTTCTGGTAATGCCACGTAGCTTTGTTTTACGTTGCTCATGTTCTTGCCTTGCCTCTCATCATCTGGATATCTCTGGTATTAGCTGGTCTTCCTCTCTTTGGCTGTGACTCATCCCTCTTGCAAGCCTGGGTGTCTCCTGGAAGAGCAGTTCTTTCCTGGATGAATTTTGATATGGAAAGCTGTGGCACAGGGTCAGCTTGGGGCGCAGATGGAAACCTGAAGGTTCCTGTCCCAGGCTGCTCCTTGGTTCCTGTGTCCTGAAGTCTCTGGACAGGTCCCTTGGAGCAGAAGTGGTGATCTTACCTGTGCTCACAGGTGTGCCAGCAGTCCTGGGAGACCAGCTCTCTTCCAGGGGTATTTAGGTATGGAGCTCTGTGGCACAGAATCAGCTCCAGGCCCTAGGGCACAGGATCCAGATTGTTTTTTTTAAGGTGTATTGACCAAATAAGATCAAAGTAGTTATAGATTCAGGACCTGATATAGGTTTTATTTTTCACAAGTGAAGCCTTCTTGGTATATTTTCACATGATAGAAGAGTCAGCTTCCTAAGGTATTTCCTCCTCCTCCTCCTCCTCCTCCTCTCCTTCTTCTTCGATTTATTATTTTATTTTATGTATATGAGTATACTGTAGTTGTCTTCAGATGCACCGGAGAGGGCATCAGATCTCATTACAGATGGTTGTGAGCCACCATGTGGTTGCTGGGAATTGAACTCAGGACTTCTGGAAGAGCAATCGGTGACCTTAATTGCTGAGCTATCTTTCCAGCCCTCTACCTTTCTTCTTAATAAAGAAATTCAGCCCTCCTTTAAGGGTTCTTCTCTCATCACATCATCAAACCTCAAAGGTCCTACCTACTACCACCATTCCACCATCATCTCCACCATCATCCCCACCATCATCTCCACCATCATCCCACCACCATCTCTGCTACCATCCCACCACCATCCTTACCATCATCTTTTTTACATAAAGTGAAGCAGGCAAAGAATGATTGGGCAGGTATTCTAGTCAGAGCATGGGAAGGATAAATGGACAGAATTCTTATCAGAAGCAGAGAAGGATGAGTGACAGATGTTCTTATCAGAAGCAAGGGAAAGATGAATGAATGGAAGTCTTTATCAGAAGCAGGATAAGGATGAGTAGACGAATGTTCTGGTCAGAGCAGAAGATGGATGGATAGATGTTCTTATCAGAAGCAGGAGAAGGATGAGTGGACAGATGTTCTGTGGTAGAGCATATAAAGGATGAATGGACAGATGTTCTCATAAGAAGCAGGAGAAGGATGAGTGGACAGATGTTCTGTGGTCAGAGCATATAAAGGATGAATGGACAGATGTTCTCATAAGAAGCAGGAGAAGGATGAGTGGACAAATGTTCTGGTCAGAAGCAGGAGAAGAATGAATGGACAGATGTTCTTATCAGAAGCAAGGGAAAGATGAATGAATGGAAGTCTTTATCAGAAGCAGAAGGATGAGTGGACAGATGTTCTGGTCAGAAGCAGAAGGAGGAATGGACAGATGTTCTGGTCAGAAGCAAGAGATTATTAAAGACATAAGACAGCATGTATTGTGGGGAATAAACAAACATTTAGTGTTCCACTGGGTATATTTTTGTGGCGCAATTGTGTCAGAAAGGTTTTTGGGGATGTGATTATGAAAGACACTTAAAGCAAGTAAATTGACTGAATAGATAAAAGGTGAATACTCCTTATCTGAAATGCCCAGAGTGTGGAGTGTTTCAAGTTTTTGAGCCTTTCCATTTTCTTTATTAGATGACTTCTAACTGGATACACTAATTTCACCTCTCATGGTGTTTCATTTTCTTTTTCTGTTTGCAGAGCATGAAAAGAATAATGGCTGGTGTGAACATTTCTCATTTGAAATTAGAAACTTAATAATAAGGTTTTAAAGAAGGATGAAAAAAGGCTAATAAGAGGGTGGGTGTTTTTAATAGAGCAACATTCCAGCAGATCTCTCTGAATTAAGGGGTGAGTTAAAAATTTACTGGACAATAAATAGTAGTGGGGGGTGGAGTACTTGGAGAACCATTAGAAAGTCCCAGATGCCAGGGATGCGAGAGGCTTCCAGGACCCAATGGGGATGACATTAGCCAAAATATCCAACATCAGGAGATAGAACCTGTACAGACCACCTCTTGTAGATAGGCAAGGCAGTGGGGATGGGTAGTCCCAACCCTGTGGAGAGTGGAGCCACCCATCCATCTCAAAGTTTTTAACCTAGAATTGTTCTTGTCCAAAGGAAATGCAGGGACAAAAATGGAGCAGAGGCTGAAGGAAAGGTCATCCAGAGACTGCTCCACTGTGCAATCCATTCTATCTGCAGACACCAAACTCCGACACTATTGCTGATGCCAAGATGTACTTGCGGACAGGAGCCTGGTATGGCTGTCCTCTGAGAGGCTCTGCCAGCACCTGACTAAGACAGATGCAGATACTCACAGCCAAACATTGGACTGAGCCCAGAGACCCCAGTGGAAGAGTTAGGAGAAGGACTGAAGGAGCTGAAGGAGATTGCAACCCTATAGGAAGAACAATAGCATCAATTAACCAGACCCCTTAGAGCTCCCTGGGACTAAACCATCAACCAAAAAGTATACATGGGCTGGTCCATGGCTCCAGCGACATATGTAGCAGAGATTCCTTATCAGTGGGAGGGGAGGCACTTGGTCCTGTGGAGGACTGATGCCCCAGAGAAGGGGGATGCTAGAGGGGTAAGGTGGGAGTGGGTGGGGGTAGGGTAGGGGAGCATTGTCTTAGAGGCAAAGGGGAGGGGGTGGGATGAAAGGTTCATAGAAGGGACACCTAGAAGGGGGATAACATTTGAAATGCAAATAAATAAAATAATTATTAAAAAACAATAGACTGGACAAACAAAATGCATAGTTTTTTTTTTCAAAATTAAGAAAAGAAAAAGGCCATTGAATTATTTTTTAAAAATTTTTTAGTTAATTATTTTATTTATTTACATTCCAAATGTTGTCCTCTACTTCACTGCATGCCCCTTTCTCTTTGCCTCTGAGACGATGGATGCTCCCTCCAACTTGGCATCTCTCTTCCCTGGGGCATCAAGTCTTTACAGGTTTAAGTGCATCTTTTCCCACTGAGGCCAGACAAGGCAGTCTTCTGCTACATATGTGCTGGTGGCCATGAACAAGTCCATCCCCAGATCTCTGGAACTTTCTAGAGGTTCCCCACCCTCCACCCCAGCAGCTGCATATGTCCATTCATTCCCCTGGCCCTCTATGCTTCTCTCCTGAATCCCCTATACCTCCCGCTCCCCTTTCTTCCCCTCCCTCTTCCCTCTCCCACTCAAGTCCCTCCCTCTTTCTGCCTGAGTTACCTATTTGTTACTTAGTCTATCATCCTAGGCTAAAAAAGAACAAAGAAAAAAACAAAAGAAGACAACTTTTCAAATTAACCCACAAACTAACTAAAGGACACAGAGAGAATATCCAAATCAACAAAATCAAAAATAAAAGGGGGGAGGGTAACAACAGATACTGAGAAAATCCAAAGAATCATTAGGTTATATTTCAAAGACTCATACTCAACAAAAGTAGAAAATCTAAAAGAAATGGATAGTTTTTTGATAGATATCCCTTTAACAAAATAAAATCAAGGTCAGATAAATAATTTTAAACAGACATTTCCAATATTTATAAGGAAACACAAAAGATTGAAATTTTAATGGAACACAATTCATCACAGAGAAGATAATCATCTACATGATTTGAGAACCATTAAACTGTTGAAATGCTTCATAGACTTAAATATTAATGTGAATATCAGCATTATTGGAAGATAGCATAAGAGAAAATGGTATTGATTTTTATCCCAAGGAAATAGTTCTTAAATACAATACTCAAACTATAACTTATTAGAGAAAAAGATGGTCCATTATTAGTTTCAAGAGGATTTCAAAAAAGCAAATAAATTTGAAAGAACAAAACAAAGTATTTACCTGATAAAGCACTTGCATTTAGAACACAAAAGATACCTCAGAACTTAATACAAAGAGAAAAGCCTGAAAAAATAGCAAAAATGCAGTTTATTAAAAAATATTATACTAGTAATTTAAAGTCACATAAAAATATTCAAGATCATTAGTAGGGCATCAATTCACCCACAAAACCTTCAGCCCAAAATGTATATTGCTTACAAGATGCACAGGAATAAAGATGAAATAGAGACTGAGGGAATGGCTAACCAATGATTGACCCAACTTGAGACGCATCCCAAGGGAGAGAGCCAACCTTGAGACTATTAATGATACCCTGATATGCTTGCAGACAGAAACCTAGCAGAATTGTATCCCGAGAAGGCTTCATCCAGCAATTGATGGAAACAGATGCAGAGACCTACAGCCAGACATTATGGGGAGCTCATCCCCTAATGTTTAGATGTCAGGAAGTCTTGCGGAAGAATTAGTGAAGGATTGAGGGAGACAGAGGGATCAAGGACACCACAAGAAGACCTATAGAGTCAACTTACCTGGGCCCAGTATGCCTCACAGAGACTGAACCACCAACTGAAGAACATGCAGGGGTTGGACCTAGGCTCCACACACATTTGTAGCAGATATGCAGCTTGATCTTCATGTGGGTCCCCTAACAATTGGAGTCAGGCGGTCTCTGAGTTTGTTGGTTGCGATTGGATCCCCTTCCCTACCTGGACTTCTTGGTTGGCCTCAGTGGGAGAGGGTATGCCTAGTCCTGCTGGAACTAGTGGGGTTGGTACATAAAAGGTCTTCCTCAGCACAGAGGGAAAGTGGAATCTATACCTCCGTCCGCGGTAGCAACTGAAAAACTGCTGGAGACAATCTTTCTGGAGTCGGCGCTGGCGGAGGGAGTGCTTGCAAGGGGTTGGCCTGGTGCAGTTTGCACCCTGGGGACGCTGCTGCGAGTGGAAGCTTTGAACCAGAAGAAAAGATGTTTGGTTTTCACAAGCCAAAGATATACCGAAGTATAGAGGGCTGCTGTATATGCAGAGCCAAGTCCTCCAGTTCTCGGTTCACGGACAGTGGGCGTTATGAAAAGGACTTCCAGAGCTGTTTTGGGTTGCAAGAGACTCCCTCAGGAGACATTTGTAACGCCTGTGTGCTGCTTGTGAAAAGATGGAAGAAGTTGCCGACAGGATCAAAACAAACAAACAAACAAACAAACAAAAAAAAACACACACACACACAAAAACTGGAATCATGTGGTAGATGCAAGAGCAGGCCCCAGTCTAAAGACAACATTGAAACCAAAGAAAGTGAAAACTCTATCTGGAAACAGGATGAAAAGCAACCAGATCAGTAAACTGCAGAAGGAATTTAAACGCCACAATTCTGATGCTCACAGCACCACCTCAAGTGCCTCTCCAGCCCAGTCTCCATGCTACAGTAACCAGTCAGATGAGGGCTCAGATACAGAGATGGCTTCCAGCTCTAATAGAACTCCAGTTTTTTCCTTCTTAGATCTGACCTACTGGAAAAGACAGAAAATATGTTGTGGAATCATCTATAAGGGCCGTTTTGGGGAAGTCCTCATCGACACTCATCTCTTTAAGCCTTGCTGCAGCAGTAAGAAAGCTGCTGCTCAGAAGCCCAAGGAGCAGGGGCCGGCACCTCTGCCCATCTCCACTCAGGAGTGGTGACTGAGGTTCGTTTTAGATGGGAACAAAGAGCGGTTTAAACTTTGAAAAGACGACAAAACAAACTGACCCTCTTATTTTTAACTTGGATACCTGCTATTCTGCCAAAAGACATTTTCTAGAATAGTTTTTAATGAGTTACTGTCCTTACCCTTCATCCAGCAAACTCTGAAGCCAGTCTCTAGCTTACTGCAAGAAAAAGAAGTGTACATAATATTTAACATGCTGAGTATTTCATAGGAAAGCTGAATGCTGTTAAGAGCTCTTTTAAGTCTTTTTTTTTTTTTTTTTTAAATCCCCTCTAATGAATGGAATTAGGGAATTTCAGGGGACAGAGATGGGATTTGTTGTGTGATAAACCATATGTAGTTTAGTCTTTCTGTGGAGAGGCAGTGGTTGGGGCATTTTTAAATGGCTGGCTACACTTGTTTTCCCTCATGATAATTTGTTATAACTCAGTAGCATGACCTGCCCCTAGAAGGTAGTTAAAAATTTTTAAATGCTAAGGCGTGCCAAGGTTCTGATGATTCAGACCTGTACTACTGATTATTAAGCAGGACAGACTGAGCTTTCTGCAAATAGCTTGAAGGAGGAAGCAATTTCTGAACATACAAGTAGCACTGTGTCGCCTCCCTTTATCTTCATATTGATAAAAGACTATGTCGATCTTATAAAACAGAACCAGGTCTTCTGGAGAAGGCCTGCCTCTAGAATGGGCAAGGTTCTATAGGGATAGTACCAAAGCATCACCACAAAGTAGAGAACACATGTGGTTAGAAACTACTTAATCAGAATGTGTAAGTCCTTGGGATGCATGGGGCACAGTTGATGCTGCTTGGGACACGTTTCTTAGAGGGCTTACAGTATGTAAATAATTGGTGTTAACATGACTGTCTGGGATTCACTGAAGTCCACATGATTCAGTTCTAGCTCTGGATTACCTCAGTTGACCTTTGTGGAGGTTTTATCTATAGAGTAGTTCTTTTCCTTGTCATAGACCTTATTAGGGTTTGGGGTTTTGTTGTTTCATTGTTTTCCTCCCACTATTTAAAGTTGACTAGAAGAGAAGAGTTGTGTGTTGAGGCTAAGTTGGTTGGTTGGGTTGTGTTCTTAACAACACGATAGCTGAATGGAGCACCACACCTAGATCTCAATGATTCTGTTGGCTTCTCAGTGGAACACAACTGAAGTTGTCCAATTGCCTCTTCTCAAAGTTCAGGAAAAAACAGTAGTGCCACTTGAGACCTCGTAGAGGAGGTGTCCGTGGCTGCCTTAGTATTCTGTTCCTCGTGATTATTTTAGAAACTGGATTTTAAAAGTCTTTTAGAGTTTCACAACAAGGAGAAGCCACAGTTTGTGGCTTCCTATAGTTTTACACTGTGTATTTCTTCCTTTTGGGAAAAACCTACCTAGTAGAAGCTACCACGTGCACAGACTGCCCAATGAGTGGGTCCTTTCTCCGCAACCCTGGTATAGTACAGAGTCCAGCCATCACCATTCTCCGGCGTTACTTTGACATGGGATTTTTTTTTTTTTGTACATTTTGGCTACAGTATTGGTGGTAGAATATACTTTGATGGATCATCTCTACTTCTGTATTTATTTATTTATTACTAGACCTCAACCACAGCCTTCTCCCCTCCACTCTCTGCCTGTAGGGTGTACTGTATGTAGTCATGCACTTTGTATTAATATATTAGAAATCTACAGATCTGTTTTGTACTTTTTATACTGTTGGATACTTATAATCAAAACTTTTACTCTAGGGTATTGAATAAATTTAGTCTTATTAGGAAAAAAAAAAGGTCTTCCTTCTCTGAGGAGAAGGGGAGTAATGGGGGGAGAATTTGTAAGGACAGGACTGGGAGAAGAGAAGGAAGCGGGGAGACTTCGATTGGGATGTAACGTGAATAAAAATTAAATTACAAAAAGCAATAGTAACAACAAAAGAGAAATGACTTTAACAGGGAGGGTAGATTTATTTCAGGCATTAATTTTTAAGGTTTAGGATCACAGTCACTTGGCTTATTTGACTTTGGGTCTATGCAAGGCAGGACACTGTAGGGGCAAGCAAATTGCTGTGGATAGCTGCTCCAGTGATCTCCATCCTCTCACAAAGCCCTCAAGCATTATCCTACTCTCAACAGCCCTTTGTGATGCTCAATTTTATTGTCAACTTGGCAGAGCCTGGAACCACTTGAGAAGAGAGTCTTCATAAAGAGTTGCCTCGATCAGGTTGGCCTGTGTGTATGCTTGTGAGGATATTTTCTTAATTGGGTTAATTGCAGAGAGAAGACCTAGTCTGAATGTGAGCCGCACCATCTCATGGACGAGTCTCTGAACACTAATGTGAAGAGAGCAAGCTGAGCATGTAGACATGAATGTATTCACTTCTTTCTGCCCTTGACTAAGGGTGTGCACAATTGACTGCCTTATTTTATGACATCACTACCCCACTCATAGGAAGGATAGAGAAATGAAAACACAAGTTCATCAAAGGGCTTGTATCTAAATGTTTATAGGAATTCCATTTGTGATATCTATCAAAAACTTGAAACAACCACAATTTTCAGTAATTGGGGAAAGCACATTAAATGTTGAATAGGTAGGAAACTGGACAACCTTGCCCATCCCCTTTTTATGTAGTAGGTGAGGTAGAAGTCTCTGAGATGTGGTGTCAAATGATCTCCAGCTTTCTCTAGTGTACGTCTTCTAATAGGAGGTTGGAGGTCACAGTTTTTTTTATTTAAGTATAAATAAACATAAGTCTCACAGTGTGTATACAAAACACACACACTTCAGAGTATAGCAGTACTCTATCCCAGGTAGTGTTAGTACAACGTTGGATGGCTGTAATACTAGGAATGTGGGTAAAGAAGCATGTGGATGCAATGGAAGGTTTTGTGTAAAGTCAAAATGGAAGTGAAGGCAGAGACTATTAGATAGAGCTCAAGACTTCTAATTGATACCCCAGTCCTTGTCCTACCATTGCATTCAGAATTTCTTGAAAATTAACAAGTAAAATATATAAAGTGGAAGAGAATATCCATTTCCTCTTAATGTGCATTTACTTTGTATTGTAATGGCTTTCTATTTTCATTCAGCAGTTAAGAAAATGGATTTGGGGGTCTGATTTCCTGCCTGACAGTTAAGCTTTCCCATTCCTGCAACAGAGGCCCCATTCTTACCTCTAAGAGAAGGTACAACATGGGACTATTTAAAGGCCAGACAAGATCGTTTATAGCAAATCCCCATCAGTGTCTAGAACATGGTGAATCCTTTAGTATTATTTTTGTTTAACTTCTGAGTAGGGGCCTGAATCCTAATAAAAACTTTTACAGCACACTTCTAAGTCTCAAATCTGTCATTCTCTAGAATTTTTAATAAACTCACAATAAAATCTGTACGATTTGCAAGCTGTTTTATGGGAGTTTAAGAACTGTATAATTGCCCATTGAAAATGATGTAGTTTAGAAACACAGCCACTTTTAGTCTTCGGATTGCTTCAGAGAAGCCACCTTGCCACAAGGCTGTTGATGGAAAATACCCAGTCACTAATTTCTTTCAGCTGAGTGAATTTGCTATGGCAATTCATATGGAGTTGAGGATTTATGTTACCTCCACGTTTTTAATCATCTTACTGAGCATTCTCCGTATCTCTAGAAGTTTGCCTCCTCTTTCCCTCCTGTATTTATTTTAAAATGTATTTATGGTTACTCTATTCTTCCCTGTCTCCATGCTAGATCAGATAATTCTTTTTAGGTTTTAATGGGCTTCGTTGGTAAATAACAACTAATTGTTAACATTTTTATTTTGTAGCTATTGTTCAATATATCTGTTAACATTTTATTGTGTAAATCTCTTATTAGACCTAAATTCTCAAATTGTCCACTAGGGAGCGGTCTTGCTCTTTCATTAAACGAGGGTTCACTTAAAAAATAGAAAAATCACCCTGGTCAAAGCTGAACGTTTCAGTCCTGGTTAACGGTGTGGCTATGTGTTGGTTCATTTGATGTTGACAATGTAGAACTCACCCAAGGAGGAGAAAGGATCTGCTCATCTGGGAACCTTGCTTCATTTCATTTGTCTTTTGATTTATCCGTACTGGGTTCTCCGAAGAGTCTCTCACATGAAAGGTTTGTCACCGGCATGCCACAGAATTCTGAAAACTCTGTTCTGTGAGGTGACTCACTGAAGGATCTCTCTGCGTCATACAGCCATACTGCTTGTTAGCCTCTGTCTCTTCACAACACACATGTAGTACGAATGCTTTAATATTTTTCTGGAATATTTCTTAACGCAGTTGTCTATTTTTTATTAACTAACTAACTTATTTACTTTATATCTCAACTGCAGTTTTTCCTCTCTCCTCTCCCCCTAGTCCTTCCCTCCCACTACCTTGCCCCATTCACTCTTCCTCCCGTTAGAAAAAGGAAGGCCTCACATGGATATCAACCAGCTATGGCTTATGAAGCTGCAGGAAGATCAGGTACATATTCTCCTCCTGAACCCAATAGGAGGAATGGGTCCCAAAAGTGGGCAACAGAGTCAGAGACAGTCTCTGCTCCAAGGAATCCCACATGAAGATCAAGCTACACTGTAACATATGTGCAGAGGGACTAGGTCCATCCCTTGCATGCTCCCAGGTTGGTAGTTCAGTGTCCATGAGCCCATGGGCCCAGGTTAATGGATTCTGTAGGTTTTCTTGTGGTGTCCTTGACCTCTCTAGCTCCTACAATCCTGATCCTTGCTTCCCCTCTTCCACAGGATTCCCCAAGCTCCATCAAATGTTTGTCTTTGGGTCTCTGCATCTGCCTCCATCAGTTTCTGTGTGAAATCTCTCTGAAGACAGTTTTGCTAGGCTCCTGTCTGCAAGTATAGCAGAATATCAATAGCAGTGTCAGGGGTAGGCTCCATCTCGTGACATGGGTCTCAAACTGTACTAGTCTTTGGTCACTTAAATTCTGCTCCATATTTATCCCAGCATATCTTGTAAGAGAACAGATTTTAGGTCAAAGTTTTGTGGCTAAATTGCTGTTCAAATCTCTCCATTGGAAGTCTTTCCTGGTTATGGGCAATGGCCAGGGTAGGCTCCATATCCCCCCAATGCTAGGAGTCTTAGCTAGGATCACCTTCATAGATTCCTGGGAGTTTCCATTATCCTGGATTTCTAGCTGGTCCCAGAGATGCTCCAGATTCCATTCGTGCCTCCAAGTACTCTTTCTCTCCATCCTCCCCTGACCTGATCTCTCCTGTTCCGATCCTCACTCCCACCCCATCCAGTTCTTTCCTCCATCCACCGAGGATGTACAGTGTAATTTTCCTTCTTAGTGATATTCACAAGTCCCACCTTGATCCCTTTTTGTTACTTAACTTCTTTGGGTCTGAGGATTTTAGTACCAGCTCATTTTTTTTAAAAGAATAGCCAAATTGTATTTAAGTTTTCTAGTGTTTATTCATAAACACTTATTTTTAGTAAACATGTAGCTAAACTTTGCTTGTCAAATGACATATTTCTTTAGCAATATGTAGGATGCAATAATATAATAAAATGATGGGAGGACATTAAGCGGTTAAGGTTGATAAGTTTTAGTGTCTAGTTTGTTTAGGATACCTAGACATGTTTAAAGCCCAGTAATCATTGTTAATATACTTCTGAAATTTCATGATAACTAGGATGATACTGGGACCACTTTGGAAAAAATTCATAATGTGTAAAAGGTTAAAAAGGAACATACCACAGCAAGCATAGTGATTTAATGTTTTTTATCTACTTAAGAGAAATAGAATTTCACATCCATATAAAGATTTGTATATGAGTGTCTTTTAGCAGTACTAATCATATTAGCCAGAGAAGGAGGAACAGACCCCAAATATTAACCAACAGTCAAAAAAAAAAAAAAAGAAAAGAAAAAAGCAACATATCCATGTAGCTCATTGTTATTACATAATAAAAGAAACAGAGCATTAGTATTTATTATTACATAATAAAAAAAAAACACTACAGCATGAATGACCCTTTCCCCCAATACGCACTAAGTAGAAAAAGTTAGACATAAAAGACCACAGATTTATGAGTCCATATAAAAGACAAGTCTGGGGAAGGCAGATGAGACAGACAGAAAGTAGATTAACAGTGACCTGGGAGTTGGATTGATAATAAGAAATGTCTGTGTATAGCATGGCCTTTATTTTATGGAGTGTGGGACTTGTTTTATAACTGCCTTTTGGTGGTGGTTGAATAATTGTACATTTACTAGCATTATATGCTTAAAACCTACCACATATCTGAAGCTCCTTAAATAACAGAAGGATAAATCTGAACTTATTTAGGACAGATCTGGAGTTTTGCTTAGTGTTTTAGAACAATTTTAAATTTGTCAGAAGGGGTGGAATCAAATTCATCAATCATTTGAGCTTCTTGGGTTTGCCATCTTTTGTCTTCAAGAATCAGAAAAGAGTAGGAAAGGGTGCCTTTCATTTCTTCCATTTTGGAAAATGGTCAGCTGAATGCTCGGTCACAGCCGCTGGGATCACGTGACAATGCTTGTCACGTGACAATGCTTGTTTGTCTGTGAGGTCTACAACACTCCTCTAACTCATGCCACTTTCCACTCTCATTAGGCTGGACAGTGCCATGGTCCCTTTCCCAGGAAACGGGGGCACTGTGTTGTTTGTATATTATGAACAGTTTAATATTATTACTAGGAAATAAACAGGATGCAAAGGTACTATTTTTTCCTAGCAAACAGATGATACCTGTTACTCTGATGGAATAGCTTGGTCTAAAAAACATCTAACATAAATCTCAGGGAAAACCTATGATTCAGAAAACCTTTATAACTATCTTGATTAATTTATGCTGCGGAAATAGGTCTCTTCTTAAATCTAACCTCTGGACCATATTGACAATTATATTTAAAGGTTTTGGAGATGTTTGTATCATCAAAATTCCACCTAGATTTAACAGAAAGAATAATGTGTTTGCAGAAGTACTGACTTTGTCCTTACTCCTTACCATTGTTTAAAATGTCTTTGAGATATTTTCCTTGAAGGATTGATTGATTTTGTGAGTGCGCCTACATCTTACTAGATATGGCACATCCCAGAAATTGGATTATTCTCCCACCCAGGCAATCCAGCATTCATTTTCTCAATGATACTTAGCACTTACTATGTGTCAAGCTTTGTGTTAGGTTCAGCCTGGTGTTATGACAGCAGCCACCTGTTGAAATTTCCATCTTCAAACCCATTTAAAAATTATCTTCCAACTGATATCAAGAGATGGTTACTTGACATCCAGAAAACTTGAAGACCTCTTTATTTCTGCAAAAAAGTTTTGTTTTCTAAAGTTAATTACATATATTTCTAAGAAGGAATAAATTTATTTTATAACATAAAATTTATATGTATTAAGAGTGAATGCTCATATTATCTACTGAAAAGATTTTTAACCAACAGTGTTCGTGAATCACTGGTTTAGAGCATTAGTGTCACTTAAAAGTAACTTGTGAGGAATTGTAGAAAATCTAACTCTCCAAATGTACAACAAATAAACAGAAAACAGGAGTTTAAATGAATAACAAGACAATTCTCTCCATCATACCCACTTCTCTGATCTTAATTACTTTGTACATGGAAGCTCCTGACATTGGCATGATGTCATAGAAACAAAGCATTCAACACACCCAGTGCTTATGTATGGATAAGGGGTACCACGGGTGAGACAGTACACAGGAAGGACAGATTACCAGTTCTTGGGTTTGTGAAAAACTATTTTATAGATGTAACATCTAACTTGAGATACTAAGGCTTTGTAGAATTTTAGAAACAAAGGAGTAGTGAAAGATCCTTCTGGCAAAATATAATTAAGCATATAAGCCCATTTTATACCAAAGAGGGAACATGCAAAATTGGAGAAATTAGAAGTGTTATGTGCAAGGACAAAGGGAATGAAAGGTAAGACATGAAAGTCAAGCAGAGTCAGGCCAGAAATATCCTACATAAGACAGCAATGGGTAAGTTCTAAGCACAGTGGTGCTGAAAGGTACTTTAAGAAGACATCTTTGTACTCTCAGTCCAAACAAATGCTTTGTTTTCTTGAGTTAATCTAATATGTGAAGTTTTTCTGTAAATGTTAAAGCTCTGCTTTTATTCTAGTATTTGGCAAATGTGATAAATTACATAATTTTATATATGGTAATCTTAAGGGGACCAAAAATGATGGGGACCATGTATCCAGTTGGTTATAGTAGCCTAGAGAGTAGATGACATTGGGCTTCATCAGAGACAGTGAGGAGGATAGAATCTATAAATTTAAGAGGTCCACCATACAGAAGACGATAAGATGGTGGTTTAATGGATAAGGGGATGAGGGAGAATGAGGAGGTCATGTTCCATGGACACAAAGTCTCTGGAGACAGACAGGTTTCTGAGTTGGGGAAAGTAGATATTGTAAATAAAAAATGCTTAAGTGTCTATGTTGTTGTCTGGGTGATCTGTTTGACAGTTTGATATATGGATCTAAACTATATGGAATTCCAAACTGAAGATTGCAGTGGATGAGATGGCATGAATGGAGTATATAGAAGGAGGAGAGAAGAAACTGGAAGCAAAGTCTAAGGAACTTCAAATCTGATGGGTGAGGAACAGTAGAGCAACCTGCAGAAGGAAGCAGAGAAAAGCTGAGGGATCGGAAACATGGAGATGGTGGTGCCCTCTCAAAGTAGGAAGGGACTCACATGGAGGAAGACATCAGAAGTTGTACGCCTTGAGAATAAGAACCCGAAAATAAGAACAGTGTTCATAGCAATGTTGCTTCAACACAAAGATTTAGTCAAGAGATGAGAACAGTTACAGGCCTTAAACAAATGGGGTAAAAAAATCCCAACTATAACCCAGGGATCTTTGTTAATTAAAAACAAATGTAATAGTTCATAGTGGACAAATTAGTTTACTTTCTTTGTCAGTGTGTTATATTTCCTAAAATTAAGTTTCCTGATTAGCATATCTTGTGCTAAAAATTGTCCAAGGAAGTGAAGGGTAAACATGTCCTAAAGAGGACTGGTGGGAAAGCCTATGGTATCTGTGAGGAGAAGGGAAGGCATGACCATTACTTGAATAATGGCCCAATCCAGTAGAACCCCTTATGAATTTTCTTTTTCATTTTACTTCAGATGAAATGCAATTGTTCACCAGCTGTTTTTTTTTTTTTTTTTTTTTTTTTGGACTGCAGTTTGTTTAAAACTTGCTTTTAATACTTATAAATACTTGGTTTTATATAAAGAGTAATTATCAGTAAATATGCTGATTATTAATTAATAGAAAACTCTATGAATGAAGCACAGACTATGGATGTGTAGTCTGGAAGTGGGGGAAGAAGAATTTAGGTCATAATGTCAAATGGATCTGACTTCACATAGCCTCAATTTCCACATCTGTAAACGTGGGTGCTATAGTGATCTCAACATTTTTCATAAGGATTACATTTATATGATGAAAATTAAATACTTCTTTGTCTGTCCCACAGTGAATATCCAAATATAATTTTGTTACGAGATCAATTATTGTTTCACTCCTTTCAAATAATGTCATTTCAAAAGAGCTTTGTGTGTCTAAGTGCAGCTTTCCAAGTTTAGAACTAAAGTTAATATCAGGATCGTAAGGATAAAGTTGACAGTGTGTTTATCTGCAATATTCATTTGGCTGCTAGCTCCAAAAATCAACCACAATCTTCTTAGTGTCAATCACCCTCCTTGGCTCTGCCTTGTGTCAGCAGGAACTCTGCTGTCCGTCTCTGCTTGATAGTGCCAATGTAGCTGCTGGCATCTAGTTCCCGCAGAGGAATTATGGTCCTTTAGCATGTCACTTAAATCGCATAAGGTTTAACTGAATTTGCAGAGGAAAACACAAAGCCGCTGAGAATGGGAGTTAAATACGTGATGGCATCTGTAGCATCTTTAGCGCGATCTCAAACAGCAAAATCAGCTCCTGGCATTTTGAAAAATCAAGACACAGATGTTCCTCTGCTTACAATAAGGTCACATTCTGACAAATCGTCCTAAATTGAAAATATGATAAATAAAATGGTTTCAATACATTTCAGCTCTTGAACACTACAGCTTAGTAGTACAGTCGGTTCTAGAATATGGGTTATTTACTCCCTCCATCATAAGGGTGAGTGGAGCTTCAGGTATGCACACATGCGCTACCCACAGTGGGTATCTAGGGAAAGACGAAGGTTGAAAATTCAAAACACATTCTCTGGTGAATCTTGCCTTTGCACCAAGAGAACATGAAAAAAAGGGTTGTTGTTTATCATATATATATATATATATATATATATATATATATATATATATATACACACACACACACACACATATATAATATATATACATATATACATATACATATATATTGTTTACCATATAAACATTTAGACACACACACAGTATTTAAGGCTTTTCTTATTAGATGTTTTTTTTTTTTTTTTTTTTTTTTGGTTTTTTTCAAGACAGGGTTTCTCTGTGTAGTCCGGGCTGTCCTGGAACTCGCTCGGTAGACCAGGCTGGCCTCGAACTCAGAAATCCGCCTGCCTCTGCCTCCCAAGTGCTGGGATTAAAGGCGTGCGCCACCACCGCCCAGCTTTCTTATTAGATGTTAACCACCAAAACCAAATTAAAAAAAAAAACAACAAAAACCAAAACAAAACAAAACAAAATAAACAAAAGCAGAAACTCAGTGAGAGCTCAGGAAGGTTAAAAAATGTTCTTTTCAGTTCTTTCTTCTGCCATCTTCCCTATGCTTGATCTCTCTTGTTCCCCTTGCTACCCCTTCTCCCACCCAGTTCCATCCCTCTATCCACCCATGTGTCTATTTTATTTCCCCTTCTCAGTGAGATTTACTCATCCTCCTTTGGATCTTCTTTGTTACTTAGTGTTCTTGTTTCTGTGGATTGTAGCATGGTTATCCTGTACTTTATAGTTGATGTTCACTTATAAGTGAGTACATACCATGTTTGTCTTTCTGAGTCTCAGTTACCTCACTCAGGATGATAGTTTCTAGTTCTACTCACTTGCCTAGAAATTTCATGTTGTCTTTCTTTTTAATAACTGAGTAGTATTCTATTGTAAAACAAACCACATTTTCTTTATCCATTCAGATGAGGGAAATCTAGGATGTTTCTGGTTTCTGGCTATTACAAATAAAGTTGCTATGAATATAGTTGAGCAAATGTCCTTGTGGTATGGTGGGGTATCTTTTGGGTACATGACCAGGAATAGTATAGCTGGGTTCTGAGGTAGAACTACTGAACATTTTTTGAGAAATTACCATACTGCTTTTCAAAGTGGTTGCACAAGTTTGTACCAGTTTGTACATGTTTACACTTTGACCAGAAATGAAGGAGTGTTCCCTTGCTCTATATCCTCACCAACATGAGCTGTTACTTAAGTTTTTGATCTTAAGAGGAGGAGGGGAAGCTCTGATGGGGATGTAAAATAAATAAATTAATTAAAGTAAATAAGTAAATAAATAAATAAATAAATGTATGTTCTTTTATTACCCATCATCCAAAGAGAAAATGTGAGGGACAATAAATGTGAAAATAATAGTATGTTTTCAGCATGGAGGAGATAGTACATTTCTCAATGGGCTAAAATCTACTATTTCTATGGTAAAGGAGGAATTTTGCTTTAAGTAGTTGCTAGTCTAATTCTGGAATCAGTCCTGAGTGTTCAATAGCTAGACTAAAGACAGAGAGGAGGAGAGAGTCATGGCTCAAGAAAGTGAAAAAACTGGTAGGTGATAAAATATACAGATGAATCATAACAAAATGAAGACAGGGTGAGTTTGGCAAAGTTCAGGAAAGGTAAATGTGGAGTTAAAGGATGTGGTTAGTGGGGAACTTATATGTCAGAGTCAGGGACATTCAGATACTGGGTGACAAGTCTGGAGTCCTATCCACATGTTAAATTCTTGTTCTCTGTAGTATTTGTGCTTTTAGAGACAATAGAGCCTGCAAGTGACTTAGCTTCATGAGATCTGAAATTGTCATAGTAGCCTTTGGGAATAAGTCAATTTCCTTTCTACATGGAAGCCATCTCAATCTGTCTTACGACACAAATTTTCACACTCATTTAATGTTTAAACGGGTTTGGATCATCTGGATGCAACGAACTGCTTATGAGCCAGAGTGAGTTCTACTGCTTTCTAATTTACATCCTCATACTTTTTAGAGCACAGTTTTCAGAATTACCATATAAAGTAGCTCAGAAACATGCTGTACAAAATAGTGAATTTAAAAAAAAACTCAAATACTCAATTGCATAGTCCTTTGTAGGATTTTTAATGGCAGGAGTCTGTGAGCTCTAGGCCAAACACACAATCAAAGAACCTTTATCTCTAACATTACTTCTAATAATTCTCATCATGATGGCCCCCAGCCTTGGCTGTGTCTATTCAACTTCAGTCATCCCGAACCTATCTCCAAGGTTTCAATAGATCTACTTTTCTTACTTACAGTTTCACTGATGAACGCTTTCCCTTATTTTGGTGGCTGCCTTTGGAAAGATAGCTGCAAGCAAGGAACACTCATTACCTCAGCTGCTCTTTCGAGATGCACTGAAGAGAGGCAAACTTTTTTTTTTTTTTTTTTAACTGATGGGAAGTCATTTTCAGAACTAGGAAAGCTCTAGAGGAGAAAATGAATGATTTTTTTATTGCATGTTCCTTGCCTGTAGAGTCTGCTACAAGGCAAACACTGACCTTTAAAGGTACTGTAGAAGAATACAACCAAACACCTCGTCTCAAAGGCAGGACATTTACATAGTGCCCCAACAGATGCCCAACAGCTGAGTGTCATTTGAAGTGCCATGGTGGCCATAGATAACAGCTCTCTTTGGGGCTGTCATGAGACTGGAGAGAGCATTCTACACTGTTTCTTCTTGGCAGAAAATAATTGTGGGAGCTAGAGCATGAACAGTCAGATTCTTCCACATAGGTAAATGAATGAGTAGATTTTGGCTCTGCTGACCTATTTTTCTCTCCTTGGTGCTTTTTACTGTACAAACCCAGGAAGCTGCTTCCTTTCATGGTGTTGTTAACAAAATGTTCACTTGAAATAATAAAGAAAGAGATTTCCATGTTTCTTGCACTTAACTGAGAGTCCTTGTTTTATAGTGTAGGATGTGTTATTGATAAGTAATATTCTAAACACCTGTACTATATCCAGGCGATGTGTATTGTTGTCCTCTCTTTTGTAATCTATGACTGTGGCTGGCTTTGTTCATGCATGGATTGTATACACAAAGAGAAAAGCAGTTCAGAAGATAGGAAAAAAATCACAACATTTTATAAAACCGTGTCAATATGCTTCCTCCAAAATTCTACAGTTCTAACTTAATACTAAAGTTTAATTTAAAATTTAAAATGCACATAGATGATTTCCTTGTAATATTGAGGTTGTATCTTGATCTATAGAGAGCATAGACCACAACGGGCAAATACTTTGTTTTGGGAATGGCTATTTAGGACTAGGACTTCTGAATCCAGTTCTAATTGATCCTGTTGATTCCATATCTATCTGCCGATATGCTTATCTATCCATCTATCTGTAATCTAGGGTTGTATTTCTGAATACTATGTTCAATTTTAAAAGAATCTTTGAATTCAGATATATAACTTTTTCTATTTACACTTCTAGAATAATATTTTTTTCAAAGACTTATACCAGTCTTTGATGATACTAGTTTTAGGCAACTTCTTATTAGAATCTTAGAATTATAGAGAGTTCCTCCTTATGGAAAGTTTCTTTGTTCTGTGACTGTGATGGCCTCTGGAAAATTCAATGTAACATTTAAAAACCTAATGTCTTATAGATACTGCATTGATATTTTGCTTTATATTTCATTTCAGTGGCAAATAACTTTCACAGTGGAGGAACATTTTTCTGCCCAAACTAAATTAGTCTCTTTAAATTTTTAGCCTATATATCAGAACCTTGAACCTGGCTCTGTCTACCTACCTTGTCTGAAGCTACCATTCCCTTTTCATCCTGCAGTGATGAGTTTGAAAAGAAAAGGTGTTCGGCTTGACATACAGGGCGAGTTGTTCAATTTGACAAACTTGGAAGATTACCATAATTGCTACTGTAGTTCCCAGCCAATGTTTGAATCTTCTCTTGAAGATGTTAGCACTTTGGCTGACTGCAAGGGATGAAATGGTTCTTTAGTGCTCTACTAGCAGCTAGTAGTGGGAAAACAAATGCCATGAGATAATAATTTCATCCAAGAGGCTCTAGGATACAAGCAACCAACATCTAGATGATTAAATTTCAAAGGACATAGATATCCATTTAGATATAATAAAAACAGAGATGAAAGTACTCAGGGTTTTTTGTTAATTCCTTAGGATCTAGAATAGAATTGTTACAGCTAATGTCCAATAATGGGACAACGTTCATGGTTAGCCTAAAGCCCTTCCTAAATTTCTCCTCTCAATGAAAATCTAATTATCACAAACATATTAACCCATCAGGGACGAATTGAGCAAACTGGAGGTTATAATTGGTGCATATTAACCCTGGGTTTCATTTGTATAGACAGTACACAGAGATCAAACTATGTAAGGGAGTGTCTTGCTTTTAAAGAATTCATGCTCTGCAAAAAAACAGAAGTCATGTTAAAGGCATGGTATCAACAAGGTGAGAAGAGAGGAAAAAGATGCAGAATTAACACTACAATTATTGGGAAAATACCAGGAAATCTAGTCACAGGTATGGAGGAAAATGCTGAGCCATGGGGATTAGTTGGATGTGGAATTGATGAAGGAAAGCGATTGCTTGTGTTAAGGTCTAACAACGCTCCACCACAGCAGAAGCAGTGCAAATAACTCTAAGTGACGCCGATGAGAAGACGCAGCCAGACTTTTATTAAAACATTCCAAGTAGCCCTGAATTTATAATGACTCGTTTCATTGCTTCAAGATATAAGATTACTGACATTGAATAAAATAGAACAAAACTTTTCAATATTCCCAGAAAATTCCTGGAAGGAAGAAAATGCAATATATTAAAATGACAGACAGAGGAGCCAAGATGGTAAGGACATTTTGTTATGTTTTTAAGGTTAGAAGTGACTTAGATTCTTTTTGAATTGCTTGATTATCTTAAAAAAAAAAAAAAAAAAACAAGCCATGTTGGAGATTATCAGTTGGTATACAGCTGAAGACCAAGACTCACACTCTTCTTGAATCTATTGGTAACATATAATTCAGCAGTGAGGGATAGCTTCTCCAAACCATTCTCTCTCCTAACTACTGAAAGGTCCCTCTTGTTCAGAGCTAGTTCTGAACCTGCAGCTGCTGTGTTTGTGGGGCTAATGCTTGTGTCTTGCCTAGAAGATGGGATTCTCTAGTCCTTTTCCATATCGTCTTACTCATATGATTTTTTTTAAACCCCTTCCTCCATAGCATTTGCTGCACCCTAAAAGGAATGGTTTAAATATCCCTTTTAAGGATGAACACTAATCTGTCATTATTTTTAGCATCCTGGTGACTTCCAACCCAGTGGTCATGCAGATGATCCTACTTAAACTAAATGAGTCACAAATCCAACCCAAAAGTCATGATTCTGGGAAAGGGGCTGTTGGGACTCCAGTAGTTAAACTGTATTACTCAACGATATGCACAGACAGAAAACAACTGAAACACAGTGATCCACCCAGCTCTGCCAGGGTAAGATGGTTTTCTGTTGATTCATTTGTTCATTCAAGTGTTACAGAGTGTCCGTCATTTGCCAGACAGTTCAGTAGGGATTCAGACAGTCAAGGCTCTCTTTATGTTGTTGACATTTTAGCAGGATATGAGAGACAATAATAAGTAAATGCATAGTTGGCCAATACAGTATTCTATCTTGAGCAAAATTATGAAGAAAAGAAGTGCTGTGATAGTGAATGAAGGATGGTTGAGTTCAATGCAACCAAATCCTTAGGAAGTCTCAATTACTTAGCTAATACTGATTTGATGTGTAGAGGATGCTGGGAATGGCACTGTGGTTTACTGTATCTTTCACCAAGGCCTCCTTTCCTGACTTCCTGACTAGCTTCAGTTTCTGCGATACTATAGTATCTTCTTGTCAAGACCGCTGCTGTCAGGTGAGATGACAGATGATACACAAAAATTCTTTGTGAAGATGCATTCAAAAGAATCTATTGCATACTGTATAGCTGGAAAGCATAAATGAGCAACAAGCGGACAGACAGACATACAGACATACACACATGTGGAATTTAGTCTATTCAAAGACATGTTATAATGGATATGATTCCTTTTATTATTTTTTTTTATAAAAGGGGGAAATTTATACAATGGAATTTGTACAATAAAGCTGTTTTTTTCAAACATTGTATTAATGTAGATTTTTTTAAAAAAAATATGGAACTCTTCATGAATTTGTGTGTCATCCTTGTGCAGGGGCCATGCTAATCTTCTCTGTATCGTTCCAATTTTAGTATATGTGCTGCTGAAGCGAGCACAATGTAGATTTTTAAACACTTGCAAATCCTGCATTATATTTACTCAGTGCTTGTTTCGTTTCCCTGTACATTTCTAAACTTACACAAAGGCTTTATTGTTTGTCTGGGTTGGCCACTATATGAGGTGCAGCTTCTAGTTTGACTTGATCATTTGGTAGCTTGTAGCCTCTGGTTTATTTCAAAATTCTACTTTCCAGAAAAGAAGTGTCTATTTCTGAAGTTATTTACTATACTATGTGTGAGTTATGTCCTATATGCCTTACGGTTCAATCCACTCTTGTGACACACTAGGCAGGTCTATTCATGTTCCCCACTCTTTAATGTATTTCAGCAGACTAGGGAATATTGGCTGAAGATACAGAAGTATACATCTTATGAGAAAATGGATCTGCTTACCATCTTCTACTCTGAGATGGGAGAACTGCCAAATACATTCACAGCAATAAAATTATTCCCCAACTTACAGTGATGAATGAGGAAAAGGTGCCTCTTTCCTGCAGCTAAATTTTACAAATGACAGAACAAATAGGGGAGAAGAAATGAAAGTTGCTTGTAGTTTCTTCCTGACCCCTGGAGAAGTTCGAGTAACGTGCACTAAATGTTGTTTTTGCTTAGCTTATCTAGGACAGCAAGTGCATATAAGTTGTTTTTATAAATTCAGGTAGAAAAACAGTTTAGTGCTATTGCCAGCCTGCAAACTGCACACAGGCAAACAACAGTCCGAATGTCAAGACACATGACTTTGGGAAAAAATAGAATTTCTTTTAAACACTTATTGAGTAATTGGTGCTAATTTCTTTTTTTAAAATCATGATCAATGACTTTAGGACTCAAAAATTAACACATACTTTAGAATTTATTTGGAAAGTACTTTGGTCATTTAAGTGTAAGAGATGAAAACTAAACAACAAAAGCAGTAACCAAAACAGGGAAAGGTGAAACATAACCAGGAAATCTCATGATTTCCTTACAGTTTAAGCAAAGTAAACTAAGGACTGTCGTGAATGCCTCTCTAATCACCTCTTTTAAGAAATTAGGATTACTCATGGTTATATCTTAGGTAAAGTACCATGAGCCTTGGAGGAAAGAGCCTTTTTGGAGACTATGAACAGGCATTCTCAGAGACTGATAGTGAGACTATATCCCTTGTTGATAGGGCAAGTTGGAGCCAGACAACAAAGAGCATCAATTGAAAAGGTTCAGGCACAAAGGGCCTAAGTAGGGAAGGGATGAACCAAAAATAACTCAAGCAGGAATGTTTTACTTTGGGCAATAGTGTCATCTTTGTAAGTACAGTAAGTGTGTGTATGTATGTATATATGTATGTATGTGTGTGGTGGTGTGTGTAAATTTTAACTTAAACGATCAAACTTAGCTTATCTAGAACAAAATGTGCATATAAGATTTTCCAGGTATATCTATATGTTACATCCTACTTCTACAATGAACTCTGAGCCTCTGACAGCTGGACGTACTACAAACGTCTCAGCTTCTGCTGCGTTGGTTTTGTTGTTGTTTCTATTCTGAGAGCTGTATTGTGAGGAGCTGATCAGGCCCAAGGACAGAGTTGTTGTTGCACAAGTTGTCAATTAATAATCCAACTGAGGTTCTGAAAATTAAATTCAGAAGCCTGAACCTTTACTTTTTCTTAGGAGGGGTGCGGGATCTTTCAAATTCATGGACAATTCTTTGCTTTTGCTTGTCAGAGAAGCAAGTCTCTCCTTTACTAATATCCCCAAGAGAGGAGGCTTTGTGAGTACCCTTTGCCTTTCAGCTGGATAGCGGCAAGATTTTGAAGAGAAACATCTGAGCTGCTGAGGGATTGGGGAGGATGTGGAGTATTTTCTGTGAAACACGGAAGCAAGTCTTGTAATATCTCTGATATACCAAGGTCAAGGAGAACTGTAAAATAAGGGAAGAAATCAATGCTGGATTCCTAGAATCTTACTTCTTCCACTGACACATATACCATGCTTGGGAATTAATGTTAAACATGGCTTGATAAATGTTTCCTCCATTTCTTCCAATAAAATTATGAAAGGAAAGCGTTGCCCTAGTATAACAGAGCTGAATCAACTAAGCCAGCGCTATCCAGAAGAATACTTTCAGTGATGGAAATGATTGAGGTCTGCTTTGTCCAACATGGCAGCCACTAATCATCTGTGGCAAATGATCACTCGGAAATATGATCTGGGTAGTTAGGAAATGAATTTTTAATTTCATTTAATTTGAGTCAATTTAAACTGAATAGTCCCACATGACTAGGTTTTTGACACTGACAGAAGGTCCCAGAGGTAGGAATAAAACCAGAGGTGATGGTTATGTACACTGGCTAGAAATTGTAGACATAAAAAAGAATTATTAAAATGCTGAGTAATGGAATCACTTACCCCAAATGAATTTCCTCTGCATTTTACTTTTTAAAGCTAGAAAAGAGCCTACATTTTCAGGCAAGGTAAACAGTGGAGTGAGTATTCTTTCAGGAACAATTTTACTTCTCTGGTTGATGTAGGAAATTGATCTCTGAGCCATACAAAGGCAAGTAAGTACGTATTGGAAATGATATATCATTACACTCAGTAGTAATTGAACATGAGTTGTTGGAAAGGTGCAAAATCCCAGGTTTGTTCAAGATTAGACTTGCTGTTTTCAGTGCACCTGGAGAACTGTCAAAGTATTAGGCAAAGAGTATGAGGGAAAGGATTCAGGTATGGCAAGCGTCTTACATAACAGTTACATTTATAAAAGGGCAAAATAACTCAGCGTTTTCCACTGATTGTTCATTGTTACTTATATACCACATCTGGTAGTAAATGGCCTCTCTTAATCTAATGAAGATTCCAGTTTTTCATCCTATATGATTTATGCAGTGTCAAAATGCTTAAAATGAGTTTCAATTCCAATGAACTTTTAAAAATTATGTACAAAGGAGGCTTTTCATAGCTAGTCACAGTGTGACAGCATTATCTAGGGGTTAATGGTTTTATTGCATAAGCTGTGGAAGTGGCAAAATGTTAATAGCAAGCAATGCGGTGGCTTATAATTTGGGCTCTCATCCTCATCTTTATGGTCCTCAGTGCTCCTGCTGTTTGACAGTAAGACACAGTGGGTGATGTGCAAGGGTACTAGTGCAGATCCTCTGAGCTGATCATGCATATCTTGTCCCAGTTCCATGATCAATGGTATCATGTTGGGAGTTTGAAGCTGGCCTTGTTGAGAGAATGCAAGCCAAAAAAAAATTGTCAGTAAGTACTACCAGTAAGGGTTGCTTGATTTGGGGGAGAGTTGGTTATAAAACATTTACCAGTACACTGCTGGGCATGGAGATGTTTGGCTTGCTGCTAACTAAGATGATGAAAAGATTCGAGGACAGAAAATCATAGAACTTGTTTCTTTTCTAATCCCATCTCCTCAGTCCCACTGACAATTTGCATATGCCATTCAGGGAGGAGTAATGAATAAGTCAAAGTGCCACAGTTATCTGTATAGCCTTTGTAAGCTTTGGGTAATTATTTATAAGCCTCTTATATAAACACAACTGCCAATATGAAAAGTTGGAAGGAATTAGGGACTGAAGGTGGAAAATTTCAAAGCTGCAGCTAAGCTTTGTTAGTGATTCACCTTATTTCACATCATCCAGTAATTACAACAGTTGACAAACCCTTTCTCATTCATGAAGAATATTGACATGAGCAAGACAAACATGACTTTTGGTAGAACCTTACCCTTGGGTATTTATGTGGGGTTTTGATAACATGTAGAAACAAATGTACCACCTTTGTGATTTAAGAAGTTAGCTGAAGATTATCTCATAATATCCAGCACTGACTGATCACTTCTGAGTACTAGGAATGCCATTTTAGCTCTTCCCTACAATGTTAGTTGCATCTTAGGATACTATGCAATCAACCATCATATCTGATCTTCTCCTTATGACTCAAGAAATGAAAATTGTTTAATGCTGGAAAAATAAAGACTCTAGGGAAAAAAAGAAAAAATTATGTCTATGAATAATTTCACCCCTTCTCTTTCATTTATTTCTTGTAAGCCCCCTTTTACAAATGTTTTACTAAGGTACAAGGGCTAGTCTTCTTGGACATATGATACACACACACACACACACGTCAGCCTACAGAATTGGCCATTTATAACAGTATTTTTGAAATCTTTTCAGAAAACAGATGTAGAACTAGACTGGGGGTGTCTAATAAAGCTGGGTTGTTATAACAATACTTTTACCAGAGGGACTGGCTCATTTTTTCCATCTTGTCTTCATTTGGAACTTTGTTCCACTTGATTAACACTCCTAGGTCATTCTCTGTAAGTCTAAGGCTTCTCCTAATTGTACACAATTTCAAAATTTGCATTGTTCAGAATACCTGGATGTAGGATATTGGAGTGACCCACCTTACCTGGATATGATTTGGAAAACTTCACTCTGTACTGTTCCCAGGAATGCCTCTTCCTAATACATTTCAACAATGCTGTTACAAATCCTGTAGCAGTTGGAAAGCCTATCACTCAGAGGTTTGGGGACAGAAGACTATGTTTAGGGAAATATACTGCCAAGTTCTGAAAGCTGGTTGCTTGGTTAGAAAGACTGGAGTTTTATCAGCACTGAAAGAAAAAAAAATATGTCTGGGAAGGTTTATCCTTACAGCAAAAACTCTGCTACAAGTGGAGACAAGCATACTCTAAAATCATAATCCTATAATCCTGATCTTTTTTCTTGTGAGAAAGCAGGTTAGATAAATAAGTGTTCAGCTTCCCTTTCTCAATCCAAAGTCCATTTCAGAAAGCAATCTACCTTTTGGGGAGTATGGCAAGAAAACAAGCAGGCTTGCTTCAAGTATAAAGCCAGAAAGCAACACATTATCCTGAACAGATTTCCCTTCAGAGCTTGCCTAAAGAAAAAAGGAATGGTAGAAAGAAAATACAAAATGAAAACTTTGGCAACTCATGAGACCTAAATAAAACAAAATACAAGATGCTGCCCATAGAATACACACAGTAGATACCCACTGAACATGTTATGATGTTCCACTGGATGTTGACATGGGAAGTATTGAATTAAATGTGAATTGTTTACACAATCACAATTTATATCCCAATGTTCACATGGCATCCAGACTTTGAACACTGCCTTTATTGACATAAGTTTAAAATTCTGTTAGACACATCTTCTACATACAGAAAAGCATGATAATTCTTTTACAGATGCATGACTGTTGCTATTATTTATTCTCATTGTTACTTCTATGTCATGTTGCAATGCTATTTATTCATATCTGTGTCTGTCGCCATCATTCTAACCCAACTCCTCTTCATCTCTTGTTGGAAAAGTCGCAATGGTTTTCCTTTTTTCTTTTTAATTTTTTTCCTTTTCCCACTATCACAGAGACTAAAGCAATTAAAGAAAAGGATCAAATAACCACTTATAACCCTCAGCACTTCTCTTTTGCTCTTATAATGAAATTTAAATTCTGCTTTATGCCAGGTTCTAATTGGCTTCAACTTCTCTGGGTTTTTGACATATTAATCCTCTTTGTTCCGAATATCCTGACTTTGTGACCTCTTTTTGATATGTATGTCTCATTGTCATGCTTTATGTATCTTTATGATCACTCTATAGACAGACACGTCTTATTCCTTTGTGTGAGCTGCCCACAAGCAGCCATCTTAACTATCATGTTTGTTGTCTTTTTCCTTATATAAATAGGGTTGTCTTAAAACATTTATTGGTTTCTTTTTTGTGTCTCTCTCCAAGATTGCTAATAATATAAATTTCACTGAAGTAGGTAAAGGTGGCTTTCATAGTCCTCATCAGCTTTCTAAGGTCCAGAAATCAAGTGTGAAATATAAATCTTTGGTTCATTATAACTGCTAGATTCATTGAGAGCTTAATTTGTTATCCCCACTCTTGCAGAGGCTTTACTTGCAAATCACTAATTTCTCATGGTCTATAGGTACAGATATTTAATCTTATTTTACACATAGAAATTTAAATAATGTGGCAAAGTCATATGGTTGAATTCTATGTAGCCATGGCAGTATTCTTTCTCTCTAGACATTCTGTGTAGCTATGAGAGTATTCTCTCTATAGGCATTCTGTGTAGTCATACCTCAAGTCCAGTTGGCTAATTTATTATCTCAAATACTTCATCCTCATAGATTGCAAATCTTCATTCTAAATTGGAGAATCTAATGGTACTAAATGTAGAAACCTTACCTAGGATCAGTGTTACACTTCTATGAAGCTATAAAATCTTTCTCAGTGAATGGGAGCCATTCAACACATTATTTAAGTTTCACTGCTTTTAAATTGAATTTTGAGTAAATACAGTAACTGAGCAGCTGAGAAGAAACTTAGCCCAATGTTTCAAAAAAAAAATCTTTGTTGATTTTTACTTACATCAATTAAATCTGACCTTTCATAAATGATTTATAAGAATTAAATGTGATGCATATTTTTTCTGTAGGTGTGTGTACATGCATGCACACACACATACATAATAGAGCATACCTGCTGAAATCAGAGGAAACCTTGTGGGAATCAGTTTTGTTCTAGTATGTGAGTCTCAGGGATAGAATTGAGGTCATCAGACTTGGTGGCAGGTACCTTTACTTGCTGAGCTATCCTTCTGAACTTGTATATTTTTTTAAAATCTGAGTTGCTCAACTAATTTGAGCAAACAACCCCCTGTTTCTCAAACCTAACTGATGTGAAACATAAAGTGTTTGGGGAAATAATTTATCCAGAGTAGTTTTCCTATGGTCTTGTCTCAAAGATAGTATGCAGATTAAAATAATCCTATATGTGAAACACTTGTGCACTGTCAAAGAGGAATAAAAGTTTAGTATCTACTTTCTTAATTACTTAGAATCAGAGTGTTTCAAATGTTGGAGTTTTCAGGTCTTTAAAATATTTGTATATACATAATGAGATATCTTGATTATGGAACACAAGTGTAAGCACAGATTAATATATGTGAATCTAGGAAACAGAGGATAAGGTATATACAAGTTGAAATTTACTGCACACAATAATTTTAGTCTGCCTGTGGTTTGACTTTGACATATCATGTGTTATAAATATCTTGAGGGCTCTATTTAAAATTTGAGATTCCCTAGAGCCCCTGAGAAATGTGTTGAGAATGGCTGAATACTCTGTGTTTTGAAAAAAAAATATAATACATAATATACAGCATGAGTACAGAGGTATAGAAATCTATGCAGATTAGATGCAGAGATAAATGTTTCATTGTTATAAATCTCTATGAAGCCAAAGATGCCTTTTGATCTCCTGGCTGAATGAAGAACATAAAAAACAAACTTAGGAATTTATTTGGATTCTGTCTTTTGTTCCCCATTTGTCTTGACCAAATGACCTAAGTATTAAGTTCTTTATTGGTGAACCTGAAAAGAGTGCTCTAACTTTACTCAGTACTGTCTGGTTAACTAGAGTATATGATGTTCACAGATGTATCCACTTTCTTGCTTTGTTTCTCATGCTTTGCAACTGCATGTAGGAAAAAGTGTTTTTATTAAGGTGAAACATTCATATGTTCCCTAGAATTCATACTGCATTTTAATTCTTTTCAATAGTAAGTTACATCCTTTAAAAGCTATCCAAATGGCTCAGTGGATATAGGTGTGATCACCAGACATGATGATGTGATTTCAATCCATAGAACCCAATGGTAGAAGGATAGAGCTGACTTTTGTAAGTTGTCCTCTGACTTTCACATGTGTACTAAGGCACATGTGTTCCTCTCTCATGTACACAAAATAAATAAAAATGTAAAAAATAGAATTGAGATTGTTGATCATTATATGGGTCATAAAGTGTGAGAAGGCAAATATTTTTGAACTATTTACAGTCTTTCTTTTCCCTTGATAATTTTTTCTCTATTCAAAAGCCTGCTCAGTCTCTTTTGATTCAAGAAATAATGCAGGAAGGAGAAAAATAACAGGTGAAAAGAGCTTTTCTGGATTTAGTTCCCAATGTCTGCACTCTTTACAGAGTTTAGACTGGGTAGATCTGAGAGAAATATCAAAAAATGAGAACTAGCCCTTGGAGAAAGATCAGTTGTGAGGGTCCTCGAGGGAGTAGATTAATTAAAACAGACTGAGAGCATGTAAAATGGGTTTAAGGAGAAGGCACAATTAAAGAATGGGCCTTAAACTCCCCAGGAAGGAAAGGTGCCTAGTCTTTTTGGCCACAAGCTATTGAGGAAACATGGCCCAAGAAAAGAGAAAAAACTACTGTGTTAAATAAATGTAAAGAAACACCAAGACAGCCACACACAGTGGGGACAAGTCTCAGCCTGAGGCGTGATAAGAAAGGAGAGAAGATTGCACAAAGAGCACAGTGTGGATTGGGTTTGAAGATCTGATGTAGAATCTATCAACTCCTCTCACTCACTGAAGATGAATCTGTGTGGTGGAAAGACAATTGCAGAGGAATCTTATTTGTTTAACCAACATTGTCATCACTCATACAATGTCCAGCTTTATAATGTTCAGTTCCGTGCAGATCCCAGTATGACCATCTTTCAGAGATCCATCAGTTTAGATCTTCTTCTACTAGAATGTGACCCAAAGTGGGCTGCATTTGATGACATTGCTTCTTCTGATTTGAGTGAACATCTATTTGAACTAATTCTAGTTGGCGGGCTCTAGGTTAAAAACAGCCCAATAAGAACTGTCTTGGCATCTTTTTGCCCTTTATGTTAAGGAGGATAAGCAGAATAAGAAATTTGGTAAAAGGCCAAATAAAAGTCATAACAGCAGAATACCAAAGATCTGGAGATACAACCTCTCTACTAGACTAAAGAATGGCTATCATGACACCATGAGAGATACCATGGCCTAATCTCTTAAACCCATAGAGATGTTGCTTTACTTGGACAGATTTTCAGCGATGTGATCAAGCTATGGGGATTATTCTAAATAATACAAGTGGCCATAAAATGTAGTCCTTATCAGGGATGAGAGGGAGGGGAAGGGAAGGAGAGGGAGATGGAGAAGGGGATGGAGAGGGAGAGATAGATAGATCAGAGAGAGAGCGGGGGCGGGGGGAAGGCATAGGGGAATAAGAAATAGACAGAGAAGAGGAGATGGTGTGAGAAGGAGGCTCTTCTGAGAGAAGATTGTTTCATTGAAGGTGGAAGCTGGTGATGACAGTTTGTAATCTTTGTATGGATTATTATGTGTTTTTAGCATCTCACTATGTCTGGAATTGTGCTCTTCCCATCTACAGCTCAGTCTAGAAGGTGGAAGGTGACTTACCTATCTAACACATCCTGTTTTGTAGATTCATGTCTCTATCTATGGAAATATTTAGGTTTATAAATAATTAGAAATTATTCTGTTAACTGAATATTATATTGTTAGTGTTATCAATGCTGGCATTGTTTAAGGAAATATTGGGAACATACATTAACTAATTGTATAATATTCTCCCCATGACTCTAAAAAGAGTTAATCTATGCTGTTAAATATATTTCTTGTCAATTGTTTGACAATATCATGAATAATTTGAACCCATCTTTGCAAATGTATATGAATATATTTATAAAACAAAAGATTCTTAGTAATTTCCACTATCCAAATGTTTTCTAAAGCATTGTAATGATGCGTACTCCTGTCTGTAGTATTTGAGAATGGATAAAACATTGCATGATTATAAACAGTGCCATTAAAGTAGTAAGGCCACCCACACAGCCATCATTATCGTTTGGGTGCTAACATACAGGTTTGATTAGCCAATACATAAAACATTAGCCATGCTCAAACATTGTACTTGTAATGAACTTAAAGGGCACATGCTGAAGAGACAGGGATTTGCTATCCGTCTCTGGAGGGTTCCATATCCATTAAAGCAACTTTCTAATTTCCTACTTTCCCTTCTGGGATGCATTTTGTTTTCTGAGAGTCACTAACAGTGCTTGAAGAAGCTAATAGCTCAGAGGAAGTCATTTGCATTAGGAACTTGAGTTAATTTTCTATTGTGGCCATGATAAATGACCATATATTTAATGACCTAAAACAACAAAATTTATGAACTCACATTCTTCAGGTCAGCTTCCAGTAGACTCAGCTGCTTTCCCTGTTGTTAATACTATAGAAGGACTTTCTGGACCTGCCAGTGGTTAAATAATGACAGCCCTTTATTACAGCCAATCAGCTAGTAGGGAAGATGAATGTTTACAAAACTGTAGCTTAGACTTTAGCTGGGTAGACTCTTAGCTAGCTCAATCTAACTTTAACCTGACTAACTAGCCTACAACCTACCACATGGCTAGTTCTTCACTTTTCTGCTCGTGTTCACAACCCATCATCTCATCACCTCCATGTCCCTCTGGCAAATCTCCTACATCTGTCTTCTCCCAGAGACTGTGTACAGAAGTTTCACTCACACTTCTTGCTCAGCTATTGGCCATCAGGTCTTTATTAAAGGTAATCAGCTACTAAGGATGGAGAATATTTACAAAATTGAAATCCCTGGTGATTGTCCTTAAGGAACAACAATACCAAGATCCACTAGTACTTAGCTCTCCGCTGGTACAGCAATCAACAATTGACAATACAGAGCCACCTTCACTTATCAGTGAGTACATACCATGCATCTCCTTTTGTGACTGGGTTACCTCACTCAGGATGATATTTTCTAGTTCCATCCATTTGCCTGCAACTTCATGATGTCCTCATCTTTAATAGTTAAATAGTATTCCATTGTGTAAATGAACCACATTTTTTGTATCCATTCTTCGGTTGAGGGACACCTGAGTTGTTCCCAGTTTCTGGCTATTACAAATAAGGATGCTATGAACTTAGTGGAACACGTGTCCTTGTTATATGGTGGAGCATCTTTTGGGTATATGCCCAGGAGTAGAGACACCTTCACACAATGTACCCCAATAGGACACTGAAAACTGAAGGTTCTGGGAGAGAGTGTGTTCCTAGCTTCAGCTAGTGTGTAGTCAGTTTAGATACTGGCACTGGAAGGACCCAAGTCTTTCTTGCACTCTTTCAGTTGGGAGTCATTTTTAGCTTCCAGAGAGTGCCTGTATTTTTCAGCTTATGGACGTCTGTCTCCAAAGACTTAGAAAAGTTTGTTTTCTCTATATGTACGTGTATGTGTATGCCTATGTGTATATGTATATACAGTCATTTTAAATAAATGCTTGAATGACTAAAATAGTGACATCTCATAGTAAAATGTACTTTTCTTTAAATAATTTTCTTCCATTTTTAGAATTTCATGCATGTATACAATGATGTATGATAATACTTATAACCTACCCCCAATTTCTGTTCCCTCCATATTCCTCCTTCTCTTGGGCATCTGTATGAATGATCTTCTCATCACCAAGGCTTGGAATATTATGGAAAAAGAGGTGGAAAGAATGTAGAAACCAGAGGTGGGAATGCCATGAAATGCTTTCTTCTAGATACTCATGATCTTACAACAGCTGAGGTTATCTGAACCCAACCTTCACAATATCAAACTAGCCACATTTTTAGCATACCTAGGGAAGTTGCTCTGCAGGCCCTACTATTTAACCCGTCAATAAGCTGAGTAGTTATTGATGTGACTAATTGTTGGGAGAGCGAGAATTTTTTTTTTTTTTGATAATATGGGCATTGGTAGGCTTCCCATGCCCCACTGAATGGCCATACATCCATGCACATATGGGGAGCAGAACTAAATAGAGTTCAGTGGATTTTCCAGATCATTTTGAAGGACCTAGGTCAAATTCTTTTATGTTTGTTTTCTTCGATTATCTCTTCTGTCTCCTCACCCTTGACTTCTTGTAGTCAGCAAAGGTTTTCTACTTTCAGGTTTCCTGTGATGATGTTGGGCTCATAGGAGTAATCCATGTGTCTTACCTGCAGTGTTCTTTTGCCAGGTAAGGTAACATATGCATAAGTTTTCATGATGAACATGTGAACATCTTTGAAGATACATTATACTTCTTATCACAGGGCCTAATTTTATGTTTGGTTAGTCAAGTCAGGAAAAAAAAAACCCAAACAGGAATCACATTCATTAGCCCATCAAGTGCAATGCATTATTTAAAATAAACTGTAAAGACAAGGATATTTGAGCCCTAACATTATTGCGAATGCGATGCGGCACAAACATTGTCAAATTTTATTTAGAAAACAGATTGCTTCTGGTAGGGGAGTGCTCATCTAGACTGAGCAGGGACTATTCGATTAAAAAGATTTATTTATTATTTATTTATTTATTTATTTTTTATTTATTTATTATACATTCCTGATGTTGTGTTTTTCTAGTTGGCCTTGAACTTGTGATTCCATGTCAGCTTTCTTTCTTTTTTAAATTGGATATTTTACATATTTATTTACATTTCAAGTGTTATCCATTTTCTCGGTTTCCCCTCTGCAAACCCCCTATCCCATCTCTCCTTACCCTGCTTCTATGAGGGTGCTCCCACATCCACCCATCCACTCCTGCTTCCTCTACACTGAAGGATCAAGTCTTCACAGGACCAAGGGCCTCCCCTCCCATTGATATCAGATAAGGTCCCTTCAGATTCTTCAGTCCTTCCCCTAACTCCTCCATTGGGGTCCCTGTGTTCAGTCTGATGGTTGACTGTGAGCATCTGCATCTGTATTGGTCAGGATCTGGCAGACCCTCCCAGAAGACAGCTGTATCAGGCTCCTCCAGTCAACAAGCACTTCTTGGCATCAGCAATAGTATCTGGGTTTGGTATCTGCATGTGGGATGGATCTCCAGGCGGGGCAGACTCTGGATGGCCTTTCCTTCAGTTTCTGTTCCACTCTTTGTCCCTGTATTTCCTTTAGACAGGAGAAATTCTGGATTAAAATTTTGGAGATGGGTGGATGGACTCATCCCTCAACCAAGGTGGGGCCTGCCTAATCTCTGGATATGGTCTCGACACATTCTCCTCCCCTTCGTGAGGTATTTTAGCTAATGTCATCCCTGTGGGGTCCTGGGAGGCTCTTGCTTTCCTGGCATCTGGGACTTTCTGGTTGTTGCCCCCAGTTCTCTATCCCCTATTGCTACACATCTCTGTTCAATTTCCTGACCCTCTGTATATCTCCTCCATCTCCTCCCATACTTGATTCTTCCACTCTTTTATCCCCCCTCTCTTTTCTTCCTCCAAAGTCCCTCCCAATCTCTACTTCTCTTGATGGTTTTGTTCCCCCTTCTAAGTAGGACTGCAGCATCCACTCTTTGGTCTTCCTACCTCTTGAGCTTCATGTGGTCCATGAGTTGTATCTTGGGTATTCTATGCTCTTTGGCTAAAATCCACTTATCAGTGGGTATATACCATGTGTGTTATTTTGTGACTGAGTTAGCTCACTCAGGATGATATTTTCTATATCCACCAATTTGCCTGGGAATTTCATGAAGTCATTGTTTTTAATAACTGAGTAGTATTCTATTGTGTAAATGTACCCCATTTTCTGTATCCATTCCTCTGTTGAGGAACATTTAGGTTGTTTCCAGCTTCTGGCTCTTATAAATATGGGTGCTACGAATGTACTGGTGAAAGTTTATCTTGGAAGATTTTTCCCTTTGATGAGTATGAAGAGTCCTTCCTTATCATTTTCAATAACTTTTGGTTGAAAGTAGATTTTACTCTATATTTGAATGGCTACTCCAATTTGTTTCTTGGGACCATTTGCTTGGAAAATTGTTTTCCAGCCTTTTACTGTGAGGTGGTGTCTGTCTTTGTCACTAAGGTGCATTTCCTGTATGTAGCAAAATTATGGGTCTGGTTACTTTGAGTTCATTGATCCTAAGAGATATTAAGGAATAGTGATTGTTGCTTCCTGTTATTTTTGTTGTTAGAGGTGGAATTATGTTTGTGTGGATATCTTCTTTTGGGTTTGTTGAAAGAAGGTTACTCTCTTGCTTTTTCCAGGGTAGTTTCCTTCCTTGTGTTGGAGTTTTCCATCTATCATCCTTTGTAGGACTGGATTTGTGGAAAGATATTGTGTAAATTTGATTTTGTCATGGAATATCTTGGTTTCTCCATGTATGGTAATTGAGAGTTTTGCTGGGTATAGTAGTCTTGGCTGGCATTTGTGTTCTCTTAGGGTCTGTATGACTTCTGTCCAGGATCTTCTGACTTTCATAGTCTCTGGTGAGAAGTCTGGTGTAATACTTACAGGTCTGCCTTTATATGTTATTTGAACTTTTTCTCTTATTGCTTTTAATATTCTTTCTTTGTTTTGTGCATTTGATGTTTTGACTATTATGTGACAGGAGGAATTTCTTTTCTGGTCCAGTCTTATAAAGTGGGAATTAGCCATGTAGATATGTTGGTAAAGTAGATTCCAGGAAGAAGACACACAAGTGAAGTCTTTTAGGTGATGTGTCTGACAAAGAGGATGATGTGGTTGAAACAGAGAATAGAGAGTGAGCAACTACCTATGTCTGTAGTATCTTACATCTATCGGAGTCAATCAAAGCTGTCAGAAGGCTTGGGTATGAGTGGGGTGATGTGGTTCATGTTTTTTTCTTGCTATTCTATTTCAAAAATAATGTTAATCTTACAAAAGATTTACAAAAATAGTCCAAAGTTTTCCTGTATGCCATGCAACATTTCTTTCTTTTATGTTAACACATTATATAACTATGCTGCGTTTATTGAAGCTAGGAAATTAATATTCATAGAATAATATATTTTATAACTTGCATTTCCTAAAGTTTCATTTTTTAAAAAAAATGTAGAAATACATATTGTTCAGTAAACATTCTCCCTGCAAAGTACCTATCCTTTGTTTTATTGTCTCCTGTTTTACAAGTTCCTGCGATGAGGGTTTAGGGGTAAAAGGAGAGAGATTTTACTGTTCTCTCTAAACAATCAAATGGGGTTATTCTAACACTCTTAGCTTCCATAACAAAACACCATAGTTTGGATGTGTAAATATCAGAAATTTACTCTTTATATTCTGGAGGTTCTGGTGAATTTGGTTAATGAGAAAGGCTTTCTTGCTTGTGGAAAAGGCCTTTTCTCTGCCTGTGTGTGGCCATTTCTATGGGATCTTGTGAAGAGTAGAAATCTGCAAACTCTCTAGGGTCCCATCATACCAGGACCCTGTTTTGGGACCTATTTAACCTAATTACTTCTTTAAAGACCATGCTCCAAATACACCTACTTCAGGTCACAATCTCAACGTTGGATATAGCTTTTTGATGGGGGAGAGTCAGAGTTTTAACCTGTAACAAGGATATTGAATAGACAGTGGAAAAATAAGTCTAGAACTTAGGGAGCTATTTGAAATGGGAGATATACATTAATAATTTTTGTTACACAGATAGCATTTAAAACCTAAGACTGGCAGGATCATTCAGGAATGTAATGTAATAGGGGAGGGGAGGCCATGATTTGGATGAGTCCTGGTGTTTTAGACCAGATGTAAAAAAGGATTTAAAAATTTAAAAATGATTACTTTAAGCAATATTTCCTTTGTTGCAATGGAAAGAAAAGAACTTTGCATTTCAATTGTGGAAGTGAAGGCATTGTTTAATTTAACTACATAGCACTGAGAGAATATAAGCATATAAAATAATTCAGTAGTACATGAAAGAACTGGTGGTATAGCAAAGGAAATATTACACAAGAAGCTAAAACCCACAAATCATATAAACATCTTTTTATTTAGTTTTATTAATTTACATTCCAAATGTTGCTCCCTTCTTGGTTCCGCCTCCACGAGCTCTCATCCTCCCTCCCTTTTGCTTCTGAAAGGGTGCTCCCCCACCTGCCCACCCACTCCCACCTCACTCTGGTAGAATCCACCTTCTCTGGAGCATCAAGTTTCTGCAGGATTAAGCATGTCCTTTTCCACTGAAGCCAGAGAAGGCAGTCCTCCACTACATATGTAGCAGGAGCCATGGACCAGCTCATGTATGCTCTTCAGATGGTGGCTTAGTCACTGGAGTTCTGAGGGGTCTGGATTTGTTGATACTGTTGTTCTTCCTGTGGGGTTACAATCCCCTTCAGCTCCTTCAGTCCTTCCCCTAACTCTTCCATAGGGGTCGCCTGCCAACCTCAGTCCTATGGTTGACTGTAAATATCTTTATCTGTCTCAGTCAGTTGCTGGTAGAACCTCTCTGTGGTGGGAGAACTGGGTTCTAATGGTGCCAACATACATTGGCTTCTGTTGCATATGTTTCTGTGATTGTCTCTCACAATCTGGTTATCTCTGGTGTTAATTGGTCTGGGTGTCTCTAACTGGAGACTATCCTTCCTTGGAGACAGGTAGAGCTCTGTTACTTGGGTTAGAGCAGGGCCTCCTGGGAGGTAGGCAGTGCTGTCTCTGTTTAGGGGAAGGGGTTCTGTATCCCTGATTAGAGCAAGCCTCCTGTGTCCCTGGTTACAGCAGACCTCCTGGGAGACAGGCAGACTGTAGGTTGTGGGAAAAGGCATGTACACCAATCTCACAGATAATCTAAGACAGCAAGAATAGTTTATTTGCTGGGCAGTGGTGGCGCATGTCTTTAATCCCAGCACTTGGGAGGCAGAGGCAGGTGGATTTCTGAGTTCAAGGCCAGCCTGGTCTACAGAGTGAGTTCCAGGACAGCCAGGGCTACACAGAGAAATCCTATCTCAAAAACCAAACCAAACCAACCAACCAACCAACCAACCAACCAACCAACCAGAATAGTTTATTTAAGGGTGAAACTCAGAAGGGTTAGTGAAGACATTTTAACAAAGCTAGAATGAAGTCATATACTACACTTAGAAAACTTCTGTACAGTTGAAATACTCTATGAACAGACTATCTTTTTTACTTAATTTTTGACATCATATAAATTTAATAACATTTCTCCCTTTCTTTTCTTCCCTTTACACCTTCCCATATACCTCTCCCTGGCTGCCTTCAAATTGGGTCCTCTTGTTTCATTGCTATTACATGTATATATGTAATTATATATACATATATATTCTTATTTGCTTGTATTAAAGATTTAAATATCTATCTATCTATCTATCTATCTATCTATCTATCTATCTATCTATCTATTCATAAATATAACCTGTTCAGTTCAGTCCATATAATATTATTTGTATGCATGTTTTCAGGGATGACTCTTTGGCAATGACCTAATTAGTGTGCTTTTACTTGGGGAAGATCATTTTTATCTTTCTTAGTTGTCTCTAGGATTGAGGTCTTTTCCCTATTCAGTTTGGCATGTCTATGGGTGTCATCTTTGTTCAGCTTACTTTTGGCTATCATGCTAGTGAGAAATGAAATTTATAGGTGAAACTTCTGATGTTAGTAGGAGTCTCAATCTTACAACAAACTCCCTGATCTTCTGACTCTTACAGTCTTTCTACCCTCTCTTCTGGCATGTTTCCTAAGCCTTAAGGACAGGACTATTGTGTAGATGTAGACTAATGCTGAAGATTCACTTCAGAAACAGGCCCAGTTACCTTGAGCTGGAACTGCACTGAATTTCCTTTTCCTAAGGACTAGCTTTCATGCTATCAGAAGGCACATACAAGCTTCCAAAAGAGGGAGGCAGCCAACTACCCAGCAATAGAGCTATTGAACCACATCAATGACCACCATGGCATGATGACCCTAGGGTATAGTAGTGGTACACACATATTGGAGGCAACCAACAATCCTTAACTGTAATTAACACCCACTCTGCAAGAGGGAAACCATATCTGGTACTGGAAACATAGGTAAATACTCAATGCTATTATCACTAATCTTACTCTTCCTCAAGGAAACTTTTCTTGTAACAGATGGAGACTACTACAGAAAACCACACCTAGTCAAAACATACAGTTGTGGATTCCACAGAATATATTAAGCACACACACACACACACACACACACACACACACACACACACACAAGAGAGAGAGAGAGAGAGAGAGAGAGAGAGAGAGAGAGAGAGAGAGAGAGAGAGAGAATGGAGCACAATTCCCACAGTATTTTGAAAATATTCTTTGCATTGCTTAAAAAGAGCAAGAAACAAAGTTTTCTATTGAAAGTGGAAATAAGATAGATGGAATTATGTTTGTTAATAGAAGAAGAAAGAAAATAAGAAAAGTGGAATATGAGTAGAATAAAGAAAAAAAATAACATTTCCAGAAAGCATTTAAGACTTGGTTAAATCTAATTAATATAAATCTGTGATGTGGAATTTTTTTCACTTGGGTTCACCCACTTCAGCGCAGATGAGAAAATGGGAAAGAGATGAATTTAATTAGTAGTTGGTTTTGCCAGAGAAAAACAAAAAGCAGAGCAATGGGTAAGAATAGTGAAAATATATGCAACATTGATTAGAATATGTGATGGGAAAATTTTCATTTTGGAATTAAGGGAATAGGATGTAAGGGTATTCAAAATGTGGAAACCATGATGTATTGGAGAGTTAGGTGAAATCAAAGAACTATTTGGATTGGGTTTCAAGGGAGAGATAGAGATAGAAAAGATAGATAGATAGATAGATAGATAGATAGAGAACTTGACATCAAGATGCTGTTAATGCCAACACAAAGTCAGTAATTGGCCCCAGGACTGATTATGAACTCCTAAGAGGTCCACCTGTGTATTTAACCAACTCTGTGGAAAGAGTGTAATCATTGTGGCATACAGTATTTGAATATACAAATTATTCAAAGGTTAGCCCTTGATAGTACATGATTTCACTCCATCTTTACTATCATGTTATTTTGATGATTTTGTAATGATTTTCTGTGTTTAGTGCCATAAATAAGTCTATGAATAATGAAAGTATTTAAGATTTAAAATTTGACAAGTGTCATAATGCTACTAACATATGTTTTAGTCATCTAACATATTTAGTCATATGCTCAATCTCACAATAGAATGAACTTAATTAGCATCTTTATCAACTCCATTATGTCATCTTGTCATAGATTTCATGCTTAATAATCTCACTTAACTTCAATCATGTTTTTATCTTTCTCTATCTCTGTTTCTATCTCTCTGTGTAAGATCACTGCTTTATATATATATAAAATATTGAAATGCATTATCAGATATCAGGTAGCTGTCCATCTGGAACAACTTAATTCATTGACCTTTTCAGTAGGGTATTAGGCAATATCCTTAGCAATGAAGCAATACCTTCATGAGTATAAAATAATTTATGGATAAAGTGCAACTATAGCCTTCCTGTTATTTCTCTGACCTCTCAGTGTCAAATGCAAAATCCAATATCACAGACAACAAATTTTCCTAGGTTTAGTACACGACCTGGAATTATTTTCATTACACTTAAGTAGTTGTGCGCTGATCTAGAAAATCATTAGCTTGTCCAGTCAATAGCTTTCCATTATGTCTCACTTGGTGTTAACAGATTAACTGAAATGTTCAGGATACCTCATTTGCTATAAAGGTGTTGGCTTTTAGTGTATACCAATGACATTTAATATTATTTCAAAATCTTTTCATTTTAATGAATATGTTTGTGGGAGTCATGTAGTTCCACCACAGAATCATGTTTAAAACAATATTCAATTTAATTATGTTATTTCTTGCCAATTACATTTTATCCTTAAAATGTAAGTTCTTTATATTCCTACCATATGTTAGAAACACCTCAAGGCAGCCTAAGGCTGGCTGTATATGTTTTGGGCACCTCTTTATCTTCTCATCAGAGATAATTTGTCATGTAGATTTAGACAATGTCTCTCCTTAATGTCCTTCCAAAGGTAACTCTTTGTTTCTTTGATTTAAGGACAGACTCTAGACTCCAGGTTTAACTCCCTTTCTGGTACCTACCCTTACAGTTATTATTACTTTTGGTAATGGTGGCCAGTCACATGGCAGGGCACCTATCATTCACTTATGCCATGTGTGATGGTGAGACAGGACGATGACAAGGTCTGGGATGGTAACCTGGGACACCCAGTTACACAGAACACAGTAAAGAATGAGGAACTGCAAGGATACTTCTGTCTTTTGGTTTTGAGAAGATGCTCAGTCTAAGGGGAGAAAAATATATTGCACAGGGAGGCTCTGAACACTCTTGGTCAGAGCTAAAAATGCCTTGGAGACTTTATGACCTGATGTCTGGATTTGATCTATAAAAGCAGAAACATACTCAATCTCACAATAGAATGAACTTATATCCTTTTGGAAAAAAAAAAGTCCTTGCCAAAATTGCATCTGTTTATCTGTTTCTCTCATACTCCATTTCTATCTCTCTGTGTAGAGATTCACTGCTTAATTTGCAAACAAGGTCTTACTATGTAGCCCTGGCTGACCTTGAACTCATAATCCTATGTTTAAGCCTCCCAGGTGTCAAGATTGCAAGGGTACAGTGCCATGACTGGCAGGAAAAATGTATTTACAAAGTGTTTTTTTTTTCTTTTCTTTTTTTGGGGGTGAGGGATAATATTAGTGATCTACTTGGCATAAAGTTAGACTTCTCTGATATCTGCAGTAGTTTACCTACTAACCCTTCATCATCTGGCATTTTGCCTGTTGGTTTTCTCCATCTTGTATGTAAAACTCTATTCACTGTTAAAATGTAAATGCCTGTATTTCATCTAACTAACAATTTCAGGCAAATGTTCATAAGCTTGCATCTACCTGTCTTTAGGCAAAGTTTTTTTTAAAAAAAAAGATTTTGCCGTATGGATAACAATGGAAGAAACTATCCATGTTTCCAGTCTACAGTCACATTTCCTCCTTAGCTGTAAGATTTGCTCTGATGCACAATCTATGCCTTCCTCCCTCCCTTTACTCATTCATTCTCTTTTCTCTGACTAAATTCCCATTGGGCTGAGTCTTCACTCGTAAAATTTAGAAAGGTTTCCAGAGCATCTCTTACTTTGACGATTCTGTTCAACAGTTTGTTGTATGTTTGCAAACACCATTGATGCATTGAGTTGGAAGATGAATTTTTTTTTTTTTACTGGAAAAGTTCTCATAATACAGAAAAATGAATTCTGTTCCCCACTCCATTACAGGACAGAGAGCACAATTTCCCTAGAATGAAAACAATTGATTTTCTTTAGCTGTATCATTGCTTTCTGTCTGATGTATCCATTGTCGCCTCTAAGAAATTCATAGTCTTTGTCTTCATTCTCTGCACTCATTTGACCTCTAATTCAGTTTTGACCTCATGTGTTCTGTCTTGTTCTGTATTTACTCCCTTAGTGGTGGTAGTTTTGTATTCATGAATATTCCTTTATTCTAGTATCTTACTTTTTCTTCTGAGATGTCTTGTTAAATTTCACATTATCTGTGTACAGTTTGATGTACAAATGAGATTTTATTTTGTCTTGTTGTTTGAATAATGCTTAACTCAACTTAATAATCCTTTATTATTTATTGTTTGTAAAATTCACTGATTGTTTTCTCATTATTCTGTTTGATTATAAGTTTACAAACAAAGTGTTGTACCTCTTTGGTAATGATAAAATAGTTTGTTGGTACATGTCAAATTTCTTCTTTAATTCCATACAAAATAATTATTGTTGATGCCTCTTGAGCATGTTTCCATATTTTGTATTTGATATTAAATATATGTGAATATATTTGGACAGTGACAGGGTATCATTAAGTAGCCCTGTGTGTCCTGTAACTTACTATGTAAGCCACACTGGCCTCGAACTCAGCAATCTGCCTACCTCTATCTTCTAAGTGCTGGGATTAGAGATGTTATCGCCATGTCTGACACAGCATGGCTCTTTTACTTGAGTTCATGTCAATTCAGGTCTTCATGTTTACAGGGTATTATCAGTTATTTGTCTTTATTGTTGCAACAAAATATCTTCCTAATGGAACTTAAGGAAGAAGGGTTTCGTTTGGGTCAATTTGAGAGTACAGTCCAACATATTTTGGAGTTTATGGTGGTACTGGTCACATGACAGCCACATTTAGTAAGTAGAGAGAGATGAATGCTGATGCTCGCTTCTTTTTTCATTTTTATTCAGCCCCAGATTTCAACTCAGATAACAGTGGTACCCATATTAGGGTGTGTCTTCCAACCACAGTTAACTTAATCTAGAAAATTCTCAAATGTATTCAAAGGCATGTGCTGTGGTGAGTCTAAATTACTTCAAATTGACAAGATTAACCATCACTGAAAACAAATACCATTTACTATGTATTAGTACATTGTTTTGTATTTAGTATTTTTTGAAAATGTAAGTGAGTACATTGATTTTCTTTTGGTGAAAGTGTTTTAATTTGCAGCCCATGCAGGCTTCAAACTCATGATCCTCCTGTTTCAATCTTTGGGGGATATATATGTCGCACTATACTTAACTTTTTTTTATTTCAAAGATGCGATAGTAAGAGTTTGAATGACTACTTGTAGATTACCACAGCCTGTCCATCCATCCATCCATCCATCCATCCATCCATCTGTCTGTCCATCTACTCATCCACTTATCTATCCACACAGTATGATGTAACTAGGTATATCATAATACATAGAATTCTTCATTCCTATTAATTTAGTAAACTTTATATTTCATTTGCCATGTCTTCCTACAGCAACCATCTAAAAGTTACCCTTTCCACTTATACAAAAATCCCATTGAGTATGCTATAATGTAAGACACAACAGAACAACTCTAAGTGTACTGGCACTGAATGTAATCACATGCCAGTCACATGAAAACCAAACCTGGATATAAAATCCCCATTAGCAAGAATAAAGGATCAAAGTCATTGCAATGCTATCATATATGCACAAAAGGAAATAAACAATCAAATAATTAATTGTGCAGATAATCTTAGAAATATTATTATGAATTCTGAAAACTACTTGAAGATACAATAAACATCAGGTTTTCCTTATGTATATACAGTAGCAAACTATGATTAATGTGTATGGTTATAATAGAATACTAGCAATTGATAACATGATCACATGCATGACAATTTAGTAAGGACTTTAAAGAAGTGGATCTTTAATACTCAGAAAAAAAATCTATACAATACTTCTTCTTCAGTATTCCGATATCACAATAGAAATTGGAATCTCACATGCTATGTTGTCTACAAATTAAAATACATTTTGATTTTGTCTTCATATATGTTAATTTTGCCATCTTATGATAATTTTACTTTATTCCAATAGTGTAATGTATAACACACCATTGTCTTAGCTACTGTTCTATTGCTGTGAAGAGATACCATGACCAAGACCACTCTTATGAAAGAAAGCATTTAATTGGGAGGTTGCTTATAGTTTCAGAGGCTTAGTTTATAATCACCATTGCAGGGAACATGGCAGCGTATAGCATGTATGATGCTGGAGTAGTAGCTGAGAGCTACATCCTGGTCTGAAGGCTGAGAGATAAAGAGTTAATTATATAGATAGAGATAGATAATAGATAGATGGATAGACAGATAAACAGAGACAGAGAGATACATAGAACAGAGAACTGGTCCTTGCATTGGACCTTTTGAAACCTCAACCCAGTTATATAATTCCTCCAACAAGGCCACACTTTCTTTTTTTTTTTTCAGTTATATTCTTTTTTTTTTAATTTATTTTTAATTTATTTAGTTATTTAAATACATCGTAATTTACTTATTTACACAGAGGTTATAAACACAAAAAGGCAGGATGTGGGGAAGGAATGGTACTGGAGCATAGGTGTCAGGGGAGACAGATACCTTTCAGAACAGGGTATCAGCTGGTGTATGTTCAGGGACAGTCATATGGTTGCCTATGATTCACTTGTCCTTATCTAAGTTGGTACTGTCCACGAGGCTGCCTATTTATAGACCTATGACTACTAGGTCTGGTAAATTTCCACAGAAGCTAAGGCCACACGTCTAATCTTTCTCAAATAGTGTCACTCTCTGATGACTAAGCATTCATATATATGGGCGTATGGGGGCCATTTTTATTCAAACCACCAGATTCCACTCCTTGGCCCCCATATGCATGGAGCCATATCAAAATGCAAAAATGCATTTAATCCAACTTCAAAAATCCCCATAGTCTATCACAATCTCAACACTGTTTAAAAAATCCAAAGTTCAAGTTCTCTTCCAAGATTCGTAACAATCTCTTAACTACAGCCTCTGCAAAATCAAAAGAGCAGACCACATACGTCCAAATATAATGTATGTATATATATATATATATATATATATATTATATATACACACATTATATAAAACCATTCCAACAGGGAGGGAAGGGAGTATATTGAGGAAATATTGGTCAAAGACCTAAATTCCAACCATCTTTTTATAAGAATCTGAAAGAAAAATCTGTGGAGAATCATATTCTCAGTAGTATCGGTTTCTTAAAAAAAAAAAAAAAAAGACCATTGCTGAAAAACTACAATATAACTACTGATAAGATGAGTAAATTACCATTCAAAAGGACATGGAACAAAGCTGTAGAGACCTACAGGGCTCATCCATGGCCTCATAGAATGTAAGTGACTGAGCAAAAGTTAATGACAGAAAATAACGTGAATGAATTGGTGCTAAATTTTATGAAAAATGACTTCATTGCTGTAATTATGAAAGAGCAGAAGGAAGTTACTTGGGGAAGGTGAAATGACCTTTCTGTGTTAAAGCTCAGTAGGAGTTTGTTGATCTCGAATTTAACACACAGTTCCGTTTATCTAACATCCTTTTCCTACTTAAATGTTTACAGTGAGTAGTTGGATATGAGAAAGTCATGATACCTAAGATTTTAAACCGTTTATCTGAACGTGCTGATAACTTTGCTCTTATCTGTGTCTTCCTCAGCTTCAAAATAAATTATTAGTGAACCACTAGGGCATCCAAGAGAGTTGGGATCAAAATATTATTCTTGCTTTGTAGATTGCTTTAGGCACAGGCCAGATAACTGTCTTATCAGAGAACGCTGGTGAGCCAAGGGCAGAATGAGAATTAGAATGTCAAACTTTGGATGCTTTATCTTGGGTCAAGACAAGGGATTCTCACTAACTCCTGGGCAGAATCTGGCCATGGGGAAGCCGAGGTGAAGGTAAGAATCAGTATTACTAGTGTGTGCTGGAGGCTGGCATTGTGAGTCTGTGTGTCTGCAGGGTGTCAAGAACTCAAGAGCTCATAAAGTAAACGTCTGTAATAACAAAAACATTCCATTTTTTTTTCAATTTCATATGCTTTGAGCTGACAGCCTCATCTCCCCAGTTCACTGCCAAAGGCCGTTTAGACTTCGCCCATGAAAATCTTCACTGAAGACAACCACCTATGAAAACACAACACATTTCTGTTTTCAGTTAAATCTATAACTATTGTTTACTCTAAAAAAGTGCAGATGTACTGAAAAAAGAAGTCTATGATTTTCATTATATCCTGTTAAAAGCCAGTAGGTATACAAAAAAAAAATACCATTTTGTTAACTCAGTTATAACAAAACCAGAATAACAAAGTAAGATGGTAGTGACTGGAGGAAAACCTATAATTCTAATATTTTCAGAGCTTTACATTAAAGCAGAAATAATAGAGAATATATTTGAATATTGGAACAATTTTCAGGTGATTAATTTCATGGCATTTAGAGGAAATAATAAACTATTACAAACATTTCTTGTTAAACTTAACAAATAAATATGGTAATGTGCACTAATGTAGATCAGAACATAATCATCTTACCAATAAAGGAGATGATATTCTGAATTCTTACATTTCCTTTTAAATTTAATTAAACTTTTAGTGGTTAGATTATGATGTTTATATTTTCCTGGTTCAAGATACTTTGATAGGTGTGTACTCGGGTTTTTTTATGTTGCGATAAAAATGAGCTGTTCAAAAACAGCTGAAGAGAAAGGGTTTCCTTGGCCCACAGGTCTACCTTATGTTGCTCAGTTCATCACTGTTGGGAAGCAAAGCCAGCAGGAACTTGAAGCAGCCAAAAACATGTCCAGAGTAAAGAGTAAGAAATAATGAGTTAATACCTGTACACTAGTGCTCAGCTTGAGAGGTCAAACCTATTTAATCTTGGGACCAGACTCCATCTTAAAAGAAAAAGAGCCTGAGAATTTGACCTGCTGCAGAACCTAAGCTACATCCAAGTATCAGGAAAGACCTCATAGCTTATTTTTGACCCATACCTCAGAGTTACTCCCTAGCTACATCTTAGTAGGAGTTAATCAAAGATTAGTCTGTTTCAGATGTACTTTCAGATCGCTTGTAATTCTTTACAGTTTTGCTTCAGAACACCCACCTGTCAGCTTACAATAGATACTTGTCAGCTGGACATTTCCACTTGGCCCCATTTCCTATAAAACCTTGTCCTGATGAGAATTCAGGGCTTCTTTACCAAACCATCCTGCTGCTTGTGTCAGGGTCAGCAGTGAGTAAGCCCAAGCTCGAGCCAAGTTTGTAAATAAAGACCCTAATATGATTGCATAAGAGTAGGCTCCTGGTTGGTCTTTTGGGCTTGCAAACAAGGCACAATAAGGTCACTCTATTCTACTTGTTTAGTTCAGAGCATTGTTCAGGAAACAGGGCTGTCCACATTCACAGGGAGTCTTCCAAACCTCAATAATCCCAACTAACAAAATTCTTCACATGTTGCACACAGGCCAACCTAATCTAGATAATTCCACACTGGGACTCATTCTCAGGTGATTCTGCATTGTATCAAAGCAGCAATTGAAACTGACCATCACAACACTTATTTAAATTACTAATTATCTGTTTAGCACCTATCTTTATAAATAAAAAACTTTGTGTATGGATTTCCTGGTATATAACTTTTGCTACCAGAAGTTGTGTAGGTGGATATTGGCTGATTGGTTTCTGATATTTTTAAGTAAAATCTCATGTCAGTCTGATTTTCTTTCATTGTGAGCATACTTTTCTGCTAAGTTAGCAACTAAACCCATATCTTAGCTCTAAATTTGTAAATTTTAACCAGATCAGTGCAAAGTCCTATACTCATTAATGCTGCTGGTTAATTAAATTGAAGATCTAAGTTTTTATTTTGCTCAGGGATGCACTGTTTTAATTCAGATTTATTTAACATCCATTACAGTGGCTTCTTGTTCAAGAATAGAAGTGTTGCATATTTTTCTTCTATTGTCATTTTTATCACTCTCTATTGCTTTTACATAATAGATAGCTGCTCATATTAGCTGTAATATCACCAATCTTCTTTGGCAGTGTTTACCTTACTCTCTATCTGATCATAAGCAATTTTATACTCACAGAGATATTAATTTCACTGTCTTATTTAAATGTAGTTCATTTTTTATTTCAGTTCATACCACTAGCCAAATTTTCTTTCTTATCAGTATGTTATCTTTTTAAATCTCCTATATTTCTTCATGGTTCTATATTTTGAATGTTACTGAACACAGAAGTCAATGTTTCTAACTTTACATTTCTTGTACTTTTGAGAAAATGTATTCTCAATGCTACATCTTTTGTGAGTTAACCAGTCTTCCTTGCATTTCTTAATTCATCCTCTGAACATGAGTTCATCCAGGTGGCTCATAGTTTGACTTCCTGTGATAGAGTTGCTTCTAGTTTAGGTAAAAAAGTAGGTTTGTGGCCTCATCTCACAAAGCCTTTCCTTACATTTCCCCCAGCAAATGTTTAGAGCAAGGTGCTTCAGGGATGGCGCAGTAGGCCAATAAGGTTGCTGAGCATCAAGGCTTCTTTCGGCATTTGAATCTCTGACCCCATAGGAATTATATGTACATCTAGCATGGTGGCTGCACTGGCCCCAAGTCATATATGTCTATACTGTAGATATTTTGAAGGGGGAAAGGACATGAGGGAAAAGTAAGGAACATATATTATCAGAAAAACAATAGTTACGAAATACAACTTTTAGGTGTATTAATAATGCTCAGGTCCTCAGAATATTGGGTTTCCTAATAAAGAAGAGAGAGGATAAGTCCTGAGGATCATGTGACATAGGGGCTTAAGTAATTTTGGGGGTGAGGGTTTGTTATTCATATCTTGTTGATAGGAAGAAAAGACATGTCCAATTATAGTCAGAGGTAACTTGTTTCTGGACAGTATGATACCATCTATAGTTATATTATTACCAGTTATAGTAAATGAAAACATGTGATGGCATTAGGGTGTATGGTTGTAATGTAACTGTTACAATAGTTTTGTATGCTAGGGCTATAGAGTCAACATTCACAGGCATAAAAGACTTGCTCCTTTGCATTCTCAGAAGTACATATAAAACCCTAGTAGACTATGTGTCCAGCTTGGCTATGGTTGGAATATTTGTGTTCCCTTAAAATTTATATGCTGGCCAATTTGCATCAAAGTTGAGAGTATTAGGAGAGAGGGTTAGAGCTTATGGGTAGGGAACTCATGAATAAAATTAGTGCATTTATAAGATGTACAAGGAAAATCATTTGGCCCTTCACCGTGAAAGAATAGAGTAGCATCAAGTCAAACATGAGAAAGTCCTTACTAGACTTGATCTCATATCATCCAGGGTCCAGAACTGAGAAACAAATTTCTTGCATTTATAAGCATCTAGATTACGTATTTTGTCCTTCAGAGTGTTTGAAGAAACTGACATTTTCTACCTGAGAAATCATCTCCCCGCTCTTTTCTTTGAGATAGAGGAGAAACCTTGCCTAAGATGGTAACCCATTTCAATTTTTAAAGCATTAGTAGCACACAGCTTTTCTAGGTTTTCAAGTAGGTTGTCCGTTTTTGGCTGGTGGAGGCTTTCTCTTCACAGTTGTTCTCCTGAGACCACATTTGAGACTCAGCCAGAAATTACAGTATTTGTTTAGGTACATTAATACTGTAACAAAAGAACGTTGTGATAGACAATATGGCCTGGGAATCTGCTTAGGTTATTGTGTTCTAAGGAATTTGAAGGAAAATTGTACAAGTAGTTCTGAAAGTACATCTTGGGAAATACTGAAGAATATACAATGTTAATCTATTGACACAACTTGCTTTATTATCATACAAGATACACAAGAAAGAAATACAAAGATTATTTTATTGGGTATTTTCTTTATTTACATTTCAAATGTTATCCCCTTTTCTGGTTTACTACCCGGAAACCCCCATCCTATACCCCTCATCCTGCCTTATGAGGGTGCTCCCCAACCGACCCACTCTAGACTCCCTTTCCTGGCATTCCCCTACACTGGGGAATTGAGCTTTCACAGGACCAAGGGCCTCTTCTCCCATTGATGCCTGACAAGGCTATCCTCTGTTACATATGTGGCTGGAGCTATGGGTCCCTCCATGTGTACTCTTTTGTTGGTGGTTTAGTCCCTGGGAGCTCTGGGGGGTCTGGTTCTTCCTATGGTGTTGCAAACTCCTTCAGCTCCTTCAGTCCTTTCTCTACTCCTCCATTGGGGACCCGGTGCTCAATCCCATGGTTGGCTGCAAGCATCTGCCTCTGGAAATACAAAGAATCTTAAGGTGTATATCTTGAGAACATAGCACATATTTTTTTTGCTGCTTTCTAAATGTGATTATTGCTTATCACTGGGTTTTACTGCTAATAACATTGCATTGTTTTCTGATCTGTGGAATCTAGTTTTAACAATACATAATTATATGTGTACTCACAAATATACCAAAGGTATACACATGACTATACATACATGGGAGGGATCCAGAAGGAGTTGGAAAGAGAACGAAGTAGAATAATGGAGGGGAAAGTATGAACAAATTATAATGATATACATACATAAAGTGGCAAATAAAACTCTTGATCATGTTGTCTGAAAACAAAAGGAAGAATCTGGTATAAAAAGAAGAGGGTGGCTAGGTTTATGAAAGCACACATGCCACATGCTAGTGCCCTTTCTAGTGCCCTCACCTCTCCCTTTCTTACACCTGTGAGAGTGCATACTTGATCTTGTATATACGCCTTGCCTTGTGGATAGATAGAGCATAGTCATGATGCCAGCCATATCTATATTTGAGATAAGAACCTAGAACATCACATTGTGTTATTTATTGGCAAAATGATAATGTTCTTATATGTTTTACTGCAGCTGACACTCTTCATAAATCAAACTTGTGATTTTACAAAAATACTTGCCAACTTACTTTAAAAAATGTCTCACCCATTTGCCTGCAAAACTCAATGATGTCCTCATTCTTTTTTTTTTTTTTTTTTTTTTATTGGAAATTTTTTTTTTTACATTTCAGATATTCTCCCCTTACCCCATTTCCCCCCTCCCTCCCAGGAACTCACTATCCCTTCCCCCATCTTCCTGCCTCCACATTGGTGTATCCCCACCCACCCTCCCCCGTACTCACCTCCCCACCCTCGAATATCCCCCCCCCATGTCCAGCCTTCATGGGACCAAGGATCTCTTCTCCCACTTATATATATATAGCTCCCTTGCATATATAGCTGGACCATGGGTCCCTCCCTAAGCGCTCCCAGGCTGGTGGTTTAGACCCTGGGGGCTCTGGTTGGTTGGGATTGTTGCTTTCCTCATGGTGTCGCGAATCTCTCAACTCCTTCAGCCTTCACTCTATCTTCTCCATTGGGAACCCATGATCAGTTTAATGGTTAGCTGTGAGCTTCTGCCTCTGAGTATGTCAGACTCTTGCAGACTTCTAAGGAGACAGCTATATCAGGCTCCTGTCAGCATGTATATCCTGACATCCACATCAACCTCTACCTTTGGTGACTGCACATAGGATGGATATCCAGGTGGAATGGTCTGTCTCTCCTTCGGTTTCTGTCCTGCACTGTGTCTCCATATTTGCACCCTTGAGTATTTTGTTACTCCTTCTAAGGACTGAAGCCCCCACTACTTGGTCATCATTCTTCATGAGCTTTATGTGGTCTGTGAGTTGAATCTTGGGTATTTCAGGCTTCTGGGCTAAAATCCAATAATCAGTGAGTGAATACCATGTATGTTCTTTTGTGATTGGGTTACTTCACTCAGGATATTTTCTAGTTCCATCCATTTATATAAGAATTTATCAAATTCATTGTTTTTAATAGCTGAGTAATATTCCATGTATAAATATACCACATTTTTTGCATCCATTCCTCTGTTGAAGGCATCTGGGTTCTTTCCAGTTTCTGGCTATTATAAATAAAGCTGCTATGAACATAGTGGAGCATATGTCCTTGTAATGTGTTAGAGCATCTTCTGGATATATACCCAGGAGTGGTATAGCTGGGTCCTCAGGTATGTGATATGTCCAATTTTCTGAGGAACCGCCAGACTGTTTTCCATAGTGGTTGCACCATCTTGCAATCCCACCAACAATGAAGGAGTGTTCCTCTTTCTCCACATCCTAACTATTCCACAAAATAGAAACAGAAGGAACACTACCCAATTCGTCCTCATTCTTAATAGCTGAGTAGTATTCCATTGTGTAAATGAACCACATTTTCTGTATTCATTCTTCTGTCATGGGACATCAGGGTTGTTTCCAGCTTCTGGCTATCACAAATAAGGCTGCTATAAACATAGCGGAACACGTGCCCCTGTGGCATGGTGGGGTATCTTTTGGGTATATGCCCAAGAGTGTATGTGTCTGTATGACTTTATAATTGAGTATTTTAATACCTATGGGAGAAATGGTTTTTAATCTCTGGTCAATTTCTCTGTTAATTAAGTGCGTATTTGGCAAGGAACAGAAATAAACTTAGGTAAATAATTTCTTCCCTTAACCCATGTTCTATGTCAAATTCTCCCCAGGAAACAGGACAGTGAATTGATGGGCTTGTTCATGCTCAGACCCTAATGGTAGATATGTCTTTCTAAAGTAAGTGCTGAGTTTTTAATTGGTTTCAGAACAATTTAATCAGGCAGTGTTTATGTTCTGGCCATAAAGAACACACTATGATGGGCCTGCCATCTGTTCAAGATAAAAATGAAATCCACTTTGAAGAAGTGGGCAGTTGACAGAAATATTTTAATGAATGTTTAATGTTCTTGTGTCTGTGAAAATTGCTTTTCCTGTCAGTAACATAAACATATCGGCCTAAGGGGTGCCATCTTAATGCTTCATTTCTTATTATGCTTGTTGGAGGGGCTATATTTTGAATTTTGAAGTTGTATTCCAAAGTAAGAAAGGAGAGGTTTTGTCTAGGGCAATGTTTACTGTTGCGAGGTTCTGCTCTGAGTCTTTGCCTACTCCTACTTAGTTTCTGCTGTTTAACAGTGAGTCTTTCAACCCCAGAGAGACTTCAGTGATCAAACCTTTAGCAGATATCTATTCTTCTTAATAACACCTTGTGGATCTTAGACAGTATTTCAAACAATTGGATTCACTACGGTGATTTGTAGTTTCTGCTTGATTGGAATTCTAACAATTCCATGAGTGAATGACCTCAAAATCCTTTTCTTGATGATTAGTTTACCCACCTCAGAACCCTGATAGAATTCCATACATCTTCTTTGGCCACAGTTACCTCTTCAAATTGAAGCACATTTTCCTAGCAAGCTCAGCAAGAGGTCTATCCAGGGAACAATTTTCTAATTTAAGACTGTCATTGCATTTCATTGAATTTCCCCTTGGATTTCTGACCGAGGCTGTTCCATGGGTGTTGCATAAAAGGAAAGAAGAAAGCTTTCCCTGAAATGTGATGTCATGAAGCATATAAACTTGACGTGTGATGTGTAAATGTAGTGTATTTTGTTCAATGTAGAAATGCTTATTTGACACAGTATATATTTTGAAGTGTCATTTTGCTATAGAATAGTGGTCTATTTGTCAGAAGCTATTTGCCAGTTTTCTCAGTGTCTGCAGGTGGTAAATATGCTCCAGAATTCAGAGCAGTGAAACTGTGTGCTCACAGGGATTGATATAAGTGCTTTGCAAAAAAAAAAAAAATGACGTTACTTCTGAGTAGTTTTGTAAACTAAAGGTGCATAACAAAGATATTTGTTTGAATTCTTTCCATTAAGGAGAGCTGAATCCAATTTTATTGTGATGATGGTCATAATTACTAATTGAGCATCAAAAATGTTCTATCATTTACTTTATATTCCAATTACATTCCATTTAAATGATTGCAACACATATGTAAAAGAATATAAAGAGAACCAGGAGGAGCAATCTTGTTAAGGTAAGTGTCAGAATATAGTGACTTGCATATATTATGTCACTGAATTTGGTGACGGAAAGTGAGTCACAAAAGCTGCATAAGCTATAGTACTTTTGACTCTATTCAATATGATATAATAGGGTTGCAACATTGCTAATGCAGGCTTATGTTTTCATATTGACAGATTTGCAGAGTTGATGTAACACTCAGAAATATTAGAGCTTTCTTTCTTTCTTTCTTTTTTTTTTTTTTGGTTCAGGGATGCAATTCTGTTCTAGATGGCCCCAGTAGACTAACCTTTATACCTCAGTGCTAAGAATTAAAGACAGTGCCTGATACCAAACCACTCCTGACAAGGGTCCAGGGAAAGAGAGAATGGAATTGTGATAGCTGAGACAAAACTTGATTAACTCCCTTGAGGTGGGACTCTTCCCTGACCATGTTGGAGTTCTGTTAACAAGGAAAATAAGGGTGGGTAGAGGTGCCTGCTGGGCACACCAGTGTTTGTTACAAAAAAAAAAAGGATGCTGATGGAAATAGCTGATAGTCATGTCTGAGTAGTTTATATGTTCTGAAAAAGTCTATAGACACATTTAGTAAACATAAGGAGATTGCTGCTTGAATAGAGGAGGTTTTAAATAATTATTCTCTGTCATATAGGAAATAAATAGATTGTACCACCTTCATTTTATTTTTATTGAAAATGAACGTTTTCATATAATATATTTTGATTAAGATTTCCTCTTCCCCAGTTCTTCCCAGATTTTCCCTATTTCCTCTCACGTCCATATCCACACCCTTTCTTTCTCTCTCTTCCAACAGAATACAAATAGGCATCTAAAATAAAACCCAGCAAACCTGAAGAGGACAAAACAAACAAACAGAAGCAGAAGAACCAAAGAAAAACTTAAGAGATCTACATAGATACAGAGACACACAAGTTAATACACACAAAAATCATTGCATACACTATAATATGTATGCAGAGGATCTGTAAGGTTGGGGAAAAAAGCCTTGACAAAGCATTATGAGACAAAAAAATCTCCCCAAATCCAATTGAGTTCATTTTGTTTTGGCTGTCTACTGCTGGGTATGGGGCCTGATTTTAAGAGTGGTTGTAAAACTCTTTGGAGAAAACAAATTTTTCATTTGCAAGTAGTTTTTACTGGAGATAGCTCCTGAGTCAAGGACTGTGGTTTGTGCCCACTTCCTGTCTCATTACAGGGAGCTCATCTAGTCCAGGCCTGTGTAGGCTCTGTTCATGATACCATAGTCTTTGTGATTTCATATGTGCATTGGTCCTCCTGTGTTTGTTTAGAGGCTTCATAAACTTGGTATCTTCCATCCACTCTGGCTTCTATAATCTTCCTGCTTCCTCTTCTGCAGTGTCTTCTGAGGGCTGAGAAATAGGATTTGATGGAGCTATCCCATTTGGGATGGAGGTTTCTGACTCCCTGAACTTTGTCCAGTTGTGGGGCTATGTATTCCCATCTTCTGCAGGAGGAAGCTTCTCTGATGATGGCTGAGCAAGACATTGATCTATCTCTATTTATACCATCTGGGAAATTTGACTTCTTAGATAAGACTATTATGTATGAAGTTATTGTTTAGTTATAAAATGTCCCAAATACCATGTGTTAAAGACTTGGTTTCCAGCTGATGTCATGGTAAAAGGCTATTAAATCATACAAGGCTATTAAATCATTCATTTCACCAATCTATCAATCAGATTGATCTGTCAATGAGTTCATAACTAAATGGGTTCTGAGGAGGTGAAGTCTGTTTGGAAGACTGAGCCTCCAGGTATGGCTGTGGAGGATTTATCTTCTTGCTGAATACTTCCTAGCTCCATGCCTCTGCTGTCTTGGAATGTGCAGTTTTCTTTTGTCATACCCTTCTGCTATAACATTTCTGATTTGCCACATGTCTGAAGGCAATAGGGCCAGGTGATCACGGGCCCACATTTCTAAAACTATGAGTCAAAATGAATCTTCTCTTCCTTGAATCATTTTAAAATCATTTCACATGGCAACAAAAAGCTATGTGATGCATGGATGTGCAATCTACCTAATAATAGTGTGGTATGAATGTAGTCAAATATCAACAGGGTTTTGTAGCAATTATGTAATTATACAAGTGAACACTGGTTTATTTTTGATGTGCTTATTGTCTTTGTTTGAGAGAATTTAAGAGAATTATTTATGAAGTCTGGCTTCTGGTACACTCCCAATGCTACTTTTTGAAACTGGTGAGATGGTTCCATTAGTGAAATATCTAACATGCAAGCATGACAACCTAAGTCTAGGTTCAGTAAGAGACCATCCACCAAAAAGTAGTCATCTCTGCTTCAATACCCCCGCCACCCCCCGCCCCCCAACACTTAGGCAAAATACAAATCAAACTTTGTGGCCCACATAGAAAAAATATGTAGCTGTAGGAGATGGTCACTTGTTGAGAGGAAAGGTTCCAGTGGTCAGGGAGGGAGATAAGTGAAGGAACTTCATGTATATACACCACACACAAGAAAAATACGTAAGGACACATACATGTACACATAAACTCATATATATGTAAACACACAAGCACATCTGTGCATAGACACACCTATGCATGCATACACATAAAGATAGTACATTTTATAAGAAAAGCTATATTGTAATAAGTGACACTACAGCTTTATTTTAAGTGGACAAGGAATAGATATTTTATTTGGATCACAGCTTTGTAATCTGGAAAGGCCAAGAGAACAGTGCTGGGATCTAATTGCCATCTGGTAAGGAATTCTTGGAGTATCATATCACAGCCAACAGTAGCATAGAGCTAGCTCAGGTCCCTAATTATTATAAAGCCATTAGTACCACTGTGCCACCTACCTGCCTACTTTTCATTTGTACTTAATTAAAATATAATTATATAATTTATCCCTACCTTTCTTATCTTCTACCACTCCCATGTCCCTTTACCCCCAAATTCTTTGCTGTGGTAGTTTGATAGATATGGCCCCCATAGACTCATTTGTCAGAATGCATGACCCATAGGAATTGGCACTAGTTGGAGGCCTTATTGGAATAGGTGTGGCCTTGTTGGAGGAAGTGTGTCTTTGTGGGAGCAGACTTTGTGGTCTTCTATGCTCAAGCTCTGTCCAGCGTGGAACACAGTCTCTTTCTTCAGCACCATGTGTGCTTGGATTCTGCCATGCTTCCCACCACAATGATAATGGACTACATCTCTGTATTGTAAGCCAGCCTCAACGACATGTTTTACTTTATAAGATTTATCTTGGTCGTGGTGTCTCTTCACAGCAATGAAACACTGTGGCCTTGTTGTTTTTAGTCATTGTTGTTACATATACATGTAAAAAGTAAACATAAAAATACCACCTGCTGTGTATGTTAAGTGTTGCCTACAGTATATGATTCTAGGGCTGACAGCTTGGGATTGGATAATCAATAAGAGGGTCTTATCACTGAGGAAGACTAATTTTGTCTCTCTCAGTACTTTAATTGTACAGTCTAGGGGTGGATTACTATGAGACTGCTTTCATCTACGTTGGGTTATGGGTAGAGTATTTAAGTCTGACTCAATTTGAATTCTAGATCAATCATAACAATGTACTTATTTTGAAGTTTAAGAAGCTGCACCTCAACTGTCTCATCTAACAAGTGAGAGTACTTACTTCATGAGGTTATTTTGAAATTAAGTGTGTTATTATTTTTATGTTTTTCAGGTGTCACCAGTCTACACAGGTTGTATGGTATTATGGGTATATGTTTTCAATTAAATATATTGGTCAAGTCATACCACATTTCTATGGGGGTGTATCTGTTCTTTCATCCATTTATAAGTACATGGATAAAATTATTTAACAAAAATGCACTAATCTGCTACATTGTGTTAATTTAGGATGAAACTTATTTAAAGTATTATCATTTTTCTTAATAGTCAGGCAGAAATCACACTGTACCACTCTGGGATGATAAGAGAAACGTAATATGTTCCATCATGTTCATGAAGAAGAACAAATTGACAAGTTCTCAGTTGATATCAACAGATATAAGCAAATAAAATTCCCATCTAGCACAATTAGCGACTGCAGGAATCCTAGCTAAATTCATTGATTTTTAGTGGGTATTACCTGAATATTTCAATTCTTTCAAGTGTCTACCAGTACTTTACTGTAATAGACAAGCTTTTAAGGATTAAAGATTAAAGCGACTCTTTCCATTCAAGGTCAAATGTCTTAGAAAAGCAAACATAAACCAAAAACAACTAAATGCAATAAAAATCAAAGTTGTAAGTAGAACTCCTCAGATAGCTCAAGGATAAGTTTTTGTAGGCTGAGAGGTTTTTTTTTTTTAAGGAGATAAATTAGTCTATGAAGGTCAGATTTAATGAGTGAAATTCAGTCATGGGTAAGATGCAGACAGTATTCAGTGATAGAAAGCACCCTATGCAATATCACAGGGACCTTATCATTGCTCCTGTGGTGTTGACATGCACCTTGATATCAAAGGCATTTTCCCCTATTAAAGTCAATTTATCAAGTTAGTTCTCATGGCTAAAGAAAGTACCTCTGAGTAAGTATGCTGGAGCTTTCAAAACCATGTAGAAAGTTTCTCATTTGGTTACAGATGAAAGGATGCACAAGAAGGCAGTCTGAAAATGAACCAAGAAGCAGTGAAGTTCTTGATAGAAGTTGCTTGGAAGCAAATTTGTATAAACTGATGGGAACTTAAGCTTCAGGGAACTGTAACAGCGTATTAGGACAGAGAGAATTCACTGGGAAAATACTGAGTGCTGAATGGTCCCTAGCACCATCCCAGTAGGTTTCTGTACCAGCACCATTCTGTGCTCTGTGTGCTAGTTTTTATTGAGTCTAAAGCTCATATTTATTTTGAAACACTTTAAGTCTACCCATTTGTACCTTTTCCAATATAAAATCTTAAAATGCTGACTTTTATTTCATGTACAAAATCGGGTACTTGGGGGTTCAAACGGATATATAGGCCACCTTTCCACTTCCGATTACAGAGACTGAACAATGTATATTTCATGTACTTTAAATACAATTATTTTCTAAGAGAAGAATGAAGGGAAAGTCTCTGACTTGGCTAGTGTCACTTTTGTGTGTGGGTGTAATATATTCTAAAATGTGAACAAATGAATGCGATAGAAACAAAATGCCTGAAAAAATGAAACTCACAAGTATTAAAGAGAAGTAAAGAATGCCAAAGGGTATCTGGGAAATATCTTTACATGCAGAACAACTTAGAACACAAATCCTATAGGATTGAGGCTTGGTGCCTTCTTATAGCATGGATGTGTGGCTAAGAGGTTCTGGGAATAGAAAGTGAAGGTGAGCTCAGAGACAGGGTGGGACCACTTTGTTGTAAAGTCTTGGGGGATATTGGGGAGAGTTCACAGATGAAGAGTTACTACATGGTTTTCATTGTTAAAAGGTGTCTTAGGCACCACTCTGTTGTTATGAAAAGACACCGTGACCAAGGCAACGCTTATGAAAGAAAGCATTTAACTGGGGCTTGTTTACAGTTTCAGAGGCTTAGTGCATGATCATAACGTTGGGAGCACAGCAGAATGCATAGCACTGTAGCAGTAGCTCAGAGCTACATCCTGATTCACTGCCAGCAAGCATAGAGAGAGAGACACTAAACCTGGTATGGGCTTTTAAAACCTCAAAGCTCACCCTAGTGACACATTTTCCCCAAGAGGTTCACATTTCCTGTTCTTTCTGGTGATGGTAGTCAAATATAAGTGCCAGTGGGAACCATTCTTATTTAAACCATCACAGAATGGAATCATTATTTAATCTCATATTGAAAAGATAACTTACTTTCACCATGCTTCCCTATCGCAAATTATGCCAAGGCTAGAATAGAAGCGAGAATTGAAAGAGCACCATTAAGTCAGAGATGCTGGTTGCTTATATTGTGCAGAAATATGGTGAGAACTATATTGGCCATGTTTTAAAGCTGGGATTGCTAGAATATCTGAATGACAGGAAAAGAGGTCAGTAAAGTCTGGAGATTTGACCATGGCAACTGGGAGAATAGACTTGTTACTTATGGACATTGAGGAGTTGTGAGAAGGTGTAATATGGTTTGGATTTTACTTTGAAAAATGCAAAATTTGAAAGGTATGTTGCATCAAGGAGACAACTGTGAGCAGTTGGACAAGTGTATGTGTCTGGAATTCAGAAAACCAGCTCTTCTAGGTTGCCTACAAATTGGGTTTGGTTTGGTATTTAGGATTCTGAGACTTCATGGAAGTCCAAGGAATGTGAGAGTAAACAGAAACTGGAGTAAAGATGTCACACCTCAAAATGACAAATTTGTTACCTAGAAATTTCTTAGTCTCTAAAAACATTTGGTAGATACGCCTTTTTGCATGGCTTAATGAAAATTTCATCCAAAACCATGAAATATTTCATGGGAGTAGGACCTGAGAAAATATTATGTCTTTGAAAACATCACACAGGTGTCCTGTAGAAATAAGAAGAATCACAAGGTCACATTTACTTATTTGTGCCTTGTTGTATATAATTTAGAAAGTGAATTACAGACCTTACTTATCAGGGAAGAGATGCTTAATAGTGTCAGCTAAATGAAATGTTTGTGACAGGAAGTCCATTTCGTTTAGAAGAGTTTTATCAAACTTTGGTTTGGATCTCACAGTAGTGAGAAGAAGCAGGAACAGGTGAAAGAGCCACTTTGTTGGATAACAATAATAAGTGTTTCTTACAATGAACCCACAGAGAAAATTCCCTCCTGGGTTTCATAAAAGAGCTGTACTGGCTGTAATGGAAAGTATAATCAATAACATTCCTTTGATATCCAGCAGGAGTTTCTGTAACTTATTCCTTGTTATTTCTCTCTTTTTGAATCATAGTATCACAGAGAAAATTCTTTAAGTGCTTCTTTGAAGAACCAAATCAGATTCATTATTACTATCTGTGTAGATCAGGGATAGCACAGAGTGTCTGAATTTAAAAGGTTCTTTCTTGTCTGCTACGTTTCTATTTTACTTAACAATGTGTCTAAATATTGGGTTTGTCTATATATGTATTCATGGTTATGGAGACAATGTGAATATTTAATAAAGCTAATTCTTTGGATTTTTGTTTATTGTTACAAGAAAAAGGAAAGGTAGATGATGAAGGATAGGATGGTTTTAGCAATGGGAATGGTGGCCTTATGTATGTGCAATACAGTGAAATCAAAGTCTCATGAGCTCATTGAGACCAGTTACATTACTCAAGCCACACTTCCCACCACACATTGGACCTTTACTAAAAGCAGAATAATTCAGGTGTTCACACTGAAGAAGAAAATTGAATGTATCTATTCAGCCATTGAGTTACATTTTGATGCTCAGTGATGTTTTGACAAAAAAAAACAAAAAAAAAAAAACAAAAAAAAAACCAAAAAAACGGAGTCATAATAATAGTACACAGCAACATATGAAATTTGCATTGCCTCATATCTTTGAGTTACTCCTGGGTTACAGAAAGCAAGAATATCAAAAGGAATTAGCTAAGCTTGACTTTCAAAAGCAAATAATATTGCTGACAGTTAAAAAACTAACTTGCCAGAAGAACTATGGTGTTTTTACTTTCTTAACTAGACAGTTAGTGGTTTCAACTAAAATAACTTCCAAAAAGTAGGAGTATAACAAGAGAAGACATCACATTAAATCAATACAATAGGGTCATATTTATTGAGTTTAGATAAAATATAAGATATTAAATAGTTGATCATAGGAAACTTTTAGTTTTTTAGTGCTAGTCGAATGTTGATAGATGTCATTACTTAAAAACACACATTTAATCAGTAATAGTATTGTAAATCAGTGAACAGACTAGGGACATGGTGTAATTCATGACTCAAGTGTGCACTGAATATGTATATTTATATGCATATGTATATGAATGTATATACAAATATATGTACATGTGCATGCATATGTGAATACATGTATTATTTATCTAATGTATTTTTCAGAGAGCTGTAATCACCTTCTGTGGAGTGTTGTCTAAGCCTCCCTATGGAGAAGGAATGAGATGCGTGTAGATAAGAGAGCACGTTTCATTGGAATGAGCAAACAGTATCATTGCCTTTGCTTCATGTCTTCCCTTTTTACCTCATTGCTTCCACAATTTGACTTGTGCTCTTTACTCTGACAGACTGCTCTAGGTTTCCTCCATGGGACACTTCACCTCTCATTTAACTAGCTCCAGTATTCTAGCACATAGATCAGTGAGTCTGGTTGATCAGGTATGACAGTTAAAAAAAAAAAATCACCAGTGACTTTTAAAATGTGTGCTATGTATGTGGGAAATCTTCCTGCATAGACATGGAGATCATAGGGTTTCCAATTGTCTCCACTGAACTGACAGCTGGGATCACATTTAAATATTTATTCTTGGGGTGCAGTTCAGTGATGGTTCAGCTCCTTCCTATGCTGTACTTAGGGAATTACTTTTTATTTTTTTTTTGCAGGCAGGTCTTGCTATGTAGACCTGAGTGGTATGGAAATTGCTATGTTGTTCAGGTTTGCCTTGAACTCTTGATCTTCCTGTTCAGCCTCCTGAGTGCAGGAATTACAAGCATGCATCATAATGTCTTGCTGCGATATATGTATGTATATATATATACATATATATATGATATTAATATATAATATATATAATATTTTATGTATATATGTGATCAATATATATCTGAATATATCTAATATATATTATCTATATTTAGGGCTTTGAATTATTCTTTTTATTTTTGAGATTTAACTTCTCAATGAGTTATTTAGTTTGGCTTCATTGTATATCTTGATTTTCTAGTTCTGGGACAGCTAAACACCTGACAAGAATGAATCGAGCATTTTAATAATCATCGGCAGTAATTGATTAAATGTGTAAAATCATTTAAAATTTAAAGGTAATTTTATAGGATGGCTTGCAGGTAAAATGAAATCGGTTATTTTAAGAAGAAATTGTAAAATTTCACTGTAGGTTTATGCAAGACAGTTGAAATGCTTGGTCAGTCTAAAAGGACAGAGTGTGGGCAGCTGGAGTGACAGAAACTGAACAGTGTTACATGCTCAGAAGGAAACTATAGGAGATCCTTAACCAAGAAAAAAGGGGATAGGTTCAGAAGAAAGGATATTATTTGTTCAGAGTCCGTTTTTTGTAAAGATTTATTTATTTATTGAATTTATATGAGTACACTGTAGCTGTCCTTAAACACATCAGAAGAGAGCATTAGATCTCATTCTAGATGGTTATGAGCTGCCATGTGGTTGCTGGGAAGTGAACTCAGGACCTCTGGAAGAGCAGTCAGTGCTCTTAACCACTGAGCCATCTCTCCAGCCCTAGAGTCAGTTTAATACTTAACAAAGAAAAGAGACATGAGTTTTCTTCATATCATTATTTAAAGATTGTGGCAAAACATTATTATTAAAGTGTTTTGGAAAATGTTTATATTAGATATATTCATTTCCTCTCCAATATTTCATATATTTTATTTCATGCAATAATTCTTAATATCTGACAAATTAAATCTGAAATTTGATTTAGTAGTCATTAACATATGTAAAGTTTATAAAGCAATTTTGATGTGTCTTCTCACTTAAAAACTTTGTCCCTTGAGCAGTGCTTCTCTAAGATTATATGACGAAATACTTCTAAATCAGAAGCAATGAGAAACAAAACACCAGTGTTCCCAAGATGGATGTGTATTTTTATGTCTCTGTTGTCTCCATGGACAGAGATGTCTCTTACAGGGGGTCAGGGCATGCTCCCGACCGCCAAGCATTTCACCCCTTGTTAGTGTTCATTATCTGACTTGCACCTGGAGCTGTGTATAACCCTTTGATGTGGTTATCAGTCCATTGCTCCAGTGGTGTGATTGGAAGTGCTATCTTAATATATGTTCAGAAAGTGGCTGGGTTGTATACTGTAGTAATTGCAAAGTTCCATCTATATGCAAACAATTGGGCAATGGCAATACTGTTTCCGTGTAAACAGTATTAAAGATGCTTTCAATCCACTTAACTATTCATGAGGAATTGCATCATAGTCTACATCTTTTAGTTACTGATACCTGATTTGATCAGTGAAAAAGTTACATAATAACAGAGGTGAAACTTTTATAATACAAATCTACATTTTAAATAGTTTATCTTTTATTGAATATTTGCAGTTTCAATGAATGGCATTATTAAGTGATGGATGGAGTCATTCAACTATTCTATGGGAGAAATAAACTTTGTTTCTTCCTTTATTTTTAAAAAATTTCTTTTTGTCAGCAATTTCCTGAATCCAGTTTAACTGGCAGATTGTAAAACAGATACATTATGAATGTAAGGCTTAAATTGGTTATATTTTGTAAGTGCTCTCCTCGGATTAAAAGAAAAAAGAACACTGTTTCAGTAGCAAGGCTGAAGGCTTCCCTTTATTTTATAGATTCTCACATAGTTATAATAAATAAAAATGTGACTTTTCATTGTTACCCAACTTCCAAGTTTGACATCTTGCAGAACTCTATTAGGTTCAAACCAGGATGCAGACAGGACATAGAAGAGATTTTTAGCACATAGAAATACTGTGATATCTTTCTATAAGAAAACCTACACTCATTTTTTTGTCTATAACTTGTACATAAGCAAATGTTTTCCTCTTTATAATTTTGCTTTCAATAATAGAAGTACAATTATAATTAATATAGTAGACATAGAATAATTTTGGATATAGCCTTTTAGTAGTAGGCACAATTTATTTGAGAATCACACAGATTGTTGCATGCATAGAAAGTTCATTATTTTTAATGATAGGTAATACATCATTATAAAATATACCATAGATTCTTTAACCCCTCAGTTTTTTAAAATATATATGGATACTTTTCATCTTTGGCTATAAAGATAATAAATCTGCCATGATATGAAATTATCTTTCCATTCATGGGTGGAACTGAAATGCACCCTTATTAGAGTACTTAGGTAATAAAGTATCTATTTTTACTAAGGTCCATGGTTTGGGATTCAATAATTAGAAACAATGTGGAAAATAATGTTGAAGTTGTTTCTTTATGATAACATATCATTTTGCACATTTTAAAATTGCTTAAGCATCCTTTATCTTAGAGTAGATTTAGTTTTTCAGCCAAACTGTACAGAATACATTGAAATTACTCTGATACTATTCACCCACAAATTATTAATAGCTTCCTCTGTTAGCAATGTCCCCATCAATGTTAGAATGTTTACTTATAATCAATGACCCATATTGAAGCATTATTGTCATCTAAAGTCCATTATATACATTAGGGTTCACCCTTGATTTTATATATTTTATGGACTAATAAGTAGATCCTATGCATAGTGGCTTCATTTGCCTGACTTTCAACATATTCTGACCTTCTTCTGGCTCTTTCCAAAAACCCTTGGGAATCCCTGACCTTTTTTCTTTTTAATTGAATATTTTATTTATTTACATTTCAAATGTTATCCTCTTTCCTGGTTTCTCCTCTGCAACTCTCCTCCCCTCCCCTTCCCCCTGCTTCTATGAGGGTGTTCACCCACCGACCCACCCACCCACTCATGCCTGACCACCCCGGCTTTCCCCTACACTGGGGCATTGAGCCTTCACAGAACCAAGGACCTGTCCTTCCACTGATGCCAGATAAGTTCATCCTCTGCTACATATGCAGCTGGAGCCATGGGTCCCTCCATGTGTACTCTTTGGTTGGTGGTTTTGTCCCTGGAGTTCTGGGGGGGGGGACTGGTTGGTTGATATTGTTGTTCTGACATTTCTACAGTTGACATAGTATTGTCTTTTCTAGAATGCCATCCTGTGGAAATCATAGCATATAGCATTTTTCAAAATGCTACATTTTTCTTCACTTAGTAATTAATGTGCATTTAGGCTTCTTTTACGTCTTTGCATGGCTTGACATAGCTTGTTTCTTTTTTTACTGTTAAATCATATTACCTATTCTCTATTTATTTATTTATTTATTTATTTACTTACTTACTTTTGTTTTATACTTTTAAAATATAAGCATCATTGAAAACAAACAACAAACAAACATCTGTCTATTTGTTATTCTATCCTTGGGCCCCAGTAAAGGTACTAAAATTTATTCCCTTGATTGAAATGTAAATTAAAGCTGCTATTAGGAGGTTAGCTGGAATGAGGCGAAATCAGAGCAGCTTTTTCTGTAGGTGTTCATTGATTTGGGAGCTGCAGAAGAAGAAGGAGCAGCAATACTATTTAGCCAACACCTGGGCTACAGTGAGCACTCTACATTTTTGTTTTGTGAATGACAGAAACATTGGAAGGCCTGAAAGAATATTTCATCTTTATCCATTTTTGACTTATTGGATAAAAGTTAAATTCTGAGTGCATATGAATAGCCCCAAATTCTAAAAAGTTTATGTTTATACATATCCGTGCATTTATATAAATAGTATGACATATCTGGGAACTCAACAACCATTTATTGAACCACTATAGTGTCTTAAAGGCAGTGATGAAACAATATATTTTTGGAGCAGTTCGTACCAGGAGTCTAAAGATGATCAGACATAATGCTGATAAGATATCAAGAGATTGGAGCAGCCTGTCTTTTTTTTTTAAATCAAATTGTAATTTTTACTTATTCACACAGGGGTTATAAACACAAAAAGGCAGGATGTGGGAAAGGGAATGACACTGGAACATAGGTGTTCAGGGGGAGTACAGATATCTTTCAGAACAGGATATCGGCTGGGTGAAGGTTCAGGGGACAGGTCACTATGACTCTGCCTATGATTCATTTGTGCTTACCTAAGTTGGTACTATCCACCAAGGCTACCTATTTACAAAATCTATGACTACTCAGGCTGGTAAATTTCCACAAAAACTACCTGTTTACAATAGCTTATAGCCATCTGTTTCAGTATTTTTCTACAGAGACCCATGACTTTGTGTTAGCATGCATGTATGTCAGGCCTATGGCTGATTTTAGGCCTTCAGTGTATAAGCAGGGCTGCCCCTAACATCTCCTCCCTTCTCTAAGTATAGAAGGGCCATGGCAACTCTAATCTTGCAAAGGCAGAGAGATAGAGGCCTGACCTCCAGTAATTGAAGGGAACCTTGTAATGGCTCCGGTCTTCCTGTCATTGTCCAGTGAGGCATGAGTGCCATACCCATCCCAATGTCTTTTTCCTGGAGAGGGGACACTTTTGACATCTACCCCTATGCAGTCAGGCTTGTCCCTCAGGGAACCCAGAGAGATATTTTTAACTTTTATTTATATTCCCTTGCAGTGCTTAGCCTTGCAGCCTAAGCAAGAATTCAGATTGCCAATCAGAGGGGTTCTGGGTGGTCCCTCTCTGCTTGGTCTAGGGGTGGAAGTCCTCTCTTTTAGGTTGGGTGGAGATGGGTTTTGGGTACACCCTGGATAGAGTAACAACCTCATCTTGAGTCTCGTGGTCCTCCATAGCTAACTTATGATAATGTATCTGAATAGGTTTTGATACCAAATTATCTATCTGTTGTTTCACGAAGTTAGTCAGCCTATTTAAGGCCCAGGGACCAAAAGAAATAAGCAAAAATAACCCAATTAATGGTCCCAAGATGGGAGGAAGTAGGGTTGACAACCATGGAGAGGTTGAAAACCAATTCTTGTGCCAGCTCTCATCTTCCTCTTTCTCTCTCTGTCTTTTTTTCAGGGCCTTCTCTGACCTTTTTCATGCTCTCTTTAACCATCTCTGTCTTGTCTATGTAGAAGCAACATTCTCCTTTAAGGGCTGTACACAGTCAAGAGCTGTACACAGTCTTAGCAATTTTTGGAGATCACTTCAGACAGCAAAACGAGGGATTTCTTCAGGTTAGTGATGTCAATCTCTAGCTGTTTGATGTCCTTGTCAATGGCCCATTGAAGGTCTGAGTAGTAAAAGTCCAGAAGCCAGCATCAGGATTAGAACTTCTACCAGCAGACATCATGGGTGTTTCATTTTTACCTGGAAAGGAAAATGAAGGGAATTATTAGGGAGATTTTTCTTCCCTGGATGTCAATTGCTATTCATCTTATTTATAGTTGGACCTGGCTTTGTGAGGTGTATCTATTTATTTCATTAATCTTTTTGGCAGCCATTTAGCTGAGAGCAGCCTAAATTAATACTTAATTTGCTTTAAAAGCATTTAAACTTCCATTCATGTTCTATTTTAGGTTGATTCCCTGCCAAGTCAGAGCTGAAAGCAGAAATTGTGATACCTGTAATTTTTTTTTTTTGATCAGTTCTCTTTAGGAAATACCTTTGGTCAAGAATGTAGACTATGGAAGATGGAAGAGGAAAATTTAGTCTGGAGTCTGGCATGGGATAGGAATGTTCGTTGATCAAGTTTGGTCACTGTTTGATGGTGGAGGTGGGAAGTTGGGGAATAGGTAACTCTGAAGTAATAACTCCACAAAAGGCAAGGTGGTTGTCCTACTCTGCTTTCGAATCATTAAATCATTAGTAGGCTTGTGACTAGAGAGAATGTGAACAGGAGAAGTCTGTCACAGGAAATTCAGGGAGAAATGGTTTTATGTGGGTTGGGTGATCTACCTTATGTCCAGTGTAGCGTTAAAATGAGATTCTTTGTGCTAGTAATAGTCTTTGCAAATACTTGGACCAAAATAATCTGCCAAAGCACTGTTAAGAGGATAGAAATGATAGCAGCAGATCTGAACTTTGCCTCTTTTGACAAGGGCTGTATTTCCTGCAAGACAATAAAGCTATAAATGATTTAACTGGATAGAGATGGAATTTCTCTATTGATTTATGTCAAAACTTATGACACCTCATACTTTATCACCAGTTGCCTCAGCTCTGATTACAGTTTCTGTCAGGGCCACTGCTCTGAGTGTGCCTGAGGTTGGAATGCCTGGAAGTGACATGTCAATGGTAAGAACTTGTCCTATATCAAAAGCATGGTCAAGTCCAATCTCTCTGACAATGGGTTCTAGAAACACCCAGAACAGGAGTTTCAGGAGTTAAAGTTCTCACGATACGTTATTGTGGATATTTCCTCTTAGTAAGGGATGCCACATGTTCATGAAATTCCCTGTATAGTTCTTAAGTACATTGAAATAACTTATATTATTTTGTGTCTATAAATAAAATGCTGCCAGAAAAAGTGTTCCTTGGGAATCCATTTCAATTTTAAGTCTCTATATCCATTTCCTTAATGATTCAAAGTCTTAAAAATCTTTTACATGTGTGTTAGGATTCATTGGCTATCCTATAATCAACTTAAAACAGCATAAGTATAATACTGTTATGCAACATACATCATAAATGTCACAGTATGTATTGCTGCACAAAGAGTATACACCAACTATATTTAAAATGATTTCTGAATATTACTATAACATTGGTTGTCTAGATCTTAGGGAAAATCCCATTCATCATGGATTGACTCTTTGTCATTGGTTGTTGTTCTGTTTCATCAAGCTATTTTATTTCTTTCAGTGGTAAACAGAATTTGTTCAACTTTACTACCTGCTGAAAGCACTGACATTATACTCATGGCTCATGAACTATTTTATTTACCATGGCATATGGGAATGTAATGCCAAGAGAGACTAGAAGAGAGTTTAGGAGGTGGACTAAGTGGTGGCTCTGTGCTACCTGATGTGGGTGCTGGGAAGTGAACTCAGAACCTCAGAAAGAGCAGTAAGTGTTCATAACCATGGTGTCCTCTCTTCACCTGTCCTCTCTTTAAATTAAGTTATTCTTTAATAATTTAGTACATGTGTACAATGCATTCTGACCACATCTACACAGAAACACTTCCAGTTTCTACTAGACACTTGTCCCCCACATCACTCTTACAATATTTTTTCTTTTGTAAAAATGCATTTGGATCAATTATTATAGCCTGCATGCACACATGTGTGGAGCCATTTAATGGAGAATAGGCATCCTACTAAGGGCCATAGCATTGAGGAAAACTGAGCCATCTCCCCTCACCTAACAATTAATCACTAATAGTTATCCAGATGAGTAGGTCTTTCCTCATCTTGTGTAGGTCTTATGTACCCACCATAGATACTCTGAGTTCATGAGTGCATTATCCCTGTCATAAACAGTTTCCTTACCTCTGACTCTGACAATTTTCTGTCCCCCTGTGATGACATACTCTGAGCTTTAGGGGGGTCAGGTGTGACATATTGAGGATTGAACACTTTATAGGTTCTTATTTGCCATACTCTGAGCAGTTGTGAGTTTCTAACCATCGTCTGTTGCCAAAAGACACTTCTTTGATGAGGGTTGAAAATTAGAAGGCAGATTTGCACTTGTATTTAGCCAAATATGAGTAGTAGGTTCTTCCCTCAGGTTAATCACTTCTCCATGCTCATTTCCCTTGTCCCCCAAGATTTACAGTACGAGGCGTGCATTCCCTTCTGTGCAATAGGCCTTAAATTGGACTAGAATGGCACAAGTTACTTTGGGAAGCCAGACTGACCAAGATTCTCTCAGACACCATGGTGTAAGGACAAAACAACACAACAACAACAAACAACAAAACCCAAACAAATCAAACCTGTTAGTTCTGTATTCTTGACCAGACTAGGACTTGGCAAGGCTTATTTGATGCTGGAGTCAGTTCCTTGTGGGAGTCAAGATTGTGATTTTGGGGGACCCAACTCTTTCTACTGACCAGTCTGTGGTTATCAGTCCTTAGGCAGCTATGTATGAAGTATCCTATGTTCTGTTTGATAGCATTATTGGACTTAGCTTGTTGATGAACCTGGCCATATTCTCCCTACAAATGGTATATATGATTTTATCCTTCTCATCTGGTATAAAAGTTCTCAGCTTATATAAGACATCCTGGTCACAGATATTACTTTTGTCTTCTTTATTTTTTTATCACTAGTCCTTCCTCTTGACAATCTGCTGTTCAGGAATCATATTCCTCAGGATTTGGGCTAGGTTACTTCAATAACTTTCAGACTACTGATGTGCCAGTCTTTCTAGTATCTACTTTTCTTTTGTTGTTGCTCCTTCCTTCACATTGTCACAACAGGCCATTCCTGAGTGGTTTATTTTTAATGTATCTTTATAGAAGATTTGGGTTTTCTCTTTCTTATCTTTGTAAGCATGTATGCATATGTGTATATTTGTGTGCGTGCAAGCGTACATGTCTGTGCACACACATTCATCCCAGCACGTATGGAGGTATTGGGAGAAATTCAGTGTTAACTCTTGTCTTCTACCTTGTTTGAAACATGGTGTCTTGTTCACATATGTGTACATAAAACTAGATGGTTCATGAGCTTCCTGACATTCAGTTATTTGTGGCTGAATTAGGGAAAGGCTGAAAGAAGCTGAGGAGGAGGCCAACCCCTTAGGAAGATCAACAGTCTCAACTAACTTGAACCCCTGAGATCTCTCAGACAGAGCCACCAACCAGGCAGTATACACAAGCTGGTGAGAGGCCCCTGAGCCCCTGACACATATATAGCAGAGGACTTCCTGGTCTGGCCCCAGTGAGAGAAGAGTACCTAACCTTTGAGAGACTTGAGTCCTCATGGAATGTGGAGTGTGGAGGCCTGGTTGGGGGGTATCCTCTTGGAGACAGGAAGGGGGAGGAATGAGATGAGGGACTGTGGGAGGGGGAATTGTGAGGGGGGCAATGACTATACTGTAAAAATATAATAAATAAAAAATAAATAATTTTAGTCTTGGGAGCATAAAGCATTTACAGATTGTATATTAAACAAAACAAAACAAAATATGTAAATGTAGATGAAGCTTCTATTTCCTCAGATAAAGTGATGAGATGGGAGGCATATTCAAACTTTAGGAATACATGGCTTGGGCTGAGTCAAGAATGTTTTTATCTAACTATCCCTAGGTCTAGACTTGGAAGCTTCTAGTCTCCATACAATCTAAGTTTCTGTAAACCTGAACCTTGATGGATTCAGCTTCCAGGCTCTATCTGTTAATCTAGGCCTAAGAGGTTTCAGCTCTGAGACTTACTGCTGAATAAATTCACTCTATCTTTTTCTGAACCCTGGCTGGCTCATTCAATTCAGCTGTTCTGGCTCAAATTCCTCTCTCCAAGCTGACTCATTTAAATTTGCTTCTCCTGGGTTCTTACTGAATTGCTCTGCACTGAACTCTACAAACTCAACTGATCTGCACTGTACCAAACTGAACTCACCTAACAGAACTGAACTAAACTGAACTGAATTGAACTCCCTCTTCCTCACTGCTCCTTAAGTAGCCTCTTTTCTTGTGAGAGTTAGGCATATCCTTTCTCTGACTAATTCTGTCAGATATTTCCCTGATTAGTCATTTTGTTTGCCCTTCAATTAGAAGTTCTTGTTTGGGATTAAAGGTGTGTACTAAATTTGAGCCTAAGGGATTAAAGGTGTGTATTTCAGACATCCAGAAGGATTAAAGGTGTCTGGTGGGTTTACATTTCAGCCAGATCTTATCTGTGGATCTGAACTCTTCTAGAGCAGTCATGTTGATGGGTTAAAATTCCTCTACAAAAACAAAACAAAACGAAACAAAACAAAACAAACAAAACAAAACAAAACAAAATCACTTTGCTTCTATGTTTAGTAATGACTTCTTGTCTATTTAGTTTTCTTTGGTTATTTTAATAAAAAGTTGAGGGAAATAGTGACTAGAGGCCAGTGTTCATATTCCCAGGTTATCATTTTTGGAGGAAAAATATAATGTATCAGTGTTTTTAAAAACCTGGGAAAGGGAAGGAGGGTCTTGGGTAGGGGAGCACCCTCTCATGGGCAAAAGGGAGGGCAAATGGAGTGAAGAACTCTGGGAGGGGGGACCGGAAGAGGGGGGACAACATTTGGGATGTAAATAAATACAATAACTAATTAGTTTTTAAAAAAAGTCTGGGGACAGGCCACATATACTATAGCAAATATTGATCCTTCACCTGTTATCAAAAGGTAACACAGGCCAAACTATTCTCCCTTGAGATTTGACTATGTGCAATTTCAACAGTTCACCAAAAAATGCAACATTGTGCAGAAAAGACTCTGACCTCCCATGTTAACCATTTTTACAGCACAAGGATATAAAATGCTTTTATTTTATTCCCTAAAGTCAGTGTTATAATTGTAGAAAGTAATAAATTACCTTTCTGAGAACTCAAATCTCCAGTGTTCCTCAGAAACTCATAATGTTCCTAATTAAATTTTTTTTTTCAGGGACCTGCGCCATCTTCATATCTGCCAAGGCTTGTGTTATTCTAGACATTGGCCATTCCTTCATTTGATGTGTTACCTTCTGCAGATGGCAGCCTATGCTTCCTGTGCCTAACATTGACAAACACATGGGAGGAGAGGCAGGTTTTCCCATTGGTCTGCTTATGTTCACACATTGTTGTTATTCATACATGACCAACTGTGGCGTTGTTGTTCTTTGGGTTCAGTGACTGAACTGTTCGTGTTAAAATACTGTAGAGGAGTAATATAAGGGATGTCATGGAACCAGGAACTATTTGTATCAAAGCCAAACGATTGAACTACACTACCTTACCAGAGTGAATAGGAGTGAGGTTCAGGTGCAAAAACTTTGCTTAATTGATTTTCAGATTTCTTATTATAGCTGGGAAAGGTTATAGTTGATAGTGATGCTGGACAACCATGTTGTGTCCTGTAGACTCTAAGGTATATTTTGAATGTGTGTGGGGCTGTATATGTAAAGTCTAACATAGAACTGTGCCTTTTGGAATCTATGTAGCCCAAATTCCTGTTTATAATATCATTGGTCTTTTCCCTTGGTCTATCTCCATTGGAAAACTGAGACTATTCATTACAACATACAGTGCATGTTGAAAGCCTTATCCTGGGATGATTGGCATCTGGAGCTCATCCACTTTGAGTCATTTTTTTTTTTCTGTGGCTTCCTTCTTTTCTTCTCTGAACTTCATGCTACTGACATGGTCAAAAAGACTCCTTTGACTTTAGACATCACATAAGACACAAAAGGTGTGGTGGAAACTTTTGGGAGAACCCCTTTCCACTGGGTTTTATTTTTATACTTCTGATCACAGTTGAATGCTGTGTGAGCTCCAGGCTCACACAGCAGGGCAGAGTGCGAGCCTGGAGAAAACACAAGTGGTTGCTCACGTTTATTACATGTTTATGACCTGCCTATGAATTTTCTAAGCTTTTCCCATTTAGTAAAATATGTAATCTCCACAAGAACTTAGCCTTTTTTTTATGTGCCCTAGGGGTAAAGGAAGTTCTTGAATATCTGATTTGGTTACTTGGTAGGAGAGATTATTGAGATCTTTCTGACAGCTCACTTCCTCTTCTGAATGTTTAGCATCGACTACAGAGGTAAGGTACATGATAAAGTTTCAGAATCTGGGCCAATATTCTCTACCTTAGAGATGTTCCTACTAAAAAGACTTCTAACCATATTGACAGGTGTTCCTAAGGACATACTTGGTTCTTATTTGAACTAATATTGCTTTTTTTACCCAGTTCTGTGAAATAAATTTCTTATTGTGATAGCAATTTTAGTTTCTGGAGCAAAACATGGTAAATAAAGTTTTAATTAAAGTTCTGTAACTGAGAAGAATTTGAACTCCTGATTTATATCTTTTTTAGTTGTTTTTTAACACTATTGGAATTAGTGTAAATATTTTTTTCTTTTCTTCTTTTTTTAAAAGTTATTTATTTATTTTATGTATATAGGTACATTGTATCTTTATTTAGACTCACCAGAAGAGGGCATCAGATCCCATTACAGATGGTTCTGAGCTACCATGTGGTTGCTGGGAATTAAACTCAGGACCTCTGGAAGAGTAGTCAGTACTCTTAACCTCTAAGCCATCTCTCCAGCCCCCCCCTCAATTTTTTTCTTTTAAAAGCTTTTCTGAGTTCATGTACCAATAGAAATCATGTAATGACAATTACAGAGTCTTAAAATTCTTAATCCATCCTACTAAAATTCTCTCTGAAAATACTATGATGACTAATAGATGCTTCACATCATTATGTTTGCTTATTCATTTTTTTTCTCACACATCTTTCTAGACATAAACAGATTGGACAAGAATATTTTCAAATATATACACTAACAAGTTCTAGTATCAGAAAAATATATTTACGTGTCATGAAATCACCTTCATTATTAATAAGCACCTGTTCAATTATAAGCACTGGAATACACGTCCCCTTACCACCCACCTATAGTTATTAGTGGATAGAATGACCTGGAAACCCAGCCTTCCCTTTTCAAAATGTGCTTCGTAACCAGAAAAATGGACTTGGTTATTACTTCAAAGACATTTTTTCTAAGTAAAATGTCAAATCCTGGAACTTTAGTTTTGCTCAAAATTCTTTTGGTTTGTTGGATTATATGTTGACATTAAAGGACCATTTGTTACACTCATTCAGTAAAAGAATTATTGGCATCAGCTAATAAGTTTTGTCTGTTGCCTGGAGTCTAGTCTAGTCCCAGTCTTTATACCACCATCCTTCTTTGCTTGCCTTCATTTAGAGAAACAGTTTCATCACTCTTTGGATAGAGCAAGAAAAAATTGTGGCTTTGCCCTTTAGAAATGGCATCATTCCAATCCTATGGAAATTTAAAATGGTTTAATGCAAACACACGGGCTCTCTAATTTCAGAAAGTATATATTTGGCTTCTTTCCTGAAGATGTTAAACTATGAAGGTACAGCAAGGTCAAGAAGAGGGTAACGGGCAATTATAAGCGTGTTCACAACAGCACTATTCATTATAGTCCTAAGCTGGAAATGACCCAAATGTACAGCAGAAGGGGTATTTTTTTGTGCATTCATACAAAGGACTATAACTCAGACAGAAATAAAAAAAAAATAGGTAGAGCTGAACAAATACATTGGATTAAAAAAAATCCATTTACAGGGAAATGTTCATAATATTGTATAGAAACTAAGTGACATTTCAGATAGTAGCTCCCTTTGGCTGCTTCTGAATATGGTGCTGGCTGTTGGCAGTGGATAATAGCATTTTAGGGACTTCTTTGGGTGATATATTCACATTTTGAAAACACAGCAAGCTTATGTAACTTTCTTTTGTTACACTTCAGTGAAAACTCCTATTACAAAGAGGAGAAAAAGGCAGAGCCACAATTTTCTAAGTTATGCTTAGATAAAGAATGTACATTTAGATTGATGTTCTATTGTACAGTGAGGTTACCCTTCTTTGAACATCACACACTGTATACATGCAATAAAACACTAGATGGTCCCCTCAGTACACCAAATTAGTACTTATTCTGTACAAATGAATAAGTAAAGTTTGAGATATTTTTATAAAGAAAATCATGAAAAGAGACAGGACAGGAGCAGAGAAGGAAGGAGAAGAACAAGGAAAAAGGAAGGGAAGAAGAAAATTAATAGTGAGGAAAAGCTGATTTGTTAACTCAATAGTACCTCTGTAAACATGGAGAGAAGTCCCCTCCCCCTTCATGTATATGCTCGCTAGGCATGCTACCTTGGAATTAAACCCATAGTTCAGTATTACTGTTTTCTCAAATATCTCATATAACTACCTTTTCCCATCGAGGTAGCACATGACTGAACTTTTGTTTTGGTCAACTTCTTAGGAGAAAATCAGATTAAGTCCTTGTGCATCAAACCAATAAGGAGTAATAAATAATAACTTATATACGGTAGAAATAAACTATGAGGTTAACAATGTTACTGGCCTAATCAGTATACACTTAATAGGTTATTCCTACATGTTTTCACCGACCAAACTGCTTTACCTAAGCATACTGGTACACAAATTCAGTGCTAGCTTTTGTGCAGACAGAGAATACTTGTAGGAATACATTTAATTTTCTTCTCTTTTAACCTAACTTTCTATTATTTTTTTTCATGTTCCACTGTGAGAGACCACATTAACTCAGCTGTTATCTATCTGAGCCCTCCTGGCTATGCCAATTTTCCAGATATTTCTTATTTTTGATGATTGACAATTTTGAGACATACTGATTAGATACTTGTAGGATGCTCAATACTGAGTGTATCTGCTTTTTCAGGCTAAGGCAGCAGTTTTACTTATTGGAAGGAAGGTCAAAGAATCATTGTTACTCATCTTGTGATGATGCACACTGGTCACATGACTTATGACTGTCAAAGTTTACTCTAGAAACTGACTAAAGTAGTTATTTGTCCTGTTCTCCAGTACAAAGCTAATCAACACATATGTACTTGGATTTTAATAGAAAGTAAACCATGAATAAAATGGTACTTCTCAGTGAAATATAGAATTTTAATGAAATAAAATATAAAAGCATCTTGCTTAGGCAGAGTCATAGTGACCTGTTCCCTGAACCTACACCCAGTTGATACTCTGTTCTGAAAGGTATCCTCTGAACACCTATGCTCCGGTGCCATTCCCTTCCCCACATCCTGCCTTTTTGTGTTTATAACCTCTGTGTAAATAAGTAAATTATGATGTGATTTAAATAACTAAATAAAAAAAAGTGTTTAAGTTTTTTTAACATTAAAAAAAGAAAGCAGAATCATAGGGTCATAATTTCATATATGTGTGTGTATATTTGTTTATGATTTTCATGATGTTCATTTTTGAAAATTATTCTCTGAGCAATTAGATTAGAAAATTTAAATTGTCAAATCACATGATAATTTTAGAATGCTTTGGAAAATGAATTATTAATTTGGGCAGATTATTTACTTAAAGGAAAACATTGAATTATTTAAACAAAACAAAAACACAGGTGCTCACAGAGACTGAACTGACAATCAGGGAGTCCTATGGGTCTGAGCTAGGTCCTCTGCATATATGAAATGGTTGTGTAGCTTGGTCTTCTCATGAGACTGCTAACAGTAGGAGCAGGTGATGTCTCTGACTCTTCTCTGCTTTGGGGACCCTTTTCCTTCTCGTGAATAGCCTCTTCCAGATTTGATATGTCAAGTCTTATTGTAACTTGTTATGCCATGTTTGGTTGATATTCTTGGGAGCCCTGCTCTACTCTGAAGGGAGACAGAGGAGTGGATCTGGAGGAGAGAGATGGTGTGGAAGAGGAACTGAGAGGAAAGAGGGTAGAGAAACTGTGTTCATGACATAATATGTAGAGAAAAAGTAAATTTAAAAGCATAGCTAATGTGAGTCGATTGTTGGAAAAGCATTAGTGTTATTACTTCTAAGTCAGATTATTAAAATTTATGCAAATGCATTAACTCCACAACAGTGCTATTAACTATACAATGTTAGATTAGTTATATTTTAGGGAGTGTTGTCTTGGAAAGATGGCGCAAGCTCATATTCTACCTCCTTAGAGAAGAATTTCACATCGTCTTGGTAAAACTGGAAAAACCTAGAAAGCTTTTTGAGTGCTGGGAACTGATGACATGAAACATGGAAGCAATTGTGTACTTACTGAGATAAAAACTGTTCATAATGTTTCCATAGTTGAGCCAAAAATTTTGAGTTAAACTTTATAAATCACAACATTAGATAACAATTTTATCATCGTTTTTGTAGCATGTCCACAGTGTTTCCAATTTATCTTTTAGTTTTAACATGAAAGAACTCTTGATAATAAATATTTTTATGTCTTTAAAATAAAATTTGCATTGCATCTTAAATGTATGAAACATAGCCACATAATAAAATATGTAATAAGATGTATTTATTTCAAAAAGTTTACAACTATTTTCTTCAGGAAATATAAAGAAAAATTGGTACCAATGTTCAGAATAAAGCTAAATATTAAAAGACTAACACAACCCAAACCATTCTAAATTGATTGGCAAATAAAGCATCTAATGAAATGATCTCTAATCTGTTAATAACATACTACCTCATATTGTTTCTTATAACAAGGATTAGAGTTAAGTTGGCATGGCAGGGATTATCCTCTAATTTTTATCAATATAGTAAAGATCCATTCATTGCTTAGGAATAATCTTGCTTATACAAGCAAAGCAGCCAGAATTATGCATGCCCTTTTTGCAGTTACCCAGTTATAAATCTAGGTGAACACTGTTTGCTAAACGAGCCCTTGTCAAAGTTTTGATTGTTGCTCTCTACAGCCAAGCAGATTGAGTCTGTGACTAGAGATGCCTCAGGCTTCTTACTAGCTGAGGAAGATTGGAAGAAAGAATATTGGAGGAAACATTGAGAAATAAGGACAGTGTGCTTTTACTAGAAAAGCCTACAGTTGGAGGGAAGGACGCAAATACACATCTCATAGTAGACAATATGCCTGAGCTTAGCATAAAGACAGAAGTAGAGCATCTGCTTGGTTTTTGCTTCTAAGGAAAACTGTGAAACGGGTCGTTCCTTTGATCCTGGTTCACTTAGATCCTTAGGAAGAGACTAAAGGAAAAAGAAAACATAAATCACAGAGGAAAAGTATTTGAAATAGTCTGGAGTTTGGGATTTATGTGAGTGTTTTGCCTGTAGCTCTGAGGAAATGAGCATGTCGTTTAAATGTCCTGTTTGCCATATGGTTCATTTCTTGAAAATGAGATTGAAGGCTGATAAAATTGCTGTATACGTGGTTCTTATAATCTGCCCACCATGCATAAACATGTATATATTCTATCCCTTTAATTGCTTGTAGTTTTCTATACGTGAGCAAGCAGACTTACTAAACCCGAGGAATTCCTTTGACTTCACTTGGATTGGATGTGACTACATTTAGAAAACAAATGAAATGTTGGTTTACAGAGATATGGTTGCAGCTTCAGTGGTTGTAACGGATAGGGCAATGTGATTTTAGTTGATTTTTCCCCCCTCCAAATAGGTATTGAAGCCAAAACCTCTGTTCCTATAGATCTACGACTATGTCCTTCATTGGAAAAAGAATCTTACTGGATCCAGACAAGTTAACATGAGTCATACTGGATTAAAATATATCCTAAGTCCATGGCAAGGTCATGAGGAGACAGAGCACACACTGGGAGTACATCATGTGAGGACAGTAGCAAAACATGACACCTGCAGGACAAGGGATTCTTGAGATTCCAGAAAACCTCAAAGTCAGCAGAGACAAATTTTTCTGGTGCTTTGTTTGCAGAACTAATCATTATTCTGTCTTGATTCTGGGCCTTTGGCTTTTACATTCTGAGATATGACATTCCCAGTGTTTTACATGTATTAGTTGTGGTACACACACATGACTGACCTAGGACACAAATATAGGTGTTCACTATTATTTAATTGTAAATTCACTATTTTAAGTGAACTTAGAAAATGCTGTGCTGCTATGGACAGAGATTCAGAGGCACTCAGGCTTCTCGTTTCCCTTTTTTCACATATGTTTTTTTATGGCGAATATTTATTTGTTTCTGTTGCTAAGTATGCTTATGGGGTATGGAGAGAAGCAAGGCAGGCAATATCTTTTAAGAATGTAGACGAAGGGGGAACAGACCACTGTAACTCTGTTCCAAAGTGATTTGGAGTGTATGGATAGGCCATAGTTTTGTTCTAATCTCCCTACGTTTCCAAAGAGAAGGTCGGTGGTTTTGGAGGTGAGCAGAGATTAATTTGCGATTTCTGTGTTTAATTTTGATAGTGCAGTAAGGAGACATTTGTGACTCCTAACTTCAACAGTCAGAAAAACAAACAAACAAACAAAAAAAACAAAAAACCCAACAACAAACAAAAAAAACCAACAAGGAATCTATTCTCATGTCCTGTCACCACTTATCGGAGTACAATATGATTTCTGATTCTGTCAGGTGGTGCTATAGTCTTGGTATAAAATTGGTATTTCCCTTTACTACTACAGAAAGTATTTTTTCAGATGAAGCTATCAGGGAACAGTTCATTTAAAACAAGGTAGCAGCATCACCAGAAATTGTATTTTAAAAGATGATCAGATTGGACACCTTGTGTGGTGATCTTCACAACCCCACTGAAGTTCATTCTGATCCTCAGGGAAAATGTGCTCAGGTTAACTTTGTTCTCCAGTGAAACCACACCGAATTAATGGCTATGTTTTAAAATTCTTAAATAATAGAAGTAAATAATTGAACCTACCTCTAAGATTTTCATTCAATAATGGCCCAGCAGTGTTGCTTGAGATCTGGATACATACCATTTAAAATATAAAACATAATTTAAAATAACATACATTTATAAGCTGTGCATGTGAGCTTCATGTTCAGCCAATGTGGAGAATCATGACTGTAGCTAAGGTGACCACTACTAATAAAAATGGGAATCTCTTTTAGTTATTAGTGTAGCATAACCTTTGGCATAGAAACAAAGTACACTGGGAAAGGGGAGATCGCTTAGCACGTAAAAGAGAAGGGTGTCAGTCTAGACATACCACATTCTATTTCCAGAGCTGCCATTTTGAAAAAAAAAAAAAGAGCACCTACAAATTGTTCTCTGAGTACCACATGCATGGGGAACATTACCCCTAAATGTAAAATAGAGTACAGTGTTTTTTTTTAAACAGGATTTTCATAACTACTTATTTCACTTTTATTTTATTTTTATTCATGAGAATGTGTACATGTTTATGTTGGGGAGGGCTGCCTACAGAGGCCAGAAGAAGGCAGAAAAACTCGGGAGTTGCAGGGGTTAGGAGCTACCTGATATGAGCACTGTGAACTAAATGTGGGTCCTCTGGAAAGCAGCATGTACTTTAGCTACCGAGCCATCTCTTCAGCTACATTAAATCTTATGCAGAACTAGGAAGTCTGCTATTGGCCATGGTGATTTATGTCATTTGGTTTAAGTGGTTAACCTTACATTTAATCATGACTAGTCTATCTGCTTGAATGCGGCCTAGGCACCTGGGCCCAGTCAGTCTTTGAAACAACTGGATATCTGTCTTATTTATTAAAATATATCATATCTCAACTTAAACACTGTTTAAACATGTAAAACTAATTACTAAACTGGACTGTAGCTTACATGGTGGCATGATGCTTACTATGCCTGGAGAAATAAGAGACCAATTTTTTTTTTTTAAATTTGAAATTTTTGAATCACCAAAAGGAGGTATGTTCCCTACACCTCTTATATTATTTTATCACCATAAAAGAGAAACAAAATTAGATCTCAAGTCAATGGGGCCTAACAATAAAGCAAATACAGAAGCACTAAAATACCTCTGGAATTTGATCTAATATATTTGCTCTTTTTTTTTTTTCCCTTAATCCACTTGGTTGCTCTTCATTCTAGTGTGAAAAGTAGTTCATTTTCCAATAATCTGGTACTGCAGTACTACAAGACACAAAAAGCTTGAGAAACAGTTTTATTCTCAGCTCCTTGTAACTAAAGATAAATTATCAGGCATATGCACAGGGTGACTAGTCAGATTTGCCTGAAATGGCTATAAGCAAAATTAGGTCAGAGCTCTGTGTAGCCTAATAGCTCTGCTCAAATTATTTGTACAACCTGAAGCCAGTGTATGCACATATATACTGCCCCCGACTACACTACACAGATCTTCTGCTTAGCATATGCTATTTTAAGAATACAAGGAATATTTATTTCATGCCGTTGGATGTCATATGTATTGGTGTGGTTGCCGATTGCTCCAATAAGCCTTGTGTTGTGGCTTTGAGAATCTTGAAAGCATCTTCTGCTGCAGCTGGATGAACATTCTCTGAGTGTTGCATCTCTCCCCTCCACACTCTTATTTCTAAAAACTTCTGTACTATGAACAAAAAATGTTCTTCACAGTAATGAACGGATCCATTGGAAGGACACTCTTTGCCTTGAGCATCTTTGCAGATTTGAATGTGAAGCTGGATGCTGAAAAGAATGCATCAAAGGATAGATATCCAGCTCAAGACACCATTCACAGCACACACACACACACACACACACACACACACACACACACACACCACTCTGATGTTATATAGTGTTTATTACTCAAGATGATAAAATGTTTTATTATTGTGCTTTCCACTGACCACCTACTTCAATTCTGAATCTGATGTTCCCTCTGTCTTTCGCGTTATTGGATTCTGCAAAGTTATCAAATGTACCACAGCAGATCCGCTGAGAGTATAAACTCAGAACTCTTCTGATGATATCAACATATAAGCAATTTGTTTTCTTTTGCTATAATAAAGGAAGGTGTAACTTTCTTTTATTACTGAAAGCTGGGTTGGAAACTTATGGCTGATTCTATCGCTGCTCTTGTTGTGATGAGATAGTGTTATGTCTGGTTAAAATTGCAGAAACTGGGTCCAAGTTGCCTATGTTTGATTTTCTGCTTTTCCTCTTATACCTGAACAGGCCTGGGTAAGTATATAAAGTCCTCTCCTCCAGAACCTCACCTATAAGCTGAAATGAATAATACCTATCTGGGCATACAATAGTTTAGTGAGAGCTAATCACTGAGAACAAACAGCCGACAATATTCAGTGCACATTAATTTTTGATTACTCCGAGTACATATTTCATGTTTGCTAAACAATAATTTCTCTTTTAATTTTTTTCCCAGATTTTCATCTAGTGGAAATAAATCTGATGGTTGTCATCCCATCTCTTCTAAAAATCTGAGTAAATGTACAAATATTAACTTCTGGTCACCTGAGTTTAAAAAAAAAATGTGACTATGCTGAGGCTAGTGTACTGGACTGTATAATAAGAATATATCAATAACAGAAGACATAGAGTGAATAAAGGAGTTTTATTTCATAAAAAGTCAATTATAATAACATATATATGGTTTAACTTGAGACCCACCAACAGAAGAGCCCATGTCCTACACTACTTATTGGACCAGGCACCAGAGACTGCATATTCTAGAGATCTAGGAGAGAACCAAACATGTCTGGGGAAAAAATGTCAATGAAATGATTCCTAATGATGCTCTGATAAACTCATAGATCAGTGCCTTGTCCAGTCATTATCAGAGAGACTTCCCCGGTAGCAGATGGGAATAGATGCAGAGACCCAAAGCCAGACATTATGCAGAGAGTGTCTAAATTGGAGGTCTTTATTGGTCTCCCATCTCTGAGATTGAGAACTCCATGGGAGAAGGGGAAGAAAGAATGGAGGAGTCAGAGGGGATGGAAGACACCAGGAGAGCATGCCCCACCAAACCAACTAAGCAGGGTTCATATTCATATTGACTGACAGAGACTAAAATGGCAAACATGGGGCTTGCCTGGGTCTGCACCAAGTCCTCTGCACATATGTTATGGCTGTTAGCTTGGTGTTCTCAGGAGACTCCTAACAGTGGGTATGAGTGTACCTCTGACTCTTATGCCTTCTCTTGAGATTATATTCCTCCTATTGGGCTTTCACCTTGTCTTATTGTATCTTTTTTGTTCAGTTTGTCTCTTAGAAGCCTGCTCTTTTTAAAAGAGAGGACATAGAGGGTGTGGATCTGGGAGAGGGGAGGAGGAAAGAAAGTTGGGAGGAGTGGAAGGAGGGGAAACTAGTTTGGATGTGAGAAGACTCTATTTTCAATAAAACACAAATAAAATATGTCTTCACGCTCTAGATAAAGTACATGTGGTTGAGTACTTACTGAATGCGCACAAAAGCCCAGCTTCAATCCCTAGCACTCTGTCCATTAGGTATGTTGACAAAAGACTTGTAATCCTAGGATTTGGGAGAAAGATTCTGGAAGGTAAGCAGCTTGAAGTCATTCCAGGCTACATAATATAGTAAGTCCCAGGCCAGCAGGGGTCATATGAAACATTGCCTAAAAATATAGTAAAATGTAAATCAAGACAATTTAAAATACCCTTAGTAAAAATAAAATGAAACAAAATGTTAATAAATAAGTAGCTGTTTTAGGTTAGAGATGGAGAAAAGGAAGAGCTCTGACCACCAATTTCCAGACTGTGTTCTGAGTTTTGAAATTCTGAGGGGAACTGCAATAGTAATCTAAATAAGTTTAACTCCAATGTCCATGACTTTCCTATTTATTAAATAATACACAAGTATTTTATACAGCATGGAAACACAAAATTTCATAAAGCACTAGTTGTATTTGCTTCATGGATTTTTCACTGTGGAATTAAGAACAAAAGATATTTGCAGTCCAAACTTTCTAGAACTTAAATTTCTTGATTAGATTGATGTTTTGGCAACTGAAATTATTTCATATTGGTTTGTTGTGAGACCCATTGTGCTTAGAAAACCACACACACAACACACACACACACACACAAAACACACACACATACATATGCACACATGCACATGTGTGTACACACAAACACACACAGAAACACATACCTCAGTATGTATATACATTATATACATACACACACACACACACACACACACACACACACACACACACACACATATATGAGCTTACTGCAATAATTTTCTAAACTTCTTAGCACATTTTCCATATGTAATAATTAACTATTTGCTCATTCACTCTCTCACTTCCCTTGAGATTTTACTACTTAGCTGTAGCCACCCTAGGAAAGAGAAACTGCTGAGTACTGTTGATTTTGCTTTGCTTATTATAAATTCCTTTTCATAGAATGCTCCAAGTGTGTGAGTGAGTGAGATTTGGCATCATCTATGAGACTTTCCTGATTGGCTAGAGAGAACGTGCCATCAGCCATGCTGGACACAGTCTGATGTGCTGGAATCTGCACCTGTTTCCCAAAGTGGTGGTCTCTCACAGTTCTTAGCTTTATAACAATTCCAGCAGAGTAAAGTAATAGTCTTACTTATTGCTATATTCATTTATTTTTAAAACATATGTGGCCATAATAGAGAGTTGGAATTATAGTGAGGTTTAAATAACAGTGTGAGAGGCTTTGCCTGCCTATCTCTTTGATCAGAATTTCTGCATTAGCTTTTCAAAATGACAGGAATTAGTATGTGGATATAGACTCAACTCAAATTTTACTCCAAGTACTCATCTGCCTTAACAAATTCCCCAGTGACTTAGCATTTTTGAATTGATTCGTGAGTTTTCTTTTATTGTGCATCGATTATTATTTAGTGACAACAATTAATCCATCATGGGAAGTGAGTTTCAAGTTCCCTTGTGTATGTCTGAAGCCACAGGCTGTACTAAGATCTATAAAAGTTGTTTCCTATACCTTCATGGTGATCATAAGATATAATTTATAAATTTGGTATAACAGAAGACTGACAATAACTAATAACAAAACATAATGGTTGCTAACAATACAAAAAAGCTGTATGGATTTGATCACTCTCTACCTCCACGCCCCTTAATGTTTGCATAAGCAGGACAAGTTGTTTCTTCAGTGTAGCAGGAAAACATATTATTCTCTAGACATTTTAAACGTCAGGAATGTAATGTGTATAAAAAATCCAAATAATAGCTTTCTATCATTTTATTCATTGTTAAACCTACTAACACCAGTGTTGGGGAAAGGTGTGCTTTCTTATCAACTACAACAATATGTTAGTGAAGCCAGCATGTTCTGTTTGGTCCAGGCAACAGCAATTCAAGTAATGTATTGTGTTCCCCCAAAGTAAGGTGATGATCTTTTTAAAAATATAAATAAACTGAAGATGAATAATGGCCATTCAAAGGTATTTGCTGTACCATTAGCACAAGCTTCTTCATAGGGCAGAGGCCTGGCCACTAAAAGAGAGAGTTTGCTTGAGTACACTCAGTGCCTCTGATGTCTTTTATTAGGAGTTCAGAAACCCCCATAAATGTGTCATTTACAACCTTTGTGGAGAAAACACATGCACATTACCAACTTGCAGGAATGGATTTGCCAAAGTGGCTTTCATTATTTTCAAGGGAACACATTTTGATTTGGGAAACAGTGCTTGGAATGGAGATACCATTTGCTTCTCTTTTTAGATTAAACAGAGACTCCTGTGGTTACACTGCCTGCTTCTCCCCAGCAGATGCACTTTACTGCGTAACCGTGCCAGCACTTTGCTAAGGTCTTTTTTGTAACTAAGAAACTATTTCAGTGATGCTGGAAATTCAAATGACTGTTCTATGAATGTAGGACATTATCTGAAATTGTCACCACTAGTATTACACAAATGGTATGCACAGTATTTAACTTGTTCTTGCTCACTGTTCCTGGGATTGTAATACCATTCTGAAATTCTATGTAAGAGATGATTATTAGAGGATAAAATGAATATCAACTATACTTTCACACATCTTTAAAAAGAGGCTGCTAAGGAAGAGAGCTAGAATTATGACTTGAACTTTATTGTTTTTCAAAGCTTGACAATAAACTCTTATTACTCTAGAAAAATGTACATTAGCACCTACCCAGTTAATGACTAGAGAATGGTACATTTCATTAATTACACTCATGGTTCATTGCTTGGTCTTTGCACAAGGAGTATATCTCAGCTTTTGCCTATATTCATGTGTATGGAAAAATATATGAATAATATTTTGTTGAGTATAGCATGAACATAATACATTACACTATGATTTTAAGATGTATTTCCCCTACTTCCCCTACAAGATATTTTTCTGTGCTACTTAATTGTGAAAATTAGGGTTCATAAACAGAATGCTTTATAGGTGTGGAGGAAGAGATATACATGCGAATGTGCATGCCTTTGGAATATTTTGTATAATGAGCAAGTTCTTAATTATATTGAGAATGTTACTTTTATGGAATGTCAATAATCCCATGTCAGAATTTTTGTAATGTCTTGGAAAGCCTGAAAGGATAAGAGTCGGTGTAATTAATCAGAATATAAAATATGATAATGGTATCAACCAAAGTATTGCATTTTTATTTGGTCTGCAATGTTGTAATACAGAATGGACAGGCCCACATATGCATTTACATATCCCAGGCTAGTTAAACAACACTAGATAAATTTAATTTACTAATCTTGATACCTCTTCACATCATTGTCTTCTGTGAGCTTTATTTTTGTTCTGCTTGCTTAAATCTCTTTATGAATTATACTTTCCCTTTTCACAATGAATGGTGAACATTGGACCTTTGCTTAGAATATTATGCAAATACTCTGTGATTGTTTGAATGACAATGACTCTCATAGGGTCAATACTTGGTGCCTGGTTGATGAAACTGTTTGGGAATGATTAGCAGTTTAGCTTTGTTGAAGTAGGCGTGGCCCTGGAGGCTGGCTTTTAGGTTTCAGAAGACTTATGTTATTCTTCCTATTTCATGTTTGTAGTTTGAGTTCGAGACCGTAGCGTATCTGCCACCAAGTATTCATTCTGTCATCATGGACTCTAAGCCTTTGCCAGTTAAACACTTTCTTCTATGAGTTGTTTGTTCTTGCTGTTTTATCACAACAATAGAAAAGTACCTATTGTACTCTGCATATTATTTTCTCATTGCTGCATAACAAATCACTATGGATGCTGTGTCTTAAAATAGTACCCATTTGTTATTTTGACATTTCTGTAGTTAAAAATATAGTTTGCAAGTCTCACAAAGTTGAAGTTAAAGTGTTCATTGGAATGAGTTTTTATTTGGAGGCTTGACGGGGAAGAATCTTCTTTGATAGTCGCTTATAGAGCCATAATCTATTCTATTCATTGGAGCTTCATGAGTATAGTCTTTATCAGGTTAGGGGTACATAATATTAAAGCTGATTTCATGTTGTCACGATGTAGGTCTCACCAATCCTTGATACAACGCAACAGATTATTTTCAAGGTCAACAAGGAAATATTTTATATGAGTACATTCAGAGATGGCTTGGACTCCCTTTTCATAGCTTTTTTATGTAAAATAAATACTTTTCTGATTAACAATAAATCTATGGATTGGAGATCTTAATTATACCAAACACCTCCACCTTTTCCACTGGCTGTAGTCTAAATCAGGGTATAAAATGTGATCATAATCACAGACCCCATGACAAATAGGGCTGACAACATGTGTGCACCAGGGCCAGGAATCCTGAGATCCTGATGAAATGTTGTCATGTAACCTCCTCATTCCCTTCTCATCTTTTAACATCTTACTCTGGGTTCCAGAGAGCAGACCTCAGTACTCTGTTCTTCTCGTTATTCAGTGAGGAAATCATACCATTCCCTTTGACCTAATTATCCATTCCTCATTTCCTCCTTTATGTCAAAGTTATGTGTTCAACTGAATATTTGACTCAAGTGTAATAGGTGTCTTAATATTAGCTAATCCCAAACTGGTCTTTCTGCCCTACCAAATTTGGTTATTTTATAGTCTTCCATAAGATGCTACTAAGGACAAATGCTCTCATGTCCACCTTCCCATCCGCCCCCGAATCCATCTGTCACTCCGATCCACTCTCACTCTGCTTAAGCCTTTCTTGTTACTTAGCCTGTCTGAGTCTGTGGATTGTTGCATGATTATCCTTTACTTTATAGATAATATCCACTTATAAGTGAGTACATACCATGTTTGTCTTCCTGGGGTTGGGTAGGGTTACCTCACTCAAGATTATTTTTTCTATTTCCATCCATATGCTAGCAAATTTTATGATGTAATTTTTTAAACAGCTCCACTGTGTAAATGTACCACTTTTTTAAAAAAATCCATTATTTGGTTGAGTGACATCTAGGTTGTTTCAAGTTTCTGGCTATTGTGAATAAAGCTACTATGAACATAGTTGACAAATGTCTTTGTGGTAGGATAGAAGATCCATTGGAATGCCCAGGCATGATATGGCTAGATCATGAGGTAGCTTGAGTCCAAAGTTTCTGAAAACTCACTATATTGGTAGCCACAATGGCTGTACAAATTGTACACTCCTGCCAGCAATCAAAGAGAGTTCCCCTTGATCTATATCCTCACCAGCATAAAATGTCACTTGTGTTTTTGATCTTAGGCATTCTGATGGTTTGATAGCTAAGGATGTTGGGCATATCTCTAAGTATTACTCAGCCATTTGAGAGTCCTCTTTTGAGAATTGTTTGTATATGTACTCCATTTTAAATTGGATTACTTACTTTGTTGATGTCTAGTTTCTTGCGTTCTTCATATATTTTGGATATTAGCCCTCTGTTCAGTGTGCAAATGGTGAAAATCTTTTTTCATTTTTTAGGCTGCCATTTTGCCCTATTGATGATGTCTTTTGCCTTATAGAAGTTTTTCAGTTTCATGAGGTTCCATTTATTACTAGTTGGTTTTAATGCCTGTGCTGTTGGTGTTCTATTTAGAAAATTGTCTCCTGTGCCAATGTATTCAAGGCTATTCTCCAAATTTTGTACTAACAAGTTCAGTGTTTATTGTTTTATGAAATCTTTAATCCACTGGGACTTGAGTTTTGTGCAGGGTTATAGATACGGATCTACTTGCAGTCTTCTACGTGCAGATATCCAGTTAGACAAGCACTGTTTGTTGGAGATGCTGTTCCCTACCACCACCCACACCACCCCCATTGTGTATGTCTGGCTTATTTACCCTAAACAGATGTAGATAGGTTTGTGGATTTATAGCTGGTACATCAACTTGGTTTCATTGATCCACCTGACAGTTTTTATGCCAATACCATGCATTTATTACTATATCTCTGTAGTAGAGAATAAAACCAGGGATGGTGATACCTCTGGAAGTTCTTTTATTGTACAGGGTTGCTTTAGGTTTCCTGGATTTCTGTTTTTCCATATGAAATTTAGTATTGTTCTTTCAAGATCTGTAAAAGATTGTGTTGGAATTTTGATGAAGATTGCATTGAATCTGCGTATTACTTTTGGTAAGAATCATTTTTACTATGTTAATCCTATGGCTCCATGAGCATGAGGGATCTTTCCATCTTCTGATATCTTCTTCAATTTCTTTCTTCAGAAACTTGAAGTTCTTATACAAGCCTTTCCCTTGCTTGGTTAGAGTTATATCAAGATTTTTACATTATTTTGTGGCTATTATGAAGGATGGTGTTTCCCTGATTTCTTTCTCATCCTGCTTGTTGTTTATATATAGCAGGCCTACTGATTTTCTTTTAGTTAATCTTATACCCAGTCACTTCATTGAAATTGTTTATTTTGGGAGTCACTTATGTATATTATCAGATCATCTGCAAATAATGATACTTTGACTTCTTCCTTTCCAATTTGTATCCCCTTGTTTCCCTTAAGTTGGTTTATTGCTCTAGTTGAGCTTTAAGTACTATACTGTATAGATATAAAGAGAGTGGACAGCCTTGTCTTGTCCCACAATTTAGTAGAATCACTTTAAGTTTCTCTCCATTTAATTTGATGTTGGCTATTGACTTTCTGTATTTTGCATTTATGTGCCTTGTATCCCTGATTTCTCCAAGACTTTTATCAAGAAAGGGTGTTGGATTTTGTCAAAGGGTTTTTCAGCATCTATTGAGAAATCATATGTTTTTTCTACTTTTTGAAAATATGGAAGATTACATTGACAGATTTTCATATAATGAACCATCTCTGCAACTCTTGGATGAAGCCTGTTTGATCATGGTAGATGATCTTTTTTGATGTGTTCTTGAATTCATTTTGTAAATATTTTATCGAGTATTTTTACATCAATGTTTATGCAGAAAATTGGTGAGTAATTCTCTTTCTATGTTATCTTTATGTGGTTTGGGTAACAGGGTCACTGTGTTTTCATAGAATGAGTTTATTGGTTTTGCTTCTGTTTCTCTTTTGCAGAATAATTTGAGGAGTATTGGTATTAACTCTTTAATTTCTTTCTTTATTTCTGCATTGGCCAAGTAGTCATTCAATAGAGAATTGTTCAGTTTCTATGAGTTTGTAAGCTCTATTTTGTTTCTATTGCTGTTAAAATCCAGCTTTAACAGGTGGGGGAGGGTCTGATAAGATGGAGGGGATTATTTCAGTTTTCTTGTGTCTGTCAAAATTCATTTTGTGACTGAGTGTGCGGTCAATCTTAAAGTTCTACAACAAGGTGCTGAGAAGGTATTTTTTGTGTGTTTGGGTGAAATGTTCTGTAGTTATCTATTATATCCATTTGAGTCAAAATGTTTGTTAGCTCCATTATTTCTCTTTTTGGTTTTTGTTGTTGTTGTTGTAGATGACCTGTTCATTGGTGAGAGTGGGATATGAAATTCTTCCACTATTAATGTATGGGCTTCAATGTATGATTTAAGCTTTAGCAATGCATTTTTTATAATGTGGGTACCCTTGCATTGGGATGATAGATACCCAGAATTGATATGTCATCTTGGTGAATTTTTCCTTTAATAAGTATGAAGTTTCCCTTCCCATCTCCTTTGATTAATTTTCATTGGAAGTTATATTGTGAGATATTGGAATGACTACACCAGTTTGCTTCTTGAGTCCATTTGTTTGGAAAATCTTTTCCCAACCCTTTAATCTGAGGTAACATCTGTCTTTGATGATGTGGTGTGTTTCTTGTATGCAGTAGAAGGATGAATTCTGTTTTCATATCCATTTTGTTAGCCCTTGTCTTTTTATTTGGAAATTGAGTCCACTGATATTAATGTATGAGCATTGATTGTTAATTCCCAATGGTATTTTGTTGTTGTTGATGATGATGTTGTTGTAATGTTGTTGTTGCTGTTGGTGGTGGTCTCTCTGTGCGTGTATTTCTCTTTGGGTTGTGCTAGTATGAGATTATTTATTCCTTGTGTTCTTGTGGTTGTAGTTATTAACCTCCTGGGGTTGGAGTTTTCCTTTGAATACTTTCTGTAAGCTAGGTTTGTGGGTAGATATTGCTTAAATTTGACTTTGTCATGAAATAACTTGTTCTCTTCACCTATGATCATTGAAAGTTTTGCTAGATATACTAGTCTGAGCTGGCGTTTTTTTCTCTTAGAGTCTCTATAACATGTGTCCTGACACTTCTGGCTTTTAGAGTCTCCCTTGAGAAGTCAGATGTAATTCTAACAGGTCTGTCTTTATTATGTTACTTGGCCTTTTCCCCTTGTAGCTTTTAATATTCGTTCTTTGTTCTGTGTGTTTAGTGTTTTGATTATTATGTGGTGTGGGGACTTTCTTTTCTAGTCCAATCTATTTGGTATTCTATATGCTTCATTTATCTTTATAGGTATGTCCTCCTTAAGGTTAGGAAATGTTTATTCTATGATTTTGTTACAAAATATTTTCTGTGTCCTTGACCTGGGAATCTTCTCCTTCTTTTTCTATTATTCTTGAGTTTGGTTTTTTCATAGTGTCCCATTTCCTAGATGTTTTATGTTAGGAACATTTTAGAGTTTACATTTTCTTTGACTAATGTATACATTTCTTCTATTTTATCTTCAATGTCTGAGATTCTCTCTTCATCAATTGAATTCTGTTGGTGATGCTTATGTCTGTAGTTCCTGTTCTCTTACATGTTTTACATCTCCAGGAGTCCTCCAGTTTGTGTTTTCTTTATTGTTTCTGTTTCCATTTTAGAACTTCAACAGTTTTATTCATTTCTTTCACCTGTTTGTTTTTTTGGGGGATTTTTTTAAATGATATTTTCCCTCCCGGTATTTTTTTTCCTGATTTCTTTTAAGGAATGTATTGATTTCCTCTTTAAGAACCTCTATAATCTTTGTAAAGTCAGTTTTAAAATCATTTTCTTGTGCTTTAGCTTGAAATAACCAGAACTTATTTAGTAAGATATCTAGGCTCTGGTGATTCCATATTGCCCTGGCTATTGTTAGTTGTGTTTTTATGCTGGCTTCTGGCAACCTGGATTTGGGATAATTACCATTTTAAGTACTGATTTCTGAATTTTTACTTTTGCACAGTTGTTTTTTCTCTTGTTTTCTGTTGCATTTCTTGTCTTCTGGAATGTGTATCTTGTGTTTCTGGTAACTAATGATCTTTATGTCTAGTAGGGTCTCTCCACTGTGGTTTTGGCAGCCTGCTTGGCCTCCATGGTTTGATCAACAGCATTGCCTCTGCTGTTTTGGGATTCTGGAAAATGGCATGACCTCTGGAGTTATGAATACTGGTGTGGCCCCAGGTAGAGCAGGAGGCTTTTGCCAGAGTTGTGGGCTAGGATATGAAGCCTAGGGCTGAGGGTACTTTTGAGTGTAACTGAACAGGCTCTAAGGAGTGTCAGTAGGTGGTAGGCAGGGTCTTATCTGGAGTTCTGCTTACATGTGTGGTCTCCAGTAGAGCAGGGGGCTTCTGCCAGACTTGTGGGTTAGAGTTCTCCAATACACATATATTATTTATTTAAGCAAGAATCTCTCTGATATCCAGTGTGTGGCCTTTATTTTCTCTTACCAGATTCCAAGATTAAAATGGTTATTTTTGCTGTGCAGTCTGCATATGAAGTTATTTTTCATACATTGTTTCACTAAACATGTGGCTGTTTGAATTTCTAGATTTATCTAGTATATCATTAGATTATCATTACACATTGAAAACTTATTTATAGCCTATGAGTGGGAAAAAACTAGATTTATCTAGTATATCATTAGATTATCATTACACATTGAAAACTTATTTATAGCCTATGAGTGGGAAAAAACTTTAGCAACCCCAAACTGGCCAGAAATCATCTTCATGGAAGCTGGATTTGAAACACTTTCTTTGCTTCTCATTGCCTGGTTTCATTTTAATTTAGTTAGTTTTCTGCAAATTTCTTTCTATTTCTGTATTTCAGTGATTAAATATATAAAACTTCCATCTCTCTCTCTCTCTCTCTCTCTCTGTCTCTGTCTCTCTCTCACTCACACACACACACACAAATACACACACTTTCCATATATATATATCTATATATAGATATATATATCTTCATATAATTCATATATGTGAAGAAAATGACTCATATATATGAATTTTCTATATATGTTCAACCTAAAAATTGTACTAGTCATGTTTGTTCCTAATTTGCTTTGCTTACAAATCATTATATTATAACTCAATTTCCTTCTATTTCATCTCTCCAACCATGTAAATCCTAATGTCATATGGCCATAATAAAAATTGTTCTGCAAATAAATTTAAGGAAAGATTTAATGTATCAAGCATTGATTAATTTTATCACATTATTTTTGATAATGCATTTAACTTCAGAAATCTTTGGATTTATGTTAGAACATCTGGAGGACTGCTCATGAAGCAACTTTTCCTGAAAACTGCCAAAGATTTCTTGAGACCAAGATGGTTTCATGTGAACAGGAGGATTGGCTCTAAAGCTGTAGCAAGTTTAAGAAAGCCATTTTAATATATGACTGTAAAAGTGTCACCTAGTATACTGTGTCATAGTGATGCTCATTTTGCCCTGTTTTTCTCTTCTTCTTTCCACTGAGTACAGTTTATTGCTGTAGTTATTTCTTTATGAAAATTTATGATGCACTTCCTAGAGCTTTGTTCCATCAGGGCCCTGCAGTGCAATATAGGCAGAGATGGGATGGTAAGCACTTTCCAGTCCACATTGAAGCAACATTATCTGAAGAGATCTGAGTGCCAAGCCAAGAGGCAGCTAGGCAGAGTTTTATGGATGGACAGTTTAAAACTCTAAGTATCATATAAATAGAAAAATGGAACAAAATATATAATTTTATTTATTAAAAAATAGGATGTATAATATATCATATTGATAAATAAATCATATATTTGCTTAAACCAACAAGAGTTTCTTGAGGTTTCTAAAGAAAACACATTAAATTAATTCAGAAAATTAGTAAAACTTCAAAAAAATGTAGAATAACTGTTCTTATACAGACATAATTTTAGATTTGAAAATTCATACACTTTAGGAAGAATATGAAAATGATGTCAAGACATTTATGAATATGAAATAAGTTAAAATGTCTTCACATCTATGGAAGCATGATATCTAGTTAATAATTATTTAGTCTCCATTGTAGAAAATACATGTCTTAGCTAACACACTATGTATATGTTTTCTTTTATTGCAGTTGCCACAGTTTTTGGAAGCATCAACCTTTGCTACACTGAAATGATTCTTCTGCTTGGTAACAGGAGTGCCTTTAATTGTAAATCTTCTTATAAACAGAGACTTAGAAATATTAAAAAGAATTAGGATCATAACAGTCATTCATATATATAGCCTTGGTTCAGACAATAAGACTTTTATCCAATGAATGTGATGGACTAGTTTCTAAGGCTTTTGACATATGACAAGGTGAAGAATTAGTATGGACTATGGACTACTGCCTTTCTTAGCTGAAACTAACCTTGTAAGTGAAGTACACCCATCCACCAACACCCCACACTTCAGCCTGTTATGAAGAGGTTGCTATTTCCTGAGTGAAAGCTTTTTTGAGAGGAAAGACTGGAAACTGAAGATGATACACAGTGGGAAGAATTTTGTTTGTTTGTTTGTTTTTTTTCAGTTGCAATGTGGATGATTTACTGCCATTAGTGGTCACTATGAGACAGTAAAATCAAAGGGACCCACTTCCTTTTCCCTTTTAAGAGGAGATATATCTATAGATTGAAAAATTGAAGATGTCGTAAGAGGAAAAGTTATCTGCCTTTTCAAATGCCTTAGTCAGATACTGAATGTATATTAGTGTTGAAGACCGAGATCCTATCCATTACATTTGTTGTTGTTGTTGTTCTGAATTATTTTCTCTAGATCTCGAATAAGATTTGGAGCACTGATTCCACTTATGTGTAGTAACTTTAAAGGGTGTTTGATTTTTAATTTTCCTCTCACATTCAACTCTTTAAGTATGTGACTTTAAAAAATACACCCTTTGAGACACTTGCCTCAGAAGTACTGAAGGTTTATGTGGGTATTTTACTCTGCTCTCCACCTCCACATAGCCATGGCTGATAAACTATAGGATATTTAAAGAATGCATAAAGGTTACAAACTGTGATAAACATCTAAGTGGACTAGAGTCAGTGGAAGTGCACAGCAGTAAATGTGCACTAAAGCTGAAAACCATCTGGGCTCTACATCACCAAAGATAAGAGATGATGGCTAGTTCATCAATTCCTGCAAAGAAAATTAGCCTTGAGCTTTATAACTCTAGCAAGAAAAAAAAAAAGATAGTCTCTATTATGAAACTAGGCTAGGAAACAGTAGTCTGAGAAATATGGACTTATGAATAATAGTGGTTTAAAATCCTGAGGTATAGCTCTTTCAGGACTAAGGAAAGTTACATTGAATTAAATGTGATAATGTGAGAAAACTCAGTTGGACAGCTGGGAGTGGAGTAATGTGATCTAGTAAGGATAGAGGCATAGGATGTAGATGTAGATGCAAGTTGAGACTCTATTTACAAAATGGTCAGCAAAGAAAGCTCAATGAAAGCAGAATCAGAGAAATGAGTATTAGAAATAGAAATCAATATTTCAAACGAGTGGGATATACAAAATTAGCTGATCTAAACATTAGTTATTTGAAGATGAATAAAATTCACAAACTTTTAGTTAAACAGAAAGCAAAGAAATAGTAGGTTAATAATCTGTTTTTACATGATAAATTATAATAAACATGCATATGCTTATGTAAAGATGAATGAGCAATAAAAAATTAAAGTCACTAATAGCAAAAATGAAAACATAATCACTTCCTATAGATTTTCTCCAGTATTCTAAAATAGATACGGAAAGGAAAAATGACCTGGACTGTCTAAGGTAATAATTACAAGACAGAAAGACTAGGAACCAACATTCTATTGGAAATTAAGGTTTTACTATACAAGAAATAATAAAAAAGTATCAAGTGGTATTAGCAGAAGTATCAGCACAGAGCGTCATTGAGGCTATTGTGTGAAGCTGGAAATGTGAAGCCAATGCAGACATGCACAGTGCAAAATATTGAAGATATCAGAAATCAGAAATATAGAATGTTCATTGAGGAAGGTTAGAGACATCAAGTGAGTAGAAACAAGAGGTGCCGTGCATTAATTTTTTGAAGTACTCTCAAAAATATCCAACAAAGATAACCTGAAAGAAAGAATTTAGTTCAGATTATGAATTGAGGGTGTTAAAGTCCATCTCAGTGCTGAAAATGTGGCAGCCAGAGCACGAGGCCACTGGTTTCTTTATATCTGCACCCTGATACAAAGATAGATGAGTACTGTAGTCTGCTCACTTTTTTTCCCTTTCATTTAGTCTAGGACTGAGATCATAGGATGATACTGCCTACATTCAAAAATTAGACTTTTTCCATTTCAGTTAACATTCTCAGACACACCCTCACAGAAAACACTGAAGTGTGTCACCTAGTTGATTTTAAGATCCAGTCAAGTTGACAATGAAGATGTACTGTCACAGACCATATGTGCAGCAGGGAACACAGCTGGAGGTGTGATACTGTTCAAAGATGTTATTTAGTCCAAAGGATTTAATCTAAAATTTCAGATACCCAACATGATGTCTCAAGATTTGGTGTATGTCCTGTTTTTGTCCATCTTGTTTTGGCTCAGCTTTTCCTTGCTATGCTTCCATTTCTCCTATTTGGAATGTAAATATATATTCTGTAGCATTTATGTTGAAAATATATAACTTGCTTTACTTTTTTTAAAACAAGGGCTCACAGTCACGAGATTTCTACTTCCCCACCTAGGGATCCATCCCATCTGCAGACACCAAACCCAGACACTACTACTGATGCCAAGAAGTGCTTGCTGAGAGGAGCCTGGTATAGCTGTCCCCTGAGAGGCTCTGCCAGAGCCAGACTAATACAGATGTGGATGCTCACAGCCAACCATGAGACTGAGTGCAGGGGCCCCAATGGGAGAGTTAGGGGAAGGACTGAAGGAGCTGAAGGGGTTTGCAACCCATAGGAAGAACAATATGAACCAGTAAGACCCTCTCCTACCCCTAGAGCTCCCATGGACTAAAGCACCAACCAAAAAGTACACATGGAGGGACCCATGACTCCAGCTGTATACGTAGCAGAGGATGGCCTTATCTGGTATCAATGGGAGGGGAGCCCTTGGTCCTGTGGAGACTCGCCCCAATGTAGGGGAATGCTCGAGCAGTGAGGCAAGATTGGGTGGGTGGGAGAGCACCCTCAGAGAAGTAGGGGAGGGGAGGGGATAGGGGGTTTGTGGAAGGGAAACTGGGAAGGGAGATAACATTTGAAATGTAAATCAATAAAACAACCAATAAAAATATATTTAAAAAAAGAAAGAAAAGACTTTGGACTTTTTGAAGAATTTTGGAACTGGAAAACTATGGGGACTTTCAAAGCCAGACAAAATGCATTTTTCATAATGAGGTATCCATGAACCTATGCCATCCAAGGGCCAGAATGTATGGATGTCACAATTGTTGGAAGTTCATACTTGCAACTGCCCTGCTGTGTCCAGAAAAGTTCCATATTTTGCAGTTGTTGGCCAATGAGGTCCCCACAATCCTCCAAACATTACAGATTTTTGCTTGCCTTTAATCCCTTTATTTAATAAAATAGTCCATATGTGATCAAGTAAAACCTCACAAGGAAGAATCCATTTTCTGAAGATCATAGCATGGACAGCTGTGCTTGGTAGCTCATGTGTATAATCCCAGGACTTAGGAAGCAGAGGATAGGAGACTGCTATGAGTCTGAAGCCAGAGTATCTGGACTTAGAGAAAAAGTGAAATGCTATTAAAAGACAAAACAGAACAAAACCAACCAACCAAACAGACAAAACCAATGACAACAGAAAATCATAAAATTTGCTAGACCAGACTCTTGTCATTTAATGTCTGGTCCAACAGGGGTTAGCTGCTGTGAGTGTCAACATCACTACAATCATGATAAAATGCTACTAATAACAATCAAACTGTGGTTGTAAATGAGTAACAAATGATACTTAAAATATGACATATGAATTAATTTACTTTTCAAAACAGTTCTATGAGGATATAAGATGCAGGTCCCCATTTTAGATACAGAATAATGGCCAGATGCAAAAGAGGAAATTTTTCTGGATCCCTGGGCACAGCAGGGCAATTGCACAGATGAATTCAGTGGTTGTGAGAGCATGCATAGGGCATGCATTAGATCAAATCAGACAAATTCCATAGGTGGGCATAAAGTCTTCCTCTTAGCCAAGGAGCTATTGGCTGTTGATAGATCCCAGGAGTTTTCTTTATTGGTGTGTCCACTGATATGTCATGGACCATTCTCTCATGGAAGGATGCAGATCTGAGAGTATAAGCCTGACTGTTAAAGTAAAAGAGGACACAAAGTTGGTTAGGTAGGGAAGAGGGTGGATCTGAGTGTGGTTGAGGAGGGTGACTATGATTTAAAAGAATGGCATCAAATTCTCAAAGGATCAGTAAAAAGTTAAAAATCTAGGGCATTAGTTGTGAAAATCCTAAGTATACTGCTATCAATAAAACTATGTGATTAATTTTTTTAAAATGTGAAATCTGCCTTAATCAGTTTGTACTTCTATAACAAAATGCTATAGTCTAAATGGCTAATAACAACCATGATGGCTTTATTCTCAGTCCTGAAGGCTAGAAGTCATAAGGGAGTGTGTCAGGAGGTGGCATTCTATTCAGGTCTGTCTTCTGGATTTTAAATGTTCAATCTCAACTGGTAGAAAAGGAGCTAAGGCTCTTTATAAAAACCCTTTGATATATATTTTGCCAGTGTCCTGATAAAGAATTTGTATGACGTTCAACAGTAAACTCCAGAAAATTATGCCCCACTCTTCACTCAACAGTGGCATAAAAGTAATGATAAAAAGCCATATAAGCTTTTCATAAGTATAGTTGCTTTGGGCTGGCAATTGGGGGCTATACTTCTAGTATTGACATGAACTCTCACATTATGTAAGGATGGGGCAGAAGCAGATGGCATGAAGCATGGATAGTTCATTCATGAGTGATCCAACTGTAGTTTGGTGTTTATCTTGGCATTAGTCAGGTTGGCCATGTGATCCCAGGGGCTTCTTCCCTATGGCAAAGAAGGCAGATTCAATCCCTTTCTCAAGATGTTTTTCCATCAGACATGTTGTTCCCAGTTCTTAAGTGTTAAGTTAAATTAACTTAAGTGTTAAGTATTATAACTTATAAATGTAGATTAATGAACAGATGATGATACACAATTAGCCTTCAGAATGAGCTTTATTAAGAGACAAAGGATTATTACCTTGGGCACTAATGACTGGGCCTCAAAGCAGGAGAGCAATTAGGAAAGAGAACATCATACCATGGGCAGCAGGATGGGTCCTTGAAGAGAGAGAAGGCTTCCCTTTGGTCTAAACAGGGAATACATTAAGAGGAATGGGTGTCATGTGTAGCATGATAGGGACTCTAAAGTGAGAAACAGAACATACAAATCCCTTTAAAACACAGATACTAAGAGTTACAGTATTATGCCATAGGTAGCACAAAGGAAAAGACAGATAGAATTGTAATATTAGAATATAGACAGCACAATGACATTCTAAATGGAGAGATGGGGTTTTTAGTTTATAGAATATAAGGAAAGATAGCATCATAGCTATTGGCAGTAAACATGGGGCCTTCAAATTCAGAAAACAGAGGGGAAAAAAGGATTCTGAGTCTTATGGATTTTCAATGGGGTAGGTAAACTTTATATCAGGTGATTTAGCTTGGCCTGTAACATCTGCCAAGAGGCACAGGACCTATAGGTACATTAAAGCTGCAAGGAAGAGGGGCTATAAGGCACAGCATAGCGTGTTTATCAATTCTAGGTCAGAGAGAGACAGAGATAGAGAGAGTCAGAAAAACAGAGACACACACTGAGACAAAACCACACACAAGAGGGGGAGGAAGGGAGGGAGGGAGGGAGGAGAGAGGAGAGAGAGAGAGAGAGAGAGAGAGAGAGAGAGAGAGAGAGAGAGAGAGAAAGGGAGAGGGAGAGAGAAGCCTTGACTGATTATTTCTGCAAGAGAAGGGAAAGCTATGGGGTCTATGAACAAACGTTTAGAAGCGAATAACTGAGAGCCAATGAGACAGAGATGTCAGGTTTTTAGCCTGTTTTTAGTTATCCCCTGGGAATTTGAGACCCATTCGAAGAATAACTGCTCTGAATAACAGCAATTTTAAGCCCTTATTAAAAAGCACTTATTTTATTAATGAAGACTTTATTCCTTTGACCTAATCACCTCTTAAAGGCTCTGCTTGTTAATATCTGGACTTATCATTTCAGCACTTATAACGGGGTTCTATCAGGTTTAATTTTTCTGTGGTAATTCTCTTTTATACAATACATGTGTGACTGTAGCTTACATAAGACAATTAATTTCTTTGGCTCAAAGTAGGTTACTACTCTCTATTCATGACCTAAAAGACCCCCCCCACCCTTGAACCACAAATCATCTCTCTCATTCTTTCTCTAAAGAAAAAAAATTCAACTCATGTAAACTGTAACATGAAGCAAATTAATCCTATCAATTCTTGCCATTATCAATGACTAGAATCTGTAAAATAATCAGTATAGAATCTGTTTCCTTAAGGCAGCTTTATTGCGTTTCCTTTTGGCAGACTGCATAAATAATAATCTACTTATAAAATTACACCACCAGTACCTATGATCTCTTTAGGTCACTGTGGTCATCCTAGAACTCACTATGTAGAACAGGCTAGCCTCAAATTCATAAAGATTAACTTGCCCCTGCCTCTTAAATACTGAGATTAAAAGTATATGTCACCACTCTTGGCTATAGTTTATTATTAACCACTCAATTATAAAACAGGTATATTTTAAGAGCTCAGATTTAGCATTTGAACTTCTATGTCTATAGACTGACAACTGGAATAGAATTGAATTAGTAAAATGAGATCAGCTTCCTTAAGTTAGTCTAAGGAATAAAGCAGTTTAGGGCTGGTTAGAGCCGTTAGTCCACTTGCAGCTCCTATTTGAATAATGACTGCCAGAAAAAAAAAAGAAATAATGAAATAAAACTATCCAATTATGTATTAGAGACATGAAAAACCGTTACCGTATGACTCATACCTTTTAATGAATGATGCTGTGAGAATTTATCATGGGCTTATGTGTGTGTGGGTGTGAAGATAGATGTTTGTGTTGGTATGCACATACACACGAGAGTGTAAGTATACATGCACATGCATATACATGCATGCACATGTGGAAGCCTGGCTGTCTGGAGTTGTTTGCCTGATTCTCTAAAGGAGAGAGAGAAAAGAGAGAGAGAGAGAGAGAGAGAAGAGAGAGAGAGAGAGAGAGAGAGAGAGAGAGAAGAGAGAGGATGGAGCGATAAGAGCGGACATACTTGAGGCTCCAGGCGACCTTGCTGGAAGGAACAGGGAGGCCTCTGGATAAGAGTAGATGTCCTCAGTTTATTTCAGCAATTATTTCTGTTAGCTTGTGGTATTGCTTCCCTGGTCATGTGAGGTATAAAAAGGCTATCAAAAATAAACTCGAGGCTGCTGGCAGCGGGTGCAGTATTGACTGGCAGTCCCCTCCAATCTCTCTCTCTCTCTGTCTCTCTGTCTCTCTGTCTCTCTGTCTCTCTGTCTCTCTCTCTGTCTCTCTCTCTCTCTCTCTCTCTCTCTCTCTCATCTTTGTAACTTTTTCTGCCTTTTCTATCTTTATTTTTTTATTGGATATTTTATTTACATTTCAGATGTTATCCCCTTACCCCATTGTCCTCCGCCCCCCAGGAACCACCTATCCCATACCAACGCCCTTCCTCCTGCTTCTCTGCAGATGTGCCCCTACCTATCCCCCCACTCCAACTTCCCCACCCTCGAATTCCCCACCCCCACACACACATGGCGTCCAGCCTTCACTGGACCCAGGATCTCCTTTCCCACCTATGCCCGACAGGGCCATCTTCCCCTACATATACAGCTGGAGCCATGGATCCCTCCCTAAGTGCTCCCAGGCTGGTGGTTTAGACCCTGGGAGCTCTGGTTGGTTGGTATTGTTGCTCTACTCATGGGGCCACAAACTCTTTCAGCTCCTACAGTCTTCACTCTAACTCCTCCATTGGGAACCCCTTGATCAGTTCAATGGTTAGTTGTGAGCATCCTCCTCTGAATATGTCAAACTCTGGCAGACCTCTAAGGACACAGCTACATCAGGCTCCTGTCAGCATGCACTTCCTGACATCCACATCAGCGTCTACCTTTGGTGACTGCACATGGGATGGATATCCAGGTGGAATGGTCTCCAGACGGCCCCTCCTTCAGTTTATGTCCCACACTTTGTCTCCATATTTGCTCCCATGAGTATTTTGTTACTCCTTCTAAGAAGGACCCAAGCACCCCCCTTGGTCTTCCTTCTTCATGAGCTTCATGTAATCTGTGAGTTGAATCTTGGATATTTCAAGCTTCTGGGCTAATACCCAATAATCAGTGAGTGAATACCACGAGTGTTCTTCTGTGATTGGGTTACATCACTCAGGATGATATTTTCTACTTCCATCCATTTACCTAAGAATTTCTTGAATTCATTGTTTTTAATAGCTGAGTAATACTTCATTGTGTAAATGTACCACATTATTTGTTTCCATTCCTCTGTTGAAGGACACCTGGTTCCAGCTTCTGGCTATTATAAATAAGGCTGCTATGGAGAATGTGTCCTTGTTATATGTTGGAGCATCTTCTGGTTATATGCCTAAGAGTGGTATAGCTGGGTCCTCAGGTAACTCTATGTCCAATTTTCTGAGGAACTGCAAGACTGATTTCCAGAGTGGTTGTGTCAGCTTATGATCCCACCAACAATGGAGGAGTGTTCCTCTGTTCCTCTTTCTCCACATTCATGAAATTCTTAGGTAAATGGATTGAACTAGAAATATCATCCTGAGTGAGGTAACCGAATCACAAAAGAACACACATGGTATGCACTCACTGATAAGTCGATATTAGCCCAAAAGCTCACAATATCCAAGACACAACTCACAGACCACATGAAGCTCATGAAGAAGGAAGACTAAAGTATGGGTGCTTCCATCCTTCTTAGAAGGAGTAACAAAATACTCATGGGAGCAAATATGGAGACAAAGGGTGGGACAGAAACTTTGAACAGAAGGAGGGGCCATCTGGAGACTATTCTACCTGGGTATCCATTCCATGTGCAGTCACCAAAGGTAGATGCTGATGTGGATGCCAGAAGTGCATGCTGACAGGAGCCTGATACAGCTGTCTCCTTAGAGGTCTGCCAGACCCTGACATATACAGAAGAGGATGCTCACAGCTAACCATTGAACTGATTATGGGGTTCCCAGTGGAGGAGTTAAAGAGAAGACTGAAGGAGCTGAAAGGGTTTGCAGCCCTGTGGGGAGAGCAATAATACCAACCAACCAGAGCTCCCAGGGCCTAAACCACCAACCTGGGAGCATATAGGGAGGGACCCATAGCTCCAGATGTATATGTAGGGGAGGATGGACTTGTCGTACATAGGTGGGAGAGGAGATCCTTGGTCCTGTGAAGGCTGGACGCCCAGTGTGGGGGAATTCGAGGGTGGGGAGGAGGCAGTTGGTGGGTGCACATCCTCATAGAAGCAGGAGGAGGGTGAATGGGATAGGGAGTTTCTGTGTGTGTGTGGGGAAATGGGGACAGGGGATAACATCTGAAATGTAAATAATATATCCAATAAAAAATGTTATCTAAAAAAAAAACATAGAAAACAAATCATTAGAAGCCAAAACCAAAGAAAGATAGACAGTTCACAAGTTTAAGACCAGGTCTTTCAAGGACCAGTATTATTAATTATGTTTATGTGTACACTCTTCTATTCAAACACAAGCTTAAATCCCACCTTAGGGGGATTCTTAATGCCAGCAGACATGGAGACTGCTCTTTCAAGTGCTTGTATGGTCTTAAACGGTGTGCTATAAACTTGGGCATTTCTGTACTAAAGTTAGGCCACTTAAAGCTTAATGGTTGTAGTTTTTAGTGGATACTTGAGTCTTGCAATACGTGTACATAACTGCTAAGTTTAATTTTAAAGCCCCACCTCCCCACAACAATAAATATTTCCCACGCTGAGACTTAAAGGTAAGTTCCAGGCTTACAGTTTAACCTTGTCAGTGGCTAAATGCTGAACAGGAAACAAGGCGTTGCACAGGCTTAAAACATGATTCCTTATGCAGCAAGAAGATTAAAGCATAAGCCAGGAGGCCAGAGTTTCTTCTTATCAGCGAGCAACTTTCAGCATTGCTCCGGGCAAGTGCTTTAATCTCCATGATACACAATCTGAACACTATGAATAAAAATACATGCCCTTTGCCCTTTAATGTTGAGATTTTTCAACATTGCAGAAATAGCTTTAGGAACTCTATCTAAGCTGTGTAACAAAGCACTGTAGCCAGAGCTATTTCTCAAAACCTTCGGGAAATGCTATTTTTATTTTACTCTGGGACTTTAAGTGGATACCATACTGATACGTATTATTAATCCAACGAAATTATTGGTTCAATTGTGTTTCCCATATTAAAAATTGGAATTTTTGAAGACTGTGAAAATTTCTTTTATGCTACAGTTTTCCTAAAACTGTGTCTGACTTTCTTAAAAAATTGAAAATACAAAAAAGAATGGAACTATGTAAAAAAATAATTAAAAAACCACATAACATTGAATTCTATGATCCTGAGATGCTTGATAACAATTTTCCCTTTGATGTAGCTAAAACTTTGATTATGTATATACATTTATATTAGCTCTAATTTCTGAACTGTGATTTCCTATGTAGCATTTTATCATAAATACATCTCATTTCCTACTATTTATAATTTATTTTTAAAATTATTGCAATATACTTACCTCTCTTAGAAAGAATTTAGTGTTTATAAACTGTTTTTTTTTTTATTTTGATTTTACAAATAGTACTTGTAAATAACCACTTTTTAAATCTTTGGTTGAATCTTCTTTTTTCTATGGAGAAGTTTGTGATTATTCTTAAATAGTATTATTTATGATGCATAGTCATAGAGAGAAAAATTTTCAGATTTAAAACATTTAAACTATTCAGTTGTCTGTCATGCTTTACACATGTCTGTCTGTCTCTCTCTCTCTCTCTCTCTCTCTTTCTGTCTCTCTCTTTCTCTCTCTCTCTCTGTCTATTTAAACTATTAAAGGCTCTGTTATCTTCATTGTTTAGAATTACTAACTTGTACTATTTCCTGTGAATCAATTTGATACACAATAATATTCTGCATTTAGGCATGGAAAATCCAAAGCTAGTTAAGAGACAGTCTCAGGTAGTGTGATGGTTGAGAGCAAGGACTAGGTCAGAAAGTTAAAGGAGGGCAGGCAGCATCGTGCCAAGTGCTTCATGGCTCAAACTGTTATGGGACACAATCACTAATTCAGAGGGAATTTCAAAAAAGATTCTTACTTACAGTAAGCTAGTAGAGTTCAAATCTAGGAAAGAATCAACCTAAAATTAATTAAAATACAATTACACCATTTAAACTCTCCCTCTTTTTCTTTCTCCTCCCATGTCTCCCCTCTCTATTACTTCACAGATTTATGGCCTCTGCTATTTAACTGTTGATGCTTGTTTACAGTATTCACAAGGCATTTTTCTAAACCTTGATACTTACATAGATACTTTTAGCTAAGTTTCAAAACCAAAAAGTTAAAGGATCATCCACACTCTTGTGTTCAGACATGCATTACTGCTAACACTTCCATGTGTCTTTTCCTCGATGTACCGTTTATTATTTCCCTAAGACTTAGTGATGCTGCTGTAAGGAAATAGGTCATGAGAAGATAGGAACATTGTTCTCTGGGGTTTTGGAGGAGGTGTGTAATCAGTATATATTTTAGACTTACCGTGCTCTGTGTCCATAGCTAGGTAGGTGAGCAGCCTCACCGTGGCAGTGGTGCTGTACTGGAAGAGCTTGACTGGGCAGACAGAATGTGCAAGGGGCTTCAATGTTCTGCTTCAGAGTGATACTTGCTGTTGTGTGGAAACTGAGACTAGGGATGGGAGTATTTACTCTCTATAGACAGAGAAGGACCAGGACTGAGGAAAGTGTAGCCTTTGGCCAGCGAGTGTGGTTCATATAAGGTCAGGTGGAGCTGGTAGTCAGTTCCTAGACACTGTCAGCATATCAGGTTTTCAGGGTAACGAGTATACTTCCTCCTTTGCCCTGTACCTGGTACAATAGATTTTGGAGCAGACAAGCAGACATCACCAGGCGGACAGTACTTTACCACTGAGAAGACACAAAGAAAGACACAGGTAAGGTTAGAGAGACTCCAATTCTGAGTTAATAGACACATGATATGTTCACTTCTAGTTTATTGACTAAATGATGTCACATACTGTGGCCTGGTATTACAGAGACAAATAAGAGTGTGGCGAGCTAAGATATTAGTGATTCAGACTCTTCAGTGATCTTGAAGCAGTTATTCCATGACTGGTCACTCAGGGCCAGCAGCAGCAGGATATTCCTGTTTAGGATGAATTACTAAAACTGGTCATATGTTTATATGATTTCTTTAGACTCACATTTACATTGAACCTTTCTGCTCTATATACAAGTATCAGCATAGCAGATTTTTTAGTCTCAACTAGAATAGATACAGTTGATTTTGATGTATAAAATAATTATTACCACATGAAACAAATAAATACAGTCTTTCTTTTGAGTATCAACACTTAAAATCAAACACTAGATTTTGTGTGTTAAGAAATCCAGAATTTAGTAATAAAACATAGTAAAAACTTAAAGCCAATTCAAGAGAATAATGTCGATAGTCACAAATATCAATCGCCAGCAGTTTATCCTGATCTATTCATAGTGATTCCAATACTGATAGTTTAGAAATGGTTTCTTTTATGTTTAATTATATGTATGCCCGTGTCTGTGCATAGAATGTGCACTTGTGAATGGTTATGACTGCAGAGGCCAGAAGAGGTCATTGAGTCTGGAGTTACATGGGCTGGTGACCCACAAGTACTGGGAACCTAACTTGGATGCTCTATGAAAGCATGGAGTATTCTTAACCCCTGAGGCATGTCTGCAGCACCACTTCCTGTCAAACACTGCCCCGCTCATTTTCTGGTATGATGTAACTAACTCTATGGAGCATAACAAAACGTTTAAGGCAAAATAACTTAAGTAGGTTTCTGTTTATCATTTGTAACCCCACCTCTACATTTTGAGTTATTTGATCATAATGTTTGCTGTTGCTAAATCCATTCTTTTATATTTTATTTTTTTATTAGTAACTTGTTTTTAAAAATGTTAATCAAAGGCTTTATAAGTTTGGTAATACTCAATAATAAGATGCCCATATAATCAGAAGTGTAATCCAATACTCAACCTAGATATACCAACTATCTTTGATGGAGACACGTGAACATCTGCCTCCATGTTCCCCTCCCCCCCATCTCCTAGCTCCTCCTCTCCTTCTCCTCCTCTTCTCCTCACTCCTCCTCTTCTCCTTACTCTTCCCAACTTAGCTCCTCCTACATATCACCCTTCCTGTTAAATAAAACTTTTCTCTCAAAATACAATTAGAGCATAACTATACCAATTTGTATCAGTAAGATACAAGATAGAGCTAATACCGAGTCCATCATTTTGTTGACTAAACAGAACCTCTGTCATCTCTCCTAACTAAAAGACTTAGTTTTGAACCTAGCTTTTTTCTTGGCTTTAGAATGAATGTCAACTGAAAACCATCCTCTCAAATATTTTCTCTCAAAGTAAATAGCTGGGATTGGCTATGAGACTATTAGTCTTCAACCCCATCAGAAATCCAGAATGACTGAATTAACTGAAATTATGGGAAGCACAAAGCATAGCTTCTAAAACTTAGGCAATTTATAGAGACCTCTGAACACCTGGACAGTCCCTATACTACAAAACTTAGGAGCATCTGATCTTCAGCCTTCTGGCCCAGGATCATCTGACAGACCTAGTGATTCAGAATTGTTAAGGGCTGATTACTCTGTCTTGGCAGATATAATCAGTTGACTATTCCACAAGTGTGTCCTTTTCAGGGCAGTAATTTGTCTGTAGATGAAACGAAGCAATTCTCGCCTAGTGACTCTCACCACAACGGAAGTAACTCCAAAGATGCTCAATTTCTTCTTAGAATCCAAGACAGGGCTGTCAGGAGCAGACAGGTCTCTAATCAAAATGAACCTTAATACAGAAATGTTTGTAACGTCAATTCTATTGACTTCTGACGTTTTGCAAACCAACTATCCATGTAAGGCAATCTGGACTGTTGTCTGTTAACTCCCCTCAGTTATTTCTAAATAAAATATAGAAAACACCCTAACAATATACTCAGAGCCATGAATTTGCTATAGGCCCTTAACTCACAGGCTAACCATCTCAAATCAGTTAAAAAAGCTAAAAAAGGACTGAGTCTAAGCCTTGTATCCTAAATGTGTTATATAGGCACAATGCCTATGAGAGTAACAATATTAATCTCACTTCTATATCAATAAGAAACTCATACCAAATGAAAACCTTAAATTTGAAATCAAAGTAAATTTTATATCATTTAAGAAATTATAACTTCAGCTTAATAACAATTATACAGATTTCTACTAATAGGTTATGGCTATGCAATAAATCCTAGCTATTCCTCCCTGTTCCAACAAAACCACTATTTTTTCCTAGAAAGACAGCCAAATATTAACCACCTCAGTCCCCAAGCCCAGGGAATAGGAGCGCCGACTCTTCATTAACTTCTTCAAGCTTATTACGGGAGTTGAGATATTAGAAGAGGGGTGGGGGGAAGAGTAAATTGATAAGCCTCTGACATCTGTTTCTTCACTGCATCCAGCTGAGGTTTCTGGACATCAGAGGTTTGAGCAAGTCTGCTCAGCTTGCTTGATGAGTAGATACACCAAGGCTGTGTATTCTGCAATATACAATTCTCAAAACAAATTTTAGTATCAAGATAATTTTGGCTTGAATTCTGGAATCTAGTCTTCTCGTGGCCTGTCTCTATCATATCTAATCCATATAATTCTGGGAGTTTCTATGAGGGTGTGCTCCAACCATCCTCCCATTCCTGCCTCCCTGTTCTCAAATTCCCCAACACTAGGGAATCCAAACTATCAGGCAGCAAGGCCCTCCACTTCCTCTGATGCCTGACAAGGCCACTCTCAACTACCTATACAGGTGGAGCCATGAGTCCCTCCCTTTGTCTTCTCAGGCTGGAGGTTTTAGAATGTCTACTCCAGCTTGTTTCTTAGGACCATTTGCTGGAAAAACTGTTTTCCAGCCTTTTACTCTAAGGTAGTATCTGTCTTTGTCACTGAGGTGGGTTTCCTGTATGCAGCAAAATGCTGGGTCCTGTTTACGTATCCAGTCCGTTAGCCTATGTCTTTTTATTGGGGAATTGAGGCCATTGATGTTAAGAGATATTAAGGAACAGTGATTGTTACTTCCTGTTATTTTTGTTGTTAGAGGTGGAATTATCTTTGTGTGGCTATCTTCTTTTGGATTTGTTGGAAGAGGATTACTTTCTTGCTCTTTCTAGGGTATAATTTCCCTCCTTGTATTGGAGCTTTCCTGCTGATATCCTTTGTAGTGCTGAGTTTGTGGAAAGATATTGTGTAAATTTGGTTTTGTCATGGAATATCTTGGTTTCTCCATCTATGGTAGTTGAGAGTTTTGCTGGGTATAGTAGCCTGGACTGGCATTTGTGTTCTCTTAGGGTCTGTATGACATTTGTCCAGGATCTTCTCGCTTTTACAGTATCTGGTGAGAAGTCTGGTGTAATTCTGATAGGTCTGTTTTTATATGTTACTTGGCCTTTTTCCCTTATTGCTTTTAATATTCTTTCTTTGTTTTGTGCATTTGGTGTTTTGATTATTATGTGACGGGAGGTATTTCTTTTCTGGTCTAGTCTATTTGGCATTCTGTAGGCTTCTTGTATGTTTATGAGCTTCTCCTTCTTTAGGTTAGGGAAGTTTTCTTCTATAATTTTGTTGGAGATATTTATTGGCCCTTTAAGTTGGGAATCTTCACTCTCATCTATACCTATTATCCTTAGGTTTGGTCTTCTCATTGTGTCCTGGATTTCCTGGATGTTTTGTTTTAAGAACTTTTGCATTTTGCATTTTCTTTGACAGTTGTGTCAATATTTTCTATGGTGTCTTCGGCACTTGAGATTCTCTCTTCTATCTCTTGTTTTCTGTTGGTGATGCTTGCATGTATTACTCCTGATTTTTTTCCTAGGTTTTCTATCTCCAGGGTAATCTCCCTTTGAGTTTTCTTTATTATTTCTACTTCCATGTTTATGTCCTGGATAGATTTGTTCAATTCCTTCACCTGTTTGGTTGTGTTCTCTTGTAATTCTTTATGGGATTTTTGTGTTTCCTCTTTAAGGGTTTCTACCTGTTTACCTGTGTTCTCCTCAAATTCTTTGAGAGCATTGTTTATGTCCTTCTTAAAGTCATCATCATTAGAAGTGATTTCAAATCTAAATCTTGCTTTCCTGGTGATATGGGGAACTCAGGACTTTTTAGTGGGAGAGAACTAGGTTCTAATGATGCCAAGTACCCTGGGTTGCTGATGCTTATGTTCTTGCACTTGCCTTTAGCCATCTGGATCACCTTAGTGCTACCTATCCTGTCTCTGACTTGAACCTGTCTTTCCTATTATCTTGGTTGTTTCAGAACTGTGTGGGGTGGGTGTTACTACTAGGGTTAGAGCTGGACCCTAGATCTACTCAGTGCTCCGGCCCAGACTAGAAGGAACCAGTGCTCTGGGCCAGGAATGAATTCCTGGGTCCTAGTGGGTCCCAATTACTCCTTGTTTGGAGGGGGTTGCTGTCTCCTTACCTAAGGTACTGCCCGGGTTAGAGCTTCTGGGAGGCCCACTTCCTCTGGGTTTTGTGAGATTGGGTGCAGAGCAGCTGCCCGGGATCTGCTCAGTGCTCCAGCCCAGATGGGAAGACTAAATCCATTCTTTTTGCAACAAATCAGATGCTAATGGTCTGTTTTGATAGTTTTCTTCTGCCACCGTTGCCTTCAATGTCATATTTAGAGTATCTCTATTTGGTTAATGGCATGCAATTTTCTCTCTCATTTTAGGATTACTGTTAGTGGACCTATACTGAATGTATTACCCTATTGTTCATTTCGAGGTAAAGACATATGCTCAATCACAGATATACTAAGTTCCTGTTCGTAAGATCACAACAGGACAAATAAAGATATAGACTTGCAGAAACAAAACTACTGCATAAACAGCAAAGTGGAATTTTGTTTTGTTTACATAAGGATGAATTCTGTTTCTGATAGATATGACTCAAAAATTTTGTAATTTATATTTCAGCATCCTAATATTTTGACTTGGTATTTCTGCCTATAAAAAAAAGTCAGACGCTAGTAAATTATTTTTATTTATTTTCAAACAGAATGTAAAAATTACAATCTTTTATATTAGAATTATGTTAGAATTAGAACATATTTATATTAGAATTAATTTTATTTTATATGATCATGTTTATTTAATTTCATTGGAAAATTAAAATAAATAATGATAAGACAGATGAAGAAATAGAAATTGAACTGTACTGTTTATGCCATTTTATGAATATTTTATTTGTGGGCTGGTGAGATGACTCAGCAGTTAAGAGCACTGACTGCTCTTCCAGAGGTCATGAGTTCAAATCCCAGCAACCACAGGATGGCTCACAACCATCTGTAATTGGATCTGACACCCTCTTCTGGTGTGTCTGAAGAGAGCAATGGTGGTATACTCATATACATGTCAATTCTTGCTCTCAGAGCATAAACCATTGGTGTTCTGTTCAGGAACTTTCCCCTGTGCCCAAGTATTCAAGGAGGCTCTTTCCCACCTTCTCTTATTAGTTTCAGTGTATTTGGTTTTTTGTGGAGGTCCTTTATCCACTCAGACTTGAGCTTTGTACAAGGAGATAAGAATGGATTGATTTGTCTTCTTCTACATGCTGACCTCCAGTTGAACCAGCACCATTTGTTGAAATGCTGTCCTTTTTCCACTGGATGGTTTTAGATCCTTTGTCCAAGATCAAGTGGCCATAGGTATGTGGATTCATTTCTGGGTCTTCAATTCTATTCCATTGATCTTCTTGTCTATCTCTGTACCATTATCATGCAGTTTTTATCACTATTGCTCTGTAGTACAGCTTGAGGTCAGGGATGGTGATTCCTTCAGAAGATCTTTTATTGTTGAGAATAGTTTTCGCTATCCTGGATTATTGTTATTCTAAATGAACTTGGTTAGTCACACCAAGGTATATTTTTTATTATTTATGACTATTGTGAAGGGTATAATTTCCCTAATTTCTTTCTCAGCCTGTTTATCTTTTGAGTAGAAGAAGGCTACTGATTGAGTTAATTTTATATCCAACTAGTTTACTGAAGTTGTTTATCAGGTTTAGGAGTTTTCTGGTGGAAGTTTTGGGGTCACTTAAGTATACTATCGTATCATCTGCAAATAGTGATATTTTGACTTACTCCTTTTCAATTTGTATCTCTTTGATCTTCTTTTGTTGTCTAATTGCTCTGGCTAGGACTTCCAGTACTATATTGAATAGGTAGGGAGAGAGTGGGCAACCTTGTCTAGTCCCTGATTTTAGTGGGATTGCTACAAGTTTCTCTCCATTTAGTTTGATGTTGGCTACTATTTTGCTGTATATTGCTTCTCTGACAAAGAAGATAAAACTATCCAATGGAAGAAAGGCAGCATTTTGAACAAAAGGTGCTGGTTGAACTAATGGTGGTCAGCATGTAGAAGAATGCAAATGGATCCATTCTTATTTCCTTGTACAAAAAAAAAAAAAAAAAAGCTCAAGTCCAAGTGGATCAAGGCCCTCCACATAAAACCACATACACTGAAACTAACTGAAAAGATGGGGAAGAGCCTCGAACATATCGACACAGGGGATATTTTCCTGAACAGAGCACCAGTGACTTATGCTCTAAGATCAAGAATTGACAGATGGGACTTCATAAAATTACAAAGCTTCTGTAAGGCAAAGGACACTGTCAATAGGAAAAAATGGCCACCAACAGATTGAGAAAACATCTTTACAAATCCTATAACTGGTGGAGGGCTAATATCCAATATATATAAAGAACTCAAGAAGTTAGACTTCAGAAAATCAAATAACCCTATTAAAATTGGGATACAGAGCAAAACAAAGAATTCTCAACTGAGAAATACCGAATGGGTGAGAATCACCTAAAGGAATGTTCAACATTGTTAGTCATCAGGGAAATGCAAATCAAAACAACCCTGAGATTCCACCTCACACCAGTAAGAATGGCTAAGATCAAAAACTCAGGTGACAACAGACGCTGTCAATGATGTGGAGAAAGAGGAACACTCCTCCATTGTTGTTAGGATTACAAGCTGGTAAAACCACTTTGGAAATTAGTCTGGCAGTTCCTCAGAACATGGGACATAGTATTACCTGAGGATTCAGTTATATCACTCCTGGCCATATACCTAAAAGATGCTCCAACATATAACAAGGACACATGCTCCACTATGTTCATAGCAGCCTTATTTATAATAGCCAGAATCTGGGAAGAACCCAGATGTCCTTCAACAAAGGAATGGATACAGAAAATGTGGTACATTTACACAATGAAGTACTGCTCAGCTATTAAAAACAATGAATTCATGAAATTCTTAGGCAAATGGATGGGACTAAAAAATTATCATCCCGAGTGAGATAACCCAGTCAGAAAAGAACACACATGGTATGCATTCACTAATAAGTGAATATTAGCCCAAAAGCACAGAATACCCAGGATACAATTCACAGACCACATGAAGCCCGAGAAGAAGGAAGACATTCAGTCTGAGCACAGGGACCCTAATGGAAGAGTAAGGGATAGGACTGAAGGAACTGAAGGGGTTTTCGACCCCATAGGAAGAACAACAATATCAACCAACCAGACCCTCACAGAGCTCCCAAGGACTAGACTACCAACCAAAGAGTACATATGGAGGGACCCATGTCTCCAGCTGCATATGTAGCAGAGGATGTCCTTGTTGGGCACCAATTCGAGGATAGGCCCTTGGTCCTATGAAGACTTGACAGCCCAGTGTAGGGAAATGCCATGAGGGGGAGGCAGGAGTAGGTGGGAGGGTGGAGAAACACCCTCATAGAAGCAGGGGAGAGGGGATGGGACAGGAGGTTTCGGGGGGCATCTGGGAAAGGGATAACATTTTAAATGTAAATAAAGAAAATATCAAATTAAAAAAAAAGAACTACTACAGCTGATTAACATATTTAACATATTTAGAAAAGTATCAGAACACATAATTAACGTAAAATCAAGAGCTCTTCTATGTATCATTTACTCCCATTTACACTTTCTTAAGGCTGATGGATGACAGTTGATAGATACTTTTCTTCAGTGTTTAAAGATGGTTTTTAGAATGGTGAAAATTAATAAGAGTGATTAGTTGTGGGTTGTGAAATGTGTGTTCTTCACCTAAAACCCATCCCTTAAGGATTGACTTAAGTTAGACTTTCTGTTTTCCTCCCATAATTTAAGAAATATTAAAACCAAAAACTCAGAATTTAAATACATGTAGTTCTAGTCCACTAAACTACCACCCTGGCCCCTGAAACCTTTGGTTGAAATAAGTAAACTACAGATTTGTAATTTTTAGAAAACATTGCATAACTGGTAGTGATAGTCCTTACCAAAAATGATGAAAGTAAAAACCAATAGGGAATTAAAAATGAAAGAAATATTATCTGCAGCTTTTGTGTATTATACATTTAGAAGGTTTATAATGAACACAATATGAACAATTTTTAGTGTTAAAGGACATAGTCCACATAACATATTAACTATAATTCAAACTGTAACAAATGTAAAATAATGTATAAAGTATATATTATAACATTATAAATGAATGAAACCAAAACAAAAGCAGATAAATATTTAGGATAATTACCAATTTTTTTTTTTGTTGAAGGACATTGTTGTTGTAATTCATGAATCAATAAAAACTCCAAGGGGATACTTGAAAATACTTTATGGAAAATTTAAAAATGTCTGTCTGTCTATTTATCCATCTATTATCTCTATTATCTATCCATCACTCATCTGTTTTTGTTACCTTTAAAAATGTATAAGTGAACCAAAATTAAAGATAAATATATGCTGTTTAATATTGTTCTAGGAAAATAATGTCTTGAATTAATGATCCAAACTTTACATATGTGAAATTTGATTACAAGAAACCCAGGGCAAGGACTTGACAGGTAAGATAATAATTATAAATCAATTAAATTGAATGGCAGATAAAATGATTTAATGTCTAAAATAAAGTTGTGTTTCATAAAAACAACTCTAAGTATAAATTTTGTTATATTTTAGTATTATCCATTAGAAGCCTGTATGTTTTCTAAAGAGAGAGAAAGGCAGTGGATCTGGATGGAGGGGATGTGGAGAGAACCTGGAAGTGGTAGAGAGAGGGGAAACCATAATCAAGATCTATTAAGTAGGCATTAAAACCTATTTTCAATTAAAAGAAAAACAAATGAATGAATGAATAAGTAAGTAAATAAATAAATAAATAAGAGACTTTTAGAAAATAAAATAATAGTGATTATTTGGAAGAAAATATATACCTGAAAAACGCTTTGAAAAACATAACAAAATTAAATATAAAATAAAAGTTATCAGGTCAGAGATAAGACAAGTGAAGGAAAAATGAATAGAAGGTACAAGAATCAGGGTCCCCTGGTTCACACTCTCATGAGACACTGTTCTAAGCAAACAAGAGCCTGTTACTTTTTACTTTGATGTGATGATATACTTTGTGCATTATTTTAGTTTCACTGTCACTCTATGAAAATATGGTAATTAGTGTTTTGTGATAAACTTTCTAGATATACAAAGAGAGTTTATTTAAGAAAACATATGCTTGTTTCTAGTGCATCAAATTTAGCCACATTAAAATCTGGCAATTTTCTGAGAAAACAGAATGCTCTTCACATGCCCGTGTCGGTGATATCTCCAGGGAGATTTCTTTTAGCTGAGAGGTAGTTTTCAAAAAGCTACTTCTAAAGCCATTCAATTGCATTCAGCTAATGGAACTTTATTGGAAACCAAAACAATTGTATGAGGGAAAAAGGAAACAAAATTGATGTTGAAAGACATTCAAAGAGCTAAAGTGGAAATATTAAACCAAATATGAAGTCTGTATCAATGTTTATTAGTAACTGGATTTGTGTGTGTGCTGGGGTTAACCCCATAGCTGTGTGCATAGCAGGTAAACGCTGAAGGTGAGCTACACCCCCAGACCAGTAATTGGAAATGTTTGTGTTGCACTTGAGCTAGGAGAGAGAACATTGCCTTCAATTGTGATATACTGGTATTCATATGGCCATTGAAACAACAGAAAACTCCTGAACAGCAAACAATAGGAAGCAGGTTGGCAGAAAATGATAACCACTATTTGTAAAGAATTGTCAGGATTTTGCCAGAATGTTGCAATAGCTAATTTTAAATATGATCTAGTATTCTTTTTATAAAACAGGAGAAAATACTAACAAATGATTAGTTTAATTTAGAACAAAAGCTCTTTTAATTTTTATGACCTGAGGCCCCTTTCAGGATTGGCACAAAATAGTTCAGTTACTATAATGTTCCATGGCTGGGAGCTAATGTGGCTATTTTAAATCCAAATAATAATAGCATAGTCTAGTTATGAATAGGTTAAAAAGAGATTGAACTTCAGCACCTATCTGAATTGATGTAGACAGATTATTTTCACCTCAGTGTCATGCTTAATAAACGACCAACTTCTGACCCTCAAGAGTACTTAGCTATATTAAAAGCATAAATATTACAATGATATTTTCAAAGTCTCTAAAACAAGGACCAAAACCTTTTCTTAGATGCAAACTCTTTGGCATTTGGCCAACTTTCTGTCCAAAATAATAGATGGATCAATGGCTCATGAGGCTGCACCTCCTAGAAAAATAATAATGAAATATTTATGAAGAACTTCCGGGTACTGTTTTGGAATAGATCAATATTCAAGTTAGTAAGAATGAGAAGGCAGCAATTGATTTGTGGTTAAATTCAAGCACACCTCATGTTTAGCTCTTTCTGATGAGACAAGAATTCCTCGAGTGTATGACCTGGAGCCTGATAAATTCTCTGACTTCAGCAAGCATTGAAGAGGTAGAAGTTTTAACTGTAGCCACAAAAATTTCCAGTAAAGGCAGAAAACAGAAACATAGGACAATCTAAGAAAAGAAAAGAAAAAAAAAAAAGAGCATAAACCTAGAAGAGTTGTATTCCCTACCGTGGTGGTTTGCATGAAAATAGCCCCTGTTGGCTTAGGGAGTGCACCACTAGGAGGTGTGGTGTTGTTGGAGGAGGTGTGTCCTTGAGGTTTCAAAAGCTTACACCTGGCAAGTGTGTCACTGTCCCTTACTGCTTCCTGTGGATCCAGATGTAGGACCCTCAGTTACTGCTCCAGCACTATGTCTGCCTGCATGTTGCCATGCTTCCTGACATGACGATCATGTAGAGGAGCTCTGAATGTTTTCCTGAATAAGAGCTGCCTATATAAGAGTTGTCTCTTCACAGCAATAAAACCCTATGATACCCACTAACACATTTCTCCATTAAAAATCCCGCCTATTTTAATATTTAAATGCAACAATTATTCTACAGATGTGGTTATGTGTTAATTAATAAGCCAATCAGAGAAGATGCAGATGATATTAAGGGCATTGTCTACATTATGGTCACCTACCCATCTTAGACATAAATGTGAATATGATATCACTTGGATTTATCATACCCTTTCCTTAGAAATGGAAAAATAGACAGGACTTAAGAAAGATATAGAACTACTGGCCAGAAAGTTGTCTTGACAAACACAGTGTTTTAAGGTCTTTGGTAGCAAGAAAACCTGCCTTGATTTCAGTTATTTTAAAAGCCTAATGAATCTAATTGTTAAACTTATAAAGAAAAAATATTTATTCATTTATTTTGATGCAATATTTTGCACTTTCTGCTCCATAATGGGTTGACCTCAGTACCATGGGTGAGGCAGGAAGATTGTGTTGAGGTGAGATGTCTCATGGCAAAACACTCACCTCATGATCAAGAGTTACAAGAAAAGGAGGAAATGACTGGATTCCATTATCTCTCGAAAGGGCTGATCCAGAGCCTCCTCATGACCTCCTGCTACTCCTCACCACTGAGGGCTCCACCAACATCAGCACCATCCCAGGGACCATATATGGTGTTTAAGAGTCACCGAACTTTAGACTATTAGATTGATATTGCCAATATAAATGTCCGTTAAGAAATATAGAAATCTGCGCCATGGAAATAGGTCAGTCACTAAAGTGCTTACTTGCCTTGCAAACATGGTGGTCCAAGTCTGATCACCAGAAGCCATATTAAAGAAGCCAGTCATGGTGACATGTGCTTGAAATTCCACCAATAGGATAATCCTTTGGGCTTGTTGGTCAGTCAGCCTAACTTAAACTTAATTAGTGAGTCCCAGGGCAAGTGCGGAACCCAGATTCAACAACAAAGCAGATGACACCCCAAGCAACTTCGGCCAATGGCTTCTTGTTTCCATGCATACATGAATAATGAATACATGAATAAATGTACGAACACTACACAAACACACACACACACACAAATACAAACATGAATACTCACAAACACAGATACACAGGTGTGGAGAAATTATGGAATCTTTAACTCATTTGAGTTAAAAGTTTGGTTACCAAACAGAAATGAGAAGGGAAGGCAGGTAGAAGAATATTTTAGAAAGGAACCATTAAAGAAAGTGTTTAAAAATATTAAATATCACTTATCAAGAATTTGAAAGAATATTATATAATTTACTTGTTGAAGATTATTAGAAGCTGAAAAATAATGACATTTTTTTTTAACTTTCTGGTTTCTGACATCTGCATTCCATAAATGTCTCTGTGTTTACAGGCTACTTAGTCTAGAACAATCTTTATTACAGTTAGGCAGCTCTGGAAAAGTCTGGAGTCCAGATTTTTCCAGAGCCCTCTGTGACCTCTCCTCTAGCCTCTTCCTTTTTGTTCTCTGTACTAGTCACCAAATACCCGGTGTCAAGGTGTCAACCTCTCCCAACTCCCCCCAGGCAGCACCTTGCTTGGCTCACTGTCCCTATCAGTTGCTATGCTCCTCTTGCCTAATATCATCTGGATCATCTGGGTGTAAAGTGACATTCTACAAGTCCATTTTATTCTCTTGTTCAGTGTCTGGACTCAAGTTCACAGAATGCATTTCTAGATAAGCATGTTCTTAACCACATCTCTATGAACCTTCTCATCACTAGATATATTTAGTCTGCAATCAGAAGGCTATTTCTGTCCATTCTGTTAGCTATTAGTTCTGGAAGTGGCAGAGTGCTGAACTACAGCTGTTAACAGCTGTTCTGTGCCTATTGGCACTTACACAGTGATTCAGAAATTTTCTTAATTCTACCTTTCTTGTGGATATTTTTTAAAGATATTAATCAACGTGTAAGAAGTATCTTGCTGGGGTTAAAGAAGTGTGGTTTCCACGTCTACACACACCACATGAGGATTTACCAGCTTCAAGGACATTTCTGCTAAGTGAACCTGACATTTTTCTTCCCAATGGGCTGGCTGTAGTACTTGGTTTTATTATTAGAAGATGATTTTTAAAACGGCAGCACAAATTTGTCTTCTAATAAGATAAGAAGGAAAGGGCAAGACGTTCCTGCCAAAGAGATTGTTTGCTGAGGACTGAAGGCAGACTTCCCATTTCAAATGGTGTCTAGGGAAATTTCTATTTAACACCAGTGCCAGGAGTAAATTGGTGGGTCAGCAGATCTCCAGCAGCCCCACCGGTGGCTGGTGAGATGGCTTAGTGATTAAATGCTTTCTTTACAAAAAAATGAAGACAAGAATTCTGATACTTACAACCCACATAAAAGCTCTATGGGAATGATAGGTCACCAGTAGTTACTGTCTCAGAAATGGAGATGGGATCCTCAGAGCAAGTTGACTAAGACTAGTGGTTTAAGGGAACTGTTGGTTTAACTAGGAGACCCTACTTGAATGAACAAAGTGGAGGGGGAAGCTATGATATTGATCCCCAGGCTTCCTGATATGCATACATATATACATAAAAAGACGTGGGGCATGTGTCAGTCAACTTTGTATAGGAAAAACTGGATGGAGAGCAAGGGGGTCTCAGGCCTCTGTACCTCCTCAAAGAGTCCTGATCTACCATACATGGCATTAGATCTAAGATGGCTCCCAAGAAAGCAGATAGGAACTGAGACCAGGGTGGTGGCCACTTCCCTCTTCTTCATGGAAATTCTAAAGGTGACAATGCTCCACCCTTACCCCTCCACTCCACTCCTTCTGAATTACCTCATCAGGCCATGGCTTTCATTGGGGCATAGTGACAGTGTGATGAGATGAGGCCTAGGATTTGGGGCTTGAGATTGGCTCAATCACTGTATATAAGCTTATGTACTGCACAGGAAATTTAGATTTGCACCCTGATCCTGATTGTCACCTCTTAACCCATCTCCCACCCAATCCTCAGCTCTGTTCCCATGTAGACACAGGGAACACATCATCACAGTAGGATCACATTAGACATGTCGCCTGTTTTATCAGTACTTTACTCAAAATGAAAAACTAAATAGCCATTTTTCATATAGGAAAGAGTCTTGAGTCTCAACCAGAACTTTCTAGGTTATTTTGATGGATAGAGGTATATAAAGTAATGAGTACAAAAGTGATAAATTAGAACTATGTAGCAGATTAACCACATATTTAATCATATAGAACTGAATAAATTCCTGAAGAATGTAGGGAGTAGACAGAAGAATGGATGTAAATCCTTTCCTTAAAGGCAGAATATTTAATAGATACGGGAAAGACATTTTATTTCCCACTCAAGTGGATGTTGTAGACAGTAAGCTAACTTTCCAAGGGTGCGTTAAGGAGGCTTTAAAGATGACCCATGTGGCAATGAAAGAACAGTGGTGACTATGTACTCCCCATTTTGACAAAATTATTGTAAGTATAAAGGAAATTATTGTATCAAAGACTCTGTCTTTTACAAAGTTAAGGAAGATTTGTTAGTTTTATTGTGGTTGTCTCAAAATAAAATCCCAACAATGGTTTAAGAATAACAGCAGAAATCTCATGCATACATCAGAAAGCTTTAAGTCTGAATTGGATTTTACTGAATCAAAAGAAATTGCCAAAAGGATTGTAGTTTTTTTGTTTTTTTTCCTTTAAGTTCTATGGAAAAATCCATTGCTTTCTTTTTTTTTTTTCCTTTCTGGTAGGAGTTACCCATAGTCTTTAACCCAGAGCCCCTCTCCCAAAGGTACATGCTGCTTTTTCTCTGGTTTGCTCAGCCACCCACTCCTGCTTAGAAGGTAGCTTGTGTTCCAATCCTGTGTAATCTTGCCGTCTCATGCTTTGCCATGTGAATTCTTCTTACAGTGCAATTTTATCACATTCATAGGTTCTGTGAATTCAGAATTGGATATTTTGCATAACTCCTTTTCTCTTTGTCAGAGAAAAAAATTGAGACTAATTGATATCCAGAGTTCAATCAGTTATTTTACAAATTAGAAGAAAATTCTAGAAATTAACATCTTTGGAGAAATGTGTGTACAGATAAATAGAATTCAATTCTGAATGCCTGTTACCCCAGCAGCAAAGTGGGTATCTATGAAAGTGTTTCTGCAGTTTAAGAGTGAAATCAGTATGATAAAAAAAAAAAAAACAAAAAACTTAGCATTATAAATATCTGCTAGAAATGACAAGTGTCTACATAAAATGCTATTGTTTACATTTAAATTACTCTTGGGCCACTCTGAAGACATAGATGAATAATTAATTATAAATGAAAGTAGAGAAGGAAAAAAATAATCCTATAAACACTGAAAAAAGAACTTAAAAGTAAAAAACGTGGGTAAGAAGGAGCTGAAGGGGTTTACAACCGCATAGGAAGAACAACATCAACCAACCAGACTCACCAGAGCTCCCAGGGACTAAACCACCAACCAAAGAGTACACATGGAGGGACCCATGGCTCCAGCCACATATATAGCAGAGGATAACCTTGTTGGGCATTAATGGGAGGAGAGGCCCTTGGTCCTGTCAAGGCTTGACACTCCAGTGGAGGGGAATGCGAGGACAGGGAGGAGGGAGTGGGTGGGTTGGGGAACACCCTCATAGAAGGAGGGGGAAAAGGGATGGTATAGGGATTTCTAGGGGCGAAACTGGAAGAGAGGATAACATTTGAAATGTAAATAAAGAAAATATACAATAAAAATAAAATAAAAAAGAATTGAGGCTTTAAAAATAATATTTATTTATTTATTTATTTATTTATTTATTTATTTATTTATTTTTACACTCCAGACTCCATTTCCCCCTCCCTCCACTCTCCCACCACCTCACACCCCACACCCCAAACTTCCCCCCACCCCTGTCTTCTCCACGAGGCTGCTCCCATCTCTCACCCCCACACCACCTGACCGCAAAACTCCATGGGGACCCCCAGGCTCCCGAGGGCCAACCGCATTCTCTCCGACTGAACACAGACTCGGCAGTCCTCCTCTGCACATATGCTGGGGGCCCCATATCAGCTGGTATACGCCTGCTCTTCTGGTGGTCCAGTGTTTGAGAAATCTCTGGGCCCAGACCAACTGAGACTGCTGGTCCTCCCACAGTGTCGCCCTCCTTCTCAGCCTCCCTCAGTCCTTCCCCGATTCAACCATAGGAGTCAGCAGCTTCTGCCCATTGGTTGTGTGCAAATATCTGCATCTGACTCAGCTGCTTCTTGGGTGTTTTGGAGTGCAGTCATGTAAGCGCTGTATAGCTTCAGTAATAGTGTCAGGCCTTGGGACCTCCGCTGAGCTGGATCCCACTTTGGATCAGTCACTTCCTTCCTTCCTTTCCTCAGGCTCCTCTCCATTTCCATCCCTGTAGTTCTTTCAGACAGGAACAATTATGGATCAGAGTTTCATCTGTGGGATGGCATCCCCCTCCCTCATTTGATAGCCTGTCTTCCTGCTGGAGGTGAAATAATTTTGGCTTTTAAATTTTTCAGAAGTGGATATTATCTATAAAGTAAAAGATAACCGTGCTACTGTCTACAGGCTCACAAAAGCTAAGTAACAAAGGTGGCTCAAGGGGAGAATACACGGATCTCCCTGGGAAGGGGAAACAGAATATTGTTTGAGGGGGAACTGGCAGAGAATGGGGATGGAATAGGAGGGATTGAGTGGGTCATGGGAGGGATGGAGGGAGATAGTACTGGGCTGGAATTGGAGGGCATTTGGAGGGTGAGGGAGAAATCTAGTGCAATGGAAGCTCCCTGGAATCTATGATGCTGACCTTAGTGAAGACTCCTAGTAATGGATACAGAGCCTGAACCGGCCAGTTCTGTATCTAGGCAAGGCTTCCAGTGGAGGCACTGGGGCACTAACCCTACAAACTGTTCTGTCTGCAGGATGTGCAATATGTGCTGGGGTAAAGGTGGTACAGAACTTGTGGGAGTGGCCAACCCATGACTGGTCCAACTTGAGACCTAATCCATGAGAGGGAGCACGTGCCTAACACTACCTGGAGGGTCAGGAACCGGAGGCTAGATAACTGAGAAATCTAGGATAGAAACACACATGACTGGCAAAAAAAAGTCAATGAAATGATTCCTAATGATATTCTGCTATACTTGTGGAAAGAATCCTTGCCTAATCTTAAGAGAGGCTTCACTCAGCAACTGTTAGGAACAAATGCAGAGACACACAACCAATCATTAGATGGAGCTTAGAGAATTTTACAGAAGACCGGAGGAAGGATTGGAGGAGTCAGAGGGTCAAGGACACCACAACTACATGACCCACAGAATTAACTAACCAAGGCTTATAAGGGCTCACAGAGACTGAAGTGACATCCAGGAAACCTGCATCAGTCTGACCTAGGTCCTCTGTAAATATGTTATGGTTGTGTAGCTAGGTGTTCCTATGGGACTCCTAACTGTGGAAGTGGAGATGTTTTTGACTCCTTTTCCTGCACTTTGTTTCCTTTTCCTCCTATTGTGTTGCACTGTCCAGGATTCCTCTTTGAGTCCAACCCTGTCACATAGTAGCTTCCATGTCTCCATAGATCCTCTAATCCTTCAGCTTCCATGCTGCTAAAACAAGCATGATATGGGAGATTTTTACCAGTTATCAGGTTTGGCTGCCATGCTAAGAGGCAGGGTTGGTCCCCTGAACAGAAGTCGATTTTGTTTCAGTGATGTTGGTCTCTTAGTAATTACCTATGATTCTTCAGTTCCAGATTACCAATATCCATTGTTCTAGTGAAGCAAAGACTTTATTATGTGCATAGGTTTTTAATCCAAAATTACACATGGAAAGTCAAAATAGATTTCTTGTTTCCCATGAAAACTAACAAACACTAACAAAGGACCCACTATGTACATTGTTTTCAACATTAAGTTCCCACAAATGCTCCTTAGGCCCTGAAAACTTAATGACTTTTGCACCAGCAATCTCCCAAATTTTCCATTTTCCTGAAACAAAATAGTTCAAGACATAACTGGTACATGGTCAAGTCCATTACTGAAACACCACATTTCTGGTACCAATTTCTGTTCCAGTTTGCTTTATTTTGCTATAATAATAAAAAAAAAGCATGACCAAAAACAACTCAGTGAGAAAAAGGTTTATTTGGTTTATACTTCTAGTGCACAGTTCATCATTGAAGGAAGTTGGAGCAGGAACTCAAGCTGAGACAGAATATACTGTTCACTGCTTTGATCAGCTACATTTCTTGTACATCAGAAGCCTACCTACCTAGTGAAGGCACTGCCTCTCAGTGGGATGTCCAACCATCCTATATCAATTACCAATTAAGAAAATGCTTCACAGAGATGGCCAAAGACCAATATGATCTGAGGTTATTTCTTTCTAGGTGACATTCATATTTTGTTTCAAGTTGACAGCTGAAGTAAATTACGAAAGGTTAAGAACCTATTGTCTGGTTTTAGAATATTGTACTTACAAGGTAGAAAGGGATAACTGAAAGATTCCTTTTTGAATGACAGTTGACAATTGTTAGGGTAACTAGGCAATGGTTGTAAATTAAAGAATGTTAGGTGATTGATAAATATCTCTCCTACCTGCCCATTTTTGGGGTCAGTAGGGAAGGCAGGAAGGGGAACAATCTGTAGAAACAAGTTGCTTAAGTTCTGGAATTGTCACTGTTCAACAAGACAGGTAGAATATTACAAAACGTTTTGGACTTGGCTAACAAACAGAAGTGGTGATGACTTCAGGGTTCTTCATGCTTACATCGAGATACGACGCATGTTTTGTTACATTTAATGAACATTGCTAAATGATGTGTTTAGAACCTTTTATAAGAAAAGAAAACTGTAAATTTTTTGTTGCCTGTTTCTCAGATTTTTAGCATCATCCAAAATGTCAGAATAACAATTAAAGTTGCATTTAGCAATCTGGAGCATATATTCGCATACATGTTAAATAGCATGTGGCAATGTGAAGGAAATGTATAGACTCTCAGAACGTACATGTACATGAGGAAAAAGAGCAAGAAGTTAAGAATTTTAGAATGGAAAGAATTTGAAAAGAAAGGTAGAAAAGAACAGGAAATAAAAATCCAAAATTTATCCCAGGTTATGTCAATTTGAATGGCTTCTATGGAAATACTGACTAAAAAAATGCACATTCCAAATTTGACATTGAACTTTTATAATAAATGGCATAGATAAATATTTCCTAACTACTAAATAAATTGTCTTAAATTATAGTGAATTAAAAGAATATTCTCTTTTAAAAATAGTTGAGAGTCCCTTGTGTTACAAGGAGTAAAATGATATCCAGTAAGTAAAAGAATTATAGATTTCATTTTCAAGGAAATTTGTAATTTTGTACTGAACATATCTATACAGTGTTTTTTTTAGAACTAATGAATGCTATGTATTAGTTTATGTTATCTAAATATTGTTGAGAGAAGAATAGCTGATGTTGCCTTATGTAACTAGTGACATCATAGATATGCTAAAATAAGGTTTATTAATAGTATACAATATTTCCTTTTAGTGATTCTGTTTTTTACACTGTTTCTTTTCCTAATGATAGTTGCCTGGGGATCTATTTCAATTTGGATTTCCAGGGTTTGAAGATGAACTCATTATCCATGTAACTATGTATCCATCTTGTTCTTTATATGGTATTCACAGCATGAGAAGACTAAATCTCCTCTAGGCTATCTAATGAATTTGAGCTCGTCATTCTCTATAAAATCACAGTAAGTTGTATAAGTTGTTTCAACAAATTTAAAATTACCAACTACTTTAATTTCAGTGGGATAGAATTCAGTTAATTTAAAGCATCTTTATAGCTTATTCTTTAATTTTTAAGCTTATTAAATAAGGGTTTCCTAAACTTTTCTATTATCAGCCCTTTTAGTCCAAGAGAATTTTATGTAACTCTCAAGAACATAGTCATATAAGCCAGGTATGCAAATTAAACATGTATTGATAATAAAATAATAAATTTATTTAAAACAAGTCCTTTGTATATATTACTTTATTGTTTATTAAAGATAAAAGAAATTTGCACACAGATGAGATGAACATGCTAAATGATCATGGTGTTCTTCATAGCAATAGTAACCCCAACTAGAACAGCTCTTGGAATCAGGATACTAGAATATTTAGTAAATCTTAATTATAAATATTATCATATTTAATGGAAATTTATGCACATATAATAGAATTTAAATGAATTTATAGTTGATTCCTTGTTAATTATCCACATTGTAATGTTTGTAGAATAAAGGTTATTTATTCTGCTGGTTGGAAAATCATAGTTTATTTTTCTCTAGGATGAGAGAAGATGATTGGAACAAGAATAATTTTACTTCTTTCTTTTAATCTGGAAATTATTTTTTTAGTTGTTTGTGTGTGTTTATGCACACACATATGCACACATTCTAGAGCACATGTATAGAGGTTAAAGGACAACTTCATGGAGAACTTTCCTCCTAACTTTGTACAGATTCTCAGGATTAAGCTAAGATCATCTGGCTTTCATGTCAGATGCTTGTATTCAACAAGGCTCCTACTGACCTGCTTTCTTCCTTTATATTCAGTATGGAATCCGAGCCCATGGATGGTGTCAGGGCAAGCATCCTTCCTCAGTTAATGGAAACATGCTCACAGACATCCCAAGTCTCAACAACACCAGAAACATTTATTTTTATCTAATCCATCTCATAATCAAAATTAAGCATTAGAGGAGGTAGACAAGTCATCAGGAATAATAAAGCATAAGATCTGAGTGAAAACAAAGGCAAGAAAGGCAGTGAGTAGCTTAGCTGGGGAGAAGATCAATAATTTCAAGGAGGGGTTCAGAATGAACTGTAGCTCTTCTTTTCCAAGGGCACAGAACTTGGCCATTTAAGTTTTGCAAGGTGTATTCTGATTTGGCCACCTACTGCTACAATTCCACCTAAAATAAACCACCCAAAATGTAGTGTCTTAAGACAATAAAACTTTATGGTCTTCATGGATTCTGTAGTTAGGCATTGGGCAGAAGAGCTGAAGTTGCCTGGCCTAGGGCCATGGCTGGGACAGGTGGCAATGATTCTAATGGGCAGACCATTATGGTCTAGATTCTTCACTCACAGGTTTGTCACTTGGATGGAAAAAGGACAAATGGTATGCTTGACTATGACTGAAGACTCTGTAGATGATCTGTCCAGTGACAGGTTGCTTCTCAACATGGTGGCCTCTGGGAGGTTAGACTGTCATGCCCTCATGTTGTCTGTCATGGTGAGTGAAAAGTGCCTATTCATGATATATCTTTAGGAGTTACATAGAACCCTTTCATCTATCCTTTATAAACTGAGGGAGGAGGAATATATATATATATATATATAATATAATAATATATGAATTATAAAATAAATATGAATATACATAATGAATTAATGAATTATATATGCATAATATATAATATATTATTCAGGTATATACATATATATCATATATATCTATATCATATCTATCTATCTATCTATCTATCTATCTATCTATCTATCTATCTATCATCTATCTATATCTATATTTCACCTTACATTCCTTTCATTGCTCCCCTCTAGGTGACCCCTCCCACAATCCTTCCCCCCATCCCCAATCCCCTTCTCCTCTGAGAGGTTGTAGGTCCCCATGGGTATTCTCCAACCCTGGAACATCCTTTCCCAATGAGGCCAGACAAGGCAATCCAACTAGAATATATCCCACGAACAGGCAACAGCCTTTGGGGAACCCCCGACTCTATTTGTTTGAACCCACATGAAGACCAAGTTGCACATCTCCTCCATATGAGCAGGGAGGTCTAGGTCTAGCCTAAGTATACTTTTTGTTTAGTGGATCAGTCTCTAAGAGCCACAAGGGTTCAGGTTAGTTGACCCTATTGGTCTTCCTGTGGAGTTCTATCCCTTTTGGGGCCCACAATCCTTCCCCCTACTCTTTCAAAGAGTTCTCAAACTCTATTCTCTGTTTAGCTGTGGTACCTGCATCTGTTTCACTCAGCTACTGGGTAGAGCTACTCAGAGGAGAATCACACTAGACTCTTGTCTGCAAGCACAACAGAGTATCATTAGTAGTGTCAGGAATTGGTGTTTACCCAATGGATGGGTCGCTAGTTAAACTGGTTATTGGTTGGCCATTCTGTCAATCTCTGCTCCATCTCTGGCCCCTGAATTTCTAGTAGACAAGATAAATTTGGGTCTAATGTTTTGTGGATGGGTTAGTGTCCTTATGATTTTACTGATGTTCCTGCATAGCTGGAGAAGGTGGCCTCTTTAGGGTCCATATCTGAATGCTGTGAGTCATAGCTAAGTCAATTCTATTGATTTCTGGATGTCTCCCTTATCTTAAGTCTCTGTCATGTGTTGGAGACGCCTTGCCTAACTCCCTACCCTTTTAGTTGCAGATTTATATTAATTCTCATGGCCATCTGGCCATCTCTTGTGTCCTTCCCCAAATCTGATCCTGAGTCCTCAATTTCCCTCTTCCCTTCCTCTTTCCAACCCAGTTCTCCCTCTCTATTTGCATTTTATGATACTTTATTTCCCCTTTTAAGTGAGATTCAAGCATTCTCACTTGGGCCTTCCTTCTTGTTTAAATTCTTTGGGTCTGTATAGTGTAGCATGATACCTGAATTTTGTGGGTAATATCCACTTATAAATGAGGACATAACATGCATGTCCTTCTGGGACTGGGTTACCTCACTCAGGATGATATTTTCAAGTTCCATGCATTTGCCTACAAAATTCATGATGTTTTGTTTTTCACAGCTGAATAGTATTCCATTGTATAGATGTACCCCATTTTCTTTAGCCATTTTCCAGTTTCTGGCTATTATGAATAAAGCTGCTATAAACATAGCTGAGCAAGTGTCTTTTGGGTTGTTGGAACATTTTTTGTGTATATGCCCAGGAGTATATAGCTGAGTCTTGAGGTAGAACAATTCCCCATTTTCTGAGAAACCTTCAAATTGATTTACAAAGTGGTTGTACAAGTTTGAACTCCCACTAGCAATGGAGTGCAAACTTAATTCTCACCAGCATGTACTACCACTAGAGATTTTGATCTTAGCCATTCTGATGGGTGAAACCTCAGAGCTGTTTTGATTTGCATTTCCTGGATGACTAAGTCCAGGAACATTTCTTTAAGTGCTCCTTGGACATTCAAGATTTCTCTGTTGAGAATTCTTTGCTTAGCTCTATACCCCATTTTAAAAATTGGGTTATTTGGATTGTTGGTGTCGAACTTCTTGAATTCTTTATAAATTCTAGATATTAGCCCTCTGCCATATGTAGGATAGATGAAGATCCTTTTCAAGCTGTAGGCTCCATTTTGTCCTATTGACAGTGTGTCCTTTATCTTACAGAAGCTTTTCAGTTTCATGTGGTCCTATTTATCAATTGTTGATCTTAGAGCCTCAGTCATTGGTATTCTGTTCAGGAATTTTTCTCCTATACCAACGCATTCAAGGCTATTTCCCATTTTCTCTTCTATTAGATTTAGTGTATCTTGTTTTATGTTGAGGTCCTTCATCTACTTGGACTTGAGTATTGTACAGGGTGATAAATATGGATCTATTTTTATTCTTCTACATGTAGACATCCAGATAGACCTGCACCATTTGTTGATGATGCTTTCTTTTTTCCACTGTACAGTTTTGGTTTCTTTATCAAAATACCAAGTGTCCATAGGTGTGTGAGTTTACTTCTGCATCTTTAATTTAATTTCATTGATCAGCCTGTCTGTTTCTTCACTGATACCATGGAGTTTTTGTCACTATTGCTCTGTAGTATAGGTGAAGTCAGGGATGATGATTCTGCCCAAAGTTCTTTTATTATTCAGGATTGTTTTGGCTATCCTGTGTTTTATTATATTTTCACAGAAAGTTGAGAATTGTTCTTTCAAGGTCTATAAAAATTGTGTTGGAATTTTGGTGGGGATTGCATTAAATCTGTAGTTTTTTTTTTGTAAGATGGCCATTTTCACTATATTAATCCTACCTATTCATGAGCATGGGAGATCTGTCCATCTGCTGAAATCCTCAGTTTCTTTCTTTAGGGACTTGAAGTTCTTCTCATACAGGTCTTTCACTTGCTTGGTTAGAGTTACACTAAGATATTTTATATTATTCATGGCTATTGTAAAGAGTGTTGTTTCCCTAATTTATTTCTGAGCCAGTTTATTATTTGTATAAAGGAGGGCTACTGATTTCATTGAATTAATTTTGCATCCAGCCACTTTACTGAAAGTGTTCATCATTTGTAGGACTTCTCAAGTAGAATTTTGGGGGCCAATTACATGTTGCATATTATCTGGAAATAGCAATACTTTGATTTCTTCCTTTCTGATTTGTATGCGCTTGATCCCCATTAGTTGTCTTATTGCTCTAATTAGACCTTCAAGTACTATATTGAATAGATAAAGAAAATGTGGGCAGCCTTGTCCTTTCCCTGATTTGAGTGGATTTGCTTTAAGCTTCTTAAATACTAATGTGTTGAGTATTTAGTTTGTTGTTGGCTATTGGCCTATTGTATACTATTTTGATTATCTTTATTATTTCCACCTTCAGATTTTGCACAATTTTATTTATTTCCTTCACCTGTTTAGCAGTATTTTTATGTATATATTTAAGATATTTATTTGTTTTCTCTTTAAAGAACTCTACCTGTTTGATTGTATTTTCCTGTATTTTTTAAGGGTTGTATTCATTTCCTCTTTATTTATCAACTTTATAAATTGGACGTAAGGTAATTTTCTCATACTTCCACTGTGTTATAATATTCAGGGCTTGCTGTAATAGGGTAGCTGTGCTTTCAAGGTGTCATATTGCCATGGTTTATATTGATTGTGTTTTTTCAAGAGCCTTTGTCAGCTGCATGGCTTTGGTCCTTGGATTCTCCTGTTGTAGGAGGTATTGGGAGGGGGGTTAACCTCGATAGTTCTGGTGTGCGGCCTCTACTGGATATCCTTGGGTTGTATGGTTCTGGATCATCAGGTCTGTATGGTTTAGGATCTGCAGGTCCCTGGAATGAGGGCAGAGAACTGGCAGGAGAATCAGGTTCCCCAAGAAAAGCAGACTGCTTAGGGCAGCTTGGAATACCCCAGGGGACTCAGTGAACAGTGGAGATTAATGGAGAAAAGGAAGCTAATCTGTATTATTCAGGCTCTGAAGGTCTGATGAAAGTAGGTGACGAGGTGAGGGAAGAACAGAAGTCCAGAGGGGATAGCAGGCTATTTAGGCAGCTTGACTTGCCACAGAGGACTCAGAAAGCAGGGAAGCTTACTGGTTTCTAAAGAATGTAAAATTTAGTTAATTGCTTGACTGGTACTCATTGTCTAACATTTTATTCCACTGTCAGTTTTCACCTGCTGTGCTCTTACAATGCTATATGGAGTGCTGTGTACTGTACTAATACTCTCTCCTTGTTTAACTCCAAGCAAACCCTTTCTTGTTAGGTATTGATACCATGCTCACTTTAGAGATTAAACAGCTGGGTCTGAGAACTCAAGTAGCCTGTTCAGACTTATGCAGGTATTGTTAGGACAAGTGTTGTACTACGGCATCTAGGCATATATGACTCTCGAAACAGAAACCTGAGACTGCCATTTACAAAGTTCATGATAAAGAATTGTATAATTGTATTACAAAACAACCCCCCCCAAAATTATCACATGTTTTACCTAAGATTTTTTTGTGCTCTACCACATTCAAACCTTTTTTTTTTTCTGGGGTGTTTGCAGGTTGAACTTTACTTCTTTGCTCATATTACCTCATAACTTTACGCTTAAATATAGTAAGTTAACTGAAGAATTTAAATATGAGAATGGCGACATTTGATTTTCAGGTGAGATCACCACTCTTGCGGTAATGTGGAAACAGGTTTGATGTAAGAGGTCTTTAATAGAAACAGGACATCTTTAAAGCAGGCAAGAGAGTGAGTGCAGTACAATAAGTAAGCATATGTTACAGGAGCAATGTGGTGGTTTGCAGGAGAATGACTCCCATAGGCTCATAGATTCAAATAATTGCTCCCTAGCTGATGGACTGTTTAAGAAGGGTAGGATGCATCACTTTGTCAGTGGTGTGTCACTGGGCATGGGATTTGAGTTTTCAAAAGCCCATGCTTTTCTCTTTTCTCTCTTTCTGCCTGCTTCTTGCAGGTAAGTAGCTCTCAGCTACTGCCCCAGTGCTATGCCTGCCTGTCTGCTGCCATACTTCTCACCATGACTGTCACAGTTTCATTCACCTTCTGAAATTGCAAGCAAGCCCCCAGTTAAATGATTTGTATTATAAGTTTCCTTGGCCATGGTGTCTCTTCACAGCAATAAAACAAATCTAAGACAAGCAGTGATAATATCATTGAAATGTTTGTAGTTATTGAATAACATGACAAATGCTATTTGTACTGTTATGTTTATACTGATTGTATTATTTGTATCTTTGCAAAGCAAATGGTGAATGAAATGAACAATACTTGATAAAGATAACTTGGAAATCAGGACCATTCAAATAAAAACCTTCTACTTAAAGCAGTATCATGATGTTTGTAGAGGTTTCAAGGAAAGGAGAAGGGGAGTTGGCAAGTCCTATCAGTTGGGCCATGTTTCTCCAAGGTACTGATAATCCAAGTGGACAGACAGATTTCACTTTGTTCTTGGCAGTATTGCAAAGCTTATAGAAGAGGAACTGAACCTAAGTCCCATCAAAAGGAGTTCTCCTGGTGAATATCCTTTATCATTCATTGGGACCTGAATAACTACACGTGGGAAGCCAAGACCTAGAACATTATAATTATACCTCTTGAATTTTTGCAGCTGAATTGAGATGACTCCAGCATACTGGGGTCCTGGATAAAAACAGACTATATCCTCTCTGGATAAAGGTAATATCTTAGGACTCAAGTAATTTCCTACATCAATTTTACAAATATATCTGATATGAAAAGGAATTAGGTATAAGGAAGCACAGGATACTGTGAGCCAAAACTCGAAGGAAGCAGAGAGTCCTAAGAATGCCATTCACTTAATGGGACAGACATTAAAACAATGCATGTCTCCTGGAAATGAAATGTTCAATAGCTTTGGGAAGATCTATAAATTATTTTCCAAAATCAAGCAACTTATACATGAGACTGAAACATTACTTACTCCTCATAATATAAAAAGAAGGGCTGGAGAGATGGCTCAGTGGTTAAGAGCACTTTATGTGCTCTTGTATAAAACTCAAGTTCAGTTCCCAGCATTTCCATTGGTGAGCACACCACTATCTCTATCTCTGTTTCCAAGAGGTCAGATACCCTCTTCCGGTCTTCATGAAAATGTGTGCACACACACACATAAAGTAAATAAAAATAAATGTTCAGAAGGTATAATTTGTCTTTGTTTTAGAATTCTCTGAGTTCCAGGGTCCACAGTTTAATACTCAGTAGATTCAGAAAATGCATGGCTACTATTTCTTCAATATTCCATTGGCTGTGCATTCGCCTTTCCTGTTGAGGTAACTGATGCAGAATGATGTTCCACACATCTCGTGCTTTCTCCAGCTTGTGATTAGTACTGTTACCTTTCTTCAGGCTCAACAGCCCTTTCATTAATTGTCTCTAATTTTCTGAGAATTCAGTTAAAGGAAACCTTTTTGCTTTTGATGATTTTTTAAAATGCACATCATTTAATATTTTTCCTTATTTTCCAATGCCTAAAATTCCAAACTATATAAATAAACCAGAAAGTATAACATAGTTTATGCTATGTAAATTTGATATATGACATATATCATGAATATGTTTATTATTTATTTAATTTAGAATTGTAAAATTTATATTTGACTGTGCATTCTTGCCTTTACTATGATGGTATGAACAACATTTTTCAAAACTGAAACTTACAAGAGGCAGACTTAGCGAAGGGAATAATTGCTCAACTAAATGCCACACAGAGAAGGTAGTACTTGGAACAAATCAATACAGCACTGATTTCAGTTGCACTTCAAACATTAGCATGAAGTATGTTTTGGAGTTGTTTTATTTTTTTTATTAAAACTGCCAGAAGTGATTTCTCAGTGGAGGGAACTATTCTGACAGCGCCTCTTCCCTATGCACCTTATTCAAATCTTAATAGAACTGAGCACATATCCCTTGATCCAAGAATAAGATTTTTTAAGATATATGCATATTAATATGTCTTTAAACCAGTTGAATTCAACATTATACAGTTAAATAAAAGTATAATGAGGTTTGAGGATGGTGAAAATTTCATAAACAATATACAGAGATTGCTTGGGAATAAATGAAAAACTATCTCCTTCATATGCTTTGAAAACCTTGAGTAACACTGGGGAAAACAATAAAAATTCACCTTGTAAACTTATTCTCAATAACCAATTATTAAAATATTCCTTGAATATGTAAACTGCCATTTGCTGGCATAAATTACTATTATTTTACTATCTTTACTGAAAGGAGACCATGCGAGATTTCTCCAGGCAGACGTGTTCTTCTTTGAATTGGCACAAAGGACGCAAGGATATCTTGCAGAAAAAGCAAAAAGTGCCATTAAGTTGTGAAACAAAAGCTCATTAAAGAGCTCATTTGATGAAATGGCATCTCTCCTCTATTACTCACAAATTGCTTCTAGGCACTAAATAAGCTCTGTCTGTGAGCAAAAAGCCAATCACTCACGTTGATTTTGTGAACATTTATCTTGAGTTCCTTAGTGCAATTAGAGAAAGTACCAAGTCTGCCCTACTTAAGAAGAAAGACACAAAGTTTAGTTTTTCTCTTTTCATAAATTAGAATGTACTTAAATGAAATAAAACAAACAAATCCTTTTGCCATTTTCAATATTAGTCAACTCTTTAAAATCAAAGGCTTGATATAAATTTTCATTGATGAATGTGTAAATTTCAATATAGAATGATATCAATGATATAAAATTTCAATTCTGAATGTAAAGTTGGGGAACATTAAACCAAACACCACTGTTATCACTTAAAATTATCTTCATGGTCTTCTCAAAGTGTGCTTATCAAAGTAATATATCTTAGTGGTGTAAAATACTTGAAATACATAGCACGTTGAAAAAGTAAGGAAAATAATTATTGGAAACTTAGTATAAATAAATGATTCATTAGTTAATAAAAACATATGGGCAAATGACCAAATTTGCTTTTGGTGGCACTAAGATTTAGTTACTTATTTGAAAATAACTTTGATCAAAAATTTTATTCTTCATAAATGAAAAACAATGCAGCTCTCCGATAATCAGAAAGCAAATGCTAAGTGAAATATTTCTAGCTCTACATTACCATCAGTTTATTTTTCTTTATTTTAGATTATATGACAATGCTCTATTAAAATGGGAATTACCTACTTATTTCTTAATGTTAGACCTGATAGTTGACTTCAGAGCATGGATAGAGGATTAAAATTCTGGACCTGTAAGAAAATGTAGATCAGCATACTTTACACATTTGACCTCTGCCAGGTGGTGTTATATTTCCAATACACCGAGGCAATAGAGTTCACTTCATAGATCTTAATGGGGGAAATGAAGTCCTGTTACATTGCATTTCTGTTCCACACAAATTATTTCAAGGTTTCAGTGAACTTTTTCTCTTGAGAGATTACCACCCATGTTGGACATTTGAGATAAATTTCTGTTCAGAATTCAGCTCCTGCACCCCCTGTCTACTGTTAGAGATGGCTCTTTCAGGATACAGCACAAGGGTTTTTTTGTGTTTGAAATCAGTGATGGATCTGTTCCATGTTTCTGGTAACAACAATGTAAGATGGCAATTTTGGGAAAATATTAAGAAAGGTTTTAATGTTCCAACATTTGCAAGAATGATTTGAAACCATCCTGATAAGTTACATGACATGTGCATTATTTCTGTTGTCTGCTTTTGGACAGATTTCACCTTGGAATCCAGGCTGAACACAAACTTTTAAATTCTCTTCCTTTAGCTTTCCAAGGGGAAAATGCTGCCACACTATTTTTGCTTTAAATGTCATAAGACTTTTTTGACAAAATAAATATCAAGTCATGTACTACTTATAATACCAGTTTTCTTTAATATAGGACTTAATTACCTGTAATAGAAATTTAAAAGCTGTGTGTGTTAATTTTACTGTTAGCTTTAGTTTTAGTCAGCTATTCACAGGTATTTAGTTTTGTTATAAATGGAAAACTCTGGAACTGATTATGGTTTATTCAGTATTGTTAGTATATTCAGAAAATAGAGGAAAATGTGTGAATTAGAATCTAACAGCCTAACCCTTAATTTGTCCTTCTTCACTTTGAAGTGCAGGAATAATGCTATGTGACATTGTTGTAACATATTTTGATATTAGATAGGAGACCATGATTGATGATCCATAGGATTTGACAAGCATGCTCAAATATTTGTATTATTTGAGCCTTTTGAATATGGAAAGAACTGTGAATCAAAGGTTTAGAAACAGAAGGAGGAGGAGGGGAGGAGAAGGAAGATGAGGAATGAAGTGGCAATTACAATGGATGCTCTTACTGACCACCAAAGTATGAAATAAACAAGGTGAAAAATTCCTACAAGATCATCCATGCATCTCATGATGCATTAAAACAAATCCACAATGTACAAAACATATATGCTCAAAGTTACTTGTATTTTTATCCCACTGTGGGAGAGTTTTTCCTTCATCCTTGTTTTTCTTCTTATCCTTCTCAAGAGGTGTTGTTACTGTTCTGCTTTATTTCAGGAACTTCTGTGTTATAAATACGTTGAATATTACAAAAATGTTATCATGTTTTTCTAAATTCAAGCAAACTTCTACCAAGACAAGAGTGGACGTGAGGAAAATGGGGAATAACAATAATTTATTGCTGGTTCAAAAATGATCCCAATATAGAGTGAGTTTAAGAAGACATTTATCGTCTCACTCCTTCTCTGGGTCAGGATTCTGGGTGAAGATTAACTAGATCATTTGTTTTATGAAATCTAACCAGATTGTTATGTAAACACTAGCCCAGAGTCTTCAGGTCTATCTGTAGGCATGGGTGGCAAACACTCCTAGTCTCTCTCAGTGGTTGTTGATTCCCATGTATTTTAAGCATTTTCCCATGCATATTATGTAACTATTTACTCTTAACTTAAAACATCCTCTCCTGGAGGAAAATTATTAAGATTCAAGAACTAAATGAAATTTAAAAGACATAGGGAGGAAGGAAAATTCACAAGTATTAGGAAGTTCCTGAAACCTATAGGATTCATAACCATCATCCATAAGGTAACATAAGCAGTGATAGTTTCTGAGGAGAAGGAGAGTCTAACTCAATGAACTGTTTGAAAATCATGCAGGAAAATACAGCGATGAAACTTTCATGAGTTTTTACCCATTCTGGAGGTGGATTTTTGGTCTTGTAGCTCTGAGTAACTCATGCTTCCTTGGGTAACCTCTCATTCATTCTCCTACCAGCAACTGCAATAAAGTCACTGGTTTACTAAGTTGTACTTGGGTGGCATTGTTTCCCTAGTCTATCACTGATGACCTTTGTGGAATGAGTGGGCATTTGTTCACATCTACTCAGGAAAAGTTGCACAATAAAGGTTTATTAAGTTTAAGGCTTCTGCTTGCATCTGACTATTAGCCTGTCATTCTTGCTCATTGTTTGGCCACTGAGCCTCTTTTACGTGATGTGTTGGTTTGTCAAATGCAAGTCAAGAAGCCAATAGTTTTCCAAAGAAATGAAAGAGACAGTCTTTGTAACTTAAGTATCAAGTGATACTCTGTGACTTCTGTCTTGTAAGTATTTGTGCCAGCTGGGGAGATGGCTCCAGGGATAAATTGCTTACTGCACAGCATGAAGAACTGAATTTGGATATTTGGTACTCATGTAAAAAGAACAAGGCAAATGGTGCCATGTGACCAGCATTGATTAGGAGTAGACAGAGAGATCTCCGGGGCTTGCTAGGTAATCAATGTAGCTGAAAGTCCGAAACTCTACAGTCAGCGAGAGATCTTTTGTTAAAATTTATGATAGAGTACTGATTAAAAGACAAGACACCTTGATGCCAACTTGGTCTCTGTGACATGGGTGAGAGTACCCAAATGAAATATACTGATATAGCCTTTGTTCAATTTGTTTAATGCATGAATTTTTTCAGTGCTGTACATAGGTCACATTTTCTTATATTTTTGCATGTCTAACACTCTATTTTAGTATATCTATCATCTGTCTATCTATCTATCTATCTATCTATCTATCTATCTATCTATCTATCTATCTTGTATCAACTACCTATCACATATATACACACACAGACACACACACACACACAGACACAAACACATGTACACATGGAGAGACACACACATACACACACACATATCAGTGTAGAAGGGTAGGATGGTACTCTTCCTTACTTCCTGGGGACATGTGTTCATGGACATCTAAGTTCTTTAGAATATATCATTTCAAAATGTACTACCAAAACTCTCACTTTTCAGATATTCTATGCTTTCCCTCATCATTGTCTGTTCCAAGAATAAATGCTATGTAAGGCATCCACAATGTTAAACAAATTCCTCTAATTGTCTTCGACAAATACTTGTAGGGAAAAGTCTATAATGGATGAAATAGCTCTGAGAGGGTGAAATAAAGACAAAGCCTTTGGGTTGGTTTTCTAAGGAACCACCAGACAGATGAAATAAGGAAAACTTTCTGAGAATAAGGATTTGATAGCTTTAGCTGCTTAGATCCTTAGTGGCTACTGGGCTGCTCACATTCACAAAAGTTGGTGGTAGTTAATGTTACAGTATAGTATGACCTAGGCAGTGAGGGCAGAAACAGCTTAATGTGAATTCTACAAACCTGATTGTGTTAATTTCTTGAAGAAATGCTACAAAGTTGCATTCTAAGCTTTCACATAATTTATAAATAATTGAAAACATTGATGTGAGTTTTTTTTTTCTGAAAATTTTCTCAGTGTATATATTGAGGGGGATGACACTGGAAAATATTATTTCACCAGCGGTGATTATGTGTAAGTACATAGATTTCAGTCAAAGTTGCTTCCAGCAACAAGTTCTATATTCACCATACATAAAAGAATATTTTATCTCTCCCATGCTCTTATACTTTGAAAAATCTTTTAAAATTGATTATCTAAGAGATTATTTTTAATTTTGCTTGCTAAATAGTATACCTATACTAAAAAGCAATTTATTATATTTTTTGTTTGATAGTATCAACATTTTTTATGGTAAAAACTTTTTTAGTTGATCAAATGGGTTAGTTTTCAAGAATTATTGTAATCATTTTCTTAACTCATTGGTGGGCTATAAGACAGAGTGATGTGGAACAATAAAAAGATATAAATCATTATGCAACCTCCAGGCAGGAAAGGGCACTCTTTTTGTCATTTTTATTTGTTTGTTTGTTTTGTTTTTCTTGTTTATTATAGCTATAATGGAAGAAACTTATGCAGTTATTTGGAGATCTCCTAGTCACATCTTAAATTGTGCCCTGTTCCTCTTACCAGGAACACACACACACACACACACACACACACACACACACACACACACACATATATATATATATATATATATATGGGAGTATACATAATATCTCCACACATATAAATTAAATGGGAGGAATCAGTATGCACAAAGGGGAACATAATTAACAAAATTTGATTCCAGTAGGTATTGGTTTATGCCAGTGTGTGGTTAAAGTAATGAAAACAAAAAGAAAACCTCTACCCAAGCCAGTAAAACTGACACAAAGAGCTCAAATAAACAAGCAAATAACATCTACTCATACATCCAAATAGTACTACAAATTGCATTATAGGAATTTTCCAGAAATATAAAATTGGATCAATAATAGTACCAAGATAATAAAAAATTTCATTGTCATTTTGGCTATGGAAATTTGAATATCTGGGAATAACCGTCTTGAATTCCTGACCACCAATTCCCAGCAGATATTTGGTACTGAATGTCACTTGATTTATTATTCTGTGTAAAGAGAAGTGCTTCTTTTAAGGTTATAGAGAAATGACTTCTACTGACTTTTTTGTTTGTTTGTTTGTTTTGTTTTTTTTTTTCGAGACAGGGTTTCTCTGTGTAGCCCTGGCTGTCCTGGAACTCACTCTCTAGACCAGGCTGGCCTCGAACACAGAAATCCACCTGCCTCTGCATCCCAAGTGCTGGGATTAAAAGCGTATGCCACCACTGCCCGGCCCACTTCTACTGACTTGAATGTTGTGATTTTTTAAAAATTGCCACTGTACAGTTTATAAGTGTGTTGTTTCAAACCATTTCTTTCGACACCCATCATCAGAGTTACTTCAGTGTCTGCTGTAGCACACCGGAGCCCACAGGTCAGTACCTCAGTAGGAAATGTTTTAGTACTTAGGAGGCACATTGTGTCCCAACGTTGGCTTTGTTATCTGTGCTAGACATGTATCTCTTTGGGAAATAATCTACCCATGCCACTCTGATCATGAAATATATTTTTTCATGCTTTTCCAGTTACAATGGATCTACTTATCATAATCACCCTTTAAATAAATAAAAGTAGAGCCATCTTTAGACACTATTTAATAGTTACTGAGTGTAGGTTGAGTTTCAGGCAGGCAATATGAAAGAACAAAGCCCTCTGTTGTGGCGCTTTATACACCCTAGTGAGGGAGGCTGATAACAAACAAATAAAATAGAAAGAATTATATGGTAACTGGACAAATTACTACTAGATAAATTTTAGAATATTTTGTGGTGTAGGGTTGTCTATCATAAAAGAGAGGGTGAGGCAGGGACTTTTGATAGGGTGCTATTTAGTCACGGTCTTGTAGAAAGGGTCTACAATAAAGGACTTTCCACCAGGATAATAGCACATGAAGAGGCCTAGCAGTGGAAATTATGGGTAAGGAGTTAAGTAAAGTTTTTAAAACTATTTGAAAGTCTGGAATGTGTATAGTTTTTTAATGAAAGAATTTTGATATTTCCTTCAGTACTATTATATCGATTTACAAATTCTGCAGACCTGACCCAGCATTTGCAGCCATGTCACAACTTTTCTCATTAATTTTTTAATTGGAAGACAATAGATGTTAGACAGGTCATATGGTAGAGTTTAGTTACAAATTGAGTAAAATATAAGAAGTAGGTTACTGTTGTATATAAAAACCTTCAAAGTAAAGATCCAGAACATTCTTCTTTTGTGAACCAAATAATAAAGCAAATAAGCTTGAAGTTGAAATGCTTCTGTCAATAAAATTGATGCTATTTCATACTGCTTGTGTAAGGCTTGTCTCTTCTAACAAATCAGAATCAGCAGTTAATTTGAGCTTGTCAATGCTACAGTGTCTATGTGGTTCATTGATTCCTCAGAAGAAAGTAAAAAAAAAAAAAAATGTTTACATTTTTCACAGGCAGACATTGTGAAGGTACAAGAAAAGCTTTTGTATAAACCAGGCGTTTTTGCATTGTTGAAAGAATAAAAGAATAATTATTTTATAGGCTCACTTAATATCAGGTACTTTTCAAACAGATAAATATAAATGTCAGTCCATTATTTAAAGATATTTGCTAGGGTATAATTGGTAGGAATTATTTATGTAGCTCATACAAAGTTTGTGAAGTCTTGGAACATCATGAAATACAGGCAGAGTTAGAATGTAATAGCTTTCTACTGAGAGTATTGCTGTGAGGGTTAGAAAATGCATTCATTCTCAATATTATCTCAGCTACCTCACTGAGAAGCTGCAGAATTGTTTGTTAAACAGCTTGAAAAGCTAGGCTATGCTATTAAGGGCAATATGGAAACGGTAGGTAGAGAGATTATTGTTACCTGCTGATTTGTTATTTGGTAAAGCCACAGTGGTTAAGGTTTTCTTATCCTGTTATTATTAACGAATTACCATAATAAGATCTTCAGTCTACTTTTTTAAAAATCTCCACACAATCACTGCAGTGGTAGCAAATTCATTTCAGGAACTTACCATCCCGTCACTGCTCTGGATGATATTTGTAAAATGAATTGAGGAATGAGGAACTGTTTCTGTATTAGACAAATGAGTATTATATACATCTAAAAATACCTTCAGTGCTTCTTTAGCTTCTCCACAGTGCAATTTCTTGAGTGATTCGGATGTACTCTTCAATTGAATATTTTATTTCTATTTCCTTTTTTCTCTTTACTTTCACGTTTCCTCACATAAAGAATGAATTGAAAGATTGGAATTTTAATGGTTTCATTTGGAATAATTAACACAACAACCTCTAAGTTACCTCATTTACAGCTTTAGTTGAACAAATGTGCAAAATCTCATGAATCAGATACAGATGGGAGATGGTGAAGTGAGACTACTTTATTCCAGTTATTTATTGGCAGTATTTCAATATCCTATAACTGTACATTTCAATCATTTAAGAAGTAAGCTGGAAAGCTAAACTTGGAGTTTGACCAGAAATATGTAGGGATTCCTTGGTGGTGAGTTCAAGGAGAGAAATAAGAAAGTAAATGACAGTTTTATTTTTATTTTTATAGTTCTTTTATATTCGGCTTATCTCAATGTACCATAGGAAAGGTAAAGGTGAAGTGGTGGATATTAAAATCAGGTTACCAGGAGCAAGGGCATATATTTGAGGCTCAACAAAGCCAAAATAGAATTGTTTGCTGTATTAATAGGAATTTTAATTGTTTAATTATTTTATAGTTGCATATAATAAATGTTTTGAACAAATGCATCCCTTTTCCTTTCTCCAATCCCTGCATTCTCTCTCTCAACTGCTTCTCACTCCCACACTAATATGCTCACTTTATCTTTTCTTAAACTCATGGATTTCACTTAGACTGTCACTACATGCACAGGTATAGGGTGAGAGCATGTATAGTTTCTTAGTGGCAGCATATTGAAGAACATCACTTTTATTTAACAGCAACAATCAGTCACCATAACTTCTCCTAACTGAAAATAAACTAACTGGAACTCTATGACCAAGCTAGTAGTTTTATTGGCTTGAAGTTGTATGCATATAGTAATAGCACTGTTAGTTGGTTCAAACAGCAATGCTTTCATATGAAGAAAATCCTTTTTCATTGCAGATATATGATCCTTTTGCCTCATACAATCTTTCTGCCTCCTTAATCCAAGATGATCTCTGATTGTTGGGGGAAAGAGTGTGTGTCCTACTTTGATTCCTGTTATTGTGATAAATACCAAGTCCACAAGCAACCTGGGGAGGAGAATATTTTATTTTAGCTCATACTTCCAAATTTAAATCCATCACTGAGGAGAGTAAGGGTAGGAAGTCAAAGCAGGAATCTGGAGCAGAAACAGAGCACGTTATAAGGAACATAGCTTACTGACCTTCTTCCTTTGGCTCATGCTCAGCTAGCTTTGTCTCACATCCTTGACCTACCTATGTAGAAATGTAATGAAGACTGTGATATGGACCTTCCTACATTAATTAGAAAACAAGAGAAATGTCCCACAAATATGTGGACAGGCAAATATGATATTAACAAAATCAGTTGAAGCTACTTCTTTTAGGTGACTTCAGGTTATGCCAAGCTGATAATAAAAACTATTTTGTAAAATTCACCACATGTCGAATTGATAAACACAGACATCACTGTTAAAATATACTCGTTTTTTGTTTGTCCCCCAGATCTCGTATTCATATAATGATACAAAATAAAGCGCAACTTGAAACATTGTACTCTCTTATATGTGTTTATGGGTTAGGAAACTTCCATAGTATGAGTTTTCCACACAGCATTTTTACAGGTCTTTAGTGTTAGCTATCCTTCTCCCAAATCACTGATATATCCTATCCTGTGACCCTGCCCCAGTTAAAACTTGTGTGCTATTCTCTTTCTCTCTTTTCTACAGTTTCATGCTGTCCTCTTTCTCTGATATCTCCCTCATTCCAGCTTACTTGTTTCCTGCCTTTTATCAATACCCAATTTAAACACATCTATCTAATAATTCTAATACCTACATATGAGGTAAAATGTATCTTTTGTTTCTCTAGGTCTGGGTTACCTCATTCAAGGTAATTATTTCTAGATCTACCCTTTTTCTCATGAATGTAATAATTTCATTTTTTTTTAAATTTTACAGCTGAATGATAGTCCATTGTATGAACGAACCGAATTTTCATTGCTATTCAGTTGATCAACAACTACAATTTCTAAGTAAGTGTACTGTAGCTGTGAAGAGACACCATGACCATGGAAACTCATAAAAAAAGCATTTAATTGGGACTTGCTTACGGTTTTTGTTTATTATCATCATGGTGGAAAACATAGTGTCATGGTGCTGGAGAAGGAGCTGAGCCTTTGAAACCTTAAAACCCAAACCCAGCGACACATGTCCTCTGATAAGGCTATATCTCCTAATCCTTTCAAATTAGTGCCACTCCCTGGTGACTAAGAATTCAAATCTATGAGTCTACGAGGGCCACTCTCATTTAAATTATCACATACATGGTTTCCATTTCCAGCTATTATAACGCAAGCAGTAATAAATATAGATGATCAAGTTTTTGTGTAGTAAGATAAAGAGTCCTTGGAGAATATACCCAAGATTAGTGTAGTTGGGTCTTGGGGTAGCTCTATTTTCAGTTTTTTGAAAAGCTTCACACTGATTTCCAGACCACTTTGTACCCTCAAGTTCTGTTCACATATGCCTATCACTATATCATCTATATATGTATCTTTATTTGTGTATTTAATATTTCTCTTGGACCTTTGCTGAGCAATCCAGTACTCTCTTTTGTCTTCTTATTGTGTCTTTGTTCTCCATATGATCCGTTCTGTTGGTTGGACTTCCATTGAGGGTTTTATTTGGCTTAATGAGTTTTTCCTTTCCAACATCATTTAAAAAGTTTGGCTTTTCTTCAGCAACTCTATCTCTTTATTGGATTATATTCTTATATCTTACATTACTTCTACATTCCATTCCACTCTTTGTTTTTATTAGTTTAGAGTACATTCATAACTTCTTTTAATTTTTGAGCACACATAATCATTCTTTTGAATTCTTTGTCTAGACTGTAGATAATCTTCCAAGTCTTTCTCATTGGAGTTCATTATTATGGGCTTAGTAATTCTTACACGAGTCATGTTGCCCTGTTTTATTTATTGTGTTACTTTACTTTCTATGTTAAGGTTTACGTATTTGAAATAGCTTGTTGCATCTTTCTTTTTGCTCAAATCATCTTTCTTCCTTTAGTGTAGGCATATATAATGTTCAGGAGATGATTGAATTGTAGGATGGTTGAATGTGTATGAATGTATATATGTATGCATGTATGTATGTACATATGTGCATATACATGTATTTATATTGATACCTTCAGGGATTATCTCCAGTCTTGTTTTGAAAGCTGGTTACTATCAGGACTGAGAAACACTTCACAAGTTTCAGCCTATACCTTTCTCGTTCTCTTCTGTGCTGACTTCTGGTTTTACTTCTCTAAATACGATTTTTCCATCTTGAGTAAGAACTGACCAACCAGCCCCTGAGGGCAGGAGATCTTGGGAAGCTGAGAGTGGAGTCAGTTGGGTTAAGGACTAGGAATCCCTCAAAAGCCAGATCCTAGAGGAGGGGGGAATGTCACAGGGTGAGAAGGAATGGGTATAGAGAGATGAGACACAGGACGAACTGGAAAGCCTCCTTTGTGAGCTTGATGGATCTATACCTAGTGACTCAGGTTGGTGACATTGTGAAAGGGCAGATCCCATACATACTGGGTGGAATATAAAAGTACAATCCTACCTGGCTACACAGTGCACACAAGCTTCCCAAATCCATATGAGCTGTCAGGTTACAAAGGTTGAGAAATAGCTGGCCACATGGTGAAGAAGAGTTCTTGTAGAGCTGAGTGTGCTTATGGGCTGGCAAGAAGGAACTAGCATCCCTGTGAGGGAAGTCTTGGAAAAACCCAGGGTGGTCTATGATGCAGGAAAGAGAAAAACAAGCTGATGGTTTCGAAAGGAAATTACTGGAAGACCTGGGTGGGTCTTTTTGGATGAGAGGAATGGACCTGCACAGCTGTTCAGAAGGGAAGTTCAAAAGTTTCCAGGTAGGAGAAGTTGTGGCCCTAACTGGAGCTTCAACCAGAGGGAATACCAGAAGCTTGGCAGTCCTTTGTTATGAGAAGGAGCTAGCTTTGCTGGAAACTGGGCAGGTGAAAATCCCAGATGAACTGGCCATATGTAGAGCATAGGAAGGAAAAGTCCTACCCAGTGCATAGGAAGCTTCAGAGGAGAGTATACTATCTATATCATGTCATGTCATATCATATCTTGTCATATCTCCTTGATTTATAGCAGCCTTTTCTATACCAATGTTTTCTAAAATGATGCCACCACAGCTTTTCTGGAGAGTATGGACCACTCACTTTGTATTAAAGCAGAAGGGGTTCAAGTGCTGAGGTTGAAATAACTCTTGCTTCCAAAGGTCACAGAATAACATCTTCATATTTCCAAGGAGTCAGAACTAAATAAGAAAAAAGAGCCATGTATTTGATACATGAAGTTCCTGTGAGTCTGGTGTTACTGTTACAGCTGCCCTTTTCTCTTTCTCTCTTTCTCCGGAGTTGCTGTGTTGTCTCCTCCTAGCTCACCAACCAGCTCTATTAAGTAGGTAAATTAGATCAGTTGATCCCAGCTCTTTACTTATTGTTCGCTTCCTTGAATCTCATATCATGTTAATTCAAGCGTCTGTACCCGTCATTGACTCAGCTAGTGCAGAGAGCTGCAGGCAACTCAAGCTTTATGAGGGTCCATGCTGTGTTTTGTTTCAGCTTCATCATGAATCTTGGTTGATGATTCTGACAGGCCTATTTGCATTATTTGCTGCATCCTGTTTATAGACTTAGCTGCTCAGAAACCTTGAATTGAGTAGGGTATACACACATAATAACCATCATTGCACATTTTAGCATAGGAAGCATGGTGATCAGGGCAATTCCTTCTCCTGGGGACTCACTCAGGTCCATGTGTTCCACATAAGTTGTCCTGGATGAATTTTCTGATGATGTAGGTGAACTTATGTGTATAAATAATGGCATATAGATTTCTAAAAGTCAGCCTTTTCATAAACACCCTGTTAATCTTGGAGCTGTTTATCTACTGAATAATGAAATTACCAAATACTAGTGTAATTAATTTTAATGTGGTCATTTGTTCACTTATAAATGCCAATACAAAACTGTCTGTAATAAAATGTGGTTCCTTGTGATGGTCAATAAATATTAAGATAGAAGACTCCAAGAATGCATGGTATGTGGGGCATGTGTGTAAAGCCTATATTAAAATAGTATACAGACAAGTGGTATATAAGTAGAGATATTGCTTTTAAATGGTCCTAATAACATAGACTCATAGTGAAAGTGATTAGAAATCCCAAGTTGGAAAGATATTCCAAGTCCATTCAATTTGTGCAATATGTAATGATTTAGGTATCAATTTGATGCATCATTGTCAAGTTAGACATTCAATAATGTCATCAAATTTAAGACCAAATGTTCTCTGCCAGTTAGTCATGTATCAAGCTTGCGTGCTGAGTCATTGTTTATATTACTCGTTATCTTTCCTTTTCCATAATTATCAAGGTCTAGTTTTAAAATATGTTTAGTGATTGTCCCAAATTAATAAATATTACAACTTACTCAATGATCTTTCTTTAAATTTACCTTAAGATTCTATATTGAGTGATTGACTTTATAATTTTTTTCAAGGTACACTTCAAGTTTTTATCAACATGACAAAAAATATTCTTATATTTTTCTATTGTAGATTTCTAACATAGAACATATTAGTTGATTTATTATATATAGTTAATATATTATTTGCCTAATAAAAAAATTATAAAGATAATATAAAGTTACATTTTTACTTTCAATAATATAAATGATTTAAAATATTCTGATACTTATTTCTTAAAATTATTTACTGCACGGAATTCTATGCAATAATGTACCTCACATCTTCAATAGGTGAGTAAAATGTTAATAATTTCCATATACAGGAATTAATGATATTAATTAAATGAACTTGGCTATCATCCTTAAATCTTTCTTACTTACAGGTTTATGTAACTTGACTAATGCTATACTCTTCTCATCTCTCAGTTGCCTGTGATGTTAAATAGAATTACTTTTGATTTTTTAAAAAAACAACTGCTTTCTAAAGATATATCCTGAAGGTAAAACTATTGTACATTTTAAGAAGAGGTCAAAGGAAGATAAATCTTCTAAGATACTGTTATCACATTCCTGTTTGATGATGAAATATTTTAGGACCGACTTTCTGATGCTTTCCCTTCTGTAATGATTATTTTTGGTTGTCGACTACTTGACACATGGAGCAAGAGGGATGTCAACTGAGGATTGTCGCCACCGGATTGGACTATGAGCACTTCCATAGCATTTCTTTGATTGTTGATTGATGGAGGAAGGCCAAGCCAGCATGGGTGGTGCCACTCCTGGGTCAGGGAGTCCTAGGTTGTATGTGGAAGATAGCTGATCAGAAGCAGGAAGGAAGATAATAAACAACATTGCTCTGTGGTCTCTGCTTTAGTTCCTGCCTCTAGGTTCCTGCCTTGAGTCCCTGCCTCAACTTCCCTTGGTGATGGCTTGTAACCTATCAGCTGAATAAACCCTTTCCCCGAAAGTTGCTGTAGATCAGTAGATAATGTTGTTATTACAGTAACAAAAAGTAAGGTAGAAAAACTTCCTGACTTGTTTTCACTATTATGGATGTAAGGAAGCTATCCTTTTATTGTGACATATCTTCTGTAGGCTCATGTGTTTGAACACTTGGTAACCAGCTGGTCAGAATGTTTGTGGAGGTTGGAGAGCCTTTAGGAGGTACAACCTTGAATTAGCTCACCTTAAGTAAAGTTCAGGTATAATTAAAAGCATAGGACCAGTCTTTTTTTCTTTCTTTCCCTCTCCTTCCTCCTCTCTCTAATGGTCTGTGCTTTCTGGTCACTGCACTACAACTTCCTGTATTGCAGTGGTAACAACTTCCGGTTGCCTTGAATTGTCACCAAGATGGATATAATCTCTTCAACCCTGAGCCCAAGTAAATTCTTCTTCACTTAAATTGCTTCATGCCAGGTTTTTCAGTTCCAGGGTAAGAAGTACAATTTATAGTCTCAGTCTGTTGTGGAAGCTAGGGAGAGTAGACATGAGTAGGCCAGGTCAAAATCCTGAAAGGCTCTGCTCTTAAGCCATTTGTCTTTAGTGAATGTTCGGGATAACTGAAAAATGTTGACAAACTTTCCAAAAGTTAGCTTCTGTAATTTATTGTATTTTTTTCTGATGTTTTCCTTGCTGTTATGGGATCTTTCCATGCTTGTATGCTGTACAACATTACTTTATTTTCTCATTTTTCTACTTGGTTGCTTTGTTTGTAACTAGTACCTGGGTAGTTCTTTCTAAAACTGTCAAAAATCAAACTCTAATCAGTGTGCTGGAGCATTTAGGACCCATGTAGATGTCTATGTAGATGGTAGATGTTGCTGTGACAAAGTTTACAACAACATCAACGTAAGGAATGTAAGGTTTATTTCAGCCCAAGGTTTGAATGTACAAGCCATTTTGACAGGGAAGTTATGGCATTAGGCACATAAACAGTGCTCACTTGGCATCCAGGGCCAGGAAGCTTTAATCCAACATTTTCTTTTTATTCAATAAACAGCAGCCCATGTATGACACTACTTACACTTAAATTAGGTCTTCCACCTCAATTAGCCCAATCTAGTAACTTCCTGATAGATATATCTAGAATTTGTTTTCAAGGTGTTATTAATCCAGTAAAATTGACACAGATGATTAACCCACAAGGTTTTGCTCCTGCTTATTTCACATTTAGGATGCCAGAATAAATTTCTGGAGCCATGTTTCTTCTTGGATTGTCTTGTTTAAGGTCAACATTGAGTTGTTTGATGCTAGGAATGTAAAGGATTTGAACATCTTAAGAGAATGTGCCTCTGCTCTTCAAACATAATCATTTGTTTTGCCAAATCCTTATATGTTTTCAAGGTACTCTATGCTGTAAAACAGTAGATAAATTCTTCTTGTAACTCTGGCTGCTATTTTGCCAGAAATTCTTTACTAATGATTTCTATAGCAACCTTTAATTTCAGCCTCAGTTACCAATGATCATGATTGAATGCCAGACTTTATCTGTAGTCCTGAGTCCTCTCAAGTAATAGTCATCAGTAGTATAGGAACATATGAGATTAATTTGTATTTAAATGTAGAAAAGTATAACGTAGTAGCTCAATACACTTATCATCATCAGGAAAAAAACTGAATAAACCATGTGATTGAGATACCAACTCTCTAACAATTTAATATTCTAATTTAGCCTGTAACAATTTTATGGTAAATTGACAGGGAGACATGGACATTTGTCTTTTTTTTTAATCATAACCTCTTTTCCATATTCAGTTAGAGCATAAAGGACGTTGGGCCACATCACTTACCAGTGGTTCTACTATAGTTGCCTTGGTGATAGAAGTCTTCTTCACCAAAGTTTTTGCATCAGCTGTCAACTTGAATCTGTTGCTCAATACTAGTTCCTAATTACTGTCTTGGCAAGATGCATATGTTTTGTATTCAAAAGCTGTTGCTCTGTTTAATTATTCTTTCAGATACTATACATCAATATAATTTTAATTAAGAAAGTCTCAAGTATCTTGGAAGCAAATCTACTCAGAAAACTTTTGAGCTTGTAAGTAACCAAAGAACCTCCAGGAATGTCTTTCCATTCTTTTCCTTTTCAGTCAAATAGGACCTTATAGGTCCATGATGGTGAACATTTTATTTTCTGTTTACCTGTGAGACTGCACCAGCTAAATTTATATCCCCAAAACAACACTGTCTATAAGGAATAACTCAGAATTCATTTTTCATAATAGAAAGAGATGCTACTTGAGAATTGAAGGTTTTTTTTTTTTTTTTTTTTTTTTTTTTTTTTTTTTTTTTTTGGTTTTTCGAAACAGGGTTTCTCTGTATAGCCCTGTTCCTGGAACTCACTCTGTAGACCAGGTTGGCCTTGAACTCAGAAATCTGCCTGCCTCTGCCTCCCAAGTGCTGGGATTAAAGGCGAGCGCTACCACCGCCCAGCGAGACTTGAAGTATTAGAGGTATCTCAATTTCCCCTTTAAAACAATAGCAACAATCAGAGTTTTACTATGTAGCTCAGACTGGATGGGAACTTGCTGTTGACCATACTGAAAGCTGACCTAGAGGTCATAAAGTTCTTGCCTCAGTGTCTGCTAGTGGACCACCATATCTGCCTTCAGTGCAGCTGTTATCATATATTTTCCGTAATGTATTTTCAAGTCTTCTACCATTTTATGAGTTATTTTCCATCATGAAAATGTTAAAATTGACTGGGAATAAGAATCTAAAATCATGATTTTTCCATTGGGGTATTATAAAGGACTAGGTTAACTTATGGCATATTCATAACATTCATAAGGAAACGTAATAGAACTATTTAGCAATTGTCAAGTATATTGAATTATAGCATCAAAAAATTAACTTTGACACCAAACTGAACATCCTGACTGGAATCTGTCTTTTATATAGTAGAGTACAATAGCTTTAAAAATGATTGCTTATCCATAACACCGACTTTAGAAAATCAAATATGTTCTCATATCATAAATATTCTAAAAAAGATAGTACTCTATTGTGTTAAGAATAAGTAAAGTTTCTAAATATTCTACATTTTAAAATGTAGCTTGTTCAATATAATCATTAAGGTAATGAAATAAAGCAGAATTGTCAGTGCTTTGTCAATGTATGTATATATTAATCACATGTATTTTTATTATTCATTTTCAAAGAGAATTGTCATTATTACAATTATTGTTTGTAGAAATACAGGAATATAGTTTATTCTCTTGCAATATAACAGAAAAATAATGTTTAGTATAAATATCAATAGAGCAAGGACATTGAACTTATGTCAAAATATGATCACTCCAGCAATAGCTAAATATCAATTTAAGCTCATTTATTTCATGAAATATTCAATCTGATGTATAAACTATAAAGCATTTACTTTTAATTTATGCAATGTTGATGCATTTTCAGAAGAATTTATAGTATTTTTACATAGATTTTTTTTTGCTTCTATAAGCACTACTGCTGACTTAACACCTTGCCTCATTCTGATACTGTATTTCAATACACTCTTAAGAATGGCTCATCTCATTTACCTCATGTGTCTACTTTCCACAAAGTATAGAAAACAAAATGACTTAACAGAGTTCTAAAATTAAGGATTTGTTGCCTATCATTATCTTTTTGATCAATCAGTATGTATTTTTTATTACAAACATATTTGAAAGATGAAAACAAATAATGAAAAATGACTGTACTGTGTGCTAGAATTCAATGTGATAATTCTAGTCTCATCTACTTAACAATATATTATATATATTATCAATATTGTATGTATGTAACAAATGTTATGTATATATCACACACTTATACTCACATAACCTCCTCCCCCACACACAGAGTTTTTCTTTAATCCAACACCAAATGGGTCCACAGAGTCTGCAAATATGAAAGTATAGATATATTTGTACAAGTGATGGCAGTAATGGAGAATAGAAATATGGTAATTTTCATTGTGTTTCATATCTTAGTTTTAGGAAAGTTTACAAATATATTTCATGTGAAAACACTACTAAGAGACTTCCATGGCCTTGTACTAGGTCTACCTAGGTGAATATAGCTTTTGTAGTAGTCTTCTTGTATAAATTAACATGTATGAATTAACATCTGTGCATTTTGTCATACTGAAAATCGCATATATCCCATGTCAATACAAAAACAGTCAAAATTTCATATTACTGTTGTGACTAAAGTTTAAGATCATTATGTCTGTGCTTAGCTAAAGTACTTATATTATTATACTCACATGGATTTACAAAGTGTTAGAAATTCTGGTATAACTATACAAGATAAGATAATATTATATGTTAATTTGGTAATAATTCTAAAATACCCCTAAAACATTTCTGTGAACTATTTCTATGGTAACCATGTCATTGAACTGCATATGTGTCATCTATGAAATGTGATTAATATATATTTCCCTTGCAACTATTAAATGCTCTATTTGTGGTAGTTCAAGGGAACATTCTTTTTATCTTCAATGTAAATGCCACATTTTCAGATCCAAATTATTATGTGACAGTGTATTTAAGCAGATGACTTCAATTTGTCCTACAGCCTAAATTTCCTACTAACAAAGAAAAATAGTTTTATGGACTAGCATACACATACTCAAAAAGGACAGCCTAGGAATACAGGAAAGCATTCATTAAATTCCATCTTATTTTGTAAGATTTCCATATGCTACTTAAGATTATCATGTCAGGCAAAATGAGTGGATGAGGTTGCCATATAGTTTCTTTGAGAGTATTAAGGACACAAGAATAGATGCATTTTAAGTGTGACTTCCCCTTTTCTTCTTTACATTAACACATGAAGACAATAAATATGAATTTCCTTAGTCAGAAGTAATAACAGAGAGTCATGCGTGAAGGTTTATTTCATTCAACCTTTGGCATTTTCTTATTGATTTTTATTAAATTAAGGAAATAATACAAAACTGCCACACACTTTAAAGTGAAGCAAATACAATTGTATAGTTACAAAGGATAACATTCTCTTGACAGACAGTGAATTAAGTTGTTGCCTTGGCAGTATCAGATTTGGACTTAGAAAACAACATTTTGAAAGATTCGAGTGTAATCCTCTGGGGGAAAACTCAGCGATATAGCATAGAGACAGCTGCTTCAGCTATCATTCATATTAGATGGGAAATGATGTGGAAGAAGGAGAGTAAACAAGGCTTCAATAGCTTAGATCTTAGAGGCAGAACCCAGTGATGGAAATGACACCCATGGGAGCTAATGAAACACCAGGTCATCTTTATTGTGAAAACACTCTAGCAAAGAAATGCAATTCAGTGTCACAGTTGTGCTATCAAAAGGCAATTTTCAAAGCAGTCAGCAAATCATATACCTCAATTTTGCTCTCCAATGTTAGGAGAGGTGAGCACGGTCAGAGCACAGACTGTTAGAAACCATTCTTCCTAGCACTTATTGGCATAGGCAGATCATCCTTCTCAATATGCCTACTTAAGCATATAGCCTTGTCTTTCGACCTCACTAGTTAATACTCATTGAACATAATCACTAGAGTGAAACTCAGAAAGTTTCTGAAGGCATATTATTAAAGTACCAAGTACTATACTGCTTTTCCCAAACAATATAGATGCCTTAATCAATACTGGAGTTTTAAAACTTCCTGCTGATCTCTTTGCATTTAGGAATGAATGATGTGTCTATTTCTGATGCCATCGATAATTCTGAGGTCACTGAAGTTTTATTTCAGTGAAATAAATGAACAATTTATGAAGTTTTTTTAAAAAAACTTCATTGTTTTATTTTAATTGGGAAATATTTTCTCTCTAAGCATCCAAATCTTGTATTTTAGTCACTAACACTAAGATTTTTCACTTAAATTATAGACAAAGGCTTTCTATAAAGGGAAATGTTTCAAGTAAAAAAATGGAATCAGAATATATTAGAACATATTGGAATTAGACTATATTGAATAAGAAATAAATAAGTGCATTTCACTACAACTAAATGCAAATAATACATGATTTGTAGGTTCATGTCACAGCTAAAGGCTTAGATGGTTCCTTCTCTTCTGAAAATAGGATCATAAATAATATGCTAGGTTTGCTTTCTGGTTTGACAATAAGATTGGGAAATTCAATGTAACAGTGGTTAGTGTAAACTGCAAATCCAGACTTGAGACTTCCTTTGTATTTGTTTACATCTCTAAGATGTTAAACTACATGCTGCTTACATTCCCATTTATATTTCAAATGCACATAAGTACCTATCTACTATTTCATTTTCAAGTTACTCAAAGAAGCCATAGAATTCTGTTTAAATATTTTTGTATTTATGTCCATATCTAGTTGTTACTGTGGCTTAATATAATAAGATATGATTTGTCCTTTGGTGTGCTTCTGATATCCATTTTTATTCCCTACGCACTACATACCCAGGATGCTGAGATGGCCAGCCATTGATAGATTCACAGGAGGGAACTGTTACTTGGTTGTAAGATACTGGGATGTACATGCTAAAATTCTCCCAGCATATTTTTAGATTACTTATTTTACATTTCAATATCTAGTAGTTAACATATATATGCCTATTGTTTATTACGTACACATTTTTATATCGAAAGATCTTTTGGTAGATGAATCTATTTATCCCTTTGTTTCACTAATATTTCATTGTATTTAACTATACTAATGTTTAATTTCAATGGTGTGTTTGTGTGTGTGTGTGTGTGTGTACACATCAGACATGAACATTGGATATCTTCCTTATTAATTTTTAACTACTAATTAAGTAAGAAATGGATCTCTCATTGAATCTAGAACTAATTTTCATTATTAACTATTTATAACCTGTAAACCATTTTGGCTGTGTTGTTAAGGTTTCCATTGTTATGTATCAATTCACAGGATTCACTATTATAAGTCAAAGCCTGTGTATTTTTCATTGTGTCCATCTTGACATGAGTCTTACCATCATTCATAAAGTTCCATTATTTTATTTTAGAAAATTAAAGTTTCTGTTTAAACATTAGGATTTTATAAAACATTCCTTATGTTGATAATATATTATAAAAACAATTTCAGTAATCCATATTTTTCATTCTCTCTTGATAGGTGGTTCAAATTAAGATACCTATTAAAATTTATGTTCAGTCCTATAATTAGAAACAGGAAGGAACAGATGGCTTGCTATTTAAAATTCTGCTTTACGAAGGAAACTACATGTTCTGGAGGACCTTAGCTGTAACATTCAACACTTTTAAACATTAAAAATGTATTTCATTTTACAGTCTTGGTAATGGCTTCTGCCAAAAGAATATGATTAATTGGAGAAATTTTAACAACTTTGGAATGTGTCCACATGCTGGAATCACCAAAATAAAGTACTGAAACAAAACAAAACAAAACAAAACAAAAACAAACCAAACCAACCAACCAATCAACCGCAAGGAGTTATAAAATCTTTCCAAGTAGAAAGAGAAATATAAGAATAGTCCCTCAAAATTTAAATCAAAGTCACCAAAAGATTATATGTTTCTGTAAGGTCTACAATCCTGGTTGAACTCAATTTGGTTTCTGATATATTCAAGTGAACTAGAGGTTAGTTATATTAACTTTAATCTAATTAATATAGTAACCCTCAATATTAGACGCCTCCATGATAATTTTTAAAATGAAGGAAAAAAACATATAATGTTAAGTAGTTTTCCTAAGGTTGTGCACTAGGAAGCAAGAGGCACAAGGCATAGGTGCTGGAAGTTAATGAAAAGCCCTGGGTTTAGTTTGGGTCTGCTCTGTCTACCCAGGGTCAAACAACAATTTGTAAAGGGTGAGTTGGTGGGTTCTGGTATGGACTGAGAAATGCATTGATGTGTTTTACATTGAATAGGTGGACATTTTTAGTGAAGAATTTTGATGAACATCCATTGTATAGAGAGTAGGTTAAGTGTATAAAATGTGGCAGTAAACAGAAGGGAAAATCCAGCCTTCACAAAGATCTAACCCAATGTGTGCCAGGCTTATGTTGGCAGACCTGAGATGAGTTTTCTTATCAGAAAGAATACAACATATTGTCACATTGTCCTTCCTTTTCAAAACACCTTGGCAAGTTTTGTCACTATATGGTGCATATTAGTCTATAAACATGATCATATTTTATAAAGAACACATGTTTATCCAACACACTTGAGAAGTAAAATAAACATTACCAATTATTTAATGATATCATAAAACCATTTTTAGGCTCAAAACTTCCCCTGTTAAATTAAGATAATACTGAATTGGATTTTATTCTCTTTCGGCATTATATTTCAAATAAATGTGAAATTGCTAAAACTAACTGTGGAAAAAAATAACAACATAAATAAGCATGAAGAAGAAAATGCTTTGTTATGGCATAGTCATGCTGTTTACCACTATAAATGCTATTGGATATGTCACCAATATTTATATGCTTGTAATTGCAGTATTTTAAACACTGCCACATAAAAAGTTAATGGTCTTATTGTATAAGTTTGCATCATAAGCATTCCATTTTCCTAATTGCAGTTATTAAAATTTATAAAGCTGTGAGAAAGAGCTATTTGTGCATACACCTTGGTTTCCTGAGGTGGATTTCTAAATGATAGCTTTGCTGAGGTGGAGCACATTTAGCCTCATGAATCTACAAACCCCACACTTACTTCTAATGTGAGCAAGAAAATACACAGTCCTTTACCAAGCTTATGAAGTAGGAAGCAAGAGCCATGAAGAATGGGTACTTGGAGTTGATGAAAAGACCTCATTTTAGTTTGGGTCACCACTCTGCCTGCAGAATGAAACATCACACAGTGAGTGATTGGCTGATGCCGCCAAATATTCTAAATTTTGCCATCAAATGCCATCACAAGTGACATCTGAGAAGTTTGCAGCCATCTTTTCTGCTTACCTTGAGTTTAAAGATCTTTTGAAAGTTTGATATTTTGACATAATGATACTTATTTCATATATTAACTTTTAAAAGTTAATAGTCAGATGAAACCATTCCAAAATCTTAAGTAGCAATCTTTTCTGGATGATGAGTTAGCTATGTAATCTGCAGGCTCTGGACCTTGACATAGAATTGTTTTTAAGGTACAGGACATAGGGAATAGCTACGCAAAGGATGGAGTTGGAGTGGACTCGAATGCCTATAGATTCTCATGTAGTTGTGCTGACAGGGTGCAGTAAAAACAAACTACATGGATTTAGATTTTTTTTTCCCTTAGCATTTATGTAACTTTGGTTTTCTGTGTCAGTTTTTCATAAGATGCTTCCGTGTCTTTTTGGCTGTGTGACACACATTAGCTTTTTCTTAAATGAAAGGATTCATTCATGATATAGTTCCCTTTAGACTGTATCACAAAACAACATAATAGATACTTGAGTTTGCATTTATTCACCCTGTGATATTTACATAGTAGTGGATTACCCAGTGCATTTTACAGACCACGTCCTTATTCTTAAGAAGTGCATAGCCTTATTTTTCTGCTCTGAAATTTGTTATATTTTTCTGAAATATGTTTGCTTATATTATCCATAATAGTGAGACATCATTTTCCTGGCTTCTTTCAGTAGCTTCTCCATGGTGTTAATTGGTCTTTAGGGGCATTCTTACAGGAAGTTTGTATATGACTTAGTTCATTAATTGCTGCTATAAGAAAACTCTATGCACTGGGGAATTTAAAGTTTTCAGAAATAGACTCACTGCATAGATCAGGAGGCTAAGAAGGTCAAGAGAGGATTCCTGCTGAGGGTCTCCTTAAAGCATCAAATGTGGCAGAAAATGTCTACTATGGTGGTATATGGAGGTTTCCCTATTGGTTCATGTGTTTGAATACATAGGTTGCACATGGTGGTGCTGTTTTGGGGGGCTGTAGACATTTTAAGACCTGAGGTCTTATCATAGAAATTGACTGCTTTAAAGATTTTTAGCTGGGCCCAAGTTCGGGGCCAACTTCTCTATTTTCTGATCTGCTGAGAGCTAAGTGAGCAGTATCATGTTCCTGTAGCCATGGTAACAAGCATCCAAGGTTGACTTCTCCATCCCAGGACATGATCTAAAAAATTACTTCCTCCATTAGTGTTTTCTTTCAGTTATCTAGACAGCAGTGAGAGAACATAATAAATAAAATATGTATAGCATTAAACTGGTAAGAGAAAGGACAACAGAAAGACCAATTTGCCTCTACAACAAATGCATCCTTATGAGAATGAAAATACTCTCACTGTTTCAGTGGTAATTTAATTATTATTTTGAGTGAAAAAGATATTATATATCAACGATATTTATAATAGCACCTATTTTGGCCTCAATAAACCTTTACAGTTTCTCAGTTTGTTGTCAAAAATACCAGCATTGATTTTTCCTTAGATATGATAGTATGAAACCTACCATCATAAACTCCAGGAAATATGAGAATAATGACTGCTATGTAAACCTGTACCAGATATAATTGTAAAATGATCATGCTAGTGCTACAAGAACAGTATTTGTCCAATTTAACTGTACAGGAGACTACTGCAGGTGTAAGATCAGAAGGCTGGCAAGATTCTTGCTGAGGATCTCCTTAAAGCATCAAATGTGGCAGAAAGTGTCTGCTATGGGTGGTATGTGGAGGTTTCCTTATTGATTCATGTGTTTGAATAGATGGGTTGCACCAAAGAGTACACATGGAGGGACCCATGGCTCCAGCTGCATATGTAGCAGAGGATGGCCTTATCTGGCATCAATGGAAAGGGAGGCTCTTGGTCCTGTGAAGGCTTGATGCTCCAGTGTATGGGGATGTTAGAGTGGTGAGGCTGGAGTGGGTGGTTGGGTGGTTGGAGGAGCACATCATAGAAGCAGGGAGTATGGGAATGGGATAGGTGGTTTGTGGGTGGGAAACTGGGAAAGGGGATGACATTTGAAATCTAAATGAATACAATATTCAATAAAAAAAACCCAATAAAGTAGAAGGTTGGATCAACAGAAATCCAGACCTGCTCGAGTCAGAATTTGATAAAAGAAGAAAATTTGTATTCAGCATATTACACAACACATTTGTTGGATTTGGAGTTTTATGTTGTTAAACTTTAAAGATACCTAAATATCAAGTTTTAAACCCAATTTTATAACTTTAAATGTAGAAAATAACCCCGATTTAAAAGGCTTGAAAATTTTTCTTCAATTTTCTTTTAATCTTACTCAATATTGTTTAAGTACATTGTTCTTTGAGACTGTGAAATGTATTTATAATATAAAGTAGAGAATTTCAATTGAACATCATGATTTGATTTGTTTTAATTTTGTCTGTGTGATTTCATTAATCAGGTATCAAAACCAACAGATTCTATACTAGGAAGAACAAAGAAAATTATGGGATGAATAGACTAGATTTTGTTAGTAGACAGGGGGAAGGAAGGGATGGGAACAGGAGAGATCATATGTGCGAGAGAGGGACAGAGGGAGAATAAGGGGGCACTTAGTGGGCTGGATGAAAGCCTAGTGCAGTGGATATTTCCTGGAACTCACAATGAAGAGCCAAGCAAGAACTTCTAGCAATGGAGGATGTGGGGCCTGAACTGTCCATCTTCTTATACGTTGCCAAATTTGAGACTGGGATACCAACTCAGCCACAAAACCTGGACTCACAGCCTGCCTGCAAGATGAGCTGGGACAATAGTGGCTCAGATCTTGTGGGAGTGACCAACCAATGGATGGTCTAACTTGAGGCTCAAACAACAAGAAGAAATCCATATCTGACACTGCCTAGATGACCAGGATCCTGGAGCTATATGGTTTAGAGATCAACAGTAGAACCAAATATGACTGAAAAACAAAAACAAAAAACCAACCAACAAACAACACCCCAGCCCCAAACAGTCAATGAAATGACTTCCAATGACTTTCTGCTACACTTATAAGGTTGATACCTAGACAAATTATCACCAGAGCAGATTTTATAATAGTTGATGAGAGCAGATGCAGAGATCTACAGTCAAACTGCAGAAGGATTTTAATCTAGCAAGACAGCTGCTCTGGCAACAGATCACATCCAAAGACCTTCTAGGTCTGTGTGATCTAGCTGGAATGCAGACGGCCACACACATTTGATCCCTCTGGATAGAATACAGACACATAACTAACCCCTGACAATGAAGGTAAGAAGTTAATTGGTAGAGAAGAGCCGTTTGAAAGAGACTCTAAATGAGAGGAAAAAAGTGACAAATCAAAAGACTTCTACAGTGTGATCAGAGTGGGAAATTTGCAACTGGCAAACAGATCCGGAAGAATAAGATGACTAAAGACTGCAATGAGGTAGAAGAAGGAGAAGGAGAGAGACGCTGAGAAAGGAGCAATGAGAGAAAAAGTCAGTAAACCCAGTGAGTGCTTTTTTCAGTTGAGTTCAGTCATGAGTTTTGTCAGTTCGAACATGCATGCAGTTTAGGTCAGGAGGAGTTAAAGACAGAGAATAAGAAGGAGCAGAAAATAGGCGAAGTAGTATGAGGCAAGCAGAGTATTGAGAAAGCTGAGAATGCCAGATGTGTTTAGTCAGATGAGAAGAGTTTGAGTCGAACACTGAGTTGAACACTACAGCCAGAGTTCAGAAAAATTAGGAAAGGGAATTTATTGCAGTAGTTCTCAAAGACAACTCTATTGGTGCATAAGTACCTTTATAAATTAGATGAGTCAGGGAACCTGCAGAACGAGGAAATCCCAGAGGTTCAGAAAATGGAAGGTGAATATTTGCAGTGCTTCTAAAGACTAGGTCATTAAGGTACTTTTCAATGGTGGCTGACCAAGGAAATCCTCTGGATATATATTATGGTTATGTAGGTTGGTGTTTCTGTGGGACTCCTAATGGGAGGCAGGGAGGGCAGGGAGGACAGGGTAGGCAGGGAGGCAGGAGGCAGGGAGGCAGGGAGGCAGGAAGAGGAGGGAGCAGGAGGGAGCAGGGAGGCAGGGATGGAGGGGAGGCAGGGAGGCAAGGGAGGCAGGGAGGCAGGGAGGCAGAGAGGCAGGAGGCAGGGAGGGAGGCAGGGAGGCAGGGAGGCAGGGAGGCAGGGAGGAAGGGAGGAAGGGAGGAAGGGAGGAAGGGAGGAAGGGAGGCACAGAGAGGAAGCAGAGAGGCAGAGAAGCAAAGGCCGGATGATCTCAGAGAGTTTGAGGCCAGCCAGGTCAACAAAGTTTCAGGATAGCCAACGTTACATAGAAAGCCTGTTTCAAACAAAAACTTGAAAAACAAACAAAAAAATGAACAAAACCAACTCCTCAAAACAAACCAACAAACAACTAAACAAACAAAAACCCCGTAAGAAACAAATAATAAAATGTTCTTAGATGCTAGGCTTGAGACATATGTTGCCCTTTACCTGTTGGAAGTAGGGTTTTGTTTCTATATTATTAACTAAGGCTGGAACTAAGGTGGGTCTGTACATTCCCTAGAACTGCAGTGTGATCAGAAGTAGGCAGCTAACTCTCCGTTGCTATGCACAGAAGATCCAGGCTAGCCCAAATTTCTATTAAAACAAAATTAAAAAGTATGATATTTTTATTTATCAAACAACACAAAAATTGTTTTCAAGTAACTACTAATTCTAAAACAAGCATTATCAGAGTATTTTGTCTAAATCAAAGAAGGGCAAACAAACATTTCCTAGTTGAAGGAAATGCAAACAATGAGCTGTTTTGTTAATAAATTGATTATGAAGATATAAACATAAAAAAATTCCTTGATGTACATATTTAGTGAAGATTAACTCAAAGACATCGTGTGTCTCTGGCTTTGAGTACAATGGACATAACAAGAAGTAACAGATAGCACATACTAATATGATTTGTTCTTTTCTCTATCCTCCCAGTGTGTCTATTATGTATTTATTTCATATATATGACATTCTAAATATCAACTCACAAAAGAAATAACACGAGTCTGTTAAATTAAAAAAAAAGTCTATAAATAGTTCATCCAGTTCTTACCAAGGCAGCATTCCTTTTTTCCCAGTTTCATGTATCACCTACCACCTGTGTTGTTTGTAGTCTTTGCCAGTTGACGTATATAGGAGCACAGCTTGTATGTACATAGGGAGTCGGTAGAAAAGGTGATAGATACAGAGATTTATATCAGAGACTAGAGTGTAACCCATCATTGCTTTTAAATACAATCTTCAGATGAATGTAGTTAGATTTTTTATTTATTTATTATTTATTTATTTACCAATTACTTAGCTAAAAGAATATAGTATGACAAGGAAGCTTGCTTTTCCATTCTTCCTTTTTGAATACATCTCTAAATTTTACTAAAAAGTTATACAATATATTTGATAATATTTTCCACCAACTCCTCTCATTATTTTCCTCCCCCCTCTATTGCTACCTGTGATGGTTTGTATATGCCCGGCCCAGAGAGTAGCAACCCTGAGGAGGTGTGGCCTTGTTGGAGTAGGTGTGGCCTTGTTGGAGTAGGTGTGGCCTTGTTGGATTAGGTGTGGCCTTGTTGGAGTAGGTGTGGCCTTGTTGGAGTAGGTGTGGCCTTGTTGGAGTAGGTGTGGCCTTGTTGGATTAGGTGTGGCCTTGTTGGAGTAGGTGTGGCCTTGTTGGAGTAGGTGTGGCCTTGTTGGAGTAACTGTATCACTGGGCTTAGAGAGCCTTTCTCCCAGCTGTCTAATAATGCCAGAATTTTCCTGGCTGCTTTTGGATCAAGATGTAGAATTCTTGAATCCTCCAGCACCATGCCTGCCTGGACACTGCCATGTTCCCACCTTGATGATAATGGACTGAGCCTCTGAACCTGTAAGCCAGCCTCAATTAAATGTTGTCTTTTATAAGAATTGCCTTGGTTGTGATGTCTCTTCACAGTGGTAAAACCAACTTATATTTTCTCTCTCCAAATCAACCAAAGAACAAACAGAAACACTAAGTCACAACAACAACTGACAACCGACAACACAAGCACACACACACACACACACAAAACCCCAAGGAGTTTGTTTGGTGTTGCACAGCTTCCTGATCTGGAGTGTGGGTAACAGATTTTGTGCCACTCCTTTTGAGAGAACTGGTGTGTTTTCCCTCTCCCGGCAAATAACAATTCCAAATAGCTTCTTTGTTAGAGGTAGGACTGGACAGTGTACAGAAAACGAACAACCTTGCATCATTTAGCCTTGAATTAAATGCCTGTATCAAACCCTTTTCCTCAAGGCTCAGGAATCTATGTGTAAGAGCAGGGCTGATGTCCTCATGAACTCACAGAGACTGAAACAATACTTTTACGTTTTTTGCTCACATCTATGTTAAGTGAGAGTGTGCCGATTCCTCATTTAATTTTTAAATGATTTGAGCTTACTGGATGTCTCCCAGAAACTCATGAATGATTTATTTAGATGAGAATGAACCATTTATCAATATATTACCATAGGATATTAAGAGATTAAAGTTAATTGTGTCGTAAATATACCTGCTTTATTCCTTCCATTTTCACCCACTCTATCAGCTATCAAAGTATTAGAAATTCGTTTTCTCTAATACTATAATTTATGATCATCTACTTTGTTTTTCTGGTTAAGTTTTCTAAGAGGGATTTGTAATTCATTTTTCAGCAGTGCCTTTATCACTAATGTTTGTCAATGGCATGTTATCCCCTTTTTGTGGATGTTACTTTGTTGTAATAATCCGTTTATCTTCAGAAATGACACTTGTAATTAAAAATATGTAGAAAGCTTAGGGCAGGAGATGGTTCGGCAGTTAAGAATGCCTACTGCTCTTTCAGGGTACATGAATTGGGTTTCAAACATGCATTAAGATAGTTCACAGACACTTGTAACTCTGACTCCAGAAGATGCACCAACCCATGCTGCCCTCCTAATACCATACATTCACATGATACACATGCCTACAAGAAGGTAAAACAACCATGCACAAAAAAAAATCAATAATTTTAAAAAGTAGCATTGCTTTTTTTTTTTTAGTAAAAATAAATTTGTTGAAAATTTAAATCATTGGTTTGTAATTTACAATTTTAATAAAACATTTGCACCACCTTGTTTGTGCCACATTGGACATCAGGTTTCTGTCTAACTGGGGCTTTGGCTCTTTGTTTCTGGCTGCCACTTAGCTGACAGCTGGGCACTCCTGGTGGGCTGTCAGATGCAGCACAGCACCCAGATTCCTTGCTCTCCTCTGAGCTCCAGGCTGTCAGGAGCTGAGTCTGGCACCCTCTGGGTTCCATTAGGATCAATTGTTCAAACATATGAGCCAATTGGGGACGTTTAATGTTTAAACCACCATACGTTAGGAGTAGACAGGATTCTAAATTATAACATTATGTCCCTATTGACAAGCTCAATTTACTTAATTTGCTCCCCTATCGTATCTCAAGGAAAAGTGTTTGGCTTATTTGAGTATAGTCCCTTGTTGTAAGTACCTTTGTCTAAACAACAACAACAACAACAACAGAACTTTCCTTAATTCCTCATTAATTTCTTCTTTCCTAGATCTGCTAGAAATCTAAGACTCAATCTAAAATAGATTTTCCTTAATTTTTCTTATTTAACTATAAAGCAACCACAGTCCTGCAAACCTCATTTTGATCAAGTTGAGAATGCCTCTTCGTTCCATGACAAGTTGACTTACAAGAACTATCTAATTATATTTATATGATGAATAAATTTTATTATGCAGTTATTTTTGCATATCAAATGCTATCACTTTTATATTTCTAGTTTTCTAGGATGTTTTAAACAAATCACTGGTTACAAATAAACTATATAACAATATTCTGTTATGGAACTCCAATGAAAGCAACTCAGCTAAGTACAATTACTTTCTCAGTGAAGTTCTCTGATCCCTTGGTAGTTTTACCCTCATGAGACTAGTGAGAGTAGTAAACTTTGAGATGGCAGAGATTGCCTAGTGGTTAGGGACACCTACTCTTCTTGCAGAGGGCCTGAGTTAAGTTCTCAGCACACATGACAGGCATGTCAGAGTTGATCTTACAACACTCAAACATTTTTCTTTTTTGTGAATTTTTTAATATTATTTTTTCAAGCCCATGGAAGCACTACTGTGTCTCTTGATGTAGATAATTCTCCAGGGTCCTTCTAATTTGCATTTTGTGTATATCTATTCAAGTTTCTTTAACAAAATGCTATAGATTGTGTGGCTTAATTTTGAGGACCTGTTTATTGATGTGCTCCACATGGTAGAAGGCATCACACAAGCTGCCGGAGACTTCATTTGTGAAGATTCTAATTTTATCTAGAGGGCTCTCACCTCCTAACTTAACTATCTCTCAAAATCCAGCCTGAAAATAGCATTGTTTTAATGCTAAGATTTTTATGTATGAATTTTGGAACACTATAAATACAAATAAATATAAATATACATCTATTGTTTGTTGGTGTTATGAGTCTTAAGGGTCGATTAAAGAAAGAGGGTCACTCAGGATGAGTTAAGGCCTTGTTGGCCCCTGGGAGATCCAGCCTCTGTGGACTGAATCTCAAATGGCCACACAAAGGTATATTTATTGATACACAAAAGTTGTTTTTTGGGTAAAGCAAATTCCTCATACCAAAACCCCTAATATAATCTGGATGTTTCCTGAATAAAAATTTCCTGCCCCTGCAACTTCAGACCTTATTGTACGCTGTTTGCCTACTTAGTAATGAAAGACATTTCAGGTGTGCCAGGACTGTCCTGTGACCAAAGTCACGCAAAGACTATATAGTTTCTTCACAAAAACAATGCTACAGATAAAAGAAAACAATAACTGTTTTCTACAATGATTTCTTCAAGCTCAAATGATTTCTTTACTTCTAGAAAAAAAAAATCTATTCATTCTAATGTTTACCCTAGATATAATGATTTTACTAGAATTCCTACTACAATTGTTTGCTTTATTTATCAAGAAAATACCAAAATATTTATTTTTCCCATGTATTAATCTCAGTGTATGCCAATAGGTTGCCTTTTAAATTCACAATAGTTTCATTTTGTTTATTAGTTTAAATTCTACCACCACTTATACATTTCTATTGGATCTCAGATATTGAACATACCGATAGAAAACTCTTTGTGTGGTCTTGTGTTTATTGATGGGCTGCCTATGGTGGAAGGCATCAATCAATGTTTCTAATCAGAACATGCAAAGGTTTTTATATTATTCAGATACAGAACTAATATTTTGATTACTGCCTTGACATTGCTGTGTTCTGAGAGTTTTCATATGTACAGAATTACATGGGTCCTATGATAAATACATTATTGATGAAGAATAAAGCTGTACTAAACCCTCTGCAGGAATTTCATCATCTCCAACTCTATAAATCACAGAGTATAAATGCTATAGGGAAAATCAGCTTGGTTTTAGACTTTTTAGGGTTCTTCATTTGAGTTTGGTTCTACACTTATGTCATAGGTTAGTTGTAGAATGTGACCATATCTTCAGGTTGATGACTCTTCTTAATATAGCCCCCAAAGCTTGGTGTATTTATCTCAATTTGTATGAGGAGTTTTAAGCAAGTGGTTTCTGTAATCAGTGCTTATCTGTATAGATGTAATAAAACTTATTACCTAAACACATGTGTTAAGCTTTCTGTCTTTCATGGCCTATACATTTTGACTGATTTTGGCTGTTCTTGTGAAGACTGGTAAATGTGTGCTTTGTCTGAAGACTTCTCTCTTTTTTAAATTTATTTAGTTATTTAAATCACATCATAATTTGCTTATTTACACAGAGGTTATAAACACAAAAAGGCAGGATGTGGGAAGGGAATGGCACCAGAGCATAAGTGTTCAGGGGAGTACAGATATCTGACAACTGGAAAAAGAAAAACAGAGAAGTATTTGAGGTGAATGTGTCACTGATGCTTGTTCAAGGTAGGTAGTTACTTTGCCTGTTAGTGTCACCTCTTATATGAGTGAAATCATTAAAAAATATGTTTCCTCCAGTTTTTATAGTTAATTGCATAGTCTAGTTCAGTATAACATTCTCTATTTTGATCTAAATTACAAATCTACAAATTTAAATATTTCTCATTGTCCAAGATTCTCATCCAGACTTCTGCAGTGCAATTTATTGCCCATACTGTGGGATTTTTAAATCTAAAAAAGATCCCTCACCTTAAATGTTCCCAAATTTATTATCTTTCCTAGTCTATAACATCACATTATAGAATTATCCGATAGCTTCATACTGCTATTTTAAACATTTTTTTATTTTGTAATGTTTTGTCTAAATTGTAAATTTGATATAAAATATTCAAAAGATATCACCCTCTTAGCTAATTGGCATCTTTATTAACAATTCTCTAAAATTTACGTCTGACTAGTGACTTTTACCTATAATTTATTTATTTCCAGGGTCACATGAGCCAGTCATATCCTGAACCAATTTTATAAATTACTCTATCTTAATTCTAGTGGTAAAATAATAGCAGCATATCTAAGTCTCCTGTCAAAGGCAATGGACATGACAATGTTTCTGATATTAGTTCTGGAAAAATTACTAAGCTAATTAAAGTTAGTCATACAGTAAAACAAAGCAGTCTTTTTTTAAAAAATATTTTTATTGGATATTTTCTCTATTTACATTTCAATTGTTTTTCCCCTTTCCAGATCTCCCCTTTGGAAACCGCCTATGCCATCCCCCTCCCTCTGCCTCCTTCACACACCCACCCACTCCCGTCTTCCTGCCCTGGTATTCCCCTACAATGGTGCATCGAACATCCTCTGGCCCAAGGGCCACTCCTCCCATTGATGTCCATCAAGGTCATCCTCTGCCACCTATGGACAGTCTTATTATATGAGCAGTCAAAGCATTTTTATTTTTATAAAAGAAAGTTTATTTAAGTCCCATTTTTTTATTGGAACTTTTATTTACATTTCAGGTGTTTTCCCCTTACCCCCTTTTCCCCCTCCTTCCCAGGAACTCCCTATCCCTTCCCCCCTCCTCCTGCCTCTATGATGGTGTACCCACACCCACCCTCCCCAGAACCTCACCTCCCCATCCTCAAATACCAACCCCCACGATGTCCAGCCTTCATGGGACCAAGAATCTCTTCTTCCACTTATATATAGCTCCCTTGCATATATAGCTGGAGCCATGGGTCCCTCCCTAAGTGCTCCCAGGCTGGTGGTTTAGACCCTGGGGGCTCTGGTTGGTTGGTATTGTTGCTCTCCTCATGGGGTCCCGTACCCTTTCTACTCCTTCAGTCTTCACTCTATCTTCTCTGTTGGGAACCCCATGATCAGTTTAATGGTTAGCTGTGAGCATCTGCCTCTGAATATGTCAGACTCTTGCAGACCTCTAAGGAGACAGTTATGTTAGGCTCCTGTCAGCATGCACCTCCTGACACCCACGTCAGTATCTACCTTTGGTGACTGCACATGGGATGGATACCCAGGTGGAATGGTCTGCAGACGGCCCCTCCTTCAGTTTCTGTCCTGCACTTTGCATCCATATTTGCTCCCTTGAGTATTTTGTTACTTCTTCTAAGAGGGACTGTAGCCCCATGTTTTAAGAGTGATAGATTATTAACACGGCAGAGGGCAAGTAATCATGGGACTGGAGTAATAGCTGAGTGATCCCATCTTGAGACACAATTATAATTCGTAGAAAGCTGATTGAAAATGGCTTTGAAACCTCAAATCCACTCCTACTGACATTTCTTAACCAACAAGGTCAAACTTTCTAGTGTCTTCAACAATTCTGACAACAGGGGACAAAATATTTAAATACAAGAGCCCATGGGTGCTCTGCCTCTGTCTCTCTGTCTCTCTGTCTCTCTGTCTCTCTGTCTCTCTGTCTCTCTGTGTCTCGCTCTCTCTCTTTCTTTCATTTTATATAATCATTTTTACAGTCCAGACTTTATGCCCCTCCTGGTCTACCCTCTGACTACTCCACATCCCATTTATCCTCCCCAACCCTGTCTCCACAAGGATGTCCGCACCCTCCCACTCCCACCCCACCAGACCTCCCCACTCCCTGCTGCCTCCAGTCCTTTGAGGATTAGATGCATCTTCTCTGACTGAGTCCAGATTGAGTCCTCTCAATCAAACCATCATAGTAAGTGTCACAATGAAGACTCTCATTTGCATAATGAATATAAGAAATAAAAATGAATTTTCAGAAGTAAAAGTAAAATCCACTGGAAATATTAAACAAATAATAAAGCATTCTTAATACTAGTTGAAGCACTTTTAATCTTAAATATTTTTTTAAAAATCTACAATTTTGTATTTAATCTAATTTTTTTCTAACTACACAGGCAATTAAAGCTTTTAAATTTATGTCTGAAAATAGTATGTATTTTGTTTGGTAGATCTTCTATAAAAGTTTACTTGTAATATTTACTTTGTACTCCATTTTACTTTTTCTTCAAAATATTTCTAACACTAGTAGGCTATGCTTGTAAGAGATATGTAGTTCTGAGACTTACATTTTGTTATCTTGACACACTAGTGTATAGTGAATAGAAGATCCTCATATTTTACTGAAAATGATCAGATTATGATTTTGATTGAAAAGAAATTGTGGTGTGTGACTATATGTGTGTATATGTGCATGCACACATGTAAATACTTGTACATACACACACACACACACACACACACACACACACACACACACAGGTCCACATGCCCTGCAACCTGCAAACGCTTGTGAAGGTCAAAGTAGGAGTGTCCTTCTCCATCATTCTCTATTTTAGATTTTGGGACAAGATTTTCACTGAATGTGCAGTGCTTCAACTTTTGGTTAGGTTCCAGCAAACTTTTTTTTTTTAAGATTTAATATATTATATATATATATATATATATATATATATATATATATATATATATCATTCTACTTGCATGTATGTCTGCAGGCCCAAGACAGCATTAGACCTCATTATAGATGGTTATGAGCCACCATGTGGTTGCTGGAAATTGAACTCAGGACCTCTGGAAGATCAGACAGTGCTCTTAACCTTTGTGTCATCTCTCCAGCCCCTCCAGCAATCTTTTATCTTTGCTCCTCCCCCAACATACTCTGTACTTTATTACAGGTGTGTGTGTGTGTATGTATGATCATCCTCAAGTTGCTTTAGTTGAAACAACCATTCAATAAAATAATGTTCTATAAATATTTTTATATTCAAATTTTATATAATAAGCAGAATCATTTGTACTTAGAACATAAGAAGAATCAGACAGAATTTCCTTGGTATGAAATGTGCCACATTGATTATCATTTTTCATGGGCTGGCTGCCTTCTGCAAGAATTTGGCTATATTGAAGATAGTTTTGAAATCAGAGGAAACAATTCCTGGCCCTGTAACAGTAATGCCTCAAAATTATCAGGGAAAGAATATATATATATATTTAATAAAGTTTAAGATTGAATCTTGGAGTTCCCAGGTATTAAGTACAAGGTAATGTAGACATAGAACCTACTGCATGCTGAGATTCTCTTGAAAACTTATTTAATGAATTATAAACGTGATATAAAACACATATATTGTAATGAAAAGGAAACAGCCAATGACTTACATGAAGATTAAGATTCTTTCAGAGTAAATTACAAAGATTTTAAATGTGCATGTGTGTGCATTAACAGTATTGTGGCTAGTTTGGAATGCATGCTTTTTCTATCAATGTGTAATTAACATCATAGTATGGTTTTTATTGAAAAGAAGCTAATAATGGTATTGTCATCCCCTTATTGTTTGATTTACAGGAGAAAGTGAACTTCTGAAGTAAAAGCTCTTCATTTCCTTCTAGATATCTCAAAATCTTTTGTAATTTGCATTAACTATGTCACCATTAAGGAAATTCAGCTAATTTTCATTGTGTGAAGGAGATACATTATGTGAAAAGTTGGGTAAGTACAGGGAAAACCTGGGCTTGACATTTTAGAATTTGCAGTTTAAAAGAAAAAAGATCCGTGAACCATGTTTTGAAGGATACAGTATGCTAAGTGTGAGTCCATTTAAAATGATATGCAAATTTGAAAGCATTGCTAAAATCAGCGAGAGGGAAAATATGTACATATGGTGAATTTTGAAAAATGCATAAATTTTTCTACATGATACGAGAGGAAAAACACTTCATTATCTCAGATTACATCTAGTTACTATTTCTGTAACAAATGAATGCTGTTAATCAGGGAGACTTTGGGCTCTCAGCAATGGGTTATGTAAATTGTATCTCCAGGTAGGAGTATAGTTAAAACATACAAGAAAACAAAGAGATTAGGATTCTGAACCTTGTGTACAAAGCCTCTACACCTTATTCTTATTACTCTGTAATTAATACATTTATTTTCCATAATTTAAAAATCATCTAAAGAATTTGAATTCCTGAGAAGTAATTAAGTATAAAAAATTTGTTTTTGTTGACATAGTAAAATTAAATGGAAAAATTTTCTTAATATGCTTTCGAGCTCTAGTTTTTATTACTTTCAAAATACATTATGCATTTAATTTGCATTTTGTTTCATTCTTTAGAGAGTTGCATAAGTTTGAACTTTTTCTTCTAATATGTTTTCCATATTTATTGTTTAAAAATAATTTATACATAAGTGTATAATGAATAATTTTGATATATACATACATATAGTTATAAATACATCTGACTCATATATATATGTAAATTTCAAAGTATTATATCTGCTTTATGGTATTATAATGAAACTCATTAATAACTTCTACAGGAAAAAATTATTAGACTAGGAATTTATTGGGCAGAGAAATGCAGTAGAAAAGAAAGAGAAAATATTATTTATTTTTCTCACTAATAAGAAAATGCCAAGTGTAATATCATAACAAATTATGAAAGTATACTTTTAATAATTCACATACAATTTATTTAAAAACTGAGTAAAAACTCAGTTCAAAGTTTCTGAATAATTAACAGCATTATTACCGAAACTTTAAAGTAAGTGGTACTCTTGGTACCATTTACTGTCTTTAATTCATTATTTATTTGCACTTTTTCAATAAATGAAATACTTGCTTCAAATTTGACAGGTTTATATTATCTTTAACCATAATAATAGATGAGTTGGGAATCTTTGTTACCCTACAATAACAGATTCATTGAAATAGTCTGTGTTGTTATTGGCAATAAAGCAAATACACAGGTTGTTTATAAAATATCCTTATATTAAAAATCTCAAAAGAGAAATGGTTATTAGTTGTTTGATCTTCTTCTATCATTCATTTATATTTTATTTATATTTTTGGTTGTGACTAGCCTTTACGGCTGAGCCATCTCCAGCCCTAATTTATTTTATTATGCTAGATATAAATTACTTATTATTTAATACAAACTTTATAAGGAAGGGAAACACTTTTAATATAGAAGATTATGAATTATGGAAACAACAATATGCTTAAGTCTACAAATGTATAAATGAACATATAAGATATATAAACATAGACAAGAATGGAAATGGATATATAACATATATAAGAATAATTTTGGTCTGTATTCTATAGCATTCACTGATTTTTTTTTCTATTTAATAGAAATAAGGGATATCTTCACCGATGGAAGATTCAATAGAAAAATAATTGAGATACAGTCTAGGTTGAGTTTTTAGTCATTGTTTTGAGTTGAACACAAATAACTCCAGTAAAATCTGTTAAGTGGTACAAAAAAGATGTCTCAATTGTTAAATTGCATAGTATTGACTATTAAAATAATAAACTAAATGCATACTTAGTGCGATACAATGCCCATTATCTATTTGGAATGGTATGCACAATTCAAATGTTGATGGAATTTCTAGGGTTTCTTTGAATCCACAGAAATGAAACAAACAAATAGGTTATTGTAACTTCATGGGTATTTGCAGAGACTGCTATATTGTGTTGTAGGTAAGAATCCATAGGACTATCTTAGTATTCAGAAACTAAAGCCATCTTGACAAGGTTGATAGCTTCTGGGGTCCTTAACAAAACCACTTGATCTTCCAAAACAGAGCTTCTTTGGATATCAGGAATTTTCTTTAACAATGGAGCTCTGCTGATTTGTTTTGAGTTTTCTTTTAGTAAAATACACAGGCTTTTTGTACCTCCACCATTGTGTTTATGTAATCCCTGCATCCTCTAGAATGCTGAAGATAGTGAGTGAAAAAGAGGTCCCATGGAGGCATCTGGACAGAAACAAGTCATATTTCTTTGACTTCAGCTTTTAAATACTGAGGAATATTTATTTCATGCTTATTTACTTGACAAGGACACATGTATATCTCTCTTACACACACACACACACACACACACATACACGCATACACACACATATATATGGATCTGTTTTCAATAACGTTTATGTGTATTATCACACACATATGATTATGTAATTTTTCTTCTTTATTATTTTATTCTAGAACATAACATTCTTCTCTTTGAATTTATTTGTAAGTGATGTTTTCACTTAATGTTGGATGAGTGGGTAGAGCAGTGTACTTGTTAATAAATTGTTTCTTTACAATGTTCCATTCTTCAGATTCCCATTCCTATTTCGCCTTCGTGTCAGTTACAATATTTCCCACAGAGAGAAAAATTGATGGAAAATATAAGATTCATGATTTAATTTTATAACTTAATTGCTGCATTGGAAGTCAGTCAGCATTTTTAATGTGCCAGTTTTAACTAGTTAAAACAGGATCTCTGTCACATCAATTATTCCTAATAAAATGGCAGAAATTTAGAGTGTTTAAACCCTCATTTTACAAAGCATGTTGGTTCTCTAAATGTTAACCTCAGAAGAGCAGGGGAGGGAAACAGTTGTGCAAAGTGATGTTTAGATGATTTATGGGTTCAGGTCAAGCCAGGACTCCATCACTGTATAATGGAAATGATGATTTGCCAGTGGTAGAAAAATTACTAAACAGATAAAGATAGCATTGCTCAGGATAGCCTTGGCCAATAATAATCAGACCAAACCCATTAATCAGGCATTTTGTGTGGTTTGACTTTAAATGACACAGATCTGTCTTCAGTCAACTTACCTGAGGGCTTAGGTGTTGGATAGGTTACAGTGGTATAAAAGTATATTTCAAGTCATTCCAATTATGTCTACTGGAAATATAAGTGAGGACTTTTTTTTAACAGACTTAATTCATTTATTTATTATTTATTTTGCATAAAAATGCTTATGTGATAGCCACAGCTGGAGACTGGGTCCTCTGAACAGACTCTGGTGTGGGTTTTCACAAGATGATCAGTGAATTCCTGAGAAGGAGACTTGGTGAACGCAGTCTCTTTCCAAAGATCGGGGACAGGTAGCTGTAGGTCTTGGAGATGGCATCAAAGGTACTCTTGGCTAAGTTGTCCAGGGTGGCAGTGCAGCCTCTGGGTGAAGTACAGCAGTCATCTATACTGGCCATCATCAGTAGCTTCTTAGACACAGGAGCAGAGACAATGCCAGTGCCTCTGGGGCAGGGCTGAGAAGCACCAGAACAGAGTCACAGTGGCCTGTCACCTTGCACGGAACAGTGTGGGCTTGCCAGTCTTGTTTCTCTAGTAGCCTCTCTGAGCAGGGACGATGGAAAGTTGGCCAAGATGATGGTACCTCAGTTGACAGTGGCAATTTCTTTGGAGCACTTAGCACCAAGACCAACGTGACCATTGTAGTCCCCAGTAGCGATGAAAGCCTTGAACCTGGTCCGTTGGCCAGCCCGAGTCTGCTTCTGCACTGCATGATTTTCAGAACTTCATCCTTTAGGGATGCACTCAGGAAAAAGTTAATAATCTCAGACTGCTTAATGGACAGGGAGAAGAGGTATACCTCCTCCAAGGACTTGATCTTCATGTCCTTAACTAGGATCCAGTCCTTGTCTTCAGCTTTACCTCCATGAGCCCTGCAGCCTTGACCTAGGCCATGGACTCGACCATGACTTCAGCCTCTAAGACCTCTACTGGATCCTCCGCAAAAGCAACTGCGGCCTTCTAATCCTGGGGCCCTGTATCCTCCGGGCTTTCCTGCTGCACTGGTGTCATCCGCCATTTGGTGTTTTCTTAAAGAAGTGAGAGCATCTTTCTAATAGAAGTTCATTGAATGAGTAGGTGTCATGCATAGATTAGCATAGATTAGCATATATATATATGACAACAAACAAGTCACTAAAACAAGAGAACTTGAAAAGAAATGCAGGGTGCAATAAAGAGCAAAATGTGACAGAGAAAGTGGTGTCAGTAAACATTAGGAATACTCTAGAATTCAGAATTTAATACCCCATGGACATTAAAATAATCCAGATTCGTACTTATCCTCACATTATAGGTTTAATGAATGGCACGCACAAGTATGTACAAAAAAATATAAATACCACATTAACTTTTAAAACATACTTTTGTTTTATTTTGATTTTTGAATCAGAATCTCACTATTGGCTCCGATGTTACTACGTAGCCAATGCTGGCACTGAATTCTGGATTCTTCTGCCTCTACTTTCCAAGAACTATAATAATGGGTATGCACTTCCACTATCCATGTTGAAAATCTGTTTTAAGATTAAGAAATTAGCAATTCCTTTTGTGTAAGGAGAATATTAAAAGGTAACAGCCTCTGAAAACATTTCTAAACTGTGTTAGAAATTGAACAATAGTTAGAAAGAGAAAGAATAAAACAAAGATTAGATTGTGACAAACCAGAAATTGGTGCTCAAGGTCACGATAAGAAAGTAATGCAGTGCAGAGAATGTAGACAGTGAATATCTCCCATTCCTACAGCCAGACATGCTGACTGTCTTTGGTAGAAAGAACACACACTGGTTCCTGGAAATCCTAGCCCTTAAGCACAGAAGGATCTACAGCAGCCTGGGAGACCATGTGTGCATTGTTGGTTCTCAAAGCAACACAGACATTTTACAACAAATGCATGCATCTTGGTGATGAGAGAGTCCCTTCCAAGGTCATCTTAGTTATGTTAAAGGTTGGCTGAGTCTTCCTATGTAAGTTAGAGTGTTTGATCCCAACAGTATAATGAGTGTTTGTTTATCCTTATAAATTTTTTCCTGACAGAGCATCAGCTCTGGTTAGATGACTAGCAAAAGAAAGCCAGAAGGTGGGAATTCTCAAGTTCTATTCCAGGTGTCCGTTTAATTTATTCAATTATGAGAAACCACGACAATCTTCAGAAATTAGCCCCTCTGTGCATGTTTACAATAAATGAATGAAGACATTATTGGCAGAATACCCAAACAATTAGGATTTCTCTAAAATGGCTGACATTTTACTTTCAGTTATAATAAATGAACAGGGGCCAATGAAAGAGTAATCTGCCTTGAGAGCAGTTTTCCTTTTATTTGGTTTGAAATGACTCAGGACAACTGCTGGAGCTGTGGTCTCTTTAGTATGGAGATACAGTCGGCTGTGTGATGCTCTCAACCAGGAATCACATATCTTTGGTAAATGATTTTTATCTGTGGGATAAATGTATATTAATGTCTATTTACTGTTTTCTATAAATTACCCATGAACCCTAGTTACTTGTAATGATGAACATGTAAGTCTTACTAATATGTGCAGGCAAGGGACTTGCTTGGCTCTTCAGTAGTCCAGACCTTGGGCTAAGACTCTTAAGTTAGAAATAAAGATGGCAGCCAAGGTTGTAATCATTTCAAGGCAGGTTATTGGGGAGCCTTGGGAAATCTATTTTCAACTTCACTGCATGCCAGCTGCTTTACTGGAAGGTATTCTCATTTCCTTTTAACACAACCAAAAATAGAGCAGTGGCTTCCATCCAGGCAAGGAATCAAGAAAGCAAGAATTATCACCTAAAATGTAAGCAAGGGCCTCATCACTGGTGATAACCCATGAGTTTTACTACATTTACTATATTCTGTCTACTAAGAGTAAGCCAGACTCAGAAGAGAATTGTAGAAAGTAGACACACTGGACTCTAGGATGGAGGTTACCTCTTATAGATGGGTTGCAATTTTTTCTATTTCTAATGTTTTTTTTTAATATTTTTGAGATTATAATGTGATTACATTTCTATCTTTCCTTTCCTTGTTCTGAACTCTTCCATATATGTGTTCCCATTCTCCTTCAAATTCTTGGCCTGTTTTTATTTCTTTAATTGTCATTGAATGCATATATTTTATGTGTATATGCAGGTGATATTTAATTTTTAAGTTATTTGTATTTTCAAATCCCACTTCACATAGTCCTAAAGAATAATGTTAGATTTCTATCAGATTTTTTTTTTTTAGTTTTCTTTGTTTATTGTAGAGAATATATTTTAGATATAATAGAATTTTATTCATGAAAATGAGAAGGCTTTATAAACTGTGAGAATTCTATGTTATTCAAATACATGAAAAATATCTCAAAGTCCCTTTAGTATATTCTTTCTCTTATGAAATTGAAAGAATGATGGGGAAAATTATGCTTAAATATCTCTAGGAAAAACAGATGGTTGAAGCGAAAGCAGGTCTTCTTTCTTCTTAGAGAGTGTTTTAGAGACATTGAATTTGAATTCTATAATAAGTGCAATTGATTGAGTCATACATGTCCTTATCTCAATTACAGGAACATAGCAACACTGTTTTGTGGATTTTTCTGGTTCACCTCAGATACGGCACTGAAAACAGACTAAAGAAATGATTCCTCCCATTGGTTAGCTTAATAAAGATATGAAACACAGCTGCCTCAAAGGTAAATACATCACCACAAAAGACACCGTAGAACTATATTTACCTGATGAAAACTTTGTCCATGGAGATATCTGCAAATCTCTGTAGTCAGCTACACCAGAAAATCTCCTTTTCCTTAAACATTGTTTACAGTCTTTTAGTCTTAAGAAGAGGCTTATGAATCTTGTAGTTTTCTTTGCTTCTTGAGCCTTGTGGGTTATGTTAGTTTCTCTCATGAGTTTTCTTTGGCTTTCTTCTGTCCACTGTAAAATGTTTTAATTCAGGGGAAATATTAACAGTTACTGTATTACAAATGTTATATTGTATAAAGGATAATTTATTCTGATTAAAAGGAGTTAAGAAGAAATCAGGTGCTATATAGTATCAAATCAATTCTGCACCTATGTTTTCTAGAAGATATCCTTCCTACATTCTAGTTTTACACTTTCTCCTAGAATTTTATGTGCATCAAATCATATACCGTAATGCTTCTTCTGCCTGACTTTTCCCCACAACAGAATAAAGACTCTTGCATGTTGTAAATACTGATAGTTCTTTATTATTACTGGCTAGCACATTATAAGGTTATGAAAATGTTTATTTACATGTGGATTAATAAACAAATTGTGGTATGTTGATACAACTTTCCAGTTCAATTATCATTTACACCTTAGGAATCATGTTTTGGTTTCTCTTGAGAGTTAGTGTCTCAAAGTAGCCTGGATAATCAACTGTCATATGTAGTTCTTTACATTATGGCTGCCATGATGATACCACCTTAAATCTTCTCCAATATTTGACCTTTCAACCCTTTGTTTTAGCAATCTTTAACCTTCGCGTTTTCATACCGTGTGGGACTGCATAAGGTATCCTGGTTCTTGGCTGGCATGGGCCTAGAACCCCGAGACTCCAAGGGAGAAACGGCAGGAGTTTCGGCTACATCCCAGAACTCAGGGTCCTACAAGCAGTCTAATCTCCATAGACCTACATTGTTCAGTCATGAAGGCCATTACAGCCCCTCCCAAAGTGCACAGGTAGAGGGTGTAACTACAGGCCTCAGGCCCTAGGGATTCACATACTAATGAAGGTCAGAGGGCAGAGCCAATTAAGCATCTCTCCCCTCCCCAGACCCTTCCTACTTCTCCCTCCCTACTTAACCCAGGTCTGCCCTGAATTTGGGGGGGTACATCCAGATCCATCTACCATCCGCCATGACAATAAACCCTTTTGGAACCAAGGACTTCCTCGTATCATTGGGGCCTGCCGGGCCGCAGCCGCCGAAGCCTCCAGCCCCTGAAACCTGGGACCTTCCCCCGGTAGGAGACACAGGCTGCCTGGAAGCCTCCAGGCAGCCTCCACCTCGCAGGCCCTGGGCCTCCTGCTGCAGCCTCCCACGCTGCCCGTGGGCCCAGGAGCCTTGCTTTCGAGTAGGCCGGGACTCCACTGCGCCCCGTTTTTCCCCACAATACCGCATATAGTGGAACACATTGAGGCTACAATTTGTTTTCTTTACTTTCAATACTTTACTGTGTTTTCATGTGCTATTTATTTATTTTTGCCATCTGACACTTCCTTAGTTATATATGTCTTGCTTTTCTCACTTTTTTCCTTACATTGGTTACCTTCTTCTTAGTGATTACAAAGAGCTCAATTTTTTTTTTAATGTACACAAGCCTTTTATAAGATAAATGTATTAGATTCTTCTTGCCTTCTCATTTATAATTTCTTTCAAAGATGTGTTTATTTTTTTAATAACAATTTATTTAGCTTATAGTTTTGAAAGTTTAAAATGTAAGACCTGTTCCTTCATGCCAAGAGAGATGGGAAGACTGCATCAGGACCAAGCAATTACTTGGTGGACCAGTAGAGGGAGCAGAAGGTGTCAGGATTTCTACATTTATAATAATCTTCCGGGAACCAACCAAGAACCCTATAAGGACCACATCTCTTGAAGGTCCTGGCACTTCTCATTACCATCATCCCGGGGTTAAAGCCTCTAACCACAAAACGATCTCTGGGGAAACAACTAATTGTATCAAAATTAAAAGCTCAAGTCAGGAATGTTATAAATAACCTTTGTGAAATTAGGATTCAAGCTTAGAGAACTTAATTAGCATTCTAACATTAACAGTAGCAAGCTGATGAAGTTGAAGATGTAATTGGATCTTCAGATCAGATGTGGGGTAGGTCCAGCAGAAGAATTTACAGGAAACACAATATCTCTGGATGTCCCACTACATCCGGACTGATGGCCCACCTACACCCGGCAGGAAGAGACAGTCCTTAGCTATTGCACAGGTTGTGCTAACAACCAGACCCTGCAGATCAAAGAATCCGGGAATATTTCATATTTTAGCTCATCACACAGTCCTGTAGAGTCAACAATAGAGTTGTGCATGTTACCCAAAGCTTCATCTTTATGACAAGGCAAGACAAACTTTAAGTTGCAGTCTTTGCTCTAGAGCTCCCTGCAAGAGCAGTGCTTCTGAGATCTTCACTGGGTTTCTTCCTATTCTCCTTCCTTCATACACCATTCTTCCATGGTTTTGCTTCGGAGCCCTTTTTTAGGCAGTTTCGTCTGGCCCCTTACCCGCTCTCATGAGAACCTCCTAAGATACTCACTGATTCTTCAGGTGTTGAAAACTGCACACATCCTTGCTGACATCTAGAAACCACTTCATGCAGCATTCTGGCAGCAAAAGTCCATTATGTATCCATCTGGTAGAGGGAGCAGCCTGCTAGGCACAGTGACAGGTTTCAGTTGGGCCTGGGTGGTGTCAGGAACAAAAACTACCTCAAGTTGTTTTTAAAAATTCATTTATTTTTCAGGGGACAAAATATAAATAATTGTATCCGACTTATAACATGCATAGAGATTATATAGACAGAGACACGTAGAGGGTAAGAATTTCATATATGAATAACTATTATTTTAAATTATACTTAATAGAAGTCTCTTTTCTCCTGTCATACTATCAAAATAGAGTTTCTCCTAAGTTTTCTGATCAAAATACTCATCAATGCTTTATTATTTAAAATGAATAGGATCCAGATATCAGTCTTTGATTTGTTTTCTAAAAATAAAACATGCAGACAACATTCAAAGTAAGTTGAAAGTGCCATGCATTATTACTGCCTTCTTAGTGTGTGCATAAAGAACACAGCATATTAAAAACTGGGAAACACTGAAAGTAAACTGGTCCAAAGGAAGCATCTTCAGACCTCCATGGTGCTTGATTACATCTCTCCATCTCACGTAAAAATGTTGTGCTCCTTTAGAGTTTTACTTAAATTTAGGATGGACAAAACCCAGACATAAACCAGTCCAAGAAATTTGCTTTACCATTCTCTCTTGGATATCAAGGATGCACTTGTACTTTGAGAGTATGCTGGATGGCACCTAAGCCAGTCAGTGAGACAAGTATAAGACAATTCATAGCCACTAAGAGAGTCAAGACACTCTAAACTCCAGGCAAACATAAGAATGCCAAGGTTTTAAATTTTGGAGTTCAACTCATATTATATTTTCTTTTGTGTTTTATGCCTTTAAAATTTTATCTTAAGCTAATTATTATTTTTCCTATGTTTTTTTATTAAAAATTCATAGGTTTGGTTTGCCTTTCTTTGTGTGATTGTTTGAAGTAGGACCTTTTGTAGCTCAGATTAATCTCAAACTCATGTGGCCAAAGGAAGGAGACTTTGAACTTCTGAATAGAACACATTATGGTCCCTGATTTTTGATGCATATTAACACCAGGAAGGATACCAGCATTGTTCAGACTATTGCCTCTGAGAAGATATCTCAAGGCTTTATTTAAAAGCTCGTTCAGACCATTGTGAGCTCAGCTGTTTCTAGATGATGCAGCATGTTGTAGAACCATTGTCCCATGATCATAGAATTGAAGTAGTGTGCAACAAAGAGAAAACATTTATAAAATGCCTCCCTATGATGGTCCCATAGCATAAGATTGAGCTGTGTGTTTTTAATTGCAATAGGTTTATGATGTGTTTTTCTAGGTTAGAATGGTAATTTTAAACATCTGTCACACTCCTAATTTTCTTCTATCATGTGGATTCATATAAATGCATTCTCTTGCTATGTACTTGAATTCATTATGAGTAAACAAAACTTGAAAAATTACACCACCAGTAAATTATTGAATATGCTGAGAACAAACTTATTTTATATTCAGTAAATTTTTCAGGAGCATCATTACAACTTGTCTAAAAGTCGTTCCTGAAGATAATTCTGATTATTATGCTCATAACTAATGATTTTATCATTTAAAATGAAATACTATTAAAGATTTAAATGGTATATTAAAATAGTATGTCATTGGTGATGTTTCTATAATTTTTAATAAATGGTGTGATATTAAAATGTGGTTATATTCTAGTTAGTACCTAGAAAAACATTACAGCTAACATTTTGAAAATACAATGTTTGCCTTATAATATTATAGCTGTACGAATAGCTTATCTATAATGTTGTTTTGCAATAATGAGAATATCATTGCAGAATGACATTTTAAAATTTTATTTACTTGACAGTTTTATATAATACAATGCTTTATTATGGTTATTCAAAGTTATTTTTAAATAGTCATGGAAAGTTATTGAAAAAACTGTATTCAAAGACTGAGGGTCCAAAGGATGACCTAACTTCACTACAATACTTTCTCTTCCTAACATTTCTTTAATTATGAACATATATGTATGTTTTTGAAGGGTTTTCCAGAGGGGCTAGTCTTCTTAGAGATAAAGGGAAGAGAGATAGAGTGGGAATCTTGAAAGCTGATCAGAGAGATCCATTTTGCATTCCAACACTTAAGATGTATGAAGCAATGGGGTGGGTTGCTGAGATAGCTAAGTGGATAAAGCCAATTGTTGCTCAGCCAGATAACCTGACTTTGGTTCCAGGGACTCAAATGGTAGAAGGAGAGAACCAACTCCTAAAGTTGTTCTCTGACCTCAACAGGCATACTGAGGTATTCATGTGCCCCCACACATATATGAACACAAAATAAACAAAAATGTAAAAAAATATCCATGGTAACATTTCATTATTCAATCTGTGGGGCATGCTGAGTTTCTAATGTGTGTTTTTTGTGGTTGTATTGTGTTGAAGATATACATGACCATTAGAGATAGGAAAAAAAGAAACCCCTAGATCCTATTTGTTGATGTAGCTAAACAAATTAATATAATAATACCAGTCCAAGTTTCATAATATAACCTTAGTATTAAAAACTATATAATGTATTAACTTTTGGACAGCTAATATCTTAAACATAGTCAAATAGTCAGTCATGGGATCTGGAACAGTGTCACAACACAGATAGATATGAAGTAAACAAAAGGTTTAGCTGTATATTGGTAGCCGTGCACTGATGGTTGGAATACTTCTTTGTTGTTGAACATACTTCCTTGAGGGTCCAGACAGACTATTCTAGCTATACAATATTTAAGGCAATAGGGCATTTCCCCACATGTGTGCACTCTCAAAGGGTTTTTATTCTAAAATAACCTTGTTTCCATTATGACATCACTATGTTAAGGTTTTGAGCCCTCCAGCTTTTGTGAGCTCTTAAAGAGCATCTTGGACAACAATGGTATTAAAGAATGATCCCATCTGTCATGCTTTTGGAGGGTTAGAGAGTCATCTTAATCGATGCATTCTCACCATCCAGTCCAACCTCTCATAGGATATTGGGAGGCTGTGCATGGTACCCTAGGTTGATAGGAAGCTGTGGATATTGGTGCGTCATCTTTAAAAACAGTTAGAGTTTGTGCTTTCAATATAAAATGTGCACCTTCCACCATGTCGTAATGCTTGGGGAAATTATTGAACCATTAGGAGGAGGTTGTGTCTTACTAGAAGTCTACCAATGGGATTGGGCTTTAAGGTTTTATAGTTTGACCCTGCTATCTGAGTGGGAATACATCTAGATCAACCAATTTCCTTTGCCATGACTTTTCTTCCTGTTACAAAGTTCTTCTTCCTGCCATGGTGGACCCCACCTGTCTGGAACTATAAGCCAAACAATCCCTTTTCCCCTTAAGTTCTTTGTGTCTGGGTATTTTTTCACAGCAACACTAAAAAATCAACTGAGAATCAGAGCTAACAGTTGACTTAACTCTAGAGGGAAGACAGAATTCGTTGTTCAGAGATGCCTCACCTTTCAGAGAATGGGAGAGTAAGCCTCTTAACTGCATTTAGAAGAAACACCTGATAAGCTCAAAGTAGTCTATACAGCGTTGGTAAATGATATTTTATAAATGAAGGCTGAGTGAAATGATACTTCATCAACCCTGTTTCTTCTTTTTATATTAAAGAAAATGAATGATATTTGGTTAAAATATAGTTATAAACTGACATGTAATCTTTTAGAAAATTTCAGTGAATTACAGCCAGCATGAGATTTGGTGGGTTAATGAAACATTAATCGCTATAGTAATGACATTTTTAATTTAATTTTTATACGTGTAAAAGTGACTGGACAAAGTTTCCCAATTCTTAGCTGCCACACTGTAAAAATGGAACTCAGAAAATTTTATTTTCCAGCCCATTGGTTCCATCACACTGATGAGGCAAAAACAATTCTAGGTGGTAAAACTGGTTTAAACCAGCAAATAAATCAATCCAACAGCAACTTATAGATTCCTTTGTTTCTTTTTTGACAGACTCCATATTGGCATGACAACATGTTTGAACACCAATAAACTATGTTTTGTGAGCTATTGTGTCAGTCTTGCAAATCTCAAATGGTTATAAAGTCCAACTTCTAAAGTAAGGTAACACACCAACAATATAGACATATACTAGGTCTTTCAAAATGATCTTATTTTGATTCATCATGTCAATTTTATTCCCACTTATTCTTCATAACAAATACAATTCCTTAATTCCTCAATACCACATCTTGCCCATATAACAATATCCTATCACATCATAAGCCTCCATCTTCTACCCAATACACGTTATTCTAAAAAGGGTAAAACCCAAAAAATCAAAACACTGAAAAATTTCTAAACACTCTAGGACCAACTTAAAGATTAGATGTTGCCTTCATTATCATGTTTACTGGCCTTTTAAGACAGCATATAAATATAAAGTTGACATTGTATCTTTTTCTGTGAAATGTTTCTTCTACTTCAATGATTCAAAAGTGATTTGTGCTTCATAAATGTTAGTCAGCGCTCACTGTAGGAATTGTGGCAATTATAGCACCTTCTACACGCCACAGTGGTTGTTGCCCATACCCTTACATCTAAATAAGAATGGTGAGCATGTGTGACAGTCAATCTGTAAGCCATCAGAGGTATCATAGGCCACAGCATTTATAGGTAATAAATTGTTGATTTATTTTCAAGTTTGTTTCATTATCTGATTAAATTTTATAGTGAAAGTTGGTTAAAATCCTGGAATAAAACTTCCTAGGATAAATCTATGTGAAATTTCCTTCCCATTCATGTTTTCACCTAGAGTAAGAAAATAGTATTAAAATTTTCGTAATTCCATACCTAATTCTTAACATCTCTATAAGTCTGTTTATTCTTCTGCAAAATTGAGGTTACACAATATCTGCCTCTTATTTGTTGTCCCTATAATTAATAAACTTTCTATAAAAAACTCAACATGAGGAAAATAAGCACTCCATAAGTGTTAGCGTTTAAAACTGCTGTGGCCAAAGCTTTTGTAGGACGACTTTGTGTTACACACTGTGAAGTGCTTCCAAGTCCTCAGTAAGACATACCACTGCCATCCAGGTTAGACAATCACTCTACAGATGTCAGGCTTGTAGATCATTGTCTGCCACACCTGCATACTGTATCTGGAGTACCAATTCCCTTTGCAAAGTTTTAGCATTTGTTATTTTGATACATTCCTTCTAAATGTTTCTAATATGAACATTTAACTTCATAAAGTATAAAAACTTTTGATATATGAGTAGAACCAAAAGAAAGTCACAAAATAATATCAGAAAGTTAGACATAAGAATAAAACATTGAAAGAACTGAAGAATTCTCAGAGGTTTCATACATAAAAGTAACTGAGTAAATAGATAAATAAAGAAAGAAAGGAAGAAAGGAAGAAGAGAAGGAAGGAAAAAGGAAGGAAGGAAGGAAGAAAGGAAGGATGAAACTTTGCAGATTATCTCATCAAATTCAAGCAATTATAGATATTTTTCCTTTGGTGTAAGCTGAAGGCCACATAAACTAAAAGAAAGGTCTTCCCTTGCCTTTTCATTTAATGTTTTATATAACTTCAAATATATGCATTTATTTGTAAAATTAAGTAGATTATAACTACAAATTTGTTATCTTTTATGACTTCCTACTTAAATATTTTCTAATTAACTATCAGGTGTATGACTTGGTGGAGCCAGAAAAATAATCATTTACTAGTCTGGTTTCTACTTAAAATCATATTTTAAAAAGAAGTTTCATATTTGACCTTTCTATTGATTGTATCAAAAGATATTTTCTGTGAAAGCCTATTAGTTCTCAAATTGGTAAAAATCAATGCTATATAGTAATTTTCTTTAATAGATCACACTCAAACATAATTGAAATTACCTTTAGAAATTTTAGTATGGCTCTTCGATGGTAATTATGGATATGTGACAGTGTGTCTGTCTTTGTGAATGTATACATATGGAGAGGGCAGAATCTCTAACTACAAACTGAAAAATGAATGAGCTAAATGGTACAAGTGTTTTAAAGACTCAAATCCTGCCCTCCAGAAACATACTTCTTTCAGCATAGCCACACCTCCTAAACCTATCCAAACATGTATTCAAATATATGAGGCTGTGGGGTGGGGGCTGTTCAAACTTAAACACCACACGTCACTGAACTCTGGCTCCCAGAGATTCATAGCCATATCATATGATGAGAAGCATTTAGCTGGACTTCAAAAGTCCCATAGTATTTTACAGTCTGTTTAAAATCCAAAGTCTCTTTTGAGGCAATCACTTTCTGTAAATCCATGTAAATTCAAAAAGCATATTACATACTTCCATCATATAATGGCAGAGAATAAACATTTCAATACCTGAAGAGAGAAACAGAAGTATGGTGAGGAAATATGGGGCCAGAACTAGACCTAAATCCAGCTACAAAATCTTATAGCTCCATATCGGATGACAAAGGGCTTGCATAGCCCTTTCCTCACAGCTTTTCTGCCTGTAACATAGATTTTTCTCTAGGAACAGGTTCACTTACTGTGTGTAGCTGCTCTTGGCAGATATTCCATAGCTCTGCCACCTCCCACATCTTGGGGGCTCCAACAAGACATTGCCCAGCCTCCGTGACTCTCTGAAACTATGAAGAAAGATTCCATAGCCCTTTTATTCCATGTGTATGACAGTGTCAAGGTTAGATGCCAGCATGGGATAGATCCTTGGCCCCTGAATGTCAGTTACAGAAGTCTTTGTTTGTTGTCCATTTCTAAGAGCAGACAATTACTTAGGCAGTTTTCTCTCAAAGTTGGAAACTTTGCTGAAACTGAAAGTTTGCTTAATGTAGGTTTGCCTTGAGTACAGCCTTCTATTTAGCCCAATATGGATTTGATTACTACTTTGTTTCCTTATCTCTTTCAACATAAGTCTTGACTGAAACATTAAGGCTGGGGTGATTTCTTTCTTATCAAACTACACTTCTTTTTTTTATTTCTTTCTGTCTCATTTGCTCTTTTTCATTGTTGATCTGTGAAATAGTTATTACTAATAGCCACATGACAAAGTCAATATTGAAATCTCCTCCACCAAAGAGAAATTCACCCAATTACTTTTATTAAGGCCTAGGCAAATTCTTAGGACATTAGAATAAAGCAGCCATCATCATCATCATCACTATCAATCATCATCATCATCCCAAAATATTACAAGTATAGTCTCTAGCCTAGCTAAAATTGTTCCCTTCTGCACCTCTTGAGTGAAACCTCCATTATCAGCATAGCTCTAAGCACTACTGTCTTACAAGCTCTTACTAGGATGGCCCATAAGAATCTTAAAAATGGTGCTAACCTTAATTTGGTGACAATATATGTGTGCATATTTTTGAACATAAATATCTGAGCATAAGGCCATAATAACTTTGTGAGTAATGAGAAAAATAATTAGAATTTGTTAGTTTGGATGGGAGTGGCTTTTAATAGGCTTATATATTTGAATGCTTAGTCACTAGGAAATGGAATTCTTTGAATAGGATTTGAAGGTATGACTTCGAATAGGTGTGGCCTTGTTATGTCACTTAGGGTGGGGTTTGACATTTCAAAAGCCCTTGCCAATCCTAGTCTCTCTCTTTATTTCAATTTGCATGCAGAACAGGATGTTAAGCTCTCAGCCACTTCCCAAGTATCATATATATCATATTCCTTTAGATTGCTCTGCTCTCTGCCATGATGATAATGGACTAACCCTCTGAACTGTAAACAAGATCTCTGTTAAATGTTTTGCTTTGTAAGAGTTACCTTGATAATAGTGACTCTCCTCAGCAACACAGTAGTGACGAATTTTGTGTTTCAAAATACATATAATTTGAAACACAAAGAGATGTTCAACATTTTAAAACCTCTTTTAAGAAGAAACATAGCCAATTAGGACTATGTTAATAAAATGCAAAGGATGTTATTGGTAATTAAGTAGAATAAATATTTACACAATCTGGTAAATAAACTCTTTCTGGACTTATTTTCTTGATGAATACCTCATAAGAAGGGAATTTTCTTCAATGATAGATGAAACCAGATACTGGTTAGTGTAATAAGGATATATTTTAGAACATAGTGATAATTCAATAGGGAAAAGAGGCCATTGTGAACTGAACTTCACTTTGATATATACATGAAGAATTATACAGTTTAAAAAGAGAATCAGGGAATAAGAATGAGATCAGTAAAGAATGGAAAACCTTTAAGAGCATTAGTCAAAGTGAAGTGGATACTGCTGGTTTCTTTGAAGTTGTGTCATATGATGTTTTTATGAAAACTGAGGATGTTTTTTTGCTGAAGCAGGAATGTAGGAGGATGTTTTACTGATAACAAACACGTGGCTTCTTCTGAAAGTAACCTGGAAAAAGGGCATGTGGTGTTTTGCTAGAGTGGACATTTGAAAGAACATGTGATGTTTGCAAAGGGTATAATTATAACCAACAAACAATGGATAATGCTACGTGGTATTGGTTTGCCTTGCCACTCTTTGCTGGTCATCATTTGTTGTGACTTCATAGAGATAAACATACCAAAGAACTTCTGGTGGTATTCTGGCAGCTTTTTGCTGCTACCAGGGACTCAGGCCATTTGACAGAGCCTCATGGTTTCTTCTTGATCAACCTGCTATTGCTGATTCGTGAATGGTGTTTGCAAGTGGATTGATCTACCACTGCTGGTTCATGTGGACTGAACTGCTGACAACATAAACTGTGTTTGCTCTAAATCACTATTTCTCAGCAAGTCTACATCGTCCTTTGTTCTATTAACTTTTCTTTTTTACTACTTCTGGTGGGTGGTGGGCTAGAAGGGAGGTTAAAGCATTTAAGAATCCATATTAAACGTAGGTTTTGAAAAAAAAACTAAGCCTACATCAGAGGAAATGTAACTGGAGAAATCCAATAAATGGCAGATATTGAAGTTAGGATGTTGATATTCCCAGAGGCAGTGAGACAGGCATTTCATCTCCTGCTGTTAGATGGACCACATAGCAAATTCCAAGCAGCCTTGTTTCCTCAAGTAGGAATCTTCAGAAGAGTATGATATAAATAAAGTAATTTTGGGGATGAGGTTCTGAGTGGTAGGAACTGGAGTAATAATGTTTGTTTAAAGCTATTTTAAGTAAGATTCAGGTCTCATAAAGAACAAAGTTCAGAAAACCTGACAAGAGTTTTGTGAAGTGATTGTGATGTCTTTCTTGATATCAGTTAAATCACTTATTGCTAAGAGCTCTTTCAGGAATTTATACGGTTTTTGAATTTTGATGAAGTGAACATTGTATTCTACTTCAAAACCTTATTATATCTATAATAGATTCCATTGTGACAGTTTTCCCTGTAGAACACTTTAACTAAGAAAGCGAAATCAAAATGTGAACATTTTAAAGGATTTTAAATGTGTATGGTTAGTTCTTTGACAAGTTAAAAAAATCTAATAATACATTATAATTACTCTTCCCTATTCTCTTATCTCCCCATCCTTCTCACTGAACACCTTCCACAATGTTTTCTTCCCTACATTCATGATTTTTGACTTTGTTATATGATTAATTTACTTTAACTGGGGCTATTTGTGTGACCATTGATTGGATTGGGACTGTTGGAGCCTGGTAAGGTCACCAGTGGGCACATAATGAAAGCAATAACACATCCTCTTTCTGAATATATCAGAAGAAAATAGTTTATCAGTGAGAGTTTTGGGGCCCTGAGCTCATCCTCCATCTACAACCTGGGCTATTCTTGTGCAGATCTAGTTCAGGCATCCATAGTTGTTGTCAGTTTGTGCTTACAATAGGTATGTCTTTACCAGAAGATATTTTTTAGTTCTCCCTGTCTTCCACATCTCAAATTCCTTTGCTGTCTTCTTTTGTAATGTTTCTTAGACCTTAAAGAGAATTGTATAAATACCTTGCTTAGTGGTAGGCTTCCTTTAATGTATCAATTACCCTTATAACTGTTATGCCTTTAATATATATATCTTCCCTGTCATATCTTTACCAGTTTGTAGTGCTCATATTTGGGTAAGACCACTGATGCTTTTTTTCTACCAATACAGACTCCTTCTGAAACTATGAACAATAGTAGTAAGCAGGGAGAATCATTTTCATCTCAGTTCCAACTTGGTATCTTTAATCATGTAACCAAAGAATATGGTGCCTTCAGCAATAGGGTCTTATGATCTAGCTCTGAAATGTAACTAATTGGACTGGTATTGATTTGGGGTCCTTTGTGGCTTTCCTGACTAAAGACTGCTACAGAAGTTTTCCACAGTCGACACTGGATGTTTTGGTTGTTTAATAATTCCTATTTCTGGGAAGAGATATTTTTCAAGCCACTCAGGTTATCTTCCTTCAAACTCTTTCCATATATTTTATTTTAATTGCATTATATGATTATTAAGTTTCCATTTGGCTCTCTCACATCACTTTCCATTTTATTAGCTACCTCCCTTTACTTTCATTTCTACTTGTCCTTCATCCTTCATTGCATAAACATTTTTACACCCAGACGATTACTTCTAATTTCATATAACCTATACTGCTATCTTTTCTCCCATAAAGGAGTCCTCCCAATGAGCCTCCTTCTCATGTCCTGACTTCTACAGGAACTACAAGTTGAACACAGAGAATAGAGATTCCAAACTAAGAACCACATGTGAAAGAGAACATAAGAGTCTTGGGGAGGGCTATCTCACTCAGAATAAGTTTTACCAGTTCCATCTATTTGTCTGATTTTTCTTTATAAATCTAAAATTTATGTTTTTTTCTTTTATATGGAGTAAATTTCATTTTGTATAAATATTAGTGATCCATTTATCACCCGATGGACACCTAAGATAAACGAAAACTTTCAATTCTGTTTTTACTCAGAGTTATTTCATGCTTTCAACAGTATAGCCCCGTGACCAATCTTAAAGATCACAAATATTTATTTCTTTGACTGTTATCACTGTGTTTATGAGTTAAGAATGCATTTACAAGGCATTCATACATATTGTTTGAAAGGACAAGTCTGCTTTGTTCCAGAAGCAAACAGAGTGGATTCAACTACAAGAATGAAGGATGTAATTATATACAATCTATTTCAAAATCTTTAGAATTTTTTCTAATATATTAGCAAATGCTCATACACAAAGATTTTGGAAGTTTGATTTGAGTTGAAATAATTTATAGATATTATAATTTACAAATTATAAATTTATAAATTTTTAAAGTTGAATACATTGTTTAAATTAATAGGCTTTATAAGTATCTAGATGAGATTTGCTACAAGGGATTTAACTTGATTTAATTTAATTCCAAGTTGCAGATTGAAAATGCCTTGTTAAAGAAAATATTAGATAAGTAGAAAAACATCCAGGTATGTCATGATAGAACAATGTTTTTTAATGCTTTTTTTTATGTAGTTATAAAACTACACCTCTTGAAACAGGACTCCATTCTACAGTGTGGAAAGATGGTGCTGATGTTGTGAATTATTATGGCCACAAGTTTAAGAATGATACATCAGTGTCTGTAAACTAAAGCCCAAGTCCAACGTGTGGGATTCTGTTCACATATTTCTGTATTTGCTCCTTTGGGTCATAGTTTTGTTTTTGTTTTGTTTTTTAATTACAAAAGGGTTCACTTGATGTTAGAGAAAATAGCAAGTGGTGAGTTAGTAGCTAGAGTGGTCTGACACAGAAGGAAACAACTTCAATGAACTATGGCTAATGTTACACTAGATCTACTTAAATCCAAATAAATAATACTTTAAGGAAATTATTATAAATTTTGCAACTGGTTGAGTACAATTAGAAGTGTGGTTTTCAACATAAAAAAAGAATTGTCTGTTCAGAATCATCACTTTCAGTTTGGGCTGTAAAAATATATGAGTGGTGTGGACAACAAACATTTATTTCTCATGTTGATAGAGATCAATTAGTCAAACTCAGTAGACTCAGCACCAAATGGAGGCTCATTTCATTCCTCAAAAACAGGGGTCTTCCGAATGTGTTCTCACTCCCAAAATGAGAGAGCAATTAGATTCTCTGATGTTAATTGAAGTCAGTAGAAGAGCATATTTTGAGAACAGCACTTGACAATATGTACACATTTAATATTAATACACTTACATCTTGCAATATAAAATCCAGAACTCACATTAGGTACAGGTGTACCAATTGGAATGATGAGTTTACATTTCCATATGTACAAAATTAGTGTATAACAAAGAGTTATTTTTGAAAATTAAATATGTCTCCTAGTCTAATATTAAACCATATGGATATTTGCTGATCTCTGTAATCTCATACCATACATTTTCTATTATTTTAATTAATTAAATTATCTTTATTGAACCTTGACTGTGCATTCATAAGCACTAGTTGAACAATAAAAATCAGAAACAGATTTTACTGTTGCATTCATTGATAGACAAAGGAGATGTAAAGATGTGTCCTAGGTATGGGCTAAGTCAGTAGAAATTTTTCTTGAATTCAAGACCAGACATTTATCATGGATTAAGCCAAGAATTGGTCCTGCTGCATTAGGAAAAACCTTATAAGACATAATGTTCTAATTTTATTTTATAGTTGAATTATTTCAAGATGTTTATGATACTTCCCTATCCATCTGATTAGAAAAAGTCTGAGATTATTAACATATAATATACAGGTATTTGGGAGAATATTTTAGTCAGTTAGTAGAAAACAACAAAGACAAAAGTAAACAACACAACAAAAAAACCCCAACCAACCAACCAACCAACCAACCAACCAACCAACCAACTAAAAGGACATCTTGTCAGGTCAAGCATTGAAGATACAGATAATGAAATGATTGCTTTTCTATCATATATATATATTTTTGTTTGTGTGTGTGTGTGTGTGTGTGTGTGTGTAACTTTTATGTCCTGATTATTTACTATGTCCTTGATATATAACTAAAATAGATTAAGAATCTCAAAGTAGATGATCTGCCTTCTAACTATAAAAACCAACAATTTTGGGAAGGATTCTGAGTCATGAGAAAATACTGAGTCCAGAAGCAAAACCCCAACAATAATAGATGTCATACAAACTGTGAGAGGAGAAAGCCAGAAGCCAAACATCATAAAGCTAGAGAGCACCTTACGACACAGAATGAGCATCCCTTAATGTGATAATTCATGTCCCAACTCTTTGGAAAGTCACAAAGTCATTTAATATGTGGAATAAAAACCTAGTTTGTTTTAACCCACTTCTCATTAATTCTGTTTTTTTATTTGAGACATTGCACTTTTTGAAACAGTTAAAAAATTTGAAGATTTGCAGATGTTACTCTGAGTAAAAAATGACATGGTAGCCAGCATAGGGTCAGCATGAATACTCAAGTTTGAATTATTTATTGACTGACTAAAGGTTGACTGCTAGAGGATGGTGACATGAAGTTTTCTCTTAAGCATTGGTGAAAAGTGATGTCGATTACTGAGGTTACAATGACCATGTTAATTGTGTGTGTATATTTCTGTTCAGTGCTTTTAAAATTATACTTAATTATTTATATTTTTATGGAATGAGGTGTGTATGCATGGGTGTGTTTGTGTGCATGTGACCTGTGTGTGTATGTGGTGTCACAAAGGACAATATTCATGAGTCAGTTCTTTCCTTCCACCATGTGGGTTTTAAGGATCAAAATAAGGTCATCAGGTTCAGTGGCAAGAACCTTGTCCTCTGGGCCATCTTGCCAGCCCGGCACAGTGTTAGACAACTCAGTGTATTATGAGAGTTAACAAGGCAGCCTTCCGGAAGAAGAAAGTTGTCACACAGCTCTCACATTTTCATTAGTTTGGTCACTAGGTTTGAGATTAGAAGCCACTTTAGTCAGAGTGAATGATGTAGCTTTTAATTCCAATATGACAACATCTTGGGGCTGGAATGATTGTCAGTAGCTAAGAGTGCATGCATACTGCTCCTACAGATGATGGGAATTGAGTCTCAGTACTCATGTCAGATGGTTCACAAATGCATGGAATCCTACACTAGATGACCCAATATGCTTTTGTGACTTCCATGGGATAGACTTACACAGACAGTCACCCCCCCACACAAATAAAAATATACAAAAGAAAGCATTGGGAATTTTGTAAAATGACATATTTGTAGACACAACTGGAATATACAAACACAGCTTTTTAATGTTGAGTAATATTTTCTATTCAATATCTTTGTGTGCTTTTATTATCACAGTTGTACATGCTGTGAGTTTCATTGGACAAGGTTGAGATTAGTCTTTTCAGTGTATTTGTCTTCAGATACAGGTTTGTGTAATGGAACAGGGAAATTAGCCATTGAAAGCAATCATCTATCTAGTATAATATGAATAAAATAGACATCACATTACATGCAGAAAATTATTTCAAGGGCAGATTCATTTTTTTCCTTTGAAACTAGTACTTTCAAGAGGTGTATTGAAGATGAAATAGAATATTGCATTGTAAATGGAGATAAGGGTATAGGATAAAAACACATCTAAATTGACCTTTTTCTTCTGCAACCAGATTATATATACAGTTTTAACACTTGTAATCATAAAGTTGATATATAGAGTAACAGTTAAAATATTGTTGGATTGGTGTTACATTTATTTCTAAATACATGTTTATACATTGGTACTCATATTAGTAGATTTTGTTATTATTTATTAAATAATATTTAAGATTTTTTTAAAAGGCTTACTTTATAATCCAACATAAACAATAACTCAGCAGTGATACATAAATGTATATCAACAAAACCAAACACCTCGATTTATGATACTTCAGAGCATTTTAGAAGGTGATCTAAAATGGTCAGTTGGATGCAGACATTATATCGAATTAAAAGTGAATAGAGTCAAATAAATCGAATTTGAGAAAGTAAGGTACAAAGACAGTAAAATCATTCAGTTCAATTAGAAGCAATAATTATTCATTAACTTTGTTGAGTAACTAGAAAATGAAGTCTTTAAAGTGCATAGAATAAAATCATAAAGAGGCTAAAGAAGCAGGTGAGCCATCAAAGAGGTTGTGAACACAGGAGAGCTAGGTCTGTCCCACACAGGGTAAATCAGGAGAGAGCTGGCAGGTTGACCAACTCAGCTACCAGGCAGACCTAGATCCAGTGCTGTGGTTTGGCCCACCCCAACATTCATCCAATCTATGAACTGCTGGAGTGCATGAAAATTTGGTCCTTCAGAACCAAACCATCAGGGTCTCCATGGCACAGGGCAACAACAGGGTATCTGAGAGGAGTCTCTACAAGGATCCACTATGGATGGTGTAGCAGAACCCAGAGACCCAAACTAGACCAATGGCTCATTGCAATAAGCATTTGCAAGTAACCCAATGTGAACAATACAAAGAAACTTCCTCAGTTTTAGGGCAAATAAGAGTGAATTTAATTCCTTTTAGAAAGCAGCATCCTTTGTCATATGATGTCACAGCTTTAAAGTGTCTGGAGATAGAGTTGGATATGTGCCGGGAAATTTTAATCTGTTTATGACAATGACTAGTCTCACTAGTATTTGATTGACTATTGGGTTTAAATGATTAAAAAAGCTCTGCAGGAAGAATCGTCACATAGAGGCAAAGTATGGGCAACGGACTTGAAAAAATGATATGCCAAGGTGTTTTATGGAAATTTAATAAGATGATATATCTGAAATGGAGCTAAAGAAAAAGAAATGAGTCATGTGGAAGTTAGATTCATTAATAGAATTTGGAAGGAAGACATTGTTCTTGACTCACTATTAAGTAAATTTACCTCTGGTCTTTGTTCAAAGGAAACAAAAGCAGCATATTGATGATATTCATACTCATATTCCATATTTCTTTACAGCACTATTCATAGTAATGAAGAAAGAAAGCAAACTGAGTGTTCATTATGCTGATTGAAATAAGCCAGGCATAGAAAGACAAGCACTACATGTTGTCACTCATCTATACACAAAGGATGATCTCATGGGGGCCAAGATTGCACTGGGTGGCAAAGACTGGAGAGGCAAGTATGAAAGGAAGCATGAGAGATTCTTGACTAGTGTAAGTAAATACTAAGCTCCAGTTTCAGAAGAGTAGAAAGTTCTAGTGTGTTACTAACTGTGGTAGAGCTATTGCTAAATACTATGGCTCTTCTATTTCAAAAATGACAAGAACAACACTTAATTTATCACAAATTTTAAATGTTAGAAGACACCTACTTTGATTCTTTTATAAACAATGAATAATGTATGTATACATCAGAAAATCATGTTCCTCATAAATATTAGTGCTTTTTGTGTTTTGTGTATCAAAATTAAATGAACACAGGAAAGAAGTAATTAACTTTAAGTATAATTAACATATTGTTTCTATTATTTCAACACCTTACTTTGATGTTTAAAACTGTGAAGATCAAGAATTTTCTAACAGGTGTTATATTTTCACAACACAAAATATAATACAACATAAAAGTAAAAAGGAAAAAAAGAACAAAGAAACATTTATTATGATCAAGATTTTTTTAATGTACTAGAAATCTTAAGATAATAAATTTCAAGTAAAGATATAAATTTCATGCAATTATAACTATGTAAAACAGAAAGAAATTAGCAAATTCTTACATCTGTTACTTAAGCTGTGCATTCATTAACCAATTCGTTGCTGTATTATAATAGGAGAAGACAGTGGCTAGCAAGCTTATGCATACTAGTATTTAAGGATAACCTTGCTACCTAGATTTTCAGAGTCTACTTTCCTCTTTGATCAATTCTAGTGTTATCTTTTAGAATTTTCACAATTACTAGATCGTTGGTATTTCTTACTCTTGTCTAAGAATATAGCATAAAATGTACTTATCCAACATAAAATTAATCTAAACATGTATTTTTATGTGGGTGCACACTGCTTCTGGGAATCTATATATGGTGTATATATGCAAGTACATATATGAGAAAGAAGAATTCTTCATGATTTTAACATTTGTCATTACATAATTACATAGCAATGCAACATGTATTGAGAGAGTAATAAAGTTTATAGAAAAATTAAAATAGATTTTAATGTACTTTTCCAGTTTAGTTTCTGTTGATAGCCTAAACTGTCATTACCAAAAGTGTCTTGGAAGAAGAAAGTCTTTATTTGACTTAAAGATTATGCTATGTTATCAAGGGATGCCAAAGGAGAAACTCAAGTCACAAATCAAGGCAGTAACTAAGGAAGAACCGCAGCTTGCTTACTAATAAACTCAGAACCACCTGCTCAGGGCTATACTGCCCACAGTGGAACGTCCAACTCTACCATTAATCAAGAACATGTCCTATAGATGTGCTCACAGCCCAAGAGGATGGAGGGAATTCCTCGAAGAAGGTTCTCTCTTTTCAAATGACTCTCATCCAACTGAAAAAACTTAGCACAATTAACTCCTTATCAACTTAGCATGCAATCACAACATTATTAAACTGCAAATTTCCTTTCTTGCTTATAATATCTCTTGTTGACATCACACTTAAAGAATCCTATGGTCTTAAACATTTAAAAACCTTCAAAAGTTTAAAATCTCTTTAAAATATCCAAATCTCTTAATGTGTTTTTGTGAAATTAAAACAAGTTATATATATATATATATTATATATATATATATATATATATATATATATATATATATTTGCCAAGAGTGAAGAACCAGGACACAGTTATAGTAAAATCAAACAAATTCTCTGTATCTGTCTCCTGCACCATACACTGCTTGTGTTTCACAGATTCAGAAAGACTTCAATGTACCATACTACTACCCTAACTTCTTATCTCATGGTCTTGCACCTCTAGTATTCTGGTTCTCTACTGCATAGGAGATTTCATTTTTACCAATGGCCTTTTATAGTCTCTCAATGTGAAGCCTCAGTTGATCTCCATGGCCTCTTCATAGCTTTAAAACCACTATTGTGTGAGAGAATGTTATACATGGTTTGCCAAGTTTTGCTGCCAGATTGTTTTTAAATCTGGGTTGCCACCAGAAGAGGCTGCCAAATCATGTGAGAGTCTTTCCACCTCAGGTAAGGCATTAAGAACAATACTTCAGTTGAGGCTTCCTACTCAGGTAATTATAATTTGTGGCAAGCTTACAATAAATCCAGCCATCACATGATTAATAGCAAATTTTTAAAAAGCATACATTGTAATAAAAATTTACAAGTTTTACAGAAAACTAATTGATAATTTTACTAAATATTTTGAATAGACTGCAATAATGAACAGGGTCTGACTCAGATGGAGATCAATTGGAAGACTATAGCAAATATTAGTATTGACCATTCTTGGGTTTCTCTTGCAGAGGTGGCAGCAGTAGTGTATGCTTGGATACTAACTACAGAAATCCAGATTTAATTCATAGGGAATATCTTAGACCGCCTACCACTGGATTTCTAGAACTTCAGATAGTATTGAGCTTTATTATAAATAATTTCTTTTTCTATATTATATATATTTAATAAACTTTAATTTAATATTAGACACAGTAAGGAATTAACAATAAATGGTTATCAAATAGAATAAATACAATATAATTAAATGAAATTTCATTACACTCAGTCCTTGAAATCAATATTAAAGAAAATAAGGCAACATAATTACTAACAGTACTGTGCTAATTAGGTATCCATAATATATAATGTAGTTAAGGTATGTAACAAACATAACATAAATGCTCTAGACAATAGAATGATTCAGGTACCAGGCAGGTTACAGAAAATTGGAATAAGATCTAATCACACTTACTATACATCCAATTAAGAAATCTATGAGCTACTTATTTCTGGAATGTTTTTCTAGTCTTTTTAGACTACAGTTACCTCTAACTCCATCTATTGCCTTTCATGCTCACTGCAATTTTAGGAAAAAAAACCACATTACTGAGGAAAATATATACCCTATCTGAAAAAATCAATCTGGAAAAGAACTGGGAGACTTATCCATGCTGTTAGCTTTCATAGTGCAATGAGGTGCTATACAGGTTCCTGACAGGGAAAGGAATTAATGGTTTTACCCAGCTATGAACCCTATAACTAAAACACCAAAATGCAGGGCAAGATACACCCCCTTGTGCAATAGTTGAATGGTTGCTATGGGTGTCAGCCAAATCTTTGATTGGATTTAAGGTCTACTTCACAAGGGGGAATCTATGTTAGTCAAAAAAACATCCAGGGAGATCATGTTGTATGCTGTGTGTGTGTGTGTGTGTGTGTGTGTGTGTGTGTGTTACAATATTATATGTGTTGTGTGTGTGTATGTAATACATATATATATATATATATATATATATATATATATGTATATATTTACAGCTTTCAGCATTAATTAGAGATCCATCCATTTCCAATGAATTGTGATAAAGAGAAATAAGACTGCATTGATGTTCAAAATAAATGATAGATACTGCTCACCTTAAAGATGTCATCTTTCCAAAGCTTAGAGAACACTGTGTAAGATGGGCCAACAAAATAAAAAGCCTAAGATAGGGAGATGGGTCACAAAATGGCATCTTCTTCACTATTCTTATCTATTGTAATTACAAACTCTCAACAACTGTGAGTAGCTGCAATAATATGTACAACAATGGTCCAACCAAGCATGGACTCAGTGGAGGATCAAGGTTCTTACCTCTTACTGATCAACTATAGATTCATGGAAAAGACATAGTTATTGTCTTTAGCTGTGTAGCCATTCAAGAACCCACAGTGGTCCCAATAAAATGTTTACACAAACAGCTCAAAGTTGTGAATATATGAGAGGAATGGATATGAAAAAGGTAGAACTGATAGTGGTTGGAAGGAGACATGAGAGGTTTAGAGGTTGGTGCAACCAGAAACAATACCTAAATACATATGCATATGCACACATACATGTATATATGTTTGTGTGTGTGTTTACTTGTCAAATAAGTTATTTAATACATAACACAAAACAAGTAATAGTGATATTGGATGTTTCCCATAATATATTTTACATAATAAATTATATTAAAATTATGTAGCCTCTTGACAAATTATTTTATTATGTAAGCAGAATCCATGCATGGCACTAAGGAAGCCAGTTTATAATTTTGCTCTCTGTATGATATGACAATTATTTTGTAATGTTGAGGCTATTGTAAGTTCAAGGTTACTTACTGCTATTCTATGCTCAGGTTTTAATTTTGTTGTCTATAAATGTTCAAATGAAAACATTTCATTTGTCTCTGAAGCAAATCTGTGAGAGCATTTATAATTACATTTTTGCTTCTCTGTCAGAACTTCATTTGTGTTCATGTTCTGAATTCTATAGTTTTTCTATGTTGCTGTTGAAATATATACTTAATATGATCTCAGATTGCCTGCATTTCATCAATGACCGATTCTGTGTGGACTTTGGGGAGTGAAATGTTTTTATAGTAAGTACAAGATACAAGGTGCATAAACCACAAACTTTATTTATGATTTTGTGCATGTGAATGTAAGAGTTTAATTGCTTAAAGTAAAGTGTGTGTGTGTGTTGTGTGTGTGTGTGGTATGTGGTGTATGTGTGTGTGTATTAATGTAGGTCTGGAATACTGGAGATTTAATTGAATGTCAAACATATTTTCATTGGTAGCGTTGTCATAAATAAAGATGAATAATATACTGAAAAAAGAAAGTGAATCTGTGGGTAGGTGCATCAAGTATTGTATGTCAGAAGCTGAGTCAGCAGAATTTGCATACATCTCTAAATGCAAATGAAGTATTAAGGCTGTCTCCAGGGCATTTAGCTTTAGTATTCATGAAAATTCATTTTCTGTTTACTGAGATGTATAAGATTAGGAGCAAAATGGTGGGGCTTTGATGGGAGGTAATATGAGAGGCTTGTCTAAAACATGTAAGTCTTAAAATGACTTTAAGATGAATACATGCATGTAGAATTGAGAAGTTGTAATTACAATGATAAATGATAAATTACATATAGTTTTCAAAGCCATGGAATTAACTGAGATCCTTGTGTGTGTGTGTGTGTGTGTGTGTGTGTGTGTGTGTGTTTGTGTGTGTGTGCTCATGCAAATGTGTGTATGCTCTCAAGAGTGAAACCTCAGAAATCTTGTCTTGAGGTAAACATTTGTGAGTTATTAGCTCTGAAACCTACTGAAGTTATTAAAGATGTTTGGAAGTTGAAATGTCAATAGACCCTGTGAGATTCACTTGCAATCCTTCCTAAAATAATGGTAATCTGCAGTAACATTTCTGGGGCGGTTAGGATGAGAATAGCCCCATTGTCTCATGTTTGAATGTTTAGTCTCCAGTTAGACTGTCTGGAAAAGACTAGAAGAAGGTCAGCCTTACAATATTAGGTGTGGCCTTGTTAGAGGATGCATGTAACTGGGAGTAAGGTTGGAGGCCATGGCAAGCCCAGTTTCTCTCTTTTCCTGCTACAAGCGCATCAGATGTGATATCTTAGCTCTTTCTCCAGCATCAGGTCTGCTGCCCAATGTCATGCTCCTTGCCATGATGGTCATCGACTAAATCTGAAACTGTAAGGGAGCCCTTAATAAATACTTGTTTCAGATGTTGCCTTGGTCATGGTGTCTCTCTCAGCAACAGAACAGTGACTAAGACATGTGTACTCATTATCCCTCTGGAGCAATGTTGAACATGTACATGTTGTCACCCAATTATGTATTTTGCAACCTGGCCAGTATTGTTGCATCTTCTATCTCTTCCATTCAACCACAAGTATCTAAGTACAATTTATCTCTATTTATTTCACTTTTCACTGTCACTACTTTGATCAAATTCATTTTGCACCTTTCCTGCAGTCAGCCTTACAGTGACGACTCTCAGCTAGATTTTTTATCACTGAATTAATAAGAAACCAACTTTACTCTACCTTAAAAAATTGTCAAGTATTTTGAAGGCACGATCATAGAAATTAGATACTTTAAGAAAACATAAGTAGACCTGTGGGACATTTGCTTACTAGATAACTGTGTCATTACTTTGAATTGTTCAGATATAACTTAAATCTTTATTAAATGCTGGAGGTATTAGGAGACTGACACTGACATCAAATTCTATGTATTTCTATTCTGTAGGCTTCATAAATTTTTGTTTGCTACACATACTTTGTTTAAAGGATATTGGAACCCTAAATCTTTGGGGTAGACTTTGGGGTGGCTCTATATAATTAAAATATAATTGCTATTTTATAAGGCAATTTTGGAATATAATAGGAAATTTAGATGCATTTATATAATCTAGTTGTTTTATAATCTAATTGCAATCTTGAGAATTAGTTGTGGTCGGGAGTAGTGTGTTTTGAGACAGTATTTTGTTTTTAAATCCTCTATTTTCTCTAGACCATTCCAGAGCCTGTGTCCTTCTACATCATGTATTCAAATAGACTTTGCTGTTTGTTTTGGAATATGACAGCATAGAGAAGACGCTATAAGGCCCCTTTCCCTCTAGACATATACAAAGTTTAAAACTTAGGAAATATATTTAAAATATGAATACAAACGGTAAAATCGTAATCTGTATTTGGCAGAAAGACAGTGACAGTAAAGGCATTTTGGTGTTTTAGAGAACATAATACATGTCTCTTCTAGTTTGGAAACCAGTTGTCAAACCATATTCCCAGATGTGAAATGACTACAGAAAACTACAGAAATGTTTCTTGGTAAGTGGAACTAGTGACAAAGCTTTCAGATGTCAGCGTGTAGACTCAACAAGTACTTTCTGGTCCTCAGAATTACGCTGATACGAGGAAGGACTTCATCTGGCCAGAGAGCCATTTTTGTTTCACAGAGCAGTCTGCCCAGAATTTTACATTGTGTTATAGATTGTGAAGAATAGATAATATGTACACGTGAATCACTGAGCCACATGGCTATTTCAAAAACAGAATAAGTTTGGATGGGTCCAGCTCTGCACAAAAATCCTTTATATTTCTTGGAATAATGAATAAATATTACTAAAAAATGCAGATGTTTAAAGGATATATTTAATTATTGTGAATTGAATTTTAAAATAGAACTGTAAGAATGAATAACACATTCTCATATAATAATACCCAGTAGCTATGAAAGTATCTTTTTAAAAAGCATTATGGCTTTTCTGAATTCTGACAATTCAAACTGTTTTCTCATTGAAAATATAGTGGAGTTAGATAATGTAAAGAAATGAATTTCCCAGAATTCCTTTCTGTCATGAATTTAGTGAGTAAAGTTTGGTTTTGCATTTTAAGGAATGCAATTACCATGGCTGACACCCATTACATTTCATTCTACGCATAAGTTATAGTGTAACTATAAATTCCCATCCTAATGTATTTCTATTGTTCAATTTTGCTTACAAAGTTTTTAGTGTCACTTCATTTAATTGAAGTCAAATGATGTTATTTACTTTTTAGTGATGCAGAAAAAATTGCTTTTTATAAGCTATTATTATTCAAGTTGAATTTTCTTAGAGAATGGAAGAAGTCCTTAGTGCAGAACATTTTACGTACAAATTTAAAACGAGTACTAAACCATGACATCCCGTCTGCCATACCAATAATGAAGCAGTATAATAGCTGAGATTGGAATTGATTGTATGCAGAACGTTATTGAGTCATCAAATGATACAAGGGTCCAACAAACTACCCCAAATGTAAAAGAGCAATGTCTGATATCTGTGGACATTACTATCAATTTATATAACATATTCAGTAACATAATTCATGAGCACTGAGTAACTGATGAATAGAAGAGCCAAGTCTTTACTTACATTTAGATATGAAAAATAACTCAGAAATGTACCTATAAGTTTTTCATTCTGTGTGTTTTATACTAATGAACATAGTGGTTGCACTAATTCTAAGTTTAAAGCAAAATCCAGGAAAACCAATAGCATATAGATTCTATATTTCAGTTCCATATATTATCATTGGCCACTAGGCTCTTATCAACAAGATCAACCCAGATCTACCATAGATAAGCTGCCTAAAACAGCGTTTTTTATTATTATTATTATTTCTCACATTGCTGACTTGGCTTGATGGTTGGATGAGAATGGACCCATAGACTCACATCCTTGAATGCTTGCTTCCAGTTGGCTCAACTGTTTGGGAAGGATTAGGAAGTATAGCCTCAAAGGAGGAGGTGTGTCAATGTGTGCAGGCCTGGGGTGTCAAAAGACTTGTGCCATTCCCTGTATCACCGTTGATTCTTGCTTCATCTCTTAGCTACTTATTCAGCCACCTGTGGCCAGCTATCTCTATTATTCCAACATCAGCTCTAAACATGTGAAACTGTAGCCCCAAATGTAATGTTTTCTACTATAATTTTTTTTCTATGATTTCCTTGGTCATGGTGTCTTATAAAAGCAATAGGAAAACAACTAATTTATGATATTACATACATGTCCATACTTATATATGTTAAATATTCATAAAAGAAGTAATTTAAATGACTTGAGAAAAAGTTAATGGATATGTTATAATGTTTTCATCTCTGCTTAATGGTAGTTAAATGGGTGCTGTTTTCTTTTTGTGATTTTATTTTCAGATGTCATGAGATGCTTATATATAGCAACATATATTTATAATTTTAAAAAATTTCTTCATTATCTACATATTCTTGTAAAAGTTGCTCACCTGAGTTTTCTTTACTCATTATTTTAATTAATTCTGATTAGCATGTGTAGATACATATTCAGAGATGAACAGCTGTATACACATGTGTGTATTGCAGTCTGTGAGAGGAAAAGAAATATTTTATAATGTGATCAAGAATCCACTTAACCAAGAAAAAAAAATCTGCTAGACTTAGATTTATACTGCTATCCAGAAGACTAGTTATGGTGCTATATTTAATGTACAGCATGATGAAGCTGATGTCTTTTTGATTAGCCATTGCTACAATGTATCAACAAAACTTCATCACTTTGATATACTACACAGACATTATGTGTTTTTAACACAAGTAGTATGAACATACATTAAAGTAAATACTGATAGTCTGCTTTAGAACCACTCAACAAAGCCAATGAAATTTCCTTAAAGATTACTTAATCTTTAGTTTAAAAAAGAAGCTCATTAAAATGTAAGAAAGATACGCTATTTCTATTTTAAGCACCCAAGTGCCAACTTTGTTAAATCATCAGTGAAGCAGAATAATAGTCCTCTTTTGAAGTTCTGAGTTTTATTCTGTTCCTAGTTTTACAAAAATAAATATATATTTAAATAACATAATATTTAGAAGACTTTTATATATATTGTTTTTAGTAATTGTTTGAGATTTTTTTATGACATATTTTGACCATAATTGTCCCTTACTGTTCTCTCTAACTCTTCCTGGGTTTATTCTCCTTTTCACTTTATGTCTTCTTTCTGTTTTAAGTATCTCTCTGAGTCCAATTCCTGCAACCATATACTCACGGGTGTGGGGTCGTCCATTAGAGTTTAATCAACCTACCATGGACCACACCCTTAACGAAAACTGATCATCTTTCCCCTCACCCCCAGAAACTATCCACTATAAATTTCTGTTAAGTTAGAGATATGGGCTTCTAAGATTCTTCATTCTCTAAGCTAGGCTTTAGACTTTCTTGGGGATATTCAGGTCTTTTGAAGGCATCTGCAGCTATGAAGAGTCCATGAGTATAGCAACACTTTCATATCATGTTCTCCTATATCTCTGGTTCTTATTTTAGTCTGGTTCTCTTAGATCTCTGGTTCTTAAAATCTTTCTGATCTCTCTTTCTCATAGATCTCTGAATCTTGATGTGGGGTTAATAAAGATGCCCTGTTTGTGGCTGAGCACTCCACTTATATTTTGTCCCCCATGCTTTGAACAGTTCTGAATTTCTGTGTTGACCACCGTATGCTTCACAAAGAAAGTCCTCTAATCTGCAGATGTAGAGACATCAATTTAGATGGCAGTTTGGTACTCTGCTCTTCTAGAAGGTGTAGATTGCCAAATAAAAACTCTTGGATACCCACGCTATAGTACAGGATATTGAGATTGCTTTGAGTTTCATTAAACACAATGATAAGAATCTGCTGGTGAAGAAGTTTTGGTCACCGGACACAAAGAAAACAAGTTGCTACTGAAAAGTAGCTTCCTGCTATTGGCTCGCTTTAATAGTATCAAATACATGTTATGTAGGCTGCTGATTTTGTGTGTGTGGGGTGTGTGTGTGTTGGGAATAGGGAGGCATTAATAATTTTACCTAGCTGTGAGTCTTGTGAAATACAATAATGACTAGCATGTCAAGGTATGTCCACAGGTGCAATAGCTGCAGATCATCATGAAGTAGCCAACTACTTTCCAGTTTGCTTGAAGGTCTGCTTCACCACAGAGGAAACACATGCCCAGTATTATAAACTGATCCAAGAATCTGTGGTTAAGGGACTCACAGATACCATGGGTAAGTTCATTAAATATTTGGCAGTTGTATATTTTAAAAATGTTCCAATTTTGCTTTTCTTTTGTAACTTTTTTTAATTGGAAATTTTATTTACATTTCAGATGTTCTCCCCTTACCCCATTTTCTCTCCCTCCCTCCCAGGAACTCCCTATCCCTTCCCCCTCCTCTTGCTTCTATGATGGTATACCCCCACCTACCCTCCCCTGTACCTCACCTCCCCACCCTCGAATACCCCCACCCCCCAATACGTCCAGCCTTCATGGGACCAAGGATCTCTTCTCCCACTTATATATAGCTCCCTTGCATATATAGCTGGAGCCATGGGTCCCTCCCTAAGTGCTCCCAGGCTGGTGATTTAGACCCTGGGGGCTCTGATTGGTTGGTATTGTTTTCCCCATGGTGTCACGAATCCTTTCAACTCCTTCAGTCTTTACTCTAACTCCTCTATTGGAAACCTCATGATCAGTTTAATGGTTAGCTGTGAGCATCTGCCCCTGAATATGTCAGACTCTTGCAGATCTCTAAGGAGACAGCTTTTATATTTAAAAATCAGACTATTTTTTTCTTCAAAACATGTAAGACTCCCACAGAGCAATATGTGCTGTTGAGTAAACACAAAAAGAAATGTAGTCATGGAGGGGGTATAGATGGAGGAACTGTGTGAGGGTAAAACAGAGTGGGGAAAGTGATTGGGATGTAAAGTGAATAAATAAAAAAAATGTAAAAAAGAAACGTAGTAAAATCTAATGAATAATGCTGTAGCTATGCTTCATTTACCAATTTAATGATGCATATGAATATGCAGATTCTTGTTTCTTTACTACACTTTCAAAAGTATATGAAAATGCCATTTGCAGATAGTTGGCTAGACTCCTACTTTTCATCTTTTATTATATTTTCTGATGTTCAAGAGTGCTATAGATTCATGTTTGGTACATATGCTATTCTTTTAACTTAGTACATTTCCATGCAAATGTCTCAATCAATAGAAGAATCATAAAGCAATCTGAATTATTTTTATTTTTGATTTCTTCAATAATATTGTAAACACATCATATATTTATACACTCAGTAAATCATTTGTCTCCTGTGACCAATGCTAAGCATAAGTAATCTGCTCTGAATTCTTGTAGCACCACACATAATTGTGACTACTTTATTTGAATTCATGGCCTTTCTATGTAGTGTTTACATTTCTTTCCCTTCTGTTTTTGTATGCTAAAAATGCAATTACACAAATGGTAGATACTGAGTTATTCAGTAGTTTTCAACCTGTGGGTCACGGCCCATTTGGGCTTGAATGACCCTTTCACCGGGGTCATCTAAGACCATCAGTAAACACAGATATTTATATTCTGATTTGTAACAGTGGTATAATTATGAAGTCTCAACAAAATTAATTTTATGGTTGGGTGTCACTACAAAATATGGAACAGCTTAAGCTTTGGTTAGGTATTTTGTAGCAACTAATATGGACAAGTGACTAGCAATCAAAATGCTACTTCAAATGAAAAAAAAAAGTTACCTATACATGCTTGAATAGTCTGTATCCTATACATATAGTGGAAGTATAAAAAGATAGTGAGGTAATTATTTATTATGAGGGAAGATTGAAACTTGCACTAGTTAAAAAGTATAATTTTTCTTGAACATATTGTTAGAGTTCTGTGCATAATGTTTTAATTAAAAATATATCAAATATATTTTTTATTTTTATGACTTACCATAAGTCATGTACAGGAAAGCTTGTAAGATATGAAATTAGATATTAACATTAACTGGATATTGAGATTTGTTATAATGTTCTCTGGTCAAATTGCTGCTGCTTTGCCATGATACTGAGAAGCTGATGTTTACATTGTTAACAGATAATACACTGCATGCTACCTTCAATGAAAATAAAAAGATACTTTTTACAGGTATCAGTTTGTTTTCAGAATATGAAAAAAAAACACATGATTCAAACACTACCAACCAAATTGTAAGCAAATATCCAGAGAAGCAATAATATATATAGTTTTTGTCTCCTTAGGGAGATGTTTATAGAAGAATTAGACATGCCTGCCTAATTTTCTCTTCTTTTTTTTTAATTGATCACTCTATTCGTTTACATTTCCAATGATACCCCAATTCCTGGTCACCCCTCTAGAAACTTCCCATCCCATCCCTCCTTTCCCTCCCGCCTTCTACCTCTAAGAGGATGTTCCCCTACCCACTCCTGCCTCAGCGCTCTAGCCACCGCCAACACTGGGGCATCAAGTCCTCCCCTCCCATTGATGTCAGATACAGCCATCTTCTGCTACATACACATCTGGAGCCATGGATCCCTCCATGTATACTCTTTGGTTGGTGGTTTAGTCTCTCAGACCACCGAGAGTTCCAAGAGACTAAACTGCCTATTTTCATAGTGGCATGTAATTCTAATACAGATCCAAACACTTTATTTAGAAAAGGATTTCTGTATTTGTATGGTTTCAGTGAAACTATCCAGTTAGTTTTAGCTGTTGATTTGTTGCAACTTAGAGTTGCCTGAGAGAGCAGTCTCTTGCTTTTGTAGGATCCAGCCCACTTTGAGCGGTGGAGTGGAGAGGTTGTCCATGTCTACACAAGGAAGCAATCTGTGAATGATTCCAAGAATCATCTAGAAAGCATCATTCTTTATGAATCTGACTGTACTTCTTTGGCTGCCCTGTGAGTTCCCTCGTTAGGAGTGATCGTGCTTGAGTTTCTGCCCTGCCTTTCGGTGATGATCCACAATCTGTGCTGTATGTTTAACAGGATGCAAGCCGGAGTTGTTGGCTAACATGAACACTTCCTGCACTGAGCTGCTTTTGATAAGGGTGTTTTATCATAGCGACAAAAAGCACTAGAGCAGAAGTGAACCATTTTGAATTAGCATATATAAAATGCATAGTTTAATTTAAGCAAAGTGTGAAAGAGTCATTTGTCAGGTCTTTTGAATTTAACAACGAGAAAATTGGGGCCAATTATCAATCTCAGAGTTATAAAATGTACATCTTAAATAAAATCTTGAGAATAACCATCTTTTTTTTTGTTTCAGTAACATAATCATTATAATGTTGCTTATATTTTAAAGTTATTTTTAAAATCCTCATTGCATACATTTATTGTATATGGTACTGTGTAAAGTAAGGATATTTCACATAAGTATATACTGTATACTATGTATCTATATACATATACACACAAAATATTTATATACATACACACTATCTATATAATGTTGAAACCACAAATACGAAAAACATATACATCTTTTCATGGCTGGTTTAAGTGATATAATATGATTATATTAAGTTGCATCAATTTCTCCAGCTAATGACTGCATTCTTTTTATGCATGTGAACACATTTCATGCGTATATAATACATTTTCATTGTCTATTCCTCTACTGACGGACATGTAGTTTGGGTCACTAACTTAGTTATTGTGAATAATGTTGCCATAAACAACAATGTGCAATATCTCTGATATAGGTAGACTTGGACAAATACATATGATACATAAGAGTGGTAGAGACAGAAGGTTTACATGGTACATTTATTTTTAGTTGATTTAAATTTAATGTCTGTGGGTGTGTCAAACAGCATGTCTGTGTGCATGCATGTGTGTATGCATGTGTACATGTGTGTGGTTGTGTGTGTATGTGTTGTACACACATGTGTGTGTGTGTTTGGTTCTGTGTCTCTCTCTCTCTCTCTCTCTCTCTGTGTGTGTGTGTGTGTGTGTATAGGTTATGAAACCAAAGAGGATCATAAAAAAAATCTAAGCAAGGGAAATATAGACAAAGTAATGGAATACATACAACGAGAAAGCAGAAGTTGGGATGAAAAGATGAAAGACAAAGGAAGAAAGGAAACCTGCTGAAGAAGGAAGAGCATATGGAAGGCAATGGTACTGGGGGGCGAGGATCAAAGAGAACAATGATACATTTGTTCAAAGATGACAGGGTTAAACACATTGCTTTTCATGCTGACTAAGAAAAAAATACTCAATTTAAAATAAAATAATAAGTTAGTTATTGAAATCCACTGACTAAAGTTTCAAATGCACAATTTTGTAGATACATTTGCCTAAAGCCTTGTTCATTGTCTCATGTGTCTCTTACTTAGCGTGAATGCTTTGCTAGTAGTTTTATCAGGGAGCTAGTCCGTATAAGGCTGAAGCAAGACTTATACAAGAATGATTCTCTTCGTAGCACGGAAAACGGGTGCTTAAACAAACTGACCTGTGGTGGGAAATTCCAGAAATTCATACAAACAGAACAAACACAAACAGCATTAGCTCTGGAAGAGCTTAGTTTCCTCTGCTTCCCCTCCCCATCCCACAGAGGAGATAAACAGGACAGTTTATTTTAATCACGGGAGCAGTTAAACTCTTACTACTAGAATTGAATACAAAGATTAGCATCAATCCATTGAGAGTAGTTGACAGTAATGCCTCACTTTCACCGACAGAGAGAGTATTTTAGACAAAAATTAATCAGGCAGTTCCTGGTGTAGCCCCAAATACTGTGTCTTACTCCTGTACACAAGTTTTTGTTTTTCCTTTTCCTTTAGATCTCACACCACAGAATATCAATAAATAACATCTAGTGCTTTCTGGAAGCTCTTGCTTATCTACACTATAGAAACAACGAAAAATCCCCATATTATGTCAAAGCACACCATCTGTGGCTTGATAAGTGTGGAGGCTGGGGAACTCAGCTTTAACCTTACCCAATAAGCTCATCAAGAAGAATTTCCTGCCATCGTGAGCTGGAGAAATGTTTTGTAAGAATTCCGGCATATTTGAATGCCAACGTCTACAGCCACTATGACTCAGTATGAGGGCTTTCCAAAAAACCTTCACCTGCACTGAAGTCTAGATCCCTTCTAAGGATCTAGCAGTCACAGTATAATCGTTCATGTATTGCACATTCCAAAGAAAGCATCGTGACACTTTTTTACTCTGATTCCCAATTTCCTTTTTATTTGAACGCTGGTGGTCTCTCTATTTCCAAGAATTCACTTATCCATTTATACATTTATCCAAAATCATCATTCATATCATTATGTTTATTCATTAAAAAAAAATCACTCTTATTTCAAATTCAAGGGGAAATTTTCAGGATGTACAGAATAACGAAATAATAGAAAACTGTATTTTTCAATTGGTAGATTAAAACATGACTAGAAATCTCTATAACATGAAAGCATAGAGGAAAAAAATACAATGGGTATTCTTGATGTTTATTTGAAACATATATTTAATATGAAATATTGAAAACATTATGTACAAACTTAAAGGTAATTAAATTATGGATGCAGCTGCATTTTCCTGTGGACACGTTCGTGATGATGACATGTAAACTGTGCAGACAAGTTTCTGTGCTTCATGTAACATAGTCGTAGAATGCACATTTCTATGGACCACAGGTTTATGAATAGCTAACATTTTTATTTTGGGGTATAGTGATGTGTTTTCTATATTTCTTTAAACAAATGTATTATTTTTAAATGGTAAGAAAAAACAGTAACTTATATAACAATTTCTTTATTTAGATTTCTTTCTTATTTGTAGACAATTTAGTTTGTATATATTCTAGAAATAACTTTATGGCTGTCACAGTCATATTTCTCAACTCTCACAGGCATAATATTGTAAAATAATATTCTCACTGAGAGTCATTTATATTTTATTTATATGAGACATATGAGCTGGAGAATCTCAATTCTTTTTAAAAATTTAAAAGTATATGAAGCAGATTCATATTTCCTTAGACTTATTTATTTAATTTTTTATTCTATAATTTAATTTTTCTTAAATTTTGCATATAATTTGAATATGGAAATATTTAACTACTTACCAACTCTTTAAATAGATGTCCCTATCAAAATGCATCTTATCTAAACAAAATTATAAGCAATTTTAATAGATAGTAATAATATTTATATTAACCAGGTAATAAGGTATGGTATAATAATCTTAGGTTGTCAGTTGTAAAAATAAAATTGGAAAAAATATTCAAAGAACACTGTATTCTATTAGCTGAAATTGCATAATGGAGTTTGAAATATTTTGCTTATTAAACCAGATTGTGTCCAACATGTTACATATCTCTTAAAAAGATGTTTATGTAGTTACATTACTTAGATGATAACGGCCACTAAAGAGGATGCTGTAACTAGGAAAGAGAGTGGGATACCTTCATGTTTATCTCTACTACTATTCACAATGTCTATTTCTCATGGACAATAACCATTCTAAAGTCCTTTTGTGCATCTAAACAAAGATGTATTTACTATGTCTCCTCTGAATCAAGGTTTAAATAAAATGATTTAAAGGAACAAATTACTATTTCTTTTTGTTTCTTATACTACAAATATGAAACTCTGGACATGCAATTCCTAGCAAAAATAATATTTCATTGTTGTAGAATGTTCTTTGTACTATAGCCTCTTAATTCTGCCAATGGACAGAAGCTGCTGACTCCTGTGGTTGAATAAAAGAAAAGCTGGAAGAAGCTGAGTAGGAGGGCAAACCTGTAGGAGGACCAGCAGTCTCAACTAACCTGGACCCCAAGATCTCTCAGACACTAGACCACCAACCAGGCAGCATGCACCAGCTGATATGAGGTCCCCAACACATATACAGCAGAGAACTTCTGGGTCTGGATTCAGTCAGAGAAGTTGCACCTAACCCTCAAGAGACTCGAGGCCTCAGGGAGTGAAGAGGTCTGGTGGGGTGGGGCAGGGGGTGGGAACATCCAAGAGGATGTTGCCAAGAGGCAACAGGGGAAGGACGTTTGGGATGTGGAACAGTCAGAGGGTGGACCAGGAGGGGAATAAAATCTGGATTGTAAAAAAACATTAAATAAAATTTTTAAAAAGGGAAAAATTCTGTGAAAAACCATAGGGAATGTGACCAGAATTATTTTAGACTATATGGAACTCTGTGCTACTAAGGGAGGTACATAATAATATAGCAATTACTATTATATTTGCTATGTATGTCCTGCAAGAGTTTTTAAGCATACTGTTAGTCATCACATTTTTATTTATTTATTTATTTATTTATTTATTTATTTATTTATTTTACAACATTATGGAATGGTAAGTGGCAACTTTCAACAGTAATTTAAGTATTTGTATGGTTCAAGTATGTCTACTTTGAAATATTTCCTTTTGTTATTTGTTGGCTCTCTGTATCAGAGCAGAATGTGGAGGGGTGATGTTTAAGGATTAATAACAGTTTTCTGTATTGTATATGTACCTACTTCATAATAATATACTTAGCTTCATCAACAAGTTTGATATATCATATATCAAAGGGTGGTGTCTATTAACAGGAAGTGAAGTCATGTGTTATCTAGTGGTTTCATTTAAAACAAATTTTACCCATATATGACCTTTAATAAATGATGCCTTGCAAAATTTTCCAACAGCAGAGACATCTTGTAATTTATTATGTTGTGAATAAATTCACTTCCTGTTATTTAACAAAAATACTTAACTTGTCATGATAGAAGATTTACTTTCTGAGCTGAAATAAGGCATATCATAACAAGGAATAAATCATATTATATATAATTTTTATGATTGTATATAAATTATATGAAGCTGTATAAACAGAGTTTATGAAGAAATGTAGCAAAATACATTGCCTATACCAAATATAGTAGTGTAGAACAGTCAAGAATAAGATTATAAATATGAAATAGCATCTATATTGATATTTCTTTATAAATATTAAAAACTAAGCCTTTCATATAATTTCTGTACAGGGAAATGTTTTATATTTAATGAATTGAGTGAACTGAGGTATATTCTGTTAGGAGATTGTCTTTTTGGAAATTTATTCAAGGCCCAAGTTCATGCCTAGATAGATGAATATATATATTTATATATAATGAAATTATATATATATGAAAACCATATATATTTCTCATCACAATAGAACCTTCAAGGTCTTCCAAATTAGTAAAACTATCTCATTATAGTCAAATTAATCAAAAATCGGACTTTCCATCCTAGATGAAGTACTGGGCCAAGTTCAAATTTCTGGTTGCAGGAAGAGTTCATTTAGAGATGATCCCTTCTCGTGGATATGCATTCCAAGAGGGATAGCACAATGGAGGTTTTGCTATCTTGGGTTTTCTCACTGGTGCTGTGCAGGTACATCTCACACTTACATTGTAGAGAAATCCAATATTCTCATTTCTCAACTTTACTTTGTATTTCATATGATTATATGTTTATTTTAGGAAATAAAGAATAGAAAAGTAAATTTACTTTTACCACCTCTGCTTGAATATTAAAATAATATTTTGGAGGACTAGATACTATTAACATTTTTTTAATGTTACATTCTGTTTGCACAACATTTCTGAAAGAAAAATTTCTGTATTTAGTTTTTTAAATTAAGAAACTTGGAGGATGCCCATGATGTCTTCCTCAGTGTTTGCTGATTAGAAATAATACAGATTTTTGCAATTTTATTTTGTATTCCACCACATTACTGAAATTGTTGATTGTTTTATAAGATTTCTGGGGTGGGGTATTTTGGTATATCTTATGCATAATACTATATAATCTTCAAATAGATTTGATAATTTGACTTATTTTTCTGTTTGAATCCCATTTAGTCTCTTTCTTTTTGTCTCATTGTTCCAGTTAGTAATGAAAGCACTATATTGAAAAACATTGGGGATGATCGACAGCTCTGTCTGTTCTTGATTTCAATGAGATTGCTTGAATACTTCTCCATATAGGATAATTCATCTATGCCTTTATTATGCTGAGGTATGCTGCCACTATTTCTATTCTGTCTATACATTCTATCATGAAAGAATGTTAGATTTTGTAAAGGCATTTTCTTCATCGATGGAGCTGGTTGTATGAATTTTATCTTCAAGTCTATTAATGAAATTTCATCTTAAGAATTATTTGAAAGAAACAAGTCAATAGTAGTATTGAAGCAAGATGAAAATGGAATGTTAAGAAGGGGAAATATACACAGTGACTATTGAACAAACTTTTGAGGATCTTTCTGTGTAGAACAATGGAATGATACAATGACTGGTAATGAGAAATGGAGAGTAATTTTTTTGTTTATATTTGCTTCCATTGTATTCTTACATCAAATTGATACATGGAAATGAGTGTATTTTTCACTGTGGGTGAGAAAGAACAAATTCCATTGCATTGAGTGAGCAGTGAACAACAAGAGACAGGTCAGTACATTAAGAGTTTATGTGGAAGTATATTCTCATGGCTTTATTGTTTTAATGAAGCAGAAGTCAAAGTTTTCTTTTAGACAGAATATTATGAAAGAGATGATTAGGGTTTGAAGAACTAGCTGAGGTGTAAAATAGTTCAGAAGAAAGGGAGGGTGATTGAAATAGAAAGTCTATTACATTTGCATGTAAGCAAGCATGACAGGACAAATTGAAATAAAGTCTAATGAAAAGTAAAACCAGAGATAATCTTGTTTTTCCCCAGCTACTGTGAGCTTGAAAGGTACAGAGGCAAACTGGCAGTAAATTGGGATTCACATGAATTATCTTTTTATTTAGCTGGATATGACAGGCCAAGAGAAGCAAGGAAATTAGTGTCTACAAGGCAGTGACTATAATTTTGTGCAGATTAAGAAGACCAAAGGGATCTTCTGTGGGCAAGAGACAATGGAAAGAGAGACAATGGGTGAGCAGCTCCAGTTTGGGGTCTGTTTGGAGGGGATAGAATAGTATAAAAGTGACCTCGAAAGTGAAGAGGATATCATCAGTCAGAGAGGTGCTTACAATTAGTATTAAAAAAGTTACAGTCATTCAGAATAACAAGGTCTGGAGGAAGATTATGGATAAGAGTTTCTGCTTTTAGGCAACTATAAATATTACAGGTGTAGGAAAATTCAAGAAATCAATACCAATGTTGATTGAAGAATCATTTGCATGTATATTTAAATTAAGGTGCTTAGAAAGAAATCAGGCAACAATCAAATCTTACAAAAGTATGTGATATAAATGTCTGTGAACAGAAGGAATAGAGAAGATGAAAAGCAAAGACTATTCAGACTAAAGACAGTGATGAAAGTTTTGAAGTTGAGGTAGGCCGGCAGGACAACTATTTGTGCTTACCAGCAATGATATGGTTATTCATTAATATACTTGATGGTATAAAGTGCACATGCAAGGAGCTTTATGGGTTAAAAGGGGAAGAATTACAGCTGACACATGCCTTTGATCTTAACACTCAGGAGTTAGAGGCCAGCAGATCCATGTGAGTTGGAAGCCAACCTGGTCTACAAAGTGAGTTCCAAGACAGCTGTTACAAAGAGAACCCATGCTTTGAAGAATAAAAGACTAACTAAATAACTAAATAATGAAAGAAATAAATATTTAATAAAAGAACGTATGATGGAGAGAATTGTCCACAAAGAAATTAGACTTCTTTTATATCAAGAAAATCAAAGTTGAAAACACTTGCTGCTTTCAGAGAGTACTGATGTTTGGTGCCCAGCACCTGTGATGAGGAACTTCAAATCATGTAACCCAGCTCCAGGGCATTTGATGCCTCTTTTGAGTTCCATATGTATTTAAATGTACATATAAATCACAACATCACACACATACACACATTAATAATAGTAAGTTTTTATGATTTTACAATTATAATATGACTACATCATCACTCCCTTTCCTCCTAGAAACTCTAATAAGCACCTTTCATTATCTGCTAAATTCATGGCCTATTTGTACATAATTGTTGTTACATAATTTTTTTCAATTAGAAAATTAAAGCAATAATTTAAAAATAGACTCAGGTTCTGGAGTTCATTTGACAATGGACTATTAATTTCATTGTGCACAATGTAAGTTTCTATAAATTGGAAACAGGTAGAAGAATGAGAATAAAACTACCCACATGAGATAATTTAAAACAATCTATATTTATTGACTCATAGTTTTAAATACAGAACTTAAAACTCATAGTATTACAGGGCCATTTTCTCATTGGTGACTCCAGAGAAAGATCATTCTCTGCATTTTCAAGATACTGAGCTAAACAGACAACAGACAAACTTTTAACTTCTGTGTTTTTTGTAGACCTATTCTAGTCCCATAATTATCTTTATATCAGCTTTCCTCTTTGTATGCGTCCGATTTTCTCCTTTTATTAGGATACCAGTCACAGTAATTTCCATTCTGATGAATTAAATTTGAGTATATCTTTTTCCTAAATGAGGTTACATTCTGAAGTACTGTAGCATAGGATACACACACACACACACAACAGACACACACATACATACATGCACACATACACACATATAGTATGCATGTATATCAATGACATAAGGGAGGGAAGAAATGAAGTTAGTGGCAGAGCAGTTCAGATAATTAGATATGGTTAATCCTACAGAAGATGTAGAGACTATGGTAGTTCATTGGAGATCTGTATTTTTTCTACTCTCATATTAGATTAAAGGAATTTGGAAAAACAAAGGCTCTTTTTTTAATCCTCATGGTTATTTTGCTCATGATCTAGGTATCCAGAGTTACAGCTAGCTGAGTATTTCACAGTAATTTAAGCAATTATATAAGGGAATTTGGCATGACTTCTTTGTTTGAGGCACGGTTTCATGTAGCTCACACTGGCGTTTCTCATTATATAGTTGAGGATAACCTTGAAGTTCTGACTTTTCTTTTATCTTCCAAGTGCTTGGAGAACAGGCACAGGTAGCAATACCAACCTAGGGATACTGTTTTTTTAAGTTATGTAAAGCAACACAGATTGATTTGACCAGCTCTTTCAATTTCCTTCCACTAAGCTTTCAAATTGAGTTTGACATATCAAATAATTCACTAACAGATTAAAAACAATCTTTTTCCCATTAGTCTCATTAGTTTCACTCTGTATCTAACTCTAAGTAATGGCTTCTTGAACTCCCTGTGCATAGTTGCAGCTCATTAATGATCAACCAGTTTCTGTAGTAGAGAAAGTAAAGGATTCTGAAATTGAGGCACGAAATTTTTCACTTCTGGAATCACTTTCAGATTCTGGGTACCAGAAATCTTGAGATGCAAATGCTCTTCTGAAAGGCAGTGTTAAATCTGTAATGGAATACCTATCCTATAGGGGTTTCTATACATTCTTTGTCTTATTTTTATTTTATTAAAAATGGAATTTTATACAAATATTATGAATATGGTTTCCCCTCTCCTAACTTCTCTGAGATGCTTCATACTTCCTCTCCCACCTGTATATTATATCCTTTCTGTCTCTCCTTAGAAAACAAATGGGACTATAGAAATATTTAAAAAGATTCTTGCAGTCTGCATGGGTGTCCTAACCAGTCTAGGGGGTACCAGCTCTGCACCCAATTCCCCAAAATCCAGAGGAGGCTGGACCCTCAGGAGCTCTAACACACCAAGAACACATGATAATAGGATGTAAGAGGATCTCAGGAGCTTGGTCACACAGGATTTCAGGATACCAGAAGCAGCCTGACTCCTAGCACCTCTTCCATCCAGTATCTCAGATACAGGATCACAGAGACAGCTGGACACTGAGGAGTTATGATACAACCAAGATAATAGGACAGACAGGCTCCAGTCAGAGACAGTATGTGAAGGTAGAATTAGATATAACAGGATGGTGAAAGGCAAGCACAAGAACATAAGCAACAGAAACCGAGGTTACTTGGCATCATCAGAACCTAGTTCTCCCTCCATAGCAAGTCCTGAATACCCCATCACACCGGAAAAAGCAAGATTCAGATTTAAAAATCACTTCTCATGATGATGATAGAGGACTTTAAGAAGGACATAAATAACTCTTCAAGGAAATACAGGAGAACACAGATAAACAGGTACAAGCCCTTAATAAGGAAACACAAAAATCCCTTAAATAATTGCAAGAAAATACAACCAAATAGGTGAAAGAATTGAACAAAAACCATCCAGGACATAAAAGTGGAAGTAGAAACAATAAAGAAATCACAAAGGGAGACTACCAGGAGATAGAAAACCTAGGAATGAGATCAGGAATCATGGTTGTAAGCATCCCAAAAGAAATATGCGAGATAGAAGACAGAATCTCAGGGGCAGAAGATACCATAGAAAATATTGACACAACTGTCAAAGAAAATGCAAAATTAGAAAAAACCTCCTAACCTAAAACATCCAGAAAATCCAGACACAATGAGAAGACCAAACCTAAGGATAATAAGTATAGAAGAGAGTGAAGATTCCCAACTTAAAGGGCCAATAAATACCTTCAACAAAATTATAGAAGAAAACTTCCCTAACCTAATGAAAGAGATGCCCATTAACATACAAGAAGCCTACAGAACTCCAAATAGACTGAACCAGAAAAGAAATTCTTCTGTCACATAATAAATCAAACTTCAAATGCACAAAACAAAGAAAGAATATTAAAAGCAGTAAGGGAAAATGGTCAAGTAATTTATAAAGGCAGACCTATCAGAATTACACCAGAATTCTCTCCAGAGAGTATAAAAGAAAGAAGATTCTGGATAGACAACATACAGACACTAAGAGAACAAAAATGTCAGCCAGGCTACTATACCCAGCAATACTCTCAATTACCATAGATGGAGAAACCAAGATATTCCATGACAAAACCAAATTTACACAATATCTTTCCACAAATCCAGCCCTACAAAGGATGACAGAAAGAAAACTCCAACAGAAGGGAAGGAAATTATACTATAGAAAAAGCAAGGACGTAATTCTTCTTACAACAAATCAAAAAGAAGATAGCGACAAAATATAACTCCACCTTTAATAACAAAAATAACAGGAAGCAATAATCACTTTTCCTTAATATCTCTTAATGTCAATGGACTCAATTCCCCAAATAAAAAGACATAGACTATCGGACTGAATAAGTAAGCAGGATTCAGCATTTTGCTGCATACAGGAAATGCACCTCAGTGACAAAGACAGACACTACCTCAGAATAAAAGGCTGGAAAACAATTTTCAAGCAAATGATCCCAAAAAACAAGCTGGAGTAGCCATTCTGATATCAAATAAAATCGACTTTCAACCAAAAATAATCAAGAAAGATAAGGAAGGATACTTCATACTCATCAAATGAAAAATTTACCAAGATGAAATCTCATTCTGATTATCAATGCTCCAAATGCAAGGGTACCCACATTCATAAAAGAAACTTTACTAAAGCTAAAAGCACACATTGTACATCACATAATAATAGTGGGAGACTTCAACACCTCACTCTCATCAATGGATAGATCATGGAAACACAATCTAAACAGAGACCAGTGAAACTTAGAGAATTTATGAACCAAATGGTTTAGCAGATATTTATAGAGCATTTCATATCTAAAACAAAAGAATATACCTTCTTCTCAACACCTCAATAGAACTTTCTCCAAAATCAACCATATAATTGGTCTAAAACCAGACCTCACCAGATACTTGAAAATTGAAATAATCCCATGCATCCTATCAGATCACCACAGAGTAAGGCTAGTCTTCAATAACAATAAAAATCATTAGAAAGTCCACATACACAAAAAAACTTAACAATGCCTACTCAATGATAGCTTGGTCAGGGAAGAAATAAAAAAAAAATAAAGCTGTTTAGAATTTAAAGAAAATGAAGACACATCTTACCAAAACTTGTAGGATATAATGAAAGTGTGCTAAGAGGAAAACTCATAGCTATGAATGCCTACAAAAAGAGACTGGAGAGAGCATACCCTGGCAGCTTGACAGCACACCTGAAAGCTCTAGAACAAAAAGAAGAAATAAAATGCAAGAGAGAGAAGGTCAGGAAAAAATCAAACTCAGGGCTAAAATCAACAAAGTAGAAAGAAAAAGAACTATACAAAGAATCAACAAGCCAGGAGCTGGTTTTTAGAAAATAAACAAGATAGATAAATTCTTAGCCACACTAATCAAGGGCACAGAGACAGTACCCAAATTAATAAAATCAGAACTGAATAGGAAGACATAACAGAAAATGAGAAAATCAAAAAAATCATCAGATACTACTACAAAAGCCTATACTAAACAAAAACAGGAAAAATCTGGATGAAATGGACAATTTTTCTAGACAGATACCAGATACCAAATTAAATCAGGAACAGATAAACCATAACTAAATAGTCCTATAACTCCTAAAGAAATATCAACAGTCATTAAAAATTCTCTCCACCAAAAAAAAAAAAAAAAAAAAAAAAAAAAAAAAAAAAAAGCCAGGACCAGATGGTTTTAGTGCAGAATTCTATCTGACCTTCTAAGAAGATCTAATACCAATTCTCTATAAACTATTCCACTAAGTAGAAAAAAAAGGAACCACTACGTAATTTGTTCTATGAAGCCACAATTACGCTCATAACTAAACCACACAATGACTCCACAAAGAAAGAGAGGTTCAGACCAATTCCCTTATGAATATCGATGCAAAAATACTCAATAAAATTCTAGCATACAGAATCCAAGAACACATCAAAACAATCATCCACCTGATAAAGTAGGCTTTATCCCAGGAATGCAAGGATGGTTCCCATATATGGAAATCCATTAATGTAACCCACTATATGACAAACTTAAAGAAAAAAAAAAACACACATCATCTCACTAAATGTTGAGAAAGCATTTGACAAAATTCAACAATGCTTCATGATAAAAGTCTTGGAAAGAACAGAATTCAAGGCCGATATTTAAACATAAGTAAAAGCAATATAAAGCCAACCAGCAGCCAACATCAAACTAAAATGGAGAGAAAACTTGAAACATTCCCACTAAGATCAGGGACTAGACTAGGCTGCCTATTCTTTCCTTACCTATTCAATATAGTACTTGAAGTCCTAGAGCAATTGACAACAAAAAGAAGTCAAAGAGATACAAATAGGAAAGGAGGAAGTCAAAAAATCACTATTTGCAGATGATATGAGAGTATACTTAAGTGACACCAAAACTTCCCACCAGAGAACTCCTAAACTGATAAACAACTTCAGCAAAGGGCTGGATATAAAATTAATTCAATAATTCATAGCTTTTCTCTCCTTAAAGGATAAACAGGCTGAGAAAGAAATTAGGGAAATGGCCCTTCACAATGTCACAAATAATATAAAATACTTTGGGGAGAATCTAACCAAGCAAGTGACAGATCTGTACTATAAGAACTTCAAAATCTCTGAAGAAAGAAATTGAAGAAGATCTCAGAAGATGGAAAGATATTCCTTGTTCATGAATTGGCAGGATTAATATAGTAAAAATGGCCATCTTACTGAGAGTAATCTACAGATTTAATGCATCTCCATCAAAATTCCAACTCAATTCTTCACAAGATGGAAACAGCAATTCTCAAATTCTTTGGAATAAAAAAAAAATCCAGGATAGTGAAAACTATTCTCAAACAAAAGATCTTCTGGAAATCTCCATCCCTGACCTCAAGCTGTACTACAGAGCAATAAACTGCATGATTGATACAGAGATAGGCAAGAAGATCAATGGAATAGAATTGAAGACCCACTAAAGAACCCACTACCTATCATCACTTGATCTTTGACAAAGGAGCTAATTTCATTCAGTGGAAAAAAGACAGCATTTCAACAATTGTACTGCTTGTTCAACTGGAGGTCAGCATGTAGAAGAATGCAAATCAATCCATTCTTATCTCCTTGTACAAAACTCAAATCCAAGTGGATCAAAGTCCTTCACATAAAACTAGATACATTAAAACTAATAGAAGGGGAAAGTGGGGAAGAGTCTCAAACCCACATGTGCACAGGGGAAAAGTTCCTTAACAGAACACCAAAGGATTATACTCTAAGATCAAGAATTGACAAATGGGACCTCAGAAAATTGCAAAGCTTCCGTAAACTCAAAGGACACTCTCAATAGAACAAAAAAAAAAAAAGCAAACCCAAAAGATTAGAAAAAGATCTTTGCCATTCCACATCTGATAGAATGCTAATATCCAAAATTTACAAAGAACTCAAGAAATTAGACTCCAGACAACCAAAAAACCCCTATTAAAAATGGGGTACAAAGCTCAAAAAAGAATTTTCATCTGAGAAATACTGAATGGCCAAGAAGCACCTAAAGAAATGTTCAGCATCCTTAGTCATCAGGGATATGCAAATCAAACAACCCTGAGATTTCTACTTCACACCAGTCAGAATGACTAACATCAAAAACTCAGGTGACAGTAGATGCTGGCGAGGATGCAGAGAATGAGGAACCATCGTTGGGTGGGATTGTAAGCTGGTACAGACACTCTGCAAATCAGTCTGGTGGTTCCTCAGAAAATTGGGACATAGGACCTGAGTATCAAGCTATATCACTCCTGGGCATATACCCAAAAGATGCTCCCAACATATAACTAAGAATCATCCTCTACTATGTTCATAGCAGCCTTACTTATCATAGCCAGAAGCTAAAAAGAACCCAGATATCCTTCAACGAGGAAATGTATACAGAAAAATGTGGTTCATATTTACAGAAATGGAGTACTACTCAGCTTTTAAAAACAATAAATTTTGAGAAGTTCTTAGGTAAATGGATGGAACTAGAAAATATCATCCTGAATGAGATAACTCAATCACAAAAGAACACACATGGTATGCACTCATGATAAGTGGGTATTAGTCCAAAAGCTCACAATAATCAAAATATAACTCTCAGACAAATGAAGCTCAAGAAGAAAGACCAATGTGTGGATGTTTGATCTTTCTTAGAAGGAATAACAAAATACAGGAGCAAATATGGAGACAATGTGGGGAGAAGAGACTGGAGGAGGGATTGTCTGGATACTGTCCACTGGGGATCCATCCAGGTGCAATCACCAAATGCATACACTGTTGTGGATGTCCAGAAGTGAATGCTGATAGGAGACTTGATATACCTGTCTCCTGAGAGGCTCTGCCAGAGCTTGGTACATACAGAGGCAGATGCTCACAGCTAACCATTGAACTGATCACTGTGTCCCCAATGGAGGAGTTAGAGATAAGACTGAATGAGTTGAAGAGTCTTGCGATTCCATGGGGGAGTGACAATACAACCAACCAGAGCTCCCTGGGTCTAAACACTAGCCTGGGAAACACACTGGAGGGACTGTGGCTCCAGCTGATATGTAGTGGAGCATGGCCTTGTCGGGCCATCAGACGAAGAGGAGGACCTTGTCTCATGAAGGCTGGATGCCCCAGTGTGTAGGAAATTGGAGGGCAGGAGTTGGGAGGGTGGTGGGTTTCTGCCTTAACCTCATAGAAGTAGGGGGAGGAGGGATGGCTAAGGTTTACTGGGGGGGTGGATATGGAAAAGGGGATAACCCAGAAATGTAGATAAATAAATTATAATAATAATAATAATAATAATAATAATAACAGGTAATGGAACTGGCTATAGCAGTTGAGCATTTGAGACTTTTTGTCAGAAATTTAATATTACCCATATTACTGGATTCCTTATAAATCCTCATGGACAGGACTGTGGAATGGGACCTAGGGAACTTTAAAACAACATCTTCATAAAATAAAAAAGGGGGATGTATATCCCAGTAATGCATAAAATTTATTTAATCATGTTCTTTTAATTTAAATTTTTTTTAATGGATCCAAGGAACTTTCTGCTGAGTATTTATGGCATGTACAACTGGCAATTATGCCTAGGTGAAAGGGAAGAATCTACTTACTAAACAAAACGGCCCATGAACATGAAAGGTATTTAATATGAGGAACAGGGCTGTGTTGGTTTTGCTGCAGGATGATGAAGGAGCATGGTGGTGCCAGAGGACAGGTAAGACATGCTGATGCCAGGACAAAGAATGATGCTGACCTGTGAGCTTACTAAATGCCCTCACAATGGAGAGTGGGAAACTGTATTGGACATATGTTCCTGACCCACCTTGCTTATTTATACATAAGATGGACAAGCTGCCTTGACTCTAGATTTGGACCTTGTAGAACAAAGAATAATAAAGAGAAATTATAATGAATCTTGTAGTTTTTTTAAAATATTATCAGTTATGAAGACTCAATCGGGGACTGGTCTAGAAATCAATCCAATATTGGAAATAAAAGTCTTCATTTGATGTCTGGTTCTGGACATTTCAGAGACATATTGGAAGCTAGCTGCAGTTCTCCATTGATTAAACAGTTTGTATTCTTTGAGTATCACAGAACCTTACTACTTGAAAAAAGCTTGGAAGTACTGGAAGAAGTGAGTCTATTTTAAGCAGAAACAAGAGGTTAGTGGGCTTAATTATTGCTGTATAACAGCTTAATTATATTAATTGCTAGCACCACTGTTCTGCAATTGCTTTGACACAGAAGTTAGATAGCTACTTTTGTTAATAATTTAGCAAAAAAATGTTACTAATATGTTGAATATACAAGAGCATTTAGATAGGCATTTGGAACATCAAATTGATGCTCTTTATCCTATTCAAATTATTGGAAGGAGCTTCAGAGTTAAAAGTAAGGAGGCATCTCAAGTGTCATGCCAAATACCATTGGATTTGTGTTAGTTCTAAAATTTACAGTGGTAGTCATTATAATTAGGAAAAGTTTTAAAGACATTTGCAGTGTATTTGGCATAATTCTAATACCTCTTGGCTGTTTTAACTTTGCATAGTGAGCTTATGAATTGAAAGTGATGCTGTGCTGAGAGTTGGTGTGGCAGATATTGCTGATAAAATTACCCGTGGCCTGAGGTCAGTATTCCTATTTGGGTCAAGGGTCAAGATGGCATATATATTTGATCATGCTAGCCCTTTTTGTCCGGGGAATAATTTTATTCCTGCCCATTGTGTTAAAGCTTGTCTTTTACAACATCAAATGTTGACAGCCAAAGTACATAGCTTGAAACTGAAAATGGACCCCAGTCAGAGTTATTAAATTAACAGGCTGGTAAGCCATGGATGGGTAAGATTCTGCACAGAGCCTTACCAACCTAAAACAGAAGTGCATTGCTTTGGATAATGCATATTCGTGACAGGTAAGGAAAATATTCTTGTCAGAATGACCTAAGGCACACTCAGTCTTGTTTATGAAATAAAAAGGAGAGAGAGAGCAAAGAACATTTGGAGCTACTTGGCAAGAATCTGACATGGGCCAAGGACAAGGAACTGGGCTGCTTGACAGGAATCTGACATTGGAAGTGGGTTTCAGGCAGGAATCTGACATTAGGCTAGAACTAAGAAATAATTTCAGGCAGGAATGTAAATCTTAGGCCAGAACAAAGAAGTAATTTCAGGCAAGAATCTAAATCTTAGGCTAGAACAAAGAAGTAGGCTTCAGACATGAAAATGATTTTGGGCTAGGACAGGAAAGTAGGCTCAGATATTTTGGTCATCCTGATAAGCCCTTAGAAACATTGATCATGGAACTTTTGTTTATTGCCTTGCTTGTTCTTTGTCTACTTGTGTTTATTGTCTTGCTTGTTTCTTTACTATTTGAATCTATTGTTTTGCTAGTTCCCCAACCTAGAACTGATCTTAATGCTTGCATGTAATAAAAAGTTGTATAAAGGCAAAAAGGACAAGGAGGATGGGATAGGTGTTTTATAGGGAGGAGAAGTGAGGAAAAGGCGATGACATCTGAAATGTAAATAAATAAAATATTCAATAAAAAGAAAAAAGAAATAATAAAATATAGCGAAGACAAACAAATGCAAATAGGACAAAAAACAGAAGAAAAAGAGCTGAAGAATAAACATAAGAAACACATAGACACACACACACACAGAGAGAAGAGAGAGAGAGAGAGAGAGAGAGAGAGAGAGATGCACATACATGAATCTCCAAAACCACAAAACCAGAAGCTATAAAATGTAGTGAGGATTTGAGAATTTTGGTTTCTTTAAAAAACACAAGAATGTCTTATGAATATGGTTTTGTTTTAATCCCGGGTATGGTGGACTACTTCTGATTGTCCATAGAAGCAGACAATGATTTGCCTTGTTCTCTAGCAGGGGCCATGATTTTGTCAGTTACAGATATTTCTGCAATTGTGTGATGTTTGGAATTCTGGGGACTTTTCAAACTAGGGCCCTGAGAGGTGATGTGGGTTATTGGTTCATTGTTGGTGGTTTATTGTTGGTTGCTGTTGGTGGGTTTGTTCAGTAGTCATTGCACAAAGAAGAAACAAGAAGAATATATTAGATATCCTTACAGCAAAGATCAAACTTGTCCTAGGAACTGGACTCCCCTAATCAGGAGGAAGTAGTTTAACTGTAATCTTCAACTCTTGAATCTTCAATTCTGGGATCTCTTTCTGTTCTTCCATCCTTTTTCTCTCTTTTATCTAGTATTAGGGTCAAAGAAAGAGTGCACGTGTATTTGCTGGCCATCTACTGCTAGGCATGAGGCCTACCTTTAAGTGTGCTTTTATCTCCAGTGGGACTCCTCGGGGGAAAACTAATTTTTCATTTGCAAGTGGTTTTCAATTGGTGACAGTTTCTGTGTTAGGGATGGAGGTTTGTGTCCACTTTACCTCTCAGTGCTAGGACCCATCTGCCCCAGACCTGTACAGCCCCTGAGCATGCTGTCACACTTTGCTGTGTTTAGAATTCTTCTGTTTCTTGATGATGTCTACCCCCTCTGGCTCTTACAATTTTTCTGTCTTCTCTTCCACAGGATTCATTGATCCTTGAAAAGAGAGATTTAGTAGACACATTCCATTTAGAATAGGGTATCCCAAGGTCTCTTACTCGCTGCACATTTTCCAGCTGTGAATCTCTGTATTTATTCCCATCTAATATAGGAAGAAGCTTCTCCAATTATGGCTGAGCAAGAGACTGATCTATTAGCACATCAAACTGTCATTAGAAGTAAGTTTATTGCTATTTTCCTTTAGCCTAACAAATGTATTTGTCTTCCCCTAAGTTCTTGGTGTATCTAATCTCTGGTTCTTGGACACTCAAGTAGTATCAGGCATGTCATTCATTCCAAAGAGTGGGCCTTAAGTAACATCATACATTGGTTGATTACTCCTGTAAGATTTGTGCTACTATTTCATTAGCACATCTTGCATACAGGTAACCATTGTAAATCAAAGAGTTTGTAGCTGTTTTGGTGTTTATTTACCTTTCTCTATTAGAAGCCTGTAGAGTACCATGACACTGGTCCACAGAGCTGATGCTCTAGGTAGGCACCTTCTTCAATTCTACACATTCATTGAGTTGTGTAGTATTGTCTTCACCAATAGGGACATAACATCAGGTTTTGGAGAACAACCTATAGTTTTGGCAATAGCTTATGCTGTTTGGGGGTTCCCACGGTGTCCATTTGGTCAAAAATTTCATACTGGATGTTTTATTTGGTAACAAACATTCCCAGTTAGGGCCCCATCAACCCTATTATTTGGCAATTTCATTTAGAACACCTTTATACATGTATATATGTGAGAAGCTTGTATTGTATTAGACTTACATACAACCCTTCAAATGACTCTTAGTTTTAACCATCCATCTCCATGTTTTCTCCTTTGCTTCCGTCTTCCTTCCTTTTCTCCATTTGATTCTCTAAGTAAAGACCCTCTTCCCTAATCTATCCTTAACTATCCTATTTTCTCTTCTTAGGGAGATTCATTCCCCAATGACCTGTTTTTAATCCTATACCCCACCTCTGTGGTTATATGGACTGTAGATTGCTTATTGAAGACTTAACAGCTACCATCCATTTATAAGTGAATACATAGGATCATATATGACTTCTTTATATCACTCTATACATACACTAAGGCAAATTCCAGGTTGAGAATTGATAATGACAAAACAAATGGCTTGGAGGTATCTCAAAAACTGACTTACACATTTTTACAGGAGATGGATTCTTTGCAAGCAAAAGTAAGATTTACAAACTAATAAAGTGCCCTCTTTTCAATCATCTTTGTATGAATCTGTATATTAAGAATCCCTAAAAGTGACAAAGGGCCTGAGTGTGCAAATTGAAGTATTAAGAAAACATCATAGTAGAAACACTAATTTACAAGTCTAGTTTCAGATCATCTTCTGGGTATATGCCCAGGAGTGGTATAGCTGGGTCCTCAGGTAGTAATATGTCCAATTTTCTGAGGAACTGCCAGACTGTTTTCCAGAATGGTTGCACCAGCTTGCCATCCCAGCAACAATGGAGGAGTGTTCCTCTTTCTCCACATCCTCGCCAGCATCTACTATCACCTGAGGTTTTGATCTTAGCCATTCTGACTGGTATGAGGTGAAATCTCAGGGTTGTTTTGATTTGTATTTCCCTGATGACTAAGGATGCTGAACATTTCTTTAGGTGCTTCTCAGACATTTGAGTTTCCTCAGTTGAGAATTCTTTGTTTAGCTCTATACCCCATTTTTAATAACGTTATTTGGTTGTCTGGAGTCTAATTTCTTGAGTTCTTTGTATATATTGGATATTAGCCCTTTATCAGATGTGGGATTGGTAAACACCTTTTCCCAATCTTTTGGTTGCCTTTTTGTCCTATTGACAGTGTTCCTTGCCTTACAGAAACTTTGCAATTTTATGAAGTCCCATTTGTCAATTCTTGATCTTAGAGCATAAGCCATTGGTGTTCTGTTCAGGAACTTTTCCCCTGTGCTCAAGTATTCGAGGTTCTTCCCCACCTTCTCTTCTATTAGTTTCAGTGTATCTGGTTTTATGTTGAGGTCCTTTATCCACTTGAACTTGAGCTTTGTACAAGGAGATAAGAATGGATCAATTTGCATTTTTCTACATGGTGTCTTCCAGTTCAACCAGCACCATTTGTTGAAAATGCTGCCCTTTTTCTGCTGGACAGTTTTAGCTCCTTTGTCAAAGATCAAGTGACCGTAGATGTGTGGGTTCATTTCTGGGTCTTCAATTCTAGTCCATTGATCTTCCTGCCTGCCTCTGGACCAATGCCATGCAGTTTTTTTTTTATCACTATTGCTCTGTGGTACAGCTTGAGGTCAGGGATGGTGATTCCTCCAGAAGTTCTTTTATTGTTGAGAATAGTTTTCCCTATCCTGGGTTTTTTGTTATTCCAAATAATTTGAGAATTTCTCTTTCTAACTCTGTGAAGAATTGAGTTGGGATTTTAACCAGGATTGCATTGGATCTGTAGATTGCTTTTGGCAAGATGGCCATTTTTACTATATTAATTCTGCCAATCCATGAGCATGGGAGATCTTTCCATCTTCTGAGATCTTCTTTGATTTCTTTCTTCAGAGACTTGAAGTTCTTGTCATACAGATCTTTCACTTGCTTGGTTAGATTCACACCGAGGTATTTTATATTATTTGTGACTATTGTGAAGGGTCATTTCCCTAATTTATTTTTCAGCCTGTTTATCTTTCACGTAGAAGAAGACTACTGATTTGTTTGAGTTGATTTTAAAGCCTGCCACTTTGCTGAAGTTGTTTATCAGGTTTAGGAGTTCTCTGGTGGAAGTTCTGGGATCACTTATGTATACTATCATATCATCTGCAAATAGTGATATTTTGACTTCTTCCTTTCTTATTTGTATCCCCTTGACTTCTTTTTGTTTTCTAATTGCTCTGGCTAGGACCTCCAGTAGTATATTGAATAGGTAGGGAGAGAGTGGACAGCCTTGTCTAGTCCCTGATCTTAGTGGGATTGCTTTAAGTTTCTCTCCATTTAGTTTGATGTTGGCTACTAGTTTTCTGTATATGAGGAGAGCTACAATACCAACCAACCAGAGTTCCCAGAGTCTAAACCACCAGCCTTGGAGCACTTAGGGAGGGACACATGCTTCCAGCTGTATATGTAGGGGAGGATGGCCCTGTCAGGCATAGGTGGGAGAGGAGATCCTTGGTCCCATGAAGGCTGGATGCCGTGTGTGTGGGAATTCGAGGGTGGGGAGGTGGGAGTGTGGGGATAGGTTGGGGTACATCTTCAGAGAAACAGGAGGAGGGGGATGGGATAGGGGGTTCCCGGGCAGTTGGGGAAAATGGGGTAAGGGGATAACATCTGGAATGTAAATAAAATAATCTATTAAAAAGAAAAAAAAAACAAAAACAAAAACAAAACAAAAAAACAAAAAAAGTAATTTGTTTTGAACCATTTATAGAGTCAGTAGTCAAATTCCAAATTCCTTAGAATTTGGTTGTATCTTAGTACATTTGCACAGATATGCAAAGGCGCTGGCATTTCTTACCAACTACCAATATGTAAAATTAAAAACAAATATTGTTTTGAATTTTCACCAAATACAGAAATTTTTAAGAGAAAATTTTGCTTTTTAGAAATTTACATTTTTAGCCATAATTTTAAGAGATTTTTTTCTATGAATTGAAGATAAACATAATGGTTTTCAACTATGTTTAACATAGTTTAAATATCTCACAATCATACTTCATTTGTGTTTTCTAAACCCTCATTTTGTATATGAGTGTGAATATTATATGTGTGTGATTATGTGACCAAGACAAGCACTCTACTCCCCAGGCTGAAAATTTCATTTTAATGCTGGTTGTCAATTGTTTTGAATTTAAAGTAAAATATCATTTATTGCAGCAAATAAAGGTAGCATTGTCTCTTCCTTGTATTCTTCCTTTCTCATTTTTTTGATTAGTTGAATTGTACTTATTCTTTTCTCTTGCACTGCATCCAAACTGCAGTTTCCCTCCTTCCTCTCCCCCTAGTGACCCCTCCCGATATCTATGTACCCTCTACAATTACAACCAAACATAGCAGAGCAAATTATAATAAGATTGGCACATACCCTCATATCAAGGCTGGACAAGGCAACCCAGCAGGAGGAAAAATATTCCAGGAACAGGCAAAAGAGTCAGAAACAAACCCTACCCACTGTCTGGAGTTCCAGAAGAAAACTAGTCCACTTGTGACTCAGTCTCTCAGACCCTTAGGTCTTGCTTGGACAACCCTGTGGGCCATGTTCTTGTGGTGTCCTAGAGATCTCTGGCTCTGTTTCCTTCTTGCTTTGGGTTCCCTGAGCTCTGGCTCATGTTTGGCTATGGGTTTCTGCATCTGCTATGGGTTTCTTGATTAAGCCTCTCTGATCACTATTGGCTAGGCTCTTGTCTATCATTAAGAATCCTTTCATTAACTTTTTTTTTTACTTGCTGTGTTTGGTTCTGTTCTAGGTCTCTGGGCTATCCAACCTCTAGGCTGTGTCAATCATGGGCTCAGTTTCATAGCATTGGCCTCAAATTCAACCATTCATTGGTAATCCACTATCACAAGTTCTGCTCCATCATTACACCAGCACATCTTGCAGGTAGATGTACAAATTGTAGGTTAAAACGTTTTGTGGATAAGTTGATGTCTCAGTCCTACCACTGGGGGTGTGACTGGCTACAGAAATTGGCCAGTTTAGGTTTATAATTCTCCCATACCTAAGTGTTTTCACTAGGTCATCCTAGGGATTTCCAGAGAGTTTCTATTGCATTAGGTTTCTACATTGTCCCCAAATTGCCTCTCCAATCCAGTCATTTTTCCAGTATTATATCCTTCTATGCCACCCTTCAACAATTGATCCCTTCTGTGCCCATCTCTACTTGTCCCTAGTCCACCTGAAAAATCTATTTCCCCTACCTAGGGAGACCCATGCATCCTCCATTGAGTTCTCCTTTTTACTTAGTCTCTCTGGGTCTGTGGATTGTAGCATGATTATCCTTTTTTTATGGGTAATGCATATAAGTTATAAGTGAGTACATACCATCTTTGTCTTTCTGAATCTGGGCTACCTCACTCTGGAATATTTTTTTCCTAGTTCCATCCATTTGTCTGCAAATTTTATGATGACATTTTTCTTTAAATTCAGCTGAGTAATGCTTCACTCTATAATGTTTCACATTTTCTTTATTTATTCTTGGGTTGGAGGACATCTAGGTTGTTTCCAGTTTCTCTTAGCTGCTTTGAATATAGTTCAGTAAGTGTCTTTGTGGTAGGATGGAGTATCCTTAATGTATGCCCAGGAATGGAAGACAATATGAGTGATTAACCTTGAATGCATAGGCACAAGTAATAACTTCCTAAACAAACATCACATCAGTTATGCAAGCACTAAAACTGGCAATTAATAAATGGGGCCTCATGAAACTGAGTAGCTTATGTAAGGCAAAGGACATGGCAAAATGGCAAACTATAGAGTGGGAAAAGATTTTTATCAACTTCACATCTGATAAATGGCTAATACCTGAAATATATAAAGCATAGATAAATTAGACCTTAACAAACCAAATAATCCAATTAAAATGGGGTTGTATTAGGTGAGGTTTTATTGCTGTAAAGAGACACCATGACCAAGGTAACTCTATAAAGGCAAACATTTAATTAGGGATGACTTATAGTTTCCAAGGTTTCATGTGAGAAGCATGGCAGCCTGCAGGCAGATTTGGTGCTGGAGGAGCCAAAAGTTCTACATCTTCATCTGAAGGCAGCAAAAGAGGCCTGGAATGCCACCTGTGTGGAGTCTGGATAGGAGAACTCAAGTCTGCCCATAGTGACTCGTTCTACCACCAACATATATTACTCAAAGGTAAACCTCCATAGTCCCCCCAAATATTGAACACATGAATGCATGAGGGCCAAAACCTTTCAAACCACAGCAGGGGTAGAGATCTAAACAGAGAATTCTCAACAAAAGAATTCAAGTGGCTGAGAATCACCTAAAGTAATACTCAACATCCTTAGCCATCAGAAAAATGCAAATCAAAATGACTTTGAGATTCCATCCTACATCAGTTAAAATGGCTAAGATCAAAAACACAGCAAATTTTGGCAAAGACATGGAACAAGGGGAACACTCCTACATTGCTAGTGGTTGTGAAAACTTGTACATCCACTTTGAAAATCAATATGGTGGTTCATCAGAAAATTGAGAATTGATCTACCTCAAGATATAGCTATCAATTTTTTTTTACTTAAAAATTTTTTAGTTGGGGTACATATTTATGATATCTTTTTCATTATTTTTTATTTCACTCCTTTTTAAAAATTATAGTAGCATGATCATCTATACCATCTATACCTGTTTGGCATTAGTTTTTTTTTTGTGTGTGTGTGTGTTTATTATCAATATCATCTGTGTTGGTTTGTATTTAGTTTAAAGTTGATTGTTTTTATTTTTCCCTATATCATTTATTGCTATCTCTCTCACATTCATTTTATTTTTTAAGTTTTAGTTAGAGTTTCCTAATTTCTGGTTGATTATATTTTTATATTTTTTGTTTTTTTTTTTCCTAATTTTTCTAGTTGAGTCTTAGGTGAATTAGCTAAAGACAATTTTCAAACTGTGTGTCTTGAACAACAGAAGTTTATTGTTTAACATATGTTTGTTAAATTCTAATATTAAGATGTTGGCATGTGAATAATTCTTCTGACACTGTGTATGAATTTTCTTGTTCTTGGCTTATGATAATCTTTGACATTAAGCATATAGAGATATTCAAGACTATTTTCTGTTTTCATTGCGATGTGATGCCCCCCATGTGTTGCTCTACATGTACAGGACTATCCTCATATAAAGCACATTCATATTGTATTAGAGACCTACCTACCTTGCTCTCATGTTATATCTGAAATGGTAACTATTTTCAAGTACAGAGTATCTGGAGGTAGAACTGATATACTTGAGGACAGAAATTCAACATTTTTTAATTAGATAGGCACAATGTAATTTCATAAAGTACTTAGCCAATATCCACTTATAAGTGGGTACATAATATGTGTGTTTTTCTGGGTCTGAGTTTCCTCACTCAAGATGATTTTTTTTTCTAGTCCTGTGCAAATTCATGATTGTTATTGTGAATTTAAAAGTAATTATCTTTACTCTATCCTGGCTAGCTTCCAAATAAATGAGACAGAGACTATAGGATTTTTTTCTTTAAAGCACACTAGTTCAATACCAAACTCATGTTCAATGAATATCTACAATACACATAACTTGAGGAGAATACTATTACTCAGTGCCCCAGATATTAGTATATCTCAAAGCCAGTGGTCAATAACCCTGAAAATATTTGATATACTCTAATAAAAGGGTATTGGGGTCTATAGGTAAAGGTAGCAAGTCAAGTATATTTGTGAAATAAATGACAGTGATATCTGAAGAACCTATCTTAAAAACACATTCTCTTCTCACAAAGAGTAACCTAGAGTGAGCTGAAATGACACAAACATGGAAACTGGGCAAGCACTTATGACTTCAGAATGGTACCATGACCTTTCTCTCCTTATATAGAGCTTGTAAAAATCATCTTAATGGATGTCCTATCTTTGTGATTCTGTAAATAGAATAATTAATAAAGCTCAAAGATTTACCAATGTCTGGATGTTTGTTAAACACTGTGGACATTGAGTATAAAACCACGTCTACTTTGCCTTATGTGATCTGCACAGATATCAGAGGAATTATACCAGTTGCCTCTTTCTGCCTTGCATCATCAGCTTCAATGGAAAGGACACAGGATGCTTGACTCCAGAACCCTGTGTCCTTTCTTAGCTTCTTGTGGAGAGAAGAGTTCCCACTTGTGGAAAGGATGAGGCAGGCAACTCAGTGTAGCGATGGTGATAAATGATGATGGAATGTTACTCCATGCACTCCATCACAGTAAACTCCTACTAGATATCGATCTCCTTAAATCTTTAGATATTTCTTTTACAAAACTAATGTATTTCTGAATTGTTAGTCATTCATAGTAGAATACCACTGAATGAGAGCAAGACAATTACAGAAACTCTTAGGCTAGCAACTAAAATCCTGGTAGATCCAATTACCCACAGAGAGAGGTAGTCCTAATTCTAAGATTCCTGGGATGAGAAGAGTGAGCTTAAGGAGAATATTGCATTCATCATTGCTATAAAATAAGAGCATTAATTAACTAATAAGCCATATCAAGATTTTTTACTAGTTAATTACCTCCCAGAACAATGAAAATATTCCTTACTCAAAAAGACTGATTTGTGGCATGAAGAAAAACTGACAGAAGTGCATATATATTCATTATTTCTAACATTGTTATTATCATCTTTGAAAGAAGATACTCAGAGACAAAGATAGAGTTCCCCCCTCAAAACAAAACATTCTGAAATACATGATTATTATTTTTTCTGTTAACACACAGCAACGAATAAAGTAATATGTGAATTATTTTATTATTTTCATTTATTTAAAATATTTTAAATAAAAACATTGTCATGCTTAAAAATACATTTACAAATGTAAATTATGCTTAAAAAGATAAATTATATCAGCCCTATGTTACAGAAATTTCATGTTAGAGGCTCATGCTAAATAATATTTTCATTAAAAATAAAACTATAATTATCTATATTCCTCTATTCTTATATATACTCTCTTTTATTTGCTTTGTGAATACACATTTTGATCTTTCTTTTTAAAATTTATTAAATTTATTTTTTATTTATTTACTTTACTTCCTGCCCATTGCCCATCTCCTGTAACCCCTCTCAAAATCCTTCCCCCATTCCCCTCTACTTCTTTTTAAGTGGGTGGGTCCCCTAAGTATCTCCCTAAACTGGCACTCAAAGTCTCTACAGGGCTAGATGCTTCCTCTCCCACTGAGGCCAGACAAGGCATCACAGCTAGAAGAACATAGCCCATTTATAGGCAGCAGCTTTTGGGAAGCCCTCATTCCAGTTGTTCAGGACCCACATGAAGACCAAGCTTCACATCTGCTACATTTGTGCCGGGGAGCCTAGGTCCAACCTAAGCATGTACTTTCGTTGGTGGATCAGGCTCTAACAGCCTCAGTGGTCAGGTTAGGTGACTCTATTGGTCTTCCTGTGGAGTTCCTATCCTCTTCAGGGCCAGAAATCTTCCATCCTTATCTTCTAAGTGTCCCCAAGCTTGATGTACTGTTTGGCTGTGGGTGTCTGCATCTGTATGAGTCAGCTGCTGGGTGGAGCCTCTCAGAGGACAACTAGCTCCAGTCTGTAAGCATAACAGAGCCATAAAATACAGGTTATTGACCACTGGCTTTGAGATATAGTACTATCTGGGGGCACTGAGTAATAGTATTCTCCTCAAGTTATGTGTATTGTAGATATTCATTGAACATGAGTTTGGTATTGAGCCTATCTTATCAATAGGTAAGGGTTCACAAAATATTTCTGAGTCATTTAGTTTTCAAGAATGTGCCTAGCTTGTTACAAATATTATGACATTTGCTGGCTTTGATTATCAAGGTAAATAAGGTAAATACAAATCAAGGTAAATACAAATCAAGGTAAATACAAATATCAAGACAATTATCTGGCTTTGATTATCAAGGTAAATAAGGACAAGGAATTTCATCTCTGAATAAAATCATCTTTTGTCAAGTAATGGAATATTAAATATATATATATATATATATATATATATTATATAAATGTTCACTAAGAGCTCACATCTCATGACTATGAGTTATGTACCTTCACCAGATAAGAAACATGGTCAAATGTGGGAATACTGACAAGCTCAGAGGTATTAACATTATAAATATTGATAAATGCCTTGTAAATATACAAATATTAAAGCAACAGACACAGATCATGTGCTCTTTGTTCAACTGTGATATTATTAATCTATCACTTGGAGTTTTGTTCCTTTTCCATGTTTATATTATTCTATATTAAACATCCTGTTGTAGTTGCCTGTAAGATTTTACAAACAAATAAGACAGAGTGTGGACTGTAAGGGAAGATATATTAGCTAGAGGGAACCCTGACATCTTAGGCATTGGTTCCTTCAGGGAGAGGAGCATCACTTAATCTAAGTACCAATAAGGGAGTACTATGTGTGGGAAAAGAGTATGCATAGTGTGGTGTGGTCACAGTGATGCCGTTCATCTTTGTCAACATTTATTCTACCTGGACAGAGAGACAATATTCATTGCGCTGATAGTTGTCAGAGAGAGGTTGTGCAAGGCATGGTGCAAGCTTCAGGAATTGCTGCAATTTATAACTTTTTTTTTCTAATTTTATTTAATCTTTTTTTTTTTTTACACTCCAGATTGTATCCCCCTCCTGGTCCACCCTCTGACTGTTCCACATCCCATCCCTCTCCTCCTCCCCAACCCCTGTCTCCAAAAGGGTGTCCCCACCCTCCCAACCCCCCATCTCAGCAGACCTCCCTACTACCTGGGTCCTCCATTCTCTTGAGGGTTAGGTGCATCTTCTCTGACTGAACCTAGACTCCGTCCTCTGCTGTATATGTGTGGGGGCCTCATATCAGCTGGTATATGCTGCCTGCTGCATTTTGACTGTGATAGGAACAGCCTCATTGTTCACCAGTGTATCAAATCTGCCTACAAACATCTTTGTGAACTCCAAACACATTTTGAATAATTTATGCTCCCTCTGAAGCTTGATTTTATTTAGATTGGAATGTTTTTCTTGCCTGCTTCTAAGGACCTTGACTTATGTTGCAAATATTATCATAACACCATAACATGTTGTACTCAAATAAAGTACATACAGCATTTCTATGACTTCTGTACATTTTAATGTTAATAATTTCTGAAGCTGGAACATTGACTCATCTCTTCCTATCTTAACCAACTATTATAAAATTAAACTGAGAGTGAATGTGAAAGACATTACCAATTTTAAAGCCATACACAAAATATAAATGTTCTACAGATACCCAAAGGAGAAATGTTCTATGCTTGGAAACCAGTACACAGTAAATTGAGATGTGGTAAATGCCACATGTTTAATTTTTTTTCCAGAAAACATCATTAGAAAACATATATAGGAAAAACATCAGATATGCAATCCACTGAAAAATAGAAGTTGAAAATAATTGGAAATAATTGAAATATATTATAGGAAAATAACAGGAGGTAATATTAAAAGTTTATTTTTTAATAAATGATAATTATAGTAACCTTTTTGGATTTTTCAAAAATTGTATTGAATACAGAATTGCAATCATATACATACATATCACCCCCATATATATAATTATATATATAATATAATTCTAGATAAAATAGATAGATAGATAGATAGATAGATGTGGTAAATGCAATGTTTAAATGTTTCCAAAACTCAAGAAAATTCAGTCACTATTAATGAAAGAAGAGGCCATGAGTTCAAAGGAGGGCCGAGATTGACATAGGGGAGGTTCTGATGGGAGGAAAAGACAGGGAAAATGTAATTATATTATAATCTCAAAAATAAAAGAAGTAATAGAAATATTTTTGAAAATATAGAGCATATAATATAGTTTAACAATATATTAATAAGAAAAATATTCAGGTGTAGACATTAAGTGCATTTTCATAACTTAAATGTCAAACCAAACCTACTTTAAAGCTTGTCCAGCTACTACAGATGAGTTACAGTAACATCTGCAGCTTATCTTAAAACTTTGAAGTAGTCTGCCTTATTCTATGACCACTAGTTTAAAATAATTGTATTATCAGTTCCATTTTACATGTCTTACTAATTTGAACCTCTGATTTCATAGATTTTTCATAACATTTCCTTTTGTTGCCTAAATTAATGCTGTTTTTTTTTTTTTTTTTTTTTTTAGTTTTAGTGATGTCTTTATAAGACTTCATTTATTTCAGCAAATATTTTTCTTTTTTTTTTTTTTATCTAAGAATGAGGTTGTAAACTGATTGTTATATTTTTCTGCCATAAACCTCTGCTTTGAGTACACAGCTCTGTAGTCGTAAATAGTTAAGCTACTCTGAGTTCCTGCGCGCAAGCACGCGCCAGCGCGCGCGCGCGCGCACCCACACACACACCACAACACAGAGCGTTATTTTTAATATTCCTTAACTAGCTCAATGGCTGGGCCACTCCTGAATCTCCATGTGGCTAACACTCCCCTCCAATATTCCTGAGTTAATATTTGCTATATCTATATTTCTTCTCTGCTATCCCAGACTCACTAGGGGGAGTGACCCCTGGGACCACTTCCCTGACTCTTACATGTCTGTGGGCTCTTAAGTCTGATTTACTGTTCCTTGCCGTGGCGATTCTGCCCTTCTCTGTCTTGTGTTTCCTCTCTGGAATCCTCAAAGTGCAGCTTCTCTCCCCCTTCTCAGCCATTGGCTATTGGCTCTTTATTGAGCAGTCAAACAGACAGAAAAACAGAAGAGAGAGAGAGAAAGAGAGAGAAGAGAGAGAGAGGAGAGGAGAGAGGAGAGGAGGGAAGAGGGAGGAGAGAGAGAGAGAGAGAGAGAGAGAGAGAGAGAGAAGAGAGAGAGAGAGAGGAGAAAGGGAAGAGAGAGAGAGAGAAGAGAGAAGAGAAAAGAGAGAAAGAAAAAGAAAAAAGAAAAAGAAAAAGAAAAAGAAAAAGAAAAAGAAAAAGAAAAAGAAAAAGAACAAATGCTGCTGGCAGGAGCCTGAAGGTGCGAATTCCCACGCAAGCACAAATCAAAACACTAACACAGCTCTACTCCTAAATGATACTTTCTCTCCAGGGAGTGAGTGGGTTCAGTTTTGTTTTTGTTTTTGTTTTTTCAGACTTTGTTGTGTGATTGGAGCAAAGAGATACTCTAACCTGTTTGCTCTTTAGTTTGCTTATAGTTTTTGTTTGTTTGGAAGATGGACAGTAAAATTAAAGCCTCACTTATAAAACCCACACCTCTATCCTGTAGTCTGTAAAAGTTCGGTCTTTTCTAGTGTTTGAGTTGCACAAATTCTGAGTCAATTTGAATTTAAAAGATTAGCTTAACATACAAAGTAATAGGTTTGAAAGCGGCATGTTCATGCAAGTAACACTTCCCGCTGTTCTCATTGGCTCTTCTCCACTGCCTCTCAAAATACTTTGCCCAATCCATGTGCTTTGTTTTCTTCTCTCAGTTCCAACTTCTTTTTTACATGTACCCCACTAACTTATCTCCTGTTCCCTTAAGATCGCTTCTTTGCATCTTATGATCCCTTTTCTGGTTTTGTGTATGGGTATGCTTGCATATACACACTTATGTGCATGTATGCAAACACAAACACACACGTATAATTTCAAATACAAGTTTTACATATGAGAAGAGACATAAGGTATTTTTTTTCTGAGGGAGAATTTTTCACATAATATGATTTTGAATCCTATCTGTTTTTCCTGGCAATATTATAGTTTCATTTTATGGTTATATGAAACTCCATTTTGTGTGTACCATGTTTTCTTAATGATTTTCTATTGATGGACATCTAAAATGTTTTCTATTTCCAGGTTATTGAAAACAATACAGTAGTGAACATGAATGTTCAAATATTTCTAGGATATGTTGCCTTAGGCATGTGCCCAAGAGTGTATAGCTGGGTCATATGGTTTTGAAGAAACCTTCATTTTGATTTCCGTATTTAACTTGCAAGTTTAAATTCTTTCTCAGAGTGAATAAAGGTGCCCTTTTGCCCACATTTTGAATAGCATTTATTATTAAAAGATTGATGAAGGAGACATGTTCTGATTGAAATGAGTAAGATTCTCAAAGGAGTTTTAATATGTAATTTTCTAATGGCTAACAATTAAACTTGGACTTTGAGTCTTTCTAGCTGAGATCATGGATATTCCAGAGATCATTCCTCAAATACTTAACTCATAGAATCTATAAATACGTCGGGGGGTGTGGCGCACGCCTTTAATCCCAGCACTTGGAGGCAGAGACATGGCGGATTTCTGAGTTCGAGGCCAGCCTGGTCTACAGAGTGAGTTCCAGGACAGCCCGGGCTACACAGAGAAACCCTGTCTCGAAAAAAACCAAAAAAAAAAAAAAAAAAAAAAAAAAAAAAAAAAAACTATAAATACAATATGTTTTTGTCTTCTTTATCTTTCACAAAGATATATAACTTAAATATCACTCAAATTTTAGTATTATAAACCATTTTGTCGTGTGTATTTAACTTATGCTGATCTTTTATTTCACAGAACAAAAGAACTCTTGATTTAAAAGCATCCTCCCGAAAAAGTGTGTTGAGTTAAATGTCTATAGTACCAGTAGGTGTCAATTACCTTAGAGAAAGCCACTGAATCCTGGTTTATTTAATTAGACTGAATCTTTTTATTAGAGAGGTAAAATTTTGTGACAAAGCAGAAAAGAGAAATGTTACAGAATAAAATGTATGTGGTTTTTGTGCTTTCTTGTCAAGATAGCCAATAAACTCCAGTAATCAAGTGCTTCAAACTATATCCCCCACATTTTGTTGTGTAACTCCCACTTTTTATATCTGACTCCTTCCTTCCATTTTAAAAATGTTTTGCCTTTAGTATGTGTGGTTGTTTATAAAACTTTTGCAAATAATGCTGCTAGAGTCTTTATGACAGTTAAACAATATGCAATGAACAAATGACAACAACTGAAGTCAGCAGAGTTAAGACTGATTAGAAAATACATTAGTCAGATGCTTCTAACAAATAAGTTGTAACAAAGGGTAGAGCTTTCTAGGAGGCATATTGATTCTGAAAATCCACTAGTGTACCAAGAAATAAATTGCTGATGGATTTAGCCTAATGATCTGAAAACTTACTTATTGGATCAAAATTTGGAAACTGCTTATTTCATTATGTAGAATGTGGGAGCACTCAATAACACACTGTTACCTTATATTCTCCATAATCAATATTTGAAAACCAAGTGGGTTATTCAGACATGGCTAAGATTGTCTCATTATTAGCCTCTACAGGTATTTGTGTAAATGTTTGTAATCAAGATATAGTGAATCACTGGGTGTTTATATATTACATTAACACAATTACAATCATACACACATATACATCCCACACATTTGTGTATATTTATAGACAAATGTGTATGGTGTGTATTATGAATGTAATTGTGTTAATATAATATATAAACACCCAGTGATTCACTATATCTTGTTATATATATAATAATAATATATATATATATACAAATGTGTGTGTGCCTATGTGTATATTAATCTCAGATTTGATCTTGTAAGAGATATTCATCTGGATTTCAGAGGTCACTTGTTCACTTTGCACAAATTATCTGGTTGGGTTTAGTAACTTACAAGATACCTTTGAATTCTGAAATATTTTTATCAGAAAATATTTATAGTTGTGTTTTATAATGGCTCTTTTCACTTAGATTTTACACTTTTCATTGAATTCAAACATAATTCATTATTGGAATTGTAATTCATTTTTCAATGCCTAGAAACTTATGCAAAAAAATTTTCAGTGATTGTAGCTCTTAGATTTAGATATTTAAAACTAAAAAAATGTGATCTCACATGTATTTCCTATTACTTTATATGAACACAACATAAGATTAGAGATTAATTGGGACTTTATGAAACTTACTCATTTCATTAAAGTAGCTCAAAATATGACATATATTTTAAGTCTTACATTCATTGCAAAGTATACTGCTTTCCACAGCTGTCAGATTTTAAAGACATAGTTATGGTGAGTTATAAAATATGTATTACCATTGTGTAGAGAAAGCAAACATGGGTTCATAGAATAAATTGTGAGGGCTGAAGCACTTAGGAAATACGTGGCTTTGAAGAGTGTAAAGAACAAGAAATGAGTTTACTGCTGAGCATTGATTTTTTAATAGCATGTTAAATTATGCATTATCAGTGTTAAATGTGTTAATATTTTATTTATCTAATGTTTCAAGATACATGAAATGAAAATTTAAGTTCTGTTATGTGTGTGTGTTTGAAAGCTCTCTCAGTGTTCCCACATAAGTATAACATCGAGTCTAGAGTGCTGGTTTTAAGATATTAAAATCCAACATTACCTGCTCTTATATACATTCTTTGTAGCTATAAATATATTTGTATCCTAAATCCTCTGCAAGGATACCAGGTATGTCTCAGCATTAAGCACCACAGTTTACGTCTTACAACTCTCTTAGTTGGTGGCAACAACATAAATTTTATTTAGATTAAGTAAAGGTGAGGCTAATTCTTTACTTTTTTTCCCCTAAGGGTTCTAAAGAAATTCCTATTACTTATTCATCTAAGTAACAGATAGAACACATTCTTTGTAGTGGCAGCAACAGTCTTTTCCAGTCACAAGCGGCCATTCACTGCTCTTAGAACCTTCTTTCAAGCTGACCAGGATGGAGCAACCCCTTTTCACAGCTTTCTCTGACTGATTTAAATACTCATCTAAATAAACTGGGTCCTCACAAATAACCCACGTAAACATCACATCCTCATCTCCAAATTTTAATAAATTACATTTTTTAAGTAAATTACATCTGAAAGCGAGTTTGGCAAGCAAGAATCAGGACTTGAACACTGTTATCTGGGGACTTAGGCTGCCCACCACAAAAGATCACTCAGAGGCCAAGGATTGACACATGTGGAATGACTATTTCAGTCTAAGAAGAGCATAGTTATCTGAGTTTGTGTATTCTTAAAATGACAATTAAAATTTTAATCACTCAAATTTTTAGCCCTGAATCTAAAGAGTTAATTTTAAATACTGAAAACACAGTTACTTCACAGTACATACTGCAAGAGGGCTGTATTTTTCTTTCTTACTAGAAAATCTTCCCTCCGTAAATTCTGGAGCCATATCATAAAAATAGCCCAAATGAGAAAATGGTAATTCTTCTTCCATGTGTTTCTGATGAAGCTATATATTCTTGTGCATCCATTTTGGGCATACTTACATCTAAAGGAAGGAAGAAAATGCTGCTGACTGTTTTCAGAAGAGAGGCAGAAGTTTAAAGTAGGATGACTGCTCAAGTCTATACTTTCCTTGTTAATATGTTCAAAGAGTAATTTCAATCTACCTCTCTATAGTGGCTATTCATTCAACTTGGAAATGTCATTTAAGTTACTTTGTTAGGGGTGGGACTTGATGCCCACATTTCCTCTCCATGCTGGGATTTTGTTATCCATTGCGCAGGTTTTGTGTATGTTGTCAGAAGCACTCTGAGTTTTTGTCTGCAATTAATCAGTTAAGATGGAGAAATGCTGATTGCTTCAGTCATTAGCTTCTTCAGCTTATAACCTTTTATCACCTCTTTTGTTGTGATCTTTGAGCCCTAGAAGGAGAGGCTATGATATAAATGTTCCATTAATGGCTGAGCATGTAATAGTGTTTTATTCTCTATATTCTGACCAGTTGTGAGTCTCTATGGTCTATACAACATCAGTTGAACACATAAGCTTCTCTGAAAAACGTTGAGAGATGTGCTAATCTATCGATATATTGATAGGCCACTAGGACTCATTTTATACATGCATTTAGCAGAGTAATAGTGTAGATTCTCCCCTAAGGCCTATGCCTAGCACAATCCTTTAGCCCTGATGACAGTGCCAGCTGCTGTAAGGACATCAGTCATTTTATAAAAGGGTCCATGCCACTATTCCCATTCAGTATAAATACATATCTCTAAGCACCGTCTCATTCTCTAGAAATAGGGGTTAGAAGTTCAAGATATGGATTTTCGGGGAAATACAATTTATCCCACAACAAATTATATTTGCAGAAATGATCTATGTATAATTATATAGACAATTAAGAGCAAAGAGTAAACTAAATAATGTAAATATTAGTACACTAAGAATTTTGTATTGTAAAGCATTTCCCTATATAAACTTAAGATTACATGCTTTAGTTGGGTTTCATTATTGAAAAGGCCTTCCAAAGACCAATCAAATGTCATTTTCTTATGCAACTATACTTACTATAAGATTATTATCATATAATGATGGAAAATTGGGTTCACAATCAAGACTGAAGAAGACTTAGGGAGAGAGGGGGAGTTTGTGTGAGAGAAGAATGAGAAAGGAGAGAGAGAAAAGATAAAAAAATAAAGAAATTGATACTGTGAAAGAAAAGTTTAGGTTATGTACAAATGGCTAAGAATCAGAGCGATAACCAATTATTTAACAATAGTCCTGAAACTTAATACTAACTTGAAAATATAACTTTCAAATTCAAGAGGAAGTTCAGTTTTATCATAAAAACATGTATCCATGCTTTCACAGGAGGGATGAAGACCTCTATGGTGTTTTTTCATGTTCAATACTAAGAAAAATGTTGGAAGAGGTGTCTTCCCAAAATAGGAAATAACAGTAATAATCTGAATAAGGGAATATATGAATCCAGCTAAAGACATTATGGAAATGAAAGTTCTCAGGGCCAAAGCTATAGTGGGTTTAGAAATCTTTCTTGCTTTAACTGAACAGATGTGGTTAGTGCTCTGGAAGATGGCCACAAAACAATAATGACCTTATTATCCTATAAGCAGGCAAGCAGAAAGGCAAATTCCTGTGTTAATACTCCTTCAAAGTATCCTTTCTGTGTTCTTTAAGAGAAAGTTTATACTATAAGCTGAGCATTCCCAGGGGCAGGCTTATACACACTTTAACTATGTGCTGTATGAACATGAGCTTAGTCACTAAATGAGTCCGTCATCTTTGCTTCCTAAATTATGACCTTAACCCAAATCACCTTAGAAGAGTACTCTTGAACTGAGAGTGCTCAAAACTGTTCCTGCTTCTGCATCCATCCTGGTATAAACGTTTATACATTCCCTGAATGAAATCTCTCTGTTTCCTTTGTCAAGTGGTGGAGATTGCTTTTGGTATAGTAGCCATGCTCCGTTCACTTGCTGCAGGTTCCAAAGCATTCTGCACATTTTATTTCTTGTACATGCTTGTTTTGTTTTAGACCCACCAAGGTAGAAATGAATTGTGTCCATTATAATATCACACATGTGAATGTGCTGTGAATTTTACTCCTATGTAGAGAATTTTAATATTCATAGACATGTAGCCAAAAATAAGATGAAACTTCAGTCACAGAAATTTTTATAGCTAATAGCATAATAGAAAGGTCAAAGAGGAGTTCATTACACCATTGGCTCTGCTCTATTAATTTTCAACCATATTTTTCTTTTATGTGGATTTCTGTAGAGATATAAGGAATTTTTTATAAATAAGGAATAAGGAATAAGTAAGGAATTTCTTATTTTTAAACTTTTCTAGTTTATATAATTAAATCTTACAGTATTTGCAATTTCATAGAAAAATTAAGGCACCTTTATATGCATGTGTCTATCAGCATTGCTACATGTATACAGTTCCCCTGGAGGCAGAAGAATATATTAGGTCTGCCAACACTGTATTTACAGAAAATTATACTCTGCAGCCTTTTGTGCTGCCTTTAGGCTATCCAGTGTTCTCTGGGATTCCAGTCTTCAGGAGCTCCCCCTCATGCTGCTGTGGGCTTATGATGAGTCACTCCTGCTCCTGACCCCTCACCCACGTTCCTGTGTGAGAGTCCAATAAACCTAATTGATTTATCACAGCAGACTTTGGTCTGTATCCCGTTTCCTATCTGGGGTGGGTAGATGTTTGTTCCTGTCTTCTAGGAATTAGGTCTTATGATAGGTATTTCCTAGATTAGTTCACTTAGATGATATGTGATTTGTAACAAGAGGAATTGCGTGGATTTGTGGCATTCAGACTAGCGCTCATAGCAAGAGATTCTTCTTTTGATTATCTTAATTTCTCAACCATCACAGCCTATATCTTCAGCTTCAGTCTTTCTCATGTGCACTCTCTTCTCAACATGGTGTTTAGTATATTTCTTCCCCCAAAGACACCTTTAGCACAATCAATTTGATTGTCCCAGTAGAAATAAAGATCAGTTTGCAGATTCATGAACAAGACATATTTTTGATCTACTAAAAATATTTGTAAGGAAATTAATTATATTGCTTTTCTATAATATCATCAAAGTTTCCTGTAAAAGACTTCTGCTGTATTGAATGTATTGTTTTATTGCAAATTCCATAATAAATGAATGTAAATTCATCAGCTATTCTTTCCTCTTCAGATTTCCCAACAAATTTACTACATGGTTTTAGAAAACATATAAACTTTGCCAAAAGCAGTTTTCTACTTTGGACATTCATGAACTGTAATTCCTTCCTTTTGTATATTCTGTTCATTTTATTTATCTCACTTGTATAACCTGAACTCAAGTTAATAAAATATTCTTCAAGAAAGTACAGTGGAAATTGAATCAATAAATAAATGTGCATTCAGCAACGCTTTCTTTTAGCTTTTATGTGCATTTATTATTGTTCATAATTTAATATTTATTGAACACTAAGAATCACAGTCTAGTTAGAACACTGAAGTAGATGCTATCTCTTCCCAGTAGACTCATAATCTCTCTGAAAATGTAATTTTTTTAAAGTGTCAAACTTAGCCCTTACTGTTACATAAATCAAGATAGAAGGTAAACCATAAAGTTTGAACAAAATTTGTATTAGACTTTATTTTTGCCCATAAAACTTTAACAAATGTCTACACAGAGAATAATATCAGGCTAAAAGTATGATTGACATGCCAGAGTATTAACTAAATGATATGCCTTTGATATCGGCAGAATGACATTATAAGGTCAAACTCCAAGTGAAGTCAGTTAATGCTAGATTAAAAGGAAAAGCTCTCTGATCCAGACTCAAAGTCATCTACAGTTCCAGGCATTCCAGGTAATCTTTGTCACTGAAAATGCTAAGTTTTAGAAGTGAGATTTCAATACACGTTTAACTGAGGATATGAGGCTTTGACACACTTAACTGAGGAATTCAGTTAAGTCACAACTTTATTCAGACTCAATGCTGATCCTGCAGGTAGTGTGTGCTCTTGCTTGGTTTTTATAAATTAGATGTGATTTGAGTGAACTAGGAATGCCCAGAATATATGGGGCTTATTGTCTAAAACCATGACCTAACATTCGGTGTCATGTTTTGCTCTGGTTCAACTTGGAACTTCATTCTTGATTATGACCAAATAAAAATCAAGTCACACTGATAAAGTGGCAGGCAGAAAGCTACCAAGAGCTTAGCATTTTCTTCTGTTTATTTTTTTCTTCATAAGCTGATGGAATTCATATTTTACTTGTAGTGTTGAAAGCAGAAAACACTTCAAGATGAAAAAGACCATAAATTCTATATCTTTAAATGAAAAATCCATCAATGGAATTATTTGATATTCTGTAAGTCAAATATTTTTATAAGGAAGATTTGGCTCAGGCTGCTAGATTTTAAACTAAATTCCCCATTCTAGGAATTGATAAATCTGTTTCAGCTCCACAAGCATGATTCTTACTGAGAATGAATTCATCAGCTGGTTTGTAAGTAAATAGCTGCCTCTCATGTAAGTGTGCCTGGATACTTGTGGAAGGAATGGCCCTTAAAAGGAAGCAGTAAACATCCTGGTTCAAACTGGCTTATTAATACAATTGATTACCCTTCATATAAGAAAGCAGCAGAGAAATGATTGTGGGTACAGTAATTCATGGTATAGGTCCTTCATGTTGACCAAGGTTCCTCATTTTTACAGCTCCATTGCTCAGTTTCAATGCTGTTTCATAGAAACACATACCCATTCATTGAACGTGGTAAGGACAAATATGTGTGTTTTGTAAATAGAGTAAGAAATGTGTATGTGTATGTGCACATGTGTGTGTTGTACATTTATCTGTGAGCGTGTGTGTATGTGAGTGATTGAGGATTTTGTGTGTGTGTGTATGTGTGTGTGTGTGTGTGTGTGTGTTTGTAAAGGCCAGGCATGGAAATCAAGAGTCTTCCTTAATTGCACTTTACTTCATTCAAAAGACAAAGTCTCTCACTGATTGTGGAGCTCTCTACTTGGCTGATTCCATCACACACCCTTTGTTACTTTGAGTAATGCTTGTTGCTTAGAGCTAGTTATCATTATGATACAATTATGGAAATTTGTATGCATTTGTGGTAATTTGTGGTTTTTTTCTACATTTGTTTAGAACTCTTCTTTTGTGTGGAGGACTAATGCCACCCTGGAAGTTTGTTTTGTCAATTTAGCACCTTTAGATTTGAAATGATTTAGAGCCATGGATCCTTGTAACAGCTGGTGAATTAAAGTCAGACTATAAGATTTGGTGAGAAAGAAAGCAGAACCAATTAGAGAAAGGCTTTATAATGCCTCTGTGCAGATTATGATATATAAACAGCAAGCAATGTTAATATATAAAAGGTTTTGCTTCAAAGAGAAAGGTTACCTGAGAAAAATATTTGTACTCCATTTTGAACAAAATAGTAGATTATTGTGGTTATTAGAGATATGATAAGGCTAAATTGTGAGAGGGAGCTGTACAATGTCAATGCATGTACAGTTTAGAAGCAAGTTTATCAATTGTAACCCATAATTCTAAGAAAAATGCCCAAAGTCCATTGATTTCAACAAAGGAATATCCAGCAAAAGAAATGTAAGCATAACTTTACAGAATAAGTTAGTAGAATAATCTACTGATAATTGATTAAAGTGCATGTCTGAGTGTAGTATTTGATTGCTTCATTTTAGAAAAACATTAAACAAAAATGCCCTGGGTTTGTTTAAATTGATTTAAAACCTCCTCTGTCTTTATCTACATAGCTCTGATAGAAGTTTTAATGCTGGATATCATTGAAACAGCTTAGTTATGCATTATATCATTCTGTTACAAATAATTGTGCATATATAATCATATTAGGTAAGTTAACTAGGAAAAACTCACTGGCTACATGAGCAGGGTTATTGATATACATACACTTTTATTTAGAATGTCAAGCTTGTTTGCAGTTGCTTTCTAGGAGAATCATACTTCGAATATTACATTTTTAGAAGTAAACTTATGTAGCAAAATAGAAGTAGAGCATATATAGACTTCTCAACTTGTTGTCAAATGTTATCTATTGAATTCCTTTCCAGTTTTTATCTGGCATATTCATTTTCATTTTATTGCTCAAGTTATTCATTTCTACTTTAATAAAATATTGGTAAAATGAGTGAGAAAAAGTTAATCCTTTGATTAAAGTACATTGAGAAACAGTGCAATAAGAACAGGGATTTATCTGTTCTAATCTTTGATGGGATTGGTGAGTAATGAAACTATAAGTAACTACTAAAAGGAGGTTAGCTTTAAAAAAAAACAGAAGTATTAGTCATCAAAGTATATCTGCAATATCAAGTCAGTAGAGATCTCAACTTCAAAGCCAGCAATTATAACTCCAGAATCTCCTTGCACCTTTTCATTAACCTGGTTGGTTTGAGGAAAGACAAGATAGAAATGGAATGATGGAATTTTGTAGCAATACAGCAATGGAGATGTGGAGGACCAGGAAGTAGTGAAAAAGTGAAGAATGCGTGAGAGTAAGACTCAAGAGCCAGGAGAGGGGACTTCCAGAGAGCCTGCTGTCCTTTCACTCTGCTGATGGCTGAGAATCCCATGTGCCTCATGATACAGGAGGTAAAACCATACTCAACTGATTTTCTACTTGGTAACTCCAACACATAATATTGAAGGAGAATTAATCAGTCATGTGAAATTGTTTTATAGGTTTATTCGACATAGTCAATGGAATTGTGTCATGAGTTGTAATGCCATCATCTCCATTTTGCCCATGATGGAACTAGAGACCTTTGTCCTTTGTCTCAGTTTCTTTTCCTATTGTTGTGATAAAATAATCTGACAAAAGCAGTTTAAAGGGGAAAAGGTGTTCCTTTATGGTAGAGGTGTCAAGGCCATGTCCTGGTGAGAAAGCAGTTCATGATATCACATTTATGTGCCAATCCTGAAAGTGGGAAGTTTAGTCATGACTAAATATGATGTTTAATTCATAAAAATTATAACCCTTATTTTCTGTTTATATTTTGTCTATTTTGAAATATTATTGTATTTATTATATTAATTATATTTTCTTTCTTTCTTTCTTTCTTTCTTTCTTTCTTTCTTTCTTTCTTTCTTTCTTTTTTTCTTTCTTTCTTTCTATCTGTGTGTGCATGCACATGCACATGCCAGTACAAACACAAAATAGTTGTTGATAAAATACAGTCACTTTAGCTGTTTTTCAGAGATGTTACAGCAACAGAAAATCTTTCTTAAATGACTTCCTCATTATTTGAGCACTCTCAGTTTGGCTTGGCTTTTGAATCTTGGCAAGAAAAATCCTTCAGGGATAGCAAAGAGGAGATGAAAGCTTTTGTTAGGCTTGTTTTGGTAAGTAATGCCAATCCCAAAATTGAAACAACAAAAAAGGAGAAGCATAAATGGGGAGATCTTGGTTTACATTTTTGCTTCATTTGCAAATTGTAAAGCCCTGAAATCATTGATGGAGAACAATCTAAATTTTGATTTTCTGCCTTGCTGCTTTCCCTGCATTAGTCCCTTCGCTACAAGTAAATGTTTATGTCCTGTGAAAAATATAGAATATGGATTATGTAACAGAGTGTCAAATCATTACAGGGAGTGTATTACATTGCCAATTTTATAAGGCCCTACTCAGTTGCTAAGATGAGAAAATTACATTCAGATGAGAATAAACTAGTGTTAAATGAATAATTATTATCTCCAGATTTTAATATATTGAATAGAGAACATGCAGGACAAATTTTTTAAAGCCAACCCTTTAGCTATGGTTTCATTGAAGAACATAATCTGAGAACAAAATCTATTGCTCCTGCATGGTTCTCTGAAGGCTAATAACTAGCTTTATTGGAAATACCCAGGCACATTTATATCCCCACTGCTCAAGTGTGGCCACTGAAAGGCAGCAGAGGGAATCACAAATGAGCACCCCCAGACCCAGCAGGCTGCCAGCCTCAACTTTCAATTACTCATTTTGTAGATTATGTGGGTTCTCGGTTTCTCTCTGTGTAAGGTTTTATATGCATAACGTGTCCCTCAGAGGAAAGAAAATATCAATTTTTTTCCATAGCCTAGTTCATTGCAGGGTTTGATGAAGCAGTAGTTTACAGATATGGCACAAATGAGACTTCTGTTATTTGTGGGTTTCGGTCAGTATTTCCATTCTGCTGTGATGTGAGATGACTGTGCTTAGCTTATAGTACTCAGAGTGCTATTCTACTCAATTTTAAATAAAATTTACTATGGAAAAAGCCATAGCCATCTGTCATGCTTATGGAATTTGGATTTCTCAGACGAGTCCTTTATCAAACATGTATGATCATTTAGAAAACTGAAAATGTGGGTCATTCTTTATCTGGGAAGAAATGAGATTTAATTTTCTTGTAGTTATTGTTGCTGTTGTTTTTTGTTCCCAACTGAAAAGGTCAGTAATACATTGTTGACTTTGGGGCCGTTTATACTCTTAATTTAAATCAGTTTTTATATTAACTTCACCATTATCTGGTTGAATGTTGAGTTAATCATAATTTTAGAAGCCATTACAGGAGTTTTTTTATTGTATGCTTATCTTAAAATACAATATATTAAAATAAAATATATTATCTTAAATATATTTTAAATAAAATATCTTAAAATAAAATATATTTGAGTTATATAACTTATAATTTAACATGACATTCTGTAGACTAATTTTGATTGTTTGTTCTCGTTATTGTCTTTAGTTGATGTTTTAAGAAAAATAACTCAGTGTGATTAATGAACTTAATAAATATTGGAAATGAGTGCTAAACAAACATACCACACTGAGCTCTATCTTCTGACACAGCCTTAAAAACAGTGTTGTTGAGCACAGGAAAGTTCATCTCTCCATGTGAAATGACAGTACAGTGTGTTTGATAGGACTTTTGAATCAGAGAGAGTGCCTCAGGTCAGTGGCTTCTCGCTCACTCATTTCAATCACTGTTTGTACCTGGCTGTTTTTCATTTGGACTGCTGTTTTAAAGTTCATCCATGTTATAGAGTTTTACAGCTACTGATGGTTTCGTGATGCAATAAGAATATATGTCTGTGCAACCGTGCCACCACTAATTCTTAAAAATGAAATCGATTATAAAAGTATTTACAGATATGGAAATACCACAGGTGCACATAAATTGGCACATTTTCAGAGCCCAAAAGAGTGTTTCAGATCTCTGAAACTGCAGTTTCAGGTAGCTGTGAACAGCCATGTAAATGCTGGGAATCAAATGTGGGTAACTTGTAAGAGCAGCAAATGTTCTTAGCTGCTGAGACATCTCTCCAGTCCTAAATGAGCACACTGGAGTCAGGGCAGACCTAACACTTGGCAGTGGTGGCATTTGTCTGATGTTACAGTTACCCCCATCCCAGTACTTAGCCTGTTAGGGTAGAATATTTCAGGTAAGGATAGTTCTGGAGAATTCTAGTTTACTTATACTTCTTAATCTATCCAGATAGCTCTCCTTTTTACTTCAAGTGGTCTATTTTAAAAGACTTATCATTGCACTTGGTGAAAGGAAAAAAAGAATGAATGTAGGTAAGGAACACAAATAATTGTTTTGATACTGTTTTATCAGTAAGCGGTGTATCAAATTGCATCCTCACCCATGTTTTAGCAAGCAACAAACTGCCTTTTGATATTTATTTATTTATATGTATGTGATGTTTTATGCACACTGTGTGCATATGGATGCCCATGGAGTTGAGAGAGCCTTGGGTCTCGAGAACTCAGGTTACTGACAGCTGCGAGCCTTCTAAATGTAGGTGATGACAACCAAACAAGCATCCTTTGCAAGAGTAGTAAGCATTCTTAATCACTGAGCATCTCTCCAGTCTCAACAACTGCCTTTGTATACTTTACAAAAGAATGCATGCAACTGAAAAAAAATTTTTTTTTTGCTGAAATGAGTGTTTACCAACAGAACCACATCAAATAAAGTTATACTGTTTACCATATTTACTCATTGTTATAAACCAGAAGTCTATATAATCCAATTAATATATCCAGGATAAGCATATCAAAGTAATTTGTTGCTACTTGATAAATCCTAAATTCAAATATGCTCTCCTAAACTTAATTCTACCATTACATTTGAATGCCTGCTCCCAAACATATACTGCCCCTCTCTTTTTCTCTGTCACATGCACACACGCGCACACACACACACACACACACACAAATGAAATAGGTAAAACAAAAATTAAAATGCAACCAGTACTTATTGCCAAAGTATATGCCAAAGTTTATGTGTACACTTTGAAACATTTAATACTTTATGATAAATTATTGTTATTTTTAGTATTTGTTCAGCAACTAATGACATCTTCCAATGAATAACCTAGTCATACATAAGTGTTTAGGACTTTATGGGGCAAGATGTTCAGTATACGAAAGATAGATTTTAAAATATAATTGTTTTTCTATCATCTCTCCACTTATTACTGAAAGAACTAAAGATCAGAAATATTCTCCAAGATTGCTTGTCATTCAACAGAATAAAAACTATTGATTCCTTTAATATTGAAAATACAATGTTCCCAAGTAAGTGTTGGTGAGGGAGGTCTAATCCATTGAAGAGCATATTTTAATCCCTCTGAGAAAACAGGTTCTATTGTACAATGTTGAAAGTTATATACATATTTATCTTGATAGAAGCATTCTAAGGATGTCTGCCTAGGGAAGCCAACAGATAGTTCTATCTTCTTTTCTATGTTAAGATTTAATTTAAGGATTGCCTCAGCTTATGAGTCATTTATGTGTTTTTTTGAATGGTAAAATCCCAAATAGAGCTAAGTCTTGATTTAACTGTGTATTGCATCTGCAGGTTTGTGGCCTCACAGGAAAGCTAGCCTCATTATAGAGTCATCCTTTCCGTTTTCTCTAAAGTACTGGTACAAAACATATAGCATATGCCTGTCAAAAAAACTATAACTAGGTTTTATGAATAATAATGAATACTTAGCCCATCAGAATTTCCACTGGAGGAACAGAAAACCTGGTGACAATAAGATAAAATCTATGTTAAAACTACACAGAGCAATCAGGGAGGAAAAGTCTCATTTTAGGATGATAGTATCTCAAGGGAGAATATTGGATGATATTTTGAGATGAAGAGAGAGAATTCTAACATTTTTTTAAAAAAATTCAATATGTCTTTATTTTATATAAGAATACTTGAATACTTACTTATACATGATGTAGGTGTTAGACTACCTCCAGATTGCCTCATAGACTCCATTTTACACTTGGTAATGCATTCATGTTTAGCTAAAGATGAAAATCTCAAGTGGGTTCTATCTGACTTCATGATTTTGGAGTCTTAAAATATTTTATAGCCTTCCTAAAGCTAAGTAAACAGATTGCCATTTCTAACTGAAAGGAAATAGATCTATACAAAATGAACAAAAGTTTTTAAAATACCACTCTAAAGGAACAATTAAAGTTAATATTAATTTTTAAATTAAGGAAAAAACCCAGATATCAGATTCTTTACTTCCAGAGACTCCTATTTCAGTATCTATCAAAGTGAGAGATTAAAATCAATGATTATTCAGTAAACAGATAAACAAATAAAACTTGAAAATATTAAGCAACATAAAAATTTTAAATAAAATAATATTTAAATACTGATTTATAACTACCAAATTAATAATGAGTATCAACCCAACCATATAAAGTACTTCAGGATATTAACAAGTGACATATTATAGCATCATTAACAGAATGACTTGGCTCGGCATTCAGACATTGATGATAAACCTCTGTAATTTAAGCAACAGCTTAAGTCATTTAATGCTCAATTAGCAATTTGAAAAGTTCAATTAAACATGAGGATAAGTTTTAAATGCTTGATATAGAATTCTTAATACTGAAGAAATAGAGCTATTGAAAGGCATAACCAGAAATAGGGAAGGAGAAGTCACAGATGACATGATACTATGCTTAAAGACTCAAACAGACTCCATCAGAGAGTTTCTCTAAAACTGCAAGAAAGAAGATAAATAGTTTTTGCAGTAGAAAGATAACCCAGTGGTTAAGACCATGAACTGCTTTCATAGGCAACCTGAGTTCAGTTCACAGCACCCAAGAAAGCTGGCTGTTTCACAGTAATATTTTGATAGCAGCTTGGGAGGTTCTGACCTCCTTTGGATTCTGTGTGCACCTGCACTTACAGATGGGCAAAGCCTGACCTGCACACATATAGATACAATTAATAATAGAATATATATTTTAGAAGTGTAAACTTATATATACCAATAATAAATTTGCTGAGAAACAAAAACAAGAAAAGTAGGTTTTATGATCAAGAAAGTGAAGGAACTCTGTAATGAAAACATTAGACACTGATAAAAAGTATCAATGAAGGAAAGACATCTCGTGCACTTGACTTGGCCAAACCAACATTATAAAAAATGGCTGTGGCAAGCCTGATATAGCTGTCTCCTTAGAGGTCTGCAAGAGTCTGACATATTCAGAGGCAGATGCTCACAGCAACCATTGAATTGATCAAGGGGTTCCCAATGGAGGTGTTAGAGAGAAGACTGAAGGAACTGAAAGGGTTTGAGGCTCCATGAGGAGAGTAACAATACCAACCAACCAGAGCTCCCAGGGCCTAAACCACCAGCCTGGGCGAACATAGGGATGGACCCATGACTCCAACTCTATATGTGGGGAGGATGGCCTTTTCTGGCTTAGGTGGGAGAGGAGATCCTTGGTCCTATGAAGGCTGGAGGGCGAGTGTGGGAGAATTCGAGGGTGGGGAGGTGGGAGTAGGGAGTAGGTGAGGGCACATCCTCATAGAAGCAGAAGGAGGGGGATGGGATAGGGGGTTCCTAGGGTGGGAGGAGAAATGGAGTAAGGTGATAACATCTGAAATGTAAATAAAATATCCAATTTAAAAAATGCTGTTATATCAAAAAATATTATAAATTCAGTGTAATCTCCTTTAAAATTCCAAGAATGTTTGACTAGAGGAGACAATTCTGAAATCAGTAGACCATGAATACCTAAAACAATTCTAATAAGAAAGAACACAACTGGAGGTATCACAATTACCAATCTTAAATTATTTGATGGAACTGTAAGACAAAACAAAAGCAAAAACAACCAAACAAAAACACAAAGAACTAAAAATCCAAAGACTTAAGGACAGTTTTGTCAACCAATGGAACATAATAAAGTGCCAAGTTAACACCTCACCCAGCTATGGTCACCTAATTTTTTATGAAGGTGTCCAAAACCCATAGTGTTTAAAAAGATAACAAAACAAAACAACCCAAAACTTAAATAAACAAACAGTGCTAGGTAAATGGTATGTTCACATATTTTCTGTATATATAAATTAAATCCATTGATTGATATTTTAGATGCAAACAAACATAGTGAATACACTTCAATTTAAAAGTGGAGGAACGAATTTTTGAACAGAACTCCAATATCACACCAAACAATAACTCAGATTATATCTAATTAATATGTTTCTTTACAGATTTTAGAAGAATAAAAAGACTGTCTCCAAAATGGGAAAAAACTATTTACCATATATATATATATATAATATATATATATATATATATATATATATGATTGAAGGATATCTAAAATTTATAAAGAACTATAAAAATTTAAAGCAAAAAAATAAAAATAGCAAACTGTTAATGAACAAATAAATGGGCTAATCAGATAGCCATTTCTCTAAAAAAGAGACACAAATATTTAAAGAAGTATTTTAATTAATTTTCAGCATTCATAATCATCAGTTAAATATTAGTTAAAACTATTTTGGGCTACCACCACATCCTAGTCAAAATAGCTATTATCTTGAAGATTGATAACAGCCAGTAGTCAGGTACTATCTCACTACAGGTATATCATATTTTAGAAACCTAAGGTATAAACAATTTTAAAACAACTACTAATTAAAGCTGAGGCATTAGTTACTATTCTATTGGAGTGATAAAACATCATGACCAAGTCAATCTACAAACACAGGGATTTATTTATGGTTTACTTTTTCAGAGGGACAAAAGCCCATCACCATTTCTGTGGGTAAGCAGGAACAGACAAGAGCTCCAATCTTTCACTACTAGAAAAATCAGAGAGAGTGAACAAGAAATAGCAATGTGTTCAGAAACCTCTAAACCACCCCCAGTGATATATTCCTCCAGCTAGGAATACTTCCTAAACCTCCCAAAACTAAAGAACAATTATTAAAATATCCAGACTGTGGAGGACACACTACTCAAACCACAAGAGTTGATCAAATTCTATAGTGTGCAATATTAACAATGAAGAAACACTTTTTCTACATTTTACTATTTTCTATTGTTTAGTAGCAATATTTAGTCCACATTGGTTGTTTAGTGGCTTATACATTATCTATTTTTGCTATTAACATTGATCCTGAGGTTTTTTTTCTGTCCGTAGATGGAAACAGAAGCAGAGACCCCATAGGCAGATACTATATAGAGAGAATGTCTAAACTTGAGGTCTCAATCAAATCCCTCCCCTCAGAACTCAGGGAATCCCTGTGGAACAGAAGGAAGACAGACTGTGAGAACCAAGGTGAATGGAGAACATTAGAACAAGACACTCTGAATCAGCTAAGCAACATGCAAATGAGCAATATGCAAATGAGACTGAAGCAGCAAGCACAACTCCTACAAATTTCTATATCACATCCTCTGCCTATATATTACAGCTACTAGTTTAGTATTTCTATGGGACTCCTGATTGTGAGAATCAGTGTGTCTACGACTCTTGTTCTTGTTCTTGGCATTATTTTTTTTCTTTTGGGCTGCTGTGATCATATGACAGTGGTTTTGTTTTGTTGTTTTTGGTTTTTTTTTTTTTTTTTGCTTCAGCTTATTAATTTTCATTTTGTTATGCTTGTTATCTCTTAGAAGCCTGTTCTTTTCTAAAGAGAAACAGAAAGTGAGTAGATTCATAAGGGAAGTGAGGTGAAGAACAACTTGGAGGAGCTGGAGGGGAAACTACAGTCAGGACATATTGTATGAGGAAAGAATATATTTTCAACAAAAGAAAAATATATAAAAAATAAATCAATAGAAAATTGACTGTAAGAATACGTTGTTATCTTACACAAAATAGTCCTATTCCACCTAAAGTAATTTGCATTTTAATTTCAAAAAGGAAGTCATAGAATTTAGAATATTGAAAAAAAGACATTAAAAAATGTCACTCTTTTAGCCTGTATATATGGAAAGTGTTTCAAATTTCAAATTAATTTTTTGTCCCTTCTGTATAAAGATAGATTGAATTGAAAATTTTCTAATACCAGAAAGCATAATATATTTTTGTATTTACTCTTTAATTTATTTTGTGCATTAAATATGTATTGACAATTTATTATTGCCAGCAGTTAAGGGACTATAAAGGTGAATGATAAATAATTTAAAGCCTGATATTATCATAATGAAATGAAAATATATTCACATTATATATATAAAAGTGAGAATTGTGATTTCATCCTGCTATATAAAGTTATCACATGTTTTCAAATATAAAACTGAGAAACATTAGAAATAATGTTTCAAAATAATCACAATAACATCCAATAACAATATTGATGAATTATACATGCACATTACATGCTTAGTTAAAATGCATGTGAGTATTCAAAAATGACAAATACTTTAGCCATCTACCTATCTCAGATTTCAAGCCTTCAAGTGTAAAGATTATAATACCTTAAAATGTAAAACACAACTGTTCTGTAGAAAAGAAAAAGCAATAGAGAAATAATATCATTGGGATATGACAAGGAACTGAAAGGAGTCATAAAAATTAAAGTATATAAAGTACCTTAAAAGAGCTTGAGTCTGAAACAGGAGTTCTAACTAATACTAATAATAGCATTTTAAAATGAGATAAAAGTATGCAATCAATTTCAGGACATAACTAAAATACCTACCCTAGACTAACAAATATAATATAAACAGATTATTAGCATGTGTGGTAAGTGCTGAGTGATAATTTTAAAAAAATATATAGTACAAATGTATATTTTAGAGTCCCCACTCCACAAAAGAAACCAACAAAATGAAGAGATGATGAGGTAGACCCTAGATAGGCAGGTAGGTAGGTAGATAATAGATGGGTGTGAACTTGGAGAATAGTAAATCCAAAACTGTCAAAGCTATTCCATCTCAGATCCAAACACTGACAGCTGCTATAGGTTCAGAAAGAACTCATGCCTCAATCTGAAGATCCTCTAGGTGTGAGGAGGAATTCCTTCTCAACTGGGCGAGGTCACAGTTATAGAAGGGAGAAAGAGAATTGTTAAACATGCAGACCTTTTTTTTTTTTTTTCCTTCAAGGGAAAGAAATGACTAACAACTTTCACTCGGATGGCTGGAATGGATGTTGTCTAGAATATTGGTGATATTTTGCTATTCCATGGAGCCAACCTTCACCACAATCCCTCAAAATACTAGCATTGTTTAGGCTCAAATTCTTGGCTTTGTTTCACAGTGACTAGAAGGAATCCTTATGAAGGATGTTCAATGTGCTTTGCATTCTCTGTCAATACATCCCATTCTTATGCTATGTACAAATACTTCCTCCCTAGGAAACAGTTTTTCTGTCAATAAGAACCCATTCTTATGGTAAAGATCACAAATGCTTAGCTAGGGAGTTTCTATGTGGCTATGCCTGAAGATTTGTTGTGATAAATGTCACCAGGAAACCTTTTTCCAAAGTTTTTCTGTGTTTAAATGTGTAAGAAATATAAATGGCATAGTCAGACTCAAAAAGTTTTTGTCCCAGCACCTGCTAAAGTGGTGCTGACCCGAGTTTCATTTTCTCTTTCTTTTTCTTAATTAATTTATTCACTTTACATCTCTATCTCAGATCCTCCTTCTATTCACAGTTCTACCCTTAAAAATCCTTCACCCAATTATCCTTTCCCCTCTCTCAGGAGTACTTCTTGGGTATTAGCCTGCTCTGGGATATCCAGTCTAAGCAGGACTAAGCATTTCCTTTCTCATTGAGGACCAGCAAAGCAGTCCTGTTAGGGGAAGAGGATCTCATTACAGGCACAGAGTTAGAGAAAACCCAGGCTTCAATTGTTAGATGACTCATGTGAAGAACAAACTACATATCTCCTACAAATGTGTAGGGGGCCTAGGTCCAACCCCTGCATGCTCTTTGATTTTTCATCAGGCCCTTATCTGACTGCTGTCAAAATGCACCAGGGTCTCCCTTTACCAGGAGTTTATGCCAAGCCTTCATGGCTGTGTTTTGAATTTGAGCAAATAAGCCTGGGTCATATTGCATCTGGTTGTCACTTGAAGCAAATTGCCCTTCTCCTACTAAGGCATCAAATTGCCCTTCTCCCACTAAGGCATCAAAGGACCAACCATTGCCTGCCTGAACATTTCTCTTAGCTGTCTCTTTACAATTATCATGAGACTCTGATTTCCAAATAAGATGTTCACTACCACTAAGAACTGCTTTCACTAGAGTATTCCAATCCCCAGAATTGGAATGCCACTCCTCTGTGGCAGACTCTAAGATTGCAAGAGTAAAAGGAGCAGTGATGCTGTATTGTGACACTGCATTTTTTTTAATTCTTTAATGATTTGAAAATTAAACCCTATGTGATTTCTTCAAGCAACTTCTTGAGCATCTATGGTTTCTGATACAGGGAAAGCCTCAGCCTCTCCCTCCTCTGTGCGATCTGTGGCTGAACTAAAGCCAGAGGGCAGGGACCGTCTTTGGACAACACTTAGAGGACCTGGGATGGTTTTTACAGGTGGCCTTGCCCTTGCAAGATGTCTTCCCTGTCTTGAAATTTTGTAGCTGATTAACTAAATCCTGATACTCTTCTTCTAACTGTATTTGTTGTTTAAGGAGGGAAATTTTGTTGTCTTACTCCTTTCTGCGATCTACAACCACTATCCCCATAGCAGGAACATCTGGAGGCGGAGGCTCATAGGAAGAGGGCTTTTGGGAAGAGGCCATTCAGGGTCATAATATTTGGTCACCTCTTCCTCTAGGTCATCCCAGTCTGACTTTGACAAATTGTCATCAACATTTGGTCGTATTTTGGACTTTAATTCTGGATATATGAGGTGCTTTTCCTTTTGAACATGAGACTCTAAACAACAGTAATTCAAACAATGAAACAAAAACAGACAATTGACACTTGTGGACAGATTGGCACCACAAAGACAGAACTCTTTAATAAAATAAAAAAAAAAATGACAACAATTGCTGAATTACCACCTTTACTCCTCGTGTCTTTAAAGCCTTTCTTATGCTGACTTATTTCTTGCCCCATTTTTGTTACTATGACTTGCCTGACCTCAACGTGTCAGGTTCCCATAGTGATCACCTTTGTTTCCCTTTTGAATTTTCAGTCTATCCTTCTTCAGTAATGTACCTCACTGTATCTCTCATTCTTGCTGCCACACATTGGTGCAAGGTAACCCGGTGTGAGGGTCAGTCAACAGGATCTGCTAGTGAGAGAGAGTGGGGATGGAGGGGCAAGAGACACGAAGAACAAAGCCAAGACAAAGTTTTCTGATCAAGGCCCATTTATTGAAAGAAAATCATGAGTATATAAGCACAAGCAGGGAGTGCAGCTGGAGACATTTTATGAGTGCCTTGCAGTTGGGGACACTAAACAACAAAACCAAGATGTTTATCAGAGTGTGCTCAGCTGTTGTAGGCTGCTTGCAAAAAAATAAAATCATGCTATGAAAACAAGTCTCTTGTCAGGGTAGAAAAGTATCAACCTGCAAACATATGGCCTGAGATGGCTGTAAAGATAATAGTTGCTTTCTGCTAGGAGTTGGCTCCCAACATTTGTATATTTTGGATATTAGCCCTCTATCAGATGTAGGATTGGTAAAAAAAAAAAAAAAATCTTTTCCCAATCTGTTGGTTGCTGTTTTCTCCTATTGATAGTGTCCTTTGCCTTACAGAAGCTTTGCAATTTTCTGCGTCCCATTTGTCAATTCTTGATCTTAGAACATAAGCCATTGGTGTTCTGTTCAGGAACTTTCCCCTGTAGCCATGTGTTCGAGGTGTTTCCCTACTTTCTCTTCTATTAGTTTCAGTTTATCTGGTTTTATGTGGAGGTCCTTGATCTACTTGGTTTTGAGCTTTGTACAAGGAGATAAGAATAGATTGATTTGTATTCTTCTACATGCTGACCTCCAGTTGAACAAGCACCATTTGTTGAAAATGCTGTCTTTTTTCCACTGAATGGTTTTAGCTCCTTTGTCAAAGATCAAGTGACCAAAGGTATGTGGGTTTATTTCTGGGTCTTCAATTGTATTCTGTTGATCTTCTTGCCTATCTCTGTACCAATACCATGCAGTCTTTATCACTACTGCTCTCTAGTACAGCTTGAGGTCAGGAATGGTGATTTCCCAGAAGATTTTTTTTTTTAACATTTTCATGATCTTTATTTCTTTTTTTATTCTTTTGATCTTTGAATTTTATTGGATATTTTATTATTTACATTTCAAATGTTATCCGCTTTCCCCATACCTCCCCCTAGAAACCTCCTATCCTGTTTCTATGAGGGTGTGCCCCCACCCACCAACCCACTCCCACCTCTCCACCCTCGAATTCCCCCACAATGGGGCATCCATCCTTTATGGTACCAAGGACCTTTTCTCCCACCTACAGCCAACAAGGCCATCCTCCTTTACATATTCAGCTGGAGCCATGGGTCCCTCCCTGTGTGCTCCCAGGCTGGTGCTTTAGACCCTGGGACCTCTGGTTGATTGATATTGTTGTTCTCCCCATGAGGACACAAACCCCTTCAGCTTCTACAGTCTTCTTTCTCATTCCTCCATTGGGAACTCCTTGATCAGTTCAATAGTTAGCTGAGAGCATCTGCCTCTGTGTATTTCAGGCTCTGTCAGAGCCTCTAAGGAGACAGCTATATCAAGCAATGAATTCATGAAATTCTTAAGCAAATGGATGGACTAGAAAATATCATTCTGAGTGAGGTAATCCAATCATAAAAGAACATACATGGTATACATTCACTGATAAGTAGATATTAGCCCAAAAGCTTGCAGTACCCAAGATACAACTCACAGACCACATGAAGCTCATGAAGAAGGAAGACCAAAGTGTGGGTGCTTCAGTCCTTCTTAGGAGTAACAAAATACTTATGGGAGCAAATACTAAGACAAAGTGTGGAGCAGAAACTGAAGGAGAGGCTGTCCAGAGACTGTCCCATCTGGGTATCCATCCCATGTATAGTCACCAAAGGCAGAAACTGTTGTGGATGCCAGGAAGTGTATGCTGCCAGAAGATGTTTTATTGTTGAGAATAATTTTCACTATCCTGGGTTTTTTGTTATTCCAAATGAATTTTAGAATTGCTCTTTATAACTCTGTGAAGAATTGAGTTGGAATTTTGATGGTGATTGGATTGAATTTGTAGTTTGCTTTTGGCAAGTTGGCCATTTTTACTATATTAGTCCTGCCAATCCACAAGCATGGGGGATCTTTCCATCATCTGACATCTTCTTCAGTTTCTTTCTTCAGAGACTTGAAGTTCTTGTCATACAGATCTTTCACTTGCTTGGTTAGATTCACACCAAAATATTTTATATTATTTGTGACTACTGTAATTTATAAAAAAATTTTGAGTTTTCTGGAGAATGGAACAATCACTCTCTTAGAAAATAAAAGAAAATGTGACTTACCAAAGCTTCCTTAGTTTTACTAGACATTTATCTGTAATTGTACTATTCCTTATACTTAAACATTTAGGTGAATTAATACATGCCTTATTATACTGAATTATATTTTACATTGTAGCACTTATATTCATTTCTGTTATACAGTAAAATTTAGTGCTTACTTGGCCTTCCAATTACAGGCTTCTTTTCATATATCTATGCAATCTAGGAGAACAAGTCTTCTTCCTGTATAGATATACAGTGTACAGTAAAGGCTATGCAACTGTGTATACTTATGTCTTTTGTGGGAACCAGAAGACATGCATACATACATATATATGAAGTAGAAACTTTTGGTATGTATGGAAAGTCAGTTATGTCAAATGATGTTTTGCTAGGGACACAAGTGAAAGGATGTCTTGGTAAAGCACATACATGAAAGAATGTTTTCCTGAAGCAGACACAAGTGAAAGGATGTTTTGATATAGCAAACACGTGAATTGATGCTTGATGAAGGAGTATAAATATGACTCTACTGGAGATGAGCACTGAACATTGGTTTGGTTTGCTCTGCCTTGCTATTCTTTGTTAATGACACAACATGCATTTGCTTGCCTTACATACATCATACAAGTTGAGCTCAACTTGTGGTGATGCTGCCATTGAGAGAAACTTGTTCAAGAACTGCTCATGAGTTTCCTGTGGCAGCTTGAGGCTTCCATGGGCTCTCCTCATGCCTGTTGGTGAGCCTTTTGTTTTCTTCAGGATTGAAATACAGCTGCTGGTTTATACCTAGTGTCTGCCTCCTGAGAGGACTAGACTGAAGCTGCTGGTTTGTGTGAGGTATCTGTCTCAATGGTATCTGCCTGCCTTGAGGACTTATCTGCAGCTGCTGAGCCATATTTGGTATTGCTATGGGACTGAGCTACTGCCAAAGAAGATTGGTCCTGCTCCCAAAGAACTATTGCTAAACAAGGCCACTTCCCCCATATCTCTTCCACTGCCTCTGGTAGATGGTGGGCAAGAGAGGTGGAATCCTTATTAAAAGTAGGTTATCAAAAGTTGATGCCTATACACACACACACACACACATATATATATATAATTGTGGGTATATGTGTGTCTATGTGTATTTGTATACCCCTTGAACCAATGAGGAAACACTGGCCAGAACAACCTTCATGATTTTACCAAAGTAAACATCTTGACCCAGGAAGTGCTGGAAAGGCAAACAGATGAGTCTCAGAAGAAAATTCAAAATGTACCCTGAAATTTGTGTTATACATAAGGGCAGGGATCACCACAGGATATTAAGTTCTTGTATTTATGTTAAATTATTGAGTAATTAACACATAGGAAATTCTATAGTGATTTTGCTTTATTAAATACTGTACATGTGGTCACCATGAATAAGAAGTATTACTGTTGTTTATTCTAGCTACTCGTATTTTAATCTGTGGCCAAATTGTCCAGAACTACACATCTTTCTCTAAGAACAGCAGTTTCTGATAGAAAGTATGCTTCTAACACAAAAAAAGGATTTTCATATTTGTCATTATTTGTTGGGAAAAATAATATTTCAACATGATTTGCCACAAAACAAAGTCACAAACCAATGTAACATGGATTCAAAGGTGTAACTCAGGTTTTGACATAGTAAATGTGATTCCTAAAAGAAATTTTAAGGCCATAGCTAGGGAAACTCTACAGATGAATGAAGCAGGCAGCCTCATGTGAACACACTGTAATAAATTAATAGGACAAAATTAATTTTGTAAAACAACACTGGCAAACCTCTTTTATGTTTTTAAGATTATAATGTGGAAACATATTATACTTAATGTAATCATTTCATCAATAGAACATTTTCAAGTAAAAATATAGACATTCTCTAATTGATTTATATTACCAAAACCAAGTAAATAATTTGTTGCAAAATTCTTTTCTTCTGCTCCAAATTTGCAAACATTTTAAACAAAAGCTATTTTTGTCAGCTTTCTGGCACAAATACTCATGTTGAACAATAATTTGCATTTATTGACAGAGTGGGGGATGGGAAAGAGAGAGAAAGGAAGGGAGGGAGGGAGGAAGGGAGGAAGGGAGAGAGGGAGGGGGAGAGAGAGAGAGAGAGAGAGAGAGAGAGAGAGAGAGAGAGAGAGAGAGAGAGAGGCATAATTCAAACTTTCTAATCCTATACAAAACAAATTCTGGACTGCATGACAATCCAAGTGCCAATTCCAGTGTGGATGGTTCCAAGACTGTTTTGTTGAAACAGCCTTGGTTTTCTGCTTTCATGTGGTTTTATAGAAAAGTTGCTTTCTCCTTATTGAACACTACAATTTTCTGAAAGTTACATGTATCTCCTTTCTGTCAAATATGTTGATTCTAAAATTCAGTTAGGATATTCTGGCTTTACTAAAAATATCACGGCCCTTCTTACCTGAGTGACTGCAATACAAGCCTCTTTCTTTTTAATTCTTCACCTTAGCATTTCAGAGTGTTCCTACTTACATTTTACCACACACATGGACATATGTTAGATTTTGGGAAATGAGAGCTCAGAACATGTATTGCACGCCTCATCACGGGCTGGCAAACTTACCTTGCATTCAGAACATGTTATTTTAACTTCTTGTGGAACTTGACATCTGAGTAGCAAAGAAAGGATATGGTCTAGCTTATTTCTTTCATAGTGTGATGATTACCTACAGGGGTATATTCTCCAGCTCAAATAATAATTGGATTTAAAAATTCTTTCTGTGACTCACTGGGCTCATTTGGTACTGGTAGGATAGATATGACCCCAAGCTGGTAAATACTATATATTATAAGTTAACAAGGAAAAAAAAAGAAAGGAACATAGGATTTATTTCTTGCTATGCTGCCTGGGAGAAAGTGCTTTCTCTAGTGTTTTTTATTGTATTTTTCTTCTTTAGTCTCAAAATGATGACATCGCTCTGACTGTTTTAGTGAAAGAAATTCTAGAATGGGTTCAAAAGGTACCAACGTGGATTCTTGCTAGTTTTATAGTACAACACAATCTAAAAACTATTTCTGATTAAAACATTAAATCTTTAAACTTTATTTCATATCACTGCAAGGCATTACTTTTGTCTTCTGACTGAGTACTGGATTGTAGAATTTCAACATTTTTCTTACAGACATAGAATAGGACAATTAATTTATTCTTGGGGTTTGTTTGTTTCTTTGACTGGTTTAGTACTAGTTTGGGGACAACATTACCACATAAAGCTTTCTACAATCCAAAAAATGCATCCAAAAGAACTCTCCAAAATATCCTATTTTCATTTACAAATCGGTGTAATAGTAATAAATCATAACAATAATAAGCAAATAAACCATTTCTAACAAAACAATGAAATGTATACTAACTGAAATATCAATTCATAAAAATAATCTCAGTACTCATCAAAATATGAAAAATAAATGAAGTCAAATTTCTTCATTTTCTATTCTATTAAAAAATGTGAATAAATCTGTAGAGTATGTTTTTTCTTATAAAAATGAAAAGCCTGAACATTTTTCAGGTGCCTAGTATGGGATGTTGTAAGTAGTCCCCGTGGGTTTTGGCATTCTTAGTTTCTGTTGACTTTTAGTTTTAGAACATTGATTATAGAGTCGCTACTTATAAGCATACTCTATAATTATGAAAATGTGATTAATCACACTAATTATAATATTACTACACAATTTTATTAGCTATAAAACTGTCTATAACTTATGGAGTAGGAGTGACTAGTTCTTTTTTGTTGTTGTTGCTCAAACATTTTAATTTCAATAATTTTATAATAGAGTTTAGCAAAAGTATTATGGATGGACATATTCTTTGCTCATATTATTTCTATCAAGTTAATATTCTGGTGGCCAAATATAACTTGATCACACTTTATCAATCTCATATAATTTTTCGAGGCACAAGCAGTTATAAATCTCAGGTATGTGGCTGAATAAAAGGTTGTATCTTTGTTAGCAATAAATCAACAAATCCAATTAAGAAAACGTGTAACTCCTAAATTTTGAAAAGACACTATAGTCAGCTTTCAGTTTTATGGGATCATCAGTTTGGAGGAAGTACACATAAAACAAGCTTAAATATATTATTCAAGAAATGGACCATAAAATCCCGTTGTTTAATCAGCAGAAAAGATTTGTCAAGGGGATAATCTGTTACATGGCTGCTGTCAGTTTAATGTAAGCCTGGATCTCAGTTTGTGATGCACCTGACATCTTATGTTTAGGAGTAATAGTTTGATCTCTTCAGTGACCATAGGTAGGAAAGTATTTGTTTTGCTTAGTTGATAATATGTGTCTAGTTTATTTATTTAGTTTTGAATACATGTATTCAATTGGTTATGTCAGAGTGAATATTGATTTGGTGGTCAGTGGAATAATTTCCCTAAGTTTTCTTACCATATGATTTTATAAATACAAAGAATATGTGAGTATTGGAAAAACTTTGCATTTTCAGATCATCATAATCATATTGTAAAGATGAATACATTGGAGCACATGCAGTTTCAGGTTTATAGAGTCTTGGTAGTCAGCATTTATTCTTGTCTTCACATAAAATTTATTGAAGTACAAATGGGAAGAATAGCCATCTAACACAATGCTAATGTAAATTTTAATTATTCAAGTGTCTAAAATGTTTTATTAAGTAATAGGTTAATATTCTAAAAGGCAGCATGTATATGTAAAAACCATTTAAAATATTTACCACGCCTTAGTTACTGTGAATAATGCTGAAAAAAAAAAACAAAAACACTCTGGTGTACAAGTATCTCTGTAGAACATTGGAATCCCAAAGGTAAGTACCCAGGAGTATTACAGTTGGGTCAAATAACATTTAATTTTTAGACTTTTGTGGTACTTTCATACTGACTGCAGTGGTGGCTAGAGTAATTATGTTCCTACCAGGGGAAATAAGTATTCCCGTTGTCAGTATCCCCAACAACATTTGTTGCTATTTTTTCTTGATCTGTAATATTACTGGGATGAAATGGAGTTCCAATGAAGTGTTATCTTGCATCTCCTTAAGGCTAAGCCTGTTGAACATTTTTTTGTATATTTGTTATCCGTTTTTACTTCATCTTTGGGAAAACTTGTGTTTATTTTCTTTTCCAACTAAGAGACTTGGCTGTTTGACATTTTGCAAATTCACCCCTTTTCTGATGTTGTAGGTTGTTTCTTTACTTTATTATCTTTCTTTTTTTTTGCTGTGCAGAAATATTTTTCCTGAATTTTTACTTTATTGTTGTTGATTTTTAAGTAATTTTTAATAATCTTCATCAATTTCTTCCATTATTTGTCCTTTCTCTAACCCTTCACATAATCTCCCATTTCATAAAATCCCAGTTCTCAGTTGTTAGTATCATTTTTATGACTGACTGGAATCATGTTTAGTAACCCCTTTTATATGTTCATACTTTGAAGTGTTTTTTGGTTCTTTTCCATCTAATATTTCAGGCCTTATAGCAAGGACATTTATCTACTTGAAGTTGGTTTTTATACATGTAATGATAGATTCTAGTTTCATTATGCTACATGTGGACACTTAAGTAACCACTGACTGAGAAACAGATAAAAAATATGATAATATACAATGGGATATTTTTTTTTTTTAAAGAGAAAAAGCTATATTATTTGTAAGCAAGTAGACACACTTGAAGGTAATCATATCGAATATTGAAGGCGATTAATTCAGTCTCAAAATGACAAAAAGCATGTTTTCCTCAATTTTTGTTTATACATTTACATATTATTATTTGTAAATATTAATGATCTGTATTAATAGATATATAGAATCATATATGTTCATGGGATATTAACATTGAATCAAAAGTACTTGGGCAAATAAAAGGGGGTAATATTAGTGGAAATGAGAAGAAAGAATATAATCAAAGGACATTATATACCTGACTGGAAATATTCTCTAGTAGCCTAGTACCATGTACAGTGAAAAAGACCAAATGGCAACACAATAAAACCATTGAACTTCTTAAGGCATTATCCTAACTAATAGGCTGTTTTCTGCAGTATTGCAGTTTGAAGTTAGGGATATATATGTGTATATATATATATATATATATATATATATATATATATAAATATACACATATATATATATAAATATATATATATATATTTATTTATGTGTATGTGTGTGTGTATGTGTATATGTATGTTAGTTACGTGCTCCACCACTGATCTGTATTACCAACTGAGTAGGGTTCTATTTTTCAGTGTATAAATAACTACTATGTATAAAGGACTTAATTTTAAAATTTTTCATTATTTCAAAGATAAAATTTTACAGCTAAGAATTTTTGAACACTTGTTTACAGGAAACAGCAGTGGCTGAGAAGTAAGAAATAAGCAGTTGACCTATGGTGTCGTATGTGTTTTATTGGTCATCCAAGAGTTCTCCAGCATGTACTTTGGAAATGAAAATGCAAAAGGTACTTAATGCTTTCAAGCAGCGAACTGGAATAGATCTGAAGGCACGCAGTTTGGTCCATGGAGGTTGAAAAAATATCCCATGAATGATATGAATTATTTTTAAAATAAACAAATTTAGAATAGCTTGGCATTTCAATCCAGTTGTAGAAAATATAAGAGATCACGAGAGTGTTCACGAATTTTGTTTATTGCCTTGCTTGTTCTTTGACTATTTTTGTTTATTGTCTTGGTTGTTCCTTGCCTATTTGCATCTATTGTATTGCTAGTCCCTCAACTTAGAACTGACCTTAATATTTACATGTAATTAAAATGGTATAAAAGCAAAAAGGAGGAGGGGGATGAGATAGGGGGTTCTAGAAAGGGGAAATGGGGAAAGGGGGGGGATGACATTTAAAATGTAAATAAATAAAATATCCAAAAAGAAAAAAAAGAAAACAAAAAACAAACAAAAGAAATAAAAAACCAAAAACCAAACAACCAAACAAACAAAAAACCAAGACACAGCACTTCTATATAGTACTGAGTTGTCAATCAGAAACATGACAGCAACTCTCATAATCCTCATATGGATAAACATAGAAGACACATTTTACAGTTTCAGAGGTCCTATATAAAACTATAGGAGAGGATAGTTGATTTGTCAGAGTGGAAAACTTACATATAGTTTAGAAAGCTCTGCTGAGGAGGGCAGAGAAAATGAAAACATTTACATAGTGTGGTATATGGCAGACCTTATTTTTTAGGTTTTAACATTATTAATGTGTTTAATAATGACAATATTGGAAGAGTATTTTTCTTCCATTGCCCAAAAGAATAAGTTAAGTCAATCATGGCTGAACAATGGATTTGAATTCTACTTAGGCAATTGGTGGCTCCACAATCCATTCTTTTAACACATAAACGTGTTTTACTCAAGGGTAGTTCAAGTTATCATCATGATTAGACTCTTGATTGCACACATACTAAATACTTTCTTCAAGCTTCGCTAAAGTGGGGAAGGAATAGAAACTTTTACTGAACTGAACTTGACTAAATTCAGTAGTGAATTATCTCTGGTGCTGATTACAGGAGAGACTAACATACAATTACTGCTACTGTTAACAATGCTATATAAGTATTCAGCAGACATCATTTGTGATAAAATTGTGAAGGGGACAAACTAGGACAGTATGTGACTAGAAACAAATAAGAGAATGGAAGCATGCTGCTATAAATACTCAAGAGTCACATGAGTGGATCTTCATGTCCCCTGAACTTGATCTCACTTGGATGCTCAAATTCTAGAGATAAAATAATGTTTCTCTACACATTTCTTTCAGATTTCTCCATCTATAATCTTGTGAAATCATTTGCTATGCTTCATTTTCCAGTTTTTTCCTAGGCTTCCTTGATAGTAGACTTCCAGGGAGATGCAACCAGTGGGAAAATCTCACATTAGATTGGAAAATGTAGGTGGAAATATCCTTTTTGTCTATTTCTTAAGTGTCTCTGGTGGCAGCAAAGGTAGCATATGGAGGTGAATTAATGACCTAGCACCAATTGTAGGTGGATGTAGGATCTATGTCTTTAGCAGACAATATAGAGCATGGTATTATGATGCTATTGAGGCTACTGAGTGTCAGCACAGTACTTGAAAGACAATCTTAATCCCATAGCATACTCTTTCTTACAGTGTTTTCCCATTTTGGTGTTTCTTGTCCCAATGGTCCAATACATTTATGAGACTCTGGAGAGTCTCATAATGAATTTATTTTTAAGTTAATCTTCCTCTACTTGAAATGTCTGCAGTTCCTCCTGTTGACAATAGAGACCAACAAAGATTTCTATCAGTTTTCTCTTTGGGACTGAAATCAATATGGTAGGTATACCCTCTCAAACAAGTATCTCTTCTTTCCCAACTTCCTTCTATAGAATTCTGATAGGGTCAATGCAGTACATATTATTTCTAAACAGCCTTCATTGTTACATTTTCTGTTGTGTTGACTTGAACTCTTCCACTGTTTCTCCTTCTAAGTTTCTTTTTAGAATAACTCATATTCATTACCCCAGATTAGGTAGTGAGGGTGTTTTATTTAGATAACTCCATCAATTTTAATACAAATATCTGTCAAAATATTCTGTGGTGCTGGAATTTTTCTTGGTATAGAAAGAATTTAAACACCTGCTTTTCATATAATTGAATACTTTTACATTAATCAAGCATTTAAAACTTAGGTATATTGAGACATGAATTATGTAAAATAAAATGTGTCCTTAACTATGTGGCTTGAAAGGTGTTGTCAATGTATGCACATTTTGTGGCAAAAGTCCTGCATGCTCCTTTGAGTAATTCTGTTATCCTACACTTGGCTTCTTGCAGCCATCAGTGTGTCCTGTTTTGTCATTCCTGTGTCCTAGAGCAGTTTCATCTGCAATAAAACATCCCATCCAGGAGGAAGGCTTGCAAAAACTCAGAAATTAACCCTGATACTAAGACTCATGAATAACTCATAAGTCTCAGGAAGTCCCTTCAGTGTCTGAGATCCACAATGGCTGTCCCAAGGTTTAATAAACAGTAGGGACTGCTGAGAAAGATGCTTTCACCTGTGAAGCTGCCTTCAAGGCCCACAGAGGGCTCCAGGGAAACAGCTTTTGAAAGTCATCACCTCAGCTCTGGTTGATTTTCTCAGTGATGCATCTGCTATTGATTCACACACACACATACACTCCTGCAAACACAGAGAGATCATACAGCTTTGTAAAACTCGAATATTGATCATTGTATGCAAAATATAGGTTTAGAGCATTGGTCAAAAGTACTTGTCAGTTCATGGTATGAATTAATCAATTCCTACTGTTTTCCATATGATCAATACTTCTTAAGCCCCTGTATTGATCCAGGCTAGGCATTAGTGTGACTGTGGAGAAACCAAACAAACAGATTCCTTAGGCAGAATCTTGAAGCTAGTGCGAATATACATGACGATTCATCTTAAATCTACTATATAGATTAGTTAGTTCTACTTCCCATGAGCAAGAAAATAAAAGTCATGAGGTGAAACCCAGAGAAAATAAGAACATAGGGGAAACTCAATTTGAAAATCCAAAGTCAGAAGACAGAGCTTCCTTTGGCTTTGACTAGTCCTGACTTATATGAAATGCAGACAAAAGGGAAAACAGATCACACTGAGACTTTTCTTTATTTAGATGTCTGGTTGATGAATCTTGAGAAGAATTTATTGGAAGCAGATATCAGGCGATATTTAAAATATGTAAGAACAATCAGAGCTCCAGGGTCTAAACCACCAGCCTGGGAACACATAGGGAGGGACCCATGGCTCCAGATATATATGTAGGGGAGGATGGCCTTGTTGGGCATAGGTGGGAGAGGAGATCCTTGGTCCCATGAAGGCTGGAGGCCAAGTGTGGGGGAATTCGAGGGTGGGGAGGTGTGGGTGGGGGTGGATGGGTGGGGAGGTGGGGGTGGGTTGGGGCACATCCTCATAGAAGTAGGAGAATGGGAGATGGGATAGGGGGTTCCTGGGTGGGTGGGAAATGGGGTAAGGGGATAGCATCTGAAATGTAAATGAAATATCCAATAATAATAATAATAATAATGATAATAATAAAAACAGCACATGCAGAGCAAAATCAAACCATAATATGGTTAAAACAAAAGCAAGTACATTAAAGTCTAAAAAAATAATTAAAAAATTAAAATATGTAAGAAACAGTTAGTAGTGGATCCTGATCATTAAGAATGTAAAATGATTTTGAAATTATTGACAGCCACAGAGAGGAGTTCAGAATGTGGCCACTGAGCCCCAGATAGCTGAAAGGGGAGACATTCAAGTTGGGAGGAGGGGAAATCTGGACCTACAAAAAATAGAATCACCAACTTATGTCTACTGACACTGGGCCTGAACACAAGTCTAGTTCTAATTATAGCAAATTATACAATCAACAGTCACTTTTCATTTTGAAATTTATAAGATAGCTTTCAACTTTTAAATTATTGAGATTATAGGCACTTTCATATAAAATAAAATATAACTTTTTATTTGAGACTGTGTAAAAATATTTCTTATTCCTCAACTAAACAATGGTATTAGTGTATTTCTGGTTTATATGTTAAGTTGATGTGCTTTAATTTTAAATTAATTTTAATTTTTTGCATTGTAATTGCATATTTCTTTTTCATGATATTTTTAAATTTGTAATTAATTTTACTATTAGAGGAATATTTGATATGATTTAAGAATGTGACTCAAATCTTGATTATCACCAATATCAAATTCTTTTAAGTATTCTTAAGTGATATCCAAGTTAAACTTATACAAAGTCTAGTTTTCATTGTACAGTATAAGATATTATGAGTATTAAAACTGTTTCTAACATGGAACCTTTTATTTCATTGTAATCTTTGTTTTCATACTCTGTCAAAACAAGATTATGTTTTGCATTCAAAATTAGAAAAAAATATCATTTACATCCTCTGTGGAGTCTGATACATATTTTATAATCTTGACATGATGGATTTACTTTTGTCTATTATTACTATAAAGTATTACTATTACTATAAGATTTGAAGGTTTTATGGTAAGCACACTTTAATTTACTAATATACTATCATCCTCTCTTGCTAAATGTTTTGTTTTCTTTTTACAGATAAGAACATAGATAATTTATTATGAAGTCAGTAATGGGAAAACAATTTCTTTCTAAGCTTGTTACTAACAGGCAGTTGATAAATGTACTGAATTAGTTTAGCAGTTTTATAATAACATGTCTAGGGATATCATTAAAATAAAGAAAGAAAAGGAAAATGCTGGATTTCTAATTAGAAAAAACAACAGTATTTTCTTAGCATGCATATACTTAAACATGCACACAAAAAATACTTATTTCAACTTTAAAACAAAAGACCTTTGATCTTGTAAGACATTTAGCATTTATTAACTTCAGCTATAACATCCCATCATGTAATAACTTACATTATGCCACTATAATGTAAAAGTCTGTTTGTTATTTTTATAGCCTCATTTTTAGAGTCAGTTATTATGTCTTTAAAATTAAAAATTTTATGTGCCAAAATTAAATAACATAGAACAAATTTCACTTTTCAGTGTTTTTAATCCAAACTCCTAAATACTATTTAATATTGGCTTACAAGGGCTATCTTAGTGAACTTAAACATAAGAGATTATTATTTCTAGGAAGGAAGTTTGTAAAGATACTATTTATAGTTTCTATATTCTTCCTTGATTAAATCATGCATCAAGGTTATAAGATTAAAATCACCTCTTGATAGATGGTATACAATTTTGAATGTAGTAAAATCAAGTGTTAGTCTAGTTATGGTTGGCTTTCTTTATCCTGGTATTAGCATCTCCATGTTCTTTATGAGTGAGAGAGAAAGGAAAGGGAAACTGAATTAAAAAGCTTAAGGAGCCCTTTCTCTAAGTAGTCTTTCCAAACATTACAAAGGTCGCATAAAATTATTTAGTGAGCTGCAATTCCATGTATTGTATATCACACTAGTTAAAATATCCTTTTCGTTATCCAATGTGAGTTCACATCCTTTTTTTAAAATAACATTTGCATTCTAAGTGATTTTGCTTTTGACTTTCTTTGTTTTAAGCATAGTTTCAAGTAGAAATTTTAATGGCTTGTAGTATATAGTCAATAATAACTAAAATCTTCCGTTGAAGTAATAATAATACAGTCATTATTACTTTCCCTCAAATGTTGGGACAGAAATCAAATATTCAGAAATGATCATCATAAATTTATCATAACTGAAGACAAGTCTACTTATCCTTTCTTGTGAATCAATTAAATTTGATTAAAATCAGCTTCACATTTGTGGCTTAGTCATTATCTTTGGAAATATTATTTGAACCTATGCATACAAATAGAAAAGGCATATTATTAAATGAATTTACTTAAAATTTATCCTGAATATTTTCTAACAGAAATATCAAAGTAGAAAGATGCTACAATGCAGGATAGCCAATTTTTTAAAGATACTTAAACCATATCCTAGAAGATCAAGAGTATTAGAAATGAATATTATGAATATTTTGTGGTTATTGATACAATATATATGTTCCTTTATGTAAAAAACTTACTGTGTTGACATGCTATAGGTCTTTAGCAATGAGCAGTACCATTAACAACAATATGTTCATGGTTCTTTAATATACCTTTCTCTGAATCCAACTTGCAACATAATTTGTGCTTAATTATATCCTCCAACTTCCTAAAGATGCTAAAGTCTTAACATCCAGCCATTGATAATGAGATCTTGGAAAAAGGATTGTGAACAACATAAGTTACAATGAAGCCTAGATAGTGTATCATATTGCAATATACTCAGTGTTTTCACAAAAAGGAAATCTGAACCTCAGAAAGGGCCCAGAGTGAGGAACATGTGAAGATCTATAGATAGCCATGGAGCTGATGTGATTCATCTAGAGCCAAAGACTTCCTGGAACTACTGAATACTGAGAGAAGCCTAAATATATTCCTCTCTAGAACTTTCAAAGGGAACATGACCCTGGATCGCATACTTCAATACCCAGACCTGTGAGATTACACATCTCTGTGCTTGATCTACAAGTGTGTAGTACTTGGTTATAGTTCTCCAAATATACTTCTGATTGAATTTGGAGCAGGTAGGAGAGTTTAGGTCACACTTTTGCATCCAGCACAGGGAACAGGGACTTGTAGGTTTTTGTCTCATTTCTACTCTACATCCATGATTAAAAATTAAAGTTTCAGAAATCAAATTTGCTAAATGCAGAATTCATATTGTTCTTTTTCACCTTTCCGATAAGCCAGGAGCCTGAAATAATGAAGAAAAAAATAAAGAGAAGAGAACATACTTCTCTTATGAAACCTTCCTTGGGAATCTCTCATGGAATAGGTAATTTATCAATAATGTACTAACTCTATTAGCTTTCTATAACTGCTTTAGAAAAATGCCATAAACTTATTTGCTGACAGCACAAATTTATCTTTCATAGTTTTGAAAGTCAAAAATCCAAAATCAGCATTTCTGAGATGAAATCAAGCTATTGGCAGAATTGATTCTTCTGGAAGCTCTAGGGGAGAATCAATTTCTTTGCTTTTGCCAAGGACTCACTTTTTCAGCTAGTGGCTCTCTTCCACCTTCAAATTCAGCAGTCCAGGTCTTCCTGTCTCTCCACTTGGATGTCCTTTCACTGTGTCACCTTTGTAGCCATTGAGCAGCCTATGTTCCATGACCAAGGATCCTTTGATCTCATGGTGCTCGAGGTAACCAAGAACAATCTATAGGTCTCCAAATCTTTACTTTAGCTGTACATACAAGAGTCTATCTGCCATGTTAAATGAATTGTTTATAGATTAGGATATTAAGATACAGTCATCTTTGTAAAGCAGGAATAAGTTGTCTGCAAACACTTGCTTTAAATAATGATTAAATCTTTAACATTAAAACATCTAACCTTCTCTAGTTGTTCTTAAAGATAAATATACAAAAATCCTCCACCAACCTAGTGCATCTCCTATATCATTACTATGATGTTTTCATTAATTCAGGTCATTTTCTTTATCGGGCATACATGCTAAAACACTTAGATTTCTCTGCAGGAAGGCTGATGTCTTAATACAGAGAGGAGGTCATGCTTAAATAAACAAATGATCTAATATTCTACCTCAGATCCAGAGACATTTTTGTCAAAAGGCAAATGATTTTAAGTGAAGGAATTGATCATAAGTAACTACAATCATAGGGATGTTTCTCAGAACCTGACACTTGCAGAGTTGAGTTATACAGGATTAAATTCCTATAGACAAGGACTAAAAAGAACTTAACTGAGATTATTAATTAACTGAGATTATTGATTGGCAATTTTGAATTAATTGAGGAAGGAAGCAAAGTAGTAAGCACATAGATATGGATTTTCTGGATAAGAAATTTATATTCATCACTTTTAGTTTCTATTCCAAAGACATACTATTCTTAAGGGAATACTAATTGGTGGGTATCTTAATAAGACTAATAAATTTCTTTTAGTTAGTTCCCATGCCAATTATAACTTTACGGTTCTTGATGCAAAATAGCAAAACATGATACTCCCTCAAATCTTCCACGCAGAAACTGATTTTTTTTTAAAAAAAAAAAACTTTATACAGAACATGCCCATGACCTTTATGAGGGGTAGAACAGAGGGTTATTGAATAATCCTTTTAATTATCTCAAGATCATTTTCCATATATTTTTTTTTTACTTCTTGGATTGGGAGCTTAGAATCATGTGGCCAAAAGAAAGAAAACTTATGCATATATCAATATGTATGACTTAGATATATGTAAATAAATCACATAGGTATGTACCTCAGTATTTCTCATCTAGATGATATTTAATATAATTTCATATATAAATTCTATACTTAATATTTACATATGAAATGTATTGGTGGTGGGATTCTGGCACATATATAGTGGAGGTCTGCCTGGTCTGGTCTTAGTGGGAGAAGATGTGCCTAATTCTTGCAAGACTTGATGCCCCAGGGAAGGGGGATGCCTCCTGGGGAGTGGTAGAGGGGGAGCACCCTCTTGGAGGCAAAGGGAGGAGGAATGGGATGAGTAATTGTGAGAGGGGGACTGGAAAGTGGGGAATGTAAATAAATAAAGTGATTTTTAAACAATGTTGGTGGTGTTGCTCTTGTTTATGAATAAGAGGCTAATTAGAAGTGAAAAATACCATTTAAAATGTCAATATAGATTTATACATATTAGAAATCACAAATGATAGTATAGTGTTATATAGTTAGTATAATATAGTTAAAATAGTATAGTATAGTTAGTATAGTATAGTTAGTATAGTATAGTTAGTATATTATGTAATAATATAGTATAGTACACTACAGTATAGTATAGTCTCTAATTCATGGTTTGCTGTTCTGATCACATGAGGTAAGATTTCATGATTCATTATACCTCACTGAAAAGCAGTATACCAGATATCTATCCTTTCCCTTTAAGAGATTTTCTTTCCCAGGAAACAAAAACAGTAAAAAATACAACCAACTGAATCTCCTGGTCAGATGCTAAAGGTATTTACCAGGATAAGAACTGTCAGCTTTAGAATGATTTTTATTAAGATTTATTTAGTATATACAAATTTTCTCATGGAAAACAAACTGTAAATTTGTATATTGTCATTGTGATGCCCTATTCAGAGCATCATGTGGAAGTGACTATATTCAGAGCATCATGTGGAAGTGGCTGTGGTAGACAATGGACAAAGTACTAGCCCGCAATAATGTCCACACACTTTTCTCTGGAATCTATGGGTATGTTCCCTCATTGAGTTATAGAGGGTATTAAAGTTCCCAGCCAGATGGCTTTAAAATATAGTTAATCTCTCAGGTTATTTATGAATATACAATGTCATTGTAAAATTTAAGTTTAGAAGAAACCAAGAGACAAATTAAGAAAAAGTATATTTTGAGAATATATTGAAGAGACTGTTTGGCTTTGAAGATAAAAAACAAACTTGGGAATAGGGCCAGTTTGTAAATGAAAGCATAACTCTGTTAATCCTTTGCTTTTAGCCTGTGACATAACATTGGGATTTTGACCACAGAACAGTTAAAGTATTAAAGTAATATTTCAAACCACTAAGTTCTGGTAACTTATGTTTCCATTAAAAATGATTACAGTGGTTTATAATCCAGTGATTTTCTTTTCTTTTTGCATTGATGGTGTGCAAAGTGATTGGAGAACTTATTACTAGATACAAGTTATGGTGTTACTAGTAGCTGGAGCCTGGAGTGGGCATATCTAGGCAAGAATAATCTTGCCTCTTATTCAAAGAATTTAAAATCAAGGCTCACATAGACTTTCAAAAGAAACAAGATAATTTTATTTGTATCAAATTGATAGTGAAGATTAAGAGGAACATACTTACAGTTTTGACACTGGGCCACATTGGTGAAAATACGCGATTTTCTTTTATTATTATTCTGGTTATTCTTTTTGACTTCCTTTCACGGGTTCAAGAGAACAAAGAGTTGCTTCCTGAGGGGCATAGTCTGGGTGGTTCTCTATTTTGATTGATACATTTGAACATACAATCATTTCTCTATTCAGCATGTCTTTTTGTATGATGTGTCAGATTTTAATCATATGTTTGTGCTGCTGTGTATATCCACAATATATTAAATATGGGATTCTCCTAAAACGTTACTGAAGGTTACATTTTCATCTTACTGAGGATGCACCCAAACTGGCTCAAGTTCTGTCAGTCCTTCCAGTCATTGTACCTAGATAAGTAGGGGATGTACTTGAATAGAAATTTAATTGTTATGAGGGATGGGAAATTTATTCTGCTGAGTCTGTCTTGGAAATAAATTCTCATAGCCTGATATTTTTAAGATTCTTAGTTATCTGAAGTATTTAAATCAATTTAGTGCTTCAGTAGATTGGTTACAAGAAAACTGGAAAATCACCTCATACAGTTCAAGATACTATCTCTGTTGCCTCACTTTTTGAGGGAAGATGAAAACAAACATAAGAGGTATCATTCTAGATAGAGAACTTGCTGATGGCAGAACAAAAGAGCCAGAAGGTCTTGGGTGGCATTAATGAATAAGTGAAATTCATTAGAAGAGCTTAATTCCATGCGTGAGGCCTCTGAGGGGAGTGCAGATTCCAGAACCCAAGACTGAAAGCATGGTGGGGGCCATGAAGAGGGGATATCTGGATTCATTTAGCAGAAGCAAGAATCTGTTATTAGACAATTTGGGGGGTGGAGGTAGGTTTTAGAGTGCGAATCTCGAGGCAGGTTTTCTAATTCTCTGACAGAAGGCAAAGTAGGGCTTTGGGTTCAGAATATAGTACCAATATATGTTTTGATATAAACTTGGCATTTAGAAGTCTGTTAGCTACAGTTTCACTAGACTGCCTGTTACTGTCTGTAATAGGGGAGTGCTGCAACAAGTATTGAGGGCTTAGCACCAGCTAGTCTGTGACATTATGTTCCTACAGCAATGGTTTCACCAGAGTCTAACTTGATGAGCAACTGAGATTTTTGGTGTTACATATAGGAATATGGATGAGGGTTAACTTACAAGACAAAGGGTGTTTCAAAAGCACTACAGCAACAAAACAAAAACAGAACAGGAGTAATGACTTCCAAAAGCTGTGACTCTGGAACACTTGTATGAATTACAGATAGCCAAACTGGAGACAGAGTCTCCTACAGGTAGCTCAGGTGGCTTGAGTCTCTTCCTCCAGTAGTTGTTTATTACTTCAATAACCTTGACTAGGTTACTGTACATCTTTTTACTTTTAGGAATTTCTTGAAACTTGTGAATTATTTACTTCCTAAGGCATATTGAGCTTCTAGCCTCCTTCCTGGAGGGAATGTTTAAACTTAGAACATCCTGAGTCTTGAGGACTCTTCTTCAGGAATGAACCAGATTAACTTGGAGAAAATCAAGTCATGGTTCTTGTGTAGTGCAGCTTCCTAGTCAAATAGCACTTCAGATCAGAACCTTAGAAGATCTTCTATTGAAACAATAAAAGTCTAGGGAGCAAGGCAGGTGAAATCGGAATAGAGAAAGTTGGTCACCTGGAGTCTTAATCTGACTGTGTTTGTACTGAGGTGAGCTGAAAACTGTCCCATCTCAAGACAAATGTTAAACATTCAATTGTATTACTGTTACTTTTATCTTCTACCAAGTTAAAGAGTCATCTAAGCATAGAATTTGATCTGTCTCAAGCCTCCCTAGCCTCGTGGTTTCATAATTTCACCTATTTGAAGCTTTTGTTTGATTAAGGCCAGGAACAACTAATTAATCCATTATAGTTAATTTACATATTAGGTTTGTGGCCAGTTATAAGTATTGCCTCTGGTCTGCCTGTGGCCAGTGATAATCCTTGCCTCTGGTTTGCTTTCAGTCTAATAATTGTAAGCCCAAGCTGCTCTTTTGATCATTTTTAACTTAACATTGGTAAGTGTTTTGAGAATTTTTTGCTAAATATTAGTGTCTAAAATATTAATAGGTTTTGCTCAGAGATTTTGTTTCTCCTCCCTGGTCCCAAATTCCTTGCTTCCCCAACATATTTTCTGGTGAGGTACAGAATTAGATAGCATATATATGTATAATAAATGAGTATAATAATTTCTATAACAAAGATTTGCAAATCCACTTGAAACATTTCAATTACAACTAGAAGATATCAGAATAATATGTTTAGTTTTCCTTTGCATAAGATGGAGATTTACAGTACTTATCATTGGCCTAATAAGAATGGCTGTATCTATGCAGTAATCTGAGTAAACATATTTTTTTTCCTGAAAAGAGAAAAAAATTAGTTCTGAAAAAATAGTCCCAAATAGGAAAAATAAAAATGTCTAGGATTATATCTAATATTGACAGACGTTATATCCTCAAGGAGTTATGTATGGATAGTCGCTGAATTATCACCAAGGTTAGAGTATGAGCAAAGGATTAGGAGTGGCTTGTTCTACTCAACTTTTATCCCCTGTATCAGTGTAACAAGGATAAAGATGATTCAAAAAGGTGAAAAGTCCAAACCTGGCATGTCAAGAATAAATAAACACAAAATCTGAATTGTTATTGCACTGGAGATAAAAAATGACTTAAAAATTGCTATTCCACTTTTCTTTGAAGCTACCACATCAATTTTGAGAAATTGATTTTATTCCGAGATGTAATGTCTGAGCTGAAATAACAAGAACAAAATAAAATAAAAGTCTCTGAAATGGAGAAATTAATTTGTTTAAAATCCTTGATCATGTCATTAATATCTGATTACATGTCTATAGACCAGATGTGAAAGCAGCACAAATAACTGAGACTATTGAATGGTGCATAGAAATAAATGATTTCTTAATATGTGGTAATGATGATTTAATAAAAGATTTCAGAGGGAAAAGACTTTTTAAAATTTAACCTTCTTGAATATTTGTCATCATTATTTTTCTAATTGAGTGCTCACATCATAAAGATCTTTGAAGCCAGGTATGGTACTCTATTGCTGTGCTAACCCAGCCCTTGGGAGACTAAACAGAAGGATCCCAAGTTTACTTGGCAACTTTGGTGGTTTAGTTAGATGCTGTATAAGAAACAATGTTTACTGTGGGGGCAACTACAGTGATGATAGCTATCATTTACGCTAGGCCCCTTAGATATCAGACATGAAATTATTTATGAGCACAAGGATTATTCCACTAGTTTCTTTTGCATTTTAGATGAAGTTATTCATATTTAGCCTATTCTTTTTATTAGAAAAATGAGGCTGATTTTTCTAATATTTTACTTAACATGGTACATCTAAAATATAATTTTAATATGTAGTCATAAAATAAAATCATTTTTAAATTTAATTTTTTATTGATTCTATGTAAATTTTACATCACATGCCTCAATCTCACTCATCTCCCTATCCCTGTGTATCCTCCCTTTGTCCTTGTATCCTACCCACCAAAAAGAAAAGAAAATATTGTCATTGAAGGTGTAGAATGTCACTAAACCTTCTCTTTTGTCTCTAAAACCTATGAAATGAGACATCCATTCTGTCTAGTGAGCTTGAAATTACTTCTGAGTCTCTCATATCCTGTCTATTAGCATTCTGTCTTCCCATGCCATTAATAATTCTTCAATAAATCTTATAACCCAAAGGACAAATACGCCAATGACCCTTAAACCATAGACCTTTCAAATAATGTATGCTTTCAACAAATGGCATATTATCATTGTTTTTTTTTTGCTTTTGTTTTTGATTTTTTATTGTTTACTCATTGTGATGACTATTGTCAATTATCAATTTGACTATATCTGGAATGAATTACAGTCCAGAAATGAAGGGCACACCTGTGATCTGGATCCTAAAACAGAAGATAACATGTCTTTGATCTGGATCGTAAGTTGGAAAAACACAGGTTTTTGATCCAGATCTTGAGGTAGGATGACACATGCTTTTGACCTGGATCAACACATGCTTTAAATCATATCTTGAGGCACACCTTTAATCTGGGCCATATATTCAGCTACGGGATTATATAAGGGGGATGGAAGAAGGAAGGGGTTGGTCTTCTATTGTTTGCACTCCGCCAGAACATCCAGTGGAGCCTACTTACTCGAGATTCCAGCTTATATAGAAGACCAGATGAAAAACCCAGTTTTAAAAGTACTAGATTCTTGTACTTTTTATTCACAGCTGGCCATCATTGGATTAGTTAGACTGTGGCTTACAAATCATTCCAATAAATTCGCCATAGATTCATGAATTTGAATGCTTGGCCTATAGGGAGTGGCACTATTAAGAGGTGTGGTCTTTTAACCAGGCAGCATACACTAGGTACAAGGCCGCAGCACATATACAGCAGAGTCTTGTCTGGCCTCATTGAGGGAAGATGCCCTTAACCCTTGAGAAACTTGAGGCCCCAGGGAGTAGGGAAGCCTGGTTGGTGGGGGGTTGGAGGGATGGGGATATCTTCTAAGAAATGGAGATAGGGAGGAGAAATGGGATATGATTGTACTGTAAAAAAATAAAAGCAGAGAGAGAGAGAGAGAGAGAGAGAGAAGAGAGAGAGAGAGAGAGAGGAGAGGGAGAGGAGAGGAGGAGAGAGAGAGAGAGAGAGAGAGAGAGAGAGAGAAGAGAGAGAGAGAGAGAGAGAGAGAGAAGAGGTGTGACCTTGTTAGAGGACTGTGACACTGTTGGGGGAGCCTTTGAGATATCATATGCTCAAGCTCTACCCAGAGTGGAATTCTAGTCTCCTCATAGCTGCCTCTAGATCAAGATGTACAATTCTTAGCTCCTCCAGTACCATGTCTGCATGCAATCTTCCATGCTTCTTTCCATGATGATAATAGTCTAAATCTCTGTACCTGTAAGCCAGCCCCAATTAAATGTTATCCTTTATACTAATAGTGTCTCTTCACAGCAATTGAAATCCTAATCAAAACATTCATTTCTGTTAATGTGGGGATGAAAATACAATGAAGCCTCAGATCAAAAATCATATCCTATCATATTGCATATCCCAGACACATTTTAGTGTATTGTTTTTTGATGATACACAGACAAGGTAAAAATATTCTTACCTAAAGAATATTTATATCTAAGTCACTTTTTGACAGCAGAAGTCCCTCCCCCATGAAGAGATGAGTACAGGATTACTGATGATGTGCAATTTAGCTGGATGAGAATTGCTAAACATCACTTAATGAGAAAACATTGAACAGCTTTAATCATGTTGAAAGATTTTCAAGCATCAAGATGGATGGATGTTAGGACACAATGAGGATCCAGATAGTTACATTTGTTGTCTCAAATTGCTCATTGTTTTGAGTGTGGTAAAAATTTCCCAATTTATTCATCATTCTTCACTTCTTGCTTCATTTTCAGTGGATGGACTCTTACAGTTCTTCCACCTCTGATTCTCGTAGAGATCACCATTTTACAGTATTCTAATAAAAGATTAAATTTGATCAAAGATCGTATTATTTCACAAGCCATGCAGAGTGACAGTTTACCTTTCATAGTCAACTTTAAAGTCAGTAAGGTGTCATTCTTAAAAGTAATTAATGTAATATATGTACAGGAAATTTTAAAAGTATTAAGAAATCAATGCCATCACAATATTCTTGGGAGGGTTCTCAGTGATATAAGAACTAAGGTATGTCTTGAAGATTAAGCAGGACTCTAATATTAAGTTAACACCTAAAATAGTCACAATGCTAAAATGTATATTATTTGGCAAAGTAATACAATATGGTTGTAATAAAATTCAAATATTTTACTTTGTCCTTTGAACCTTGTATCATATTTTGTGAGAGAAAGAAGGTGATATTATGTCATTGAAGTGCTGCACTTCCCAACACATGATCTCTTGGTGCATGTCCTGAAAATTTGGGGACAACAATGATGTTACTATTTAATTCAAACTGTGAAACACTGTATCATAGCAATATACAATGCCCCAAATCTGATGGCAAAGGCTCATTTCCAGGACTGTCCCAGGGCCATTTTCTGAAAAGCTTTATTCATAATGGATATAATGTCTCTTACTGACAATCTGCAAGTTTTTCTTTCTTTTCATATTATTTTATTGATTATTTAGGAATTTCATATGAACCCAATTATACTCACTTCCAAGTCCTCCCAGGTCTGCCCTACACTGCAATGGTAGTAACTACAAAGAAAGCATTGCTTAAAGTCCATGATTGCTGTATTTTTATGGGAAATTTTATGATTCAGAACAATATTATATTAAGTTTGTTTCTCTTGACAGAATAAACACAGTGAGTCAAAGCATCTTGGGGGAGGGAAGAATTTATTTGGCCTTCATGTACAGATCAGAGTCCATCATTAATGGAAGTCAGAGCAGGTGACTGGAACCATGGAGGAATGCAATTTACTAGCTTGCTTGAACATGGCTTGTTCATCTTTCTTTCCTTATGTAACCCACAACTACCTTTCAAGATGTGCCCCCACCTACAGTGTGCTGGTCTTGGGCCATCAATTTTCAATTCAGAAAAATGCCTCAGACATTTCTTTACAGGCTAGTCTGATAGAGGCATTTATTCGGGTAGGGTTCCCTCTTCCTAGATAACTCCAGCTTATATCAAAGATGACAAAAAAAAACCTATAAAAATATGCAATTCTTTTTATAAAAAGGATGTACACATAGCGTGTTATGAAATAGGACTAGATTGCTAACTAGGGATTTTAAAACAATTTCCGTACAAAACTGCTTAACACACTGAAGTTTTTTCATGAAGAAAGTAAAAAATTGAGACACTTCAAATATACTGTTAGAAAAGAAAGACAGTTAAGCCGAGAAATCTCAACTATAGCTCAAGATGTGGTTTGATGAAATTCTTAGCTCATTCTTAGATACATTTGTAGAAGCTAATGGTTTGTTATGTACTTAGCTGCTATATTCCAAAGAGGGTTTTATTCTATTATTCACAGTATTTTAGTTTCCACCCAAGGTTGGATAAGGGATGGTTATTCAGGGAGCTAAGATATTCCACAATAATTTGTAATCAGATTCTAGACTACCAATATCCCAACCTTCCAAAAATCACTGATGTTCTAATCAGTTCATGAGCCTTGCATCTGTCTGGGAACATTTATCCATATAAATATATTTGCATTTAAATTCTGAGTTGTGGATTAGCTTTCTGGAATTACCATAGCCTAGAAACGCAATGGCTTAAAACAATAGAAATCTATCATCTTGGAGTTTGGAAATCAAGATGTGAGCATGGCCTGGCAACTTCTGAAATCTCAAATCCTCTTTCTCTCCAGCTGTTACCATCCTAAAATGTCTTTCAGCATCACTTCAATCATGTGAAAATCCATTTCCTCATAGTCAGGGCTCTGTAATTTTGCTCAAATTTCCCATTTTCAAAGGGCCCCTATAGGATCATATTGGGTTAGAATCCACTTTAGTGATCTCATTTTCATGAAATTGCCTCTGTGAAATCCTTGTTTTTATGGCACATCATATTCTAGGGTCCTGAGGGTTATAACTTAAATATATATTTTGTAACTTTAATTATAATTTTAATTTTCGGAAGCTGTGATTTTTCCATAGAAGCAAATGAATTTTGGTGGAGGGTTTAATTCAGTGTAAATGTGCTTAGTTTTATGTACTCTTAGTTCCATCATATTTATTTATAATTTTACAACATAGCACATTATAAAATTTTATTGAATTTGCATCCAGTTGTTTGTAAAATATTAGAACTGCCTGTCAACTGGACTTGATTTCAGGCAAAGATAACAAATAATATCAAATTCATCAAAATTAATCTATTATAGGTAGACTAAGATAGTCCTCTTTGAAAGAAAATCAAGCAAATTACTTTTGACTAATAATATTTCTGTAAATATTCCTATTCCTTATTAATATTGTTTTCCAAAACTTTTATGAACTGGTGTTGGGAAACATTTTGATTCCAGTATCTAAGGTATATTTTAAGCTGTGTATTTTATGGTTGAAAATATTAAATAATAGAGGAAGCATGTTTGAGTTATTAAATGTTTAGTTGCTTGGGGGAGATGATATCATTATCCATTCCATGCTTGTGAAGCACACTAAAGTGTGAAGACTTTTAGCTCTCATTTCCAAGGTACAAGTGCAAGAACAAGACCACTGAGAACAGGCCTTTTTTATTGGGTATTTCAAAGGAGCTCACTGACCTGTATATTAACTTAACTTAAAACATAGCTTTTATGGAGAAATACACGGGGAAGATTTGTTGTATTAAGGTCATCTAATGAAAAGTGGCTCTAGAATTTGGAATCCTGGGAAACAAACACTGCTATGGAAATTTTCGTGCAGTATTCTTGTTAGGTTTTTGGGATAAGTTGTCAAAGAAGATGGGGTTAGGTAGGATCAACACAGAAAAAAAAAAAAAAAAAAAGAACCACAATGCAGTCAAAAGGCAGTTTTGATCCCATGGAAAGCATTGCAGAAAAAAAAATAAAAACAAAACAAAACAAAAAACCCAATATGCTGTATTGTTGTCCCTGGTTGAGTGAATATGACCAGTCTTTGTAATTACTTAGAAAGTCATCACTTGTTAAATAATACTGAGATGGAAATCCAATTGCAGTAAATGACCCTCTCTAGCTGAGCCAACCACTGAAGAAGCTGACAGATGACTAATTTTTGCTCCCAGCTCTCACAGCTATTAGACATTTTTAACTGGGGCATATGGCAAGCACCTCACATTTTGAGCAGAAAGACAGGAAAATAGAACAATTTAAGACGTGTTTTTTTTCTGGCTTGCACTATAATGTAAATACACAAACACACACTCTGAATATCAACATAGTGCCTATTGTATAATAATAAAAATACTGTTTCTATTTTTTCATGTAGCATTCATTACTAATATTTTTGGAATATCGTGTAGTATTTCAGTTATATCAAAACTCCTGTTCATTGAATTAAAGGGTGTGGATATGAGGTTACTTCTAGGAAAAATTGCTTTGATATCATTTGGATCTATTATGTGTTAAATGTAAAGAAATGTGTGTGTATGTGTGCATTTAAAGAATGCATGCATGCAGTCTTATCAAAAATGCTTTTCTCTAACACAAAATGCAAGAATCTGAGAATCCTCTGTGTCATCAAGTAATTTACATTTGTCTTTGACCTCGTCACAGAGATTATGCTGGACCAGTTTCTTCACACACTATGAATAGTGTCCATAACACCCTTTTAATCGAGCTGGAAGAAAACTTTTTTTATAGCGAGAGAAGTGACTTTTAGAGAAAATAAATCCCATTGAATTTAGAGATCAATTACATTCATGTCAAAGGTTTATGGAGAGGACAAACATACAGCCCTGTCACCACTTGCCATTTTCTCTGGAACTTTGTCCTTAAACACATAAGAGCAAATAGGGTCAACCTAGGTACTACTTATACATCTCATCTATTTAGTATTGATCTTGTCGTCTGATTCTGGAGTTCCATTAAATTAAATTCACATCTCCAGAAATATTACAAAACATATCATTCCAATCAAGTTAATTCAAATGCCTGTTTGGATTATTTAAATAGATTTCTATCTTATTTCCTTACCTCTCCACAAAATCAAAACAGTCATTTTAATTTTCTAAATACGCAGCTGTATTTGGATCACATCGCTGCTCAAAAAACCATGCCCCTCTGTGCATATGAAATTTAGTAGAACTTCACTTTAAATTCAAGGCCCTTCATGGGATTGTTTCCCTTCACATTGAGGCTCTTAATTTAGCCAACTTCCATCAATGCTACCTTTTACATTTCAGTGTTTGGCTTGCCAACTTTCAAGAGCCAATTAAATTAAGGATAATTGAAATGTTGAATCTTGAACTCATAAGTTCATCGAAAGATATTCATCCCTTTCCCCTCTCCCATGTTGATGGGAAGTTATTTGATTATTTTTTGGTACTTCTCATAAGAATTTAATTTCTTATTAATGACTTTTTCTTGATAATATGACACATTTCTATTTTCCTTTTATTCTCTTATACATCCTGTTCTCCAGTAAACATGTTTGAAGTTTTTTTATTTCATTTTCAAAATGTGAACAACATTTAGTGGAATTTTTTAGATGGACCTAACTTATAAACATGACAATGACTGGGTTATTTTATGATAGTGGGTCTCAATCTTTGCAATTCTGTGGCCCTTTAATACAGCTCCTCATGTTGTGGTGATTCCCCAACCATAAAATTATTGTTGCTACTTCACAACTGTAATTCTGCTTCTGTTATGAGTCATGATTTAATATCTGTGTTTTCCGATGATCTTAGGTGATCCTATGAAAGGCTCATTCTCCTCCCAAAGGGATCATTACTCACAGATTGAGAACCACTGATCTGTAAATTTAGTACAAACTTCATGATCTATGAATTATTTTAGCTTGCTTATTAAAAGACCCAGCATATTTAAAGCTGTTATTCAAATAAACATGTAAATTTATGCAAGAATTAAATTTTTAATTTTAAGAAAACATCATTGTTATGGTCATCATTTAATGTCACCTTTTTATGAGCAAATTACTTAAGCTTGGTGTGAGGTTATGTAAAATCTTCTAGCCAAATTTACTTTCTTTCCAACAAAGAGTTTAATTTGTGGGATTTTTGCTAAGTTGATAACTAGAAAATGTGTCTTAATGAATTTTCCAAGAGTGAGACATCACTCAAATAGATGAGAATAGTTTAAAATTAATGAAATTAATATGCTTGAAAAAAGTCAATATTGTTGTGAAGAAGAAATCAAAATGAATATGTAACTGTATAGAAGTGACATCTCAAACATTAACATAATGCACCACATTTTCCAATAATAAATAAAGTTCTTGGGCAAAAAAACTCTAAGAGAGTGGGTGAATACACAACACATAATCATTAATTTGAATGGAAAGGTCATTGATCTACTATAGAGACTTAAAAAGCTGAGCCATATTACTAAATAATTTGAAATATCAGAAGCTAATAAAAAATACTATGCAAAGTTTTGAAACAAAATATAATGATGCTTTTTTTGCTGTAAAGAAAATAAGCATATTCATTTATACAAATTCTTTAAAATACATGTTGTCAAGTCTAGGAAGATGACTCAGTGGGTGAAAATCTGATGTACAAGGTTATGAACAATTAAAAATATAACTACAAAAGTAACTAGTATATATTACTCTAATAAGAAAAGTCATCATATAACCAAGAATTTGGTTTCTTCATATTGCTCACTTCATTTGATTGATCACATGCAAATATGTAGCAATAATTTTTTTTTAAATAGTACTCTCTGAGGTTAGGATTCTTACTCGCAAGGGAGGCCAATCCATGTTAGCCATTAATGGCTTACTAACTTCTCCTATCTCATGTCCTTGCTGTCACCATTGCAGTAGGCATCCCACGTGCTGCCCTTTCATTTCTCATGCACAGATGGTGCTTGAGAGAAACTATGAAGCTCATTTTATGTTATAACCCTACATCAAACAAGAAATAGGAATATGTTTGACTTAAAACCAGATCTTCTCTTTTCTGCAAATGTGTACTCCAGAGCTTTGCAATTACTTTTTAAAAATCAGTTCCATATTGCATATTTACGTTTGTTTCTATTCCATTTTGATTCTAAAGTTTGAAAGGAAGGTAAAGCTCTCTAAATATACAGTACTTAATTACTACACAAAGTAAAATTGTGAGTCTTTCCATAATATAATTCAGACTAAATGTGATGAACTTCAGTAGAATCATTCGTTGAAGTCTTCTTTTTTTTTCTTTACTTTCCATGCCTCTTCATAGCCATGCTCAATCTTTGCAAACTCCCCCCACAAAAAATAAAAACAACACAAACAAACAAACCAACAAATATAAAACGGAACAAAGCATAGAAAACATCTCTTCCTGAAAGTTGTAATGTGTCCCAGTGTGTCCCTCTCTCCACACATCCTCACTTGCAAATGTTCATTGCAGTGAGTCATTAGTCTGGTTGGAGGTCTCTGGCTTCTGTGACACCATCAATGTTGGATCCTCACCAGAACTCCTTTCAGTTATCCGATGCTGCTCTGTGTCATGGAGATCCTTTAGTTTAGGATTAGCAGGTCCAACCCTTTCACATGCCCCAACAGCTCACAAATGATGTATATCTTGTGGTGCACTAACTCAAAGCTTGGGATCTGGGTCTGGGTGGTAGCTGAAATGGTTAGCGCTCCTTAATCCACACCACCAGGGTGAACTATCCAACACTGCTCTGACTAGGCTACTGCAATGTTGCTATAGGGAACAGGCAGGGTCAGCCCTCCTGTTCTCATGCCCTGGGAGTCAGTTCACCCACATCAAGTCCTCCAGAGTCAGCTCCACTATGCTGCCTAGGCAAGGTAAAGGCCTGCTTTCCTGAGTGCTCCAGTGAACAAAGTATGTAGTTAAAATATCGACAAAAATTTATTGAACATTACAGCTGAGGTATAAATAATTGGCAGGTTTTGGTGCTTTGCGGTAACTCTGGCAATCCTAATTATATGTGAGGATTGTGAATGAAGCATTATGTTTGAATAATTAATTCTAGAGTTACAGATGATAAAAAAGCAGTTTACAATATGCAAAGAATTATTTGTATAATTATGTAAATTTGAATCAATCATACTATATTATTTCATCTTTTGTGACAAATTTGTTTTCTGCTTGGCAAAAAAAAAAAAAAAATATGTTAAAAACCATTTTGCAACCATTGCAACATTAAGAATTCCAGCTAAATTCTTCCTATGCAATAAGAATCTAGGCAATGTAAGCCTGCTGAGGCAGGAAACTGCTCTGATCAGTATGTCTGTTCTTTAGAAAATAATATATTTAAAGCATAAAATAAAATACCCATATTTATTTGCTAGTAAGTAAAATTTCCTGTAGTTAAGTACACTTCTATACTTATATTAAACAACTTAATATTTTACTTTTGTAGCTCAGTCTAAGGAACTACAGAGGTGGTTGAGTGATTAAAAGCACTGCTGATATTGCAGAGGGTTTGGGTTTGGTCCCCAGCACTGACACAATTGCTCACAACAATATCTAATTTCAGTTCTGTTGTGTTTGTCATCATCATCTGACTTCTGAAGCCACCTGACATACACACACACACATGATCAACATACACATATGTAGTCAAATACTTATACATATAAAATAAGGCAAATGCATTTAAAAATAAAACAAAGTTTTAACATTATTAAAAAATATGAATTGATATTTTGTACATGGAAAGATTGAGACAATACAATGTTGTAAAATTGGGAATTTTTTTCATTTTAATTTGATATTTATTTATTTTTATCTCCCTGGTAGTAAAGAAACAAAATATGTCTGTGCATATAGCTTCTTTCAGCAATGACTTCATATTAAATTACCCAACCAGTTGTCCTATGAGACCAGAGTTGCTCTCTACCTTTGGGTAACATTCTTCAATAATAAAATGGAATGTAGCAAGTTATTTATTAATTTTAAACTTTCTATGTCCTATATAGTTTAGCCTAATGTATATTTAGCAAATATAGTTTGTATAATAATATAAAAAAGAATATGCCTATCAAAAACTGTTTAGAAATGATGGAATACAGGAAATTAATCTATTTGTCTCTTTTTAATTAGAGAGGATTTAGGTTTTCAGTTAAGTGGCAATGTTCTTAGATCAGACAGAAATATGTATCAATACATATTTATTGTGATATATATATATGTTTGCTCCTAAAATGATTTGCACAATCTGTTTTATTAACATAAAATTTATCCTGTCTACAAGAAATGGAGGATGGAGCAAAGACTGAGGGAATGACCAACTAATAACAAGCCCAACTTGACACATCCCATGAGCAAGCAGCAATACCTGACACTAATAATGATACTATGTTATGCTTGCAGACAGGAGCATATTTTCCTCTGAAAGGCTTCACCCAGCAGATGAATTAGACAAATACAGACTCCCACAGCCAAACAGTGCATGAAGCTTGGGACTCTTATGGAAGAATAGGAGGAAAGATTACAGGTCCTGGAGGGTATAAGAACTCAACAGGAAGACCAACAGAATCTACTAACCTGGATCTTGTGGCTCTCAGAATCTGAACCACCAACCAATGAACATACACAGGCTGGACCTAGGCCTCCTCGCAGATATGTAGGAGATGTGCAACTTGGTCTTCATGTGTGTCCCAAACAAGTGAAATGGGGAGCTATCCAAAATCTGTTGCCTGTATGTGGGATGTTATTCTCTCTGGGCTGCCTTGTCTGGTCTCAATAGGAGAAGCACCTAGACTCACAAAGACTTGAAGTTCCAGGATGGTGGGATACCCAGGGGGCCCCAATTACTCAGAAGAGAGGGGGAAGGGGGACAGGAGAAGGATTGTGGGAGGGGGTGACCTCCATGGACAGTAAGTGAAATGTTTAAGTGGTTAAGTAAAAAATAAAATAAAATAATTAAAATTAAAAAAAGAAGCTACATTATAAAGTATCACTTTAATGGCAGTCCAATTACAAATTGAAAAAAAATATATAATAATGAATCTTGCATCATGCTTGCATGATGCCTTAACCCTATGCAAGGAAATTTAGGCAACTGAGGAAAGCTGAAAATAGAAGAGGTGGTATTTTTCAGGGAAGGGGACACCAATTAGTTTTCCAGTTTCAAACAGTCATCCCTGATGCCATGCATACAATTAGCATTATAGAGATTTAAGACATCATATTTAGAAGTATATATGCATATACGTTCATGAAAAAATAGGGTGTGAATTTGAAGAAGAATGGGGAGTGGTTTACTGGAGATTTTAGAGGGAGGAAAGGGTGAAGGGGAAATATAGAAGGTGGTTCTGACGCTAAGGTCCTGTTCCCCAATTGGTTCTTGATCGATCAATGAAGATACTAGTGACCAATGACTGAGGATGGGGCAGGATACTTAGAGTTGTGCAGGAGGACACAGAGAGAATTGGGAAACTGAGGAGGGGGAAGGACACAGTAGTGACAGGAGATAAAGCCAACCAGCATGTGAATTTTCAGTTGGAGTGGCCAGTGGCCACTCTATCGGATTATGCCTGGAGTGGCAGAGAAAGTTAAGGAGTTCCAGTAATTGAGTTTAGCAAAGGCATTTTAAGATTAACTGGTGTGTGTGTGTGTGTGTGTGTGTGTGTGTGTGTGTGTGTGTGTTTATCCGTGGGTCCAAGGGAATCTGGGAGGGGCTGGTAGCACTGTCCTCCAAGAGCATAAGGCAGGTAGCAAAACTTCTTGTTACAGGGAAATATAATTAAATTGTTATAAACGATTTTAGTTATATTTAAATCTTAGAGAGATAGATTAATATTTACTTGCATATTTCTGTCAATCATATGAATCCACAAAAGAATATTATTCTCACCTTAATATCCAATGAGACTCACTCATTGGACTTGCACAAAACCACCTGCTAACAGTATTTATCTAAGCACTTATTCTATCTTACTGATTTTGAATCCGTGCTTGGGTCAAATAAATTCTTTTAAGGAGCTTCAACACATCAGAAACTGAAGACTACAAACGTCAAAAAGAATGGACAGAAATTCTCGAAGAGAAACTTGAGTTTCAGCCCTGGAAAAATAAAAAACAGGCAACTTAAGAGATGTTACTCCCTACCTATTATCAACCATCTCAAAGCAGAGACAGAGAAGGGCAGAACTGGGTATCAGGCTGTGGTTGTACAAAAAAAAAAAAAAAGATAAAAATCAATAATTGTGAAGAAAGACCAAAGAAAACATCAAACACAAAACAAAAGACATAAAAAGAAGAGAGAGAGAGAGAGAGAGAGAGAGAGAGAGAGAGAGAGAGAGAGAGAAAGAGAGAGAAGAAATAAAGAGACAAAAAACACATAACAGACAATGTTTGTGATGTTTGTGACTAAATCTAAAATACTATAACTTATATGTAACTAAATAGATCAAAGAAGGGAAGAGAAAAGGAAGAAAAATCCATTAGAGGTTGACCATTTCCGAGGGGGGGGCTGATGTTAATACTCACATGTCAGTATATTAGATAGTCACACACTATATACATATATATGTACATATTATTTAGAACAAGATCTATAAAAAGTAGAACAATAGAGGTTGATGTTTTTAGAAACAGTAGAAATAAAACAAAGAGCAGGAATGGTGAATGTAGGATAAAATAATACCAAATTTATAAATTGTGAAGTTTTAAGACTATATTTCAACATATGCTGTGCTAGTGCAATATGTGAAATATCTCTACAGTAATGTAAAAATGAACTTGCACAGGTAAAGACAAAATATCAAAAGAAAAAGAAAAAAAAAGTGAAATTCCAAACTACTCACTTCATTAAACCACCGTAAAATAACAGAATAATGAGTTAAGGGAAATGTAAAATTAGTTTCAGATAATACATTGGAGAAATTTATACCAGTAATAACATTATATATATTATCCTAATTACTAGACCCATGTGACTGGAAGGGAAAAACAAGTAAGAGTCAGTGTGTTCTGAATCTATAAATGCATTCATTCTAAATAAATTGAGGTTTCTTTCAGACATAGAGATACAGGGAAAGATTCTTAGAATTTCTAAGCAATGGTTAATGTAAGACAAAGGAGACTTCATCAAAACTGTTTGAAACAGAAGAAAAATTGAAGTATAAAAAACAATATTCTAATAATACACAGAGATTATCAATTGTTCATTATATTGTAATTATAAAGTACAATATTCAAAATTATACCTAAAAAGAAAATGTGAACAAATTTATAAAATAAATGTGAATTTAAAACTTTCTCCATAAGTAAAACAGGCAGACAGTGAATCATAGATTAGTTTAATAGTATTATTTGTCAAGAAGAACTAATTAACATAATTATTGACTATTATATACATTGGCTATTGTATGCATAAGCCATAGATGAATTTGAGGTGTCCATGTCCTTACGAGCTACCCATCAGACTGAAAAAGAATATGTCTACTTTATTTAGAGATAGAGTATTTAAAATTAGGTAAACCTCCAGGGAAGATCGGCGATTAGCAGAAATCATAGTATTTTAAATTAAAATAAATATATAATTTAATGTACTAAAACTTATCATCTACCCTATGGTAGTTTGAATAAGAAATGTCCCTCATATATTCAGATAGCTGAATAATTCATTGTTCCCCAGCTGGTTTTACTGGAGAGATGGTACATCCTTGCTGGAGGAAGATGTCACTGAGGGAGACTTTGAGACTATACCTGCCTCACCTTCATTTCCTTCTCTCATCTTGTGTTATTGTTGAAGATGTGAGATTTGACCTTCCTGTTCCTGCTGCCATAGCTCCTGACTATCACAGACACTTAACCTCTTGCAATCCTAAGCCAAGTAAACTCTCTTTTCCTTAAGTTACATTTTGTCAGAGGTATGTTATCACAGCAATAGAAAACTAATATAACAATGACTTCATAAAATTCTTAGGCAAATGGATGGAACTAGAAAGTATTATCCTGAGTGAGGTAATCCAGTCACAAAAGAAGACACAAGGAATGCAGTCACTGATAAGTGGATATTAGCCCAAGAGCTCAGAATTCCCAAGATACCATTCACAGACCATATGAGGCTCAAGAAAGAAGACAAAGTGTGATGCTTCAGTCCTTCTTAGAGACCGAAGGGAAGGCCATCCAGAAATTGCCCCACCTGGGGATCCAACCCATATACAGACACAAAACCCAGTCACTATTGTGGATGACAAGAAGTGCTTGCTGGCAGGAGCCTGTTATCATTGTCTCCTGAGAGACTCTACCTGAGCCTGACAAATACAGAGGTGGATGCCCGCAACCAACAATTGGACTGAGCATGTATCCCCAGTGGAGGAGTTAGAGAAAGGACTGAAGGAGCTGAGAGGTTTGCAACCTCATAGGAGGAGCAACAATATGAACCAAACACCCCCCATCCCCCGCCAAGAGCTCCCAGGGACTAAACCACCAACCAAGGAGTACACATGGAAGGACCCATGGCTCCAGTCTCATATGTAGCAGATGATGGCCTCATTGGGCATCAATAAGAGGAGAGGCCCTTGATCTTGTGAAGGCTTGATGCTCCAGTGTAGGGGAATGCCAGGATGGGGAGGCTGGAGTGGGTATGTGGGTAGGGGAGCACCCGCAAGAAGCAGGGGGAGGGGGAATGGGATAGGGGTTACAGAGAGGAAACGGGAAAGGAGATAACATTTTGATATGTAAATAAATAAAATATTTAATAAAAAAAGAAAAAGAAAGAAAACTAATATACATAACCCTGAAACAAACTCTGTTTAAAAAACAACAACAAAAATACCCCGACAAGATATAAAACTCCATTTATAGAACCAGAACAAGTCACAAATTTCTGCTTAAAATAGCAAAAAAAATTATTGCAAACTGTAACCAAAGAAACATTATAAAGAAAAATAAGCCACAATTATATTTAAATTTGAAGTTTTCAATCACTAAAATACATAAAATGTCATATAAATTCCAGCCCATTATAATTGATGCTTTGACAAACTAGAAAGAAAAAAAGAAGGATCAATAAAATGAATATGTAGATAACAATATTTGTAATCTCAGAATGTTTGAGGTTTGACAAAGCTGAATGTATCCATAAAGAATTATTTTTCATTGTTTTTAATATTTATCACATAAATGTAGTACAATTTACTTTCCATTCACTTCAGTATGGATATATGAACATTTTTGAGTTTTAGCCTGCAAGATAAAGCTGACGTGAACTTTGAAATTCTAAACGTTATAGATACATTTCTTTTTATTTCTTTTTGTAACGTACCTTGAACAAGATAGTATGATGAATACTTTGGTGACATTGTCAAGTACTTTCCAAGAGTTACATACAATTTACATTTACTGTAACAGTAGATGGGAATTCCACTTACCTTAAGCAGAATGGTCAACCACTGAGTGCTTGAGTTAGGATGTGGGCATCTCAGGTGGTTTTACAAACATTTACATACATTGAATGCTGTGCGTCTTTACACTTAACATACTTGTGACTTTGTCTCATTGACAATGTTTAATAGCATTCTTTTTTGGTATTTACTTTTGATAATTAATATCATGTTTTTAAGACCCTCACTTAACAGTAACTCACAAATATTTCTTCCCTGGTCTATTACTTTTAATTTTTACTTGTTAACAATGTATTTTTGAAAAGAGTTTTTTCTTTGATAATTTTTTTCTTTTATTGATTTTGTTTATTGAACATTTTTATAGAATTTTCTCACTCATTTAGATGTTCTTTCCATTCTCTCAATGATGCTTTAATTTTATATTATATGGTTATTTCTGATTTTTCTAAGGTTTATCCAGGAATACTTTTTTCTGTTGAAATAATCATCCATCAATCCATTTGTAGAAAACTAGTTTTTTTTTTTTTTTTTTTTTTTTTTTTTTGCCTTTTGGCATTTCTTCTGGGATTTATTTTTTTTTTTCCTTTTTTAATTTTATTTTTTTTGCTTATTCACTTTATAACCCGTCCAGTCACCCCCTCCCACAATCCTTCCCCATCTCTTGTTTTCTGAGTACGCCCTCCTCCTGTATCCCCCACCTGCCACTTTAAGTCTCTGAGAGGCTAGGTGCTTCCTCTCCCATTGAGGCCAGATGAGTCACCCAGCTAGAAGACCATACTCCATATACAGGCTGCATGTTTTGGGATAGCCCCACTCCAGATGTTTGAGACCTGCATGAGAACCAAGCTGCACATTTACAATATATGTGCAGGGAGGCCTAGGTCCAGCCCATGGAGGTAGATCTGTGTAGACTAGGTATGCTCCACGGTTGGTGATTCAGTCTCTGAGAGCTCCAAGGGTTCAGGTTGGTTTACTCTGTTGCTCTTCCTGTGCAGTTCCTATCTCCTTAGAGCCCACAATCCATAAGAGTCCTCAAGCTCCATCCACTGTTTGGCTCTGGATGTCTGTATCTGTCTGAGTCAGCTGCTGGTTAGAGCCTCTCAGAGGACAGCTTGCCCCTGTCTGTTCTCAGGCTAGAGGTTTAGATTCTGGGAGCTCTGGTTGAATCTTTTGATACTCATTCTAAAAAGGACAAAAGCACCCTCACTTTGCTCTTCCTCCTTCTTCTTGAGTTTCATGAGGTTTATGCATTGCATCTTAGGTATTGTGTTTTGGGGTTAATATCCGCTTATCAGTGAGTGCATACCATGTGTGTTCTTTTGTGATTGGGTCATCTGATGTCCTTCAACAGAAGAATGGTACAGAAAATGTGGTACATTTACACAATGGAGTACTACTCAGCTATTAAAAATAATGAGCTCATGAAATTCTTAGACAAATGGATGGAGCTAGAAAACTAGTTTTAAGTGCCACCAAATTCCAAAATCTGTGAATGCTCACATCTTCTATACACATTTTTTATGACTAGAACATGTCTTCCCAAACAATAGAAATCTTCCCTAGGTCACCTGAAGTCCATTCAACAGTGTAAATAGCATGTAAACAGTGTTGGTGCTGCACTACTTATAGAATAATAAAGGAGAATCTGTATGCATTTGTTTTTTCACAAGTATTTTTGTTCTTTGATTGCATATATATGTAAGTGTGTGTGCATATATACATATATATATATATAATCTCAATTACCTTGCTTTGGCATAGTGGGAGAGAGGGCCCTTGGTTGTGTGGAGGTTAGATGCCCCCAGCATAGGGTAATGCTAGGACGGTGAGGTAGGAGTGTGTGGGTGGGTAGGGGAGCACCCTCACAGTAACAGGAGGAAGGGGAGATGGGATGGGAAGTTTATGGTTAGGTAACTAGGAAGGGGCATAACATTTGAAATGTAAATAAATGAAATAACCAATAAAAAATAAAGATTTCTATGCACCAGGTTCATAATCACTAACATATTCATACTACCAGTTGGTGTTCTGGTCCTGTCTGAGAGAAGAAGAACAAGTAACTACCTTAGATTGTTCTAGATAAAACAAGAAAAAAAAAACTATTTCAAAACATTTCAGTAACATCATTTAAAAACTTTCCCACTCTTTTTATGAAACTGTATTGTTAGTCATTTCTGGTAACTATTAGTTACCATGACTTCCTGTTTTATTGCTTTATTTAATTTTTAATAATCTTAAATAGTTTGCATAACTATATTTATGGTAGATGGATTTTGGTTCCCTCCAAAATATTTTATCTTTGATTTTGGTATGCGGGTTACTTTTCTAATTCTTTATTATGTTTTCTAAAATATATCTAGAAGTCATGATGTCTTTGCAAAATTAAAACATTACTCTAAACATTACTTACTTTGGCCTAATTTATTCTGGGTAATATTACAAGTAAAGACAGGAAAAATAAATTCAGATGACTGTGGGGTATTTTTGAAAATTTAATGTAATAATTTAAGTGTTTATGTGGCTTGTAACTTATTAATGGTTTAATTTCAAACCAATATGAAAACATATGTCATGCTTCTCCCCATAAAATCAAATTAAAATGAATAAGAAAATTTCTACTTAGGAGAGATGATACCGCCTATGTCAGAAAATCACCCAAACTTATCCAAATGAGAGATTACAAATAAAAATTTGAATCTTATTTATCTCTATATCTAAGAGATCAAAAATGAATCAAGAGCAGAAATTTTCTGCTAATTTCTGAAAATTACCAGACTAAAAGAAATTTCACTATTAATCTGTTATTACTGTAAAATTAAAAAAAAATAAAAAAAAATACTTTAGATCCAGAAAATAATATGTCACTGTTGTATATTGTTCAACTTCAAACATTGGGCATGATTAGCTAATATAATATAGATAGATCCAAAGAGCCTTGTTTCCCTTGGAGAAAGCAATATTCTCTTCTCTTGGAGAGGAAGCAATATTCTCACCTGAGTGAGCTAACTGAGGAATGAAACATCACAAATGGCTGTTGGTTCACTCTATGTTTATCATTATAAAGTTGTTTCTCAAGCTACAAACCTCATTCTCTCAGCTTTATACAGTGACACATACCTCTAATCCTAGCATTTGAGAAGCACCAAGACAACCAGGAGTTCAAGGCCAGCCCTGTGAATCTAGTGAGATCCTGCCTAAATATAATAAAACAAATGAGCAAAAATAAATAAATAAATATTTTAAACTTTATGTAATCCCAGTCTTTTAGTCAAAGGAGAATCCACAAAATTCTCTTCACACACACACACACACACACACACACACACACACACACACAAACACACACGTTGTCCAAGTCTGCAACTGAGAGTGGGACTTGCAGATATTTTAGTAATTACCTTTTTTTCTTCTAAAATAGAACATTTCCCACTTGAACCATGCCAAATTGATTATATATACATATACACATATTTGATATGTGTATATATCAGCCTAAATTGAGACATGGGTGTATCATCTAGATGCTCCTCTCAGAAGCAAGAGCAGGCTAATTACTAAGGACAAGAAGATTCAGAACAATCAGGTTTCCTAATCTTATTGTCGGAACCTTGGCAGATATGCTAACCTTGCTTGCTTTGGAGCACTTGTATACCACTGACTCGAGATTTAGTGTGTTATATGCTTCTGGAATAAATGGAAATCTACACCACACAGGTATGTTTCAGTTTTAAAATTAAGAAAAGGATAATAATGGAGCTGGGGAGTTCAGTGGGCAAAGTGCCTGCCACACAAACATAAAAACATGTGTTTAAATCTCTAGATTCCTCATGAATCTTGGTGGTGTAGTGCATAGCTGTAATCTTTTGTTTCTGTAACGAGAAAGGCAGAAGAAACAGAATTCCTGGAAGCTCACAAGCAAGTTAGCCCAGCACATGAAATGCTGACGACTGAAAATGCCCTGTGTCATTCAAGGTGGTAGCAAAGACTATACCTTTGTCCTCTGAGCTCCATAAACAACATGACACACACACACACACACACACACACACACACACACAAAAGGAAAACCAAAAATACCAAAAAACCTCAAAGCTGGAAAAAGAATAGTAAAGTATTTTATAAATTTTATTTGTTCAGAGAAACACATCATACATCTTAAAAGCATATATATATATTTATGCGATATATATGTTATACAGAAGCTTATATGTTCATATATGATACATATATATGAAAGAATAGATATGTATACATGCATAACATAAAAATATTCTTTGTTTTTAAGACAGCTAAACTAAAAAATATAAAAAGCATGCACTATAAAACCTGTTCACTTATAGGCACCACCTTAAGATCACAATATGTTAGTCAAGGTACAATTTAAGGAGTAAAACACTTGATCATATTTGTGGTAATAATCACATATTTCTCAAAAACCATACAATTATTAAAAAAATAAGATAATGGAAGGTAGGAAAGGGAAAATCAGTTTTGGTCATAAAATAATTATTTAAAGGGGAGTTAAAACTATTAATGAGGAAGACATAACCCTACAGGAGAAAAATTTCAGAATAAATAACTAAAAAGGAAACTAAGGAATTCTGACAGCAAGAGAAAGTCTTTCCCATTGAAAAGAACACAAATTGGTTATTCAATATCAAATGGGCAGTCATAAAAACTTACATATAAGGAACATTATATATAATAAGAAACTTTTGTTAGAAATATATATGTATGTACATGTACTTATAAGCATAAATTTAATGACTATGTATAAATGTAATAATTAATGAAAGAAGAGCCCACAAGTTTGAAAGAGAACAGAGAGGATATATGGCATAGTTTGGAGAAAGGAAAGAAGTGCTATAATTATCATCTTAATAAGAGATGATAAAGAAAATAAGAGATTTAAATCAAATAAAGTAATTTAAATAAAGTAATTTTAATAAGAACACAGAGCAAATATTGAAAAAGCATACAAATACATGCACTCATGCATGAAAACATATTATGTATAGCTTACATATGATGGATATATACTAAGGCATACTTATGTATACATAGCTGTATATAATAATGTGTGTGTGTGTAATATTCTTAATGGTATTCTCCTTATGTTTTTTAAAAAATTGTCTGAGATCTTTTGGCTTGGCAGATTAAAGCTTACAAATGGAAAAATTGTTTATATGATATGAAGCACTCACATAGTTTTTCTACTTAAAACATACCACATTTTCCTTCAGCATATTGCAGTGACAAACCTATTTTCTGGGACACTATCCAGGTTTATATGGATCTTATTTCTTAGATCAATAACTCCTTCCTTTTATGTTGCTGACTCTAATATGGATTTTGGTGACATCTTGAAAACTACCACATTGTACAGGTTTTTAAAATTTGCTTTATTTTCCTCTTGATTACAGTTCAGAAAAGGACATTAGGTAGAAACTTGTTATTTTATCTTCAGAACTCTGTAATATTCAATGCTTAAACTCTGGTTTAAAAACATGAAATTGAAATCATTATTAGCTTCTTAACTCTTGAGACTGAGAGTTTGGAAGGTTAAGTGTCAAATGACAGAAACTGACAAGTCTGCCAACATCAACATTGTTAGACTTCATATTTTTTCTAATTCTTCTCCTTCAACACTAAATGCTTGCCTCATCTGAGCTATTTATTTTTCAAGTCTCACATTTCTTAACCATTATTTCTATCTTCCCTTCACTGCCAATTCCTTTACAGAGCAATGAGGACTTCTGAATTTACACTTGCCTGATGAGTCTCTTAACCTCTGTTTTATTACGTCTGTTTTCCTCTTGGTAAACGTCAATTGCTTTTTAAATGCTAGTCATTTAAGTTCAGATTCCTTGCACTGTGACCTCTGACTACAGAAACATGAATTCTCATCATCACTTAACATGTGTGATACAACTCAATTGTTTTACTTGCTATTTCCCAATCAAATATCATATTACAGAGCTGGAGAGCATATGGGCTCACTCTGCAACTAGAGTGCTAGGCTGTGGTTGAGCCATTACTTCTAGCCCACAGGTATTGCCTGTGAGTCTTGGTTTCTCTCTTACCTCTGTAATAAAATGTCTTGACAAAAGTAATAGGGGAAAGGGTGTAATGTAAGTTCACAGTTCAAGGTTCAGTCAAGGCAGAATGAGCTGCCTTTAGAGAGGGGCTGGTCATGCCCTGTCTAAAGTAATGAATGTTGTGTTACTGAGTGTATGGGGTGGGGGGCTGCACATATGAATACGGATTCCACAAGAGGAAGTAGGTCAGAAGAGGGAAGGCATCTGATGCTATGGAGCTGTAAGTAGAGACAATTGTGAGCTTCCTGAATCTGTAAATGATAGAAACTAAACTCAACTCTGCAAGAATAGTGCATGGTCTTCACCCCTGAACCATCTCTGTACCCTTCCCAGCTCAGTAAACATCGTCAAGGTAATCCCCATAGGTACTTCTTAGACCCTTCTCCTTCATGATACCATTTAATACCCTTGGCACTAACCATCACACCATATAAACCATAATGTCGAGAACTTGAAGTTGTTACGAGAAATTATGGCACCACCAAAACCAAAACAAGTACTTATTCAATGTTAACTTGCCTAAAATACTGTTTTTCTATATTTTAATATTATTTAGAGTGTTACCATCTGAAGAAAATCTTTAATCAATTATGTTGAGTTGATGAAGTACTTAGAAGAAAATATAGGTTATTGATCTGAATATAATAATGAATATTCTCAAAAGAATTATTTATTTAACCAAAATGTTCCTATGACTTAAAAAGAAGGAACAGAGTTGTTTGCTTGGTCTGGCAGTTCTAAGAATTTCTGCAGTATATGACTTTATGACTATCAATGTTTCTTTAAAAGCTGTATGTGTTTTATGAAAACTCACAAGCATTTTGTAAATTTAATATTTTAGTAACACAGAAACATAAAAGTTTCCAACAACAAAAATATTTAGCGTTAATTTTTTAAACGTATTTGATTCTTTCTTTATATGATCAACACAGTAAACATTCCATTTTCAGGGAAGTTAAAGTACATGTAGGATTAAAAAGTTTGAAGTTTGTCAGTAACAGTTTTATCATCTCCAGTGAGAATTCCTGCCTTGCCCAAGGTTGAAGCGTTTCCATACCAAAGAGTTCCCATACCAAATCCGAGACAGAGACTCAGGCTGTTGGACCTCACATCTTTCACTCACTGGTCTGCTCAGACACATGCATCACAATGTGGTGCAAAAAGTTCAAAGAAGGATTTAGGATCCCTTGTTATTCCATGTCCGAAGTATAGTATTGTACTCTGAAATTTGCCTACTTTAATGTTTTTAAAAATATTATCAGAGTGGCTCATTTCAGAATATTGGGCTCTAAGAACCCAGTGCAATTAAACTATCAGGTTGATTCACCATATTTCAAATGCAGCACCACATTTCAATGCTTCCTGAATTTTTGAATTATGAGGATATTTTTCTTAAGTTGTTCATAAAGCAAGACTGTATCCGATTTGCAATGTGTTCTGGGTCCTCCTTCTACAACTAACTTGAAGTTATATTTGTTTACATGAGTACAGTTTTTATTACACTCTGATATTGTTTGAAATTACAGTGGTGCTTCTATTATGCTAAAATGATAATCCTAATCAGTGTCTTTATTGTGTTTTCAAGAGCATACATCCTTAATGTGTCATGTTAAATCAGTGAATTTCTCCATAAAGCCTGATTTCCTGTGATATGCTACAGAGCTTTGTGCCATCTGTATCAAGACTTCCAGCAAAGCAAGGTGTTGTTTTGATCTTTTGAGAATAATTATCATCTGCTCAATTGTGCTTGCTTAATATGGATATCTTCATTTCACTGCAGAGGAGCAGCTGTGTACGTTTTATTCTGAATCACAGTGGGAACAGCAGGCTAGTGAGCAGTCTTGTGTCTACAGAGAACACATCACATGGTGCTGAAGTTTGTGGCCATTGCCTTCTTTCTTCAGCACAGGGGTGATTGAATCTGATTGCTCCTTTTGAAATCATTAAATTGAAAGTATTATTTTGAAGCAATTAACAAAGCATTGTAACTATGATTTATTCATTTGAAAATGTATTTCCTAAAGCAGCAATAAAGAGATTAAAGACTCCTCTGATTAATTTTCATATCATTCTTGGTAAGCTTATACTGATGGTGAGGTGGAGAAACTCATTTCACATGTGAGTAATTTGAGATTGTGGGAAGTGTGATGGTAACGCCAAACAGCATATGGGCAATAAATTCAGGATCAGCGGTGAAGCCTTCCAATTCACAGAAGTGTTCTTTCTCCTAAAACACACGATTTTCTCTGTAAGAACACAAAATAATCTTGCAAGCTTAAGTGGGCATCATTTATACTCTATAAAGGAACAAGTAACTTACCTGCTAATCAAAACATTTGCAACCACAAGCGTCTTTGTACAAAAGAATTTAATATTAGCAGATAAAGTTGGACCAACACTAAGGTCCACAGGAGATATAGTTTCAAAATTATAAATAGTGTATTGACTGTGTATACAGAAAAATATTCACACATAGATGAAAATGCCTATAATTAAGTTAAGGCTTTCATTTATGATTGTGTTCTGGTCCACTGACAATGTGAAATTCGGACTTTGTTTGTTTGTTTGCACAAATGTGAATGGCGTATATGTATGTGTGTGTGCATGTACACGTGGAAGCCACAGGCAATGCTGAGCATCTTTCTGGGCTGTTCTCTATCTTATTGTTGCCACATGATCTCTCACTGAACCTGGAGATAAACAATTTGGCTATATTGGCTGACCGGTAAGCTCCAGGGCTCAGCCTGTTTGTATTTCCCCAGAGTCAGGCTTCTGAGCATTTGTTGCTTTCAAAAAAAAAAAAAAAAAAAAAAAACCACTTGGCTTTTTTGTATTTTTAAGAGATTAAACTCATTTCACCATGCTTTCACACTGACTAATCATGTTCCTGCCCCACAGACTTTTATTTCTTGAGACTGAATATCGTGTTCGCAGCTCAGTCTGGGTTTGAATTCTCCATCTTCCTGCCTTGGCTTGTCCAAGTATTGAGATTATAACTGTGAGCTAGCACATCTGTCTGTTGCATAGTTAGAATAAAGTTAGAAGAGTACACATTTTGGATAATATCCTCCTGTTTTTTAAAACACAAATTCAGGTGACAGTATAGAGAACTATAGAAAAAGTAGAGTTCAATGTACTTAAATAATGTTTTCAACCCAACACTTCCAGGTTTACATTAAAGGCTAATGGTTGGTTCTGTGTCATCACAACTTAGTCCATTTTATTTCCTTTGTGATTTTATCTTTGTAGGAAGGATATCAAGTGTTTGTGATGAGAGTTGAGAACAATATCTTGTCATATATAACCAATTTCATGTTTTGTGAAATGAGAATCCATTTCAAATGATTTCTCTGAAGTGACACAAGTATTCATGACAAAGTTGTAAGTAGAAACAAGATACTTATATTCCCAAAGCAATTCTGACAAGAAATGTCATGTGACTATAAAGTAAATATATATTTAAATGTATATCATATTAAATCATATATTTTAATATATTATTGATATATATAATATATAATTAATATATAATATGCATTATGTTTGTAAAAATATAAAATATTATGCTTGTATGTTATAATATATGCTATGTGCTAATCAGATATAATGATATACATATTATATATATTATAGTTTACATATAAAATTATAAACTAAAAGAATGAGAAAACTTCATTTAACTGATATAAGATTGTTACCAGAATTACCTACCTTCCAAAGAGATATATATCTATGACTTACAACAGTCTTGAATTAGTTAACATTCAATACACATTGGTTTAGAATGAATGCCTTCCTCTGAGATCTCTTATCTGGAAACAGTTATTTAAGTCAAAATAGAAACAAACCACAAAACAACAATAAAATGTCTTTAGGGGCTTGTGAAATGGCTCACCAGGCTTGTGGTCACCAAGCTTCATGAGTTGAGTTCAGTCCCTGGGCTCTACATGGTAGAAGGAGAAAACTCACTCCTGAAACCTGTTCTTTGCCCTCAACATACAGGTCATAATATATATATGACAAAATACACAGACACAGATAAATAAATCTAACAAAAATATCAAAGCCTTTTTATTCCATCCTCTATTGCTTATCAAATAAATAATTAGTATCAAATGCAAATTAAAATTAAACTTTCTGAACAATCTTTGAACATTTTAGGAGATATTCATTGTTTGTTTTTCTATAGTTACCCTGTCCATCCATTTAATTCATGATCCACTACTTATCATAATCACAGTCTCCTTTGCTAGAGAAAAATGTCCCCTTTGCATGTCTCAGGTTTATCTCGTGATTTCCTTTGCTCAGTGTGAGATTTATTAACGAAATCCAGTGAACCCATTTCTTTTGTAAAGCAGATGTGTTTGACTCACCCTTTTGATCTTTTTTCTTTATGAAATTATGCCTTGATGACTGATATTAATGACCTGAACTTTTAAAAACATATATTCAGTTACAGAGTCAAATATTCCACCTCTTTAAAAATAAACCTTTCATAATCGTTGTAAGCCATGTTAATAGAGTTATGCTGTAGTTTTTATGGTTTTGAATAATTAGATATTTTATAGCAGTCTACCATGGACTACTAAAACAGTGTTTTCCACAGCTTCCTGCTTCTCATCACTTTATCTATTGACATATGAGAATGTAAAGACACTAGCTTTATACTTCCAAACAGTAAGTTTTAGAAAGTTGTCCTAAGGTGCTTTGTTCTATGAAGAGCTAAATATAATTTGATATCATTATACAATCTGGATTGTCCCCCGGCATTTAGTCCTTACATCTGAGTTTCTTTTTCTTTCTGTTTATGCCTTCAGGACTCCTAGAATACTGGAATATGAGAATCATTGATAAATTGTACTCTAAGAATAAAGAACGGGGAATCATTGTGAGTAGCTAATCTTGTTCTAAGGAGGATTGAAGCAGGACATGGTGCCACATATTTATAATCCCAAAATGAAGGAGGAAGAGGCAGAGGCAAAGGCAAAGGCAGAGGGAGAGGCAGAGGCAGAAGAGGAACTCAAGGTTATATCCAGTCACACAATGAATTCAGAATCAGCCAGAGTCACATGGGCTCCTGACTCAAAAACAAAAATCCAAACCAAAACAACAGTAAAAATAGTGAAGGGGAGATTCCAAGACCTAGCATGGCAGCCCTCCAAGAGGCCCAACAAGCAGCTGACTGAGACAGAAGCAGATACATACACTCAATGGGCAGAAGCCAGAGAGATCCCTTGTTTTAATTAGAGGGATGCTGGAAGAAGCTAAGGAGGAGGGGAGCGCATAGGAACCAGCAGTCTGAACTAACCTGGACGCCTGAGATCTTTGAGACACTGAGTCATCAACCAGGCAGCATACGCTAGCTGGTCCGAGGTCCCCAACACATAAACAGCAGAGGACTGCCTAGTCTGGCCTCAGTGGAAGAAGATGTGGTAACCCTTGAGAGACTTGAGACCCCAGGGAATAGGGAGGCCTGTCGGGGTGGGGAGGGAGTTGGCAGATCCCCTTGGAGACATGGGAGGAGGAATGGGATGAAGATCTTTCAGAAGGCAGAAGAGGAGAGGGATAACAAGTGGACTGTAAAAAATGATTAAAGATAATTTTAAAAAATAGTGAAAAATATATAGCAGAGGAGGTGAATGGAGGCCACTATGAAAATAGTGACAAGTGCCTTAAAGAGTGTTGGTGAGCACTCAGCCGATGTCTCTCATCATCCTACATTTGGCAAGCATCTGTTCTCCACAGGGGAAAGTAGTTCAGAATTGAAGAGCAAATGACAGCCTGTTTTCTTGAATTTTCAAAGAGTTCACTCTCACGAACTGATTATTAATAGTGGCTTTTTAGAGTGTTTTTGAAAGACAATTACTGAAGAATAAGTCTCACATGTGGATATAGTCTATTCTGAATATAGAATCTCAAGAGTTTATGTTTCAGGAAAATAGTGGTTTGGTTTTTTTTTTTTTAATTTAAGATGTATTTCTTCAAATGTTATTAGGAATAAGCTTGTCAGAAAGAATAAGAGACCGAGGCAGACATCTTGCAACAAGTGGATTGTACATGTGTTACCTCGTTAATGCAAAGAACACATATGCATAGCTCATTCCTCCCCACAAACACCCGTGCTTAGCCACATTTTATTGATTTGAAAAAGAAACAAATTATAATGCAAACTATCCTCAAATATATTACATATTCAAAGTTAAGCAAATCGAGACTCCAAAAGGGAACATATTAAGACATTTTTTTATCGTATGAGATTAAAAAGAGGATGACATGAATTTTGTACCAGAATCCTGAGGGCTCTGAATAATTATGGAAAATTATATGAAGATAATGCATATATGATTCAGACTTGCCACAAATTCTTATATTTATATGGACCCTAGGGCATTTGCAAGTCTTGGCAATATGAGCCAATATTATTCCAAAGTATTTATTGATAATCTGTTAGGTACCATCTCTCTCCTCTTGTTAACTTTGGGATCTGTTGTGACTAAATCACATTATTTAATTCAGGGTGCATAAAAAAAAAAGTGTGTTTTGAGAACCAAGTGAATATGTAGGACTCATCACGCTTTAGTGAGAAAGATCAGCAAAAAGAAAACTCCATGAATTTTATAAACATTATTGTTTTTAACCTAAATAATAAAGGAATGAATTAGACATAACAGAATTAGCCTTGACGCAAAGCCACACATTCAGGAAAGCCTTAGTAAGTAATGCTTTCTTTTCTTGATTATCAAATAAAGGAAGGATTGATGAGGTTCAGCCCCACACAGCTTTTGAGAAGAGACGATGGATATGTTCTAGAAATTACATGCTTACATGGGAATTGGCATATGTTATATTTGCTTGACATGGGAAGAATCACTTTTATGGTTTGAGCTGGATGAAAACTCAGAAATAGTTCTGTTCCATGCATAAAATACATGTTGACACTGTGATGTTGACATAATTATTAATCCATGTGTAAGTGTGAGTGTGTGTGAGTGTGTGTGTGTGTTTGTGCATGCGTGCATGCATGCCTGTAAATGCTATTGGAACCTGTGTGGAAGTCAAGGGGCAACCTTAGATTGTCAGTTCTTGACTTCCACTTTCTTTTTATTAATTATTTTATTTATTTCCATTTCAAATGTTACCCCTCTTCCTAGTCCCTCCTTCATGAGCCCCCAACCAAATCCCTTCACCTCTAAGAGGGTGCTCGTCTGAACACCCACCACACCTCTCTAGCATCGCGTTCTCTGTGGCATCGAATCTCCACAGGACCAAGCACATCCTCCCTGATAGAGGCCAGACAAGGCAGTCCTCAATTACATATATAGCAGGAGGCCAAGAATCAGCCCATATATGCCCTTAGGTTGGTGGCTTGGCTTCTGGGAACTTGGAGGAGTCCAGTTTAATTGATACTGTTGTTCTTTCTATGGGATTAGGATTCCGTTGAGCTCCTTCAGCCCTTCCCCTAACTCTTCCATTGGGGTCCCTGGGCTCAGTGCAATGGTTGACTGTTAAGTATCTGCATTTGTATTGGACAAATATCAGTAAAGCCTCACAGAAGACAGCCATGCCAGTCTCCTGTCTGCAAGCGTATCTTGGCATCAGCAAAAGTGTTGGAGTTTGGTGTCTGCGCATGAGACAGATCCCAATTTGTGTGTGTGGGTCATCTCTGGATGACCTTTCCTTCAGTTTTTGCTCCAATTTTTGTCCCTGCATTTCCTTTAAACAAGAACAATTCTGGGTCAAAAAATTGGATTGTTGGGTGGCCCCATCCCTCCTCTGGAGCCCTGTCTATCTACTGGAAGTGGTCTCTTCAAATTCTGTCTTCCCACTGCTGTGAATTTTGGCTAGGGTCATCCCTATTGGTCCTGGGATCCTCTCACATCCTGGTGTCTGGGATTTTTGAGTGGTTCCCCTCTTCCCAGCTTCCACCCCATTCTACTGCATATTTCCATTCATTCTCCTAATCCTCTTGACTTCTACTCTGTCTATCCCCATACCTGCTCTTGCTCCCTTTTTTTCCCTCCATTTCCCAACTCCCACTTCAGTGGGATTGAAACATATATACTTGGGCCTTCCTTCTTGTTAAGCTTCATATGGTCTGAATTGTATCATGGGTATTCTGAACTTTTTGGCTAATATCCACTTCTCAATGAGTACATACTATGCATGTTCTTTGGGTATGGGTTACTTCACTCAAAATGGTATTTTTTAGCTCCATCCATTTGCCTGCAAAATTTGTGACGTCCTCCTTCTTAATAGCTGAGTAATATTCCATTGTCTAAATGTCCCATACTTTCTGTATCCATTCTTCTTTTGAGGGACATCTGAGTTATTCCAGCTTCTGGCCACTATAAATAAGGCTGCTATGAATATAGTAGAGCACTTCTCCTTGTGATAAACTGGAGCATCTTTTGGATTTATGCTCAGGAGTGGTATATCTGGGTCTTCAGATAGAACTGTTTTCAATTTTCTGAGGAACCAGCAGATTGATTTCCAGAGTGATTGTACCAGTTTGCAATCCCACCAGCCTTGGAAGAGTGTTCTTCTTTCTCCATATCCTTGCCAGCATCTGAGTATTTTGTAGTCTGAGTATTTTTGCCTCAATATTCATAAGTAAAATTGGTCTGAAGTTTTTTCCTTTTCTTCTTCTTCTTCTCTCTTCTCTTCTTCTTCTTCTTCTTCTTCTTCTTCTTCTTCTTCTTCTTCTTCTTCTCTCTCTCTCTCTCTCTCTCTCTCTCTCTCTCTCTCTCTCTCTCTCTCTCTCTCAATCTCTCAATCTCTCAATCTATCTATCTCTTTCATTTTTTCTTTTTTGGTATGGTGTTAGAGGAGCCTGGGAAGATTTTGAGGGAGAACATGAATGTATAGAAATGGTGTAAATAGAGTACTCTGTATGAAATAGTATAAAAATGTACTAATAAAAGTATCAGTTCCAAGAAAAACACAGCTTACAATGCTAACACAAAAAAATCCAGTGACTGATTTTTTAAAAAATGAATTTGCATGCATCAAAACATCAGGCCAATGATTTAATATCAATTTTAAAGTTTTGTTTTCTTGATTCATAAATGAGCCCATATTACCTATAATGTATGAACTTACTGTGATGTACAAAGTCTTCCAGAAAAGTTAAAAAGAATGAGCCTATTATCATTTTTTTGTGATGGCTATATAATTGTGTTAGTAAAGAGAGAGTAGGATGATGTAATCATTCTCAGTCATGATCACTGACAGCAGACATGAGTTTGATCAGAAAACATTTCAGACCAAGTGTGCAATCCATGCCCTAAATAGCAGCACTCCATAGGTAGAGGTAGACCTGATAGTTCTCTATGAGTTCAATGCCTGTTGGTCTACCTAATCATCAAAGAGAATGATATGCAAAATTAAGAATGGAGTTCTCTAATAATAATAATAAATAAGCAATATAATATAAGATATGACATGGTATTATCTAGAGCCTTCCCCTTACAAAACTTGACTACACAATTGTGTTTTAAGATATATGTATGAAATATTCCACATTGAGAAGTATAGAGATGAGTCCCACTGAAATCAAATTATATCAACTCATTTTATAAGAATATTATTAAAGAGAGCACACATGGATGCCTTGCTAGTTTTAAGATGCTGTTGTGGAGCCCATATTATTTTATTTCTTTATTATTACCTTATAAAGGCATTTCCTATTCAATGCCTAGAATCATTTTTTGGATGAAATAATTTCTTGGACTCTATAGTTAAGTCTTCATATATTTTCTCACATTACAGGTACGGTCTTAGATATTTTCAGCAAATATACATTTTTACAAGAGTCATAATAGCTTAAAATATCTCTATATGGAATTTAAAAATTATAAAGTCCACCTGAGAAAGTAGGTAAATTAAGAATATGGGATGATCATGGAGATAAGTGAGATTATACAGGATACACTGATTCAGCCTCTATCTTCATTCAGCTCCTTTATACATTATTGACCTGTTTCCTTAGAGAATGTTGCAATTTGAGGAACCAGACACATTAATTTAAAAGGTGAAGAATTTTATGACTATATTTAAATTTTACTTTCATACATTGATTTTGATGACAGAATACAAAATGCAAATCTCAGTAAACATTCCAAATTGTTGTTTTATATATATCAAAACACGAGCCGGAAGATTTAAGTAACCTAATAAATTTAAATTTAAGCAAATTTAAATTCACTGGTGATTCCACGTTGATTATCTCTGCTGCCTGCAGCTTTATTTCATTTTTCAATAAAGAATGAAGAAGAAATATCTCAGGCTTCAGTGTAGTTATTTGGGTTTTATGTTTGTGGTGTTTAGCAAGACTAGTAAAACATTTCCAGAAAGAAAAACTTTTTTTCTCCGATGTAACTGGGTGCTCTCCTAGCAGGTCAGGAATACATTGAAAACAATATAGAAACTTTAACATATCTGCTCGTTTTATTCTAGAATATATTATCAGTTCATGGCAATGTAAGTACTAGGTGGTGTAGGTCTTCATTATAGCTGTAGCTCTGATCCAGACCACTGGTCATGAATATTAGAGATAAATATCTCTCAATCTAGACCTTCACCTAGTGTAGAGGATTTTCAGACAGTTAGTAGAGATACAGTTCTGCAGCTTCCTTCACATGGATGCTTTACTTCAGAAATGCCCAGACAGTCACACTTGCTCAACTTATTCTTAAGAAAAGTACTCTGCATTTGTTGACAAAATGCTGATTAGGAAGAGTCTCATCCCCTATAACAGTATCAGATAGGTTTCTATCCATTGTTGTCCCGTTTGGAGACAAAGTAAATGTGAATTCAGACAAATCATCTTTCTCAGCTTGAATTAATTATGTCAAAACATTTCATAAGCTCTTTAACTGCATTATAATTAATATCACACATGATGCAAGTTAAACTGTGTGTGTACTAATCAAGTAAAAGGATTTACACTTTAGTATGATACTCTCTGACTTATTACCATATTTACTATTTAAGATGAACTTTGTGGCAGCAAGAAATAAGTAGAATTTGCCAAGATGATACTTTTATTGAAATATGCTTTCTTCACATCACATCTTCAATGTGATTGAATAGTATAAAAAACAAAAACCAGAGAATTTCAGCAATGCTTGTTTGTGACTAAGAAGATGTTTGCTAATATACTTTTTAGAAGAAATATATATTAAGCATGTCTAGCAAAAATAATTGCACACTGTTTATACATGTAAAGAATAGTACTAATGTTCAATACATTAGTCTAAAAATACTTTTGAAAAACACTCTATGACTCATTTTATCAGTAATTTCTGAGAAAAATAAGTATGCTTTTTGATCTAAGAATGACATTAGCTTCATTAATATGCCCATCTATTTTTTCACAAAATACTAATGATTAACTTAGGAGGCTAAATTTTATGATCTCTTTAATATTTATAGTGAATTTTCTGGTGGTATAATTGTCAAGAATTATTTGCTTGCCATATAAAGATTATTAGGCATTTAAAATATTTAATAGAAAAGGAAAAAACAAAATGGTTATTTTGTCATTTTGAAGACACATTTACATAAAACTATTTCATATGAAAATATTTAACAGAAATTAAAATTATGAAAATATTATTTGAAAACTGGTGATTCAAACAAAACCTGATTATGTAAAAACTTTGAAAATGCAATGGAGAAAACATTGAAGATATGAGAAAATATCTAGATCATGTGTTTTGGGCCAACATGTAAGAGAACCTTTTTCTCTAAGCTCAAAGATTCCTCACTATTTTTAGGTTGATGCAATATTGAATATGCCAAATTAAATAATTTATGTTTTTTTGTGTTTATGATAAAGGTCCTTTATTATGGAATAAAATAAGAGGTCTTCCTTTCACTAAATGATCTCCATCACTATTTTCATGAAGTAGGGTATCCATCAGGCCACCTCTTTCAATAGTGTATGCAATAGCAGAATAAGAAATTGTATTGTCATCAATGTAGTTAGTGGCACATATAAATCGAATAAAGGGGCTTATTGTCTATGCCTGCCCATGTTTAAAAGGGAGTCTGTCATTTAAACCGTGTCTCCATGATATTTACAGATACCCTTCTTTTGTGATTTTTAGAGATTCTGTTCATGATGTTGTTGTTTTCTGTTTTCATAGTTATGATATATACTCACAACACCAACCAACAAAAAAAAAAAAAAAAAAAAAAACATACAAACTTCTTGGTGTCCTCTATCTCTTTAAATGCTTTTCTTGAATATATGTTCTAGCTATGACTTACCCAAAATGCATAAACAGATCACAGGAGACAGAACACAGTAATTTAGAACTACAACAACCAAGGAGAGGGCTGGAAAGGTAATTCTTTTTCCTAGTTCTTGCTGGATATTTTTCTCAAATGTTTAATGAAGTTCTTTATGCCACAGAATCATTAAAGAATGACAGGATGTCTTCTATAAAAATTATCTTTATTTTTCTCAAACTTAGACAATATTGAAGAGGCAATTTTATGAATTATTATCTCCTAAAATGAGCAGTTCTATGAAGAAATGAACATGAGAGTCTTATAATTTTATGAGTAATGTTTAATGAGAAGCATAGTATTCAATAATGAGCTGAAAGAATACAATTTTGCAGGTAGATAATTTGTAGTTTAATACATTGATATTGTGTGACTAACTCAATTATTTTGGTTGATCTTTATTTATAAATGAAAATAGTGGACTTGCATGATTCAAATGCAATATGTGTACGAACATGCTAGTGCTGTATTTGCCATAAATGTGATAAAATATTACTCTTATTAGCAGATTTTTATCTATTTTAGTGATTGAAAATATCCATGATTAAAAAGCATAGTGTAAGATTAATGACAAATTGTCCATAAAGTGTGCCTGATGCTTATTATAGGTACGATAAATTCCATGTATTTTTTTCACCCATTATTTGATGAGTATCATGATGTAAATGTGACAATGATAGAAAGAGGCACAATTCCCTAGGAAAATAATACTCTGTGGTTTTTTTTCCAATAATTTACTGCAACCACAGTGCCTCTACAGAACCCATCAACAAATACTGAAGATTCATACGTAGGCAAGATATCCTTTTGTCCTCTACCTCACTGGAAGTTAAAGGAAAATAGATATGAATGATTCTTACACTACCTTGGAGAGGATTATATCCCAGAGGCTTCCAATTTTTGTTCACGATTAATCAGCATTAGGCTTGGCATCAGACTTAGCAAGCCTTGGCATGAGATTATCTAAAAACAAGGATGGAAAATGAGAGATACACAGTGAGTTTATGAAGTTTAAGTCTTTTAGCGATTTCATATCCTAAACAATTTTCCATCATAGCAGAGACAGCTTCAGGAAAATATAAAGAAGCCACAGAGAGCAAGAGTGAAAGATGATTATTGATATCACCTGTGATTTTAGATGACTTCAGAACATCTCTTCATAATTCAAGCTTCACACGAGGTCACGTTAATCTTGAGTTCTCTTAAGTCTCTTGCCCTCCCTTCTAGCCTGTACTGAATGAGGTCTCCAGGCTCAAGTGAAGTACACAAATCACTTTTGTGTGGTGTCTCTAATTTGGTGAAGTCAGAAGCATTTGTTATACATAGTAAATGACCAGGGTCTATCACCTCTGCTGGCCCTTCTGGAACAAGCTTACACCTCATGAGCTGTCCTGGCCTCACTCCACTCCACTAAGTGAAGCTATAGTTGCTGTGTTTGTCAGCAGGAGGATACCTCCCATGATTAAAAAACAAAAACCCACAAAAACAAAAACAAAGAAACAAACGAAAACCACAAACAGACCATTTAAAGTTGTTTTACTTTTGTTCCAATAATTTCAGAACAGATATCTTCATTTTTCTCGAAATTTACTTACATTCTTGTAAGTATAATGTCGAAGCAAAGGTGTGGCAAATGAAATCATTAACTGCAAAGACTTACAGTTCTTTTTTAAGATTATGAAGCAATCAATTCTAAATTAATGGTATGATTAGAAAACTCTCTCAAGCTTTCATGGACTGCAATACTTCGCCCAGGAAACTTTCCATATAAAGAAACCCCAGCCAGGTCATCAAACTGCGTTCAGACACTCCCTCCTTGACAGCAGGATGCTAAGGTCAGGACCACGTTTGATCTGTTCTTTGCCTTCATATAAAGAGAATACAGTGTCCAAACACATTTACATATGTCCCAAATCCTATTATTGTACAGACAAAGCTGGTTTTAAATAAAATTTCTATTAGACAAAAGTTGAACTACACAGTTTATATTAGTCTAAATATCAATGTCATTCTTTTACTTTTTAAGATACTTCTATTTGGGGTCCATAAATAAAAAGTAAGTATCACACTCACAGCATTTCTAAATGATTCTAAAAGATCTCTGAATGATGACACATCGTGAATCATCTGAACTCGAAATAAGTTTCTAATGTAGATTCAGAGAAATAAATGAGTCTTTTCTGTTATCAGTCATTTAGAAAATTCCATTCAAAATAAGTCTTCTTTATGTAGTTCCCATACCTATCAAATAGATTTAATTTTCTGAAGCCCATTTTAGAATTATTTTATTTCAGAGTTTATGTGAATAGGAAACTTCCCAGGAAGAGTCAGTTTGGAAGTAAGCAGGAAGAAATGGCAAGGAATTGGGTTCTTTGGACACTGTACTTTGGAGAGCAGTAGGAATGCACATGCTTCGTGAAGCTATTCTCAGTATCCACTTGACCTAGAATAGTCACAAGCTAGAAAAGAAGAGAGTAGCCTTTTGGCCTGGGGCGGGCCCGTTGCTGGTCTGCTCCTGTGGAAACACCGGATCCTGAGACATACTAGAGCGACCCACTGCACACAGAGCAGAGGGTAAGTCACTTTGCCCACTACCCCAAATCCCAGAGTTACAACCGGGAGCCAGGAGGGGCTTAAGGAACTAGCAGGCACCCAAAGCCCGCCCCTCTAGACTATAACTTCCCTTGCGCCCGGACCCTGCTCCTTTGACCTGGGGTAGGCCCATTGCTGGTCTGCTCCTGTGGAAACACAGGATCCTGAGACATCCTAGAGGGACCCACTGCACACAGAGCAGAGGGTAAGTCACCTTGCCCACTACCCCAAACCCCAGAGTTACAACCAGGAGCCAGGTGGGGCTTAAGGAACTAGCAGGCACCCAGAGCCCTCCCCTCCGGACTATAACTTCCCTTGCGCCCGGACCCTGCTCCTTTGGCCTGGGGTGGGCCCGTTGCTGGTCTGCTCCTGTGGAAACACAGGATCCTGAGACATCCTAGAGGGACCCACTGTACACAGAGCAGAGGGTAAGTCACCTTGCCCACTACCCCAAACCCCAGAGTTACAACCGGGAGCCAGGTGGGGCTAAAATCAAAAACTCAGGTGATAGCAGATGCTGGCGAGGATGTGGAGAAAGAGGAACACTCCTCCATTGTTGGTGGGATTGCAAGATGGTGCAACCACTCTGGAAAACAGTCTGGCGGTTCCTCAGAAAATTGGACATATCACTACCTGAGGACCCAGCTATACAACTCCTGGGTATATATCCAGAAGATGCTCTAACACATAACAAGGACATATGCTCCACTATGTTTATAGCAGCTTTATTTATAATAGCCAGAAACTGGAAAGAACCCAGATGCCCTTCAACAGAGGAATGGATACAAAAAATGTGGTAAATTTACACAATGGAATATTACTCAGCTATTAAAAACAATGAATTTGATAAATTCTTATATAAATGGATGGAAGTAGAAAATATCATCCTGAGTGAAGTAACCCAATCACAAAAGAACATACATGGTATTCACTCACTGATTATTGGATTTTAGCCCAGAAGCCTGAAATACCCAAGATTCAACTCACAGACCACATAAAGCTCATGAAGAATGATGACCAAGTAGGGGGGGCTTCAGTCCTTCTTAGAAGGAGTAACAAAATACTCAAGGGTGCAAATATGGAGACACAGTGCAGGACAGAAACTGAAGGAGAGACAGACCATTCCACCTGGATATCCATCCTATGTGCAGTCACCAAAAGTAGAGGTTGATGTGGATGTCAGGATGTACATGCTGACAGGAGCCTGATATAGCTGTCTCCTTAGAAGTCTGCAAGAGTCTGACATACTCAGAGGCAGAAGCTCACAGCTAACCATTAAACTGATCACGGGGTTCCTAATGGAGAAGATAGAGTGAAGGCTGAAGGAGTTGAGAGGATTCGCGACACCATGAGGAAAGCAACAATCCCAACCAACCAGAGCCCCCGGGTCTAAACCACCAGCCTGGGAGCGCTTAGGGAGGGACCCATGGCTCCAGCTATATATGCAAGGGAGCTATATATAAGTGGGAGAAGAGATCCTTGGTCCCATGAAGGCTGGACATGGGGGGGCATATTCGAGGGTGGGGAGGTGAGGTACGGGGGAGGGTGGGTGGGGGTACATCAACGTGGAGGCAGGAGGATGGGGGAAGGGATAGTTAGTTCCTGGGAGGGAGGGGGGAAATGGGGTAAGGAGGGAATATCTGAACTGTAAAAAAATTTCCAATAAAAAATAAATAAATAAATAAATAAAAGAAAATATCCAATAAAAAATTATCTGTCTAAAAAAAAAAGAAAAGAAAAGAAGAGAGTAATATGCTTTAGAGCATAATTCATAAATACACAAGATAACTGTAGTTATTTATTTAGTGTGTTAAAATAGAAGCATATAATAACATCATAATTATAGCTGTCTTAAAATTTCAATCCATTCTGTATCTTATGCATAAAATTAAAAAAATAGAATTCTTTTGTAGGACTAAATTATATTTCATGATCACAACTTTGACCCACTGAATCTTACAGTCTCATTCTTCATATCTATCAGGTGGTTTATTCTCCTAAGAAAAATATACTGCTTACCTCTGTGAATGTGTCTGTGATATTTCTCATCCTGTAAATGCTCACTCAAGCCTGTCCAGTTTGAATAGTAGTTCAGTATATTTTTTTGATCAGATCATTGAGAACTATTCATAAAGGCATCAATAAAGACATTTCCCCCTTGAAATTTTACAACCCACCCACTCACTATCTCTTTGCCTTCAAAGTGAATAGTGTTCTGTCTTGTGACATTTTGTATTTCATTATTAACAATTATTATATATGACATATATAATTTTTCTTCCACACTTTCACAATTATATTAAAAATAAAGATAGGAGCCTTAGTATTTTTAAATATTAATGAGAAGAACTGCATGCTGTCACTTATTTATTTAGTTACTTATTTATTTATTCACTTATTTATTTATTTATTTATTCATTTATTTTTGATGCTTAAGTTTGAAAACAGGGTAACAAGCATTTTAGTCAAGTGCTCTATCACTGAGAGATATATCAGACATTAATCATTTAATTTTAATTGGATAAAATAACTTGAAATTCAATGAAAATTTCAGGGCATCTTCAAAAAATGATCATATAATTTGTATCATTACTGATAGTATCAGAAAATTATCATATGGGATTGGCATGTTGGGTGGTATTATTGTAGATGGATTTGGCAAAGGACAAACATGAGACTAGAATATGATAATATAGCTGACAAATTTCTTTGAGGATAGAAATTGGAAGTAAATAAGCTTCATATCCGTAAAATGGATAACTCATGTCTGAAATATTGAAATGATAAAAATTAAAAGGCTTGATGCCCCAGTGTAGAGGAATGCTAGGGTGGTAAGGTGGGAGTGGGTAGGTGGGGGGGGAAGCACCCTCATAGAAGCATGGTAAGAGAATAGGGGATAGGGGCTTTTCAGAGGGGAAACCAGGAAAAGGGATAACATTTGAAATGTAAATAAATAAAATGTCCAATTAGAAAAAAAGATACAAATATTTTTTTGGGTCTAATGTGAATTTGTTGGTGATATAATTAGGCTAATTCTGTTAAGTGCAGTCGTTATTCTATGAGGCCACTGTTTATGTATCTTTATTTTTCTACTTTGGAGTCAGAGTAAAGGGAACATCTATAGCAAACAAATATAAAGCTACTTTTGTGTTTGAAAGCCTACTGAGTCCACCGTGCTGAATGGAATATCATTTTTCCCAACATATCTTTTTATCGATTATTTGAGAATTTCACACAGTGCACATAGATCAACGTTGATTCCCAGTTCTCCAAGGTCCACCCTCCCACCCTTTGCCTCTGCCTTAAAATATAAAAAATTACAATTTGTGTTGCATCTAAGCATGGTCAAACTTATAGTTCCCAGCCCCCTAGAGGAGTCTGTGTAACTGACTTCTTTCCTATCATCGCTGCTACACTTCAACATCTTTATTATAAATTTTAAGGAATATCTTCAATGTCTTCCCCATCTAGATTGTTTTCACTGGAGGTAAGGGGGTTTTTGCAGCTCTGGAGTAATCAAGACCACTTCAATAGAAGTTTCTCTGCCCATAACAGCCAGCAGCATCATAGATCATTGATTTCCACATGATTTCCATGACTAGAAGTGCTGCAGACATCCACAAGCTCTCCAGTGGCAGTACAAACCACAGCCCTCATGGCCTCTGACATGGATCTTGGGCATCAACATAGCTCCTGGCTGAAGCTCAGATTATAGACATCAACAAGGCCTCTGGTGACAGCAGTGAATTATCTCAAAAACAAGGGCAAATTTAATCTATTATTTGCTTCTGTCAGGGAACTTGTGATTAAAACTTTCACTTTAAAATGATTTATCAGAAAAATAGAGTTAGGAAACTTCAAATCAGATTTTTGTCTCAACTAATAACTGCAAAGATATACATTTGAGCACAATCTTAGCCAGCAATTTCCTCCCAGACTTTATTCTCTTGAATTAATGTAGTGGTAACTTTCCAATTTTTATAAGGGTCAAAAGAAATAGCGTGGAACTTCTGGTTCATGGCTGATTGGACAGCAATTAGTAGTTCTTCAAAATATGTACAGATTCTGTCTCAGGAAATTGAAACTTATAGAAAGACTGTTTCCCTCCTCTTGATGATCGAATGTAAAAGATAACATCAATTTAAATTAGAAGTGTGTATTTTAAGGAGGATTTCATGAACAGATGCAGTGTTTGTAAGGGCATTGTTGGAAAGATAGGATATTAGATAGTCAGTCAAGATAGTCTCACAACTCTAGAGATTGGTAAAGATTACCTTCGTGCTTCATGATGTCTCAGCTGCTTTTTCAAGTGGCATAAAGACCTATTTTCATTTGACTTTTGATTCTATGAACCATTTCTATACCTTTCTAGTAATTTCTACTAGTTTGTTTAAAGTCATGTTTAGTAATATCCGGTCCTCACAGTAGCTCTAGTTTTCATTGCTCTGGCTTGTCTGGGTGGAAGGACCCTCTGCTCATAAATAGAACAGATAGTTCTGCTGTTAACCTCCAGAAACAGACTTACGATGCATCCAAAATGTGTACCACAAATAGTCACTGATTCATTAACTCAATGAAGGGAACAATTATAATTAACCATCACAGTACCATCCTTTGTCAACTTGATACCCTATGACGTCATTTTAAACATAGGGCCATAAAGTCTTTTGTTTATCCCATACTGCAAAATTCATTTAATTTAGATTCAGGGTTTTTCAGTTTTTCAGAAACCCAAGTTCAAAGTCTGTTCTAAGATTCAAGGTAGACCTTAACTGATGCTCTTATAAATTCAATAAACAATACTGACAATGCATAGTGGCACAGCACAATCATAGTCTGAAAGGGAGAAATGAATGTGATGCAGTAGTAAGAATTAGATTACAGCAAGACTAAAATAAAAGCCAAGGAGAAATATTAAAACATTTAAGCTTCAATTCAAGCTCTCAGGACTATGGGAGCACCATGGATACTACAGTGAAGTTTATTTCTTCTCTTATAGCTCCTGGTCTGCTCTTGGGCCAGTCCAGCAGATGTCTGCATTTATTTTAATGACAAATACAGAAAAAAAATCCAAGGTCTTGTAGACTGTTCTGTCTGTTGGAAATCCAGCTGCTCTTGTCCCAGATGTTCAAGTGTCTACACCTTTTTTTTAATTCTATGGTCATTGCTCTACTCACACAGGTAGTGATATTTGTTTCCAGATATTTCCAGAATTTCTTGTTTTATCTAGAAATTCTGCTGTGCCCTTAATTTATAGGCTAGTTATAGGTAAGTATGTTGTTACTGTAATATGCCTTCCAGTCATTGACACAGAAAAATAACTTAACTCAGAGTAGTGTCATGCTGACCACAGACCCTGTTATATCCTGTATGTTATAATCCCAGCACCTGAGTATGAGTTCATTGTGGTTTTTATAATTTTAGCCTTTATAAGCCGACAGAAAAATGTTCAGGGTTGTACGTCAGTTCCCAAATTCCAAACTATGGGCCTGATTGGTCAGTCTTAGTGTGTGTGTTCAATGAACCATCCCTGTCGAATTGATATTGATGTTCATGTGGTTTGTGGTGATACTCCTGAATCCCAACACTTAGAATTTCTTTTACATTCTACATCATTTTCAAAAGCTAAAATTTCAAGTAATACTTATCTCACATGGAATCTGATACTGCCTTGTTTATAGTGGATGTTAATCTATATCAGAAATCAGAAAAAGTCTCTCTGGGGATTTGCATAATCTTTGTGAATGGGATAGACTGTATTTTCCTTCTTCCTATATATTATCTCTAGTTCTTAAAGCTACTAAAGCATATTGTATAATGATACTATCATCAAATTGCATCTGCTGTCTTAAATCAGCAAACTTTCCTTCACCTAATAATTGTTCTTTCGTATTAAAACTTTTAGACCTATTTAGATTTTCCATAATTGCAGCTTCTTCTTACTACCATGTCTGCCACTTTAATTGAGAGCTAGCTTCCAGTTCAGCTGCTTCTAAGTATTTTAAATCTTGGAGGATAATTCTATTTTAGATAGCCTAGGTAGTTAACATCTGTTTCATATAGGGTGAGTAGTTTCCATGAGTTACTACTGATTCTTTAAAATGTTTAAGATCTTGTATTTTAACATGATTCCAGGCTTGTTGTTCATTTTGTAGACTTTTACCATTTCCTGGTATTTGTTCCTGTGTAACTGGGAAAGCTAGTGGGGGTGGCTACCTTTCCTCAAGAGGTGGTGCTATAGGATTATTAGACTGTCTGTCTTAACAGGAAAAGATATATAATGAAAATTGTCTTTTGAGTGGTTTTCTGTGATTCCCTATCTCAGAGGTTCCAGTGTCATTGCTCAGTCTGGGTTCAAGGCTTCCATAGTTTTAAAGTCTCCTGAGTCTCTCTGGGTGTCCAGACAAACTGAAAGAACTGATGCTTCCATTGAAGATGATCTCAAGCACATTCTGCCTCTGTGGCTTTGTCAGATGTTCCTGCTTTCTGCAACTTAGGTGAGATTTCTTTGTTTTCAATCATGTTGTGATTCAGATATAAAAGAAACTTTCATTCATTAAGTGCAATTGTCATCTTGGAGGCTGAGTAAGCTCATCCTTTCTAATTCTTTCTGAACTCTGTCTGCCTGGCTCAAATCAGCTCTTCTGGCTCAAATTCCTCTCCAAGATGACCGATTCAAACTAGATTCTTTCAGCTTCTCACTGAATTGCTCTTTATGACCTTATACTAACTCTAGCAACCTATTCTCATCTTTTGGCTCCTTCTCTTTCTCTCGCTTGCTTTCTCTGCAACTTATAACTATAAAATTGTCCTGCTCCAAGTGCTACTCAACTAGAGACTATTTTCAAACATTGTTGCTTCCTTCTACAAACTAACCTTTAGAATTAATGGTATATATTAAGGGTGTGTCTATACTCCAGCCAGAGGGATTAAAGGTGTATGGCATATCAGCATTTCAGTCAGATCACATAGACCTAGAAGGGCTATGGGTGTGATGTCTTGCAAGAGCAGCTAGGTTGCTGCATTAGAATTCTTCTACATTCATCTTTCTCATACTTTTGTCATCTCCAAGATCCTAGGGACTCAAGCTATAGTTTCACACATTTCTTGCATCATAACAATATTTACCTTATCAATTAGATCATGTTGTAACTCTGTAGTTACTGTATCATAACAATTTCCTTCTACCCTGCAAAATGACAGACTCATTAATATACACCATTTGGTCTTGAATGATGGAATAAACATCCTGTCTTTTTTTTTTTTTTTTTTTTTTTAAAGCCTACAGCACCCGGAATTCCCAGACAGTCTCCCATCCAAGTACTAACCAGGCCCAACCCTACTTAGCTTCCGAGCATCCTGTTTTTATCTTAAGACAGTTCATTAAAGAAAATGCCAATAAATAGTACAATGAGCAATATTCACCCATAGCCACTGTACATCCTTTTTTAGCATTTGCTTTTAATTACCTTTTTTATTTTTTAAATTTCATTTACTGTATTTATTTAGTTTTTAAATTATTTGTTTTATTTATTTACATCCGAAATGTTGTCCCCTCCTGATCCTTCACCCCAAACCCTCCCCTTTACCTCTGTGGAGGGGTTCCCCCTTATCCCCTTTATCCTCCTTCCTGGAGGCATCTAGTCTATACAGGATTAAGCAAATCTTCTCCCACTGTGGCCAGAAAAGGTAGGCCTTCCATCATTAAGTTTTAATCAGTGTTACTGGAAAAAATTAAATGGATGTGCTTAAGGTAATATGTGCTAAAATCAGAATTCTAGGTTTCAAACTCTTTGTAATCTATCTTCGTGAATAGTGATATTGTCTACATATAATCTTCCTAATGTTTGTTCTCTAATTGACAAGTCTTTATTATTCAGAGTCTAGCTATAGGCACTTGAATGAAAGTTCACCTAGAGGATTCTGTGTGTTCCCTGCCCCACCTCTCCTTCTCTGTATTATCCTTTGTTGACACTCATTTAATATTTTAAATTGTTTCTTTACATCTCTTCCTCCCATTGAATTGTGAGTTCTTATGCTCAAGCTCCATTATGCCTTTCTTATTTAATATCCTCCTTGCCTGACAAATGAGAAGCATATTACAAATATTTCCTAATTGAATTTCATTATATTATATTGAAGTCAATATCATATTCCTATAACATACCAGTAGGCACATTTTCACTTAAATGGCTGCATGAAATAATGTTTCTCAATATCTCTCACAATTATAGATGTTGTTTAAAATGAAAGGCTTTATTCCACCCCCTCCCAACATGCAGAATGAAACAAAACCAGAGCGTCTATGTAAATGTATTTATCTCTGAAAATAAAATTTAAATATATATCTCGTTATAAACTGTGACATTTCCAATGTACTCAATATCAATTATTTCTTTGTTTTATCAAACCTTTCAGAACATAAATTATGCCATTATTTATATTTTATAAATTTTCTTTTTAACTTTTATAATTTTCCTATAAACTTTTATAAATTTCCCTTTAAACTGACTCATCTTTTCAGTCAAATAAGTATCTGTTGCTTGCCTTGTCTATATTTATCTTCTGTCCCATAAACACAGAAGATTCATTTTCCTGGTAATACTCTAAAAGGATCATTTTCCTTATCTGCAATAGGATAGTTAAGCGATAGTAAGCAGGTGCATATGATTTAGATGCATTTATTTTTATTTTATATGTATGCATATTTTTCAGCATGTGTGTAAGCACACCATATTCATGTAGTACCTGCAGGGCCCAGAAGAAGATATTCGATCCTCTGAACCTGAACTACAAATAGTTGTCAATCACCGTTTATGTGGTAAGTGTTGAACCCAGGTTCATCAGAAGAACAGAAAGTGTTTTCAACTATTGAACCATCACTCCTGCCTGCCTCATTTATACTGTATTTTTAAAAGATATTTGTCTATTTTTCAATATCTTCAGCATTATTTATCTTAACTTCTTGTAGACTTCCTTACTAACATATTTAAAAGCATTTATTTAGATATTACCAATTTATAATAAACATGAAATAATTAAACTGTACAATTTGACATGCTGTATGCCAAACAATCCAAAAGTCCACTCATAATAATGAATGCATTTAGTCCTGTACCTGAAACTTCCACATCCCACTTTCAGTCTCTTCCTGTGGATTTCTTTGTCCCCTCCTTTTTCTCAGATAACCAGTGAGCTGATTTCTCTTATGCATATTAGTTTGCACCTTCTAATATTTTCTATTTCTAAGCTCTTCTCCCTACACTACTTCTTTTATCCAACATAATTATTTTGAGATTTACAATTGCTACATGTGGCAGAAATCTATCTTTATACTTTGTTGCAGGGATACGTGCCTGTACTCATATACTACGTAATTCTGTTCAATCACAGATTGATGGACATTCAGATCATTTTAAATTTGAGCCTATTATAATGAAACAAATATCTGAATGTAATTTTTAAGAATGTATGATAATTCCATGGGGATATAGTTTTGATCATAAAACGTCAAATGTGTGAGATACATTTAAGTTAAAAGTTTAAAACTTGAAGACAACACATACTTTGGTCATAGGACATAGAAAAATCAGGTTGGTGATACCAGAGATTCCTTCTTGTGGGCTAACTTTATAGGAGTAGAAAGTCCTACACAGGCTGTTGGAGGTTGGGAGAAATCATCAATAGACTTAACCAGGTGTAAAATACAGTAATGACCTGCATGGAAAGAGATGTCCCTGGTTACATTAATGGCATTGATTTTATAGGAGTGAGCAAATGCTTTCTGAATGGAGTTAAGGTCTATTCCACAAGAGAAATCACATTTCTTATAGTGTAAATCTGGCAAAGAACCCACGGTTGTAGAACTCACAGGTCCTAGGATTGAAACTGCTACTATTACTTTTCAAAAATGGATATAGTGTCAAACTGTTTTCTAAATTTTATATTCATTCCTGAAGATTTGTACAGTTGTCAGAACTCATCAGAAAAGTGTCTTTGTGCTGTGGGTGATGGTTAGTGCAGAAACTCACAAGTGGACAGAGTCCAGAGAAATAAGTATCATTTCTCCAAGGCTCAGGGACTATGGCAGAAGGTGCAGCAAAATTATAAGAGTCAGAGTTCAGAGAGGACTAGACTGATGAGTGCCTTTAGGACATGGAAGATGATTGCTACACTTGTGAATTACCAGCAGCTTCGGCTACCTGCACAAGATCTATAGGTTTATCATTATAACATAGTGTGGAGGGATTACAAGTTCCTGACCTATACTTTAAAGTTATTGATTGTCAACAACTTCTGTGGAAGGACAATGTTCTTTAAGGGTATGGCCACTAATAAGACTATGCTCCAATGCATGGTGCCACACCCAAGAGTATATAGGCAGAATGAATTAGATAATATTTTTTAAAAGAGAGAAATGAGGTATGAGTGGTGATGATATGGAGGGTGTATCTTGGAGAAGTTAGAGGGAGGAGATGATTTTTATAAAAATACATTGTAAGAAATTCTCAAAAAATAATAAAAGCATTGTATTATAACTTTTAAAAAGTATTTATCTAGTAAATAAATTAATAGGAAAGTGAAAAACAAACATAATAAAGAAAATTTACAGTAGATAGGCACTCCATTGTTGTAAATACAGTTAGCAGTTGCTATGCTATTAGGTCAACAATAAAGACAATTGGGACTCACGTTCTGAAAGTGTGGAAGTGGCAGAGAAAGACACTGTCACTTCCATATCTACTTTCGTAGATGACATGCCACAAGGGAATGAAAGCTGCTAACACTTGGTCGAGGGCTTGGAAATTTCTACCAAATTTCCAGAAGTAATAGAATAAGTCTTACAAGAAAGTTCTTAGAATACAATTGAATTGTGCGCTTCTGCATATGAAATAATTATTCTATCAATTTAAATTCCTCTAACTATATTTACTACTTTATAGATTACAGGCATTCTGTTTCCTAGACCATACTAGAATTTAAAAAGCTGCCTGTCACTGAAATGTACTGAGTGAAAGTAAAGGAAATGGTCATAGTCACTGGATAGTCTCTTTTTCAAAGACACACTAATTCTCACAATTCTGAGGTTGTCTCAGGTACCTATTTTCTTTTTGTGTGTGTGTTTGTTTTGTTTTGTTTTGTTTTTTGTGCACTAAATGTCCTCTACCATAAATAATGGTGTATAATAATAAAAAAGAAACTTTCAATAGTATTTCACTTTGTGGGTTTGGGGTTTCATTTATTGATTCATTTGATATCTTTCCTTTTGAATGTTGTAATTGTTTCCTCTTTAATGAGTAGTAAGACCTAAGAACAGTAAATTAAAAGTAGTAACCTAGTATGTATACTCAATGGGTTTAAGCTTAATGTATAATAATTATAATAATGAGAAATAAGCTTGAAGGTAATTGGTATGATACGGACATAACTCAATCTTGATCTGCATGGAACATCGTACATCTAAAGAAATGTGTAATGGAGAAAATATTCATGGAAAAGTTTAAGCAAACTCCTGTGTATAAAGATGCAGCAGGCAAAGAAATGAATTTGTAGTACTGCTAGATACCATAATCAAAACTTGTTCTTGCTTCCTGATCAGTTTATTTTAAAATAAGTTGAATCAGTAAACCCTACCGAAAATGTACAGTGAGCTTTAATCTGTTTTTCAAATTGGGTAGCAAAATGTGTATGTATTAGCATGGTTAATGAACCATAAAACACATTCGTTGTTTTATTCAAAGATGCTTCTGCTAAAAAAATCTTGTTATCTGTATCTGCAGATATAACTAAAGGGCTGAATACAAATCGACATTGCTTTTTAAATCATGTAGACTAAGAATAATTTCCTAAGTAAGGAAAAGCAAACCTCTTTGGCACAAGACATTGATAGTGGTATTATGCCATCTCAAATATCACATGATTGTTTGAAATGGTGATGCACTTTAAAGACAAAGCCTCTTTTTTGTTTGTTTGTTTTTTGTTTTTTTCAAGACAGGGTTTCTCTTTATAGTCCTGGCTGTCCTGGAACTCACTCTGTAGACCAGACTGGCCTCAAACTTAGAAATCCGCCTGCCTCTGCCTCCCAAGTGCTGGGATTAAAGGCGTGCACCACCACTGCCCATGATGCACTTTAAAGACTCAGTTTTTCCAAAACTTACTAAATAAAAGACTTCCAGCCCAGGGGCTTGGCTAGACTTCTTTCAGATGCCATTCCCTGTATAATCCAGCCATTTGGATTAATTAGCCTTTCTGTCTACTTCTTACCTTCCTGGTTTCTTAGCCAGGGCCATCTTGGTGGGCAACCCTCTCTACTGTCCCTTTTCCCCTCTCCTCTCCTCTCGCCTCACATCGCCCAGCTCAGTCTGCCCAGTTCATCTTTGACTCTACTCGATGTACCTGCCTCTGACTATGCTCTCCCTTTTATCTGCAATAAACTTTCTCCTCCAACACAAAAGGAAAAAAAAAAAAAACCTTACAGAGAGATTCATTGTAATTTAATAGACTACCACTGCTTCTTGGACTGTTACTATTTACCGAATGGATAAATCTATCTTGTCATTTACTAGTGATAATGTAGCATTGATCAGGGTCTGGGGTTTGCTTTATTCACATTCCTTTATCTAACAGCATTTTCCATTTGCCACATTCCATTTCACTTCAACTTCATTCGTCACGAATGTATTTTGCCTCTAGGCTTATGTTTCTATCTTAGTCACAAATATTACTCTAAAATAATAGGGCCAAGGCCAGTGAGTAGTACATGTAGAGTAACAAATGATACTGGTTTATTCAAGACTGACCAGTTTTCACAGACGCATGACTATAATAATTCGGGGGGGGGGGCATTCAGCAAATAAACTAAGGCTACAACAGGCAAATTAGGAAATATTTTGTCATTCCAAACAAATTTTTCAATAGTAAAATTCTGCCACTTCTCTTTCAACATTTCTTTCTTTTCTTGAATGGACAAAATATACCCCCTACTCCTTATATCATACAGACAATTTGTGTTTCTGGAATCCTCTTACTCTACATGATTTAGTATATCAATATGTAAACAGTTGTATTTTCCCTGAGCATTTGTACAGAGTGGTAGATGGTTGTTCCATTAGTCAGTTTTGCCAGTGCAAATAGAAAAACAGTTCCAAGTTTATATCTGAATATTTTAATATATTGAAACCTATAAAGTGATGCTATTCATAACCCACCATAGGAAACACGTGGAACAAACAACATAAAAGTGGGGAAAGCATTGTGTTCAGTTCATACTGTAGAATAATTTATTCAATTAAAATTGTTTTGGATTTGTTTTATTTTTATTTTTACTGTTTTATTTCTATCCATGGCCCAAGAATATTACTTAGATGTTTTACTCTTTCTTAGTTCTAGTAAGTGTTGCAAAGTTTAAACATGACTTTGGTTTTACAGACTACTGTCAAAGATCGAGATTTAAAGAATAGTGTGTTATAGTCATTTAAGTTATGCAATGGAACTGGCTATAGAACTTGTGGAACTCAGTAACAAAAGAATAGTACATGACCTCATCTAAAATCACCAGAGATACTTCTCCCTTTTTCCCTTGTCTGTTTGATGCATGTCTGAATATATAAAATTTGTATCCAATGTCACACAACCTCAGAAAATGCAAACTTCTATGGGTGTCTATGGGCCTATTCTTGGACAGTTTATGTAAATATACCTTGCCTTAAACATCTCTATAGCCATATCTAGGTTCCCTCTAAGTGTAAAGATGGTCAAAGAACAGTAGTAATCCAAATCTTTGGAACCTGTCCAGAGAAGACAGGTATACACCAACAGCAAATCAAAATGGGTTCTTCTGAGAGCATTTTGGGTTTGTCCACAATTTCCATCTCTGCGGGAATCTCTGTTTCTACTCTAAAACACATAATATAGAAGAAAAAAATGACGTCTGCACGTGGTCTACTAACACCTAGTGCTGCAACTGTGATATGCACATGCATGCACAAAATTAATAAGTCAAATTTTAATAAAAATATAGCATGTACCCCCCGCTGACTTGAAGAGAAGGCAAATGTCTCAATGGCATAAGTGGTTTAAGAATTGACACATTCGTGGGTGGGGAGGTGGGAGTGGGAGGGTTGGTGAGGGCATATCCTCATAGAAGCAGGAGGAGGGGGAATGGGATGGGGGTTCCTGGGTTGGGGGAAATGGGGAAAAAGGATCACAACTGAAATGTAAATAAAATATCCAATAAAAATAGGAAAAAAAATTGACACATAATATCCAATCAACAAGAGAGTATCTTGACTACTACTGTGCTATGTGCTAGGTCTCCTGTCTTCAGCAACTGAGACTGCAAGGATATATTTGTTAATTTTATATCACCATATAAAAACCCATAACAAAATGAATGGCTTGAATCTTTGCCCTATAAGAACTTGCATTTTTCAAGAGTTAGAAGACTCAGTCTCTCCTTTGTTCAAACTGCCCATAGCTTCCATGAAAGCTTCAGAAGACGCTATGATCCTATACCAGGTTTCATATTCTCTTTAAAATTCATCCAAAATGTTGGCAGAATCTAACTCCTTGCAAATGTAGAATTAACTCTTATCTTCCATTGACAGAGTACCATTTTTCTGATGCATCATCTCCCTCTTTAAGGACTAAAATGATTAACTACTGTGATGGTTAATTTGTCACTAACAGATGAACTTACCATGGTGTGCTACACACTATCTAGTAGATTTCATTTGTTTAGCAGACACTTCATACATAGGACAATTTTAATTATTTTACTTGGACACATTTTGGGAAAAAATATATTTTACAGATTATACTTTAAAGAACCCAATATCCACATGCTTATGCTAGTCAGTTCTCTTTTGTTTTAAGAGATTTATTTTTTACAGGCATCTGTTTGCTGGTCCAGTGTGCAGACATTCCTTTAGTTACAGTGTGTTGTAAATGTGTCCAAAGATTTGCAAATCACACATTAATTCAATGCAATTACATATATACAACTTGTCAACAAAGATAAATATAAGTGAAACAACAGTTAAGTCACCTTTTAATAGAGTCATTTGATAGAGTATCTTTACAGTAACCAAAATAATTTTTATCTTCTACCTATAGCTCTATATGATTTTATAATATTTAGTTAGTTGTTAGTTTTTGAGACATGGTTCCTCTGTGTAGCACTGGCTGTCCTGGAACTCACTTTGTAAACCAGGCTGGCCTTGAACTCAGAGATCTACTTGACTCTGTCTTCCAAGTGCTTGGACTAAAGTTTTGTACCACCATTGCCTTTAACTATGACTTCATGAATTTTTAAACATGAATTATATTTTAAGAAATTTTTGGCAGATTCATGTATATTTATGAATTATATATGTGATATATATTCATATATATATGTATATTTGTATTTTAGTCAGATAGTTTCATAATAAACAATAATAATAGTTCAATGATATATATGTAGGTATATAATTTATTTGTATTTTAGGCAGATAGTTTACTAAGAAGCAATAATATAAAAATAAATTATTTTTAATTATACATTAATAATACCAGAATTAAGAAAATTGATAAAACAAAATATATAGTACATCCATTGTTAACAAGAAAATATTTTTTGTAATTTAGTATGACTAAGAATTTTACCCCCTCATTTATGTTAAGACCTCACCTTTCTCTGAAACAACTTAGAGTAAATAGAAAAGTAACCCATACTTCCATATAATTGGGAAACAGTCTATATTTCACAATGTCATATATATGTGTATAATTTATAACATTCTATCCTAAAATGTTTATGTGATTGAAAAGGTTGAGTTAAAATTAAGATATTTATGTGCATAAAATATAAAAACATGAATATATACCATACAAATATATACATGTGTATGCATAAAACATTTTTTAGAAGTTTAAAGGATTATCGGAGATGATTGGCAAATTAAAAGCTAATTGCTCAAAATACATTTTCACATTGAAAAAAATATTCTGAAACTAAATCTTAGGTGTAATTAAACCTTATAAATGTAGTTCAAAGCGTAACATCTTAATGCAAGGCTGAGCAGTTGGATAATGTTCTACCATTGAAATACTTCCCAGTGTCTAACTTGGGAAGCAAAGAGCATATTAACCTTCATACAAAGAGTTTGGAACTCTCACAGAAGCAGAAAGAACATAAGCATTTATGACGTAAGGAACCAGGAAAAACTAGCTGGGATCTGTGATTTCAACTCCTTTCAATACAAGGAGTCTACATTAAAGGTGCAAATAGTGTAAACTTGGGAACATACAACAATGCTTGAAGCATTGAATAGTTACGTTATAAATACATGGCTAGATGGACAGCAGATACTAGATGGAATCAGTTTCTTTTTCATGTTGATAGAGAGCAGTAGTGGTTGTGATCTCATGTACTGAAGTGGGAATAACATGCTAACTGATAGCTCTATAGCTTTCTGGCTTTGTAACTCTAGGACATTTACATAAACTCTGCTTCATGTCTCAGTTGTAGCTTGTGATAAATATACTTTTTCTTAGAAATTAGACTTAAAGTCATAAGGAGAAGAAAACTTTACTGTCTGGCACATGGTAAATATTTAATGAATATTAGTTACAACATTGATAATTTACTGGGGAATGACAAATTACACCCAAATAATGTGTTCAGGGGCTGTAGAGATGTCTCAAAATTAAGAGCATGTCTAGCTCTTACAAACACCCCAAGCTCTGTTCCCAGCACCTGTCTTAGGTTGTTCAAAATCTCCAGTAATTCTAGCTAAAGGAGAACTGATTGCTCTGGCCTCTAAAGGCACCTGCATTGACATGACCATATCCATCCACCCCAACACACCTGTGTTGATTGATAATAATAAACATAAATCTTAACAAACAAAAGTTTTAAACAATGAATGTTTCAAAATTGTTTAAAAAGAGGTAAGAATGTGCTTCTTAAGTAGAGTATTTTCCTTGGATTCCTAGAGGCAGTTCTCAGCATGCACAATTGTATGTAATTGAAAACCACACACACACAGACACACACACACACACATGCACACACACACACATGCTTGCACATCATAGAAAGCATTATTTAAGTTATAATTAGAGTTGATAATTGGGCTGGGTTTACAACCTGAGAAGTTTCATTTTCTCACCCTGGCTCAAGTATCTATCTATAGATGTCTTTAGAAGTTAAAGAGTTTCTGAAAACCAGGTTATTTCTTGAATCCATGTGCACATTGGTAGAGCAAATAACAATGTTTAGATAGTCACATAAAAAAGCTCTAAAACTTCTGAAGGCCTTCAGTGTGATGGGAAATCTTTACTCTCAACTTGGATGTAAGAAATTCTTACAGCCAAGGAGATTTATAAAGCATCTGAAAAAGTAACCAAAGGAGGATCATCTATGATAAATTTGGATGACATCATCTAATATTTTGAGTGTAGAGATATAATAAAGTTGTTAAAGTGGGCCAACATGAAAGCTGTGTTCTACTAAGTATGGAACCTATTGTTCAATTCTGTCTCCTGGGGGGCATCAGATGCCCATTTCTTTGTATTTGAAATAGTCTTCATTCTAAGGACACCTCAGAGCTTTCAGGGTTTCAGTTTTTCAGTGAAAATTCAGCATAGCTTCCTCTGTTGCAAGTCCTCTGACTTCTTGAACTGAGCAATTATCAGATTGTCTAGATCTTTAGTGTGCAAATGTGTCAATAGCTATTTTACTGCACTACTCAATTTGCATTCGTAGAGGTCAGTCTAACAAATCCCCCTTCCTTACTAGTAGTATATCTCTACTCCTCTGAATAACAGTTATGAATACATCTAGTTTTAAACTAAAAAATTCCCACTGCTATAATCATAATTGAAAACATCTTAGAAGATGAAACTATATCCTAGCAATGACAAAACATGCCGTGTCAGTTGGCATAGATTAATCTATTTCTAAAAATTTTCATACTCTCCATATCCTCTCCTAGTATGTTCTTGATGAAAAATATTGAGCTATATATTTGTTCTGGATTTACATCTGTGTATCCAAAAATAGAAGGGAAGAGATACATTTATTGTCCATCAAACAAAATCAATTTAACGTTTCAATGGAACACTTGAAGTGACTCTTGAATTAGATAGCCTATGATTTGGGTGAATCATCAGAGAGGTGTTTTGAAATTGACCTTCATAGTAACATTGACTGAGTTCACAAAGGCCTAGAATATCAGGTCTCCAGGCAGTAAAATGATCCCAATGGGTATAGGCACAGTGTCTAAGCCTGATGACCTGAATTTTAGTTCTGGTGGGTACCTGGTAGAAAGAGACATCCACTCGTGCAAGATGTGTTCTTACCTCCACAGTTAAATGAGGCATGTGCATCCCTACCTACACTCAAAAGAAATAAGTGCAATTAAAATAATCAGGTCTCTTTCTCATTTTGCAATAATCCTTATGCTCTCCGAACATTATAAACTTGGGATTTTAGCAACTTCAAATTCTGCCAAAACAATACATTAATGAATCAAATATACTATTAGGAAATAATTATGTTTTGAATACAAATCCATTCATTTCAGCTTAGTACTTAATTTCTAACATTTCATTCTATCCATCTAATTGCCACTTACATGGAAACTAAGCAAGTATTATTAATTTTCAAAGGAATATTATAGATCTTTTGATGAAATTTGTAATAAAAATGTAGAGTGTGATTTAATAGGGAAATAACTGTCTCTTTAGAGAAACTGAAACTGAAATCAAAATTACTATACAAGCAACATCAAAATACCTCAAGATGATGGATAAAGATGACATTTACAAGGCTTGGTAATGCAGAATAGTAAAGTTTACAGGAGATTAATCTAATATTGGAGACATATCATTTTTCACAGGCTCTGAATCATAATTCAGCTGTCTCCCCCTGACAAGGTCAGAATTTACCATTATGCACTCAAACACTGCAGCGGGAGCAGCTCCGTCACATCCTAAATCAGGTTCTGTGTAATTTCATATATAAAATCTAATTCTGTGGAAAGTATCTGTTCCTAATATATTAAAAAGGAACCAAGAAAAACCTTGGAAACTTTATGCTCAACTATGACAGAAAAAAAAAAAGTAAAACTCCAGTGTGATACATAATTTATCAGAGTTATCAGCAGCTGGGTTTTATCCAGATTGCTGGGAATTATCACGCAAAACAAAGCCAGCTGTTTCTTTCAGGATATCAACTTCATTACTGTCTCAAGAGCTATTCTGATTAAGGCTAACATGATGTGAGCGTTTTCATTACCTCACAGCTGCTCTTACAGTGTTTAGATTTCAAAATCAGCATATGCTGTATATTCAGAAACCTAAGTAAAGTAGCTACACATCTGTGCTATTTAAATGATTCCAAACCTAACTTACATGTGTTCACCAATATGGTACATATTTCCCTCCTCCCAGTTGTGATGTGCTTTTCCATAGACATTATGATACTATAGGAATTGTAAATGAGGCATAAGTCCATTGCCTGGAGGCATAGGGTTTAATATATACAAGCTTATAAAGTATATATCTTTTAGAAAATTGGAAAAGGAAAATTGGGAAGAAGCAACAGAGAGAGGGTACAGGGAATTGGCACAGTGGGTGTTGCATAAAGGTAAGTTTTTGAGTTTGGACTCAAGAACACATGTCATAAGGTGGATGTGACTGTGTCCACCTGTAACACTGGTGCTGCAGGAGTCAGGAAGAGATAAATTACTGTGGCATGCTAGCCAGTAGGCTACCTTCAGGTTTGGTGAGCACCCATGTCTCAGTGGAGTTGTATGGAAAAGGTTAAGCAGGCCCTATGTCCTCCTTTGGCTCCCACGTGTAATTCCACACACATTGAATATGCCACACATATAAAACACACGCACACATTTTGTTTCCATGTCTTTCCCTTTCTCTTTTCACTAAACACACACACACACACAAACTCCACATACACATTTACAATGAAAAATACCTACAGCAATATTCATGTTTTTTATTTAGAAATGACATTATTTCTCGTGATATAATCACATGTAATATTTCATTTCTTAATTAATCTTCTAATTAATTATAATGTAGAAATACAGGATTATTTACCTTGAGTTGATATTATCTGTTACAATTAAGAAAAAAAAAATGAACTTGAAAACCATTGCTCTGTCTTACGGTGACCTTCCCGATAGTCATTGCAAGTGCAACTAAACGGCTCATTACTCATCAAGCCTCTGCTGCTTCTCTTGATACCCACTGCAGTCGTGACTTGCTAAGATGTTTATTATAGTAATTGAAGAAAAGGTTAAGTAGGCATCCTACACTTCCCTACTATTTATTACTAAGGTAACTTTGATTTGTGAACATCTGAGAGATATTCTCTCTTAAACGTCACATTGCTTCCTTTCCACCAGATATTCCATCTATTGTCGTGGCAAGTTCAATTATATAAAACTTTTTCTCAGTAGGGTCAATGGCCCAGCCCTTGCCAATTCATAAGCTCCTGGGCTCAATATTCAGTACTAAAATAAAATAAATTAATAAGTAAATAAATTCTACCTTTAAACTTAAAATTAAAAGTAACATCTTTGTCTTTTGACTAGTTGTTTTTCTGAAGCATAAACATAAACAAAATCTCTCTTACTAGATTCTTCTTCATTGGTTAGATTTATATGTGTATATAGAAAGAAAGTTATTCTGAAGAAGTATCCAAACTACAAACTTACATATATGGAAAACATAGTTTTGAACTCCTCATTTTAAAACTTTTTACTTTTACTTTGTCTGAATTACCTCTTGTGTCTTGTTCTACTCTTCAAAAATGAACAGCCTTTTCTAAATGTTGTTGCTGGAAATGTGAGATGAAACATGCTTTTGAAATGTCTTGCAGGATGATACAGATACTATTGAAATGCCTTGGAATTCTTCATGAAATTTACAGTAGAAGCGCTATGGCATCTAGTGTCCCATTGCTGAGTATGAACTGAAAATATTGAAAAAGTTTCAAATAGGTTCACAATAACATGTTTTGAAATAGCTAAAAGCTATCCACAGTCAGAGTACATGTACACAGAAGAACTGATAAATACGGTTCACATACACAGTGGAATATTATTCAGTAATACAAATGAGGGAAGTTTTGACAAACTCAAAAGCATAGTTATATGTTACAAAATCTAAGCTAAATGACACAAGCAGGTACAAAAGATCAAATGACACTTAGGGTTACTACAGCTGGCAAATTATAGAATTAGAAAGTAGAGCTATTGTCATCCAGACACTGGATAAAGGAAAATTTGGGGACTATCATATGCACAAAAGACTCACAAACCCCACTCCATGAAGTTTGGAATACATCTATATCATAAAAACATGAACATTTTGAAACTGATGAAAGAGGAGATCCCAGAAAAATACCAACAGAAAGGAAAGCTAAATAAGGAGGTGACAAACATGACTAAGGGAAAATGCACTGTAGATAACGATGTAGCTGAATAATGGTAATAGATTGTGGTGGCATGATGGATCAATGCATAAAAGTGCTAGTTTTCAATCCCAGGGCCTGAGTTTGGTCTCAGAATCAACAAGATGGAAGGAGAGATCAAGGACCTTCAAATTATACTCTAGACATCCTACGTGCACTGCTCTCTCTCTCTCTCTCTCTCTCTCTCTCTCTTCTCTCTCTCACTCTCTCTCTCCTCCCACCCCTCTCTCTCTCTGCTGGTATGTCTGAAATATAGTGGCAGTGTAGTGTACTCTCATATATGAAATAAATAAATTTAAAAAGGGGAAGCAGGGCAACAGACCACATGTATTTGTCTCTTTGTCTCTGTCTAATCTCTCACACACCAAAATGCCATAAAATAAAAATAACTATATAATTCCAATACACTTAGAATATGGAGTTCTAAACCACGTGTGAAGCTTATATATTAGCCTTCATTTTATTGGGATTAAATCTAGAAAAAAATTATTTTTTTATTAATAGATCTTATACTATATTGAAGGACTAAGAAGAATCCAGAAAGCCTTGAAACATCATTTATAAATTACTGGATACTCCCTTTGGAATATCAATATTTACTATATTTTAATAAAAGTATTATGATATTGTAGTATGAGAAAGAGTAGTAATGAGGACTAAGGTTCCTTGGAAGTTCTTGAAAGAGTCACGAGTACAAGGAATGCATGGTCTAATCAAGCATGTAGCACTGCTAATCAGCAAAGACATAAAGGCTTCACTCAGTTTGATGCTAAGACAATCTATGTTCATATATGCTGTAAAAAATTCTATTTCCCACAGTAACTATTTTTGTTTACTGCTCCAAAATTGCTGCTCACATGACTAATCTAAAGATGAAAAGTGATGGGAGCAGTGCTGAGAGGGTAGGGCAGTGAGGAAGACTGAGCAAACCAAACTGAACTTCATCATCATTGTCAGTGAGAGAAGGAATACTACCTGCCCTTTACGTTTTCCTCTGAAACATGAAAACTGGCTTATTGTTGGTTATTAATGATGAAAAAGAAAAATATGAAAATGCTAAATCTTATTTAGCAGAGTGTTAATGCTAAGTTCTGGGAACACTAAGAAATGTAATATTTTTTATCTGCAATGGAAGTTGTCAAATTCAAGGCCAGATTGGAAAACTTGAAGGAGAGAACTACAAGGAAAAGTAAGTGGAAGAGGAAAGGCATTAGCAAAAGTAAAGTGAAGATGGACAATCCTTCTGGTGATGCCACACTTGCAACTTGTCCTAACCAGTGTAAAATGCAAGAGAGAGATGGAGAGGATAAAATTATTGAAAAGAGAATTAAAAAAAAAAACACGATTAAAACTTAAGCTGAAATGGAGGACAAGACAGGTAGTAGTAGAAGAGGAGACATCCATAAAGAAGAAAAGAAAGTTTCCTAGTCCAGGGAGGGGGAGGGGAAAGAAAGAAAAGAAGAGAAAACAAAGAGCTCTAATGGAAAGGAATTGTAATTCTGTCACCTGTACATCATAGCATACTTAAGATTCAGTAGGGAGCATAACAAGAATGTGATGAAAGATAATTGAGGGAAGTTGAATCTATCAATGATTATCTATAGCCTTTGAACCACTCTCTCTCTCTCTCTACGTGTGTGTGTATCAACATCAACTGATAACTCTAGGGTCTTTGGTACAATAAGAAAAATATTTTCTTTTTATTAAAACCATATTATCTGCTTGGTTCCCATTTCGTGACTGCAGTATGTATCTTGTTATGTCTCAGTAAATTGCAGATGTTTGAATCAGTTCCTAGAATTGTATCCCTTGTGTTGAAGTCAAAGAAATACTTCCAGGAACTTCTCTCATGTGTAAGCATTGTTTTTCTCTAATGCATTTTAGTTTATATTTTGAAAATTTCATACATGAATACAACCCACTTTGACCATATCTACCTCTCAGTCTCTGTCTGGCAGACCTTCCCAATTTGAACTCCTCCTGTATTTATCCCTCTCTTTTTAAAAATTTCACTCAGTCCAAAATTCAATTAGTGCTGTTTATGTGTGCACAAGAACATAGCCAACCTCCCAGGGCCCATATGAGTCAGTTAGTCTGACTCTGTCTGAGACACCATTTGCTGCTAGTACCCCCTAAGCATGTGAGGGCCACATGAGCTCCTCCTTATCAACTGCTTTCTCTTACTGTAGATTGTTGAATCACAAGCAATTTCTCCATTTGCAAGGATGATTTGCTGTCATTGTTGTACATGGGGAATATCCCAAATGCCACATGACAGTATTCTCACATTCCATTTCTTGGGTAACTCCATTTCTGCTTAATCTGAAGTTTATTTACAGGGTCATTATTGTCTTTCTTTTATTTCGTTTTAGCCAACTTTACTCAAGTGCTTCTTTTGTTTAAATAATCGTTTAAGAAGTCATCATGTGCTATGAGAGAGAACCCGGTGCAGAAGTGCTGCCATTACATAAACTTTATACAATGAAGAGTGAGACACCATTAGCAGGACTGAAGAGAAGTGACATAATTTTCAAGTTAGGGTGTGGCTGGCACTTTGTGTTTGAGAAGTCAGAACTGCTAGTGATATTTATACCTTATGCAATTAGTAGACATTATTTATAGTTTTGTTACTATAGTAACTAGGATTTGAATCATGATGTTAGGAGTCAAGTATTCTTTAACTGTACCTTAGTAACTGGGATTGGGTTCTATGGATGCAAATGTTTATTTTTTTTTCAAAATTTAAAATGTTAACATGAAATTATAAAGAGTAATTATTGTGATTAAAAAATTTTTACTAGCAAAATCATTTATCAAAATTAATTTCATTTTAAATTAATAATTTAGGACTAAAGGAATGGTTGAGTTGGTAAGAGCACTTCTTGATTTTCTAGTGGACCTCAGGTTCCCAGCACCCATGTTGGGCAAATCTACTGCAGGGAATCAAACACCTTCTGAACTCCAAGAACATCTAGATACAAGAATCTCTCTCTCTCTCTCTCTCTCTCTCTCTCTCTCTCTCTCTCTCTCTCTCTCTGCCTCTCTCTGTCTCTCTCTCATTCTCTCTCTCTCTCTCTCTCTCTCTCTCTCTCTCTCTCTCTCTCTTTCTGTCTTTCTCTTTCTTTTTCTCTCTTACAGACACATACATGCAATAAACAATCATCAAGTAACATGAACATTCACAGGTGTCATCTCTATTTGCCCTGGCTTTCAGGAGTCACTGCTATTTGTTGTTTGATGACCAACTTTTAATGTCAACATTTCGAGTGTTCTGTATTTCCTTTTAGTTATTTCATATGGGTATAAACACAGTCCCTAGAGTCCAAAGTTGAATATGGATATCTATAATAGAAGCTTAATATTTGCTGGTTAATACAAAAAAGGCATGTTATAATATCCATAATTCACTGCAAAATTTTAGGCATCAGGCTGTTTATATAAAGTCCACTGATATTGTAGTTTAGAGAAATGAGTCCTTTTCTTGATACTGGGAAGATATTTGCTAAAACTATCAGCTTTGAGCATTTGTGAAATAGACCATATACCCATTAAGTTCCAGTTCTAGAGAAAGAATTGGCATTAAGCCAAAATGTCAACATGTATAACTGGTTCTTTGAGGCTTATAGCAAAACATTATAAAAATAAAAATGAGCTTAGATAAATTTGATGTTTAATAAGAACAAGAAAATAGCTACCCATGCACCTACATCTGAATTTTCTGCCAGGGCTAGTGTTTCAATTAGCCTCAAGATATTATATATGCATATATATTCAGGTATGAGGAAAGAGAGACAGAGAACAAGAGGGAGGAAAAGAGAGAGAGAGACAGAGAGAGAGAGAGAGAGAGCACAAATAAATTGATTGAGCAGAAATATAATATCCAGAAAATATTTCATATACTTTTACTCAGTGTATAAATGGATTTAATTGTAATCAATTTTTCCATAGTCTCTTTTGATTTTGAAAACAAACATAATATTATTAATGAAACCTTAACTTTGGTCTAAAAACTATCTGTAATTTCTCAATCCCACATGATTCTTAGAATTCGAAACCCACACACTGAAAGCAAGCTGCAAAACATTCTCATTTCCCAAAAAATTATGCTCTCTTGCGTCCATTTTAGAGACAAAGGATAACAACCCAGAAAGAACACTTCAGAAGACAGAACAGCGGCCAATGGTAGCAAATGTCTTCATATATTCATTGAACACTACTGCATCACCATTTGAGCTTTAAGTCCTACTGTGCCATTTTTCCTTTCTCTAATTTGAAATTTTTATTGCACACACTTTGTCGTCATTGTTTGTTTTCAGGGTCTTGACTTCAATCCATAGGAGCCACTCCCAGAATTGCTGAAGTGGATTAGAAATTACCTATAGAACTTTAGGCTATGAGTTAAAGCAGTGTTTCTATTGGTTTACCTTGAGTAGGAAGGTAGGATGTTCACTTTAATGGTAGGTAAAAGCGAATGGTCATTCGATACTCAAGTAACAGACTGTAACAAGGACTGGGATGTGACCAAAACTGTAAAACCTTCTTCCTAACCAAGTAGGGAAGCTATATTACTAGTTCTCTTGTACTTAATGCTGCCATGCATTTAGACATTGGGGATTATAACTTGATTATAAGCTAATTGTGTCTGTCCAGGTTTTCCCTACAAAAGTGGATATACAAATTGACACTAATAAAACACTAGAAATTGAAGGAGCCACACAATAGAAACTGCCTGGATTCTTGAATAACCACCTCCCTAGAGAGGATATTTTTGGCTGGCAAATGCATATTTCAAATTGTATTGTGGTAGAAAAAATTATGCCAAACAGCAACTTTACCATATTATCTTTCCACTAATGTCCATGCTTCATGTTATTATTATTTCCTGTTATTGTTAATATAACATTAAATTCAGTACTTTCTGACTAACATAGAGCCTTGACAATCTGTTGCATATATGTACCAAGGTACTATGCAAGAATATACAAAGGCATATAATATTTTTGAAATGTAATAATTGCTTGTCCCTCAAGAGAAGACTAAATAAAGAATAAATAAATATGAATTTATTAAGCAGATGTAGTACATTAAAATAATTTTTGCAAGAAAAAGAATCATATATATATTATATATTTATATATATCTTAAATCCACAGATTTAAATGCATGCCTTAAAAGTCAGACTCCAAACTCAACATGTTAGCTTTCCATTACTATGACAAGTGCCTGAGATTATCAACATAAAAGGGAACAGGTTTGTTTTGTTTCACTCTCTAGGAGTTTGGTTTCTGTGCTTCTGTAGTTCTGAAGGAGCATATCATCTGGGAAGTAAGTGGTGGGTGGAACTCTTGAGTTCATGTGAGAAATAAACAAAAAAGAAGGAAGGGTCAGATTCCCAATGTCCCCATTAAAAACACACTCCAGTGATCAGAAAACCTGTCCTTAGAATCCACCGTTTTAAGGTTTCTACCATCTCCCTGTAATGTCAGAGACTGATAATAATAAAGCTATTAATGTACGGACCTCCAGGGAACAGGGCAAACCATAGCAACACTGTGTAGATATCTTTAAATTAAGTGGATAGATAGAAATCAAAAATAATACAGAAAATCAATAATAGACAAAAACATATAAATTCATTTTAAACAGTTTTATTTCTTCAGATATTTATTGGATTGTCACATGACTTTTATAGATCACATTTTATAGTTCACATACATTTTATGTAATTTCTTTTCAATTTTGATAAATTATTTAATTCATAATATATATAAATATATGAAATTTTGCAAAATTTTTAATAAAACCTACTGCAGATGCAACAAATTCATTTTTATTTTGACTCCTCCTTTGATCCTTTAAAATGCTCATTTAAAATGAGAAAGCCTCAGATATTTTCAGCTGTAGTACTACAAATAGACTACAGCCACGAAGAAACCCAGACTCGTAACAAGTACACAATACAGTTGGAGGAAACAGGATAGACCAAGATGACTAGACAATAATGAATAATATGGGCAGAGGGATTAGAAACTACATTACAGAATTAAGGCAAACTATGTTTGGACCACAGTCCTTGATCCAGAGGGTGGAAATTTTAACTGTCTACTTTTCCATTCCTACGTCTTTGAGTGAGAGCAAAGGTACTGTTAGTAAAACCATAAGTTTTGAGTTCTTGAACTCACAAGTGGCAGAGTTTAATTTCTATCATTTTAACACATGTAGCAAAAGGCAGGCTCAAGAGGAGTTGGGCAAGTTCTGGTGTGACATAAAGCATAAAGTCTTTAGTACTAAAAAGGAGAGTCAAGAGTGATCTGAAGAGCATCCCTGAAGCAGCTGGCAGGTCCCTATTCTCAGGCTTCAGCTCATATTAGGCCATTGACAGTGATGATTTCTCCCAGGGTTGAGGCTGTGGCTTTAGTCCCTGAGGCCAGAGAGATTGACAGTGTCATTATTCTTTATCCAAAAGAAAATGTAGTGAAAGAAATGTTATGTGCAAGGGAAGGACCATCACACATGATCGAACAGCAGATTCTCTATGCCACCTATCAGACATCACAACCACTGCCACCTTCTTCATTCACTTTGATATTTTATAATTATGACTGATAAATTTATGCTCATTTAAAATGAGAAAGCCTCAGATATTTTCAGCTGTAGTACTACAAATAGACTACAGCCATGAAGAAAAATGTACTTGGGTATCTTTACTTCTTCATGTTAAAATGCGAAGACAAATGTTTAGAGACACAGGAAGGCGGTAAAAGACCAAGTCATCTGATTCTTACTATGCTTGTAAGCAACGATATCACAGGTTCTAGGAATTGCATGGGGATAATCTATTCAACTCTGTCATGAAGCTTGGTTCCAGATTGGCTATAATGCAAAACTGATCCACAGTAATTCAGAATAACTATTATTCTGAACTTACTCCAGAATCAAAACATGGGAATCTGCCTGAGATTATTCCAGTAGTCTGTATTCAGGACACAGAAAAAAGGATGAGCTCATGATATGTTGACTTTATGTTCACATAGCGTAGAGAATGCATAGTAATGAGTGAGTCATCTAAATCGTTGTATAAGACAGAGCATATTCGTTGCATGTGTTAGCCAAGTTCTTTAACTGAAACAAAGACTAATATAATTATTTGATAAAGGGAAATTTTTCATTTTGTTCCACAGATAAACATGAGTGTCCTTAATGCTTTAGGGTCTTTAGGGAGAAAGCACATCATAAATGAGTTATGTCCTAAAGAAAAAAAATGTCTTATGTCCTGAGACTTACATTCTCTATAAAGCACAGACTTTAATAACTGACTGGTACACCCCCAGACTCCTTTCGAACAGACTCTAGCACATTGTAATAACATAACGTACAGGAGTTCTATTGAAAGCCAGCTTTCCAGCTTTGACACCACAGGGTAAACTGAGGTGATGCATAGAGTCCCTGACAAGAGACCAGTACTGATATTAGCTGGAGTGGTGGGAGAGTGTACTGCTGATGGCAGCTAGTGACTGGAAAAAGGAAAGAAGGTCAGAAAATCAAATATCACACACATACACACGAGTGAATGAAGCAAGACAAGCGCCAACAACTTCATACAAACATTATATTAAATACATATATACATACATACATTCCTACATACATACTAAATACATACATACATACTCACAAATTGGGTGGATGGAACACAGCTCCAACCAACTTTACAAATATATACATTTATATGCATATAGACACATTGGTGGATGGAACAAATTCCAACAAACAGGCTCCAACAAGTTCTACATATATACATATATACACACATACATATTTGGTGAATGAAGCAAACTCCAATGAGCTGGCTTCAACAGCTTCATTTTTTTCTCTTAGCCTTTTTGATAGCATCTAAGACAAACTTCTTTATGTAGGGAAAAGATTACCTCATACAAACAAGTTACCTATTCTCTAAATACAATCACCACAAAAACATAGTTTTCAAAAAAAAAGACTAAAATCATTACACAAAAGGAAATTACAAGAAAATTATTGATTATGTATTCTTTTGAATCTCATACAGAACTAAACACTTCCCACTTTCTTTCTCTCCACAAGTTCATCATAACCCCAAAGCAATAATTCTTTTGTCATTGATTAGCAAAGTTTAAACAAGCCAGTCTATAGTAGCAAAATTTTTTCTACGGTTAGCTGATGATCATTTGTATTTGCCAAGAAACAGATCATCTATCTTACATCTTATTTTTAAAGTCTTGGTCAGCTAAACAGACTAATCATCTGTTCTCTACTCTTATGCTCATAATATAATTATTTATTCTTTATTCATAACCTTGTCTTTTCATGGTTGCACACTGAAACATATGGTCACATCCCTCTATCTCAGGATCCAGAAACTCAGTCCCAACCTAGAATGAATGTTTTCTTTGATCCTTAATTTCTCTTCCAAGTACTATTACGTGGTTGAAACACATGAAAGCTCACTGTACTCCTTCTCTAACTTATGCAGGCTACATTTCAAAGAAGAGGGCACATTCTATTCTCAATTCTAACTTTATTATAACTTAAACTATCTCCTAAAACTTTTTATAAATCACCCCTACTTTCTAGAACTAGCTAAATAAAATCAGGAGTTCTGTAAAATCATTAGTTTGTCTAAACAGTACCATTTTATGACAGTTCATCTTCATATTAATCTACAGCAAAATTGCCCTAGAGAGTGGACTGTCTCCCAAGAAGCTTCATTGGCCATTGCAGTTCCTCTTGTATGACATTCGCTAGAGTTCAAGGCATACACAGTCATTATTGTAACATGCACAGCTTAGCCTCACCAGGGCAATGAGAAAGGTTACTGCAAGGTTATGGAAAACATCTGGAGGTAGCATAGAGATAGAATATTTAACAGGGAAAAAATACTAATGAGTTGAAAGATAGTGTAGTGAGTGGACTGGAAGGGAACATCCAGGGGTGGTAAGTAGGTGTTCAGAAGGACTGCTGGGTCATTTACATGGTGGCCAAATATACTTGCTCTCTCCAGTGTTCCCTTGTCGCACGTATTACCACAGGAACAAGACCTTTGTTGTTGAAATGCATGGACGGTGGCATCCTTAACTGATTTCTACCTGGACACCCAGAACTTCAAGAAATTCTTGACTTATTTCACTTACAGAAAGCAAGTTCAGTTCTAGATCATAGTAGGCTGCCCTAACTCCCATGATGTATAAAAAGTAAGTATGTGGCCCTTCAAAGAATACTGATCAAAACATACTAGTTAAATATTAAATTTTCTCTTTTTCTCAAAGACTAAGTACATATTAAATAAACCAAAAAGAATGCCAGAGATCTAATGTCAAGTATCACTATTTGATATGATGGTTAATGAATTTAAAAATCTGTAGTGGGCTAGACCTCATAAAGCAATAAAATTAACCATTTAGTCATCAGAAAATGGGAAATAATAGCCAATTGTCCATGTCTTGGTTTTAATAACATTATACAGAGTAGCAAACACAAAATGCTGTTCACCTTGTGATATTTAATCATTCAAAAATGATAATCATTCCAATATTTGTAAATCAATGCAAAACACTTTTTGGTGAATTTTGGGAAATTGATAACACTCTACAGAAGCTGTCCTGGCCATCCTTCACTGCTTGCCTGTGTGCATTATCTGCACTTGTCTTTTAATAGAGTGAGACTAAATTATTAGAAAAAAATTGTATCACTGGGGAGTAAAGCTTGTCAGATACCAGTGAGATGTAATACATCAAGCACTCTGTGCTCAGCTTTATCTTGCAGGTTGTTTATTTTCAGGACACACATTTAAAAAAAAAAGTTTTCAACCTATCTAACCTGTTCTGATTTCAAATGAGCAAAGTAATGAGCACTTGCAACAAGGAGAAGAATAGAATTAATGAATCTTGGACAACAACATATTAGATAAAGGATTTGTGACTAAAAGCAAGACAGTGCGACCCCTTTTTCTACAAACAAACAATGTTCTCTCAAAACTAATTAAAAGTTCTGAAGGAAAGACTTTTCTGTATTAGCCAGGATACAACAGGGGCTTAACATCCTTCACAGAAGAATATTTTGCAAAAGGGAAATTAGTGATAGCAATTTTTTTTAAAAAAAAAATCATTGTCTCTAGGATGCAATATATTTATGGGAATTGGCATTCTGCATCTAATAAAACTGCACATAGCAAAAATGATTGTTATAATAAGAAACTTCATATAACAGCAAGTGATCATAAGTCAGGAGATATTTTAATTATTAATGATTCCAGACAAATTCTCTTTCAGATGAATTTGATCAACCTTGACCCTGTTGGATGTCTCTGGTTCTATTTTACCCACATCAAGCAGAAACCCCATTCTGTGACTGCTCCAAGCTCCACCCTACGTGAAAGTTGTTTCTGTATTTCCCATTACAGTAAGGGGCTCAGCTGTGTTCTTCCATGATGAACATGCTGTAGGTTAGCCAACTTACTATTTTCTGAGGAGATAGCAGGCAATATGGTCTTTTCTAAACTCATCTATTCCCACACACTGTGATATGTTTCCTCTCAATTCTGCTATTAAAAATGCTAAAAACAACTTTTACTGATTTTACTGATTATGTTATTCTCTGTAGCTATATACACTTGCTGCTAATTGGAATGTATTGATATGCTCCTAGTAATTCGTAGGTGTCATATAGGGAAGGAAATAAAAGTACCCCACTTCCCCTTGAGCCTGGATTTGAATTCCCTACTTCAGGCTCCCTACATCTTCCATTCCCTATCTTTTGTTTTAGTCTGAATCTATGCCTACCTGAAAGTTCCTTTGTGAAACTTCCCCGGTATCTGTGTCTGTTTGTGTGTCTATGTGTGGTGTCTGTCCCTCCCAGGAGGCTTTGTTCTGTCTATATTGAACAACACAGAAATTATATGAGGAAGAAAAGAGGGATAGTTTACAAAAATCTGTCACAGAATTTTGCAAGGCATTAAGTCTCTGATTCCAACTGACCCCCACTGAGCCAGATGACAGACAGCATTACAAACATTGTTTATCAAACAATGTGCTCCACATTCTCCATAAATGTTGAACATAGTTTACAGGATACTCATTTAAGATGATTGCTTTGAATCTCTGTATTTGCTGCTTTCAGCAAATGATTATTAGTACACACATGCATTAATCTGGGTCAGGGGCATGGAAGAGTTAGTTACTATGGTACTTATACATTAGTTTAGGTTGTAAAACATGAGTACATGGGAACCAAGTTAAGTAAGGTTGATTATTACATTGTTCTCTTAAGTGTAGTTAAAATATAGTCTGGGTAAACAGTAGATAGTACTGTTAAGTCTAAAGTGACTTCAAGGTCGGTGTATTACTGTCTGTGTGGTCCAGCAAAAGTTTAAGCCTTTTAGAGCATAGGAGACATCCTTCCCATAATGCATTGCCACATCCACTGTCTGAAACTTTTCCTCCAAAATAGTGTGCAGATATTTATCACAATGATGGTGGCATTAAGTAGGAACAAGTGAGAACAAGAAGTCTTTAAAAGCAAAAGTGTTAATTTATTATGGTATGACTCATTAACTACAAAAACAAAGCAATAAAATAATATTACATATTTGCTTAGTTGAATATAACTTTTTAAGTGAAGACATCTAAAGTAAAATTTATTCAGCGCTTTTCAAGTTTTGTTAGAAATCCAAGTTCTCAAATGTGCACAAAAAAAGCCTAAAAAGATGTTTGTCATCCTATATTGTCAGAAAGACGAAACTGATACATTTTTTTTATTGTCTTATTTTATGGTTTTAAGAAAAAGCATATTTATGTAAAATGCTATTTAAAAATACAGGTATTCTATGCTGCTTTTTCTTGGGGAAAGACTTTTTTCAGATCTCAAGGTTGTGTCAAAGCACCTGACAACATTTTTATTGGTTGTAAAGGACAGTAGTATCCTTGGTGAGCATCTCTGTGCATGAGAATGAACATAGATCTATATTTAGATTCAAATTCTGAGAAACTATAATGCTCTTGCTTTTTATTTTAATAGTATTTTCATCTTCTTGAGGGAAACTTCTATCTAAGCTACTTGCAAGTTGTTTCCAAAGCTGTACACTTAAAATATTTTTTCCATTAATGCTACTTGTGGATTTGTGCACCAAATCTTTTAAGGAAAGGCTAAGCAAGGTTCTTACATCTTGACTCAAATATACAAATAATGACCTTTAAAAATTATACTTAGGATAATTTCAATGTAATGCCTTTGCAGACTTATTTTCAAAAATAGAGAAAAGATCAATCTTCTCTCTTACCTTGACTGAGAATTTCAGTATCTAATCCCAAATATTTCAGATGTTTTATATTCATTTGCAGAATTTTGATCACAAATCATAATGTGGTCACATTCTATTAAAAGTTTAAACAATATAGACCTTTTCACTTTTGTGTGATAGATCTTTGCCTTTCCATCATGGTTTCTATCTGAGCCAAAGATTGTGGTGTACATATGCATATACATACATAAACAATGTATACATACATTAGACCTATTCTTCTGTCAACAAAGCTTTCAGTGCTATATTGATTCTCTGTTCATATAATTGAATTTTCTGAAACATTTAATGTAATAAAATAGTAGATAGATACATAATGCACCACACATATGTACACATACACACACACACATATATATAAATACATGTAATATAAAACACTGTGAAAAATGTTATATAATAAATCTTACATTAGTATATATAAACTATACAGCTATATATGACTATTATTTTTTATAATAAATTTCTTTATCATAAATAAAATTTATTATAAATAAAATTTTTATAATAAAATATGTAAATGATGTAGATTTTTAATATATCACAACTAGAGTCATGGACACCGAAGAATCTTCCAAGATTTTGCTTCTAAAAAGCATTGGGAAGATACTGTCTTACATGGAAGCCTTTGGGATCCATGTCATATAAATCATATACACATTAATTCCAGAATTCAGGCATTAGTATCTATGAGTAAAGTGACACAATCTCATATGATCATGGCATACTTCTAAATGTGTCAATGTGGTAATAATGACAGAGCATAGTATCCTTTAGCCATTTGAATATCCCTCTGTTGATTAAATGGAAGACATAAAACTGTACCATTCTTTCAAGTCTGCAATAACATTTCTTTATACTTTTTTTCAACATTCCTAAGGTACTACTACCACACTCTTCATTATGTAAAATTCTCATATTTTCTTTCTTCCAAAATAGCTGTGTTACCAGACAGTACTTCTCACATACTCCCTCTCATAAGTGAGTGATGGAGCAGATGCAAGACAGTTGTCTGTGCCCACATTTGGCCTCCCTTCACCAGATACTCTTCACCCTTTAAAAATATTGTTTTTATATTATAATTACTACATTTCAACCTTATCCTTTCTTTGAACTTCCAATATAGCTCCTCCCTGTTCTTAAAATTCATGGCCTCTTATCCATTAGTTCTTATTGAACGTGCAAACACACACACACACACACACACACACACACACACACACACACACATTTCCTCCTAGTTTCTCCCAAGCTTGCCTCCCATTTTTTATGGAGATGCAGAACGAATCCACAATCTTTCTGTTCTCTTTTAAAAACAAATAGGCATCTAATGGGTAACAATAAAAAAACAAAGAAAACCAAACAAATCAGGATCCGGATAGAACAAAACAACAAGAGACAGAGCTTTAGGTGATATAGAACAGAAACACACAAGGGATCTGTAAAAACACAAAACCAGACTCATAATACATGCTTGCAAGACAGGTAAGGTTGAAAACAATGCCCTGAAGCATTATGAGACAAAGAACTCCACATCCTCCAAAGACTGTTGAATTTGCTTTCTCATGGCCATCTACATCTGAGGATGGGGTCTGATCTTAAAAGAAGTATTTTTCCCTAGTGAGAGATTCTCTTGGAGAATACTAATTTTTACTTTGTAAGTCATTATCAGTTTCAGGTAGTCTCTGGGTTATGGATAGGGTAGGAGTATATGCACACTTCTCCTATCAGGTCTAGGACCTTGTCTGGCACAGATGTGTGCAGGCCCCATGTAACTTTATTTCTTGAAAGCACTTCATTATCATCTTCTGGCAGCCAGATGATTGATGATGATTGATTGATGGTGAGAATTACATTTTATCAAATATTCTTTTAAATTGAAAGATACACTTAAAAATTATCATTTATTTATATCATTCATATCTTACAATATTTCAGTGTACATAGTATTGATAAGTAAATAAACAATTCAACTTGAATTAAATATTATGACTGAATATAAAAAAGGTGGAATTAGAATATACTTCCCCTGAGAAACTCTCTGACATCAAACGTACTAGAGCCATTGCTTTGATTTTCATTTAAAAATATTGTTGGATTACTGAGAAGCTCTAATGTATGTGACATAATGTATCATATGTGTATATATATATAAACATATATACATATATATAAACATATATATGTATATATAAACACATAGAAATACTTATGTATATATTTATATAATTTTGTGGAACAGTGCTTATTTTAAATCATTTTATGTGTATGTGTGTGCCTGAGTATAGAAGTGATGCACCATATGCATGCAGGCATTCATAAAGTTCAGAAGGGGTGTTGAATCCTCTGAATTTAGAATTATAGATAGTTCTGAGCTGGTATGTAGAGTGTGAGACCTGAACCCAGGTCCCCTCCAAGAGTGTAAGGGCTCTTAATCATTTAGCTGTTGCTCCAGCCCCTGGAATACTGCATTTAAGAATAATTTTTAAAATTCCATTGTTTGGAATAAATACAATTAAATATATACAGTTATATAATATATTTGTAGAAAGAGTTGGTAAGGAAGAAAATTGTTTATTTTATTTATTATGGAATGTAATAAAATAATTACAGATGCATTCAATGGTTTATACAGGACCTAGAACAATATTCTGTTTTTTTTTTTTTCCATTTCTTACCCTTCTTTAATCACTGTTCTCTATTCCCAGCAAAAAAGACACATTTAGACTCTAGTCCCTGCTCCCTGCCTTGTATAGACTATGATGTCAGTGAGATATTGAAGAAATTAGCTTGCACAGTGGGATAGTTGTGTGACCCTGGACAAATCCCTATTTCCGTGGCCTTGGCTTCATTTCTACAATGGAAAGACTCTTCCCACCCTTCCTCACTGGTAGTAATAAGATTCTGGCAGATAAAACACTCCTGAAGCATTGTAGGAACAGAAAAACTATTGGACTATACTTAGCATAAACACTTTTCTGTGCTGCCATCACATTTCTTACTGGAGTTTTCTATGGAACTTGAAAAACATACAATTCTCTAAAGATAACAAGCCAGAATGGGTTGTGTTGACTATAGATAGTAAACAAAGAAGTAGCATATGAGTATATGTTAGAACAATGAGAAATATTAGAGAATAACTATAGTAGATTGTGGGATAGGTTAAGCATAAAGTATTCAGATTTTATATTAGAACACAGAGCATTTTGTGTTATATTACTTTCTATTGTCACTCTGCAAAATAATTGCGTTATCATCAAATTTCTAATAAACACTTAGATTTACATGCAAAAATCTGGGCTTCATCTTCTAACCAAGAGCAGTTAATGCAAAGATGAACTACCCAAAGTTTTGAGAATAGGAATGTGACCTCAGGCCTTTTAATTTCTCACCAATTCCCTTCCCCCAACCAAGCCACAGGAAACCACTGAATAGGAGACAAAAAGAGGAAAGGATGCAAGATGGGAAGCTGGAAAGGAATAGTGTGAAATGCTGCCATGCATGGTTATAATATAAACTCCAGAACTCACAGCACTTGTGCTTACCTACATAAGACCGGCACAAGTTCTAGCTAAACACAATTCTAAGTCAATGAACCACATACTGATTATATATTGCCAGTTTACAGGTGCTGAAGAAGTGAGAATCAACTTTAAGGGTTTGGTCACTGGCAAGTTTCCTATTTCCAGTGAATGTCCTGCACCCCATACATGCACCATGCTACTTGGACTTCTATCAATGACAACAACTAAAAAGAAGACAAGAAAGTTCGGAGGAGTTATGTTGTTGGCTATGGAAGGAGTTGAGGGGGAAACTGGGAATGGATATGATCATATTTTATTGTCCATATGTATGAAATTCTCAAGAATAATGAAGAATTACAAAAGAAATAAATACAAAAACATTTTAAAAATAAAGGAGTAAAAGTATTAAGTTAGAAATTTACTTCTTTGATGTCTGCTGTTAATATAACACACTGAGGTTCCCCTCTGGCCTCTTTCTGCTCTGCAGGTAGTGAGCATGTCCAGCTGTGGTTGAGAACATTTGTCCCACAGTCCTTTGTGAGAGAGGATATAATGAGTCATTAAATATGAATGAGATTTGTAGAATCAAGAGAAATTTAAAACAAAGAACTGATTTTGGGATTTAAACTAGAGTCTTAAGAGACCAACTCTCCACAGTGAAGGGAATTTCAACGTTGTACAGTAGAAAACAGAAACTGAAAACTAAAGCAACATTCTCTTCTCTCTGCATCAAATTATGCTCCCTTAATTACCAATCACAGCAGTAATAAAATCACAGTTAACTAAAGAAATCACAATGTTCTTGGACACCTTAAAACTTAGCAAAAATAAGGTATGCATTCTAACTAGCTTCTCACAAAATTATCCTACCTAATGACAAAGATAAATAGAATTTAGTTTTCCTTTATTAGTCATGATTCTCTTCAATTAAAAGAAAGACTAGAACTAGCATAATGCCTGATGGTGGATTTTTAGAACTGAATTTTCTTTTTATTCTTGGAAAATAATTTGTCCTAACTTAAAAATATATCAGAGTTGCTTCAGTGTCCTGGTGCAGCTAGTCATGTTTCATGTGTGGTCATTCAGAGTAGATGCTTGAAGAAATCCAGACCCAAAACCAACCAATGAAGGAGGAGGAAGTTGAGACTTTTGCCTTTCAGACAAAAATTGCTCAGTTAATGTCCTTGATCATCAATACTTTCTATTTGAACAAAGACATCTTTCTGAGAGAGCTCATTTCCAATTCATTAGATACTCTGGATAAAATCAGATACTAGTAAACTCGACTTTGAGAAGGAGCTGCACATTAATGTCATTCCCAACAAACAAGATTGAACCCTCACTATTGTGGATACTGGAATTGGAAAGACAAAGGTTGACTTGATCAATAACTTTGGCACTATTGCGGAGTCAGGCACCAAAACTTTCATGGAGGCTTTGCAGGAGGGCGCAGATATCTCTATGATGGGCCAGTTTGGTGTTGGCTTTTATTCTGCATATTTGGTCACTGAGAAAGTGACTGTCATCAGGAAGCATAATGATGATGAGCAATATGCCTGGGACTCCACAGATGGGGGATCCTTCACAGCGTGGACTGACACAGGTGAACCAATTGGGTCGTGGAACAAATGTTATGTTGTATCTGAAAGAAGACCAAACTGAATATTTGTAGGAGAGGAGAATAAAGGAGGTTGTGAAGAAATGTTCTCAGTTTATTGGCTATACCATTATGCTCTTAGTGAAGAAGGAATGTGATAAGAAAGTCAGTGATGATGAGGCTGAAGAAAAGGAAGAGAAAGGGGAAGAGAAAGAAAAAGAAGAAAAGGAGTCTGATGACAACCCTGAAGCAGATGTTGGTTCCGAAGGAAGAGGAGGAGGAGGAGGACAAGGACGAGGACGAGGACAAGAGGAGGAGAAAAGTGACAGGAAGAAAAGAAAAATAATAGACAAGAATTCAACAAAACAAAGCTGGTTTGGACCAGATATCCTAATGACACTACCAATGAAGTTTATGGAGAGTTCTGAAAAAGCTTAGCCAACAATTAGGAAGAACATTCGGCAGTAAAGCATTTTTCTGTTGAAGGACATTTAGAATTCTGGCTATTTATTTATTTATTTATTTATCCCAAGACAGTATCCTTTCAATCTGTTTGAAAACAGAAGGAAAAAAGTACAACATCAAGTTAAATGTATGCAGAGGTTTTGTTTTGTTTTGTTTGTTTGTATGTGTGTGTGTTTATTATGGATAACTGTGAGGAGTTAATCCCAGAGTATCTGAATTTCATTAGACAGGGTATGGATTCTGAGGATTGCCCTCTAAATAGTTCCGATGAAATACTGCAGCAAAGAAAAATTCTGAAACTTATCAGAAAGATTTTGATCAAGAAATGCTTAGAATTCTATACTGAACTGGCAGAAGATAAAGAGAACTACAAAAAGTTATGAGCAGTTCTCAAAAAATATAAAGCCTGGAATTCATGAAGACTCAAACTAAGAAGAAACTTTCAAAGCTGGTGCGATACTACACATCTACTTCTAGGGATGAGATGGTTTCTCTCAAGGACTACTGCACTAGAATGAAGGAAAACAAGAAGCACAACTATTTTATCACAGGTGAAACCAAGGACCAGGTTGCTAACTCAGTCTTGGTGGAACATTTCCAAAAGCACAACTTAGAACTAATCTATATGATTGAGCCCATTGATGAATATTGTGTGCAACAGCTGAAGGAATTTGAGGGTAAGACCTGATGTTAGTTATCAAAGAATGACTAGGACTTCCAGAAGATGAAGAGGAAAAGAAGAAACAGGAAGAGAAAAAGACAAACTTTGAGAATTCCTGCAAAATTATGAAAGATATTCTGGAGAAAAGGGTTGAAAAGGTGGTTGTGTCAAACTGATTGGTGACATCTCCATGCTGTGTTGTCCCAAGCATATATGGGTGGACAGCAAACATGGAGAGACAGGAAAGCTCAAGCCCTCAGAGGCAACTCAACAATGGGTTACATGGCAGCAAAGAAACACCTGGAGATATAACACGATCACTCCGTTAGTGAAACCTTAAGGCAAAAGGCCGAGACTGACAACAATGACAATTGTTGGATCTGTGAAGGATCTGGTCATCTTGCTGTATGAAACTGCACTCCTGTCCTCTGGCTTCAGTTTGTAAGATCCACCAGGACTATGCTAACAGGATCTATAGGATGATCAAACTTGGCTAGATATTGATGAGAAATCATTTTCCATTTAACACAAACTTTTCAAGATTAATCTCTCTTGTTTCTTGTACTCATGAATCAATATTTGTTGTTGTGGAATAGTGTTCTCGTCTATTAATAGATCAAAACTGTTTATTCCTCTTTGGACCATTTTTTTCACATTTGGTTTATTTTCTGATTGGGGCTATTATATATGATAATATTCCAAATGCCTGACACACAATCTCCAAGTTCATATTTCCAACTTTCTGAAAAAATATAACCCAAGAAATGTAGTACTGTGGCAAATGGCATACATTTATTCAACTTTGTGGAAAGTATGAAAATGTCTGGTTCTAAAATGGTTTTAACCAAGTTAAATTGGGCATTCTCAGACTACAAATATTCTCAATGTTTCACATCTATTCTAATATTCACTTTGCATAGTCCCAGAGAATATTTGTAATAAACACACTTTATAAATCCCAGTGAGGTGGTTTGAATATGCTTTACCCAAGGAGTAGCATTATTAGATGTGGCCTTGTGGGAGTAGATGTCTCCTTATTGGAGGAAATGTGTCAATGTGGGGGTGAGTTTTGAGACCCTCCTCTTAGCTGGCTGGAAGACAGTAAATTTCTCCTGTTTGCCTTCAGAACAAGATGTACAACTCTCTGTTCCTTCAGCTCCATGCCTGCCTGGATGCTGCCACGCTTCCTGCCATGATGATAATGGACTGAACCTCAGAACCTGTAAGCCAGAACCAATTAAATGTTTTCCATTTTAAGAGTTGCCTTGGTCATGGTGTCTCTTTACAGCAATGGAAACTCTAACTAAGAAGAAACTCAGCTTATTAAAACTAACAAAAGATATATCTGTATAAGTGAATAGATCCATGGATAATTATGATTGGATATGTATTTAAAACAATCCTCTGCTCCCTTCACAAAATTATTTGTTGCAGATGATTTCTTCCTTACATGCAACAGGGAATCCAGTCTCACTCTAACTTTAAGAATAGAAGTTGAGAAAACATTTCACAAGCTAAATTTTAAGGAAGGAAAACCTCTAATACCAAATTAAAGTTGCTAACACAGGAAAATTAGAAGTTGATTTCATTATCACTGGAGAAAATTTGCCATGCAAATCATTAACAAATAAAATTCAAGAATACATAAAAATAGTAACATGCCAGGCCAAGTTTGAAGTAGTTAGTACTAAAAGTATGATCTGCCTTGGAATTTCAAATGAAAAAAATGAAGAGGAAGAAGGAGGAGGAAGAGGAGGAAGAGGACCATGATGTTAAGTCAATGAATATAAGCTATCAAATTAAAAGAATTTAGAAAAACATATAATTGCAAACACAAAGAGAAAAGATTTGGCTAAATTTAAAGTTTTCATTTTTCTTTTAAAATTCAGCAAGTCAAAAATAAAATACAATTAATAAAGCAGAGAAGGAAAACCATCCTTAATACACATGTTTGTTATGTATACTAATAAAATATGGAAAAGATTTCTGCCGATATTGTAACCAAACACTCTGTTGCTCAGAGTGGAAAATATTACCCATTATAGAAGTCTGCACAATCAATGCTTACTTCTACCTCCTAGTATACATTTTGCAAATATAGTGTCTGAAATAATTTAACTTAAGATTGTTAATAACTTTCTAGAGAAAGAGTCAGTCCCTGCACAGTATAAGATTTTCAATAATTATATGGACATCTTTTATTAAATAGAAATATTTTTAATTCATCATTAGAAATGCAATTGTCATAGATTTGTAGAAGACCAAGTTATCATAAGCACTATAATTTTTGTGTTTCAGTCAGTTATCAAATTCATTACTGAGTACCTATTTAGATCAGGCAGTTTAGACAGAGCTAGTAAAAAGTGATACAAAATATTTAATAACTTTTTCTACGTCATACTTTCTTAAGTTATTCCACTCAATCCTTTCCTTTGAGAAACTGTATACAACTTTGTGTACATTGTTACATAAAAATATTTATACCAATCAAAGACTTTCTGGTAACAAATCATAAGAAAATTTGGAACCTGTGAAAATTTACCATTTATTAAACATGAAAAAAAATTTTTGCACTATTGAGAAATGGGAGCACTTGTTTACTTTTATATAAATAGTTAAATTTTTGTGAAATATTTGGCACCCTGGACTTACAGCATCTTCATTGTTTTCTAGAAATTATTGCATTGGATTTATAACAATCAATGCTGAGAACACCAGTACACAAACATGTATTACAAAATGTCAGAAGTAGATTTAAGGTCATTTCTGAACTTCCTTAAAAATCCCATACTAATTCAAGCCATGACCTCTTTTATGAAACTCGTTTGCAACTCAAACGTCATTTTTAATCCCAAACTAAGTACAATAACTTGATACTTATGTATTAAGGGACAGTGATGAGAAAATATTAAGTCTTCTATTTTTATAATGAAAAAAATGTTTTTAACAAACGTAGAAAACATTGCAAGCACAGTAATCACACTCCAATTCTTAACACGTTGATACCCTAAATTTTGAACTGAGTTGTTTAAGAGAATATTCTCTTATTTTGTGTGACATACTATCAGAACAGTACAAAGTCTACATGCTATGTGTTGAGGATCAAGGCTGCAATGAAGTCAGAATCTGTAAAATTCACTGATCACACACACATACACCTTCGATTCATTCGTATTTGATTCTGTATTATGTATGTGTTTTGTTCTCTCAGGAACCTTTTAATGTTTTTATGGCCCTCATGCTCATTTATAGAACCCCAAATAGGATCCTGTCCCTGACTTTAAGAAGCTTTGTTCTAGATAAAACTGGGAGAGATATGGCATCAGGACAGTCTATATACAAAGAATTCAGCCTTATTACTTGCTTCATAAATACCCTGATTTTACTGCCAAGACTTATTATCCATAGGAAACTTTTTGATTATTCCTCTGTTACTTCTGTGGCTCAAATAGATACACATCTGAATATTCAGCATCCATTATTTTCTTCTAATCTTAATCATTGCACCTTGCTAGCAGAATCCAAACTAAAATCACCATGAATTTTAAAATATACTATACTTACTACTGCAATGCATATTGATTTGCACCTGGTCTTCTCCTGTCATGTTGAGAATTTGTTGTAATGTTCTTCACAGAGATGGGCAGAATTGGAAATGCTGCATTCTTTGCATAGAGGGTCCACTTGATACTGGCAGAGAGTAATTACTGTTGAAGTGCTTAGTAGTATTAGAGAATAAAAATATAACACTTAAAATATGCTATTTAGGATACAGTTGCAGCACACATAGGAGTTCATAACCACCTCATTAGTTGGTAATGACATATGATTCTCTAGAATAACTCCTTCTGACATGTTTATTTCAAATTTTGTTTTATTAGCATATTTTATTTATATGTAGTAAAGAGTATGATGGTTTGTATATGCTTGGCCCAGGGAGTGGCACTGTTAGGAGGTGTGGCCTTGTTGGCCTAGGTGTATCACTGTGGGCATGGGCTTTGATACCCTTTCCTAGCAGCCTGCAAGCAAGTCTTCTCCTATCATCTTTCAGATGAAGATGTAGAACTCTCAGTCTTCCAGTGCTATTGCCTGCCTGTATGCTGCCATGTCCCACCTTGATGATACTGGAGTGAACCTCTGAACCTGTAAGCCAGCTCTAATTAAATCATCACCTTCTAAGAGTTGCCTTGGTCATAGTGTCTGTCCACAGCAGTAAACCCTAACTAAGAGAGGGGTTGATGACATAATATGAGTGTATATAATATATCTATATCATATACTCTCCAATCCATAATTAACCTGTTCTACTTTACCTCTGCTAAACTCTTTCTTTCTGTCCAGGCCTGCTCTACTTTCATGTCTCTTTTTACCTGTGATGCTCTAATGAGTGTCATTAGTTTTGCTTACTGAAGCATGAAAATATCACTCTCCCAATACTCAGGCATTGGTACAACTCCAAGGTCTCTCTCTTCCATGTCAGGATGCTTATGTACCCAATATGTGGGAATCTTGTGTAACTAAACATAAGAAAATGATATATGGGAACCCACTAGTACTTAGTAGGAATACCAGAGTGATTTTTTGAGATGGTAGAAGATATAAAACTCCAGTTCCTGGACTAGGCAAAAAATAGAATTTTACTCCAATGAATAATATTACAAAAACAGTAGTATCAATTTAAGATCGTGAATGGAAATATTCCAAGAAAAAGTGAGGACATATTTTCAAGTCATCTGTTATTAACACCAGGACCCCAGATTGTGTTTCTCTTGAATCTCCCTGATTCTGGCTCTTATGATGTCTCTGCCCAATCTTCTGCAAATCCTTGGGCCTTGAGGACAGAGGTCGTACAAATGTCTCTGTTTGTGAATGAGAATTCTATTAATATTTGTTCCAGCATGTTGATCAGTTTTTAGTTTCTTTGTTAATCATAGTATACTGCATAAATAAAATTTTCTGCAGTAGTCAGAGCTGTGCAGATTTATAGAATTCTATTTTAAAAGGAGGCCTAAAAGAAATAACATAGTTCATTCATATGATCAGATGACTTCTTGCAAAGCACAAAGATCAGCATGTCTGCTTCAATCTATAAAACTCTAAAATACAATTTAAGTAAATCAAATAAGGAATTTTAGACATATGCAGACTATGTGACAGATAAAAAGTAAACAAAATAATATATTATAAATTTAAGTAATATATATAATTAATTAAACATTTGGTTATATAAAATGTAAATTAAAGAAATTTTGCTTAAAATAAAAGCATTCAGAATTAAATAAACTTTAAACATTGACAGACAGTTTAGATCTGTAAAAGTAAAAATCCAGAGACTAAGTAAATAGTACAGATTTTAGGGAAATATATTTTGTTGTGTATTAACTAAATAATTTAAAGATCTGGCCAACTGTTATGGCTATAACATATAAAATCATTTGTTTTCTCTGTGATTTTACCTATAGTTAAGAAGCAAAAGGCTTTAAAAGACACTGGTTCCCATGTCTAGAGGTTGGGTAGAGCTGCCAACAACAGGTGATGTCTATGCCCAAGCCTTCTAGAGTCCATACTGCATCAGAAGCACTTTCCACCTTCTTCCATAAACTGGGGTAGGTCATTGCAAGACAAATGATTGTACCTCTGTGTTACCTTTTCATGGTTACATTTACAGAGAGAAAGACCTCATATCACATAAAGCACTTTTGTGTTTCCTTCAACTAATGTTCTGTTTGTTTTTGAAGACAGCTCATCTTAAATTGATATAGACAGCCTAGAGAGCAATTGAAAGTGTAATTTTGTCCAATTGCCAATTAATCAGGAGTTAAAAGCACTTGAACAGAGACTTGGCAAATGTTCCAGTCACAGGAAAGAGAGGGCCTTCTTTATCATATAAATGAAGACATTTTCTATCAAAGGAAAAAGTCATGGAAAATGAATAGGCATTATGATCACATTACCAAGGTCATTTAATTTTGTTTTTCCTTTTATACGAAATCTATCATAGAACAAGTAGATGACACTGGGTGATGTGCATTGCTGCTGGTAACTTAACCACATGTATATTTATTGATTCTTCGAGAACAGGACTTACCTTTTCTTGTGATGCCTTAAAACTTCTGCACATTATATCAACTCTCCTCAGCCATAGTCATTTGTGCTATAGACTTCTCTTTGTATTATACAGTCATCAGCTCAGCAGTGAGCTTGTTCCCAGATCAAGGAGAAAGGCTCTGTCAGCTGGCTTCTGCACTGTTACAGAAGTACATTGATGTTGACAATGTCCACAGGCACAACAAAAACTTCTAGTGAAATGAGGTACCTCACGAATGTAGCTACATTCCTATTATAGTTTGAAATGCAACTTGTATTCTATTTTAAACAGTCTTTCCATGGCATGAAATTCTGTTCTCATAAAGTCATGCAGAAAGAGTTTATGTCAGTACAACCACATGACACTGAACAACACGTTTCTACCAGGCATGTGGAGAAGAAGGCATTACTCAAGTGTTTTCATTCATTCATTGATATGCAAACTCATGAATGATATCTTTATAATCCTACTGAAAAGCTATCTGCAATGTTGTTGCATAAGAAAGTTTTGAAATCTAAGCAAATTTGTTTATTATACAGTGAGTTAACTGTCATAAAAGGTATGCACAAATTTACATTAAATTACAGCTATTATGATGTGCAGGAGCTATATAAAACAGATTGCATATCATATTAAATTGACTTACACATGAATTACATCTACTTTATGAAAATCACACTAAGTGTCCTGGATTGCTAAAGATGTGTTTCTTTTTTTATTAAATACTGGCTTGATAAACAATGTTAATTTTAACCTGTGTAGAGACCTGGTATAATGTAAAAGAACCTGGATCTAATTCGCATAGAAGATCTTTCATCTTACCTGATCTGAATGGACCTCTCAAACAAACCCCTGTTCTTTCTGTTTATTGAACAACGGAGAAAATATGACATCGAAAGAGAATAAGAATTTTTTCATAGGCAATCTTTACAGGAGTCTCTCAAGGGAGGAAATTCTTGTAGGGCCCTATTGACTCAGATTAGCACACAAAGCCAAATCAGATTTTTTTGTTTTTGTTTTTGTCAATATATAACCACATGTTATTCTCAAAACTTTTCTTTGTCTGGGGGAGTGTGTTGTTTTTGCAATTTCTTGCTGTTTCCAGTGAATGACCTTAGGCTAAGTACTGTATCTTACACATACATACACTGTTCTGAATCAGAGGCAGGACTGGGTCGAAAAGAAAATATGAAGTACAGTACATCATGAAGGTCTAAAGCATAGTTACATTGATCACAGTGCACCCTTTTCTTAAAGGTAAATTAATTCTGAATGGATCAAAGCCACAGTATTTAAGCAGAATGAAAACATTGTTACTAATGATATCAAAACACACTAGTAACTTGGTGGAATGTTGGATGAAAGACTGATTTGTAAAGATAAGCTTCTAATAGTATTTCTCAGAAAGTCCATTCCAGAGAATGTATATAATTCAAGAGCCATAAACATGCTCATGGTGACTATTCAGGTTCAGAAGGAGAATATTCTATTATCTTCCAAGCCTTTTACATGTGTTTGCCATGTTTCATTAACATTTCTTTGCTTTGGTAGAATGCCTTTCTCAGTATTTGTAGCATAAATATTCTTTGTCATTAATCTTTGCATCATATGATGTAGTATTATGTATTATGGAAATATTTGGAGAAACAATCCTGAGAAATTAAAGTTAGAATTGATATACAGAAGAGATTAAAAGGCCAACAAAAGAAGACAGGCTATGATGTCCAAGAGCAAGCAAATGTAAAGTGACTTTTCTCTCTCCCTAAACATACATACTGTCTTTCTTTTCCTTCCTCCCAAAGATATATCATTGAAATGAGTAGCATCTGATGGTGATAGGCTGTGCCCTTCTGCCTGCTACTCTTGTACCCCGGCTTCTTTGCATTCATTATATTTAAGATCTTATGAAATCTAACAACATGTCTTTTTTTTTTTTCATTTTTTTTATTGGAAATTTTATTTACATTTCAGATGTTCTCTCCTTACCCCATTTCCCCCCCTCCCTCCCAGGAACTCACTATCCCATTCCCCCCCTCCTGCTTCCACGTTGGTGTACCCCCACCAACCTCCCCGTACCTCACCTCCCCACCCTCGAATATCCCCCCCCACGATGTCCAGACTTCATGGGACCAAGGATCTCTTCTCCCACTTATATATAGCTCCCTTACCTTGTAGGGCTCCTTTTGCCCACCCTGTCTAAAGTAATTTCATTTCACCCACAGTACAGCAAGGACTCTGAGTACTTTTACCATTTATTTTCCACACATTAGCAATAGTTTCTGTCTTTCAAATGATTTTAAAAAAAATGATTTACTGCTAACAGAAAGGCTCAACTCCAGAAATGCACTTGTAGATAATCTACCTGCATGCGAAATTATCACAGGTTTGTTTTATGCTTAGAAAACACTTACTTATTTTTTTTCTTATTATCTACATCACAGCTGTACCCCTGACTCACAATACTGAGATAAGTGGTTTATTTCTTTTTCATAATTTACTTAAGCAATTTTTCTGCATCAAGAGACATATAAGAAATGAAAGAGGATGATGAGAGAATGTGTAAGTAGCGCATGTATCTTCCCAAAGTCATAAAAATGGGTATCCATGTGAGAAAAAACGAAGTGAGACTTACAAAGTGAACTTTGTGAGTTGAGACACAAATGAAGATGGTAATGAACCAAATATTACACTTGAGAATATATTAATTTTTTCCTTAAAATGTTCATAAGGGAGATACTTACTTCATAGACTGTTTAAAGATTCAAATGAGTTAATACACTTTGTATAAGCATAACATAATATCTGCATTTACAGTGATAATGTGAATTTTGACTATTTTGCTTATTTAATCTGTAGCTTAGAACTAGAAGGATAGAGTTTTTTATAAAGGATAATACTAACCATAGCTTGTTCTGAGTAATAAGCGCTGTTATTGCATATCAATCATACATTTAATAGGCTTTTGAATGGCTATGGTAATTAAGATTCGGGTACCAATGATTTATTCATTCACGTATTCATTACATATGTCTCCTTATGTTCAATCTTATTTTCATTGTAATTAACTCAGATGTACCTACCAATTGAGTAAAACTTTCATTATGTCCATTACATAAATGTTAACACTGTTCACAATTATTATTTTATTAAAAAGTGATTAGGTGATTAAAAAAAAACTTAGCATGATCATAAAAGATATCATCAGGATTTAAATACAATTATTCAGGGATGTAAGTATTATGTTTTGAAAAATCACCCAGCAGACTCGAGTGGTTTATCTCAGTGGGACAGCATGGCTCAATATGTATTCGCTTAGTCTCCAGCATAAAATCGAAAGAATAAATGAGTAATAAAAATAAATAAGAAATACTAAGCTGAAATTAACTGACCTTATAATAATCTTATTTATTTTTCTGTAAACATAATTGAAGCACATATAAGTGAGCATGAAGCATGGTTTTAGAGTATCAGAATATAAGGAAGCTTCCAAGTTTGTTCTCAAATATCAGTTCTACTGACAGATCCTACACATCCTTAAGTAACAATGAACTGAGTGTGAATATTAACGTAGAGAATAAGTTATGATTGCAAAAGAGGCATAAACTATAAAGAACCTTAAATGCGCTCCAGTACATAAAGAAATCATTCTAAGAATGTTATTGTATTATATGTATATGAATATGAATGTGTGTGTGTGTGTTGATCTAATCTTTTCTTCAGAGCAGTATGAATTCTTAGATGGCACTCCTTAAGGAATAAATGATATTAGTGAAAATATTCATGCTAATTTTCTTTGTAGCACATTTATTTTTCAAACACATGTTTCAGTTATCATATTTTGGGTAATTGAACTAACAAAAATAAGGTCATTTTTGGTAGAAAAATAAATTTTAATTTTTTTGGTATTTTACAGAGTTGGTTTATATTTGAGGTTGAAATTAAGTTAAGAAAAAATGTGATAAAAATTTTGATTGTTTTAAAATTTTCCAACTATGTTTTTTTTTTTCTGAACACTCCCACCTAAAATCTAAGTAAGATAAAACTAGCTGCTTTATTCCAAATATCTTTGCTATTTCTTTCTGTTTCGTTTGTGTACTACTTTCTGCTTTGTTTTTTCATACAAAATCCCCCTTTTAATAATTTTCCAATTTTTATGTTTTTTTTTTTTTTTTTTTTTAGAATTAGAATGAAAGAGGAATTGGGAGAAGGGGAAACCTGATAAAAAATACATTGTGTGAAAATTTTTATTTTAAAAACTTATTTTTAAAAATACATTCTACCTAGTTGTGCCTTTTCTGTTTAACCATCTTGTCCAGGTTCCTATTGTAACTATATCCTCGAAACTTGAATCATGAACATCTTATCACACCTGTGTTACCTTCAGTTCTGTTTGTTCTTTTTCATAATCTCTCTTAAGTCATATTCCATCAGTCATGGGATCCATAATCAAATTGTTCAGAAACTCTGTGTTCTCTAGCAATTTCTGTGCCTGTGTCCTCTCCATTGTTTGTGTAGCTATTTTCTCTTTGTCTTGCTTTCCTGTGTTTTAAAGGATACAGGAAAACTCCAATCTGCTGGCTCCCAGTCTGTGTGCTAATGACAAACTCACTGCTGTGTTCTCTCCCATAGATGATACCTATCCACTTTGGTAAGAGTCTGGATACTTCACTTAAAGCACTGAAAAAGAAAAATGGCAGCACACTGAAGGACCTGAAGAACTCGTAGGATACTGTGAAAGTTCAGGACTGGTATTCAAAGATTGGCCCATATGACACAAGAAACAGTATTTGAATCTAAGTATTATATGTATAGTTTGTTATTAAACTGTTTTCTACCTTTATTTTTGACTATGATCAAGTATGGTGTTATTTCCATGTGTGTGTGTGTGTGTGTGTGTGTGTGTGTGTGTGTGTGTATACATGTATGTGATATCACCAAGGAGAAGTGACAGTTCCTCCCGATTTTTCTGTATCTATGGTAGAAGCTAAATGAAGGTTAATCTGTGCTTCAATTTTTTAGGAGGAATAAATAGCCCTGGTATGTAGATATATAAGATCAAGGTCTTTATGAACCATTGCCCAGCTGGAGAACTTCTCTGATAAGGCAAGTCTATAAGAGTGATGTCCTACTGCCTTTCATTTGCCCCTTCTCTTTGGTTTATTGTGAAAATTACTTTTAATTTATTTTATTTTTGAGATTATAAGATAATTACATCATTTTCTTCTTCTTTTTCTTCCATAGCACCCCATATATCCAACCTTGCTCTGTTTTAAATTCATAGTCCCTTTTTTTATTAGTTGTTTTTTACATATGTTTGTAATTATATATATATATATATATATATTATATATATATATCATATATATGTTCCTAAATAATATCTTGCCCAGTCTGTAAAATGCTACTTCTATGAATGTTTTCAGGGTTGACCATTTGGTACTAGATAACCAATTGGTCTGTTCTTCCATGGGAAGTACTATTTCTTCCAGTCTCTGCTCTTCTTAGTTGTCTGTACTTCTTCATGTAGGGTTGAAGCATTCTGGGATTTCCCCTGCCCACGTTTAGCATTTCTGTTGTTCTTGTTCAAATCAAGTTTAGATATGTTGATGAGAACTTATTGGTGTAATTTCTGGCATTTCTAGAGACATAATCTCACATCATCTTCTGGTTCATGTGGTTCTTACTTTCTGCCTCTCTTCTGCATTGTTCTCTGAACTTTATGTACAGGAAGGGTATTTTGTTGATGTAGCCACAGCTACTAGGTACCCCAACTCTGTTTTGTAATTAGTTGTAGTTTTCTATAGTGGTCTCCATCAGTTGCAAAGAAACATTTCCTTGATGAGAGGCATATTTGAAGGCATAAAGATAAATATTTAGAATATAGTTAGGAAATAGATTGGTTTAATTAAGTGGTGGCTGCGGGTTCTTCTTAAGATTAATGGTTTTAATTATGTACTAAGTATTTGGCTAGGTTTCCAGAACCAGGAATGGTATCCATCTAGTGAACAACTCTTAGTCCATTCTGAGATCTGTTGGTTACTATCAAGGCATGCATGCCACTACTGCACCCTTAGCTGTTTATGCTACACTCATAGTTGTGTTCTGGGCATAAATGGTTAGGTCGTTTCCTTCCTTTGAAATGTTTAATGGAAATTTATGGTACAATAAAAGCTAGTCACAGGAAGGGTGAAATCATGTCAGTTCCAAGTCAGGGCCCCATGTCTGAAATGAATAGTGTCGTCAACAACATAACTCACTTTCCACCTTTGGAGGACAACCAAGCTCAACAGTAATAGTCTGTAATGTGTTCAGATTCTCTTGAACCCTGTTCAACAGATTAAAAGAAGGCTTTCTGAAGCCTTGTGTGTGGGGTTTTTAGTTATCTTCATACATGAGCTTATATACAATAGTTTTTTTTTAATTTTAGGTAGATAGTTAATAGTAAGATCTATTATATTTTCAGTCATCTTTACTGTCATTTTACCTCCTTTATTCTATATTAACTGCCTCTCCCCTCCCTTATAAAAGCCCCCATCATTTTCCCAGATCAGATTTCTTGTACCTTGTCACTTCCCTCTCTATTGTTTAAGTCTCCTACCCTGCTCATGGTCCTTTTTTCACTTCCTTGATCTGCAGATACACCAGGATATGTACTCACACCTAAAGCATTAGAGCTCAGAGCCTCGAATGAGAAAGAACATGCAACATCTGTTTCTCTTCATTACTTCATATTATCTTTACTAATTCTATCCATTTGCTTGCAAAATTCATTATTTTATTTTTCGTAAGATAAATAGAATCCATAGGTAGAGACACCAGTCTTCATATTCTATCATCACTGAATGGCATTTATCTGTTTCCATTTTTATCACAGTAAATAGAGCAGCGATAAACATGACTGATTCAGCATCTATTGAGTTCTGCATGAGTATGCCAAGAAACAGTATATCTCAGTCAAATGTTCTATCCTTAAAAGGAAATCCAAGTCAAAACAACTTTGAGATTAACCATACCTCCTCAGCATAGCAAAGATCAAAAACTTGTAAACATTGGAAAAGGGGGCTATGCAGGAAAAGAAACCTCATTCCCTGTTGGTGGAATTTCAAATGGGTTTGTCACTGATGAAAATCATTGTAGAAAGTTCTTAAAAAGCCATAAGTAAATCTACCACACGATGGCTAGTTTTTACAACAACTTAACACAGCTAAAGTCATCTGAGAGTAAAGAATCTTAATTGAAAAATTGTTTTCTTAAGATTGGACTATCAGCAAGCTTGTGGGCATTTTCTAACTAAGTGATTTTATGTTGTTGAAGGGCCACTCATTGTGCATGGTGTCACTCCTGGACTGGTAGTCTTGGGTTACATAAGAAAATAGACTGATAAAGCCTCAAGGAATAATACTGATCAGCACACATCTAGGATCTCTGCATCACCTCCTGCCTCCTGATTCCTATCCTGACAGCCTTCGAGATGAACAGTGATTCGGAAGTATAACCTAAATAAATCCTTCCCTCCACAGCTTGGTTTTGGTCTTGGTGTTTCAACAAAGCAATAGAAACTCTAATTAAGATGCACATCTACTTATGTTACTGGTGCTGAGATACATATGTCTTAACAACAACTAAGGACTAACAGAAACTTATTCTTATATTGACCACAGAAAACTAACATTTATATTTGACTCTTATCAGGTCCATCTTTTGCTGGAAGCTTCCAAACAAATTGTGGTTTGTCAGAACTGTGTGTACTAACATGTGAAAGAGTACCACAATATCATCTTACAATCCACAACCACATAATCTGCCCAGAAAGTGATGAGGTTTTGAACTATATTTTACATTCAAGTCAGGATAAATGGAGGAACACTACATGGGAGAAGGAATGTGGAATAGTTTTTACAATGTGTTCATTTGGGAAGCTTTAACTTAAATTTAGTATTAATGCTATTGATTTCATGTTCCATGATATACTTACTGATTTTATTTCTTTGTAGTTTTCCCTTTTTAAGGCAATAAAATGCAGAAGCAGCATTTATAGATTATCTAAGAGAAAGACAGTATTTACAGGCCTCTGTATAGATTTTCAAATCATCCATCCTGTTTTTAATTTTCCAAAGCTTTAAAGACATTAGTTTTCCAATACACATCACATCTTGTTAAAAGAAACAGTTTAATAAGAATACATTATCTCCTTCTCTAAGGAGTAGTAATAAAGGAAATGCAAGTTAAGTGTATCTGAGAGTAAAATAAATAATGTAATCCCTCTTACAAAGAAAAGAAGTGAAAAAATGTATGTTTTATACTGTTTGCAATAACATGTTGAGTAAATGTAGATATTCTTTAATTTTTTACATAAATACTTTATGTTAAAAATCCCACTGTGATAAAGCAATAATATATGAACTTCTGTTCTCTAGTATCTTTCCATTATCACAACTGTACTGGATGCCTTTGTAGATTTGTATCATATTTTTATTTTTAATTGAGTCTTTTAACTCATCACACATTCCTGTGACTCTATTTGTAATAGTTAGAAAAATGACACTTTCCCTAAAAATCTAATACACACAGTGAGGTCAACAATCCTTCCCTCTGTGGTGGATATAACAGCCTCAGAGTAAGATCACAGGAGCCTTGAAAGCATTCCTGTGCAAACAAGCTTAACAGCATTTTGTCCTGGTCATCTCTGAGGAATTTACTATACATTTTATCATAAAGACAACATTAAATGTTGCTGAAATGGATGACAAATTATGCACATGGTATTTATAATAAGAAAGTCATAAAATTTAGAAACTTAGGGGACATGAAATTTGATATACAGCTAAAGAATGAGCTGTTTAAGATGTTAAGAAAAATAGGTCAGAACAAGGAACTGATTGAAACCACTAAAGATATGATGTTATGTAGTCCAAGGAAACATGAGAAGGGCTATGTTCTGTGCAATGTTTTGAAATAACATTTGCAACTTTTGAGAGACTAAATGTAAAATAAATAATATATATTTAATTCTAAGTATAACATATGCAATTTTATGTAAATTGTATATATTATATATAACTTGGTGGTAAGTGCTAATATGATAAATAGAACAAAAAATTATTTAGGGATATATGAACTGACAATTTATATTTAAAGAAATATTTCTGTGAGAAAGTGGGGGATTTTGTTTATTTACTTTTAATCATAATTTTTATATAGGTTTTGTGCATATTAACTAGTATCTCATCTAGACCTAGCCATTATTGTATGACAGCTGTCTCATGCAAAATAGGGCATGGTCCATACATAAAAAGTTGCTTTATGTAATATCCATAGGGGGAGTACATCTGAGGTGTTCCATCAACGGATAGAAAACAACCATAGCTCAGCAGAGATAAGACTGAAGAAAAATCATGTCACAAATACGGAAGTAGTTATGGAACATGCATGTTATAGCAAACCATCATAGAAAGCTTGCTTTCCATTCTGAGAAGAGAAGTCATTGCCGGATTTTGAACAAAGGATTTTTATGACTAAACTTTTGTCATGTCATTACTGGAAATTTTGTTCAATAAATGAACTTTACAAGCAAGGACAAACCTCCCACTGGTCTTCACCAATGGGAGCCAATATGAAAAGAGAATGGACTCATAAAACTAAAATCATGGTTATCATATGACCCATTGTGCTACCCCTAAGCATTTCCCCAAACACTCTAGGTTAAGATATCCTAGAAATTCCTTGCATGTCAATATTTTTTTAAAATTATTCGTAACAGTTGTGTATCCATCCTAGGTGTCTAACAACAGAAAAGAAGAATTTAAAAATTCAGTATAGTATAATTAAGCGTTGCTTACTTTCTGATAGGTGCTAAACATATAGAGTAAAAGGAGGAGTATTTTTAATCTTTAGTCTTGAGATAACTGGATGTCTGCACATAAGTATTAATTGAGGTTCTCTAGAGTAACAGAACTTATGGAATGAATATGTAGAAATTATATATATTAATATTTCCATTACATGTTATGTATTATGTTATGTGATGTTATATGCTATATATTGTTATATGTTATATGATGTTATATGTTATATAATGTTATATTTAATTTATATGTTATATATAAAGGGATTTGTTAGAATGAGTTACAGACTGTGGTCCAGCTAATCTAACAACCACTGCATATGAACAGAAGTTTCCAGAATGTCATACTTGGCACTTACCTTTTGTTTAATAGCCCAAAGCTTCAAGGAGGAGCTTTTTTCTCAGCTATGCTGGACATCTCCTTTCCAAAATTTATGATCAGTAGAAGTATTTGGGTTTTCATAAATCTTTTCCCTAACCTCATCATTTTGGTTATTCCTCTTTTGTTTACCTTATCATTCCCCTCCAACTCTATTGGTTCTTCTTCAGAAATAAATAATAAAACACTAATGTGAAACTATCAAACACCTTCTTGAATTATTTAAAGAAAACAACTGGAAATTACCTGGAAACATCTTCCTTGATGGCTAGTGTCCACAGTGCTAGAAGCTGATATACAGTATTCTAAGGGTGAAGAGAAAAATTATCAATGATCTTATTAAAATTCTAGGATCTACAACACCCATGTCCTACAGTGAACTTCAATACTGTGTACAATTGTGCAATAGTGGCATGAGTATTACAGTACTAACTAAACATGCTTTTATTTGTATCTTATTTCATAGGAGGAAATCCATTCCTGTAAACCTTCTCAAAATTTATTGAAACAGGTTATAGGCCTTTGAAGGAAATATTATTCTGCTATTCAGTGGATCTAATGTAACATCGTACTGGTGTGTGTGTTTGTGTGTTGTGTGTGTGTGTGTGTGGTGTGTGAGTGTGCCTGAAGCCAGAAGACAAGAAGAAGCCTATGAAATACCACAAAAGTAAAGACTTTGCAGTTACCAAAGTTTCAATATAAGGATGATTCACTGGGACCTATCAACAAAAAGGAAAGAATTGAAGAGAAACTCAGAGGCCTCGGTCACTGAGGGGATGTTTTATGTAGATAGATTCATGGAAAGGAGGAGTCATAGCCTTCAGTTGTATACCCACTGGTGACTCTCCAGGCTACCATGGATAAGATTGAATCAAATACGTACACATATGTCTTTGGTTAAAATACATGAGTCACACAACAAAACTGAAATTCATGAATATGACAAAGTGAAAAGTAGCCAGAAAGGGATTTAGGTCTAGACAGAAGGGAAATTGGAGACAATGTGGAGAAAGAGCCACCAGAATGAATTATATATGTACATAAAATTGTCATGGTACTAAGTTAACAGAAAATGTGATTATACATACAATATACACTTTAGATATAAAGAATGAAAAGGAAGATAATCATATCATTATGCAAATCACTAAGCGAATTAAGCCAGTATCAGAAAGGTTGATTTGTGGTTTCTAGATTTTATATATCTACATAAAATAGTGGAATAATGGCAGTGGAGAAAAGAGATATGGGGTACAGAAAGAAATATACTCATTGTACAATCAAACATTTATAAAATAAGCTTATACAACACAGTCCATATGAATATACTTAAATACTGTTATGTCAACAAGCCTTGAAATGCAAAGTCACATGGTCTGTAGTTACCTGGACTTGTGATGAGTAACATCTGGTATATGCAAATTAAAACTATGTAATATTTTTAATAAAGAAGTTGTTTGCCTTAAAATTGTTAATAACGTATTTTTGACACATACATCAAGTGCAAAACTGTAAATATCATTTATAAAAATCAAAACAGTAAAGTCTTTAAAGTAAATGTGTACCATTTTCAATCTGTGAAGATGTTATCAGTTTTTATATAATCTGGAGAAATGGCTGCATATTTTATAAGAAGACAAATTAAATAATTTTTGCAAATGCTTATGAGTAATAATATGAAATAATTAAAATGCTTGTTAAAAAGAGAATGAGAAACTAGATGGGTAAGCTTCAAGAATGAATAATAATTATCATAATAGATGGAGTGACTTGAGGTGGGTATGGTAGCAATGCTTTTAACCTCAGCTTGAGAGTTGTAGATAGGAAGAGCAGGACTTTGAGGTGAGTCCAAGATCCATGAGTCATTATCTTAAAAGAAGGATGGGAAGGAGAAGGAAGAAAATGGAAAGGAAGAATGAATCGCAGTTATAGATAGTAATTGTAGATAGTTATACAAAGAAAATGTTAATAGAAAATAAAAATTCTCACAGAATTCACCAAAAAGCTTTTAGTTGGATGTTATGAATAAGCTAGACAAAAATACATAATGTAAAAATTAAGGTAAAAACAACTATTGTACAATTATTGCTAAAAAGCAATTAACTTTCAAACAAGGCTTGGCTCCATTAAGATAAAAGATGTTAATGGGACAAGATAGTGCATGTAAAAAGTCTAAAAGATAATGATAAATTCTATTTCTGAACCTGAGTAATAGCCTTGCATATGTTTGTTTATCCTGAACTTTATATACTCTCCACACAAATTAAAAATGTTAGCCTTTCTTAGATGCTCAGAGGTTCAGAAACCATTGAAAATGGTGGCAAAAATGTAAGAGCTGGTAGGGTAGAGTAAGTTCTGTGAAATGCTATTCTCAAGACATGATATGGCTGTTGCTTATATAAACTCACAGAAGAGTGGTTAATGATACAAGATCTACACAAAAGGAAGCCAGTCAACAATTTTAGCACAGATGGTATAGGGACACCATTCCTTGCTGAGAAACTATTCTTAGTTGATGGCTTATCTATGGAAGGCAATCACTTGCCTTTGCTAAAATGTGGCCACTGGTAGGTTACACAGACTCCAGTGGAGGCGCCAAACCATTGTGCATTAAGCAGCACTAACAGATTCTAAATTTGAAGAGAAGAGGAAAGGAGGGGAGGGGACAGGAGGGGAAGGGAGAAGCAGAGAGGAGAGGAGAGGAGAGGAGAGGAGAGGAGAGGAGAGAGAGGAGAGGAGAGGAGAGGAGAGGAGAGGAGAGGAGAGGAGAGGAGAGGAGAGAAAAGAAAGAGGAAGGAGGAGAGAGAGGAGAGGAGAGGAGAGGAGAGGAGAGGAGAGGAGAGGAGAGGAGAGGAGAGGAGAGGAGAGGAGAGGAGAGGAGAGGAGAGGAGAGGAGAGGAGAGGAGAAAAGAAAGAGGAAGAGAAGAGAAGGCAAGAGAAGAGAAGATGGAGTTCTGGAAACACGACGAGAGAACCCTGAAGAGAATGGGAAGTGGAGCATGGATATGTTCAAACATGAAATTTTCAAAGAATAAAAAACAAATCAATTTTTTTAAATCACCTTTATATGGAGAGATGGCTCAGCCATTTGTTGCACAAGACTGATGACTGTATTTCAGATTCTAACACCTACATAAAAAGCTGATAATTATTCCAGGCATGATTGTGTTCCTATTGCTGGGTTGAAGTTTGCTGCAGCTCCCAGAAACCAGTCTATTAAAAAAGGAAACCAACACAACCAAACAACCAAACAACCAACCAAAGAAATCCTTGCTTTACCTAGAATAAATACTTTAACCCTCTCTCAGTGGAGAAGGAACTGTGTAAGAGATGGAGACACTTGTTCTGGTTTGCTTTCTGTAGCTGGGAAAATATACTGACCAAACACAATGTGAGTCAAGGGAGGATTTATTTGCCTTACAAATCTCAATCATTGTCTTTTATAGAGGGAAACCGAGGCAGGAAATCAAAGCAGAAAACTGGAAGAATATACCTTAAGGGCTTGCTCTCCATGATTTATTAATGGCTTCTTTTATTTGCATTCTTACGTAACCCAGGATCACTTGCTCAAGGTTGTCAATGTCCAGTGGGATAGGCCCTTTCACATCAATAATAATGATAATAATAATAATAATAATAATAATAACAATAATAATGTCTACAGATGATGTGACAGGCCAATCTAATGGAGGCAATTCTTCAGTTGACATTCCCTCTTCCCAGGTGACACTAGTTTGTGTCAAGTTGACGAAAGCACAATACCATATACCCTCCTCTTGACTCTTCACATGTGTACAAAAACATACATACATACACACAGACCCAAATGCATTCAAACAAACACACACCCCACACACACATACACACCATACATACAACTCTTTAAGCACATAAAAATATTAATTTGTGTCCATCTACTATTTCATAAAATAGAAACAATTCTTTAGAAATCTGGTGTCATGAATCATAATGAATTTAATTCATACATAGGTCAGTTCAATATAGTATGAAATCTGCATTTCGCATAGCTCAAATTCTCATAGTTAGTTTTTTTCAAGATTATTTTTATTTCATGTGCATGTATGTGTGTACCTGATCATAGGTGTGTGCACTACTATGTATATGCCTAGTGTCCACAGATAGCAGAAGATTATGTCCAGCCTAGTGGGAACTGAATTTTCGAGTGTTGTTGAGTCACTGTGTGAATGAAAGGGACCAAACTCATGTCCTCTGGAAGAGCATTTGGTGCTCTGAACCCTAGTCATCACTCCAGTTTCCTTTAGACATGTTTATAAGAGTTGTAATTTTAGATTAATCTATTAAATCTCTTATTCCAGCTTCTTCATTATATAACATACTTTACAAAGTCTGAAATGTGTTCATTAAACCTTCTTGTGTAAGAAATGTCTAGCTAGTGTCTCAGTAGGCTTGTAATGAATATCACTATTCTCATGTGCATATGAATGAAGGAGTGAAAACAGTATGTAGTACATTCATCTTATAATTTCTCACAGTTTGTGGCTCTGTGTAGGGTTTTAGGAATCAAATATAATATTTGTCATATTTTGTGTGTTTCCATCCTTATCCTATAATCACACCATAGCTCAAGTTGAAATGTGTACAGTTTATATAGATCCTGCTGAGGAAAGAGTTCTATTATCCAGTCACACACTCATTTGTTCAGCAGTTCTGTGGAGAATAATCAGCTTGCCTTAGAATTGTGATGCTGTAGCTAACCATACAGTGGCCCTGCATTTGGGGAGATAATTTTAGCGCAGAAGAAATTTAAAACTAAACAATTGAATTAAGAAGAAAAGTTCATTTAGGACAATGGTTAAAAAAAAGAAAGAAAGAAAGAAAGAAAAGAAAAGCCAGTGAAACTTAAAAACAAAATAAAACAAAACAAAACAAAAAAAAACCCTTAAGGGTAGAAAGAGTTATTTTGATGAAATGATCAGAAATCGCAACGCAGGGTCATCTAAAGAAGACTAGTACAGCATACCTTCTCCTAGCTCTCTGTTCTTCCGGAACCAATGCCTCAGTCTTGCCCCTGGGGTTGCAGCCCAACACCAGATGCAGCCTTCCCTCACTTCTGTCCTCATCTCCTCTGTATCCCACAGACCATCCTCTCCTAACCTCCTGCTCCCACTTAATGCCATAACCAGCTCCCAGCTCCAGCAGACACCCTCTGCTCAACGACAGGTCATGCTTGCCAGAAAACTAGGTAGGTTACCTGCAGACCTTCTAGCTCTTTGTTCCTACAGAACCAACCCCTAGTCTCTTCCCTAGTGCTGCAAAAGAACACCAGCTGCAGCTTTCTCTCACTTCTGCTCAAATTTCCTGTGGATCCCCTGACTCACCTCCCTTCCCCAACTTGTTGCATTGTCCCAGAACCCAACTCCAGCAAGCACCCCCTGTCCCTATTAACCCAAAGACCACTTCCTCAGGGCAACAAGTAGGCTAAAGGCAGACCCATGCATATCCTACTGATCCTGAGATCCAACCCCTCCAGTCTCATTCCCCGTTCTATATCTGGAAACCTATGTGGTCTCCCTTTCCTCTCTGACTTAATCCCCAAGGGATCACAAAATTCTTCTCCTCCAGCCTTCTTTTCCCACACTCATCTCAGTTAGTCAGCCTCCAATACCAGCAGGAATTTCCTATGAACACCTGAGCTGAGCAAGCCAGGAAAACAACCAACACACAGCTATCACATTTCCAAAAATATAGAGAAGAAACTAAGGAACAAAATGCCCATCGAACAAAGACAAATCCAGAAGTCAGCACCTAGAGCATTAAACAACCCAACCCCAAATGCTAAGATGCCAGGATAAACAGAAAATCAACAACAATGTCGGCAGTATGTCTCCATTAGATCCCAGTTATGCCACCACAGTAGGCTCTGAATAATTCCAACACAGTTGAAGCACAAGAGACACAGAAAGATAAATATAGTATCTCTTCAGTTTTAAGGGGATATTAGCCGTTAAGTAAATGATAACCAAACTACAATCTGTAGAGCCAAAGAGATTAGGTAAACATAAGGGGTCAAGGGGGATGCAGGGAACTCCCTGGAAGGGGAATAGAATAGATTTTATGGACAGATTAGGAGCAGTTGGTGATTGGAGTGGGGATGAAGATAAGTTGGGAGCTAAGAATGAAGTGTACAAAAAGCCTGGGGGAAAAGACAGCTGGAAATGGAGATATTTGAGGAAAGGTAGAAACCCAGTGCAGTGGAGCCTTCCTGAAATCTAAGGAGGTGATCCTAATGAGGACTGCTAGTCGTGGGGAATACAGAGTCTCAGCTGGCCATCTCTTGTAGCCAGATGAGGCTTTCAATGCTAGGATACATTCTGTAGAGGGCCAAGAGGGTCCCATGGAAAATCCCAACCAAAACAAACTATGACTGAGGCAAAAGACTGTTCTCCACAAACTGATAGCTGGGCTCCATTGCTGGGAACAACACTCACACGTCTCACTGAACCTGAACTAGTCAAGTGGTGCCTACACGGAACTCTCAAGCCTACATTCCAGTCTCTCTGGAGCTGGAAGGTACTTTGCAGGCTACCAGAAAAGAAATGTAGGTTCCAACCTGTGACCTAGAAACTATCCTACATGAAAAATATGCTAGAGCAATGGTGGCCGAGAATTTGTGGGAGAAACCAACCAATGTCTGATTTGACATAAGGCCTACTTCAGGAGATGGAATTCATCTTAAACACCACTTTCATTACCAGGTACCAGAGACTAGATAGCCGAGGAATCTAGGAAATAAAATAAACCATTCCTAGTCTAAAAATGAAAGATTCCTAATGATATTCTGATATACTCATAAATCATTGTCTTATGTCAGGAGCCATTTAGGAAAGACAAGGGAAAAGTGACTTACAGATTGTTCATCATGTTGTCTGGTTCTGATCATGGGTGAACTCTGAATTGCAGGGCCTTCAGAGATCTCATCTCAGGACTGATTCCTGTTACTATTATTTCTTTCCTGTCATAATTAAATAGTATAATGATTCCTGGGAATTAGACTACCCTATTGAGTAAATTTTCTGCAGATTAGCAAATATGTACACTGTTGTAGTAATGTTAGGAAGATGATTTGATTTCATAATTCCTAATATGTTTCTATAGAGTTTCTAAATTTATAAAAGTAATTTTGAGCCTCTATAGTATAAAAACTGCAATTAGAGTTCTGTAAATCTTTATTGTCAGGCTAATTGCACTAAGATAGAAAGCAAGCTTGGGACAAATGTATAATCAGGACAACATTCCTTCTAGGTTAGCTGTGAAACCTTTATCTGATAACTAAAGGTCAGAAACTGGGAATGGACAATTTATTGTAGGTATAAAGACAGAAGATAAAATATTGACTGGATTTATCTATACAAAACTACAATACTAATGAGACACAAGGCAGATGATTTGTCTCTCAGCAAAACTGTGCTAACTTATGACATAAGTATGCTTTGAACTCATAATGTACGTGTGGAGCTAGTGACAGATAATAAATGTTTATTTAGATAGGAGTCTTAATGGAAACACATGTAAATATTCCTCCTGAAACTCCTTATTTGATTCATGATGAATTTTCAGGATGTAAAAGTCCCTGGAAATCCATGTGATCTATTCTCCTGAGAAAGTGTAAGAGCTAAGAACAATGACAGTAAGAGACAAGGGGCTTCTATTATTCAACAATACAGACAAAAAAACAAAGACATTTTTTCACCAATAAAGAGATGAGTCTTTTTTCTTACAGCAATAAAGAATACTAAGTTTTTCTTACTTAGGGGCTTTCCCTTACTTTCAGCAATAAAATACTTTCTTTCTCTGAGCAATAAAGGTCGGAGCTTCTTTTTTAGCCAGAATGACTGAGTTCTTTCTGCGATGGGCCTTGCACAATAAAATCTGCTCCTGGTGGCTTTTGCTCCATCCAACACACACACACACACACACACACACACACACACACATGCATATGCATATGTAAATATAGGTGCATGTATGTAAATATACATGCATAAATATTTGTAAAGTTGATGAGACAGGTGGTCAGGCCCAACTAGAATGCACGTGTGTATGAGTGTGTGTGTACTTGCATATTGCCTCTAGAAGAGTTTTTCTTTCTGCTTGTGTGACTTTCTTTTCCTGGCTCTCAAGGAGTTAAGGAACTGAGAGCCTCTGGGGATCAGTTAGGAGGCTGAGATAAAAGAACAAAGAGCCAGACCATTTACTTGTTTACTTCCTCCAGCCCTCCCCACCTCCCCTGCTAAACAGCAATTGTTACTCACCAGGGATCTTTCTTTTCTTTTTCTTTTTTTCTCTTTTGAAATTATTTTATTTACATTCCAGACATTGTCCCCTGCTCCAGGTCCACCCTCCCACAATTCTTCCCATTCCCTCTCCTCTTGCCTCTGAGAGTTTGCATTCTAAACCCTGCATCCCCCTTCCCTGGAGCCTCAAGTCTCTGTAGGATTAGAAGCAACCTCTCCAACTGAGGCCAGATAAGGCAGTCCTCAAGGTTACATATGTGCTAGGGGCCTGTGATGGTTTGTATATGCTTGGCCCTGGGAGTGGCACTATTGGGAGGTGTGGCCTTGTTGGAGTAGGTGTGTCTCTGTGGTGTGAGCTTTAAGACCCTCATCTTAGAAGCCTGGAGGTCAATATTCTGCTAGCAGCCTTGAGATGAATATCTATAACTCTCAGCTCCTCCTGCACCATGCCTGCCTGGATGCTGCCATGCTCTTGCCTTGATAATAATGAACAGAACCTCTGAACCTGTAAGCCAGCCCCAACTAAATGTTGTCCTTGTAAGAGGACATGCCTTGGTCATGGTATCTGTTCACAGCAGTAAAACCCAAACTAAGACAGAGGCCTAGGACCAGCTCCTGTATGACCTTTGTTGTTGGCTCAGTCTCTTAGAGTTCCCAGGGTCCAGGTTAGCTGAGATTACTGGCCTTCCTATGGAGTCGCCATCCCATTCAGCTTCTTCAATCCTTCCCCTAATTCAACCATAGGGGTCCCTGACCTCTGTCTAGTGGTTAGCTGTATTTATCTGCATCTGTCTCTGTCAGCTGCTAATAGAGCATCTCAGAAAATAGCTCTTGTCTGCAAGCACAACATAGAGTCAATAAAGGTGTCAGGTTTGGTGCCCACCCATGAGATGGATCCCAAGTTGGGCTGGTCACTAGACAGCTTTTCCTTCAGTCTCTGCTCCATTTTTTGTACATGCATTTCATTTATACAGGAACAATTCTGGGTCAGAAATTTTGATGGTGGGTTGGTAACCCAGTCCCTCTACTTGGGCCCTGTCTATCTACTGGAGGTGGGCTCTGCAGGTCTCCTCTCCCCATTGTTGGGCATTTCAGCTAAGGTCACCTGCACTGAGTGCTTGGAGTCTCTCACATTCCATGTTTCTGGGACTTTCTAGAGGCTCCCCTTCCCCAGAAGCTGCATATTTCCATTCCTTCTACTGAACCTCTGGACTTTCTCCTATTCCCCCCATACCTCATCCTGACCCCCTTTTCCCCTCTTCCTCCCTCTCCCACCATAGTCCCTCCCTCCCTCCCTCTGACCTCTCTTGATTATTTTGTTCCCCCTTCTAAGTGAGATTGAAGCATCCTCCCTTGGGCCTTCCTTCTTTTAAACTTCTTATGTCTGTGGGCTATATCATGGGTATTCTGTATTTTTGGTTAACATCCACTTATCAGTGATAATAATAATGATGCTGGTCTAACTGGTGGTCTGCATATAGAATGAAAATAGATCAATATTTATCACCTTGCACAAAGCTCAAGTCCAAATGGATCAAAGACCTCAACATAAAACCATGTACACTGAATCTAATATAAGAGAGAGTGGGGAAGAGCCTCGAACACATGGGCACAGGGGAAAATTTCCTAAATATAACACCAATGGCTCAGGCTCAAAGATTAAGAATTGATAAATGGGACCTCATGAAACTGTTGAAATTAATCTGGAGGTTCCTCAGAAAATTGGAAATAGTTCTACCTGAAGACCCAGCTATACCACTCCTGGCATATACCCAAAAGATCCTCTACCATACCACAAGGATAGGTGTTCTACTATGTTTGTAACAGCCTTATTTGTAATAGCCAGAGGCTGGAAACAACCCACATGTCCCTCAACTGAAGAATGGATACAGAAAAATGTGGTTTGTTTATACAATGGGATACTATTCAGCTATTAAATATGAGGACATTAAGAATTTTGCAGGCAAATGGGTGGAACTAGAAAATATCCTGAGTGAGGTAACTCAGACTCAAAAGGATCAGTACTTTATAAAGCACAGAGAGTTATAGAGTAAAAGATCAGCATTACTAAAGCACAGAACAATAGAAGTTAAGTTTCAGGCCATCATCCTCTGGACCCCAGAACAGTAAAAAAAGAGTTACAAGGCCAGAGATCTTCAGTCTTGGCCTTTATCTAACTCATTGTTCCACCTCAGCTCATTCCCTAAAGGCCATGTAGGCCTCCAGCACGTTATCCAGTATCAGCAGAGACGCTTCCTGTGGCAGCAAATGGGAATATATGCACAGACCCACAGCCAGGCATTATTTCAAGAAAGTCTAGATTGGAGGTTTTATCAAATCCCTCCCTACAGAGCTCAAGAAATCCTGCTGAGGAGGAGGCATGGAGAGGTGAGAGCTAGAGAGGATGGAGGACACCAGGAGAACAAGTCCCTTAAGCAGGACACATATGAGCTCAGAGAGAATGAAGAAGTAGCAAGCACAGAGCCTCCCCAGGTCTGCATTGGGTTCTCTAGGTACATATTATAGCCATTAGCTTAGTATTTACATGGGACCCCTGATTATTAGAAGTGAGTTTCTGATTCTTATGTTTGTTCTTAGAACTCTTTATTCTTCTGTTGCGTTGTTGTGTCCAATTCTGACATGGTAGTTTCTGCTTCCACTATTATATCTTATTTTGTCAGTTTGTCTGTTATCTTGGAAGCCTATTCTTTTCTAATGAGAGATAAAAAAAGAGTAGAGCTGGAGAAGAAGGGAGGTGGGGAGATACTGGGAGTAGTAGAGGGATAGGAAACTACAATCAGGATATATTGTATGATAAATGGATCTGTTTTTCAATAAAAGAAAAAAGTAAAAAAAAAAAACTTCCCTAATGATAATATCAGTTGATTCAGAAACCTGGATAGAGAAAACCTGACAAAGCTCATGATGAATTGCTACAGTTAATTACTGGCTACTGATAGAGGGAGGACTCATCTTCTCAAAGAAGGAACTCCCTGATAGATCATCCAATTCCAAGTAGTCAGCTCTAAAGTTATATATCTACAAGCAACAGTAAATGAATTTAGCAGTTATGCACACACATATATACAACCTCCATGGGGGCAGAGAGAGAGACAGGAAGAGGAAAAAGGAGAGGGGAAGGGGGAGGGAGAGTGAGAGGAAGAGGGGAGAGGGAGAGGGGAGAGGGAAAGGGAGGAGGAGTGGGAGATGGAAGGGGAGTGGGGAGTGGGGAGTGGGCAGAGGGGAGTGGGGAGTTGGGAGAGTGGGAGAGAGAAACAGTCGTCCTCAGATCTGGGACGTCGTCCTTAGATCTGGGAGAAGAAAAGAAATTTCAAAGTATTGTTAAGTGTATGCATAACTACAGCACTCTTAACAGCAACAGTCCGAGCAAGGAAGGGACAAAGAGACTGTGTCATATAGGTTTATAGATGTAGATTTAAATGCACATTTCAGTTACAACAAGATGCTGGCATAGTTTGATTCTGAAATGTCCCTCAGAGTTCCTTGTATTTAAAAGCTTTTTAAGAGCCTGTGGCATCATGGAAGATGGTGAACCCTTAAGAATTGACAGGAACCAGAATGAAGTTAGCTTATTAAAGTTATGTCAGGACAAAGGATTTATTCCTGTCTCTATGTTTTTTTTTCCAGACCACTATGAGAGGACAAGCATTATGCCTGTATGTGTTCCCAAAATATACCCAGTACAGATGCCATAAATTTAACCAATTATGTATTGATGCCTCTGGAGCCATCAGTCAAAGAAAGATTATTTTTCTCTGAAAGTTGACTACATCAGGTACTTCATTCCAGGGATGAAAGCTGACTAACACTGATGCCCCTGAAGGATTTTCAATAGGGAAGTGTGTACAGAAGGCAATAGTGGGACACACAAGAGAAACATTACTATTGTGATATATTTTAAGGAGAGCAGTAAATGACAGTGACAACCCTTGTTTTGTTTCAGTTTGCTGTCATTTTGCATGTTGCTCCCAAATTTTTTTTTGTTTTGTTTGTTTGTTTTTGCCAGATAATCAATTTTCAAGTCTTCCTGGTTTTTCATGTATTCATGCAAAACATTCTAAAATATTTCTTGAAACTCTACATACAAAACATTTTCCTTTCACTGTATTTTGAAAAGGAGAGTGATTTTCATTAGAACAATTTAGGTATCTCCTCATCTGAATCTAAAACAAGGCTTTGCATAGGTCCTTCTTTTAATTCTACTCCAGTGGTAGGAGTTTGCAAATTATATTATTTCACATTAAGATGAGACACATGAGACAATTCTCAGCCTGCTGCAAGAAATTATCCAAATGGATTATAAATCATCTTTTTATTATTCCCACAGTTGCTACTGAATTGTTTAGATAGAAACAAAGTATCTGACTCTTTTATTAGGTTGGACAAAAGTGGAAAAACAATAAAAGGCCCAGAAAATGTGTCACACAGGAACAATAAAAAGGTGATAAAAATGACTTGGGTTTTGTTATTCATTTTTGATGCTTGGCATCCAGTGCTCGGGAAATGCATGCAAGAGGGTCTTCTATAGTCGATAATAAATTATTCAACACCTTCAATTGTAGGAGTTAAGCACTGAAGTCTTGAGATCTCTCTCTCTCTCTCTCTCTCTCTCTCTCTCTCTCTCTCTCTCTATCTCTCTCTCTCTCTTTCCTTCCCTCCCTCCCTCCATTTCTTCCTAGCTCTCCTTCTATACTCTGTATCAAGGCTCTTTGTTGGAGTGTTAATAAAATGGAATTGGCGAAGGAGAAGCAAAGCCTAAAACCACCCCAGCAGGGAACACAGCGCAAATGCAGGCACTAAAATCCGGAGCATTTAAACTCCCAGAAAAGCAGTCCAAACAACCATCTCTAGGAGCCAGCCTCTGTGCTTGCTCTTGGCAAATTTAGACATTGTGCACTATTGTTCTATTTACATGTCTGCTGTAGCTACAGTAACATAACTTTTCTTCTGAGTGTTGAATATTTTATTATTACTGTTGAGAAGAGTCTAAAATATTAAACTTGTTGATGTAGGGCCTAAGACAAAAGTTATATAGAAGCAAACTTTGAACATAACGATAAATAAGAGACAAAATGTAAATATTACACTCAACTATTTACCCCACAAATAATATTTGTATTTTACTTGGATAGAATACTCTAGTCCCATTCTCATGCATCAGAACCATTGTGGTTTCTAATGGAAGATGACATTTATACCTTTTATTTAGTTTCTCTGTTGGCTTTATTCTAGTACAATGATTAATGGTAAATGATGCTTATTTGGGATAGATCACCTGACTGAGTTGGGAATTATATTTCATGTGAAATATTCCAATTTGGTCATTTGTACCACTTATTTTATAAAACGCAAACTCAAAAACTATATATGGTGGGAAACATCTAAAAACCAAGAACCAAGAGACAGAGGGAGGAATGTGCTATCTTCCAGTCAATTTTATTCTACATAGGAATATCCTCCCCCCATGCCTAATTCAGTAAGATCTAATTTCCACAAGCCAAAGTTCAGCCTGTTATAGAAATATCATTTCAAGTCAAACATGGTAGTTCACATTACCAATCTCAGCCCTAGGGAGGTAGAGGCAGGTAGATTTCTGTGAGTTCTAGGCCAGGGAGGAATACAAAGTAAGAGCACCTTGCACCCCACCCAACACACACACACACATACACACACAACACACACACACACATGATTCCACAGGCAATTTATTTACTAAACAAATCAAACAAAACAATCAGCAGAAAGTTCAATCATGAACATGAGTTTTTTCCTTGTTTTTTTCTAATATATTTTTATAATTGTTTTAAATGCCCTGTTTCCTCTGAGAACTTCCTTGCCTTTGAATCCCAGAGCAAAATAATTCTGTTGCCTGCAATTGGCACACACATGCACTAAGAAACCAGTACAATATGCTGGGAGCTGAGGAATCTGTATTGGTGGTGATGCCAACAATTTAGTAATCTGATGCTGATTACCATACAAGACTAAAGTCACTATAGCTCAAAAATCTGCCAGCACACAGGATGTTAAGCACAGGGTGAAGAAGACTTATCAGTTTCCATTAAACAAATTCATGTTGTCAGATAATACTATGGTTATTTTTCAAAATATGTGGATTTCTTTCTTTGAGTCTTTTAATCACAAAGTTTGAAAATCTCCACTGTCCAGCCTAGATTCCACCCAGGGCCCTGAAGTAAGAGCAGGTGGCATCATTCTTTCCAGATCTTGGCTAAACATAACTGGGTGGACTTTTATCATCCCTGGCCTCCCTGTAGCCCTGCAGTGTGTGACTTCTGTGATGTCTATTAGCCACAGGGACAGGCATAGCAAAGGATAGATTTGGATACCAAACTTTTCCCAAACTGAGATGATGTCAGAGGGTTGAGGATCTCTCATTCTTTAAAAAAACCTTTCAATGTAAAATTGTCCATAAAATTCTAAATCTCTCCCCCAAATCCCTTCATCTAGGAAGTATGGGAGGTGTGAACAGGATAATCCTCTGATAGCTGATTATACTCAGCATTGGGTAATTAGGGATGCACTACGGTAAGGAAAAAGGCCTTACTATACTTTTTATGGTCATAAGTCATACCACACAGCCATATTTCCTTACCCAGTCCCTTATCCTTTGTTTTACAGAGGTACATTGTTTTCCCATCCTTTTAGATCAATGAGTGGCTCAGCAGACATATATCTTTCTCAGGATCTTCAATTTCAAAAGCAATAAGGGGAGAGAAGAAGGACAAGGGAGGATAGAAATTGGAGAGAAGGTGAGGAGGAAAGAGGAGACAAAAAGAAAATAATGCTGTGCATACAAATGCTGGCGATCTTCTAGAGACTGAGGTACGGGAGGCTCGACGTAGTTGGGTCTGAAGGAGTCACTGTACCCAGCTACTTACCTGACTGGGTTTTCTTTATCTTTTTTATGGTCACAGAGAAAGTAGAGGCTGAGTGATTATTAAATGAATGTTAATGATGTGAAATATGTTTTCTATGTTAATCATCATTACTGGAGAAATTCTGTTGTCCTCGGGGACACATTGACAGTAAATGTGTAATTTCAGAGATGTATCAGAGCCAATTAAAATGTCACATCCCGATATCTCTGGTTCATAGCCCTCGTGAGTTAGTGGTGTGTGTTGGTCTCTTTTTTTATTCTTCTCCTTTTTCTTTTTACATTTTATTGTTATGAACATAAATTGTCCTTGTTCGAATTGCCATCTCATAGTTCCAAAGATATTCTTTACTTCCAATGGCCAGAGAGATATACAAGGTACATACATTGTTAAAATGCCATTTGTTCATAAACAGAACATTCTACAACCCCTTTATACAGGCCATGTACAACCTAGGACTTCATCTAGCATAGTGGATATTACTGTATGCCAAGTCCTGGGCATATGGCAATGAGGAATTCTGTGTGAGCCATGCTCTGCTGCCATTATACTTTCCTCCTTATGGTTCTTGCTTCTAACATGCTGTTGAAAAGATCTAACTCAAGAGAACCATTCCTATGTTTAAATCCAGGCTCTTAGATTAGGATCCTTTCATGGCTCATCATCCTGTGGAAGCTCTGCAGCTTGCATTCCTGTTGCCTCCTCCTTGAGATACCTGGTTTCCCTGCCCTAGTGACAGGAGTTTGTTCCTACCTCCATGTGACAGATAAAGCTAAAGCTACTGGATATTCTTCCTAAGCTGCCACAGACATCCAGGTCTCAACTCTTAAAAACATCCTCTCGACATCCTATGTGATCTACCTTTAAAAATTAATCTCTCTGGATATCTTTGTTCCTTAAGTCACTTGGTACTTCCTGTGCCTTATGTCCTGCATGGCTACCATCAATATGAGAATGATTCCTCTTTATTTGTAAATGACTTTATGTAGATAATTTCTCTGTTTTATTTCTAATTCCACACAAGGAAACTTCTGATAGGAGCGTGAAGCCTACCATTGCACTTATTATGAAATAAAAGTTGAGGTGAAGTCAAAACATTGAGATGAGGCTAAGTACAATTTTTATAAAAATAATATGACTATACTCACATTATTTTTGAAAAAGGGACACTGCTTAGATAAATTATTCCAACTCTAAGTTTCTATTTACTTTATTTGAATTTGATTCCTTTTAAGCTCTTTTAGTTTCCATTTTTTTGTGTTATTTTTATTCTCTTGGCTTGAGATTTAAATAATTGGTTATTATTATTCTTGAATATATACACATATTACACATGTAAAATGATTCTTAAAAAATATACTGCAACTCAACATATGTTAGAAATTTCATTCCATAAAAATTCAACGTAGCACGCTGACAATCCTCAATATACATTAAAAGCATCTGTTATGGTTGATTAAGGAGATATATCCTGAGGAGAGGCAATAAAGAGACTCAAAGGCATGTACTGTTCTAGGACTGTGAAACAAAAATAGCTGCGCAGTTTCCCTCCGAAGGATGCGGCATTTTAGATCACCGCCCTTGGTTATGTTCTTGTTTTCTTTATTTTTCTAATCATAAACTTAAGGTATATTGTACTGTTTCTCAAATTTTTTTTTTTGCCCATTTGTAAGGAACTAGCTATGGATAACCTACATCTTCCTATTTAATCAAGCATAGGAATTCATTTTTGAAGAGTGGCCTTTATATTTTGGCAAATTAAAATAAATGCTTTACAAAAGACTTCAGCTCTGTTTGTACGTTTAACTTATTATAACCATTGGGGTTATTTTTCTCCACTATTGTCGCCGTCGTCACCATCATCATCATTATCATCATCATCATCGTCTCCTCATCATCTCCACCACCATCCTCATCATCATCATGGCTATGAGAGAGGGCCTCATGTATCCCAGCCTAACACACACTCTCTAAGTGGCCAAAGATGACTTTGAACTTCCAATGCTTTTGCCTCAGCCTTCAAGTGCTGGGATTTCAGTCTTGCACCTATGCCTAGGTTACGTAAGGCTAGGGATCAAACACAGGACATGTGCATGCTAGAAAACTTTATCAACTGAGGTACATCCCTAGATATTTTTACCCACTTTTAACTCATGGTGACTTTGTTCTCTTGGATTTTAAAATCTAAATAAATTATTATATTTAAAAATGCATCAAAATATTTGGAATCATCTTTGAAAATAATTTATGCCTAAGAAAAGATGGAAAATGTATCTTAATATTGGCATATATTAATATTGGCTACATTGTGGACTACCACAGCAAAGAAATGGAAGCCAGGCATGGCTTAAATGTCTACCTTGTGGTTTTTTCCAAGAAATGTACAACTAGTGATTCTTTAAGACATATAAAATAACAATCATGTTAAATTTAATTAAGTTGAGTGAGGTGATTTGGTGTAAAATATTAGGTCTTATATTAAAGAATTATACATAAGTTTGGTCTAGTTTAAACAAACTTAAAATACACTATCTTTCCGCTAAGGGGCAGTCATGTTTCTCCAACATTACCTCAATGAGCAGGGCGATCGCGATCGTGTCTATACACTGAAGAAATTTGACCCTATGGGACAACAGACTTGCTCTGCCCATCCTGCGCTGTTCTCCCCAGATGACAAATACTCAAGACCCCGAATCACCATGAAGAAACCCTTCAAAGTGCTCATGACCCAGCAACTGTGCCCTGTCCTCTGAGGGCTTGTCAGTCTTGTGCTGCTCATCCCCCGGCCAAATATCAGCAACCAAATGCATCAATCTGTACATCTTAAAGCCTTCCCATGCTGTTTGAAATCCTATCTCACTCACTACACGAATGAGTCTATACTGATGGGCCTCTCCCTTAAAAGGAACAATCGGTTTTGTTTGTTTGTTTGTTTGGTTTTTTTTTTTTTTTTTTTTTTTTTTCATGTTTTGACTTGCTGCCAGATTACTAAGGATACAATGACTTGAATAAAGAAAAGAAAGAAAGGAAGGAAGAAAGAAAGACAGGTAGTTTTACAAGCCATAGTCCCCATTAGAAGTAGTATTGTGGATTTTGATTTACTATTCTTCTTTTGTAGTTATGACCAAATATTTGTTTCCTCATTCTCAAATGAAACCAATATAAACCACATGAAAGCAGTATAATTATGCTCAGGAGGATATATTTCCCCCACTCTCTTACTGTTTATGATTGGGCCACTGAGAAAAGTATAAACAATTCATGAGAAGTTTGACTGCTTTCTGCTCTGGCTTTAGGTAGAAGAGTGGTAGCTTCTACCCTTTATGCTTAAAGTAGATCCATCCCTTTGCCAGTTGTTTTTGTTTACATACCTCTATTATTCTTTATTGGGTAATACTGATTAATCATGGTACAATTGTGTCTCTCAGATTCATGGAGTCCATTTTTATGTGTTCTTGCTTTTTATAATGTCTCTTTTCCCAAGTCTCAGTGTTCACTTTCACAACAATGGGGGATGTGTTTAAGGTTTCTTTGGACATGTATATCTGGGTTTTGTGAAGGCACATCAAGAGCTGATGCTCAAACATGTAAGAGAGATTCAGACACAATACTGAATGTCTGTAAGTATGAGACACATCATCATGGAGATAGCTTTACTCAGGAAATAAAAGAGACCATGTCATAGGTGAATGAGGCTCTGCAGATTCCATCCTCTGTCAATGTCTAACCCCTTGCCAAGATCATTCCAAATCACTTTGTTCTTAGTCTTCACTTCCAGATCATTCTAAGTTTCAGAAATCCACCGTCTTCACCTGTATTCACCTGTAACATTACATTCTTCGTCTTTAGGCCAGTAGTCCTGATTCTTTGGGTCTGTAATCATACACACAAATTGTTCCCACTATCATCAATGAATGTGGTTGTGTGTCTGGACCTTTCCAGGTAGCATGACAAATTCTTCATCTTTAGCTAGGTGCCATTGTTCTTTTGCATTCTCTCTTCCTTTGCCTCACACAGTAGTGACATTTTTTTTGATTCATTATCTTCTTGGAATAGGAATGAAAAGAACACTGATAAGACAATATGATCTCTCTGACCATGACTTTTAACAGTCCTTCAAAGGAATTTCTGAAAATGTGGGTCTGAAGTAACTGACAATAACTGGAATATGGTGGAGGTTCTAACCAGTTCAGACATGCACTTAATAGCTCAAATGCATTTCTTTGCAGTTTTGCCAGCTCTGCTTGATATGCAGGAAGAGAACTTTAATCTTTCATTGAGTTTCACAAACAGGATGTGAATGTAAAAGAAGCTTAGAAAAGTTCCCATGGCAATTCAGAAGTAAGAGATTTGCAAGACAGTTCTGGAGCCAAGTTTCCTGTTCTCCAAGCTGAGCTGTTGTCTGCTAAGTGCAACTAGGACTCTTGGGATTCGCCACAAGGCCAAGGAAGATTGGCTCTGATAGTGCCTGCTGTACAAGATCTTTGTCATGAGTCCAAGGAAAAGTTCTGGGAGCCATTCCTGAAGTCCATATTTCCTGTGATAGTAAAATATATTGAGTTTATTAATCCTAGCTTTCTTTGCTGATCTTTTTATCACCCCAAAGGATATTTATAAGTGCTTATCATGAAGTATATTAATATCAGCTTGAACAGGAGGCATGTGGAGAGACTAACCCACAACTCACTAAATGCCTTCTACATATATCTGCTGATTCCAATATTACAGGACAAAAAAAAGTTCCCTATTTTTCCAAACTGTTTTATATTTTTAGTTAGATTTCCCTCTCTTACTCCATTTCATATTATTATTTTTCTTTAAAATGTATTTTATGCTATATTTAGTCCTCTAATGTTTAATCTAATTTTATTTGCATATTTTTATTAGATTGTAGTCTCTTAATTTTAATAAATCTCATAAAATTAAATCTATTGCTTTGTACTTATTCATCAAAAAGTCACTTTTGTATCTACCCTTGTAATAGTTTGATTTATGTGTAAAGTTGCCAAAACCATGAATTATCTGGGAAGAGAGTTTGAATTTAGAAATTATTTTAGAATAATTGGCTACGGGGATGTCTCTGGGGTAACTGTCTTCACTGTTGGTGTATGTACAAAGAACCAGCCCATTGTGAGCAACACCATTCCCTAGTCAGAGACTAGGGAATTCCTAGTCATAACAAAGAATAAGCTAGAGGCTGCAGGCAGATATCACATGGGTGCGCTCACTACATCTGTTCATGGCTATGGATGACCCTCTCGGCTCTTTTTCAACTTCTCCCCAGGATGGACTGTAACAAGAGCTGTAGGCCAGATGAACATTTTCCTCCTTTGTTTTCTGTGGCTTTATTTGTTTTGTTTCTTTCTGATTTGTCTTAATTTTGGTCAGGCTATCTCATTACAGCAACAGAAGTAAACTAGAATGACTTTACTTCTATTTCTTAACCTTTCTCGTTCCGTTCTTCATTTCCATTCATATTTTTGTCTTAGCCAATTCTTAATTTTAAACTTTATTCTATTTTTTAGACATTTTTTCTAGATGTTTAGTCATTTTATTTTACTTTTTCATAGTTATTTTTTCCTTAGTACTTCAAATTGCATTTTTATTTTTAACCTCAGAGCCTTGTATCTATGAGGTCTTGGGTTCAGGACTCCAATCTCATTGTCTCCATGATAAAAGTGTGCAGTTTTTCTAAATGGTGTTGCTCTGTTTAGCAGTAAGAGACATTTTTCAATCCAGCTATCATGTCTGCATGTTTATACTGTGAAGAGTCATGTACCCTTTTCTGATCCACTTTTAACGTGTTTCATGAATTATTTTTCTTTGAATTCACATTTTATGTCTGGTTAAAAGCACAGAAAAGCAATGAAGCTTGGAGAAAGAGAGATGGGTGAGTAGTTTAGAGCATTTGCTGCTCTTGCAGAGGACCCAGGTTCAGTTGCCAGAACCCACTTGTCAGTTCACAACCATCTAAACCATTATTTCAAGGAAACAAAACACTATTTTCTGGCTTTTGCAAGTACCAGACATGTACATGATTCACATACATACATACATACATACATACATAAACATAAACAAAAATAAATCTTTAAAAGCAAATGAAGTGTGAAAGCTACAGCTTAAATGTTATGATCTCATAAAATATTTCCCAACACATAATATTCCTGAGTTTAACAACATTCAAACTTGCGAGAAATTTATGGAGATGAATTAAAAAGTGTATCATGGCTTATCATTTAATGCATATTCTTTACTAAAATTTTATGTGTAAAACTCCTACAATACCGATTTATCTAAGGCACTCAAGGTACATCTATAGCTTATAATTCTAAACTCTTCTATAATCTAATTACATTTGAGTCCCCGTATGTACCACACAGTTGGGTTTATTAAAACAACCACAAGTTAGTAGTAATTTTCTGCATTAATTACTTTTGCCATTACCTTAGCAGAATATTTGACATAGACAACTTAAAGGAGGAGGTTTATTTCAGCTCACAATTTAATGATAAGGAATGCAGCATGGTTGAAGCAGTCCAGGTAGTGGCAGTGAGAGAGCATTGCAGAGCTTATACACATCATGGTTGACAGAATTAGAAGAACTCCTATTTGCTTTAGTTTTTCTTCATACACACACACACACACACACACACACACACAAACCAAAAAATAATTAAATTTTCATCTTGTTTGTATTATGAGTGAAGCCCTGCAATGCATGTTGGACCAAGAATCATCTTAAGATTCTAAACATTTAATGCAGGGGGTTGGCAATCACACAATTTTCCTTTCTGTATAATAAAAGTAAGCTGCTACCTCTAATGGATCAAGTCAGGAGTCGCTTTAACTAATCTGAATAGGTAAGTGCTCTACAATTTTGTAAGGCAAACCACTTGTTAAATTACATTCATATAATTAAACCAAGAGAATAAAAAGAAAATTGTTAGGTTTCAATTTAGAGGAGTGTGAGCTGTTTATCAGTCATATTAAGACAAAAATAACTCTGAACCTCCTTCCAATAATTTGAATAGGATAAAGAGCATCAATCCATTGTTCCAAATGCCTATCTAAACTCTCTTGCATATTCAATACATTAGTAACATTTTTTTCTAAATGATTAACAAAAGTAGCTGTCTTAACTTCTTGTGTCAAAGAAATTGCAGAAGCAGTGGTGCTAGCAATTAATGTAATTAAAGTTGTTATACCAGGAGGCTCAGAGTTTAAGAGTAAGGAGCCATCTCAAGTGTCATGCCAAATATCATTGCATTTGTGTTAGTTCTAAAATTTACAGTGGTAGTCATTATAACTAGGAAAAAGTTTAGACACTTGCAGTGTATTTGGCATAATTCTAACACCTCTCTGGATGTTTTAATTTTGCATAGTGAGCTTATAAATTTAAAGAAAGCTGCTCTGCTGAGTGTTGATGCTGCAGATACTGCTGATAAAATTACCCATGGCCTGAGGTCAGTATTTCTATTTTGGTAAAGCTTTAAGAATGGCATATATAGCTTGATCATGCTAGCCCTTTTTGTCATGGGAATACTTTTATCCCTGCCCATCATGTTAAAGTTACAACATCAACAAGTTGGCAGCCAAAGTACATGACTTGAACCTGAAAACAGACACCCAGACAGAGTTATTAAATTAACAGGCTGACAAGCCAAGGATGGGTAAGATTCTGCACAGAGCCTTACCAAACTATGACATAAATGCATTGCTTTTGATAATGCATATTCCATGATGGGTAAGGAAGGCATTTTTGTCAGAAGAAAATAAGACAATCTCAGTCTTGATTATGAAATGAAAAAGGGGGAGAGGCAAAGAGCTTTTGGGGCTGCTTGACAAGAATCTGAGATGGTCCAAGGACAAGGAAATTGGCTGCTTGGCAGGAATATGACATTGGCCAAGAACAAGGAAATGGGCTTCAGGTAGGAATCTGACATTAGGCTAGAATAAAGAAATAATTTCAGACAGGAATCTAAATATTAGGATAGAACAAAGAAGTCATTTTTGGCAGAAATCTAAATATTAACTTAGAATAAAGAAGTAATTTCAGACAGGAATCTAAATTTTAGGCTAGAACAAGGAAGTAGACTTCAGACATGAAAATGACTTTTGGCTAGGACAGGGAAGTTGGCTCAGATATTTTGGTCATCCTGATAAGCCCTTAGAAACAGTGACCATGGGAGTGTTCAAGGAACTTTGTTTATTGCCTTGCTTGTTCTTTGTCTATTTGTGTTTATTGTCTTGCTTGTTCCTTGACTATTTGCATTTATTATATTGCTAGTTCCTCAACCTAGAACTGACCTTAATACTTGCATGTAATTAAAATGGTATAAAAGCAAAAAGGGGGGTGGGATAGGTGTTTCTAGGAAGAGGAAATTGGGGAAAGGGGATGGCATCTGAAATGTAAATAAATAAAATATCCGATAAAAAAGACAAAAATAACAATGAAAAACTTAAATGTGAGAGTTAAAAACAATTTAAATTATTGAGCATTATGTAGTACAAATTTACATTTCTGACTGAAAAAAACCACATAGCATTATAATGGTTTCTGTATTTGTTATACTAACTAAAAGTACACTGGAGCCTTGATAAGTGAGATTGCTTTACAACCCAATTAAAAGATGAATAGTACAGAGTACAAAGGCAGACACATCGGAAAGGTAATCATTCGATTAGTGATCCAACTCATATACAATATAAGTTCACATATTTATGGTTTAGGTACACAAAACCAAATTGATGTATAAAGTGGTCATAGTTTAATTATTCATCATGTAAATTAAGGCCTCATCTTCAATAGAACAGTAAAATGAAAGTAAAAAGAAAATATCAAACATGTAATAGCAAGGAGCACCTGAAAGATGAATTGCCTACTAGTATGTGAATTAGGACAAAAATCTTTGGAAAACAACTTTTTTTTTTTTTTTTGCTAAGTTTGAACAAATCACATATACCATATTCACATATTCGTTACCCATAAAGTTTGTTTGATATAGCTAAAATGTGACCACTGGTAAAGAATTTATGTAATAAGAATATACCAAACATAATTCCAGGAATATTTATCAGCCAAGTATTTCAAATTAACTCCAAACAAAAGAAGTTTAACATCAATTAATAGGAAAAAACCAATAAGCAAATTTACAGCATTTATTGGAATTCTAACAACTGAAATGAGTGAGCTGTAACAGAAGACCTCCATGCTAATACCCAATACTGTACAAAGGAATGGGTCCAAAATAGATTGTATGATTCTATTCATGATCTACATCAAAGAAGCAAACAAAACAGTACTCTTAGACATGAGATTTCTGATATCATTTTCAGCCTAATAATTGATAAATTCATTATATAAAACTGAGATTTTTGACAAAAAAATAAGCAAATGCAAACATTCCTAGATGCTGCATATAATTAAAGATATTCAAGTGATTCATGAACAACTCTTTTGTAGAGATTTTAGTTATATCCTGAATATATCATCAGTAAACTTCAGTATAAGACCAAGTAAAAGCATCTACAGCTGAAACACACGGTACAAACCATTAACCTTGTGTTCTACCACCCTTTAACATCTTTTCCTTATTAATTTGTTGTTTTCTTTATGAGCTGAGGAGAGGTTTATAGCATCTGTCCTAATAATGAAGCAGGTTCTGTAGACACCACTATATAAATAGTTTTAAAAACTACTGTGTCTGACCCAGCTGATTTCTTACTGTTCTACATGGACCAGTAAAAATGCTGACCCAAGGTTACTACAGTTCTAAAAGCAATAAATCAACATCGATGGACAACAGGAACAGAGCTCATCTAGATGTTTTCATGGGAATTTTTGTTCTATTTTTCTGGTGGAAATACTATGTACAATACAAAAAATTTCAACATTTCTTCAGACTCCAGATTTTTATTGTTTGCGACATAATCTGTATGGTAGACACTAGTGTATGGCATTTCAAAGAAAAGCATAGAGTGGAAATTGAAGTACTTGCATTTTTGAACTTTGTATTACAAACAAGCTTCTCCACAAATGACCAATTAAAATTCTTTTATGGATATAGGCAAAAAGTAGGCATTACCAAGCAAGGGCATCAGGGCATGCTGGTACTAAAAAATGCTTTTCGCTTCATGAAATCAAGAAACAAAATGTGTTTAAGAGAAGCAATTATCTGAAAATATTACAAACATAGTAATTAACATGGAAATAGAATACAATGGAAACAAAGTTTGTCTAACTTATTAATTTCTAAAAATGTAAATTACTTTATTTGCAAAAAGACAAGGAAATAGAATAATCTTACTAAGATTTCTCTGTTAATTTTATTTACATAAAAAAGTAAGTATCTAGGGACTGGAAAGATAGCTTGGAGTTAAAAGTTGATGCTGCTCTTGAAGAGTACCAGAATTTGCTTTCCAGCTACCCACACCACATAGCTCACAATTGCCAGTAATTCTAACTTCAGGGCATACAATATCCTCTTCTAGCCTCCAAAGACACACACATACACATGTACATATACATATACTGCATCCCCCCCCATACACATACATTTAAAAAGTATGGTTTCTTTAATTTTATTTTATACATATGGTTCCTTGCATGTATATGCATATATGTATTTATGTATGTGTGTGTATGTATGTATGTATGTATGTATATGTACCATGTACATGCCTACCTAACTTAATTTTAATATTAATTAATTAGTACCACAAGTAACTATCTGGCCCTTAATACCTACAAATTGTAGCGTGGATCATTAGGATTAAATGCAAACATGGTATGACCTAAATGGGAGCAGAAGATGCTTATATTTTCCAAATTTCATATAGAACCTCTCTGAAACTGACAAGATTGGCAGTGGAAGCACCCATGTTTCTTGACAGTACATACGATCATAAATAGTGTTATGCAGCACAAAACACAGACCCTGAAAAATGGGTTGGTTTCCACTGAGTTTTGGGATGAACCACACACTGTGTGGAATTGCTGTCTTTCCCGATCAATAGGTAAACTGATAATAATGACTAACAACAGATGAATCTGTAGAATGGCTCCCTTGTGTCTTGTCTGTTTCATTTTCTTTTGAAGGGACTTGAGAGATACTTGAGGAAGGAGGCGATGAGCTGAGAAAACTCACAGGTGAATTGTGACAGAAACAACCCTGAGTCACAGAAATGAAAATTAAAGCAATGTTGCGTTCCATCTCGTTCTGTCAGATTGAGTATCATTAACAAAACAAACATGAAGTGCTAGCAAGCCTGCAAGGAAAAAAGAGCCTTTACGTGCTGTTGGTAGGATTATTAAATTAGGATATCCAGGATGGGAATTACGGTTGAACTGTCTCAAAAACTGAAAATAGATCTACAGTAGAACCTGGCTTTAACATTGCTGGCTGTGTAGTGAAGGACTTTATCTACCACAGCTGTTAGTACAGATGTTTATTGCAACAATATTTACAATGGTGCAGATAAAGGATCAGGCTGTCGTTTCACAGATGAGTAGATCAACAAATGTGCTGTGTATACATATTAGAGCTCTTCTTGGGGACAAAGAATTTAAGGATTACCATCTTAGTAGAATTTTGGATATTTTACACAGTTCACATTACTCAAATTACACTTTTATTTGCTTTCCTTTTAAAATTTATTCACTTTACATCGATGCATTCATGGTCCCCTCCTCACACAGTCCGTCACTCATTCCCCTTCCTTTCTCCATTGAGAGAGGGGTAGGACCCACAACCCATGGTGTCCCCAACCGTGGCACATCAAGTCTCTTCAGGGCTAGGCACATGCTCTCCTATTGAGACTAGCAAGGCAGCCCAGTTAGAAGAATGTATTACCAGACAGGCAACAGCTTTAAAGGATAGCTCCCCATACCCCCACTCTCCCACTGCCCATCTCCTTTTGTTCAGGACCCACATGAAGACTATTTGTTTCAATTTCAAATAGACACATTAAAATGCTAAACAGCATTCCTGTATTGTTTCAGCAATATTAAGCCAAATTAGAAACACAAAAAGTGACAAATTGTTTTAATGCAAAAGTGTCTTCTAATTTGTTTTGAACTTGGAGGTATACATAAATCTTTGTGTATTTCATATATTTCTCAACAGTATATAGCAATGATTCCAGTTGCGTGAGAAATTTAAACTTTTCCTCCAGGCAATTCGAAGCATGCCTGTGACACCAGCACTGAGGAAGGAAAGGAACATCACCACAAATTGAAGCCAACCTCTTGACACAGTGAGTTCTAGGCTAAAAAGAGCTGCAAAGTGAGACCCTGTGTCAAAAATACAAAACAAAGCTCTCTGAAAGCCCCTCCCAGTAACTCCTTTTCATAATGTAACTGTTCTTACTATTTTAAAGGTAAAAGTCTTTTTATTTGTATCTTGTAGTGATCATATATGACTTATAAGATATAATACTAAAATTCACCCATCTATGAATACTCCATGTATGGTTTTATTAATTGTTCTATAGAATACTGGCCTCATGTTCTTATGTTGATCTTGAATTGGTATGGCCATTTCAAAGTATAGCCTATGAACCTTATACGGCAACCCTAAATAAAAAAAAAAAGAAAAAAAAAAGAAGAAGTCATTGGAAGAGAAACACATTTGGGTTCTCTGCTTCTGACTAATTTCCTTTATTCTGGACTACCATTCAGTAGAAGGAGAAGTCAATTTACCTCTCAACTGTCTGGTGATTGTTGAAGATTGAGTATAATTAACTGTTCGCTTATATATGCAATCTTTCAAAAATTTGTCATTGGCACCTGCTCTGGACTATGCCTTAAACAGGCCTCCCTGCACATATGTTGCAAATGTGCAGCTTGGTTTTCATGTAGGTCTCAAACATCTGGAGTGGGGGCTATCCCAAAACATGCAGCCTGTATATGGGATATGGTCTTCTAGCTGGGTGCCTCATCTGGCCTCAATGGGAGAGGAAGCACCTAGCCTCTCAGAGACTTAAAGTGGCAGGGTGGGGCATACAGGAGGAGGGGTACTCAGAAAACAAGAGATGGGGAAGGATTGTGGGAGGGGGTGACTGGGACGGGTTATAAAGTGAATAAGCAAAAAAAATAAAATTAAAAAAGAAAAAAAAAGAAGTGGGAGGGAAGGAATGGGGTAAGGGGGTAACATCTGAAATGTAAATAAAATATCCAATAAAAAAAGAATTAAAAAAAAACAATTAGACAGATACAAGAGAAAGAACCTCTTTCTGTGCTGATGACAGGCAAGTGTGTGTATGAAAACTAATTTTTTTCCCTGCTCTATAAGTGAAGACCTAGTTAAAGTAGGCCAGAAAATGGCTTGTAGGAGATTACAAACAGGGCACAATAAATGGGAAATACCTTCATAAATGGCTTGTTATCATTCCCAATCACTAACTAGTTTCAACTATCTTTGACTTACACTTCTAGATTACAAATCTGTCTTTGAGGAATTTCATAGTAGGAACTCAGAGTTCTTCAACCTAGAAAACTGGAGGCAGGAATGATGGAGAATCACTCCTTGATGCTTCTTTGTTCTTTGTCTCATTTACTAGTTCATGCCCAGCTAATTTTCTTAATCAGTCTAAGACGTCTGCCTAGAGTGATATCACCTGGACCCTCCTACTCAATTGATAGTCAATATTAAGTTCCCCATAACCATGGCCACAGGACAGTGGTACCTATGCAATTCCTTAGGTAAAGTTTCTCCCTTCAGTGACTCAGGTTCTTGTGGTTCTACTCTTGTCTTTTCTCACAAACAATTCTCTAATATACTTTTGAATAAATTGTCTTGTGTCTGCTTCTGTTTTTAAAAAAATATTTTTATAAGTAGATGCATGTATGATCATGAATATATGTCATGTTTATGAGGATGACCCTAGAGGCCATAGAAGAAAAAGTAAATTCCCTGGATCTAAAATTATAGGCAATTATGGTCTCCGTGTGTGTTGGAAACCATGCTATGCCTTTCTGCAAAATCAGCAAATGCTCTTAAGTGTTGGTCCATCTCTCAGCCACTCAGTATGTACTTTTTAAGAACCCAGATTAACACAAGAGGAAATGATTGTAAATATAGAGTGACATACGTACATATATTTATATACAAATATTTTGTACATTGTTTCATAGTATGAGAGAAACTAATGTGGGACTCAGAAGTATATAGGGCACTGTTATCAGATATAGACTGAACTAGAAAATTAATCAGTAGTAACAGAGATTTACAAACAGTGGACAAGAGAGCCAGGCTTTTTACTACATGAACTGAAGGCTAGGATAGGACTCCTCCTTTCTGTCTGTCTTCTGTACGCTGGTGGGTGGTGGTGGTATGACCAGATGCAGGGAATGGAGAAAGCAAAAGATGCACATTTACAGTAGTAAGTAACACTCAGGCTGGCTACACACAGGAAACTTTTTTCAGTGCCTTAGAGAACTCCTGACTATAAGTAACACATCTGAATTTAGAGTTGACCCCGGTGTTGTTTTAGGGGAATAGGGTGCAGCATCCAGTGTGGAGAGAGACAGAAAGAGGTCAAGAGGACCAGGAGAATGAATGTAAATCTGCAGCTGTCAGGGTGGGGGTGGGGTGGGGTGAGAAATCTCTTGGAAGTTCCAGAAACCTAGCATAGGGGAGGATCAAGAAGTCAATGCAGGTGACATTAACCTATATGCCTAACAGTGGGGACATGGAACCTGAAAGGGCCAACTCCTGTAAGCAGGAAGGACCCACAGTGGAAGTATAAGGACACCAACCCTCCCACAAAACCTTTGACCCCAAATTTGTCCTGTCTAAAAGAAATGCAGGGACAAAAGATGAAGCAGACACTAAAGGAATCACCAATCAATAAACACCTCAACTTAAGACCTATCTCATGGGCAAGCCCCTGATACTATTAATGATACTCTCTTATCCTTATATACAAGAGCCTGGCATAGATGTCCTCTGAAAAGCTCTATCCAGCATCTGACTGAAACAGATGCAGATACCCACAGCCAAACATTGAACAAAGGCCAGAGACCCTTATGGAAGAGTTGGGGCAAGGATTGAAGCCCTGAAGGGGATAGGAACCCCACAAGAAACCAACAGTGTCTACTAAACTGGACCCCTGGGAGCTCTCAGAGACTGAACCACTGACCAAAGAGCATACGTGGGCTGGACCAAGGCCCCCAGCAAATATGTATCAGAAGGCTGCATTTCCAGCCTCAGTAGAAGAGGATGTACCTAATTCTGCAAATTGAGCACAGGGTTTGGGGATACAGGGCTCCATCCTCTCAGAGGTGAATGGGAGGGGAATGGGAAGGGACTCTCTGTGTAGAGGGGAACGGGAAGAGAAGTAACTCTTGGGATGTAGATAAATAATTAATTTTAAAAAGAAAGCCTACTAAAGTGACAGTGTACATTAAGAAGAAGAAGGAAAAGGTGGAAAAGGAGGAGGAGGAAGGAGCAGAAGGAGGAAGGGAGGAGGCAGAGGAGGAGGAAGAGAAGAAGCAAGCAAACAAGCACAAGATTTCTAACCAAAAGAAAAACAGAAAAGGAGAAGAATTGTGTTTTTATCAAAGACAGCATTGATATTAAAGTTGCAAATCATGTGGAAAAAATCAGCACGGAAGAGGAAATAAAATCAACAATAAGAAGCCAATCTATTCAAAAGGGGAAAATGTTTAAACTGTTACGCATGATAAATTTAAAATAAATATGTTAAAAGTTTCCAGGAAAGGTAATACTAACCAAATAAAAGTAAAAAAACCAAAATGTTGAAAATTAAATATAGTTAGGCATTTCCTTATCTATTTCATAATTATTTAAGAAGTTATGTTATATATAAGAAATAGACTGTTATATACAAGGAAAAATTAGTAGTCAAAATACAAACCCCAGGTAATCCCAGTAATAGAAAATGGTATGTGAAGAATTAACTTTAGATCTACCTAGAGAGAAATACCTAAATCCTGCTAGAACTAAGCTGTAATTACTAAAGCATGAACAGTAAATGACATTCATATACCAACCATAGTCTACAAACCATCAAGAAAATAAAAGACTATAAAGCACTATAAAAGACACATAAGATTGGTTTTTAATTCGTTTTAATATTATCAGAATTACCTATTATTAGCTGTAGTCAAAGACAAAGCTTACTAATTAGAATTTTTCCATGTATACTTAGATTGACAGGAAGCTTAGCATTTCCAACTAAACAAAAAGAAAATGTTCTACCATAACATGTAGAATATGTACTTTTAAGGAACAGAAAAAGTAAATCTAGAAGTAATGCATAAAAAACAATATGCAAATATGAAAACAATACAATATGAAATATAAATCATATGGAACATGGATAAAGTAAAAAGAAATCACTAGATATATTTACTTAATTTATATTTTAACCCTGTAGTTTTACTTGAGATTTTATACAAACATTACAAAACTACAATGCTAAATAGTTAAATAATATTACTATCTTTTTCCTTTATAAGAGTACAATAAGGAAACTAAAATTTGAAGATTTTCTAGAAGGATTAAGTCTGTCTATGTTAATTTAAACATTTGTGACCACAACTGTAATAAAAAAACACACTGTAAGTATTTCAGATTTAAAAAGGGGAGTAACAAAGAAAAATTGATACTATTTCTATTTGTTCGTTCACCCCTTTCTATAACCAAACCTTTACTTCACATACTTAAGACCTCTAAACCTGTATAGATTGGCAGTGTGCTATGTTTTACAAGTTAAGGTCTCTCACAATTTATATATCGAAATCTGACAATAATATCAAAAGCTGTGGGATAAAATTATATATATATATATATATACAATCACATCACACCAGGTAGGTAATATTACTGTGAAACAAAAAAGTTAGTAGGCTTAGATGAGATCTCTCAAGTTCTCTCAGAGCTCTCAAGAGCATATATATATATTTGAAAAATACCAATATAACATGATAAGATAAGGAACTTCAAAGAATTTCATTTTCTGTTCGCTGTCTACTGCTGGGCATGCAATCTACCTTTATGAGTGTATATTAAATCCTAGAAAAATAAATATATTTTGTGAAAGACAAAACAGTCATTCCAGAAATATTATACACAATTTGAAAGACTCTGTAACTCTTAAAGATGCTTAGTATGCAGGAAAATGCTTTTCCACAGATGAAAACCATTGATAATAACTTATGCTGTCTATTCTCAAAACATTTTAGGAATCAGTATACAAGTAGTACATAAACTCGCCCAGTTTATATGAAAAAAGAAAATAATCATACTAGGACGTTTACAACACACTGATAAAAAAAATCTGAGTAGGCTTGAATTAGATCCCAGGTTTACACCAGACCTCTCAAAATGTACAAAATATGTTGCTGTTATTTTCAGAAATAAAATTTGTTTTTAAGTGATTTATAATTATAATCATTATTATTATTAATTATTATTATAATTATATCTGCAGGGAGTACTGCAGAAGAGGGAAAGGAAGGGTCAGAGGAAGCAAAGGCGTCAAGGACATCAGGAAAACACAGCCCACAAAACAAACAGATTTCTTACATACTAGATTGCATTTTTACAGAACGTAAAAGAAGCTAACATCTACTTGGAATAGTATACATCCATTTAAAATGGATGCAAATGAGCAACAAAAATAAACATAAAATAAGGTATCACAAGAATGATATGTTAATACCAATAGTAATGCCTGATAACCATTTTTTTAAAAAAAAATACAAGATATTTTTAACTTAATTTAATTTAATTTGATATTTTTCAGTAATTCATTTTGCATCATTGACTCCCCCTCTCTGCCACCCCCTCCCACAATCCTTCCCCTATTCCCTCTCCTGATCGTCTCTGAGTCAGTGCCTCTTCCTTTGGGTATCTCTCACACCTTGGCACTTCAAGTCTCTGGAGGCTGTTTCCTTTCCCACTGAGGCCAGACAAGGGAGTCCAGCTAGAAGGAGACAGCTTTTGGGATAACCCCGTCCCAGTTGTTCCAGACTCACGGGTAGACCAAGGTGTACATCTGCTACATATGTGCCTGCAGGCCTAGATCCAGTATGTTCTTTGGTTGGTGGTTCAGACTCTGAGAATCCGAAGGGACCAGGTGAGATGGCTCTGTTGGTCTTCTTGTGGAGTCCCTATTCCATTAGGGTACCTTAATCCTTCCTCCTATTCTTCCATGAGTCGCTAAGCTCTATTCACTGACTATGGGTGTCTTTATCTGTCTGAGTCAGCTGCTGGGTGGAGCTTCTCAGAGGACAACATGTCTGCAAATGTAACAGAGTATCATTAATAATGTCAGGGATTAGTGCTTGCCATGGGTTGGGTCTCAATTTGGGCAAGTTACTGGTTGGCCATTCCCTCAGTCTCTGCTTCTTCCCCCATGCCTATATTACTTGTAGATAGGATAAAATTAGGTTGAAATTTTGTGGGTGAATTTATGTCTCTATAGAGCCACTGGGGTTTCTGTCTGGCTACAGGAGGCTGACACTCATTCTTAATCACTAGGAAAGGCTAGCTTAAGATCATTTACAAGTCTACCATGTAGCTTAACTTTATCTTTGTTATCCAACAGGAAAAGTAGGCACGGGGTTTAAACAATTTGCACAAAATGATGTATAGTAGATAAGTACTAAATTCAAGATTTGAAACCCAATAGCATGGCTCGAGGTTCAGATTTTTATCATAAGGCTGCAATATTAGACTCCACATGCAAATTAGTTAATTATATATGCACGATAAAGATCTTCCTAATAACATGTCATGTTTAAAAATTGTATTTCCGTTGTTGAAATGTCAAAAGAAAAGAAATTCTACTGAAAAAGTAATAAATAAGGGGCTGTGAATTTGTCTTAGTGGTTAACAGCAGTTGTTAGTCTTGGGGAGGAACAGAGTTCTGTTTCTAGCACCTATATGGTGGCTATAACAATCTTTCACTGGAGCTCCATGGCAAATCAAACATCTTCTTCTGACCTCTGTGTATCAACCACATGCTCCAGAGACACACGTGAAGGGAAAAACATCCATGCAAATAAAATAAAATAAACCTTCAACATTTAAAAGATTAAATTTAAAAGTAGAAAGCAAAACGGCCTGCTGCATTTCTTTCAAATTAAACTCTTTGAATTGCTGGATAAACCGGTGTGCCAAAACCGTTTGCTCTTTAACAATCAGGTATAGAAGTTGTAGAAATTAACCAGTAAGTCAATGTGTATTTCTGAAAAGATTATGAATTTGGAAAAACAATATAAACATTAATAAAGATGATTCAATTTTTGATTTTTTTCTTTTATTTTGCATGGTTTTTTTTTCCTATTTGTTCTTTGATATTTTGAGACAGCATTGTACTCTGCAGGCAATGCTGTGGCAGGAAAATAATAAAAGTTGTTCTTATCAGTCTCACAGTGCTAAGCTTAAGGGGAAAACCACCATGTGCATGTTCTTGCATTGGTTTTGTTTTTTTAAAATTTTTGTATACGTAATTTATAGTTTGCTCATTGACAGTAAACCAGTGGGAGGTGCAGTAGATGTCAACACCTTTATACATTTTGAAAACTAAGAAGTTAACTCTTGGCTTTAGTTACTGTCTAAAAGAAATTTTAATTCATATTTCATTTTAATTTTCACTTGACAATAATAATATCAGGCTAAGTAACTTTTTTACCTGATGTTACAAAGTATGTTCTAGAAGTTAGGTTTAACATCTAAGCAGCTTTGTAATATGTGGGTACCAGATGGCTACTAGTGTCTTTCATAATACCTGGATACCAGATGGATACTAGTGTCTTTCTCCATTTCAAAATGTAAATATAATAATGTCAGCATCAATTTTCAAGAAATTATCTTTAATCTCTCTTTGGCTTGTAAATATATTTAAATGTAAGTATAGTGCCTTTGTTCTAAGTTTTAAGATGGAACACTTTGTATGCCACTCTCTACCTCAGTAAGCCAAAATAAAAGAACAAATACAAACAAAAATCTTTTTCATATAAAGAAGAATCAGCCATAGAAGAGTGCTCCCCTGGGTTATGATAATGCCATGTGAAGTGCTATGTATATTTGTTGTAAAAATTATAACAAATGGAGATGAACTCATTTGCATTTTCAAAAGGCTTTGCATAGTAAAGGGATATTCTTAAGATAATTTGTCTGCATATCTAAATAATAAAAAGCTCATCATCATTCGTATTATTAAAAATGCAATCTTGAGCAACTTATTATAGTTTCATTTTTTTCCATTTTAGAAATCTTCTTCTTCTTTGAAATATTATTCAAAACATGCAGCTGCCTTTTGTCCTCTGCTAGGTCTCCTACACTTTCGCAAGTGACAAATGTGGCTGTTTTCTTTAATCCTTATCACCATGCCCACGGTTCATAGTCAGACAAATTTTGAAAATTCTTGTCCTAAAGAACGCTGTAGGATTCCATCCTATCACTAGAGTCTATTTAATGAAGCTCTGAATATGCTTTTGACCAGAGACTTTGACAATAGGGATTTTGTCTTTAAATCTCTACAGTTGAAAGAATAGTTTAAAATTGAACTTTTCTAAGATGACAAAATATATCCCAAATTCATGACACATCTGGGGAAGCAGAATTAATATGGCAAATATCTTGAAAGAATCTGTGTGGTCATACCTTCCATGATTTGATAGAGATAGCTGGGCTGAGTGGTGGCTTCATGTGTGTGATGGCTGAAGAAGTTTGTTCCCAGGAGGCATGTAGCATGGGGACATAATCAAGTATTTCTTGTGCTGATGCTGTGAGTCTGATAGTTTTTTTTTTTCTTTTTAAAGAGAAATTAATTTTTATTGATGAAAAGAAAAGTTAGACATTACATTTCCCCAAATAACCAAGTTGCATAGATTGAGTTGTCCCTGTGGTTAGTGTTACTATATAGCCATTCCTGCTTGCAAGTAGAGAAATTGAATGCTTAGAGTGGTCTACTTGTATAACAAATGATACTGATTTTTGGTCATCCTGATAAACCATTAGAAACTATGATCACGGGACTTTGTTTATTGCCTTGCTTGTTCTTTGACTATTTGTGTTTATTGTCTTGCTTGTTTCTTAACTATTTGCATCTATTGTATTTCTAGTTCCTCAACCTAGAACTGACCTTAATACTTGCATGTAATTAAAGTGGTATAAAAGCAGATTGGGGGCAGGGGAAGAATGTATAATTCCAAAAAAAAAAATGTATGTCCTTTGGCCTTTGGCTTTCCTATTCTTAAGGTTCTAATGCTTGGATTCTGTAACAGGAGGCTGGAAATTCCTGGACATAGACCTTTTAATAGACCTTTTCATGTCTTAAAGGAAGTGTGTATGGTATTTTCATAAATGGCCAAACACAGCCATTAGTCAGCAACACAAAACACAAACACATTTCATTTTAACCTGCCCATAATGTTGAAATTACAAGTGATAATTGTTATCCTTACTACTGCATTGATAGTGTTTTGTTTATGAAACTCTGGGCACTAGCATAAAATATTTATTTTCTATGTTCATGCCCACTAGAGGGAACTCACCTGCACCCCAGTGATAAGAAACACTTCATTATGTAATCTTGTATCACTTAACTTTCTACAGAAGCATCACAGAGTGATTCCTATCTTCTGTCCTGAGTTCCTCTCCCTAGAAGGTTTCAGTGACCTCCATTGGGCTCTGCAAACTGGAACATTGACATCCCATACCTTAAGCCAATTTGGATTCTGCCCATTACAGAAAAATAACTCTTCTTACCACTTATTTTGATTTTGCACTTAGGGAAAATAATCCCAGGATAGATCCACAGTTCCCAGAGATGTAGATATAAAAAAAAATAATGTGTGAGTTCTGAGATTCTAATGCTATTGCCAATCTTTAAAATATACTTGTATATTAATTGAGAATTTCATACATCTTTTGCTCACATTTCCCCTTATCATCTCCCTAAGTCTAATCTCATCTTTCGTCCCTCTCATCTTTATGTTCTTTATGTCTTTTAACAATCTTAAAATAAAACAAAAGAAAAATAAAACAAAAATGTCGTAACAAATGGCTGGGGTCTGATTTGTGATGTACAACTAACTATTCCTGAATGAGGGGTCTGCCTTGGAGTGTAGTTGATATATTTCATGTCACTCCATAAACATAAAAGTGATATTTCATCTTCAGGCAGCTATCCATTGCAAATAACTTCTTGGCTAATGGTGGGACACTGTGACAATTTTCCCTTCTCTGACTTGAACCTTTGCAGGTCTTTACATCCTGCTATAGTCTCTGTAAGCACATATGTCCCTTGAGGTGCCTGGAAAGGCTTTTTATTTTTTAGAGTTGTCTACCACTTCTGGATCATACAACTTTTCTGCACAATCTTCCACAAAGATGCCTGAACATTGCAGAGAAGGTATGATGAAGACATCCAATTTAGACCTGATCTGCCTTTACCTCTAGACCCGAGAGGTACAGACTTCTGTTTTTAAGCCACCCACACTTGTATTTTGCTACTACACTCAAAACATCTAGCACATTGTTGTTCTTCTAATACTGTTGTGCCTGTCTATACAAACAGTGGCATAAGAAGCAAGAATTTATTCTCCTATCAATGTACAGATTAAATGTTCAAAATGAATCTTCTTGAAATAAAGTCAAGTTGCTAACATGTTAGCAATGCTTTCTGGATGCTTGAGAGAAAAATACAATGTGTCCTTTTGTTTTCTTATTTTGGGTATCACTCATAATGTTTAGCAAGAAGATTTCTTTCTCCATCATCAAGGTCAGCAATTTTGCATTTCTCCATCTATTCTCTCAGAGCTTACATTCTCTGACTTTCCTCCTATTTCTTTGTTTTCAGCTTTTACTTAGAACGGTGGTTCACTAGAATCACTTGGGTGATACAGAACAATCCACTTCCTGTAATGTCAACTGAGCAAGTTCAATGTAAATGTAATTGATTCAATATAAAACTGTGGCTCTCCTTTAATCTGAAATGAGGGTTTCTCCTTTGACAATTAGGATGTGGACATCTTCAAAATAAGGAAGTTATTTTGGCATCTTAAACCTGGGTAATTCTACAACTAAAATGTTTCGAATCCCAACAACAGTGGCAGGTGTTAAGGATGATGCAAATATAAGAGATATTATTGTTAAAAATTTACCCAACAGACCTAGTCATTTTTTGCTCTTTTGTTTATAGGGTCATATAATTTTTTAAAACAATATAAGCATTCTAAGACTATATTCCCTTGATTCATTTTTGGTACTTTATGTGGAAGTTCATATGGAGATTTACTCTTCTTCCTTTGGGAAATCTGCTGTTTAGCTTCCCTTTGACCAAGTGTGGTCAGTAGCCGGATGTCTGGCTGCCACTTGACTCTGACTAATGTGTCAGCCTTCTACAAAAAGCAGAAGGCTGGGGCAAGTTGGAGAGCACATGTGAAGTAAAAAAAGGAGAAAAGTTCTATTTCTCACTGAGTCCATGAAGCAACATCCTTCCTGAATAGAACTCTTAAATGAAATGACTTTCAAAAAGTACTTAAAACTGTCTGTTCTTTAATGTATATTTAATCAACTCATATTAACTGAAACTGTGAGAATGAACTATGACTCTACTACTTATCCTATAAGATATGAATATATTTTGTATAATATGTATTCTTTCTTTAATTGATTTTATCCCATTTAATCACATATCAATTAGGTATTTGCCCATGTTTGCTGGACTATTTTTACAAATACACAAAAATAACAGATAAGAGATTCAAAAATTTAAGTTCCTTGTAATGAATAGTATAGAAAAAGAGAAGACAAAGGAGAAAAATAGCAAGACCTGTTGTCAGCTGTGAGCTAGAAACAACCTAAATTTAGACTATAGCCCTTAGTATTCTAGGGAGAAACTCAAAAGAGAGGAAAGGTTTCCCAGGGGCAAGGCCTTAGTCAGCTGGGAACCAGGCAAAGGTTTGATATTCTCATTGCAGAATCCAGGGTACCAAGCAAGAGTTTCTGTGATTCTCGTTATCTTCCATACGTGGTGGGTCTTTAGAATCTGCCAGTGAATCAAGTTAAGAGATGTGGGGAACATGAAAAGTCAACCTTTATTATTCAACTGTAAGCAGGTCAAAGCATAAAAGAAGGACTCTACCTTTAGAGATGTTACAGAAAATGATGAGCAATAGCTTCTGGGGAAATTAAGCTGGGGGAAGATGCATAGAATGTATCACTGTGTATGATTATGGAAGATCCAGGTGACCCTGGTGATTTAGTGGAAAAAACTTCAAAGAATATGCGTTGTGGTAACATGCTCTGTCATTGGACAGATAAGCCTAGAGAGTATAGGAATTTGTTACATTGTCTAATTTCAAAACAGAGACAAATAAATGGAAGGCATGAAATGCTTATAAAATAAATAGTATCTACTTTGCTATAGTCACTTCTCCAAGGTATAAGATTACTTCTACTTTCTTCCCTCTGGCTTTTGGCCTTCATTCTTGCTCTTGTTCTCCCTCTTCCTCTTCCTCCTTCCCTCCATTTCCCTCTCCTCTCCCTCTCACTTTCCCTCTCCTCTCCCTCTCACTTTCCCTCTCCTCTCCATCCCTCCCCTCTCCCCTTCTCTCTCCCTCCCCCTCCCTCTCCCTCTCCATCCCCCTCTCTCCTCTGTGTGCATGTGATGTGGTTGGGTATGTGTGTTCACATATGTACACATGAATGATTGTATATTTGTATGGGAGCTAGAAGCCAGCATCAGTATCTTCTTTAATTATCCTCCATTTTTTTGTTGTTGTTGCCTTTTTGGGAGGACACATCATCTCACCAATGTATCCCAACTTGGCTAGACTAGCTGGCAAGTGAGCTCTCAGGAGTCATCTGTCTCTGTCTTGTTAGCACTTGCAGGCCCTCACTGCTCTTACCAGCTTTTACCTGTGTGCTGGGTGTCAAGTGTGAATCCTAGATCCTTCACAAAGTGTGACATCTCCACAGACCGCACTTCTCTTTGTGGAATCTCTAAGTTGGTATCCCTTGAGTTCAGAGATTCTGCATAAGTATTTTCTTGGTTCTATTTGCTTAGATTTTATTCAATTGACATCTTCACAACTCTTAAACTCACTTAAACCACATCTTGCCTTCAATAGGATTCTGTAGCCTTACTTGCCTGAATTTAGTTCAATGTATATTCACGTTTCTAAACTAATATCCCAAATGGATTGATGTTCACTTTTTTTCTTACATTTCTGGTTCTTTTCAGTGAGACCTAATCATAAGGAAATTGTGAAATGTGGGTGTTGGTTGCTGTAGACAGCTGAATTTGTATGATAATTAGTCACCATCATTTTGTAAATGATTACTTTACTTCCCTAGTAGTTCAAGAACTGCATGACTCATGGTATTGAGGATACATTTATAAGAAGGTCTTATATTATTTAGCAATGTATTGGATTTTGCCAAATATTTCTGTAAATACAGCCATCAAGAGCTAAAACTTTGGGTTTCCCTACATACTTCCTCTAAAAAAAATAAATTCTTAAACATATATACAAGTAATTAATATAAATTTGATAGGCTACATTTAGAGAGATATATGTATATACAAACACATATATGCATACAATAAAAAATTAATGAAAAACAGGCCATAAATTTGAAGGAGTGGACAGGTACATGGGAGAGCTTGGTGGGAGGAAAGGAAAGGGGAAAGTGTTATTGTTAAACTACAATCTCAAAACAAATGACAGAGTGACCTAGCAGCCCTTTCTGCTGCAATCCTCCAGTCTTCTCCTGCAGCATTGTTCATTGAATGGTAAGGTACAGGGAACAGGAAACACTTAATTCATGATTATGTTCTTTGTGTGGCCCTTTGTCCTATGACAGTGGGCTTGACAAGTATTTCATAGCTGAATATATTTTCTCTATTAAGTTGAGCTAGAATCAAATAGTGATCCCATACCTACATAGCTAGTATGAAGCCCTGCTGATGTCTCCTGAATGAAGAGTGAGTCTTGGTTGTGGCAATATCTGGCACATATGATAAGTAGTTAATTCCCTATCTTCATTGTCAGGTACTTTAGGTGGCATTTCCTGCTTCTGCAGTCTGAAAAACTCAACACATTTTTAAAATATTTATTTATTTATTTATTTATTTATTTATTTATTTATTTATTAATTTTTTCTTAATCATCTTGTTTATATTTCAAATATTATCCCCTTCCTGGTCTCCAATCCATGAACTACCCACATCATCCCCCTCCCTTTGCCACTAAGACTGTGCTTCCTTACCCACCTACCCACTGGCACCTCAATCCTCTAGTATCCTCCTTCCCTGGTGCATCAAACTTTCATAGGACCAACAGCCTCCCCTCTGATGCAAGATATGCAGTCCTCTGCTGCATATGTAGCAGGAGCCATGGGCCAGCCCATGTATTCTCTTTGGTTGGCAGTTTAGTTCCTGGGCTCTGATGGGTCTGGTTAAGTGATACTGGTGTCTTGCCTATGAGGTTGCAATCCCCTTTAGCTCCTTCAGCCCTTCCCCTAACTCTTCCAATGGGGACCCCAGGTTCAGTCTAATGTTTGGCTGTGAATATTTGCATTTGTCTCAGTCAGGTGTGGGCAGAGCCTCTCAGAGGACAGCCCTACCAGGTTCCTGTCTGCAAGCACATCTTAAAATCAGCAACAGTGTCAGGGTCTGGTGTCTGCAGATGGAATGGATCATATGGTGGGGCAGTCTCTGGATGGCCTTTCCTTCAGTTTCTGCTCCATTTTTGTTTCTTTTGTGATCTGAAACAGAGCATTATAAAGACTGACAGTAAAATGTCTAAAGGAGACAAATACAAAATGTGGGATTTGGGGTTCAAGTAAGGAGTCCATGCTTTCAAAAAACCAGTTTCTATGTATCTGTTAAATTCCCACAACTTTGAATGTTCACTGGATGTGCCTATGTTTTTGTTTTGATAATTCTATAGAGTAATAGTATTCAGTTGGAAATATATGTCCATTTCAGCAGTCTTAAGTTCTATATTAAGTCAGGACTCATTTGTTTGACTTAAGAACCCGCAAATATTACCTAAAAATCATATAGTTATGTCATAACTTAATATATTTTATCTTATTATTTTTAATTCTGTATTTGGGTGTATGCATATGGGTTAGTGCATGTAGGTGCAATGTCTGTGGACCACACAAGAAATCATAAAATCCCAGGAGCTGGAATTTCATATGATTCTGTGGCAAGTAATATAGGTGCTGGGAATCAAGCTTGTATTATCTGGACAAGTAGTGTATACTCATAATTGCAAAGCTATCTCTACAGACTTTTCATGTCATATCTCATCTCCTATGATTAATGACTAGTTGAAAGGTTAGGCATACATGTAAACCCTAGAGAATAAAAAAATATTAGATCTTCTGTTAAGTTCATGATTCCTCTATGACAATAAACCATGGGGAATTCAATTCATTTTTCTCAACCCATTTCCCTGATTGATTATAAACTTTTACTGGATACTAGGCTAAACTTATGCTGCCTTCACTGTCAATACATGTTTAAAGGCAGAAGAAATATAGTGACTAGACCTATGCCTCATAGTACTGATAATAGGTGAGTACCCACATGGCCTGATGTTTGCTTATGTTTCTTATTTATTTTTTATGTAATATTTCTGATGAAGAATGCCCACACCCTTCTGTAAGCTTAATTTTTCAAAATTTATTCTAATAAGTATTCTTAAGTGCTTCAACCTCCCTTCTAGACAACTGATCAAAGGGGGGGAAAAGAAAGGTTAATAGGAAAAGCAGGGGTGGATCTGTTTAGATATAGTTCTTTGGGGTGATTCTAAATCCAAATCAGTAGTGAGAGTCTAGTCCAATAGACAAACAACAAAAAAATAATCAGTAGCAGCATCTCAATCCAGAAGAAAGTACCAAGGCTTTACCTAATCTGCAGGAGTCTGCAGAAGTAGCAAGAAGCAACCAGAATACCACAAGAAGTTCTTTGACAATTTTCTCCCTATGAAATCATAAGGAGAAAGGATAAGTAAAGATCAACAAAGACCAACAAAGCATTGCAAGGCGAACCAATGCAAGAGTGGCATTCACTGTCGGTTGGCTTATACTCAAATCTTTCCAATCATCACACATCCTCTCATGTGTCTGCTTCCGCAAAACATCTTCTCACACATCTGTTTCAGCAAAACATTCTCTCATATGTCTGCTTCAGCAAAAGGTGAATTTGACACAACTGAATCTCCAAAGAAATCAGAAATTTCCATTTCACCTCTCTATGGTATATTTGTGGACCTGTGATTAAGAAATAATATATTTTGGGACATTCTGAAATCAGCACAGGCTACCTGCTACCTTGATGACTCATAGCTCAAGTATCTTGAAATTTTATTTAAGTACATCTTAAAGCCATACTTCTTTTTTGATAACATTTAAGTTTTGAAAGGATGGGTGGGATTGGGATATTTTTCCACAGTACACATGAGGAACTCAGAAGACAACTTGAAGAAATCAGCTCTCTCCTTCCACCAACTGGATCCTGGGAAACAAACTTAGGTCATCAAGGGTGGTGGCAAACAGTGTTATACTCTGAACCATCTCCTTGGCCTACCACACCCTCTTGATCAGGCCTGAGAAAATAAACAGTATCACATTTCTCACTCCTTCCATGGTTTCGATTAACCTTTGGTTTAAGTTTAGTCTTTCCTCTCTGGTTTCCAGGTAAGAAGTTTTTAATATGTCATATTAAAAAATATCTAATAGATAATATACTATAAGACATCATAAAATGTATAAACAAATATGATTATATAGAAACAAAATGTGTGGATAAGGAATATTTTTGTAGGTAGGAGAGATTTATTTTTACATGAACAATTAGATTAACTAGAGGATGAAGAAATAAAGTAGAAAGGAAATATATATATATATATATATATATATATATATATATATATATATATGTTGTAGATAGACTAAAAATCAGCTGATCCTAGTCTAGAAAATCCTCATAAAAATAGAAAATTGGAAAGTCTTCTTACGTGTGACTTTTATGAACTTGTAGTATTAACGTGACTTCTTAAGTGTGACTTTTATGAACTTGTAGTATTAACAGGTTATCTATATTTAACAATATAGAAAGTTTTTTTCCTGAAACAAGATCTCACTAGATGCTTTGTAGACCTCAAACTTCATATCTTCCTCCTTCAGTCTCCTGAGTTCCAGGTTCACAGGCCTGCATAATTATGCCTGGGTAGTATGTGATTACTACCATAGGTCTCATGCTTTATATTCAGATTTATTCACAAATAAGAACAAAGAAAATGAGAAAATGAATGAGATCTCGTGTCAGTTTCCAGTTCCTCTTCCTCTAAAATCTTGAGAAACTTAAGCCATGTGGTTATGAAATAGTGCAACAGCCTTCATGCTAGTTCAGTGTGGAAGGATTTATTATTCTACTTTTTGTTTGAAGCTTCACAGCTAGAAATTATATGCTATTTTAAATGCTTCTTTTACTACATTTATTTTCATTTAAAAATTGTGATGCTAGGGATTGAACCAGGACCCCTTGGGTAAAGCTTGACAAATACTCTACCACTGAGTTACACGCCTGACCACTTTTAGCCTTTTATTAGTTATGTTAGGGATGGGTTCACCATACTCTTATGGTATTCCCCAAGCTCTGAGGGGAGGCACCCAATGGAGATCTCTAATTTGGGTTCTCTCTTTGCCTAATGTTTGGCTGTGGATCTCTCTGGGTCTGCTTCCATTTGCTTCTGGAGGAAGCACCTCTGATTATAACTGCTAGGTACCTAGCAATCTATCAATATAGCAGAATATCATTATAGTCAAGGACACGAGGAAAATACGATCCACTAAATGAACTAAGCAGGGCTCACAGGAGCTCAAAGAGACTAAAGCAGTAATCACAGAGCCTGCATAGGTTTGTACTGGGTCCTTTGCATATATATTAGTGTTTTGTAACTTGGTGTTTTGTGGAACTCCTAATAGTGGGAATGGGGGTGTCTCTGACTCTTTTGTCTACTCTTGGAACCATTTTCTCTTCTACTGGATTGCCTTGCTCAGCCTTGATATGAGGGTTTGTGTCTAGTCTTATTGTGACTTATTATGTTGCTTTTGGTTGATATCCCTTAGAGGCCGGCTCTTTTCTGAAGGGAAATGGAGTGGGAGTGAATCATAGGGAGAATGGAGGTGTGTGAAGGGAAGAGTGTATGGAGGAGAAACTGTGTTAAAGATGTATTGTATGAGATGATAATAATAGTAATAATAATAATAATAATACAAAGAAGAAGAGGAGGAACAATTCCTTCTGTTTGGAGCACCAGTAATTGCCTGTGGAACATAAGTAACATACCTCTTTAAGGAATATTAGCTGTAAAATTTTAATAATGCAATATTGAATTTTAAGAGAGTAATTCTTGAACTTCAGAATATAACTGAATGGATAAGGAAAATGTATAAACCTCTGACTATGTGTCAGAAAGTAGAGGGTTTTGCTTTCCCTTGAGCTGGATCTCCAGCCTCTTTTATTCCTATACGGTCCTACAAAATGTTGAAATGATTGAACTAAGAGCGTTACAGAGAGAGCTAAAGTGAGCAGCAGCACCATTGCTTACCTTGGTTCGATGATGTATCTTTTCTTTGTTTTGCTCTTTAGGTTCTTGTTTTGTTCTTTGTTATATGGACAGGGGGGAAAGAGTGATAGAAAACAAAACATGGTATCTTTCTCAACACTGTACGACCGTAAGAAGACACAGTGTGAAATAATGAATGCTGTAGAAGTCACACATAACTTATTAGCCGGGGATGGCTGATGGGATGTCAATTTGTACCCTGCTCCAAAATTCTTGCTCTTTTTTTTTTTAACTTCTCTTTTTTTCAATATGCTATAAGGAAAGGGAATGAGTTATCTGACAAATTTAGATTTTGCTAACTTGTGCATTGATGAGAAGGCTATTGAAATACAATTCAGAGAAAGATTTTCAACACACAACTGTGTCATTTCCTTTCCTTGTGGGCCAGATGCTGAAATACTATGTGATAAAGATTTTAGGTTTCAATTGTAAAGAGAGGGAAGTGGATAAATCAGTGCTGCCTTCTTTACCAGCAATGGCAAAAGAGGTATAGTTTAACTTATTTCTTCTTAAAATTACTTGTGTTGATGTGAGCCTACTCTTGTACAAGTGTGTGTGTGTGTGTGTGTGTGTGTGTGTGTGTGTGTGGACAGAGAGAGAGAGAGAGAGAGAGAGAGAGAGAGAGAGAGAGAGAGAGAGCAGCAGACAGAAGACAGAGTATTTGATCCATATTTTCTAGTAAAGTCTTATTTTACCACTAATAGTTTATGGTTTTTGTTTAACAGGTAAAATGATAGTAAAAATTCTTGCCAATGTCTTCATTGATAAAACTGTAATACATATGCACAAAATAAACTACTTTGTAGTCAGATTAGCAAGCAACTTTGTCACATAATTATGTTTGTTTTGCTGAAATGCTGGCTTTGTTTAAAGTATATTTAATAGGTTAGTATGTTTCCTTGCTGTTTTCTTCATGTGACATTTCTGGCTTTAAACTGATTGCTGTATTAATATGTCCTTGCTCGGAGAATGAATGGTGGTTGAGTCTCTTCTACTGCAACAGTTTGAATTACATATGAGGAAAGAATATAAAGAAAAAATACAGTTAACTTTGTGAGAAGTTCTCAACTTAAAACATATGCCCAAGCAGAACTAATATAATTTGGGCTTCTTCCATAGAGTAAAATTGGTTTATGTAACTACTAGGTGAATGGGTGGAGCCATGGCTTTAAAGGTAGAAAAAAACTATAAAAGATCTTCGCGGAGATGTTACAATTTAGGATGATTTGGATGGATGAGTAACACTCACACAGCATAAAATTGGGCTGGTATTATCACCGGCCATGTGGAACTGTGGCAGAAAAGTCACAGAGCTGAAATGATGAATGTTTGGGGCAGTAGCAGGGAGCTCACATTGTATGAGTACACTGTCTGCTTTCAAGCCCGACGATCCTCACTTCCAGCTTTATAACACTGAGTAAGCACCTAGCCATTTATGTCTTAGTTTCCTAAGAGAATCTGTCTATAGAGCTCACAGAAGTGCCTTGAAGCTAAAATGAGCAAAACTCATAAAGTAATACAGAATTGTGAAAAATGCTGATGCGGTTTATTGCTGGCTTTCTCTGTATTAAGGAAGCTTCGTCTTTATAGTATAACTTCACATTGATAATATATTAGCATTTTACAAATGTAAAAATTATCCAAAGCTCTTCAAATAATTCCTGCTTTCTTGAAGTCTTTTACCTAAAAGAATGGTCATTCATCTTTCCACTTAGAACCAGTTTGCTAAGGTTTTTTTTTTTTTTCTGTTTTTATTTTTGAGAATATTATAGAATATATTTTGATTGTACTCTTTTCTTTCACTTTTGGTTTTTTATTCAAACATTGATGTTTTTTCTGCTTTACTAGCAAGATAATTGTCACTACCATAAGGCATAAGATGGTTTAGTCTTAAACAGAGATTTTTACACATTCATTTTTAGCATTGCATATACAAATGTACTAACTTTAAAGGTGATATAAATTATCAGCTACCCATATTAAAAGCAGAGTTTTAATTTAAAAGAATAAGGAAATGTTATGTTGGAGTAATTTACCGCACTGTTAAGAAAAAATGACTGAAAAGAAGATCATGACCATTATAAGTATACATTTATCTTAGAAGAAATGATATGCAGAAATATGAAAAGACAAATGGCCAGACACATGGTCAGAGGTCTCTTATCCAGCTGCTTAGAATGCCAAGGTAGTCAGACAACAAGATGAAGATGTTTCCATGCTAGAGAGTAAGTTCAAGCCCAGTCTGAACAATTTCAGTAAGATCCTGTCTCAAAATGAAGAGTAAGAGAGTATTAGGGTTACAGTTTACTTGTGGCACCTTTACTGACCAGAGATTTATTTCTAAGTCCAATGCTAGTACTGTGAAACAATAAAAAAATATCAAATAGTTAATAGCTGCTAGTCACACATAAATTCCTTACTTAGTTACAGATAGGTATAAGAAAGCTTCCCTGGAGTGTCCAAGCAATGGATATGAACAGGCAATAGCCGAGAGGCACAGTAAATAATAAATAATTGCATGGAAATATCTCTTCCACACTAATTATAAACAGGGAAACAAAGATGTATTAAAATATTCCAACTCTCATTAATATCTAAATAATTCTCTGGTGGTGATTTAAAATTTTCACACTCACACATTATTCAAATATATATGGGTATATCCTCTTTCTATATCCAAGATGTTTGAAATAGTTTTCATTTAGTCTAGTACTTCAACACTGGTGCAAAATCAAACAGAAAAATATCAAAAGAATAAGGTTAATCAACCACAGTAGCTATGACATTATTTATTTAAGTACAATCATATGCTCCCGAAAAGGGGTGGTCATAAAATCCAATGGTTATAGAAATGAGTTACTCACATTTGATTAAATATTATACAGCTCATTATTTTTAAATTTGAAAAGACCATTCAAAGAAAGAGAAAAACATGATTTTTTTAAGGAAAATGTATCACACCAATCAATACGCGTATTTCAATACCCACTGTGTAAATCCAGATCTATGAACAAAGACTCAAGTGTACTGTGATGAATGATGGATTTTATGGTATTAAAGTGGCTGGATGGTAGAAGTAGAATTTTATCTCGGCTTTTATGTCACTACATTGTTTTAATGATAACATGCCTGAAAATGAAGACTGTGGTTAGTGTTAACCTTTGAGTTCTTTCATATGGGTTTCCTGTTGCTGCCTCCATGAACTTTTGACCCTTCATAAAAAGCTGATGTGGCAAAGATGTGTCTTGATTCTCATGAGAACACACTGTTGGTAGATTATACAAGCTCAAAGGATTTCACAATCCTTTATCACGATAAAGGCGTGTGCTGGGAAAAGACACTTTATGTGAAATTATTTGTCTCTTAACTTGGAAATTACATTTAAGGTCATAAAACTGTTCACAAACCGCTAACAAGGATTCATCTCTGTCTGCATTCTTACATTTCAAAAAAAATTAATAATAAAATCAGATAAAGACAGAAATAATCTGATAAATTTACTAATAAATTTATTGAGGCAAAATGAAATATATTAGTGATATCTTTTTGGTCAGGTAACTAAGTTCATGCAAGTCTGAGAAAAACATTTTCCAGTGTATAACAAGTTCTTTCTTTTAATTCTATATATGTGAAATATGAACTTTCCTTGAGGTATACATAGATCTATGAAATATAGTCACCTTAAAAATATGTTGTCTTTCCATCTATGTAATTTTTCATTTTAATTTTTTGTTGTGTTTTACATTTTATGGCTCTGGGGATCAAACATTGAGCCCTGCGCCTGATACATAAGCACTGAGATCATCAGGGGAGTAAGTGAGGGAGACTACAGGGCCATAGCTGGGCCAGAGCAGGGCTCTGGTACACTCACACTCAAGGCATGTCTGGAGCACTCACATTCAAGGCATGGGGCAAGACTCATTAGTACACCTGTGATCATTTAGGAGTCTGTGGGAGGAAGATTGCTTGTCAAGGCCAGACTGGCTCACTTAGTGATATGTTGTCTCAAAACAAACCCAACATCAATCAGAAAATAACCAAAGGTTTGTCTATGTCTTGAAGTGCTGGATTATTCTTTTCTCAGCCACTAATCCAGCTTGCTCTTGGGTTTATGTTTCTCAGGTTTGTTTTCCTGATAAATATTGTCTACATACTTGTTTCTCTCTCTCTCTCCCTCTCTCTTCTCTCTCTCTCTCTCTCTCTCTCTCTCTCTCTCTCTCTCTCTCTCTCTCTCTTTCTCTCTCAGACACACACACACACACACACACACACACACACACACACACACGCCTTAAGGGACCACAACTACAGACAATAAAGTGAGAGAAATCTCCCAACATGTGACAAATCTTTGTTGCTTCTGTAGCTCATGAAGGTTTTTCCATCATGAATCTGAATGTTTATTAAAGGCATCCCAGCAGTCCTAATGCTGAAAGCAGATGTTACCCACAGTGATAAAAACTCTGCTTCTACGTTCAGCAAACACATTCATAATGCACACAGAACAGTGGTTGTCAATGAGAACACTGTGTTTGGAAAAACACAGGAATGCAGTCAGCATTGCTATAAGGTGGTGTACACCTACCCGCACTCCTACCGTCTCCATGAGATCAACACTTACCAGAGTATCTTGCAAGTCCTTCCACCCATTTAAATAACACTGTGTCCTAATTGCCTGTGGCTTCATGAACTCAGGGGGTAGTTAATGCACATAGTAGGTAAAGGAGAGTTCATCTATGCAAACACAAGGAAGCCATCATCCATGCTGGTGGAAGACATTCAGGAGGGCCTGCACTGAGGTCAGACAAATTTCGATCAATTACCCCTCAGACATGCTACTTAAAAAAGTCCAGCACCCTTACTGTTTCCCAGGGTGAGCTGAGCTATATTGTAATCATACTTTGGTTT